>OY728160.1:483822284-486222284 GCA_963277665.1 Viscum album
GTTATGAGCCCCTTAAAGGGATAATTTTCCACAAGTGAGAGTGTTAGGATAATCACACAAGATATGAGGAAGAAAGGGGGGTGTCTATACTTTTTTATGCGGACTATATAATAGGATTTTAAAAAAAATCAACTGAATATAAATTTATTGGTGTTTTTTAATTAACCACTGATATTAAATAATATTCAATGATGAAGTTTATACAACATAAAATAAAAAAATAAAAAATATGTAAATTTATCGTAATTTTTTTTTATGATTCCTATTATTAATCTAATACTGGGGTTGTGTAAAATAGATTAAGAATATGTTGTATGAATGTTTATATTACAAGAGAGAGAATTTATGTTTCTTGGGTAAAATATTCTTATCACTGAGGGTTGGAATTTTACAGAAACACTACTTTTGCCATTTTTGTAGGGTCATGATTGATCTATTTATGATAATTTCAATGACATAATGTTTTATTTAATGGGTTTTTGATGTTGAAAAAATGGGGTTAATGAAAAAAACCTATAGAATTGATGATGAATGTTTAATTTGATATTAATCATGTTTAAGAACAATTTTTAAGTGATTGAGTATATTTTTGAGTTTTAATACTATTTAATTGGATGGTTTGAGGTTTTTTAAGATCAGTCATATAAGTATACTGTTGTAAGATTCTTTAAATCTACCTAAGTGTGTTACATATTAAATGTTTCTATGATATGAGGATAAAAATTGTCATAAGAATGGAATAAATATAATTTTATTATATTTTGAGTAGGAAAAATGAATGTAAGGAATACTTAATTTTCTCAGACGTGACCAAGGAATTATGACAATAAATAGTATGATATTTGATGATATATAATATGTTTATTTCATATATAATAAGTGTTTATGGTGTAAGTAAGATTTTCAGAGAATATATAAGAAGTATTTAGGTCACATAAAAGATGTCTAATGCATATTTCATAATTTTTTTAGGGATCCCACTGTAAATCTCTAATGATATTTAATAGGAATAAAATCATTCCATGGGTCACTAGTTTCAAAAAATCAAAAATATAATTATCTGACATCGTATATCAGAATTGAGGTGATATCTACCAAGTTAAAGAAATTATTTATCTTTTAAACATTGAAAAACAAGGAATTCTAAAGAAATTTGGATACTCCATTATAATATTCTAAGATGTTATTCAAATAAAAAATAATCACATTTTATTTGTCAAATATCTGATTCAAGATGAGAAATATTTAGGATTTTATGAGAATACCATATAATTATATTTATAGGAATTTCAAATGGAAATATTTAAAATTCATTTTCATGGATAAATTAGATATTTTTTTAATATGTTGACCAAGGATAATTAAATTACTCTAAATAATAAAGATTTTAAATATTTTTTATGCAATAATTATTCATATTATTCTTTAAAAACTAATGGTCCAAAAGAAAAAAAATCATATCATTGAGAATAGAGATTTTTGAATTTCATATTATGCCACACTAATGAACTGATATATCGTGGTATGTGAAAAGAAGATATATTATTTATTACTACTACTATATATTTATTATTCAATGCCTATCAAATTCTTTTATTGATCATCTTAAGGATCATTTGCGAGGAGGAATAATATTTAGATGTTTTTGTGTGCACTCTCAAACTCAACTCAATCCTTCTAAAATATTGACCAGAAATTCTAATATTCAAGCAACATTTGTGGAATTATTATGGACTTTAAAGACTGATATTGAGGAATAAACACATTTTCACATATTTAAGTACACTTTAATGTTCCATGATGTTATATTTATACCAATATTAGAATAATCTTTTTATGATTAGTGGTTCTAATATGAAAAAATCACAAATTCACTAAAATTTTTGATGATAGCTTCTTTTGGAAGTGGTTGATAATTGTCCCATCCATTTTATTTATTATTAAGAACTTTTAATCACTAGACCTTAAATAGTGACATAGTTTGTTTATTGGTAACAATTTGGATATATTAAGGAGTAAGTTTCCTCATCAGAGATAAACCTTATAAAAAATAATCAGGTGCCTTTTTTTTCGTTGTATTTGGGTCAGGAGATTATTGAAAAGGAGTACAACATGACCATAAATATACAAACATGTTAAATTCTCAAAGTATATTATAAATATATATACCATTGATTCAACCCACTCAAAGTGGTGTATTTATTGACATAGTGTATTCAAGGAATACCTCATTAAAATAAATTATTTTGATATGTTAAAATGTATTCGAGTGGTTAGGAGTATCTAAAATGATAACCTACATGTGGGAGAGTGATATGGTATTTTTTCTACTAATTAATTTAGGATTATTAATTTTGGGATAGTATTTTCAAAGAGAGATGTGATAGAATAATGTTTATTATTTATTTAGGTTAATTTATTTTTTACAAATTTTTTTATTTCATTTTTATTACCTAATTAATTATACCATATGAAATATTTTATTAATATTATTGAGTAATTAGAAGAAGTTATTTTTATAATGTCACTGAATCTTTCTCTCTTTTCTATCCAAGGTTGTCACATTGGTATTATTCCATTCTAATGGTTTCATGAGTGGCTATTTAATGTGAAAAAATTTCAGTATTAATGTAATGTTTGGAGTGGTGATAGTTTAATTAATATTAAGAATATCTAAATTGTGTGATTTTATTATTATAGTGTGGTAAATTAAAAATAATTAGTGACTTGATAGTTATATGTGATATAGAATTTAATAGTCAAATAAATTTTTTGAGTTGTGATATCTTAGGTAATGATAGATTCACCAAGTAATTTGTGAGAAAATATTATAGGTTATTAGATGAAACTTATTTGATAATTATATGTGGTTATTTTCGAATGAATTGTTTTTTTGTGCAACGTTTTTTAGGGAACTACATTATACAAAATCAGGTGAGTTGTAGTGTTTTTAGAGTTGGTTTATTTTTTTAGGATTATTTTCTATGATTTCATGTGGGATATATATGGGGAATGGAAATTATCGATGATTATTATTACGGGAATATCATGTGTATAAGGTTTTAGTATTTCACTAGTATATATTCAGTATTACCTTTTTTACATCTATTTATTCTATTAATATTTAGTTTGTTTACTAATGATAATGAAAAATTATTTGTTTATTATTCAATATGTACACCTTATACTATAACTTAATATGGAAAATTAAATTCATTTCAATAATAAAATATATTTTTGTATTTCCACATTGAAGTTATATGGTAAATTATATGATGGAGTATATCATATGGTGTGATAGAAACTATATACCCCATTCCAAATCACCAAGGCCAATTTAGAGTGCCATGTGATCTTATGCATTGCTCCTCATATGCAATATGAGAATAACTGCTGGATAGAGAATGGGTCATACATTTTATACACCATTCCCTGAATATCACATAACCATCAATAATAAACATTCTTGAAATATTAATAAATTAATAAATAATAATAATAATCACAATAGAAACCAACAGATTACATTTCATGTAATAAAAAATGGGATACACTCTGTAATACATCTAAACAAAAATAGTCCCCAAATGTAGCATATCAATATACACAATGAACTAATGAAAAATAGAATAATTAAGGCATAACACCAAAAGAAACTAATTTGTGTCATAGAACCGTCACAATTTCCATTCCTCTCTGAATACCTGCCAGCTTTCCATAGGTCCCTTATCCTTGGATAGATCCTTGAATACATTTTTTCCATTCACACTGGGGTTCCTATGTAAGGTGTGAGTAATAAAACCTAGTATAACACCATCAACACATAATTATATTAAGTAAAACATAAATCTAATTGAATATGCATTGAATATAATAAAAACATAAAAAATTATACATCTCATTTCAATAAATCTGGAACTAAAATGGACACTACAAACCCCTATAAATACCTTCTTCATATCATTGATGGAAGGTAGAGTTATCTTGAGTCATCATTAGATTAGTTTGGAAACTATACCCCATTACTTAGGGGAGGCTGAAAAATTGTTCCCAAAAATATCCATCTTATACAGGGGAGGTAAAATATAATAAAAAAATAAACCCCTCTTACCTAAGGAAGTTCACATTATAGGTCCATAACCATTTATTCTTACTCAACATAGGTCACAGAATAAATATAAAAAAACTCCTCCTTCCTAGTGGAGGTCATAAATTAGTTCACAAACAGACCCATTCAAAATAGAGGATGTTTCACATTAGTTCCCAAACCAATCCCTCTTACTTCTGGGAGAAAACAAATTATTTCTCAAAAAACACCTATTAATATAGAGAGGTTACAAAATGGTTCTATCATAAGAAATATAACATGAAAAAATATAAATAATGAAACCAACACTAACCAGCAAGCTACCCCTTTTATAAAAACTCATGGTTTTCCAAATATCCTTTTTCACTGACCTAATACAATGAAAATCAATGTGAATAATCACTAGTACCCAATTAATACTCTACTATACCATCCTATCCTTAATCAAGTTCATGAATCCTACACTAGGTCCAATTCACCTGGGAAGATAGAACTACCTCAACCCATGAAACAAGGTAGAATTCTACCCTTTATAATCCCATAACTTGTAACTCACTCTATAAGGGATCAACCTCATCCATATGAATATATGAAGTACCATTTATCTAAAATAAATAAATATACAGAGCTACACACATATAATCATATGAAAGAAAATTCATACCACTTCATACAAATTTTTAGCACAGAAATAATTTTCTACCTCATTCATGATGGAGTGTACTCACCATGTCATCCTTTCAAATTCAATACTTATCATTAAAATCACTAAAATCATTCCACGCCCCAAAAAACATTGGTTTTGAAATTATAAATGGAGATACTAGGAATGATATATATATATATATAGAGAGTTTATATTGTGTTAAACGTACCAAAATAAATCTCTAAAATGAATTAATTATAAAATAGATAATAGAAGAGGATGAGAGAGATCAAAACACCAATGAGGAGATCTAACATCTTCCAAATTTACATGTATCTTTAGGGAGAGGATGAGGAGGGGTTAAAGGTGTCCATTAAAAAGGTAAAAATCTGATTCTTCAAAAAATAGACTAGTGAATTGGCCACAATGGCACCATGATGGTCATTCCATGATGAATTCACATCAGGTCTATATCATAGTAGGTCCCCTATGGGACTGACGTGACCACCTATATGCATATGTCATGACATACTATTTAGAAACTATCACATCTTAATCAAGGTGGTCATGTCATGACCTCAAACAATCTACCCTACCTCTACACTATGACTCACATCAGGTCATATGTTTCCACACAATTGCCATTCATAATTGTTGACCATTATACATGATCGTGCCACCATTGTGTACTAATAATTAACAAATTCACAACCTATAGGAATCATGTTGAGGAATCCCACTTCCATCCTGTGACTTCCTTCCTAACATGAATTATTACACCATAGTTACTAAAAGCATTAGAGTCACGTTTTCCTCCTTATTTCATTCAGGTTATTTCACATCTATGGATAGGGTGTGATCCCTATATCTATCACACATCATTCCATTACTCCCCTAAGTCAAAATATTGGAACCCACCTTTTATAGAATTGTTTTTAAAACTCCCTCTAAAACCCTAAATTTAGATATAGGGCCACCACTAACACTAGGAACAACCCAAATCCACGATGATTAATAAAATTTAATTATATTTTGAAACATAAAAAACCTTTAAATTCAATATTTGTTATAAGATATCTCCCTAAGGGTTTATTTTCAAATAGAATCGTCTCTAGGGGTTCACACTGATAGATTTGTCTAATGTTCCCTCACATTAGACTCATACTCCTACGTAACCTCATGGTTAGGGTTTTATTTCCATTACAATTGAACAATAATAACTAAAATCCCACATTTTACCTTCTTTCTCAGGTCCACTACCAACATTGGTAACTTCTCAAATGATGATTCCAACTGCAAATCAACACTGACACCATTAATCTTTTTTATTGTGTCATGATTAAACCTCTGGAGCTATGAATTATGTAAAACATCATGTCCATCACATTTTTTTGTAAGATGATTCATTGAATTATACAGTTCTACAATATACTATATAGTCATTAATGAACTAACAAACCAAGGCATGGTATTTCTCTATCACCTCAATTATTGATTCCATAATAGAGGTGATACCTACAAACTATCGAGTTGGCTATGATGAAATAAAAGGTTTCATGCCTTTTTCTAGCATGTTAGAAATTCTTTCTCTCAATTGTGACCATCCTCTTATAGATCAGTTTCACTCTCTTGATGGTTTCATGTACCATGTTCATCATGTCAATTGTGGACACAACTACCTATGACTAGAACAATGTAGACCATCACATATAATCATAATGATCCTCAAAATTAACTATCATGAGAGAATTGGAAAATATATTTTTAAATGAAAAATAATCCAATGTCATATGGTCATCCCATGATATGAAAAAGTTTAAAACATGAACCATTATTAAATCCTATAGTATCAGGTTCTTCATCATTAACTACTCATATATTATTGGGAGACACATTGTACATATCTTTTATATAATACCCCAAATCCTTTTATAGTCCCTTTCAGAATCTAAACCTGAAATTCACATCTTGGTCTAAATTTTTCACATAGGTAGCCTATAAAATCATATTGTATCTCACAATTCTAGATTTCTGAACTCATCTAAGGAATTATTATATATAATTGGAATCAACTTCAATTTTTTTTTGAACTATTCAACTATTACCCTAACTACATCATGACCTTTCTGGGTCTTGGGTAGTCCAATGAAAAATTTAATGGTAACATCATCCCACTTATATATTTTCATTAAAATGGATTGATGTAACTTTAAGGCCCAAGCCTTAAACATTAAATAATCTTGATTTAATCCAGTAATTTAACGTTATTTCACATTGAGGGTATTTTCATGTCCATATAATTTGATAATTTGGACATAACTCATATATAAAAACTCAAAAATTTCAATGTGGTCTCTTCTACTCCATATCCATTCATTTCATAAAAAACAGAAAATGTTTAAAAATAATCAAGGGTTTGTTCATGTTTAAACAACATATATTTTCCATTATAAAATCCTTGAATCTATTATCCTTTAAATCATTTTGAAAAATAATCAAAAACTTCGAATGATCCCAAAAAGATATGTAATGAATATAAAATAAGTAATGAAATTGTTAGTGCATGAATAATTTAAACCCATGAAAATATTTTCACAAAATAATACTTTTAACCCTTTAAACATATATTCAATAACATACATCATGAAATATTAGGACTCATGAACAAATTATTATCAATCATAAATCATAAAAGTAATAGGTGGAATCCATATCATACATACTTTGTGACATTCACAACTGCGTATGGAGTAGCCTTCATGGTTACGTTTGGAATAACCCTCACAGTGTATTGTCAAAATAAATTAAAAGAAACATTATCATTTAACTCTTTCTTATTACCCAATTAATTAGAGGAATATCATGGAATCACCCACCCTTGGTTTATTATGGATCCATCCATTTACAAAGCCAATTTCCAAGAACCATAACATAACCATAACACATAAAACAATATTAAAGGAAAAAATAACCATTCCACTTTGAAATAACATTTCAAATTTACAAGACAGACACTAATAAACGAGAACACATTATATTAAAATTAAATGATAAACATGTAAAGTAAACATAAAAATATAATAGTGACATGAATGTGAGAAATTTAGTTACTGTTGTATATGTTTTAAAAAATACATGTTAATGAAATAATCAATCAATTTTTAAATCAAAATTAAAACATATATTTAAATGATTTTGAATCCAAGTGTCCCATACCACAATGAATATTTTTAACAGAATTAGCATTTTAAAACATTATTTTCTTTATAAATAAATCCTTAAAGCCATTTTGTAAAGATTTACATTAATGATAAGGATTTAGAAAAATATATATTTAAAACATTGAAAAAAATGTTTTATTTAAAGAACCCCTTACCATTTAGAACATTTATATTATATTCTACATGAAAGTATAACATTTAAAAAAAATTAATTATCATGATTATAGATATAATATGGGAATTTAATGTCAAAGGGTATGTATATACACCTTATAAAATAATAAAGGTTCATATCATCAATAAATGCCTCAACAAAAGGAAATTGAGACGAAGTCCTTTACCGTGAGTTCGACTTGTCACATTAAAATTTTATATTCCTGAATAATTAATATAAGTTAATTTATACTTTCTTGATAACCTTTTTCATGTATACTAATAATTTTATATAACTTATTACCACTTTATAAGAATTACATAATTATTAAAGTTCATATAGAACATTCAATCGATATTTAGTACCTGAGTCAAAAATAAACATGGTATGACAAAAATAGTCCATGAGACCATAATTCCATCATATATAGAATAATATTCATGAAATAATAATAAATTTTATATATCAATTAACCTTTTATACCAAACCATTCATTTATAGTGTGAAAATTGAACAATGATATAATAATGGAGAAGGTAGGCTATACGTACGCATGAGTAATGCTTCCATTTTTCATTGATCATTATTTAAATAAAATAATAATAATTTAATATTTACAGAATTATCATAATATAATTAAAATAATAAAAATAATTTAAAAATACTTATATATATCATACAAGTTATGTGGTGAGGAAAAACGATACACATCACTTCGTGAAGGTGATAGTTCACATGTAAGCATGAACAATATTATCATTTTTATGTACATGGAATGTAATAATATAATTTATATATTATTCCCTTATAATGATAAATATAACATGAAAATCATATACCAACATGAATTTTATCATTATGGCTAGTCTTGAAAGACGGTTACTATCACGACCCTTCCACCGGGGTCCGTGATGTGACTACCCGAAGCCCACCTCTAATATGATAGGGGATGGGGACTAGAGCCGAGTGAGAATATCCCATAATTGAGAGGAAATTGCCTATGAACTTTTACACATGAACCAAAATCCAAGCCACAGGGCTGGATAGTTACAACATTAAGTAAATAAAATTCATGAATACCACTACAACCCAACAATAGAGTACGATAGAATGTTATGTTTTAAAGTGAAATCGGGCCGTAAATGACCCCACTAAAAGAAAGACAACTATAAAGTTTGACCAAAAAATAAGGAAATTGAATCTTCTATAGGAAGCTTCTAGAAACACCTTGAATCATATGATCTTATAAGTAACTGTTTGATTGTGGTCCTGGTCATACTTTGCCTAGGATTGCACCAAAGCGTTGGTGAACTACACATTTCACAACACGTGAGGGAAAATCATGTGCAGGGGTGAGTAAAACAATACTCAGTGGGAGACCTTGAAACAAAAAGTAATAGACCAAAAAGAAAACACCACCAAGAATGTATATTCAGCTCAACTCCAATATATGTTAACAACACATAAAACAAGAACATATGGGTATACACTTAAAGGTTTACAAGATGCAATGTCTTGTCCAATACCACCCTTATGGTTCCACTCATAGAATGCTCGATTTCAGGATATCCCACACGTTGAGATAAGTAATAGTAACCACATAAAAAATTTATACCAAAACTATCTAAGAGAACACTGTTCTTGATATGACATAAAATTTTTCTGAGATGCATTTTCTCATTGAGACAAGGAGTCTCAATATCATAGCCAATCCTTGGTCCCAAGATTCTTCTCAAGGCATTATCGTTCTGAGAGAAGTCGATCCTTGAGATATGATGTCATAAGAGACCCGCTCAAGAGGTCCCGCTGATTTGGGACCCACCTAAAGAAGACACACTATGAACTACCTCAAGTACACTAATCTGGTCAATTAATGGAGCAAGGAATGATCTCGACACATAGATAGGGGGTCATACATCATGGGCTCACTAGGGAAATCCTGGCCATAATGGATTTGTTATCCTAGATAGGGGATGGTTTACCATATAAATGTTGGTCACCTCAAGCCGAAAGACCAATATAAGGTACCAGGAAGATAAGTGAGGATTGGCCAAGCCTGTTAGTGCGGTAGATGATCTACATAGACCCACTGAGTCATTTTAGCCTTTTGGTTCACCTAGATCCGCACATCACATAGTCATTCTTTGTCACCAAGATCCGGTCTGATCCAACTCACTTCAGAACAGATTCAATTTTCTTTGATAAGAATGAGATCCAACATCGTTCCTTCATAGAGAATCCCAAGTGTATCATCTCAATCTCTAATATCACCTCCTCTGGCAGGATTAAGATCCTTTATCAACTCCTCATAGGAAAGAGAACTAGAACTCCACTAGGCCCTATAGGTCCAACTAATACCCCACCAAGCCATCTCAAAAGGACCGCCTAGTCACAAGGGTCCCAAGACCATAGATGGTATGTTAATTGGGATTACTATTTGAAGGATATGAATGATTAAGTGAAAAGGGGTCCGGTTGGATCCAAGTCTGGTCCGACCCAGCCCGGGTTCGACCGACCCTACCTGAGGCTGACCCAATCCACCAGGTCAACCTGGCCTGTTTGGCCTAACCTGGACTAGTTGGGTTCGACCCGGCCTGAGGTGCTAGACTGCAGCCTCCAGTCGTGTGATATCTCCTTCACTACATCGATCAAATCACCACAGTGGTCATCACACCTCCTTCATTGCATATCTATCCTAGACCAACGACACCAGATCATTGCACCATTGATCAGTTGCACAATGATCAATCTATAATTGAATGTCATGTCATGAGCCAAATGAATAACACCCACGATGAACAAAGAACTGAGGGAGTAAATGCATGAATCAATAAAAAGGTATGGACCTCGGTCAATGTTATTTTCGATAATTCTTCGTCTTCGTTAGAATGGAAATAACATTAAACCAAAAATCCATCACACATGATTATTCAAAATTTGATAACCAAGATCAGTATCTTGTTAAAACACCACAAATAAAACTCCCTTCCCACAAGAAAAATTGAAACACGGGTCCACCTGTTCATGGGTTGATCAAAGTTTATTATTTAAATCTATGAATGGGGAATACAATATTCAAAATAATAACATCATCATCATGTTGGATCAATTGAATATGTATATTGAAGTCATGTTACCACATTGATCCTTGTTCCATCATTGTTCGTTGATTCATCGCTTCTTGGTCGAATACCAACCTATGATCCTCTATCTCTAGTGCGAGAAACTCCGCCCCTTACCTTAGATAAACTCCAGAGCTCCAGAGACATTCCCTAGAATTTTGGTTTCTAATGCTAGAACCTATCCATGATTAATAGAGGTAACAAATTAACAAATTAATGCGTTTCAGTGTTACTATTTCTCTTTGAAACTGTGATGCCATGTTGCTTCATTCATGAAAGGAGAAGAGGTTTCTCAATTACATCATCACATTATCTCCATGCTATGAAACATTTAAAAGAAATAAAATAAACTAATTTAAATTTATTTTATGCTCATTAAAAATGTCCAAAATTTAACTTTTACCATCGACCTACGCTGGTAAAAGATAGGGTGCACATAAGGAAAGAACACCATCAAGAGATCAATGGTACTATATAAATTCCCATCCAAGTTACCTTTTATGAATTAAAAAGAATTTTAAATATAAAATAATTTTATTTAATTATTTTTTTATGGTTATTCCATTTTTGGGTTTTCATAGTAGAGACCTGCACCGACTAATGTTAAGCCTCACCTATGGTAAAACTATCATCCTAAATTCCACTTTTCCATTATAGATCTGATGTGAGAACCCATTTAAGTGTTATTACTCATTTTGAGGAAAACCACTCATGCACGCTATAAAAAACATAACATTTTTTAACAGAACGTTTCAGGAACTACGGGCCTCAGAATCGCATGTCGACTCAATACCTAGTCTTATAATTTTTCAAATAATTTTCTAAAAATAATACCAAGAAAATATGAGTCGTTACATTCTCCCTATATTAAGGCTTTACATCGTTAAAAATACAAACATGGTTTTCTTGAACAAAGTTCAGATCACTGAGCACGGATATGAGCCTCCCGCCCCCATATGCGATTCCTATAATCCCTATGCTACCTCTAGACATGCACCAAGGTAAAATATCACCCATGAAGGATCCTTAATTGTCATTGAAAATTTAACCCAAAACACTTCAACATCAATGTCCATCTCACCCTAGAAAATGATATGTAAAGGGTTTAGGCATGGATCTACTCAACCAAGACATGGGGAAGACGTTGTGTAACTGGTCACACTATAGAGTAGAGTGATGTAGTATGATAAATTTCCAACTCTACATGGAACCTAAAATAGGGACTATTAAGCATGTAGATATCATGCTACCCTAGAATAATCTCTGTAACCCTTGTCTATGTGAGACCCAAAGGAATATGTTGTCTCCTTCTACGAAATACAAGGTTCTATACCGTATACCAACTCAATACATCAGCTGATGCTGTGCATACATCTTCCACTCCTATATTACTTGCGCAATATATGAAAACACATCCTATAATCCCTTCCATGAATGGGTTGTAAACAAGAACCATGATCTGAAATAATCATTAATGAAACTCCATGGAGTGAAACTATCTCGTGCACATAGAGGCATTAAAATACCTCTACTAAACTATGTTCCTGGGTAGTTGGGAAGTGGGATGACATGGTGAGGAAGTCAAAAATCACATTAATGGTATCATGTCTCTTGGAAGTATGTGGTTAAACCATCACAATGTCTACCGACATCCCTTACCACTTTCTTTTGGGTACCCCAAGAAAGAGAAGGAACAACCCAGAAAAAATGATTCAAACAAGTGTTTGTATTTTAATCTCAATAGGTATGCCCACCATCAATCCATTCAATCATCCCCGATGTCTGCCTTGACACCCACACACATACACCAATGCATCTCTCCACATTTGGTGTCTGCTACAACAACTGTATGTTTTTTTAAGAGAACAATGTGCTCCCCACCTTTTTAATATCCATTAGGTGTATTCCTTGTGGAAAACTAAGAACATAAAGACTCAGAGTCCGTACCACTGATTTTTGACTCCCTGACACATTTAAGAGTGGGTGGGTAACAAAAAATGACAAGAGATAAGCCGCTCTATCCCCATCCATGAAGGATAACTAAAACAAGGCCAACTTCCCCAATGCCTTTCTCAATATCTGCTAACTAGATTCTTACTGGGATCATGTTCCTTTACATTCTTCATCACTGAGTTCATTGCTACTATAGTCATGATATTCCATGTCCAAGAAAACGGGACCTTCCAAATCCAAGACAGACACTTTAAGAGCTTTCTGTTTAGTTGGTGATCCCGATGTGGGTCCAAGACTATCCTTAAGTGTCTCACGTTCTCCCCCTCAGATGCCAAGTATACTAAGATTTCATCCACAAATATCAGCAAGGGTTACCCAAGGTGAGACACTAGGTCATACTATGCCCTTCATCTACAATCCCCCTATCTGCACCCCCAACTGGTGGATCTCTTTGGGAAAAATCCGATATACTAACGTAATCATCGGTCCGACATTGGGGTGTAGAAAAATGAAGAAGTATTACTCTCAATGGAGAGGTAAATTGGAATCATTTTCATGGATGACACCCACATACACTAACACCACTATGAAACCTGTCAAATCAAAACATCCACTGCACTGAGGGTAGGACAAGACAACTAAATAGAAATATGCTACCCCATCCCCTGCCTGAGTCCATAATGAGCTAAAAGGATTTCCACTTTACCGATAAAAAGAAATATAGTACCATCACCATGGAAAAACCGAATCCATTTCCTAAAACAATAAATATATTTATGAACTAAAAATTTAGTCTATACCATGAATGATATAGTAAGGCCTCAACACCACTACCAAGAGATCCCAACATAACTGTCACCTCCAAGAGTCAGGTCACACCATCGAAACTAGTGTGTGGTCATTGTGTCTCCTCTTGTAGGAGTCTATAAAAGTGGGGATCAAGTAAATGATTTAACCATAAGCTTTAGGTATGAAACAAGAAAATTATAAGGAAATGAAATCACTAGTAAAAGTTTCTATCAATACTACAGCTCATGTAGAAAGAAACTAATCATACCTTGAATCAGTCATAGAGTCATGGGGTAAAAAAACTCGGAAACCTACAACTGTCTCCTACATTTTCCTCCAAATCTTAGAATCTTTTATGGACCACCAGGAGGTGGTGGTCGTAACACTTTAAAATGTCAGAAACCTCATACCACTTTCTCATCTCTCCTACCAAATAGTCCACATGACAAATCTGTCTTATCTCTCTATCACCACTTCCTTAGTTGTTCATCAACCACATCTATGACTGCATCATGAAAGATGGTTCAATCATGCATGAGATTCTCTTTTTTAATATAAACAGAGAAAATCCTTCTATAGGAACTGGAATTTCCCTAGAATTTCTAACGAAACCCATGGTACTGTGGATTATGTTGCACACCTGCTATCGGTAGGTCCTACTGACCTTCTATCCCAGACGATCTCTAACTTCGAAGCATGTGACACACATTATATCCAAGCACCACATCATCTTGTGCCATAAAATATATCCCCAACTCAGTCTAGCATCATGCATCCACTTGATCCACTATAGGTGGCTCGGTAAACTGATCCTCGGGAGAAACCGTCACCTGCTGACCATCCTGATGAACAACTGATCTGTGACTAGCTCCCTTCAGGGATGCCTCATCTAGAATTGGGCCAAACTCCTGAACCAGTTTCTGAAAGCTCACTGGCTGGGGTCATGATCCCTTCCTGAGGAGAACAAGATTTATCATAGTTAAAAGACTATACCTATTGAGCTAACTCAAGAAGGAAATGGAAAACAAAATGCATTCTTATATTATGAAATTACCTTTATTTCCCTACAACTAGTGTTTTCAAGTATTGTGTTGGAAAACAGGTTCCCAGAGTCATGGTGTATGGATACGTCAGCCACCACAGAAAAACCAGTGTCCCTATCCTAAAAGCTGAACTCAAAACAATTAACACTGTCCCCCAAACCAATCTCAAAGACTCATGGTCCCAATAAGGAACCGAACCAGATTTGATAAAACTCAATCATGACCTATCCGTCAGGGCCCATGCCGTGACTATCCCCAAGCCATAATTCAATCAGCTAGGGGCTAGAGACTAGTGTCTAGTAGGAATATCTATCAGGCCCCAACATTAAACATTACATAATCTTGAATTATCATAATAATTCACATTTAAGATCCTTTTAGGTGTAGATATTTACAGAATTAGGTCATAAATTATACATAATAACATGAATAGTACAAGTAGACACCTAAACTCTATATTCAATTTTTTCATAAAATAATAACTTTTTCAAAAATAAACATATCTAGTTCCATGTTTTACATAAAATGACTTTTCCTTGATCCTAACCTTGAACCTATTCATGTTTATGTCTTGTGAAAAAAATTTCAAAACTTAGGATAATAGAAAAATATCACTAAGGGATATATAAAGAATGAAAACAATTATTTTTTTTAAAACAATAGATAAAACATGAATACTTTATCAAAATGTAATAATTTTCACTTAAAAGAAGTAGAAAAAACACTTCACTGAATATAAGATCATTGCATACCCTTTTTGCAACCAAATTATTACAATAAATCCCATAGAATTCAACGTATATCATATAGAGGTAACATGGGATATAAACATGCTTAAATGGAATAACCATACAATCGACATCCACACATATCATTAATTAGAATAGCCATACAGCCGACTTCCATACCCAATGTGTTGGTGGTTGTAACGTAACAAAATGTCCTTGGTTTATCATAGAACCACCTATAATTTGGTTTATCAAGTAACCAACCATCATTGGGTTATCATGTTACCACCCCTCAAATGTACAAATACCATTATATAATCCTAACACAAAAAATATGGAAAATATCTACATTTTACTAATAAAATCTCATTTTCAATCACAAGAAATAATTTCAAAATAATAAAATACTCAATCCTTTTCAAAAACCACTTTTAATAACGAAAACACTAAAAATGGAATAACAAATTTTTTTCCTTTTCCAAAATATTATGGCTTATAAAGTAAGACAAATAATGATTACGACGGTAGAGAGGTCATTGTTTCCACATACGTTGAAAACATTAATTTTGTTTTTATTGAAAAACATTATAGATAAAATATATCCATTGAATAAAAGTAAAATTCAAATAGTTTTACTATTAACTTTATAAAAGAAGGTGGTATATATTTTCAAAGTATTACCCAGTAAAAGGATATTGAGACGAAGACCCTTACCTCGTGTCTGACTTGACTAGTTTGTTCATTAATTTCTTGAATAATAAACTTAAATTAATTTAAACATGATTCAGAACCTTTTTCATGTTTATTATTCCTTTTATATCACTTATTACAACATTATAAATATTACATAATTATTTAGGTTTATATTGGTCGTTTTGTCGATATTGGTTACTTGAGTCAAAAATGATCTTGTTAAAATTAAAATTTGCCCATGTGGTCAAAAGTAAATTATATCCATAATATTATTCATATATATATATATATCATATATACCCAGTATATATGTATTTATAATATTCCATAACATTTGGAGATAATAAAGTAAATGCACAGTTCATTGAGACGGTAAGCTGTATGTACAAATGAACGCTACTTTCATTTCTATTTCATATTTAATTAAATGAAAACACACTGATACATAGGTATATTTTATTTTTAGTATAATATAATATTTTATATGTGTTACATAAGTTCATTAACTTCATCCATTATTGTTTCCATGTATGGCATGAATGAGTCATATCACTTTGAGAGGGCGATAGACAGCACTTCCTCAATTGAAATTATCGTGTTTACACATCATGAAAAACATAAAGGTATCTTGAAAATAAAAATTAAATAAGCATAATGACAATATAAACATAATATATATCATATAAATATATTTCCATCATAATGACCACCATGGTAGGTTGTTGGAGAGAATTGAACAATCATCATTTCTTGAGACAGTAGTTCATCGTCCACAGAAACAGTATATTCTAAATCCATTATAAGGAGGTATGTGTAAGTGTAGATAGAATACTTATAATAAAAACATCATTGTATATTTAGGATACTAGTTTTTTATTTAATCAAAGAACAAAAATATAATAGGGATTTAATAAGTATAATAGTGGAAAGAAACATTAGAGAAGACGCAACCTCTTAAAACATGTAACTCCCTTTGATTTGAGCCAAAATTGTTTATTGAATTAGATTTTACCTTAGATAAGGATTATAGGAGGAACAGAGGGATGTTGGTAGATTATTGGATCATATTTTTATTGATCCAAGTGGATTGAGAGGTGTGAGTAAGGGGTTATAGGTGGTGGCCTTTTATAAAAGGGAGGAAGGGTACTTTAGGAATGTCTTGAAATATTATTTTATTATAAACTTAATTTCTATTTTCAAAAGGTACAAAACTAATTTTATTCGAGTATAAGATGAGGATTGTCAAAAATACTTTCAAAATATAGGTTTTATACAAGTTTCAGTTTCAAATTGAACCTTGTCATTTAGCTTTAACCCTTAGTTAACTAATTTAACTATTACCATGTCTTCTTGTATATTCGTACTATATGGTTAATATAGTTACCCTAAAATAACAATAGAACAAAAAGTGGTTCATTAATGATATTTACAACATTATTTACGTCATTTGGAAAAATCATAGATTTTTAGGACTATTATATAATTTAATAAAATAGTATTTTTTTTAAAAACACATTTATGCCAATTTTCTATTATTCATATCTTGATTTTTAAAAAATCCATAAATACTTGAATATTTAAAAATAACTTCATATATTATAAGATAAAAATTATTGATCATCCCTAATAAATTTTGGTGGCATAAAATGTTTCAATATAAGTTAATTTTAGTATTTATAATCTCATTTATTTAAATCATTCCTTAATAATATAATCACTCTATCTTAATTGTGTCCTAAATATATTTATTTATTTGATGATTAGAAATTATAAAAAAATAAAAACATGTAGGAAATTTATTTATATTTATAATGACTATTTATACTGGAAAATAATACTTATATAACCCTATATAAAAAATTTTGTACTAAATGATACAGGTTTACGTTATATTTTCCATAAATGTAAATTAAAAGTAATTAAATGACATTTTCGGACACAAGTGGCTCCATGGGCTCCTAAAATATACCCAAGGATTCCCATGGTCGGAAATATATCATAAAATAGGTTTTGGACATGTTTTATGATAATTTAATATTATTATAATTTTATTTTTTACCCATATTTACCGGATTTACCCTTTAACCATGGTAAATAAAATATCTACTGAAGTTACTATTCATAACGCCTAAAAATTAGTTATCTATTTATACAATTTAGACCTCCTAATTACGAATATGGAATCAATTTTTTCAAATTTAATACAAAAAAGTTCCAGAAAATAATTTAAAATTAATTCCTATTGTCAAAACCAAAAAGCGTGTTTTTGTAATGTAAAAGCTACCAAAAGATTGACATGCGTTTCTGTAAAATTTTAAAGTAAAAGTACTTCCAATGAACAAAGTTGGATTAAATTATATATATATAATCCAATTAAACTTTAAAACCATTTAATAGTAAAATTTATCTATATAAATAAATAATATTTAAAGGGAATTTTGATTTAAAATGTAGTATTTTTCACTATTCATTAAAAAATGAAATTTAGCATAAAAATACCAAATTTTCATTCAAAGTTATTTTTTTATGTTACTATATTAAATAATTTGTTTATTTTGTCAAATAAAACATATAATGGTGTAAAAAACTAGATTTAAAAAGGGTTGTCCATCAAAAGGGAGTAAAACTGCATTTTTAGAGAAATACTTCTTTAATCAAAAAAATTAATTTATTCTTATATCATATCTAGGAAACTTATAATTTGAATTTAAAACAATACATTGAATATATATCATATATTTTTTAATAAATAAAATTCGATAAAGAGTGATATGAAAACAAAATTATTCTCTTTTAAAAAGGTTTTCATAAAAACCCATCCATTATATTCAATTGGTTTTTATTTCCATTTTTAATAAATTTGGTAATGAATGAATTACCATTTAAACATGGGTAAACCACATTTCAAAATTCAGTTGATACTACTCATTATTTCCATTCCAATGGCTAGGTATTAACTACCATTTAAAATGATAATAATATTGTTGTATTATTTTTTAGTATAAGTCAATGTTTTGTGAAATGTAAAATTTTGGAGAAGCTTGTTGTTGTGTGTTGAGTACACTATCATAAAAAGAATCCACTTTTTCTTAATATTAATATCATATTAATAATTATTAATATAAATAAAAATTTATTATTCTATAAATACCTCGGTCATTACATCCTTCCCACTTTTTTGAAATTATGTCCTTATAATTTTAAAATTGGGCTTATAAATTTCATTGAAAGTCCAATAAAAAAAGATTCAATAGAAATATCATATTACAAGAAATAAAGATAAGTACAAGGTTAAATCTAGATTAAATATACTAGTATTCCATATAAACATGGATATGGAAGAGAAAACTAATCATCATGTTCTGATGGAGAGTGATTGAAAACATGATCATGAGAGTTAACAACCAGAAAACCAAAAACATTTTATAGGTTAAACAGTCTTCGATTCCATAGTACGAAAAGTAAATTGACCACGTTTTTTTATTTCCCTTTCATAAATTTGGTGAATTTATTTATGATATTGAATAAGAACATAAGGAAATATACTTACTTTTAAAGTAGAGTTTCATCCTCTAATAAGTTTCTACCAAAAACACATCTTTTCTTCAAACGATGAGTATTCAAGACGACTTGGTCACAAATGAAGCAATAAAATCGACTTCTATAGAATATCATGGTCCAAAAAAATGAATCGTAGAGTTCTCCTCTCTTTAGAATTTAACTAAAACCAAAATGGTTAGAATAATATTAGTTAATCCCCAAAATGGATAATCTTTTAATAAATGAAATACTACTCTTAATCTCCAAAATTGAACAAAAAATACTCAAAGCTCAACAAAGACTATTAAATACACAATTTTTCTCATAATTATCCCAACTAATATAAACTATGTTTGAAACCCATAATTCAGAATGATTGTATCACATAGTCATTAACACTTATCTCCAAATAACATCGGCTACTCTTAACATCTCATACGGAAAAGTAATTAATGTAATCACAAATTCACTATGATAGGTTAATCATTTCCATAAATATCTCAAATTACTATATGTAATTAATAGAAACAAATAATCTTCAAAAATAATATTCCACCATTATTCCTCAATTTAAATCCCAAAGTATTATTTTTTTTGTCATATAGTGTTCCCAAAAGTGGAAACGTCTTAAAAAATAACCATTATCACTTAATCACCAAATAATTTTCCTATGATAAGGATATATATTTGATAAAAATAATATCCCCAATCAACTTATTCTTGATCAATAAAATAATTTAAATAAATAAGAAATTCATTTTAACCATGGGCTTCACATTAGACAGTGGTATGCGATGCACCTTTGTGGCCCTTCAGTTGTGGATTCAATTCCCATGTCCTTGCCGGACACGACGGGTTTTCACCCATCTTGTGGGTTTTTCTTTTTATAAAACCACATCATTTATACAACATACTAAAATATAAGATAATTTCTTCAAAAAATAACCATAACCTATTTTATCCTCAAAGGTTATCTAATACCATTCATTTTTCAACCCAAAATGTAATAACCCTTTACCACCTCAAAAAAAGATCATATGAACCCCTAAGGCTATCCATTATGTCCACAAAAGAAAAGATAATTATTTTTTGAATATCATTTTAACATATAATCTTCTGGGTTACACATACAATAAAAAGTATTCCAATGTAACCCCGTCATCAAAAGAGCCTCAATACTTTTAAGCATTTCATCATCCTAAAATCTACCATAACGATTTAATACCTTATATGTAGACTTCTTACTTAGTAAACGTTCTTCATGATCCATTGACCATTATTTTCTAGATTATTACATAATACGCTTTGCTAGAAATAATATCATTAATCATATCCTATGATTCAATAATTTCAGAACATCAGCTAAGAAAAAATCAATACCTTTAATTGGTCATTGTCAAATTCTTCATCCTCCATTGGAATAGAATTAGGTATTGGTAAATATATATTTGCATGATCATGCCGATCCGATACCCGAAACTTTTTTGTAATAAATCTATTTGTGTAATTATAATGTACACAACATTTAAAACATTCAATTCATCCCTTGGAAAGAACTTATTTCCATTTCCTGGAGTCAACTTGATGCTTCCTTTTTCCATGGAATGTTCTTGTTTATGACCTTCATTACCAAATATATAGCATCTTCCTATCCCATTGAATCATTTTCCTTGGCGTTTATTTCCACATCCTTGACATTTAGGTTTCTTAATATACATAACATTATGATTATTACCAGAACTTCTATAGGGATTTGTTTCTCACATATACAATTCCTTATATAAATCTCCAAGGTTTAGGTGGTCAATAATGTCTCCAAATATTTGGTTGTGAATAACCACAAGAGTTCAAATTTACAATCCCCATATCATTCAGTTTCTTATTTAGAAAAACATCATAGTTTCTTTCGCATCAATTGTTAATTTGGTTCCAGCTGGATCTAACCATTTACTAAAACTAAAGAAAGGATAGCTTGAGTATATAAGTAAAATCATTATATAATATCTTATGGGGTGGGTATATACTATGATATACTTATTCATGTTATCTTAAACTCATTCAATTTATTTAACATACATATTACTCTTTCTAATATCCTAACCATTATTGTTATGTCACTTATGCTTAAGTAACATGAAAACCACTAAAGTTATCTAAACCGGCCTTTGATACCAACTGTAAGGCCCCATCCTTAAAAATTATATAATCTTGAATTATGTTAATAATTCACATTGATGGTCTTTTCAGTTTTAGATTTTTAGAGAATTAGGTCATAACTTATACATAAAAACTTGAATATTACAAGTATACACTTAATCTTAATATCTATATTTTTCATAAAAAAACTCTTAAAAAAAGAAACATGCCTAGTTCCATGTTTTAGACAGCATGAATTTTCTATGATCCCATCCTTGAACCTATTTATCTTTATGTCCGGTGAAAAAAAATTCAAAAACATTACATGAGCATAAAAATATCAGTAAGGGAAACATAAAGAAAAAAAATAATTAGTTTTTCAAGACAACATGTAATCCCTGAATACATTATCATAATGTGATACTTTTCACCGTAAAGAAGAAGCAAAAACACATCACTAGATATAACCTAATTTCATACCCTTTTGTTACCAAATGATTACTATAAATCCCATATAAACAACATATAGAATATAAATGTTACTTGGGAGATAAAAATACTTAAATGGAATAACCATACGGTCGACTTCTACACATATCAGTAAATTGAATAGTCGTACGACCGAATTCCATACATAATGTATTGGAGGTCATAATATAACCACACATCCTTGGTTTATCATGGAACCACCCATAATTTGGTTTATAACGTAACCACCTGTTATTGGTTTATCACATAACCTCCTGTCAAATTTCTAAGTACCATTATATAATTATAACACATAAAATATTGAAAATATCATCATTTCACTAATAACATTTCATTTGAAATAATAAGAAATAATTTCAAGATATTGAAACAAAAAATATTTTTCAAAAACCACATTCAATACCAAAAACACCCAAAATTTGAATAAGGGATTTTTTTCCTTTTAAAAAACATTATGAATTATAGAGGAAGCCAAATAATGATTACAGCGATGAAGAGGTCATTATCGCCACATACGTAAAAACATTCCCCTTGGAATTTAGTAAAATGATTTTTAGAGAAAATATTCTCTTTGAATGAAAGTAAAATTTAAAAGGTTTTATTATACAATGTATAAAATAATGAGATATATATTATTGAAATATGCTTCAATGATAGGAGATTGGGACGAATTCCCTTACGTCGAGTCCGACATGACTTGTTCGTTCGTTAATTTCGAAAATAATAAAATTATATTAATTTATACTTTCTTCATAACCTTTTTCAAGTTTATTATTCCTTTTATATCACTTATTACCATGTTATTAAAGATACAGAATTATTTATGTTAATATTAGTGGTTTTGTCGATATTTGGTAGTTGAGTTGAAAATTATCTGGTTACAATTACAATTTTTTTAATGTAGTCAAAAAAACCATTATCTACATAATATTATTAAGAAATATATATATATATCATATATATTTAGTATATATGAATTTATAATATTCCATAATATTTGGAGATAAGAAATGAAATGCACTATTCATGGAGAGAGTAAATCGTACGCATGCATGAACACTATTTTTCATTTCTATTTCATTTTTAATGGAATGAAAAAATAATGATAAATAGCTATATTATAATTCCATTACAATATAATTTTTTATAAGTCTTAGATAATTTCATTAACTCCATAATTTATATGTTCCATGTATGTCAAGAATGAGTCATATCACTTTGAGGGGGCGGTAGTCGGCGCTTCATGAAATGAAATTATCATGTTTACACATCATAAAGTGCATAATGTTATATGTAAATAGAAATTACAAAAGAAAAAAACTCTATATAAACATAATATATATCATATAAATACAGTTCTATAATAATGGACATCATGTGATGTAGTTGGAGGTAATTGAACAATCATCATTTCGGGAGGCAGTAGTTCATCGTCCATAGAAATAGTATGTTCAAAATCCATTAGATGGAGGTGTGTGTATGTTTAGTCAGAATAATTATCATAACATAATCCTAGTATATTGATTATACTTGTGTTTTTATGTAATAAATGAATAATAATAGAATAGGGAGTGCAGATGCAGAGTATTAGAAAACAACTTTAGAGAAGACAATGCCTCTTAAAAAAGGTACCTCCTTATGATTTGAGCCCAATGGATTTCTTGAATTTAAGTATTCCTAATGTAAGGTGTCGAGGATGAATTAACGGATATTGGGAGATTATTGGAGTATATTTTGGTCATGACAAGGGGCTTGAGAGGTGTGATTAACGTGATAGATGTGGTGGCCTTTTATAACAGGGAGGACGGGTACATTCAGAATGTCTTAAAATATTATTTTATTATAAACTGAATTTAGATTTTCAAGAGATAAAAAAACTCATTAAATTATAATATAATATGATTATTGTTCCTAATAATCTCAAAAAAAATTGTTTAGACATGTTTTGGTCTAAAATTTAACCCTGTCATTTAGCTTTAACCATTAGTTAACTAATTTAACTATTACCAGGTCTTCTTGTATAACAATACAATATGGTTAATATAGTTACCATAAAATGCCAATAGAACCTAAAGTGGTTCATTAATATTATTTACAATATTATCAAAGAGATTTTTACAAATAGTATATTTTTTGGACTATTATATCATTTAATAAAATAGTATTTTTTTTAACTCATTTATGCCAATTTTTATATAATTCATATGATGACTTTTTTAAAATCCATGACAACTTGATTATTTATGAAAAAATTATAACGTAAAATATAATATGTCATAATCATCCCTAAAATAATTTTAGGACATAAAAAGTTTTAAAATAAATGTATTTTAATATTTATAATCTCATTTATTTAAATATTTCATTAACAAGGTAATCACTACATCATCATTATGTCATAAACATATTTATTTATTTGATGTTTAAAAATTATAAATAAAATACCATGATGTAGGAAATATTTATATCTTTATTATTACTATTTATTGTCTAACCTGTAACTTATATAACCACATATAAAAGTTTTTTACTAAAAGATACATGTTTATGTTATTTTTTCCTTAACTTTAAATTGAAAGTAATTAAATGTCATTTCACACACAAGTGGACCTATAGGGTCCTAAAATTTTCCCAAGGATAACCATGGTTGGAAATATGTCATACTATAGGGTTAGGACATGTGTTAATGTAATTTAAAATAAAAATAATATTTTTTACCCTTATTTACCGTATTTACCCTTTAACAATGATAAATAAAATATTTACTGAAGTTACTACTCATAATGTCTAAAAATAAATGTTACCTATTTACACAATTTAGACGTTATGATTCCCAATATGGAATCCATTTTTCCAAATTCTAAATATTGAATTTTTAGAATTTAATTTAAAATTAATTCCCATTCTCTAAACCAAAAATGCGTGTTATTAAGAAGAAACAACTACCAAAAGATTGACATGCATTTATGTCCAATTTCAAAGTAAAATTACATCCAATAACCAAAATTGGATTAAATGATAAAAATATAATCCAACTAATCTTTAAACCCAATTAAAAGTATAATCTAACTATATAAGTAAATTAGATTAATAGGCAGTTTTGAATTAAAATGCAGTCTTTTTCACTATTCATTAAAAATGAACTTTAGCAGAAAAATACAAAAGTTTCATCCAAAGTAAATTTTTATGTTTTTATTCTAAATTAGATGTTTTTTTGTCATACGAAACATATAAAGGTGTCAAAAAACATTTAAAAATGTTTCTCCATCACAAGGCGGTAAAACTGCTTTTTTGGAAAAATGCTTCTTTTATCCGAATAAATGAATTTATTCTTATATCATATATAAAAAACATATAGGATGAATTTAAAACATTACATTGAATATATATCATATATTTTTAATTAAATAAAAATCCATAATGAGTGATATTAATACACAATTATTCTCTTTTAAATATGTTGTCATTAAAACACATTTGTTATATTGAATTGGTTTTTATTTCCATTTCTAATAATTTTGGTTATTAATGAATCATCATTTAAACATTTGTAAAATATATTTCAAAATTTAGTTGATACTATTCATTCTGTCCATTCAAATGGATTTCTGTTAACTACCATTTAAAATAATAATAATATAATTTCACTTTTTTAGTATAACTCAATGTTGTGTGTTATGTAAGATTTTAGAGAATCCCATTTTTGTGTTTCAAGTACAATATTTGAAAAAGAGTCACCTTTATCTTAAAATTAATATATTATTCATAAGTATAAATAGAAATCAAAAAGTATTATTCTATATATACCTTGTCCACTACAATATCCCACAAATGGGTAGCATTTTCTTAAGAACCTGTACACAAGCACAAAACTCCAAGCCACAAGGTTGGACAGAGAAAACATAATGTAAAGAAAATGCATGCATTCCACTATAACTGAAAAACTATTTGTGATAGAATGTAATGTATTAAACTGTAATTAGAAAATAAATGATCCCACTAAAAGAAAGACCATTGTAATGTCTGACATTCAAAAAAGGGCATTGAAGATGCTTTAGGAAGCTATCAGAAACACCTCAGCTCGTTTGATCTCACGAGGCACTTTACAATCATGGTCTTGGTCCAACGATGCCTAGTACTCTACCGTAGTGTTGGTCAACTGAGTAAAACACAACACATGCAGGAAAAAGCCCGTGTAGGGGTGAGTAAAACAATACTCAGTAGGGGCCCCCCAAAAAACAATATACCAAAAAGGAAACCCCACCATGAAGTTATAGTCAGTTCAACACAGGTATATCTGAACGACACATATATAAAGAAAATCCAGGTATACTCATAATGGTTTCCAAGAATCAATGTATCATCCACTTTTGAGATATGGTTCCACTCCTAGAACACTCGATTCTGAGAGATCATAGTCCTCAAATATCTGATACTTACAATACAGAACATGTTTATCAAAAGTATCTAATAGAAAATATGGTCTCGACACACCATGATGTTTTTGGGTGAGTTATGGTCTCACAGAGATAGGGAGTCTTGATATCACATCCAATATTTAGTCATGGGATTCTCCTTGAGGAGTGTTGTTTCTGAGAGAACTCGCTCCTTGATCTATGAAGTTATCATAGACCCTCGAAATAAGTCTGAATTCTTTGGTCCCCACCCAAAGAAGACACATTGATAACTACTCGAAGTAAATAAATAACGTTAGGTTTTGGAAGAAGGAAATATATTGATACAAAAATTGGAGGTCCTACACCCAGGGCTCACTAAAAGACATCTTAGACCTACTTGAATTGTAATCCTAGATATGGGATGGGTTCCAATGTAAATATTGGTCACACCCATGCCAGAAACCCTAAATAAGGTACCATGAAGAGAATTGAGGACTGAGTAGGCCTCTCAGTGTGGTACATGCTTCATATAGAGCCATTGGGGATCTGAGATCCACAAAGTCATTTTGGCCTAATGAGTCACCTAGATCTGCATGTCACATAGGCTTGGTGGGTCACCAAGATCTCCTCTGAGACAACTCACTTCAAAACATGGTCCATTATCTATTATTGGAACGGGATCCTACATCATACCTTCATAGATAATCCCTAGGGAATCGTCTCAAACTCTAATTTCACCCCCTATGATGTGAGCAGGATCTAGTATTGATTCCTCATAGGAAGGATAAAGAGAACTCCTCCAGTGGCAACTGGTCCAACTAAAACCCCACTAAGCCATCTCAAAAGGGCCTCTTCATCACAAGGGTCCCAATGCCGTAGAAGGCTGATCAATCAGTCATACGAATTGAATGATATAGGTATTTGAGTGAGAAATGGCCTGGCGAGGACTAGGTTTGGTCCCTCCTGGTACGTCTGACCTGACCAGTGTCGTGGTTCACCGAATCGCCCCGCTGGGTCGACCTGGTCCACTGTAGTGGCCCAACATGAAGTGTTGGGATTAGATCAGGATTGACATGCCTGACCAACCCATCCCACTGAAGCAGGCCGCTCTTTTTCGCCAAGGACGTGGTGGGTACTGCGTCCCACCCACAGTCAATGCCCTGGTCACCACCCAGTCCAGCAGGACTGTGGCCTCCAGCCATGTGACATGGCTCGCCAGCCGCATCCAATGAACCGCCACTAACCATTTCCCACAACCTCTGATCATTTCCTATGACAGAATCCGCAAGCCCCCTTCACCACCATGGCACATGTCGCATATCACACATGGCTACCAGTGCACCAGTAGGTGCTTTTGTGGCCACTAGATGTGCCTTGGTGGTCCGTTCAAAGATTTGAATTTCATTCTGGAGTCCTTGGGTCACATTCTTCCACTCCATGGGTTCAAAATCACGTGATGATCTCTTTTTGATGTGAATTCATCCGTGTACTATATCTTTCGCACCAACTCGATCTAATATCCACCATCTTTATGACACCTTCATCATGTCGTGTCCATCCCAAACCAACGAAATTGGATCATTTCTTCAAAGATGGGTTTCACAAAAAATGATAAATTGCTGAAAGTTAGGTCTTGGGACAAATGAAGAACACCCATGACGAATGAAGAATGGACGTAAGAAATGCAAGAATACATAAAAATGGGAAGACCTCTATCAATGTTAGTTTGGATCATGAATCTTCACCGTTAGAATGGAAATCAAAATAAAAAAAATCTACCACACATGATTAATCAACAATTGACAACCAAGATAAATCTTCCATTAAATCAGTGAATATAATACTCCCTTCCCGCAAGAATGATCGAACCGCATGTCAACCTGTTAGAGGGTTGATCCATGTTCATCATTTAAATCAAAAAACAAGGAAAGAAAATATTGAAAAAAAACCACTACCTCGTGATGGATCTCTTGCAGTCATAGATTGATGTCGTGTCGCCATGTTGATCCTTGTTCCACATGTGTTCGTCGATTCGTTGCTGCTTGATTGAATCCTAAACTATGATCTGTCACCACCAACAAGAGAACCTCTTCCACCTTGAATTAGTTTAACTCCATTTTTATAGAGAAATTATCCAGATTTATGTATTCTAATGCTATTACTTGTTCCCTATTAGTGGAGGAATTGTGTTAACATGTAAATATGTCATTGTGTTTCTATTTCTTTTTAAAACAGCATTTCCAAGCAATATTATTTTTTAATGGACAAGAAGTTGCTCCATCACTGCATTGCAGCGTCATCGTGCTGTGAAACATTAAAGGGAAATAAAATAAAATTCTAAAAAATTATATTATTCTACTTAAAAAAGTCAAAAAAAATAATTTTTAACCTCAACCCGCGCTGGTTAGGGTTAGGGTCCACCTTAGGAAAGAACGCCCTCACGATGTCAATGGTAATCTTGGATTCCCATCCAAATTACCATTTCTATCATATAAGGATTTTTAAAAAAATTATAATATTTAATTATTTTTTTATGGTTACTCTATTTTTATGTTTTTTCACTTGAGACCCATTCCAAATAAATTTATGTTGCAGCTAGGGTAATCCCACCATCGTGAACGAAACAATTCCCTTATATTTCTTATCTAGGAACCCGTTTAATAGTTACTAGTATTTTTTACAAAAACCACTCACGTAGGCTATTATAAAATTAACATTTTATCGACGGATCATTCTAGGACCTCTGGGCCTCATAATCGCACACCATGGCCTTGTCTCATAACTTTGCCAGGAATTTTCTAAAAATAGAACTAGGAAAATTTGATTCGTTATTATTATAGAAAAGGAATTATATCAATTTGTGGAGGTGATAGTTCACAGGTATACATGAACAATTAATTCCATTCCCATTTAATAAAAGTGGATATGGATTTAGGTGATTATATTAACATAATAACATATTATAATATTGATGATAATGGAGTTATATTTCATCATGGATGAATAATACTTAAAGGTAGTTGAATAAGAAATAAAATAAAAATCTTGAAATAAAAACATTACCTTTCTATCAGATGATCGCCTTTCATAACACCTTTACACTACTAAGAAGGGTGTTCTGCCTAATATAAGCCCTCAAGAATGTGGGTAGGAATTTTAGGAAGGGTTTTGGGTAGATATTGGCTAAACCAAGATGTTTATAAAGTATGAGTAATAGAGTAGAATTTGTGCCTTTTTATATAAGTGGGGAGGGGAACCCATAGAATTATTAAAATTATTATATTTATATAAATTTAATTTTGATTCCAAATGATCCCAAACTAATCTATTTAGAATATAAAATAAAGCTGGGTTGAAAAATCAACATTAAATTAAAAATATACTGGTTTTGAATATTTTGTAATCCTCATTTATTTTTTTTAAACCTTATTTTACCATTTTAACCATATCGTGATATCATGTTATTTATGCAATGTGGGTTAAGGTACTTACCATAACATGTCAGAAGACAAAAAAGTTTAATTTAAAAAAAATTAGGACACATCCTAACCATTTTTCCAAATATTAGATTATCAGATATCTGGAAAATGTTTTTTTAATATTTTAACATACCAATAGTCTCAATTATGACCGAATTCATTAGTTCACTTTTAAAAAATGTTATAACAGTAAGATAAGTTCTATCTAAATCATTGAAATCATCACCAACATGTCAAAAATATCCCTAAAAATAATGGATATCATAAATTATGTAAAATAATATTTAATTTAATATTTATAATATCATTTATTTTATTTATTCATTAATTAATAACTTTATACCTCTTCCTTGGGTAATAATTAAATGTAATTATTTAATTCTCAAAAATAATTAATTAATTGTCATGATGTTGGTAATCATTTTTTATTTCTAAATTATATTATAGTAGTAGAGATCCCTAGCTAAACTCTATATTAAAATACTTTACTTTTTTAAACAAAAGTGTAACAAAAATTGACATTTCATTGAATATAATATTATAAATTCATTTAAGTCATCCATATATTTCTATGTTTTCCTAAAATCAACCCATAGTTTCTAACAATCAAGTAAAACTCATCCATTTAAATTAGGAAAATTTTTAATGGTATTTTTATATTTTTATAATATTATTATTACCTTTAAGTACCTGATATACCTTTAACCGTGGAAATTAAATTTTTTACTAAAGTTACTATTCATAATGTCCAAAAGGACCTATTTACATAATATTTATCTTCTCATTCCAAATATGGAATCTATTTTTTTCAATTTCAAAATATTTAATTGGGATAAATTAATTAATGATTAATCCCATTGATGGAAATGTAAAATGTTTTTTTTAAAATAAATTGTTCTAAAGTTCACATAGTTTATATCCAATTTCATTATAAAATTTATTCCAATGAAAAAAATTGGGTTAAATAATAAAAATATAATTTAAATAATATTTAAAAAAAATTATAAGGATAATATAAATATACAAATAAATTTAAGGAAAATTATGTTTTGAATTAAAATGAAATATATTTTATTATTCAATAAAATGTGAATTTTATCAGAAAAATACAAAAAAAAATCAACCAATGTAAACTTTGATATCCTGATTCCAAAGAAGAAGTTTATTTTCTAAAATATCACTTAAAATACTACAAAAAACTAGATTTAAATTTATTTTCCAACTAATGGTGGTAAAACATCAATTTTAGGAAAAAACTCATTTTATCCAGACTTTTTTATTTTTACTTATATAATGAATAGATAACCTATAGGATGAATTTAAAACAACACATTTAATTCATATTTCATTAATATAATAATACAAGAGTAATTTTATTATTTTATAAACACAATTATTCACACATAAATATTTTTTTCATAAAAACACATCCTTTAAATTCAATTCATTTTTAATTTCATTTCTAATTAATTTTCATACAAGTGAATCATTATGAAAATCTAAGAAAAACCCGTTTTAATTATTTAATTAATATACACCATTCCCTCTATTTTAATGTAAATGAGATAACTATAACTTAAAATAATAATGTTAATATTATATTACTTTTTGGTATAACTCAGTCTTGTGTGAAATGTATTATTTTGGGGAAAATTATTGTTGCATGTTAAGTACTCTATCAGACATAGAATCAATTTTAATGTAAAATTACAATAAAATCATAAATATTAGAAAATATGAGAAATTGTTTTTCTATAATAACCTAGAATATTACAACCTTTTCCCTTTTGGAAATTGCATCCTCAAAATTTTAAATTTTGGTTTGGAAACTGAGGTTTCACTTTCAAAAATTACTTCCTTGAAATGACACATCAGAAAAAGTGTAAATAAAACATCCACTTTGAAAGAATGGTATTTATATACAAATATCACCTTAGATAACACATACTAGGATTCCATGTAAGAATAAATAAATATTGAAGAAAAAATAACCATTGTGTGCTGATGAAGAGTGGTAGAAAACAGGATCAGGATAAAGCTAACAATCGGGAAACCATAATCTTGTGAGTTCTTAAATGGTCTTTTAATTCATAGTTGGAAATGTAAAAAAGAAATTGGGTTTTATTAGGATCCTTTTCATAAATTTGAGAAATTATTTTAATGATTAGATTAAGAACATAAGGAATTATACTTATTTGAAAAATATAGTTTCATCATTCAGCCAATTTCAACCAAAAACTCATCTTTTTCTCCATATGATGAATATTTATGAGGATTTTTACACCTAAAACACTAGAATCAGATTATAGATAATCACATAATATAAAAATAAAGTACTATATATTAATCCTCTCCAAAACATTAACCAAAACAAAAAAAAGTATAATACCTTATAATATTCCCAAACGAATAAACCATTGTATAATGAAAAACTACTTTTAATCTCAAAAAATCAAAATTAATAACCAAAAGGCCAACATAGAATATTTAAAAAATAAAATTCTATATAATTCCTCAAATAATCCAAACTAATATTGAGACCCAATATTTAATAGGATTTGATCACATCATCTTGTAGTATTTTTTTAACCTTTATCTCCAAATAAAAAAAAATCACTATTAATATCTTATACCAAAAAGTAATTTCCTAATAACATTTTCTATATGATAGGAAAATTATTTCCATAAAAAAACAAAATCATCCTAATTAAAAAAATTAATTAATTAAACCCTAATTCCTCAAATAAAATTCAATATTAATATATTTACCTTAATCATATAATGCTTCCAAGACAGAGAACGTCTTTCAAAATAACATTTATATCTTAATCGCTAAATCTTTTTTCAATCTCAGGGTTATCTATTTGATAAAAAATATGAATCTTAAATCAACTTATTATTAACAAATAAAAAAATTTAACTATGAATAATAAGTTATACTAACTAGGGACTTCATGTAGGCTATTGGTAGGCTATAAAGCCTAGTCCAACTTCAGATGTGTGTTCGATTCTCGCAGCCTTTTTCGACATTATATGCATTCACATGGACTCAATGATGCCCTTTTTCAAAAACTACATAATTATTATAATATTACCAAAATGAGATGATTTCATAAAAAAACCATAACATGTTTTAACCTCAAATGTTATTCTATACCATTCATTTTTCATCCAAGAATGTAATAAACCACATCTACCTCAAAATTAAATGTCGCCAAAAATACCACTAATCGCCTTTAAATTTCATAACATAAGACTCAAAATGGTTTCTAAGAAATTAAAAATAGTACCAAAATTAAATATATAAACCCATGATGATATACATATATCATAAGAATACATCCTAATCTAAATGTTTTTCTAAACCATCTATTAATACCAATTATACCGCCTCAGCCTTAAAAATTACTCAATCATGAATTAAGCCTATAAAATGACTTCATTTCAAATTTAATATCTTTATATTTTTAGATAATTAAATTCTTTTTTCATAACTCATACAAAAAAACCGATAAATAAAAAGTGGACACTTTTACTCACCATCCATTTTTTATAAAACAAATGAACGCTTAAAAGGAAACATGGTTTCGTATCACATTTAAACATCATAACTTTTCCATGATCCCATAATTGAATCACTTAACCTTTAAACACTATGATTTTTTTTAAAAAACATGGTATCGGCATAAAAAACACAATATTTAATGTAAAATAATTAATTAAATCTCTAGTCCATGAATACTTTAAACAAATGAAAGCATTTTCAAAAAATCATACTATTTACCTATAAAAAAATATTTAACATACCACATGATATCATAGGATTCATGAAAAATTATTTGTAATAATAAATCATTAATGTATATTATATCATCCATATCATACTTACATTTTAACTTTCATAGCTACATTGGGAGTACCTTGATTGTCACATTTAGAATACCCATCACAATATATTATATAAATCTCTTAAGATAAACCTTTTAATTTAACTCTGACACATTAAAAAATGAATTAGAGAGTTATCAGAGCCTCAACCAACCCTAGATTATCATAAAATAATCTGTCTAAATAAACAAGTCCCAATAACCAAAAATTAATCATAACACATAAAACAAACATAAAAGAAAAATCACATTTCCACTATTAAATCACATTTCTTCTTTACGATACGTGGAATACTAAATGAAAAAAATATATTTTAAAATAAAATGGTTAACATTTTAAGTAAATATCAGTACATAATAGTTACATTAAATCATGAAATTAAATTCATGGTGTATATGGTAAAAAACATTCTATGTTTTTGAAATAATCAATCATTTATTAAAACAAAATTAAAACATTTTAAAAGATGATTTTTGAATCATTGTGTCCCATACGACATTGACAATTTTCAAAGTAATTAAAAGTTAAAAAAATTAATGTGTATATAAATAAATCTTTAAAACAATTATTAGAACATTGAAATTAATTTGATATATTTAGAAAAATAAATCTTCAAAACATTCAAAATGGTGTTTTAGTTAAAGAATACCTTACCGTTTTGAACAATAAAATTATAGGACACATGAAATTATAATATTTTACTAAACATTAAATAAATTGAGAATGGATATAATATTTACATGGAATGTCAAATGGGATGTATAAAAAACTTATAATATAATATTGGTGCATATCATCATGAAATGCCTCAATAAAAAGAGACTGAGATGAAGTCCCATACTGTGAGTCCGACTCGTCACATAAAATATTTATATTCTTGAATAATAAACATATGTTAATTTTTTACATGATTGAGAACAATTTTTTTTATTATTCTTTGTATATCTCTTTTTTCTATGTTATAAGAATTACATAATTATTTAAGTTAATATCGGACATTCTGTCGATATTAGTTACTTGAGTCGAAAATAAACATAGTTCGATGACAGTAGTCCATGTTGTAATATGTACATAATCTCCAGGATAATATTAATGACATAATAATCATTTATATATATATCAATTATACTTTTAAATTAAACAATTCATATATGGTATGAGAAAAGAACAATTTTATAATCATAGAGATAGTAGGCCATACGTCACGAGTAACGTTTCCATTTTTCATTGATCATTATGGAAAAAGTTAATTATTATTTTATCATTGAATAATGATCATAAAATAATTAAATTAATAATAATAATTTAAATATACTTATATATATCATACAGGTGATGTGTTGAATAAAAACGATTTATATCACTTCATGGAGGTGACAGTTAACATGTACGCATGAACAAAGTTGCATTTTTTTTGTGCATGGAAAGTAAGAAAAAAATTGATATATTATTCTCATATAATTCTAAAAATGTAATTAAAATGATAAAAAAAAACATTATGCAAATCATTTTTTCATTTTTTTAGAAACCGGTTTATGGGTTCCCGGTACCCCAACATACAACCACAAACAAGTCACACACCACATACCAAAAGGACTTATACATCGTAATAACCCGATTCATCTCTGCATCCCAAGCAGGAGTCCTCTTCTCCAGTAGCTAATTCCCATCCTGGATGCCTCAAAAAACTTCCACTTTGAACCCAACTCCTAATCTGATCAAGAATAGATTGGTCTGGGTATGCCTTCATGACCACGCTCCCCTTTTTAAAGGCCAAAGTTACCTCGTTGTTACTCATTGATGAAGATCGAGTCCGCATCGGTCTCAGAAGAAATGAATAGTACTCCCTTGATCTTCTTCTTGGGGTAGCATACAAAGGGCTGTCAACTATAGTCAAAATATGCTTCCCACTTTTAACTACATCACTGAATGAATGGCTGACAGGACCACTCACATTCTCTTTCCCACCCTATAATTCTCCCTTCCAAATTCAGTTCTCTCCCTCAAAGCAACATCAGCAAACTTCGAGTTGTTCCCCAGTCTCTGGGCTGGAGTTTTACAGTCCATCAAAGGAAGGCTCCTATCCTCAGTAGTAGCACTTTCAACAATTAATTCGACATTATTCCCCACCCTCTGGTCCGTACTCTCCACCAAAGGGCTACACCTTGCCCCATTGTGATTGTTATCCACAATCATGATACCTTCTTCATGGAAAAACCATCCAGCCTGTTGATCCTCCCTGGCCTCCTCACCAACTAAAGATGGGTCAAGCACCAGACATTCAACCTACTGTTCTTCCACGGTATCCACACTGTCATCACCTCCTACCACAACAACCTCATCCAGACCCATGGCCAACAGGTCTTCAGAGAGCCCTTCGAACCTGTTACTCAATGCAATAAAAGGTTTCACCAGAGGATCAATGTTTTTAGAAACCTTAGCATTGGACGTGGTGATTTCCCCCACAGCACTGACTTCTCTTCCTTCCCCACTCTACTCTGAACCCAGACCAACCGTTAAAGCAGCAGGAACTCCCAAGTCCTGCCTTAACCTTTTGAAAACCCCGGACACCAATGGATTATCCTGGTTCGTCTTAACACCGGCAGCTTCAGTGACCTGGTTTTCCTCAAAAGACACCTTATGAGACCACGATGCATTGACATCCCCAATAGCGCCGGACCAATGAGGACCCCTTTCTTCGTCAATCAGTTCCACAGTTCTTGAAACCATACCCGCCTTAACGCCACTTCCTGCAACATCCTCGGTGCTCACAGAAACATAACTCCCATTACAGTGAGCCTTCGATTGCCATGAATGCCGCTCAAGTTATCAAACCTCGACCGAATGCCCCAATCTCTTGCAAGATCTGCAAAAATCAGTCCACTTCTCATAAACAACTCTCTCTTTGAATCGGTATTCCTTGAGGATTGTGATCTGAACAAAATCGAAAGGGGTACGAGAAGAATCCATCTCAACACACACCTGGGGGTTCACCGAATGGAAAACCGCCTCGGTGCGACAATCAAAGCAATGATATCTACCAATCAGATTTCCCAATATGTGGATAATCAAAGGGTTTTGAAACAACAAAGGAAGGGAAGGGAAACATACCCAAACCGCAATGGAAGACGAATCTCAGTTCATATGTAGATCGACAGACCATCGCAAACGCAGAAAACGAGATCCATTGAAGCTGCGAGGAGCCCTTAACCAAGCTCAGATGAGGCCTTCCTCTGAATAGAACCTAATCATGATTTTTTTGTTGTCTAATAAACCAACCACAACTTTATCATGAAGATCCCAAGCCCTAAAGATAAACTGGTTGAAATCGTCAACTGAAGTCCTCTTGTGCTTGAACCGAGCCACCAGGGTGAGGTTCAACAAAGCCGAGGCTTCCAAAAACATAGCAGAGGAAATTTGAAGGTTTTCAAATCCATCAATCAAATATATAACTTTAGGGTTTAAAGAGGATTTTAGAAACAGGGGGAGAAACTCTGGTTTAGAGAAGGGTCGAAATGGCCTAGATCTCCCATGAGATGACGATTCTCCCTCCCCCACCGAGGGGGGAGGAGCCGACATAGAGGCCACCGTCGTCACCGGTACACATGAAAGATTAATTCATATCTAATCTAATGGAATTGGAGATGTATTTATGTTATTATATTAACATAATAACATCTCATTATATTTAAGATAGGGGATTTATTATATCATCATGGGTGACGAATATTTTAAGGGAGTGGAAGAAGAAATAAAATAGAAACACTTAAATAAAAACATTACATTTGTGTCAGATGAACACAAGTCATAACACCTTAACATTTATAAGAAGGTTTTTATGCCTAATATAAGGCCTAAAAATGTGTTGAGGGATTCTAGGATGTGTTTTCTGGAGATCATGGTGGATCAAAATGGTTTTTGATGTGTTATTAATAAAGATTAATGGGTGCCTTTTTATAGGAGAGGGGAGTGACATCCATGGAATTATTAAACATATTAAATTATTATAAATTTATTTTTTAATCCATAGGGTCCCATATTAATTTATTTAGAATACAATATTATTTTGAATCAAATAAATATTATAAAATTATAAATATATTTTTTTTTTATATTTTTTTAATCCGTATATTTCTGTTTTGACCCTTATTTTACCATTTTTAATCTTAATATGATATCATGTTATTTAAACATTGTGGGTTAATATAATTACCATAACATTTCAAAAGACAAAAAGTGTAATTTATTACATATTAGGAATTATACTAACCATTCATACAAATCTTATTTTTTTTATGAATTTTATTACATTTTAAAAAATATAATATATTTTAATATAACATTATTTTACCTTTAACCATGGTGATATAATTTATTACTAAAGTTACAATTTATACTGTAAAAAAATAAAATAAACCTATAAAAATAATTTTTAACATCAGGTTAAAAATATGAAATATATTTTTCTAAACTCAAAATAAATAATTAGAATAAATTAATTAAAAATTAATCTCGTTGGCAGAAAAATAAATTGAAGTTTTAAGTAAAACGTTTAAAAGGTCACAAAGTTTTTATATTCAATTTCATTATGAAATTTATTCTAATGACCAAAGTGGGTTTAAATTAAAAAAACTTTTTTTAATTATACTTTTAAACCAATTAAATGGTTAATCATAGTATATATAAAAATAATATGAAAAAGAAATTTTGACTTAAAAAGCAGTATTTTTCTCTATCTATTAAAATATGAATTTTATCAGAAAAATAAAAAAAATACAACATAGTAAATTTTGATGTCACAAATCCAAAGATGAGGTTTATTTTGTCAAATTGAACTTATAAAAGCTTTATGAAACTAAATTTAAAATGGCTTGTCCACCAAAAGGTTGTAAAACATACTTTTTTTAAACAATCATTTTATACATTCAATTGTATTTCCCCTTATATAATATCTAGAAGACATATAAGATGAATTTTAAACATCATATTTAATTTTTATTTCACTAATATAATACAACAAATTTTATTTTATTATTTTCTAAACATATTTATTCTTACTTAAATAGTTTTTTCATAAAAACACTACATTTATATTCAATTAGATATTATTCTATTTTATAAATAACTTTCTAACTATAGAATCATTATATAATCATATGAAAACCCTAGTTTCAAAATTCAGTTAAAATAATTTATTAATTCTATTATAAATACAATGTGATAACTACAACGTAAAATAAAAATGCTAAAAATATATTATTTTTCGATATTACTTAGACTTGTTTGCAATGTATGATTTCGGAGAAACCTATTATTGAATTCCAGGTATTCTATTAGACATAGAATCCAATTAAAATTAAAATTAATTTTTTATTCATAAACATTAATGAAAAATAAAAAATTATTATTCCACAATTACTAGGGATGTTATAGTAACACACTCATTTATTTGTGTTTTTCCTTTATCCATTTACAAGTAAGACAATGTGAGAAAAGTCATGGAATATCCTTCTTCATTATTTGAAATAACAATGCATGTTATTTTGATACATATTGGTTATACTAGGATACATCACCCATCATGGGGCATGTGATTCCCTCATCATATCCTCTCTCATAGAAGTGGGTAACTCTACCTTTATATAGATTTACAACACCTTGATCGCGTCCTGAGACCAACATAGGATTGGATCATCTCCCTTGATCAATTCCCATATCATAAAGTAATAAAAACTAGGCTTCTGTAGAGCCTTCACGTAGTCCATGAACTTATATAAAATAAAAATTGGAGCCAATGTAATAACCTCTTAGAGATATGCCACCAAAATTATATAATCATCATGAAATAACATCAGTTTCAACTCCTCAAAAAATTACAAACTCCATACTCTGGTGTATTCCCACATAGAAAATTCAAGAAATCATTAACCTTTATAAGGGAATATTCCATATAAAAGTCAATGTTATGTTATTAGTCTACCAAAAACATCTTCAATGGGGTGAATCCCTAATATATATATATATATATATCACAATATCTTGTAGTCTATATAGATAAAAAATATGTTACAAAATTGGTACTGGTACCAACAATTTAAGGTGTGATCCATAAACAGTAGCACTAAAACATGGGCAGGGTAGTTTTTCTTTAAAGGTAACAAATTATAAGACCAATAAGAAACACATAGTCCCCTGATATTAGAAAAAATCATAGTATAACCCTTGAGGAACCATAATCGATAGTGAAATGATCTTTTGGTCTTGAAGAATCAGCTTTAAAGTGGATGTTAATCCCTTATTTTACTTTTAGAAGGCGACTTCACATATAAAATAAAACACAAATGTCAATATATATTTAATACTCCCTATAATGGGTATTTCAATGGGGGTTAAGTCCTAAATGAACTATATATAATAGATATATGAACCAAGAAAACATCATATATGGAACACATTTCTAGGTCATTCCCAAGACAATAACACCTCCAATTTCTAGAGATCATCTGAGATCCCTAACTATGAGATCTCTTACCTATGGAAATGAACATCATGAATCTAGAGTTTTAACACTTTGAGTACCCATAATAAATTATATGTTATTGAAGAATACTCAATAAAATACCAATGTGATCAATACGTATCTTCTAGGCCAATGAGTATATTATTATATCCCCAAAAAACACCATGATGATGGAGTCTAGTTAGGAATAAATTTTATGGTTCATGATATCCCTAAACAACACCGGTTCATTCATAAAACTGAATGGAAACATGTGGTATACATAAAACCCAAACCAAATCACTAACATTATATTTGTTACTTACATTTTCCAAAATCACATTTGAGGGTAACTATAGCACATATTGATCTTAGAGAGACACTAATATCAAATCAATTGATCAAACATGTCATCTATCATAGGAGAGATATAAATTTTATTTATTGTAACATGATTCATCTTCAATAAATATACTCACCAATTGGGTCTACCGTTATCCTTTATGAAAATTAAACTAGTTCTCCCCAAATAGAGTTACTTGGGAGAATAAAACTCTTCACCTCAAGGACCTCAAGATAAAAATTTGACTCCCATAGATTAGTTAGTTTAATTTTATTAGGATGAATTAATAAGGGATCGATACATGAAACCATGAAATTTGTCCAGTTTTCAAGATCCAATTCTATGTGGGATATTGTTTTATAGTGAATCTCAATTCGTTATATGAAGTTCAGATAAATGCTAGCAACTTACATTTTTCACCTTTCCATAATAGTCATGACATGAACATAAATACTTAATTAGTGTGAACTTATACATTTTTATATATAATATATTCTTGAAGACACTGACATTGTACTATATATTTGAGGAATTACTACTACTATTACTATATCACTGATGAATAACTGTGTAGATTTGTAAATGTAGCACGTAGATTGTTGTAGAACCATATTCAATTATGAAACCAATTCATGATATGGAATATATAACTTGAGGTTTTGACATATTACTTTTCTCCAACATATAGTGATATTATTCTACCTCTCTATAAATGAAGGGATTAATCATAAACCACATAAATCCTCTCCAATTGTTCTTCTTCTTCATCATTAATTTCACTCCATTTTACACTTATTCTAGAATCGACTTTCATTGGTGCTCCTAGAGTATCTATAACATACATACTGTGAGATAAATAAAAAATTAATACATTTCACATGGGTGATTCTTGAGAAGTAATATGAGAAAAAATCAATGATATAGTGCACCATTGGAGGAAAATTAGTAGTAGTAATCACCTGAATCTCTACAATAACTAGATCCACCACATTTCCAATAATGTATCCCATATGACTAATGTTATGTCCAACTATAAGAAAATTAATATCCCATTCATCAATAATATCATACTTTTTTCCCCCAAGGGTGTTAAAAGATACCCTCCTCTGATAGTAATTAATGAAAACATAGAAGCATGGTATCCATTACATTCCAAAGATGATATCAATGTTCATCATATTTTAAACAAGGAAATCCCTTCTATTGTTGTAGACTTTATGAACTTTGAAACATGATAAAAACCTATGAATAATATTCAACCACATCCTAAGAGGTGTATTAAGAATCACCATCATAATGGAAAACTCCATGGTGGACCCCTCAATATCTACAAATGAAGAAAAAATAAAAGGACTGGACACCCATATATTAAATAAAGAAACAATGATCATTGATGAAATAAAAATCATATCTTTAATATTTGAGTGAACCTATGATCCTTCCACTTGAACCTATATAAGGAATAAACCTTAACTACATTAGATCTAAGTCTTGGACCTTGTGATGCATTCATCATAAGAGGAACTAACCACTAATGCATTTGGATTTACTTCTATCTCTCAGATAATTGGATGGCTTCATGACTCAACATCATAGATTTAAACCAACTATCTATATATAGTCCCCAATACCGAGTCCTTGAGGCCTATATTAATAATGAAACTATACTTTTAATTTAATAAGTCTACCTAATTCAAAAATTCTTGATATGTACCATCATTAAACATGAAATAAATGATGAAATCAATCTCATACATGTTCTATGAAAATTACCACTCTTTCTTCCACGATATAAAATATATATAATTCTTCCTATGAACAAGGATGAATAAAACATACTATGGATAGAAAATATCCTTTATTTTTATGTCATCATATCATATAACCTCTTACTACGATAAAATATGTACCAATAACTACAGTTGGAAGGTCGCCACCCAAATCACTGAAAACATGAAGAAAACCTGTAACAATAGTTTATTACATGACCCTCTCAAGGTTGTTGGGATTGTAGGTTGTATATGAGAAATATGTCAGTTTGAACACCTCTATCCAAGAACCTCACCACTAATTGATTATTTTTCTAAAATCTATGGTCCGTTTTGGAATCAATCCCTTCCATTAGTGGAGAAAAATGACCCAATGATCAAAAATGTGTATCATAGTCCACCATAGACATCATTAAAAACTAAAAATCCAATGAATTTTATGGCCTCTATGTCATAGTTAAAAACTCTATGAATAAAAGGTCCTTGAATTCCTCCCATAACAGGACATCATGCCTTTTTATCTACAATATAATTCCCCACCACCTCATGGTGGTTCCTGGAATCTTAAAGTATGCTAGGTTTACCCAATGAATATTAGCTGTCACTACTATCTTAAAGATACCATTGATAATATTGTTATAATTCTCAAAATACCGTGAACTACCCATACCCTAGAATTATAGTGGGTGATGAAACTATAAAACATAAATGAAGTTTACCACGGTAGGTCCTCCATGATGGAAACCTCTAAATAAATGTATCAGTAGATAGATATCCAAAGTGTTGAAACATCTCTATCGCCTGAACTACTTGGTCAGACATGGGTGTGTTGTAGGAATCACCCACATAAACATAAAGTGGTATATTTGTAGAACGAAAAAAACAAAAATATCCTCTATTTGGACACTATGTAACACCATAAAACCTCTTCATGAACATATTTACTAAAATTCCAAATAAATGACACAAAAATGCAATTAATATCCCAAAATTTATCAAAAAATAAAGTATTAATAGACACCCACTCAAAAAATCATAGAAACAAACTCTACAGATATATCCATAAAGACTAGGCATAACCACATACCTCTCACCCAAGGAACATTCATGCACTATTGTTACATCCACATTATCCAATGTCACATAAAATCAAATAATGGACATCTATATATTAAATAAATTTAATTCCACAAATAATATATTTTATAAAATAATGAATATATTATTTCTAATATTTAATAAATATAATCATGTGTCAATTGTAGGAAATGAAACCCATGATATGTGAACCTATGTGGACATCCATGATTTTTTAACTCACCCATCCTTCCTACTAGAGGGAATATAAAAATACACCTGACTATAAATTCACAATAATAGTTGAAAAAACATAAAAAAATATAATAATATAATTTATAAAATATGTCTCACTACCCTAGAAATATGGTCATCCACTATATTTTTCCTTGAATTGAACTATCCTAAATACTAGTTCACATTCGAACTATCCTATATACATTCAAACATTCCCCCAATATATAATAAATAAAAGGGTATATGATTCCATTTTTCTATGATTCGTCTCATAACACCTGACTAAATATGGAGTACCAAAATACATCGTATTCTCCACCTTATATGAAATACGCTATTAACTAGTAGTGAAACTATATATCTTATAATGGGTGGATTATTCCCCCAATATATTCTAAAAAAATATAATAATCATTTTGGCAAAAATAAAAAATAAATAAATATTAGAAATAAACATATATTGTTCCAATATATAACATCAACTTCAATAAAAATGGGATATAATTTCCATTTTATTTGAATTATAATGTTCTCCACATGGGAAAAATCAATATATACAATATAAAAAAACTATAATTGATACATAAAAAACATCCCATTGTGTGTTATAACATTTCCTCAACTACAATATGACATTTCATTCTTAGTATCCCATTATAAGGCTTTTTAACAAGGATATATGCCTCATATTAAAATCTACACATGTAGTAATGTTTACATGCATTGTGTGGGTAACATAACCTAGTAGGACTCCGCCAACACATTCTTAGAATAAGTAAATAAAATATATGAAGTTATATGCACAATAAAGAATAAAAACATAACAAGATATAACTCACACTAGGTTATTGTATGGTAAAAAGGCTACTATGAACCCTTGGGCATGCCTACACCAGCTCTATGTTGGAAGGAAGAGTCATCTCCTGTCATAGTTACATCAGTTCCCAAACCATACCTTTTTATCAGGGGAGGTTTCACATTAGATACCAAACCATGACCCCTTCATTTGGGGATGCCACACAATAAATTCAAAAACAAACACCTCTTAGTTAGGAGAGGGTTCATAATAGCTCCCAAATCATTCCCTAACATTCATGGGATGTCAATCAATAATTTCAAAACCATATTATCTTACTCAAGGTAGGTCATACAATAGTTCCCAAACTAACTGCTCTTACTCATGTGAGATCACCCAATAGTTCAAAAAACAAACTATCATTCTCAATATAGTTCCCTCAACAGTTCAAAAAATGAACCATATTATAAAGGGTAGTTTACAAAAAAAATTCGAACAAAACAAATCAAGTAGAAAAATATAAACAATTCAACCACACCAACTATCAAAATTATTCATTTCCAATCTCTCATACATTTCTGATATCCAAGTTCACCAAAAAATCACCATGAAAAGGGATAGGACTCATAAATGATTCCCAATTACCAGTATATTAGATCAACTAGACCATAACCAAGATTGGAAACCCCACTATTTTCCCTATTCACTCTACAGAACAACCCTACCTCTACCAATGGAACGATGAAAGATTACACCCATTACTAGACCATAACTTTTAAATCTAACTATGTGGGTCAACTATAAATATATAGAAATATATAATAATTTTTAAACAAAAGGATGGAATATACATGGCTATAAATACACGCAAAAATAAAATTGATTCCATACACCTTCGTACAAAATTAGTAACATGTAGATAAATTTATACTTAATTCTGGAAGGATTATACTCTCTAGGTTGCACTATATATTTCAAGCTCAATATTCAAAAATATTAAAATCAACCAATACCTAATAATTTGATTTTTAAAAGGAATAGAGGAAAAATAGAAAGAATGAGACATCTATGGATTTAATGGGGATATAATTTTCAAAAGAATATCTTCATAAAAAAGATAAACAAATATTAAAGAGAAGAGGACATGATAACTCAGAACCCATAGGATCTTCAATTTATAACAAATTCACTGTGATCCTGAGGGATAAGAGGTGGAGCGGTTAAGGGGATATATGGGAAATTCATAAATCATTACCTCAACTAAAATTACCTGAAAAATGGTCATGGTTTGTCCAGGAAGGTATTTTTATGATTCATTCACGCAAGTTCTATGTAATAACAAATCCCCTCTATGAAATGAAATGACTGCCTCTCGATAGAGCACCTAACACCCTACCCATAAATCATCACGAAATGAATAAGGTGGTCAGGAAATGGATTTGAACCTTCACCCCTACCTCCATACTAGGTGTCATGAGGTGTCATGTTTTTCAATGCCATGTCTATACATAAGGATAAACCCTTATGCATGATTATTCAAACCATAAATATGAAGAGTTACCCAAAAACTCTAGGAATCACCCCATGGAATCACTCTACCACAAGTGCCTTCCTATCTCACACACATGATAACTCCATTGTGACTCAGGGTCACATTGTTACCTCCTCCTCCTTTAACATTTAATCTTATGGTACCCCAATGTTTAGAGAGTTTTCCTTGGATCAAGAATTTTTCATGAAATGACTCTAATGCATTATGATATACAAGACTACCTACTATAGAATTATAGTTCAAAACTATAAATAACTCCATGAATCTAGATATAGTTACACAAATAATACATGGGAAAATCTATTTCATTGTGATGTGAAAAATTTTAAAAAAAATTCAATCGTAATACACCTTAAACTATACGGTTGTTATGGTAATTGTGATTTAGTAACTTTAGGTTTATAGGATTTTACCTCTTGGAATTTACTTAAGAACAATTAGTTAATTATTTTTATTTTTGATCTTATAATTCATGTATATATAGATCCACATATTGGTATAAAAGTTATTTCTTAGTGATTTAAGTATAACCATTATATGTTATAGTGATCCTCGTTACATAATTTTATGATTAATCATGATTTTTTTCCTTTTGAATTATTGAATGATCAAATTAAGGGTTTTATGTGTCTCATAGTTGAAGATCAAAAGAGATACACTATGAGGAGGTATATAAAAAAGAATAAATTTGTAAAAAATTAATTGAAAGCCTGATGTCTAACCACTAGGCTTTCAGTGGGACATTTGTGACCAGTAGAAATCCTATAGATACCCATTTGAGTAATAACACGGTGTAGTGTGGTTTTTTAAAATGGGGGAATATATTTTTAAATTAAAATCATAATATATGTTATAAAGGGTATAATAGGGATTACATCTATTCAAACACCTCCCCCTTAATCTATCTCCCCTCTCTACTTATTTCAGTGTTCCTTATCTATAAATAAAAGTCACTATATCTACCTTTTTTATTGGTTTTGGAAATCAATCATTTACATTCATAATTATTCTTCTACTTGGTAGTAGAATATTATTATTTGATAGAAGAAGGTAAGATGCATTTTTTCATTCGTATTATTATTTTATTTTAAGGAAAAAATAGAAATATGTGTATTCCTCTAAATTTGGTTAATAATGACTATAAGGTACTGATATTCCATTTAACTATATGTTTTGAAATAGGATCAATATAGGCCCTAAATGTTGAATCCCCTGCTATATTTTCATTGTGGTTTGTGTAAATGAAGTGTGGAGAAAGAGTGTCATTAAGTTAAATTTTTTTTATTGGTAATGTTTTTATAAAAATATTTCTTAAATAAGAACACTATTGTGGTTATATAATACATGTTTTTTAACTGTAATCATGTCTTTTAATATTGTTATGTCATACTTTATATATGGTTTTCCTATTATTCATGTATTATTTACACTTAATAACATACTTTGAACATGGTTATACAAATATATATTTCTTTGTTTCTCACTATTTCTTACTTCTTAGAGGTTTAGAAAACCATTTATGCCTTATTTTTACGTAACCATTAATTATGACTTTTTAGTTTTATGCTTAGTGTTTATACATGTTTATGTATTCTGAATAGTGGTATTGAGCATGTGAAAAGTGATGCATTATTTATGTAGAGTGGTTATGTTGGTATCTATGATTATAGAAGATTGGTTCTGAAATATGGGATAGACTTATGATACCCTTACTTTATATAAACTTTCCCATTTCTGTACGGAATGATCTTAAAGTTTCCCAGACCTCTTTACACATTCCATTCCCCATGGGATGATTTTATATTGACCAGACTAGTATATATATTCTACCAATAGGTTGTGACATGCTTGAGGTAGGTCAGGTTGGTTCTAATACAATTCAATGGTCTTGCATAAATAAATATCATTGTAAATGTTTTTTGCTTTTATTATTTCCTTATATATAGGTTAATTTATTGTTTAAATTTTTTATCTACCATGTACTTATCATGTATGAAATTCGATTTCTAAATAATAGTAAATGGTTTTTTAATGACCTTTGTCATGGAATAATGTACTCAAACCATACATATATACTCTTGGGAAACATTTTTACCTCATTTTATGTGCCATTAGAAAGGTAAGTTCAAAAGGCCATTGTAAAGACTAGGAAATTTCAAGGAATTTTTTTTAAATACTTTTAAATTTTACGATTCTTTGGCTTCTAACGGCGCTTGATTCCGAGGAATGGTGTGCCCGGAAAATTTTTTCGAAGTTTATCTCGGGTACGTTCAGTGAACGAACGAGCAGGTTTTTCAATCTTTTGAACTGGTGCTTGAAATTAAAATCCGAGAGAACTGATGAACTCGCAGTGCCGGTAATTTCTTAAGGGGACACTAACCATATTTGCATTCACTAAGGAGGAGAAGATTTTGTTTGGGTTTATTTAAGAAGTAAATAAAAATTGTCGGAATTGTTTTTATTTCTTAAGGAGGTTTTTCCCTCCCTTGGGTAGTTAAGAGTGGGGCCCATAGCCACTTAACTACCCAAGTGTGGATATTAGAGAGGTGGGGCCCACATGAGTCCCACCATTTAATTTCTTCTGATCTCATTTATTCCCCTACTGTTTCCTTTGACTTTTCTCCCAATAATACCCCTTGTTTAATTCCTTAGTAACTCCACATATTGATTATAATGGAGCCTTCCTACCTCCATCATACAATTAAACGTGCCAAACAATTAATTTATATCAGAGTAAATTAATTTGGCACCACGTAGAAATTAATATGAATTACATGACAATTCTATTAATTTGGGAGCCACCTTAAACTTTTAGCATTGGAAAAACACTTTTGTGAAAGGATTTGGAAGGAATTAAGAAGGGAGGCGAACCGTTCTTCAACAAAGAACGATGAAGAATGCCGGTTCCTCGAAGAACAATGATGCACCACCTATCTTCTTCCCTGCGACAAGAGAGGAGAAGTCGCTTCCTCCTCAGTGCACTCTGATGACGCCTACAACCCCCTCTCCTCGCGATGCCATCTACCGCGATGTCGTCTACCACTATGTTGTCTACTGCGACGTCGAAGATATTCTTCTTTGTTGAGGTAGGGGATAGGTATAAATTTCTTAATGTGATTTTTTTACCCTCGGCACGTCATGCATTATTGTTGATGATGTTTAGAACCAATAACGCGATGGGTGCGGAATAACGAACAGGTCTGAACCCACTCCTTTTTTGTTCTTGATGTGCGGAATCCTTGGCGACCACGAAACAAGACCTAATTGGCTATTGGAGGCCTTCGCAGTAAGGTACGGGACCCGAGATGACTGCTAGCGGAGACATGAGTGAAATTGGACCACCGGAATGACTCTGGTGGCCCACGGAAGTCGCCGGCGGCCGGCCGCCCGAAGGCGGCGGGGCCCCGGCGGAACGCCGAAAAGATCCCAACGCAGATAATGCCGCGACGGAGTGGATTTGGATGTTGCGGCTACGTGGGATCTAGGGAAGATGTGGCGTCGGTCGCTGCGTCCGCAGTACACAAAGGGGGGGGGGACCGTGTCCCCCCTGCACGATCTGCTGGCCGAGCAAGCGCACCCCCCGGCCGGGCCGGGCCAGGTCGCATGGACTGGGCCGGGCCGTTCCCAGCCGAGTCGGGCCGGACCCGGACCCGGGTTGGGTCGACCCTGTTCGGGCCGACCCAGAGGGGGTTGGGCCGGGTCGGACTGGGCCCAGACCCCCCACTTCGGACCGTTTTCGGTCATTTGTCTATAACATGAGCTACAGACCTTTGATCAATGTACCTTCATTTGCGTAGTAATACTTGGATCAAGACGGACATTTCGGTATATTACACTCTTGGTTTCGGTAATGTTTGGGTATGGCTAGGTTGGTTCGAACTCGAAACCAAAAGGGCCCTTGGAGGAGAAACACTTATATCTCAAGGACCGGACATCTGATTGACGGGCCGTCAATTGAGTTGGGATCCCTTTGTTGAGATGGTCTTTTTGGCTTACTAAACATTTTGTTTTGATGCATATGGAGTATGCTCGTGTTGGTTTTAGCTTAAAACCCAACCGGGCCCCTGAAATAGAAAAGACAATACTCTCTGACCAGGCGTCCAATTGACGCACCATATGTCACGTTGGGTTTCTTTTGTCAAGACAGAACTTTGGGAAACATAAACTCTGGACTACGTGAAAGTTGATGTGTCGACTCTTTTTCTTGAGGAGCGGACCCTCCCAGAATCGAACATGTTGTGTGCAGGAACCCTAGAGCTGGATGCGACTGCGATGATGACGACTTCACTTGGATCCTCCGTGGGTTCGGCAGCGAGGATGACTGTATTTGGATCCTCCATGGGTTCGGCAGCGACAGTGACCATACTGGGATCTTTTGTGGGTTTGACGGTGATGACTATTGTTCTTGTATCCTATGTGGGTCCGACAATATTTGACTCTGTACATGTATCCTGAGTGGGTCTGGTAGAGTAGCCGCTCCTGTATCCTTTCGCGGTCCGATGGCTTAGCTAGTCCTGTATCCTATTGGGGTCTGACAACTTAGATGAATTAGTGGCTAGATTTTATCATCTATATCGCCTTACGAAGTGTGTACCTGTGTGATATGAGTCTTTTTTCTCAATCATTATCATTGATGTAATTGACTTGCTTTCCTGGGCGGATTGGCTTGTGCTTTCATGTGTGGATTGGGTTGTGTTTTCTTGTGTGGACTGGGCTGTTCTTGGGCTCGAGAGTTGGAGACGAACTGTAACTGATGAATTAGGAATATGTATGGGTATATAACTAAGTAGTGTTGTTGATACTTCATGATTGTATCTTTCCTTTGTGGATTATCCTTCGTGTATTCTGAGAATCCTTCAAGGGTCTCGGGGTCCCTACTAAGAATCCTATACTCACCCATGCACGAGCTATGCCCGCACTACATTTTATTGGATGCAGATGATGGAAAACACTGATCTAGGTGGAGGATTGTAGAGCTAGACAGTACCCGGAGGTGGAACACTTGGTGGGACATACACAGAGCGGACGACCGGACCCGAGGAGCTGGGGAGGCTATCTGTACCCACCCTTCAGGTGGGATTTCCGGAGGACGAATCAGTGTTTCTGTTTTAATTACTACTATTGTACATTCCTTTTAGTTGTACTGTACTTTTAGTTGGGTTTTTATAGTGGCCCATTAACTTTTCAGCACATACCTTGTACCATGTTTTACTTAGTGCATACTTCACTTGCGTACTCTGTGTGTGTTCTTCATAAAGGAAATTCATTCCCTTCATTTGGGAATTACACCTTTGGTGCTAGTCGCTAGCCCCTCGCCTATGGAAGGCAGGCTTGGGGTAGTCACGGCACGGGCCGTGATGATGGGTCGTGACAAATTGGTATCAGAGGATTCAATTCTACCGCAGAACTCAGGACTCTGATAATTTCTTCTCTGTGAAGCAATAATTTTTAGAGTAATGAGTGTGGTTATCAGTACAGGGAGTCCAGTGTTGGGGCGGCGGCCGACGTATCCATACACAAGGACCCTGACTTCTGATTTCTGTCTCAGTGCATTAAAACATTGATTGCATGTGTGTTTCAAAAGTTTTCTTTGTGATTACTTTGTGTCAACTCACCAGATATGCTGTATTAACCATGGTGAACCTGTTTCTTTTCATGATGGCCCCACGACGGCAGTCTGCTAGGTTTCTGAGATTTGTGCGAGATGGAGACCCACCAAGCGACGAGGCCTCCGTGTAGGGCCCTATTACAGGGGAGGCACTAGCGGTACCTCTACCCGATGAGCCACCGATGCTAGCAGCCCCAGTGGAGGAGAGTGCACGCCACTTAAGCACGTTGCATGAGTTTCAGGGACAAAGGTCGCCCAGGTTCTGTAGAGAGACGGAACCTCAGGCAGCCGAGGATTGGCTAGAGGCTATCGTTAGAGTCTTGTGGTTGGTAGGGACACCAGCAGACCTCATGGTGGTCCTTGCCGCGATTCTCCTATATGCAGCAGCAGGTAGATGGTGGAGCCTGATGCTCTAGGTGAACGATGAGGCATCTATTCTATGGATGGACTTCGAGAGTCTCTTCCACTCTGAGTTTGTTCTAGCCACCCTCCGTGCAGTGCGAATCCAGGAGTTACTACAGCTGCGGTAGGGCAGCATGCCAGTGTCCCAGTACTCGGCGAGATTTACCGACCTCTCACGCTACTTCACGGACATGGTACGTGACCCATTCTTCCGGCCCTGGACCTTTGAGTAGGGAATGATGCATGAAATCAGAGATTCGACGATTCCACTCAGCATCCCAACGCAGGAAGGGGTGCTGGAGTGAGCCTTTTTTGTGGAGAGATTTCTCTCCGGCCAGTCTTCAGCAGCGAGACCCACAGTAGGATGACACGGAGTGGAGTCTTCTGTAGCTGGAAGTCGATAGATGACGCATGGGTCCAAGAGGACTAGGCCGTCAGGTGGGTAACCTCAGAACTTGAGTTCGGATGTGCAGGATACATGGCGCAGATCCAGCCTTACGAGGAGAAGATAGTGTTATGCATGCGGCTGCAGGGCCACATGGCTCAGGACTGCCCGAACTGCCATGCAGACGAGCAGCAGATAGTGGAGGTACTTCCCCAGAAGAGGCAGAGGATTGACAGTGGAGGTCCGCAGGGAGCAGGTGGACGGGGCAGAGGAGCTGGCGGAGCAGCGGGTGGTGTATGACGCTTCGAGGCTCTACCACCACCACCCCAAGGAGGTCCACCCCGTCCACAGGGAGCTGGCAGGCAGAGGCAGGATCAAGTTCAGGCAACAGAGTCTTACGACCACGGCGCACCCGAGATGATTTTAGGTACTATCTGTGTCTACTCCACCCTTTCTATAGTTCTTATAGACACATGTGCAAGTCATTATTTTATTTCCACTGCCCTTGTTCAGAACTCAGAAATTCTGACCGAGCCGTTGGCTCGATCCTTGGGGATAGAGACTCTTACGGGAGACGACTCGATGATTACGCACTGGTGCCGATAGTGTGAGCATACTCTAGGAGGCAAGAGCTTTGGCTAGGATCTTCTTGTAGCGGCTTCGAGGCCTTATGACGTCATCTTGGGTATGGACTGGTTATCTACAGTCCATGCTCAGATCGACTGTATCAGGCACAAGGTGCAGTGTGTCCGAACGGATTGGACCAGGTTCAACTTCACCAACGTGAAGGGAACCTTCACAGCACAGGATGGACACATCAGTTGGCTAGTCTCATCCTCGGAGCAGTTGACGGACGGAGTCTGAAATTTCATGTTGTGGTGGATCAGTATGCGGACGTTTTTCCGAACGATGTCCCAGGACTACCTCCTCATAGGGAGGTATATTTCTACATACACCTGTACCCCTGGACATCACCGATATCTACACCAGCATATAGGATGGCTCCCACCATGCTTCGTGAGCTGTGGGTACAGGTGGAGGACTTAGAATGGAAATGTTTCATCCGACCCAGTGTTTCACCCTGGGCTTCTTCGATTCTATTGGACAAGAAGGCGGATGTGAGCTTGCAACTATGTGTTGACAACCGTCACCTAAACCAGGTGACCATGAGGAACAAGTATCTGCTTCCTAGGATTGACGACCTCTTCGATCAGCTCAAGGGAGCACGGTGGTTCTCGAAGATAGACCTCAGGTCAGGCTATCATTAGCTCCGAGTTTCGGATGAGGATGTGCAGAAGATGGCCTTTAGGTGTCGGGATGGCCACTATGAGTTCTTTGTCATGCCCTTCGGAGAGACCAATGCACTGGCTGTGTTCATGAGTCTCCTGAACATGATCTTCCAACCCTACCTTGATCGGTTTGTCGTAGTCTTCATTGACGACATACTAATTTACTAGAATACCGAGGAGGAGCACGCCTACCACTTACGGGATGTACTGGATACACTATGAGAGCACCATCTTTATGGTAACTCTCGAAGTTCCATGTCTGGATTCGAGCGGTTCACTTCATGGGGCACGTCATCTCAGAGGCGGTAGTTGCAGTGGATCCCGTGAAGGTCGAAGTGGTACTTGCTTGGGAACCCCCCAGGAGCGTGACAAAGGTGTGGAGTTTCCTAGGTCTAGCTGGGTACTATCGGAGATTTGTGCCAGACTTCTCTAGAGTTGCAGCACCGCTTACAGCTTTGACAAATAAGGGTAAACCCTTTGTGTGGTCAGACATATGTCAGCAGAGCTTCCAGGAGCAGAGGTGGAGATTGACCAGGGCGGCCATCTTGAGGCTGCCGGAGGAGGGCGTAGGGTACATAGTTTACTGTGATGCATCAAGGACCGGACTCGGGTGTGTCCTGATGCTAGAGCGAGCAGTGATCACATATGGTTCACGGCAGTTGAGGCCGCATGAGAGAACTATGCTACCCATGACCAAGAGTTAGGAGCAGTGGTCTTCACCCTGAAGATGTGGCAACACTATCTGATGAGAAAGCACTTTATAGTCTACTCTGACCACCGGAGTCTCAGGTACATGTTCTCGGAGAAGGACATGAACCTGAGATAGCGACGATGTCTCGAGTTCCTCCAGGATTATGACATTGAGATTGTATATACTCCGGGGAAAGGGAATGTTGTGGCTGATGCTCTCAACAGGAGATCGGGCATTCAGCTACTTGGAGAGGCAACAAAACAGTTAGCTGCTTTGCAGATATCCTTCATGGATATATATGGGGTAGCTTGTCATCATTCCCTCACATTCCCTCCTCCACTTCTTCAGCGGGTCAGAGAGGCACAGCATGGGGACGTCAACTGTGAGGCGCGATGTGCTCATATATCCTCAAGGCAGGCAGACGATGGATTTTCTGAAGGCGGGGAGCACATAATCTTCTTCTGGGGACATACCATGGTACTAGTTTCACTACAGGAGGAGGTTCTGAGGGATTTACACACTTCCCCTCTAGCGGTACATCCTAGAGTAGCAAAGATGTACTAGGACCTCAGATGAGAGTACTGGTGGCCGGGTATGAAGAAGGTTGTGGCAGAGTTCGTTTCTCGATGCCTCACTTATCACCAAGTGAAGGTAGAGTATCAGGTGCCTACAGGCTTGGTAAAACCCTTATTCATCCCAGAGTGGAAGTGGGATGGGATATCAATGGATTTCGTGACAGGGCTCCCACGTACTTCCAGAGGACACGACACCATCTGGGTGATCATAGACCGACTCACCAAGTCGGCCCACTTCCTAATGATCAGAGAGAAGGGCTCAGTAGAGAGCTTGGGATGCCTCTACATTCAGGAAATCTTATGGCTTCATGGGGTGACATCATCTATCATATCTGATCGAGACGCTCTCTTTACTTCCCGACATTGGAAGAGGTTGCAAGAGGCCTTTGGGACGCAGATACGCCTGAGCACAGCCTTTCACCCATATATGGATGGCCAGATGGAGAGGACCATTCAGTCACTTGAGGACATGCTTCATGCATGTGTCCTTGAATTTGGTCACAGTTGGGAGGATCACCTACCCTTGGTGGAGTTTTCGTACAACAACAGCTACCACTCCACCATCGAGATGGCACCATACGAGGCACTGTACGGATGACCTTGCAGGTCTCTACAATACTAGACTGACCCTAGGGAGTCAGCACTCGTAGGACCAGAGATGGTTTGGGCTATGACGGAGAATGTGCAGATCATCCAGGAGTGGATGAGGACTGCAAATAGCTAACATAAGTCCTATGCTGATAGGAGGCGGAGACCGCTTGAGTTCGAGTATGGAGACTACGTTTTCCAATGGGTCTCAACTCGACGCGGGTTATAGAGATTTGGCTAGTGCGGAAAGTTATATCCGCGCTTCATTGGGACTTTTCAGGTCCTTAGCAGGGCAGGCGAGGTGGCTTACCGCATGGGCCTTCCACCTTAGTTGCACAAGGTGCACGACGTCTACCATGTATCTCAGCTGAGGAGATATGTGCACGACCTGACATATATCATCGACCACGGGGAGCTGGACATTGATAACAGGGATACATTTGTGAAGGTCCTAGTGGAGATCGAGGATCGACATGAGCAGGTCCTACATGGACGGTCGATTCCACTGGTGCACATTCGTTGGTAGCATGGGAACCTCTAAGAGTGCACATGTGAGCGGGAGGCTTAGATGTTTGCTCAGTACCCTCATTTGTTCTCCTAGTTTATGTTTTAGCTTTACTAAGGCGTAAATCCCTAAGGTGGGAGAAATTTAATGACCTGGAAATTTCAAAGAATTTTTTTTAAATACTTTGGAATTTTGCGAGTCTGTGGCTTCTAATAGCGCTTGATTCTGAGGCCCGGTGTGCCCGGAAACAATTTTCAAAGTTTAGCTCTGGTATGTTCAGTGAAAGAATGAGCGGATTTTTCTATCTTTTGAATCGGTGCTCGGAATTAAAATCCGAGGGCACCGATGAACTCGCATCGCTGATAATTGCTTAAGGGGACACTTACCGTAGTTATGTTCGCTAAGGAGGAGAAGAATTTTTTTGGGGTTTATTTAAGAAGTAAATAAAAATTTTCAGAACATTTTTTTTATTTCTTAAGATGTTTTTCCCTCCCTTGGGTAGTTAAGAGTGGGGCCCTTAGCCACTTAACTACCCACGTGTGGATATTAGAGAGGTGGGTCCCACACGAGTCCCACCATTTAATTTCCTATGATCTCATTTATTCCCCTGTTGTTTCCTTTGACTTTTCCCCCATTAATACCCCTTGTATAATTCCTTGTTAACTCCACATATTGATTATTATGGAGCCCTCCTACCCCCCTCTTCCAATTAAACGTGCCAACCAATTTATTTATGTCAGCATAAATTAATTTAGCACCATGTTGAAATTAATAATAATTGCATGAAAATTATATTAATTTGGGAGACACCTTAAACTTTTGGAGTGGGGAAAAACACTTTAGTGAAAGGCTCTGGAAGGAATTAAGAAGGGAGGAAAACCGTTCTTCAACGAAGAATGACGAAGAAAGCCGTTTCCTCGAAGAACAATGATGCGGCACATATCCTCTTCCCCGCGACAAGAGTGGAGACGTCGCTTCCTCCTCAGCGCACTCCGATGACGCCTACAAACCCCACTCCTCGCAGCGCCATCTACCGCGACGCCGTCTACTGTGACACTGATGATCATCTTCTTTGTTGAGGTAGGGGATTGGTATAAATTTCTTCATGTTATTTTTATAACCTGGGCACGGCGTGATTTATTGTTGATGATGTTTGGAACCACTAACACGGTGGGTGTGGACTAAATAATAAGTATGAACCCACCGATGTTTTGTTCTTGATGTGAAAAATCCTTGGCGATGGCAAAATGAGACCGAATTGGCGATTTGAGGCCATCGAAGTGAGGTAAGGGACACGAGACGACTGCTGGTGCAGACGAGAGAAAAATCGGACCACCGGAATGACTTTGGTGGCCCGCAGAAGTCATCGGCGGCTAGAGGCGGAGGCACCCCAGCGCGCCACCGGAGGGAGCCCGCCCAGGCTGATGCGGCGGCAGTGAGGCTTTGGATCTCATGGCCGTGTGGGATCTGGGGGAGACGCAGCGTCGGTCACCTCGTCTATGGAACGCAAGGGGGGGGGGGACTGTGTCCCCCCTGCTCGGCCCGTAGGCGGAGCCATTGCACACCCCGGCTGGGCCAGGCCGGGTCGCGCGGACCGGGCCGGACCCGGATCAGGGGCGGGTCGACCCGGTTCGGGCCGACCTAGGGGGGTTGGGTTGGGTCAGACCGGGCCCAGACCCCCCACTACGGACCGTTTTCGGTCTTTTGCCCATAACATGAGCTACGGACCTCCGATTGATGCACCGTCAGTTGTGTAGGAATCCTTGGATCGAGAATGTTGTTGAAGAATATTACACTCTAGGTTTCGACAATGTTTGTGTATGTCCGGGTTGGTTCAAACTCAAAATCAACTGGGCCCTTGGAGCGAAAACACTTATATCCCAAGGAACGGACATCCGGTTGACGTGCCGTCAATTGCATTGGGATCCTTTTGTCGAGACTGTCTTTTTGGCTTACTCCGCTTGATATTTGGACGCAGATGGAGTATGGTTTGGCTTGTTTTAGCTTAAAAAACAACCGGGCCCCTGGAACAAAAAAGCTATTAACTCTCAGACCGGACGTCCGATTGACACACCATCTGTCGTGTTTGGTTTCTTTTGTCGAGACAGAACTTTGGGATACATCAACAATGGATTTCGTGACAGTTGATGTATCGACTATTTTTCTCGAGGAGTGGACCCTCCCGGAATTGAGAATACTGTGTGCGGGAAACCTAGAGTTGGCTGCGGCTGCGACGATGACGACTGCACTTGGATCCTTCGTGCGTTCAGAAGTGAGGATGATTGTAAATGGATCCTCTGTGGGTTCGGCATCAACGACGACTGTACTGGGATCCTTTGTGGTTTCGACGATGATGACTACTATTCTTGTATACTATGTGGGTCCGGCAGTATTTGACTCTGTATTTGTATCCTAAGTGGGTCCGACAGAGTAGCTGGTCTTGTATCCTTTGTGGGTCCAACAACTTAGCTGGTCTTGTATCCTATGTGGGTCCGACAACATAGATGAATTCGTGGCTACATATGGTCATATCTATTGCCTTACGAAGTGTATACCTATTTGAGGTGAGTCTTGTTTCTCAATCATTGTCATTGATGTAATTGACTTACTTTCCTTTGTGGATTGGGTTGTGCTTTCCTGTGTGGATTGGGTTGTGTTTTCCTGTGTGGACTGGGCTGTGCTTGGGCTCTAGAGATGGAGATGAACTGTAACTGATGACTTAGGTATATGTATGGGAATATACCTAAGTAGTGTTGTTGATACTTCGTGATTGTATCTTTCCTTTGTGGATTATCCTTCGTGGATTTGGATAGACCTTCGGGGGTCTCGGGGTCCCTACTGAGTATTATATACTCACCCCTACACGGGCTATGCCCGCATTACATTGTGTTGGATGGAGACGATGGATAGCACGGATCGAGGTGGAGGCTTGTAGAGATGGACAGTACCCAGAGGTAGACCACTTGGCGGGACATACACGGAGTGGACGGACGGACCCGAGGAGCTGAGGAGGCAATCTGTACCCACCGTTCAGGTGGGATTTCCAAAGGATGACTCGGTGTTTCTGTTTTACTTACTACTGTTGTACATTCCTTTCAGTTGTACCGTACTTTTGGTTGGGTTTGTATATTGGACCATTTACTTTTCAGCACTTACCTTGTACCCAGTTTTACTTAGTGCATACTTCACTTGCGTACTCTCGGTGTGTGTTCTTAATAAAGGCAATTCCTTCCCTTCTTTTGGTAATTACGCCATTGATGATAGTCGCCAGCCCCGGGCCTATGGAAGGGGGGCTTGGGGTAGTCACGGCATGGGCCCTGAGGACGGTTCGTGACCGGAATGGATGTTTATAAGACATAGACTATTGATTAATTGTGTATACTTTTTGGAACTTTTATTGATGATCTAGGAGGGGATATAATGTGATATCATTTGTATTTCTATGTTAGTTATCCCATACATGAGACTTCCTTTCATACTATTTTTTTTGTTACTCCTAGTTCATGTGTATGTATGTTATGTATGATCTTGTCTAATATATGATATATACAAGGGTATTTGGACTTCATTTTTAAAGATTTTAATTTATGTATAGATTTGTGTATATATATTCCGAAGAAAACATGTATCCTCAGTGTACAAGTATGCTTGAAGAAATTTTTATTATTTTTAATTTTTTAATATGCCAACATTGATCATACCTATTTTCTATCTTTTTATATTCACTTTTATTTTAATTCTTAAAAAGAGAACCTAATTTCAAAAAAAATTATATATATTATCCCTCAATATTTATATCGACCGTTAGTGATTGAGATATACACATGAAGTGTTGGGGTTATTCCAGTATGGTTAACATGTGATCTTGTTCAAGTCATTACAAAAATGGAATCAAATAATACATAAGGATGGGTTTGATACAAGTTGTGAGATTGGATTCTAAACACTTATGAGTTAAGAAGTAAATTTGATTTTACACCATAATTATAGTGTAATATTGAGTTAATAGGGGTAATTTGGGGTTGATTTTGATTTTCTACTTATGTAATCCCTATTCATGTGAGGCTCAATCAAAAAGAGTTAACATCTATAGGTAGAAATAGGTGGGAAACCATGATATTTCATATTCATGTTTTTGTTTTTAGTTACTATTAATTATCTATAAAATATTTGTATTTACTAAAAGAAAAATATTATAGAAATAATGCTTCTTTACTTTTTTATTAGTGAAAATTAATTCAATATAAATTGTTCAACTGATTCATTTGATTGTAATGACACATTATTATTATTATTAGTCATACATTTAATTATAATTTTTAAATTGTTGTTTAAAATCATTGATAATCCATTCTAAACATTTAAATTAATTGATAAAAGGGTATACATGAGAGTTGGAATTGGGGTTTGAACTTATCATAGTATACTGAATAAAATTATAATTTGACAGTATTGGGGGATGAATGTAACATGAATTTCAACTAAAAAGTAGATTATACTTCACGGATGACCACTATAATAAATTTGGGAAGTGGTGGATGTTATTAAACCACATTCAAGAATTTATACTAATCTATAGGGTATCGAAGAGATTTAACGACCACTCAAAACTATGTGGGTATAAATTATTTTGATGGGAACCCATAACTACTATGGGGTTTTTAAAATTATAGGGCAATATCTTGTAGTTTTATGTTTAATAGTAGAACGTATACATCCATTTTGTTTATTAATGTATGGAATATCATATCAAAATTTCCTAAGATGGGAATTATTTAATCTTGAAATTTTTACCTAACATTAATGAGATCATATAATAGTTTAAATAAAGGATTATAGGATAAAATAATTGTAATATACAATAAAATATAAATGATGATTTGAGTTGAATCTTCACGCATCATCCTTATAAGTAAACATATTTTGGAATAATTGACAATATCTTCACTCAAGGAGGCCACTAGTGTGATGTAATTAGTGTGGGAACCCATGTAATTTTAATAACTATTACCTCTTTGAATACAAAAATATATTTATGTAATAGGTATGAACAAATATAAAGGTTTTATTGACCCATTATTTAGGGAGTATGTTTTCAACCATATGGTTTTCAGGAAGGCCTAGGAATGGGTTATATAGCAAAGAAGTCTACCATTAGTGGTGGAGAGGGGGATTAAATTATTATAGAACTATTTTTATAGATTATACTTTCCTTATGTGTTATTTTATATAATATCTTCTCACTCTATATCAATAAAAGTGTAATATATTATATAATTAAATAATTAAAATCATCTAATATGATTATGTGCCTTCACACCCCTATAGGAAAGTGGGTAGAGAATAATAGAGGTTTCAATTTTATAATTTTTTGTGGATACATTATGTAAATCTCTTATATTTTACTCTTCTCAAATTTGTGTCATTCAATATTATTCTAGGTATATATTGGTTAACTTATTTATGGACCTATATCAATTACTATCAATGGTGTGTATCTTAATAATATTTATTGGGAATACAATGTGATCCTATCAAAGAAATGGAATTCTAATAAGGCGTGTGAGCACTTAACCAATGAAAAATATTGTCCATTATTATTGAGACTTCTTCTCTTGCATTTATAATGGATGAATCTAAGGAGAAGATGGTCTTACCTCTTATGGTGGACATCTTCCTGGATATTTTTCTTAATGATTTCTTAACATGATATCATAAGTGATAAATGTAGTTTTAAAATGATATTTTTCATATACATAAATTTGTTTTTATTCATAAATATAAAGAAGAAACAATAATGGTTTGGGATTTAGAAATTCAATTGGATTATATAGAGAAAAAGGGTTTATAATTCCCAACACTTCTTAGGGTGTATCCATACTTTTCACCAAGAAGTCCAATGGAAGTATATGATTATTTATAAAATAAAGAGGTTTGAATCTGAATAAAAAAATAAGTTTACACTACATAAAATTGGATTATTTTTCATGAAGGATCATTGGGTTGTAGATTATGGTTTACAAAATATCCAACCACATGAACCAAACTATCCCACAAATGATATAAAATTAGTATTGGTTATTCGTGCCTTAATGTTCTAGAGGGCCTATTTTAATATTTATTTTTTCAAAATACTGTAAAAATAATCCATACTTATATATTTCATTATGAAAATTTAAATTTTGGTAGCATTAGTGGTTTAAATATCATCAAACATTCAATTTTATTCTCTTCTATTTACCTGATATGGGTAACAATATTTTTCGATGCTCGTAGTAGGAAATTCTAACATCAAAAAAATATGAGGAAATGTAAGAGTGGGGATTTATTTTGTTGAGGAAAAATCATTATATTCATATTTGTGAGGGTCATGATTACATCAATTTATTCTATACAAGAATAAATCATCCAGTATATATAACATGAAGGAATCTAAAATATCTCATCATGAAAATATTTTAATTCTAGAAACACTTGATGGTGGAGATATCCGTGATGATTTAAGTCCATATTATAAATATTTTCACTATATTCAGGGATTTTTCATGGTCTCTGCCAATATGAGGGAATACATGACTAAGTAAAATTAGTCATACTAGTTCATGATTCCAAATAGAGTAAAAATAATAATTTGTGATATCCATTGATAATTTTCGTAGATTACCATGAAATGTTAGGTCACTATATTTTTATAGTGCTTAAAATTTTATAATGTAAAATAATAATACCTATGTATTAATTATGTATTATAGTCACTTTCTATACTTATTTGGAAATGGGAAAAGTCCATGATAGTCCTTGTAACTAGAATTGCAATACGTTCAAGAGGTCAAGATATAGTTTAGGAAATTGTGGATTTTGAATACAATATGAACCACTTATTTCACATCATGGAATTATCTACTCTCAATGGGATAGGAAAATTATATTCCATTTAGATTTTAAATCATCATGGGTGACTAGTTTGTATTATCTTCGGCCAATACCCAGTGTCCCCATATCTATTTAAGAAAGTGTTACAGTGGGATCATTGTACTCAGTTATACTTAGTTTAATATGTCACACAAAGACCTATGGCTAGTATGAGTGGATCATTTATATTATCAGAGATATTTTATAGTCATGAATTCCTGATTTAGATGGCACTTATAAAGATTAACTCTCTATTGTGTAGTTTTCCAATAATAGTATTATACAGTTTTTATTCAGATATATCCTGTGAGGTCCCTCTATAATATTCCTTTTAAAAATCCTACGTGATGGAATAAAATTGGTGAAACATATTTTATTGGTCTTAGTATAATTAATAAGAGGATGGAATAGGTAAATTTGACACAAATGTTATTAATCACTAATAATAGTCCGCTAATGTCCAATGATAATTATAGATGATGACCATATGAATTCAAGTTGGTGATTATTTTTTTATTTTAGTTTCTCCCAAATTATTTTATCGATACATTAGAAATCATGAAATGAGTATTCCATAGTTTATTTGATTTTTTCAGTTCTTAGTGCATATCATAGAGGGTAGATACAAATTATCTTTAACTTTTTTTAGGGGTTTAAATTTTTTTTCCATGTCTTACAATTGAGGATTTATGTACACAATAGAATATTTTTTATCTTGTTCAAGGATATTGAATTAGAGGATGACGTATCATATCAATCAAGACTTGTTTTCATTGTTGACCATAGTGAAAAAAATTTATAAGGTAATGTAATTACTCTTTATTTAATTCTTTAGAATCTTGGGAAATTATATGATGAAACTATAGAATGGGAGACCAAAATGAAATCCTAGTTGCCAGATTTATTAAATAAGGAGGCCTATTAAATCATCCAAGGTTGGATAAGATTCATGGTTTGGAGTTTTTAGTGGCCCTTCATGTAGAGACCCAAAGTTTGACGTACATGGACATTACATTACTTTAGCTGAATACTTAATACATAACAAAAACAAACACACAAGGACCGTAATAGTTTAGTGTCTTTGGAAACATGGAATGTAATCTTCTAATCATGGTGAAAGATCTTCAACATCTCCCATAAATATCTTCCCCTTTTTTTTCTTACCTAAAACTGTTCTTTATATCCTAGGGAAAAGAAAAAATAAAAAGGGTGAGCTCAAATTCTTAGTAAGGGTAAGCATGGATAAAATAAAACATACCATATACATTTGAACTTAAAAACATGAACATAATGTTTAAACATCAAAAGCTTGAGCAATGACATAAAAAATGGAAGTACGTAAGGAATATGTCATAAAGAAACATTAAGAATGATAAAATAGAAGGGAAAAAACATGTAATTGTTGAAACCATTAAGCACATGATATGATTTCGATAGTAGCCAAGGCATTGCTGCCAAGACCATCTTAGAGTACAAAGTCACTTTCTGAATCGAGTTCACTACTCGTTCCAGTCCTGTATTACAGAACCAGTTTAACTTGCCATTCCATCCATGTCTATCTCATGAGATATAAATCTTTACCCAATGCATTGGAGGGATATATCGGTCCCACCCATCTCATAATGAAATCATTCTTACGTGTGCCACAAAATAAACTTAAAACAGTCATCATAACCCAAAGAATAAAATGGGTTTCATAAATATCATTCCATCATAACATAATCCATATAAAACAAATGGATATAATTTCATCATAAGAAAACTGAAAACATGTAAATCATATAGACATTATACTTGAAACATACACATATGAAATAATGTCATCTTAGATGGAAAATGGTTTTGATAAAACACTTGAAATCAATTCTTGAGGAAAATATCCTTTCTTCTTCAAAATCATTCTCTTTTTACAAAATGTCATGAAATTTTAAATAAAGGGATTTTGTTGAAAATAGTCATGAAATATTTTGGAGGAGGATTCATAAAAATAAGGATTTATAAAACCGTAAAAATCTTTTCATGCCGTATACGTTAAAAAAACATTCTTCTCGTACTTTTTTCGGAAAAGTCAAAAAGTAGCTTGTATGGTAAATAAAAGAAATATTCCTTCCATACCATGGGGTAAAAGTCAAAATTTATAAAAAGTACTTTAAAAATACATGAATACACTTTTATAAAACATGGACATGGATGATATCAATAACCCCCAGTAAATACTTACGAATAAGCAATCTCGGATAAGAATGAGATTTGCAAAATTATCCCTTACCTTAGGTCTGATTGGCTTCATAACAGTCCGAAACTCCTGTATAATGATTTAAATAATGTTATTGACTTATTAAATAATCATATTAATTGTTATGATATCATATATGGCTCAATTATGACTTTATATTACCCGTTCTTTTGTAAATTCCATGTTAGAGAGTGTTTTGGTTAAAATCGTTTCATTTGTCGTCCGTGTTTTGACTTGTAATTATTCATATGATTACTTAGCTCATGAATACTTAATTCCAGAATATAAAACATGATTTATATATAATATATATTCAGAATATAAATATATATATTAGATCAATAAATGGAAAGAAATACACCGTTCATGGAGACGGTAGGTCGTACGTACGCATGAACACTCCTTTCGTTTCCTTATTGAGTTGAATGAAATTAAATAGATGACATACATATATATATACAGAAATCCAGTAGCATTATTATTCCATATATTTCATTATTATTCATTATATATACTTTATAATCATTCTTGAATGGTTAATCATGGAAAATTAATCTCATCGTATTCGTGGAGATGGTAGTCCGTACGTATGCACGAGCGATGATATCATTCCCGTGATCGTGGAATTGTATTGGAGTGTATGTATACTATTTCAGAATCAATATCAATTTACAATAATCATATATAGCCATTATTTACACAATTATACCTATCCAAGTAAGGTGATGGTGGAAAATAGATTACACCCCGGCGTGGAGACGGTATTCCGTACGTACGCACGCGCGGTGATTTCATTTTCCGTAGGATGGATAGATGGTGAAATAGGGTTGTTTAATACTTATAATAACATATCATTATATGAGTTATACTGATGTTATTACTTCATAATGAAACAACTAATGAAGATAAAGTAGAATAAGAAATAAAGTTGAAAGAATCGGTAACGAACATTACCTAATATTTGAAGCGCCTCTTTGAGACCTCCTCTTAGGCCACTAAAATAGGTCTTTGAAGAAGACCCGGACCTCTAGGATGTTTCTAGGGAAGTGTAGAAGAGAATTGGGCAGGGGTTGTCTGAGCTTGAAAGCTCAAAGTGGTGTGTGGAAGAGAGGGAGGAGGTTCCCTTTTATAAGGGAGGAGAGGGGCACCTTTGGAATTCTTAACAATATTAATTTATAATAAATCTAACCCCACTTAAAAACCACCAAAAATGACTCATATTCGAAGATTATATGAGATAGGGTTGTAATATCATCAACCAATCAAATTTAGACATGTTTGGATCTTATTTTAAACCTTGTCATTTTGATTTATCCTTATTTAATCTATTTAAGTTTATTTGTGGTAATAAAAATCTAAATTTTAAATTATAACAAAAAATTACTTATTTTTTGTAAATTTTCCACAATTTGTTACTTTATAAAATTATAGACCATATAAATTTAAATTTATAATTTTTAAATATTTTTGTGATTTTTAATCAATTTTATAATATGTTATTTTTATAAAATAACAATAGTGTCAAATTTGACACTATTCATTTATTTGAATTTAAATAAAATATATATACAGAAGATATGTTCGAACTAAAAGCATTAATATATTCATAAAAGGTCATATGTATCAATAAAATTATTGTCTCACATTAAATAGTTCATATAATATTTATTTTATAATTTTTAAAACCATTTATTTGGTTTATCTCTTAATAAAATAATTACTACAACATTTTTTTAATTATTTAATATACTGATTTGTTGCATAAAAATTAAAAATAAAATCCTATAATGAAGATAAATATATTTAATTTCACATTAATACTTTTAATCGATTTTATCATCTAAAAATAACAATATTTAAATTTTTATATTTATTTAATTATGAAGGTGACAACTTTGGCATCATTTAAAATAAAATAATATAAGTGTCATAATCACTTTTATAACGCTCCAAACGGTTATAAATTAGGTCATTGGATGCTTAAGGTGTATATATACACTACCAATAAGTTTTGGTCAGGTTTGTGGGCCTTTTAATTGATATTAATATTTCAATAAAAACTATATTACTTATTTTTCACTTAATAAATAATTTCTGTATCATTAATGTATCACCATTAATGAAAATTATTTAATACATAAAAATTCTAAATAAATTATCATTATGTAGATAATTTTATTAGATTTCTAGAGACTATTCATGTTCGAATTTTTTATGATTTTTAACACAAAATTAAAATTATTATACTTATAAGATTTGAGAGAGTGACATGTTGTCACTTTCTTTGGTTTTAATAATAATTAAATTATTTTCATGGTCAAAAGTTCATAAAATGAATCTAATCCGACCCTTAGGTTATATGGGTATACTTTTAGTCATAAAATAGAATTTTGTCATGTATTAGGGTAATTTTATAATATTATATTTACCCTTAATTACCTGATTTACCTTTAACAATAGTAAATAAAATTTACCGTAGTTAATATTCATAATTCCCAAAAATAAAAATTAGCTTATTAACATAATTTGGAAGCACAAATTCCAAATATGGAATCCATTTTTCCAAATTCAATACAAAAAAGTTACAGAAATTAAATTAAAATTAATCCCGTTGTCAAAAGAAAACGGGTTTTTCTTTATAACATTGCAAAAGATTGAATTGATTTAACCTACGAATTTAATGTAAAATCAATGATAATGACAAAAATTATATTAAATTGTAAAAATATATTCTATTTGTACTTTAAAACCATTAAATATTATAATTTAACCATATAAATTATTGCGATGAAAAAAGTTGTTTTTAATTAAAATATAGCGTGTTTTTACTATTAATCAAAAAATGAAAGTTACCAGAATAATATGAAAAATTTATCCAAAGTAAATTTTTATATCTTGATTCCAAAGAAAAATTTTATTTTGTCAAATTGAACTTATAAAGATTTCAAAAACTAGATTTAAAGTGGGTGCTCCATCAAAAGGTGGCAAAACTGCATTTTTTGAAAAATACTTATTTTACCTGAATTTTTTTTTCTTATACCATGTTCTAGAAAATGTGTAAGATTAATAATAATGTTATAAAATTCAAAATTTAGTTATTACTATTCAAAACGGCTAGTTCATAAAAATATTATAATAATATATCGTTGTTTAGTAAAACCTGGTGTTGCGTACAACACACGCTATCGGGGAAGGTCGCGATTGCGTGTAATGCAAGCCAAGTCAGGGTTGCGTGTTGTGAAAGAATCCTTCATTGTTTCGTATAACAAAATCCAACCATATTTCATTTATACATTGAATATATATATATATATACACTCAATGTTGCGTAGAATAACTATTATCAAAATTGTGTGTAACACGATCCAAGAATAGTGTTGCGTATACTGCAAGATAATACAGTGTTGCGTATAGCGCAAGGTAATATTGGTGTAGCATACAACACAATACATTAATGAAATTAAAAGAATATTTTTCATAAAATCTCGGGGTGTTACATTCTACCCCCCTTAAAATGAATTTCGCCCTCAAAACTCGTCGGGGTTATAAATGGTTTACTACTTGAATGTTTGTTTAATAGAAACCCACATCGTAAAAAGGAATACCAAAACATGGCTTTAAAAACTAAAGTATGAAATGTAACGGTTACCCAAATTAACTCATCACTGGGTTTCCACATAGGAGAACATAGGTGAAAATATGGATATGGAAGAAAAATCTAACCATCATGTTATGATGGAGAGTGGTAGGGAACATGGCTATGAAAAAGCCAACAATCACAAAGCTATAGATTTGTGATGATCTAAGGTACTATCTGATTCATTGGATATAAGGGAACTAGGACTACATTTTTGGTTTTCAAGATCAATTACCTAAAGTTGATGAATTAAAAGAAATACTTACATGATTTTGGTACAATCTCACTGTTGTTCGTGAATTGAACAATTTCCACTTCCTCCTTTAAAGAAATGAAGTTGAATTTGTTATTCGTGATGTGTTAGCAGATCATGTGATAGAATTATGGGTCATTCCATCTCTTTCAAACAAAAGGTTAGCAAAATTTATAAGTCTATCTTATGGTTAGATTAATCGTATATGGTTCCAAAAATGAACTTATACTACATATATCATACCGCTTCATAAAATAAAACTAGTTTATACTAACCAGGGAATTCCTATAGGCCAGTGGTAGGCGATAAAGGCCAGTCGCACATCAGTTTTGGGTTCGATTCCCACAGCCTTGTCCGACGTGATCGGCTGTCGCACGTCCCGCAGGTTTTCCTTTTTCTAAAACTATATTACTATAACATCCCATCAACAATATCGAAAAAAACTTCTATCCTTAAACAATACTAACTTATGTCCAACATAATCCATTCCAATCTTTCGGCTTATCCATAATACTGCAGTCCACTATCATAATATAGTGAAAACGATTACCAGATATTTAATACCATCTTTGATCCCCATATATCATAAGATATGTCTTATTGGTCACATTCCAAACATTCGAAGGCCTTAATCATGTATTCTCTTGAAAAATGAATACCCATTGAACCTTAGTGGAAACATGAATGCAGTTAAAAGTTAACACTTTCCACATACCAAAATCCTCAAAATTATATATACTCAAATTATGACATCACATAGTCCTTATATAAATCATGAGCTCTTGAATACAATCAAACATCTCATTATCTTCTTATTCCTTCATTATGCGCATATCATCTACTTTAAAAAAATATCTGAATAACCTTACATGGTTACTGGTACCATTCAACATATACATTCAAATACTTTTAGGAAAAACAATAGTGTAAAAATCATTAGATGATTCTTTATTCCATAGTACGATTAACAATACAACATAACTCTCGATAAATATACAATCATTCCAATGCCTTCTAAAACAAATGACTGAGCTTTAACACTTCTTTAAGCTCATAAATCATTTGTAGTATCCTCATCATTATCCACATAAATACTACCCATATGACCATGCTGATTCTCTTCATGAGATTTTCCATTAGGGCATTGGTTTGCATAATGCCCGTACATTCCACATTTAAAACATCTAATCATTGTTGATGTCGTAACAATACCATTATCCTTGTCCATGGTGTTAACTGAACCTTTTACTTTTCACGTACTGGCTTTGTGTCCTTCTTTTCCACACCCAAAACATCTTCCAGTTCCTTTGAAACAATCTCCCTGATTCCACTTCCCACATGATTTACATGTGGGAAATTGAACATTCTTTCCTCTATAATCATTATGAAACTCCATCTTTCTCTTATTATCTGAGTCGGTAAACTTACCAAAGTTGAGATTATTGATCATATTATGAGATTGCTGATTAGGCATAATAACGATTTAGGGACTTCCAGATCCCGTTTCATTTGGTTTCTCATGAAGAAAATCATTCCATTCTCTATCATATCCTCCATTAGCGGGAATCTTCCTGTTTCCAGCCATTTTCTAAAACCCAAAAAGAATAGTGTGAGAGGCAAAAATCATACTAGGGAAAACAACAAAGTAAAGGGGGAGTATCCTCAATATCTAACATCTTAGGTTAAATTCTATGATCGTTACCATAGTTCTAGGACTATATCCTATACGTATACTTATCCTTAGGGACATCTCTAAACATACCTTAGAAATATCTCTTGGGATATCACTAACGTTTTCGCATCCTAGTTTCCAAAGGTTGACTAAACCTTTCCTATGATACCAACTGTAGAGACCCAAAGCTTGACGTACATGGACATTACATTAATTTAGCAGAATAATTAATACATAACAAAAATAGACACACAAGGACCGTAATAGTTTAGTGTCTTTGGAAACTTGGAACGTAATCTTCTAATCGTGGTGAAAGATCGTCAACATCTCCCATAAAGATCTTCCCCTTTTTTCTTACCTAAAACCTTTCTTTATATCCAGGGGAAACGAAAACATAAAAAGGGTGAGGTCAAATGCTCAGTAAGGGTAAGCATGGATAAAATAAAACATACCATATACAATTTAACTTAAAAACATGAACATAATGTTTAAACATCAAAATCTTGAGCAATGACATAAAACATGGAAGTACGTAAAGAATAGGTCATAAAGAAACATTAAGAATGATAAAATAACATGGGAATAAAACATGTAATTGTGGAAACCATTAATAACATGATATGATTTCCATAGTAGCCAAGGCATTGCTGCCAAGACCATCTTAGTGGACAAAGTCCCTTTCTGAATCGAGTTCACTCCTCGTTCCAGTCTTCTATTACTGAACCGGCGTAACTTTCCGTTCCATCCATGTCTATCTCATGAGATATAAATCTTTACCCAATGCATTGGAGGGAGATATAGGTCCCACCCATCTCATAATGAAATCATTCTTACTTGTGCCACAAAATAAACTTATAATAGTCATCATAACCCAAAGAATAAAATGGGTTTCATAAACATCATTCCATCATAACATAATCCATATAAAACAAATGGATATCATTTCATCATAAGAAAAGTGAAACCATGTAAATCATAGAGACATTATACAAGAAACATACACATATGAAATAATGTCATCTTAGATGGAAAATGGTTTTGATAAAACACTTGAAATGAATTCTTGAGGAAAATATCCTTTCTTCTTCAAAATCATTCTCTTTTTACAAAATGTCATGAAATTTTAAAAGAAAAGGATTTTGTTGAAAATAGTCATGAAATATTTTGGAGGAGGCTTCATATAAATAAGGCTTTATAAAACTGTAAAAATCCTTTCATGCCGTATACGTTAAAAAAAAAAATTTCTCATACTTTTGTCGGAAAAGTCAAAAAGTACCTTGTAGGGTAAATAAAAGAAAGATTCCTTCCATACCATGGGGTAAAAGTCAAAATGGATAAAAAGGAATTTAAAAATACATGAATACACTTTTATAAAACATGGACAAGGATGATAGCAATAACCCCTAGTAGATAATTATGAATAAGCAATCTCGGATAAAAATGAGATTTGCAAAATTATCCCTTACCTTAGGTCTGATTTGCTTCGTAAGTGTCCGAAAATCCTGTATAATGATTTAAATAATGTTATTGACTTATTAAATAATCATATTCATTTTTATGATATCATATATGGTTAACTTATGACTTTATATTACCTGTTCTTTTGTAAATTCCATGTTAAAGAGTGTTTTGGTTAAAATCGTTTCATTTGTCGTCTGTGTTTTGACTAGTAATTATTCATATGATTGCTTAGATCATGATTACTTAATTCCAGAATATAAAACATGATTTATATATAATATATATTCAGAATATACATATATATAATAGATCGATAAATGGAAAGAGATACACCGTTCATGGAGACGGTAGACCGTACGTACGCATGAACACTATTTTCGTTTCCTTATTAAGTTGAATGAAATTAAATAGATGACATACATATATATATACAGAAATAAAGTAGCATTATTATTCCATATATTTCATTATTTTTCATAATATATACTTTATAATCATTCTTGAATGGTTAATCATGGAAAATGAATCTCATCTCGTTCGTGGAGATGGTAGTCCGTACGTACGCACGAGCGATGATATCATTCCCGTGATAGTGGAATTGTATTGGAGTGTATGTATACTATTTAAGAATCAATATCACTTTACAATAATCATATATAGTCATTATTTACACCATTATACCCATCCAATTAAGGTGATGGTGGAAAATAGATTACACCACGGCGTGGAGACGGTATTCTGTACGTACGCACGTGCGGTGATTTCGTTTTCTGTAGGATGGATAGATGGTGAAATAGGGTTGTTTCATACTTATAATAACATATCAGTATATGATTAATACTGATGTTATTACTTCATATTGAAACAACTAAAGAAGAATAAGTAGAAGAAGAAATAAAGTTGAAAGAATCGGTAACGAACATTACCTCTTCTTTGAAGCGCCTCTTTGAGACCTCCTCTTAGGGCACTAAAATTGGTTTTTGAAGAAAACCAGGACCTCTAGGATGTTTCTAGGGAGTGTAGAAGATAATTGGGCAGGGGTTTTCCGAGATTGAAGGCTCAAAGTGGTGTGTGGAAGAGAGGGAGGAGGTGCCCTTTTATAAGGGAGGAGAGGAGCACCTTTGGAATTCTTAAAAATATTAATTTATAATAATTCTAACCCCACTTAAGAACCTCCAAAAATGACTCATATTCGAAGATTAGATGAGATAAAGTTGTAATCTCATCAACCAATCAAATTTAGTCATGTTTGGATCTTATTTTAAACCTTATCATTTTGATTTATCCTTATTTAATCTATTAAAGTTTATTTGTGTTAATAAAATTCAAATTTTTAAATTATAACATATAATTACTTATTTGTTGTGAATTTTCCATAATTGGTTACTTTATAACATTATAGACCATATAAAATTAAATTTATAATTTTTAAATATTTTTTTGATTTTTAAATAATTTTATAATATGTTATTTTTATAAAATAACAATAGTGTCAATTTTGACACTATTCATTTATTTGAATTTAAATAAAATACATACAGACGATATGTTCGAACTAAAAGCATTAATAGATTCATAAAAGGTCATATGTATCTATAAAATTAGTGTATCACATTAAATATTTAATATAATATTTATTTTATTGTTTTTAAAACCATTTATTTGGTTTATCTCTTAATAAAATAATTACTACAACATTTTTGTATAATTATTTAATATACTGATTTGTTGCATAAAAATTAAAAATAAAATCCTATGATGAAGATAAATATATTACCTTTCACAATAATTCTTTTACTCGAACTTATCATCTTAAAATCACAATATTTAAATTTTTATATTTATTAAATTATGAAGGTGACAACTTTTGCATCATTTAAAATAAAATAATATAACTGTCATTATAACTTTTAGAAGGTTTCAAACGGTTATATATTAGTTCATTGAGTGATTAAGGTGTAGATATACACTACCAATAAGTTTTTCTCAGGTTTGTGGGCCTTTTAATGGGTATTATTTTTTCAATAAAAACATTATTAATTATTTTTCACTTAATAAATAATTTCTGTATCATTAATGTATCACCATTAATGACAATTAATTAATCCCTAAAAATTATAAATAAATTATCATGATGTAGATAATTTTATTATCTTTCTGGAGACTATTCATGTTTGAATTTTTTATGATGTTTATCACTAAATTAAAATTATTATACTTATAAGATTTAAGAGATTGACATTTTGTCACTTTTTTTGGTTTTAATAATAATTAAATTATTTTCATGGTACAAAGTTCATAAAATGAATCTAAAACGACCCTTAGGTTATATGGGTATACCTTTAGTCAACCAATAGAATTTTGGCATGTGTTAGGGTAATTTTATAATATTATATTTACCCTTAATTACCCGATTTACCTTTAACTATGGTAAATAAAATTTACCGTAGTTACTATTCATAATTCCCAAAAAAAATAGCTTATTAACATAATTTGAACCCACTGATTCCAAATATGGAATCCATTTTTCCAAATTCAATACAAAAAAGTTTCATAAATTAAATTAAAATTATTCCCGTTGTCGAAAGAAAACGGGTTTTTCTTTAAAACATTGCAAAATATTGAATTGATTTAACCTACGAATTTAATGTAAAATCAACAATATTGAAATAAATTATATTAAATTGTAAAAATATATTCAATTTAATATTTTAAACCATTCAATATTATAATTTAACAATATAAATTATTGCGATGAAAAAAGTTGTTTTTAATTAAAAAAAAGCGTGTTTTTACTATTCATCAAAATATGAAAGTTACCAGAATAATATGAAAATTTTATCCAAAGTAAAATTTTAATTCTTGATTCCAAAGAATAATTTTATTTTGTTAAATTGAACTTATAAACATGTCAACAAATAGATTTAAAGTGGGTGCGCCATCAAAAGGCAGCAAAACTGCTTTTTTTGAAAAATACTTATTTTACTCGAAAAATTTATTTTGTTATTATACCATGTTCTAGAAAATGTGTAAGATGAATAATAATGTTATAAAATTCAAAATTTAGTTAATAATATTCATAACAGATAGTTCATAATAATATTATCATAATATATCGTTGTTTAGTAAAACCCGGTATTGCGTACAACACACGTAATCGAAGAAGGTCGCGATTGCGTGTAATGCAAGCAAAGTCTGTGTTGCGTGTAGTGAAATAATCCTTCATTTTTTTGTATAACATAATCCAACCATATATCATTTATACATTGAATATATATATATATATATACTCAATTTTGTGTAGAATAACTATTATCAAAATTGTGTGTAACACGATCCAAGAATAGTGTTGCGTATACTGCAAGCTAATACGGTGTTGCATATAGCGCAAGGTAATCTTGGTGTAGCATACAACACAAGACATTAATGATATTAAAAGAATATTTTTCATAAAATCTCAGGGTGTTACACTTCACATATAGTTTATTGATTTATAATAATTTCTATATTTAAATATTTTATATAAGGAGTTAAAGTTTTTAATGTTTTTAGAGTTGAAGTGGAAGGGAGTTAGAAAATGTCGAATTGAATGAAAATATTGAAATGTGTAGTATAGGAATTGAGTTTTTCTGTAGCTAACCACTAGGATTCATATATAATTTTTCTTACCAATGAATGTCTAATGGATAGACACCAGAGTTCTAATGGGTTCAACTAATGTTTCGTTAAAATTGGGGGATTTTTTTTAATAAAATAGTAATATCTAATATAATGGGAAAACAAGGTATTTTCTTAATTATAGACATTAAAAATTCTCCCTATCGATATCACACACCTATATTCTTTTTTTCATGTGAATATTTGACCTTGGTGGGTCTGATTCTTTACTATGCTTGTAAAAATTCCTTCCATTGGTGGATTTTAGGTAATATCATTGTCACTTACTATATATTTTAATGATCCTTAGTAGTAAATAAAAACAAAAATTATATCTCTCTTATATAGGATCCCAAAATAATTTATATCTATTATCATAATTCATCATTAGGTAAGATATATTTTATTTCCTTTTAATTCAGAATCTCCATTAGTTTATTAACATTAATATCTATTTTCATATGAAATGGTATTTAAAATCACTAAGGTTGTTCATTGAGATTTTCTTATGTGGTTTGGATGATGTTTTGATAATGGTTTTTGTATGTGAACCCACCACACTTCCATATTTTTTCAGTGATTGGGTGAGCATTGGAATGTGATTGAGTGATATTAACTGAAAATTAAATTTTTATATTAATAATGGAGTCTTTAAATATTTATAAATAAATGATAATCTATTTGGTTTTGTAATCCATGTTTTTTATGTTAGAAATTATTTGATTCTTATTATATCATACTTTATATATGACTATTCTAATAATTATGCCTAATTTTTAATCCATTTTATAATTTATGTTTGGTTACACTACTAAAAGAAAAATATTCCTCACCATGTATTACTTTTTGGAGTTTATTTTAACATGTTATTCCTCATACTCATATAACATTGTATTATATATCAAGTTTTGTATTTTCAAAGAATACTAAAGTAGGTATCTAGTATAGTGATGAATGGTTTATGAATGGTGGGATGGGATAATGGTGACCAAAATTCATATAAACATTTTTGTATCCCGATGGGATGAGTTAAAGGTTTTGTTACCTTATTTAGACAATTACCTTTCCAATGGGGTGAGTTTATGGTTCCCTGACTTGTATATTGGTTCTACCCACATTCTAAGCAATGCTAGAAGTAGGTATGGTCTGTTCTGATATATGATGGATGGAATGTTCAATTTGATACCATTTTAAGATATTGTTATATATATTATATTTTTTATATTATGTATGTTGATTGTGTAGTTTTTTTATTTTTCTATCATTTCATGTTACTACATACACCATGATTTATTTTAAATTGGCAATAGTCATGTGTTGACCTCATACTAGAAAGAATGTGGTTGTACCCTATATGTATCTTCTAGGGATGTGTGTCGACTATCTTATACATGATCTTTGTTTTTGAAGTGAACTTGATCAGGAGAGTTCATAGGTAATTATGGATGGAATAATGTAAGATATTACTTAGGTTTCTACATATGATCTCAAATGGGATTTCATGGGATATCCCTTTTCAATAAATATAGTATATCCCACACAATAGAATTGTTATCATTTTATTTAGTGTCTATCTATTCTGCATAGTTCAATTATATATCCATTATCTCTGAAAATGTATGATATATGATCTATATATGTGTTATTATGATATATTTTTATATGTCTGAAATTACATATAGATAAATATACATATTGTTTCTGGATACAACATTGCACCCTCGTATTTAAGATACCATGGAAAACATGTTTTTTCCGTTTTTACTACATCTACAAAGGTTGTACCATTTTTTAAATATTATGTATTTTTTAGTTAATTATTAATGATGGAATGCTTTTCCAATGAGATGATAAATATCATTCTTTATTGTTTATTCTGGGCTATAGGTATTTGTATGTGATCTTGACATGTTGTGGTGATATAGGTAAGGCTGACATATGGTTTTTGTGATGTTGTTACAGAAGTGGTGTGATAAGATGCCTTTTTAATTCCATGATTTATAATTAGTGATCCTTTACACATTATTCCTATTAAATTGTTTTAATTTACATTGTTATTATTATATTAAATTATAATAAATGTGACTATACATTCACTTTATTATTCATTTATGGGAGTTGTTCTCTTTCAGTGTTGACTATATTGTATTGGAACTCACACAGTTCATAACCACCTCCAAACAAATATAGTTTCACATTTTTAATTATAGGAATGATATGGTAATAAGAGATTATCTCTTGGATTATCTGTGAACTTGTTAATAATCGACATATTATTGGTGGTCTTTAAAAGTTTGTAGAGTGATGAAAACCAATATAGATTATAGTTACTATTGAAAATATATCCACCTTGGGTTTTTATCAATTTATTGTTTAATGTTTTGTTTATAATTACACTATGTATTTAACGAAACATATAGACATATTCTTTACTTTTATATACTAGAAAATGAGATATTATATTAGGCCCCCAGTTTTGTTAAAATAGGTAAAAGGCTCTGAGTATGTATGATATAATGATAGGGCATGCGAGGTTTCATTATAGTATTGTCTAAACAATATTTATTTAAAAATTTTGGAATATAATTCCCTAAATATTTTTTTTAGACCATAGATGTGACAAACAATCCAAAAGGGGCTCATACCATTTCTACCCAACCCCTCCTCCAATAGTCTAGGGGATGTAAACTAGCACTGAGTAGTCATGCCACTATCATGGGAGGCATTAGGCTATGTACATTTTCAAACACACACACACACACATCTCATGCCCCTATAATGTTGAAATGTAAAAAAACAAAACAACTATGCATGAATAAATCAAAATCCAATAACCAGAGAATGATAAGAAGTAAAGAAAATTAAATAGGAAAAAATTAAATCCCACCACAATGAGTCTGAAAAAATTTCCAACATGAAGGTAAGAAGGTTCTACTATAAATAAAACATAGGAACACACCATAGTTTTTCTGATATCACTAATCACCACATAGCCTTAGTCCCTCGGGTACTCTATCAAATGATCCATCATCAGTAAAAGGCGTGACACATTTGAGTGAATCCCATGTTGGGGTGAATATAAAAATACCCAATATGTATCCTTAAAACAACAAAGCAAAGAATAGAATAATATAGTATACTATACAAATGAATATGTATTCAAAAAAATAATGACAATATCTTGATATACCTAACAATAAAAATATTTTAAATAAAAGTCACCACCATAATACTAGGCTCAGATTCCATCTCCAAGGTTATACAGAGAGCTTGTCTGGGTGAAGACACTCCATGAGTCTGATAGCACTAATGAAGTCTGTCTGAGATGTAATACCTGTAGGGTCTCACCATAGGATATATAAAATGGAAGCCTGAAGAGATACAATACACAAACGAGGATCACACCCATGTCCATGGGATATACCAACAAATCAATATGGACTAACCCACAATGTGGAGACCCGATGTCATCGTAGTATTGGTCATGAAGAAAGAAAGAACTCCACCAAGGGATTGATGATTAATATAGGATCTCACTCCAGGCCTCACAAAAAGATTCCAACAACTCTGTCCAATAATTCCTACTAATGGGATTGTTATCCTATGTGGCGGAGTTGATTTCATATGAACCCTAATGGAATGGATATGGATAATAATACTTAAGGGAGATTGTACAAGATGAAGTGTAAAGGAATCATGTTATGATATATGGATTACAAAACATATAGTAGGGTTACACACCACGTCACATAGACCCAATGTCCTACCCATGTAAAATGGAAAATGTCCATGTTCATGTACCTCAGGGGTACATTCTAGTCCAATGGAGAGAGGTCACATGCCATGTGATAGGGTCACACATCGTGTGATCCCTTACAATCTCCCAATAATATATCCAACACAAGTAGGAAACACACACTATGTATTCTTCCATTACAAACTATTTTTATGGTATTTTTCCAATTCCCAGAAATGGTTTCTACATATCTTCTCTACTACTCCGACATCTGATTTGACCACACCTCAAAAAGAAAACTGAGGAACCATGTTGGCCGAGCCTTTTCATCAATGAACAACGTCATCCATCTCTCTAATACATTCTGAAAATGCCTTCAAATGACATTCTTTTTTTTACGCTGAAGAAAACAAAATATTTGCATCTAAACCACTCAATCCACTTTGACTTCCTTCATTGCACCACCATCATATCGTGGCAATCAAAAATCTACAATAACAAATCATTGTGCTATGAAACGGGTGCACAATGATCGATTTCAACATGGATGTCAAACCAAAGGTAAAATGATGAATGGTCATAGTGAATGAAGAATCGAGAAAGAAGAGAATAATAAAAATCACGTGGAAAGGAACTCAGTTGATATTCATGTCAACCATGATTCATTTCCACTAGAATAAAGAACAAAGAGACAACAATTTAATCATAATGAAACTATTATAGTAAAAAACTGTAGTAATTCTATCCCACAAAATGATCGATCCATGAATGAATCAATTGTACAATTGATTCATGTTCATAACAAGTACCATAAATGGGGATATAATCCAATAAAAACAACATCTTAACAGGACTTGGATTGATCTATAACGAAGAATGAAAAATTTTCATTGTTTTTGGGGAGATCCTCTAATTCCATACCACAAATATTGCTGATCTATGATTAGGACAAATTTCATCTAAGGGAGATCATCCAAGGATCTCTCCAATAGCACTATGGTTATGTGACTAGACCTTGAATTCAATCGTAATGATATAACTAAAGACACATCAATCACTACATCAACGAAATAAAAATAATTTAATTTAATTAATTGTTTTATTTTTTTCTCTCTAATGATGAATTTTCCACAAAATCCCATTTCGATAATGGAAATTTCAAACCTAGGGAAAACCGCACATTATATGAAAAATTGTTCCCTCCTATTTCTTATATGGGACACCATTTAGATGTTATTACATTTTTTTATAAAACTACACATTCATTCTATTTATTTTATTTTATACATTTATTGTGGGAACACCAGGCCTTGGAATCGAATGTCATCTCAGTACCTAGTCCCAAAAATTAAGAAAACAAAATCCTAAAAGAATATATGTAAATGATGAGTCATTACATTCTCCCCACCATGGGGCATTACGTCTCAAAAATAAAAAACAATGGCTACTGAAAGAGATGTGGGTACTAACCAGGAATTTGAGCCTCTATATCCAGTGTTATCTTCTTATGATTCCCATTGTGCCACTAGAAGAATGCAAAAGTAATTGATCACTGTTGAAGGACCTCTTCTACTAATCATCGATAGATACTATGTACTCAAAAAAGGTATCTCTATCTCCAATTTCTATATTTCCTTAGTCGATGACATATGATGGGTTATACACATACCTCCTCATGTAGGACAGACAGAAGACATCGTATACCTAGTCATCTCTACGGAGGTAAATCTAATCGGTATGAAACCTCATTTACTCTACCCAATATATGGAAAGAGAAAATGAATCTCTAACCCAACCTTCTACTAAGGACAATCCTCTGTTATCCACATCAAGGAGAATCACATTGGAACACATAGTATTCCTCCTCGAACTACGAAGGACACCGTAAACTTCTAGTATAAGACTTTATAGAACTCTTTGATGTCCTCATATTCTTCTAGATAATATGCACCTTCTCGATAATAGCTTACACCAACTCTAGGACAATATGTGCCGAATCTCCTAGATCATTCCAAAGAGTGTTGACCTGTAGCCACAACCATCAATATAATCAAATGGTTCCATATGGATGTTGGAATGATAGATTTTTTTAAAAAAAAATACACAAGTGGTAAGTGATCCTCAAATATTTGGCCGAAGTACAATATTCAAGATCACAACATGTCCTTGAGAACATAAATTTCCCATTATTTCTTGCCATCATTTTTGTGGTGTAACACTTTGATCAAGGGTTAATGAGTCCCAAAATCATTATCTAATCCCTTAAATAACAAATATATAAAGTGAGAATCATGGAAAAAATGATTGTTGAGTGAAATAAGTAGATTCAGATTATCTATATCAGGAAGTGGAATACCAATATATCTACTGAAATCTACTCACAAATGGAAAAGATATAGACATACATGATGAGTCAGTCTACGATCACTCAGTTGGAATCATTTCCCAAACACATAACTGGTAATTTCCTTTGGAATTCAATGGATAACTAATTCCATTTCCACTTTGTAAACTCAAGGGGCTTAGAAAAACCCATTGGAACTTGGGGCTCACACTTCACTTACTGAAAAGTAATCCATCATGAGACAAACTCTGCAACTCCCTTCATCTTCCATTTCCACCAAAATAGATGTCAAAGGTTCCAGTACATCTCTTCCACACCTGAATGTACCACCAATGGTCATTTATGAAACTCTCTCATAACCCCCTCCAGAAACATCAAATGTACCATTGTGCTATCTTTTTAATTAATAAAAATCTCCCCACTTCCATAAAATTTATCAAGAGAATATACAGTGGATATATGAATATATAGGATCTCATAGTCAGTATCCCAATGATATGCCTCTTAGATTCACTATGAACAAAGAGGAGTAACAACCATCAACTTGGGGTAATATTAACTATCTCTATACACAAAATATAACTACAATGAGGTCAACTACTCTAATGCCTTGTTCATTAACATTGAACAATATCTTCAACTAAGAGAATATACTACCACGTTCTCCTTCCCAGGAGTATTGAAAATCATTAGTTCATAATCTTATAGGAACTCTAGCCATACATTCTATCTCTAGTTATGATCTTTCTAAGAGAAGACACAATTAAAAATCTTGTGATCAGAATATAATATAAACTACATTCCCATCAAGTAGTTTCTCCACATATTTAGTATGAAGACTACAACTACTAATTAAATATCATGCGTCACATAGTTCTACTCTTGTGGCTATAACAACTGTGAAAAATAGGCAATTACCACTTGCCTCTACATCAGAACACAACAATTCCCATTTTTTGAGGTATATTAGATCAATATGTACTTGACACCCTCCTCTGGAAATCTAAATAAGGGATAACTCATCAAAATCCACGAAAACTACTAAAAATCCTATTGTAACTTTTCTGTCCACATGAATTGATACCCATTATTGGTAAAAGATGATATGGGTGCTGAAATCATAGATAATTTAGGTAGGAATATATGATAATAACCTTCCAACCCAATAAATATCCACACCCCCTTCATGCTATTGGGTGGATCCAAAGCTAACGCCACCTTAACCATGGTCGGGTCTACTTCCACACAATATTTTGAGATAATTTGCCCAAGAATGTGGACCCCATTTATCAAAATTCCACTCATTGAGATCATTCCATAAATTTTGTTCTCTTTTAATGCATATAGAACAATCTTAATGTGTCCCACATACTCCTACTTGTATTTTGAGTATACAATGATAATTTCGAGGAATAATATAAAAAAAGGTATCTAAGAAACATTGAAATATCTAGTTCATGGTATCATCATCCCGTACTCATAACCGGTAATAGCTTGACCTGATGTCAACCTTCAAGAACCATTGTGCCACTCTCAACTAATCAAAATTGTTAATTTATCATTTTAGCATGTACATATTTTTCAAAGTCACTAGAATAAAGAGTCGATAATACTTGCATAATATCAAGCTCCCATACTTCTTCTTAGATAACAAAATGGGGCTACACAAGGTGAAACACTAGGTCTAACAAATTCATTCCTTTACGTGTCCTCCAACTTCTCCCTCAGCTCGTGATGCTCCATGGGAGACATCCGATATGCTGGAATTGATATCGGTGCCATTCTATGATGTAGATAAATGTATATGTTTATCTCTCAGTTGGGAGGTAAACCTAAAACATCCTCAAGGAGACGTCCTCATACACTGCCACTTGAGTAAGGATCTAAAAAATCATAACATTTGATTGAACAAGAGTGAGTATATCAAACTAATGAGTAATCATTTTCACCACCCTTTGCATGAGTCCATCGTTTGCTACCTGGGATTACTTTTAACCCACAATGTAAAACATGGTTCCACTACAACATACACACCACATATTCTACCTAAAATAATCAGTATTTTCATGAATCAGATAAAACTAGTATATATATAAGATGATGTTTTATGGAATCATTTTTTCTACAAATATATCCCAATGGAAAATCTCACCTCTATGAGTCATGTCACTCAATCGGCATTGGTGTGTGATCATTGAGCCATCTATAATAGGTGTCTCAAACCGTAAGGTTCAATCCAAGGTCTCGTCCAGAATATCTATGTCTTGGAAAAGATATGTTTTATGAAAGGAATTACTATAACCTACATCTATCAGTACTATAGATAAAGTAAATGTGATACAAATAATACCACATATCAATATTGGAGCCTCTGGGTCATAATCCTCGACAGCCATTAGCTTCCACTTCCCATATCCTCTAGCTCTATGAGCTTCTTGTTGACCACCTGGGTGTGGTGGTGGTAACAAGTCAAAGAATCTACCAGCTCACACTTCTATCCCATCTCCAAATCCACATCCACCACCCTTTGCACATATTCCTCCTACCACTAACTATGCCACTACAACCCATTCATGGTCTTCCTATAATATGTTTGGTGGGTCAAACAATATAAGACAATATGTCCCCTACCATACCATGAATAGAACCATCTGTCTATATGATTAATGGACCCAACTAATGAGTTTTGAACTATAGACCCTCTATTTTGGGACCTCCTCTTGGAATGTTATTCATGTCGGGGTCCCTAAAACATACATTTTCCCCTTACTTCTAAGGACTCTACTTCTTCTTTCTCACAACTTGTACCCACAGGATGTTTCTGCTCATCCAAGAAACATTCAACCACAAAAGATCCCTCTAGAACCCAATATTAAGTAGGAATGAAAATACGGATTACAATGGCTCAGATGTCATTACACAGTCCTAAGTAGAAGGTTTGTGCCCTATAGAACTAGCCACGAACCATATCCATCGAGTTCCTGTAAAGGTTGGTAAACCTCAATAAACACCCCTCTACTATTGCACTTCCCTATAGATGATATAGAAGCTCCGTGATACATACATCCTTAAGCTTAGCTGGAGAGAACTCATATCTGAAAAGGAACTGATACTTTGGTGAGAGAATATTTTATTCTTCATAAGACTGAGTAATTAATCCCCACAACTATCTTGTTGATCCATAGAGATGTCTCTCTACTAGGACAACCATCAGATCCACTGGTGTCCTAACCATATATAATCATTGGTCACCATCTCAAGATAATCCTTACCCAAATGTGGGTCAGGCTCACCTTAGATCAGTTGGGGTCTCTATCACTGCAACTCATGAAGAACACTAAGCCTATACACTTGAAATTCTAGTACTACGAGTACAATTTTATTCTCAATAGATTGTGGTGGTTCTGGTGCACCACATGTAGGTTAAATCCATGGAACTAGTTCATAAAGCGACACATTATCAATGAAGGGATTCTACTCGTGATCCTAATACACAATCCATGCTAGAATACACCACAGAAGCATTCCGAAAGTAACAAGATATACCATGTTTAATGAGTAAATCTGGATTGATGAATCTAGAAGGACATAGAAACCAGATCCCATTAAAATATAATGCAGGTACCAATGATTTCCCTAAAATTAGTGTTCTCAATCACCAATTGTAAAATAATGGGATCAGAGTCCTGGGGTATAGATACATCAGCCACTACACCAATACTAGAGTCCCTGGCCTAGAGGAAAAACTCAAAATATTTAACAATATTTCCCCATTCCAAAGTCACAAAATATGGTCCTTAGTTTTAACCAACTCCTCTAATACCACTATCTCATAAACCACCCAAAAGGAACCATTTCCACAACTCCCCAAGCCCACCACCAATAGGCATGATGATGAAAATTAGGACCAACTAGGCATTTCACAAATATGAAAGGTCATAAACTAAGTATCTATACACATATAAACATGTCAATTCCCATAAAATTATAATATTTACAAACATCAGAACAACCATTCATTTATAATTCTCGATCCCACAAGAAAGTTATTATAGAAATTAATTGAATGTAAATAGGGATAAATAAAATTCCACTAAAAAGAGAATGAAAACAAGTCAAACATAAAATAAATATGGGAATTCTTTTAATTTTCCATAGGAAAACACCTTAGTTTGTCTGGTATCACTAATTAATACCTGCTCTTGGTCCCATAAAGACTATATCAAAAGGACAATCGTCTGCACAAGACACAACCTATTTGGGAAAATCCCACATAGGGGTGATTATAATAATATCAATTAGGAAACCCTAAAACCAAAAAACATACAAGAAATGAATACATTCATCTCTACATAGGTATATGTCTACAACACATATAACATGAATATAGATATATAATAAATGATAAAAACAATAAAAAGGTAATTCACAACCATAATACCAACCTAGGATTGCAACTAAAAGGTTGCATATAGAACTCAACCTTGAGAAGAACACACTCCAAGAGACTAATAACATTGATGAAGTCCATCCAATAGGTAATGCCTATTGTGTTGCTCCCTAGAAAATATATTCTATAATTATGAAGATATATAATACACATATGATGATCACACCCAAGTCCTTGTGGTATACCAATTACTCAACCTTTAGTACCCTAATATGTAATGGATTGGAACTGGTATAATGTTTGAAATGAAAAAATATTACACCACCTAGGGAATGATGATAAATAGAGGATCTCCCTTGAATCCTCATAGATGGATTCCAACATCTCTATTTGAGAACTCAATTTGAATGGATCACTATACTATGTGTATGAGGTGATTCCATACATAGAATCATGGAATGGATATGGGGAACACACCCAAATGAAACATGTCAAAGATACCAAGGAATATGGATACAAGGAATGTTTTAATAAGTACACGACATGTAGTACGGTTACATTATCTATCCCTTCAACATCAGATTTTGACCATATAATACATCCCATGTCCTTGTCCAAGTAACAATAAATGGCATGAGACCTTCTTTGTACTCTGTCAGTGTACACCAGGCCTAGCTATGTCCATGTGGGAGTAAAGAGAATGATCTAGCATGTATACTCCAGCTCGTGTCTGTGTACCCTTCAGTTCACACTCCATGTTATATAGGAGAGGTCACAAGTCTTGTGATAGGGTCACATTCCATGTGAACCTTAATTATCTCCAAAAACCATATTCGCCACTAGGAGGGACACATATGAACTATAATCCTAGATCACCTGTTGTGTGTTACCAGATTTCAAAGAATCCAAGATCTGGTTTCCTTATGTCTCATTCGCAATAACTACAACCGATCTAGTCATGTCCCTATGGAAAAAATAAAGAATTATCCTTGTTGTTCCATGTTATCGGGGAAAATTCATCATAATTATATTTGATTAATTTTGAAAACTCCATTGAATAATGTTCTTTGGTTTTCTTTAAAGAATATGAAAACTGTCTATCTACACCTCACAATACATAGCCATATACACTGTCACAAAACTGTCGTGTCATTTCAATCATGGATATATAATATTGAATTTTTTCCCCATGAAAATGGTACTCAATGATCTATTTACTAGAAGCTGTCCAACCATTAGAAAAATGAATAATTACCATTATGAAAAAAGAATTGTGGGATAATAGAATGAGAAGAATCATGAGGAACTTGCCTCATTTGATATTCATGTCGACCTTTATTTGACACTGTTAGAACAACAATTGAATAGATAACAATTTAATCACAAAGAAATTATTCCAATATAACAAAATTTTATGCCATCACCCAATATTACAGATATTTGAACCAATCCATAGGTTAGTTGATTCAAATTCATTTTAGAAACCATAAACAGGGAATAATCCAATCAAAAAAACATATTACCTTTATTTGGATCACTGATGATGAATGAAGTGGTATCTTTTTCGTTGGTGAGATCCTATAATTTTGATGCATGTAAATTGCCAATCTACGATTAAATAAAAGTCCATCAGAGAGAGATCCTATAAAGCTCTCTCCAATAGATGAAGGGTTATGTGGCTAACCCTATTATTTCTTAATAAAAGTTTACTTAAAGACACTTCAATCACTATATCAATGAATTAAAAAAATAGTTAATTATTTTATTCATTCCATGCTCATGATGTATTTTCCATAAATTCCCTAAACTAACAATGGTTCGGATGTGAATTGGGTAAAACCCATGTTCTGATGTAAATTCTTCCCTCATATTTCTAATCTGGTCCCCCCCCCCCATTTTTATGGTATTTTACTTTCTTAAGAAAACTATTCTTGCATGCTATTTAATATATTTATTTTATTTTATACATTTATATAGGGATAACCAAGAATCAGAATCAAATAATATCTCAACATATGGGCTGTAAAATAATAAATAAAACATTCAAAAATAATACATGGTATATATTAGTCAGTACAACATATAATTTTTATCAAACTTGGGTGATTTAGGAATTTTCATGGGGAATTTGGTGTTCTGGACCATGGTTTTTGAAGATTCATGCAAGGTTATATAGAATATTCTCATATTATAAGAATCTTTTAAAAATATTTCTCTAAATTATCTCTCTGTATGATAGTCTTTTGATCATAGTTATATAATTTTTATATTTTTTTTGGAATTCATGAAAATCCATTTGAAATTTTCTATTTTTATTTTATATTATCATTAAATAATTTCTATTGGTGCATTCTATTAAATATCTAGATCAAATAAATAATCACAAATTGGAGGTATGGCTTAAATATAGAATATATAACAAAATAAAAAATTGGAAAATATTTCTTTAATAAAATTTTCAACCTCAATTTTTTTTCCATGACTCATAAAATAATACTTATCTTATAAATAATCAAAATTATTTTATAATTAATTATATCTCTAAAATTAAATAAGTATGAAAGACCATATCTTATGAACCATGAATATCGTGACCTAATCCTTTTACACAAATTATTATATGATTCTTAAACATAAATATCTAATAATTAGGACAATGGCATCATGATGTCCTAGTGTCATTGAAAGAATAGGTTCACAATACATAGAAGTAAACTGAAATATAGAGTCAATATTTTTTACTCGATAACGAGTTCATAAAATCCATTTGAACACCTAAATCAGCATGGGATAACCTATTGAATATATAAAGAAAAGGGTGATCTAAAAATACAATCAATGTAATAAACAAGATAATGAATCATAACATTTTAGTTAAATGTATAACATTATACAATAAAATACCAAGTACAAGTGAAATAAATTAGAATAATATTATAAGGTGAATGGAATAATAAGATAATGGAAACATGGAAAATTATAAAGGGATTAAATATTACTTAAAAATAATTGATGGAAAATTTCCCAAACAACATCACATAGTGGAAAAATCCCCATAATGTATTACGATCACTTGATAATTCCACACATGATGTTTCGTGAGACTAAAACATTACCCAATGTGTTGGAATGATATATAATTATAGATACACATAACACATTTATTTAATCAATATTCGTATGTGGTCCACATACGTATTTCAATCATAATAGAAAAAGATAATAATTATTTATTGAAGGAATTGGCAGCATAATATTATATAATAACATAATAAAAATAGACTCCTTAAAGAATGAATTTGAGAAATAGTCATATGGTATATATTAAATGATCAAAAGAATGGATAATAATGTAGGTATTATTTTGATATATATAATAATTTTATAATTTTAATGAGAGATTAAGTGAGTTAGAGGGAGAATGGTCATAAGACAAAGAAAAGAGCGGGTTTAAAAGAGCTCTAACCTCAATCATGATGTTTCATGTACATTACTTATCTAAATGAAGAATAAATTTATGTTTATTATTTTCTTTCTTAAGAACCTTTTTCAATGTTTATTATTCCATTTATTTTAATTTTTAATTGACCATATTCAATTAATTCACAAATTAATTTCTCATTGGACGTTTTCCTGATAAATAGATCATACTTTGAAAATCACATTGGTAAGTTAACTAAGTTAAAATAGATTGTTAAATAATTTTCTATAGAGTTTTAAAAATGAAATAATTAAATTTTTATACATAAATTACACTTTTTAAACTAACTATTATTTATGGTCATGAAAAATTAACATGATTTGAATCATGGAGACGGTATGTTGTACGTACACATGAGTAACGTTTCCATTATTTGAAGATCATGATGGAAGGAAGGTAGTTGTTATTTTATATTTATAGTATGATAATTATACAATAAATGTCATATTATTTATTTAAATTCCGTCACACATACAATCAATGTTATGTGGTAATAAAAATAAATCATATGGCTTCACGAGGTGGTATTCTATTGTACACATGAATGAAGTTATCATTTATTCAGTGGACAAGAAGGTAATAAATTATATGATATATTTATTTCAAATAAAATTATTTATTTTATAAACATAAAATATATTCATCAAATTAAACCTCATTTAATTCTATTGAAATCATATGATAAAAATGAATCAAATCGCTTTGTGTAGAGATAGATCATTATATATAAGAGCAACATTATCGTATTCTCTATAGAATGGAAACTAAGAGGTTATATATGATATAACTATTAAATAAGAATTATTATATCATATATAACTTATATTAACATCATATACATCATTATATCCAGTTGTGGGAAGTGGTGATGTGGTAGTCTACCGTACACACGATGGATAATTTTGTTCACCATTTGAAGGAGAAGATGCTTATAGGCCATGTCCATAACTAAAAAAAATATCAGTATATATAATATAATAAAGATATTATATCATATCAGATTAATAATATTTCAAGGAGGCATATGAATAATTAAAATCAAATGCTGGTTATGGATGTCGCATCTTTACCGAAAAACATCTTTTAGTTTTCACCAAAGCCATCCAAGTTTGGCCTTCTGAAAAAACTAAGGCTTCAAGTATAAGGGTAGGTAAGTTAGAAATATATTTTGATAGGACTTGGCTGAAACGAAGGGTTTTTTATTTTTTTAAAGGAATGTAATGTGGTAGACTTTTATAAGAAGGGGGATACAATTGGTGTTCTTGAGAAGAAAGAATTCCACCAATGTTTTCATCCTAAAAAAAGGCCCGAAAATGGAAGAAATCTAATCCTTATAATTAATATGGGTAGTATATAACCATAAAATAGTAATTATATCTGCTTTGGGTCGTTTTTAACCCTTATCTTCTTATATTAACCTCCAATGTAAACCCATTTTCACTTTAATGACAGTAAATAAGTTTCTTTATTTTCACATATCAATTTGTTAAAAAATTAAATTAAAATTTTTAAAAATTATTAATTATGATGATTAAAAATATTTAATCTATTTTTGAAAATTTAACCTAAATAAAAGGTGGGATTTAATTAAAAATTAAACTTTTAATCATGTAAAACAAAATAGTTTTCCCAATAATGAATTTCAAAAGTTGGAATGATTTATATATCCATATTTAATATAAAATTTATTCTAATGAAATAATTTCAAATAATAATCACATAAATAAATAAATTGTACATTTAAAAATAATTAAAAATAAATTGGTCTTCTAAATTATTAAGAAAAAAAGTCAGTTTTTAATAAAATTATGTATTTACACTATTTAGAGAAAAATAAAACACTATATAGAATCCCAAAAAATCAACCTAAAATAATTTTGATACGATGATTTGAAAAATAAATTCCTATATTCAAATGATTTTACCAAAATTATGAAAAACTAATTTTAAATTTTTTGTTCAAAGACAAAAAAGACATCCTTTTAGAAAAAGAATATTGCTTTTTAGAGAACATTTCATTTATTTCATTCAAATGGTTCTTGTTATATTTCTAATTAGTATAATTCCTTATACATTTTTTACACATATGTAGGATATATAATGTTCATAATTGAGTTAGTCATATTCATACCCACTATTATTACATCTTTGTTATAATGGAAATTCTTCAATTATAATACAATGATAGTGTATAATATTTTATTAAACCAAATATAAATTACATAAAAAACAATTGATGATATTGAGTATATTTTAGAATATATATATCCTATATTACTCAGGTGTTAAATTCATTCCCCCTTAAATAATTCCACCCTAGAAATTTCACATTACCCAAAAAGGTGAAGACATGTTATTGTAATTTTGATTCATCACCTCTTCCATTTTCCACATTGCTTCTTCAATGTTTTGGTTTCTTCATAGTACATTAACCAAGAGAGTTGTCTTCATTAATATAACTATATCTCTATGATATATGGTCATCAATTGGTGATCCTCATATGAATGGTTATTTCACAATTGCACCATCTGTGCATTCTGTACATGTGTGTGGTTTGGTTTGTAATTTCTCAAAGGTGATATATGGAACACATCATGTAATTCTGAAAGGATTGGTCTATGTTCTAGTTTGTTGGATACCACTGTGATGTGATCATGGATCTGAAAGGGTAGACATATCTAGGAATAAGCATTCCCTTCTTCCCAAACCTCAATACATTCTTCTACTATGAAATATAGAGAAGAAACTTATCCATGACCTCAAGCTCTAAATCTCATGGAAAATAGTTTGCATAGCTTTTCTGTGGAATTTTCACAGATTTCAAGTGACAATGAATTGTTTGTGCCATATTTTTCAGCTTTTGGGAATGATAATTCACACCATCTTCTTCCCTCCAAATTTATTCCACCATGTTAGAGTTTGACATTGTTTCCAATGTAGATCCTCCAAAGGATCCATTAAAATGATAGAATGGAATATATTGATTCAAGAGAGCTCTAATAATGAAAGGGGCGGATCCATAAATTCTTGGAAATCAATTTAACAATACCTCAACAATCCTCTAGTATTTATATGGTTTTCACAGATTGACCATCCATTTATGGGTGAAAAGAAGTACTTAAAATGACTTCTCTGAACAATTCTTATTGAAGGTTTCACCAAAACCATGTGGTAAAACATGGATCTTAATCATGTACAAAAGAGTGTGGAACTACATTCAATATTACCACTTACATCATTTATACATTATTGAGTTTTTCAACATATAATTCTTCTTTGATACCAAGTAAATGTGCTGACATTATAAGCCCATCAACTAACACCCCTATAATATTAAAGCCTTTAGGTGTACTAGGGAGTCTTATGATGAAATCCAGGGTTATTTTTTACAATTTCAAGATTATTTTATGAAATAGTAGTATCATAACCATCGACTTCAATCATTCACCTTTGACCTATTTTTATACCAAGAATAAAGATGAAAATTCCACTATCTCGCACTTAATCTCTTCCCACTATATGTCTTTCATTAAAAATATATAAAACTTAGTGAATCTTAGATTAATAGAGAATGATGAGCTATGTGAATCATGAAAAATATACATATTCATCTCTACTTTTTATGGGATATAAATTCAAGTCTCTAATCCTTATAACCCTATATTTATTAATGATTAACTTTTTAATACTCACTACAACTTCCTATAGAACATCATTTTCTTCCCATGCCTCCTTGATCCTCTCTTGTATGCATAATTGGGGATTAATTTGATCAATTTTGGATTATGGTCCATTTAATATTACCATATCCATAATTCAAAAATATAAGAATATTGGATCCTTCTTAATTTTCATCAACGATAAAACATCCAGATCCTTTATACTTATAGAATCATACACATTTTTATCATTCCTAGGATCATAATGGATTGAGCTATCATAGTCCTTGATCATCTCCGACCATATTTGTTGGTTCATGTTAATCTCCTTGTGAGGAAATATATAATTAAGTATATTTGGTTCTGTATATATTCACACATTCCCCATAGATATAATATTTCTTGTTTTTCCCACAAAGACCATGACAACCAACTCTAGATCATGTGTTGGATGGGTATCCTCATGGAATTTCATCTACCTTGAGGTTTAGGATATCACTTCATCATTCTAAATTAGTTCAAAATCCAAAAACTTTTTTGATGAATCCATTTATACCACAAAAGTACCACACTTGAGGGAAATATAAGTATTGGAGTAGTGATAAGCCTCATTTTGTATTCCCTAATGCTCTCTTCGCATTATTTGTCCAAAATAAACTTTACTCCCTTATATGTTATCTTGGTTAGGGGGTTTTAAAATTGAAAAATATTTTTCAAAAATTGTTGGTAATACATGTCTAGTTCATGGAAACCACAGATATCCATTTTAGATTCTAGTCTAGGGATGTCCTTGATTTAGATTATCTTATAAGGGTTAAAAAATATTACATTTTGGTTATAATATGCCCCAATAATTAAACTTATTGCATCCAAAACTCACATTTAATGTAATTTTATTATATATTTTCCATTATCAGTTCATTTTTCATAGTATTCAAATGGTCATCATGATCATCCTTTCTAATGGATTATATCATAACATCATCTATAAATAGAACCATTTATTTTTCAAGGTAGTCTTTAAGGACACTATTCATTATGTCCATAATGATCTTTGGAGAATTAGTTGGTTATAAAGGAATAACTATGAACTCATAGTGTCCATAAATTGTTAGTAATGAGGTTTTGGGAATATCTTCGTTCTTTACACTTAATTCGCGATATCATGGCTGAAATTCCACCTTAGAAAAATAACGAGCCCTTATAGATGGTCAAACAAGTCATCTATCTATAGAAGTGGATATTTTATATTTTTCTTGTTGAGCTCGAGATAATTAGTGTATAGGTGTATTTCCCCATACTATAACCTAAATAAGTGTACAATTCAACCACATGATGAAGCACATGGGTGTAAAAACCCTTAATCAAGATTCTAATATAGTTTCTTCATCATCTCTTCATGTTCATCAATCTCCATTATTTATAGAGTATTATATATTTGAAATGATCCATGTATTTGATTGATTGAAAATTCATACTGTTTTCTACGAGGAAGAGAAAAAAACTCTTCATGAAATACATTTTTATAATAACACAAAATGAAAAAGTCTTCAAGAATGATCATTACTTAGTATCTGTCATTTGTGATTGATATTCTTTATCAAAAGGAAAAAATACACATGCTTAAAATTCCAATAACAATGGATATTCATGATCCCCTTGAACTTGTGTTGAATTATAAGGTGTTTGACCATAAAGATTTTGATTTCATTCTCTCATCATTTTCTATTTGGTCTATATAAGGAAATTCAATCCCGGCCTAGACTTTTCTAAAAGTACTCTAAAGGAAGTACCACAATGTTTTATGGGATCTTCAACCTGAAAATATGTATAATGGATGATTTATATGATTTGGAGAAAATAATTTACCCATTTTACATCATCATTAATAACTCAAATTTCATGTTTCGAGGTTGTTCTTGAATATTTATACTGAACCCACATGTTATAAAAGAATATGTTGAACCAGAATAATAAATTACCCCTAATATTCTTAAATGAATTACTTGTGTACCTATCACCACATCAGTTAAATTATACACCTCCATAGTTATAAAGTCATAAGCTCACTGTTTCACTAAATTGCATGGAGGGTTTTATTGTCAGTTCTCATCAACAACCATTGTATTAGTTAATTGTCTTGTATAGTGTCCTTTTTCTTTGTAGTCTTAATATTGGATGATGGGATAAGGATTTGTTGGTTAATTACTTTATTTCATCACATTGGCAGGTTTATATTGTTTTTAATTACCTTCTTGGAGCTCTTCCTTCTTAGAACTAAATAATGACTTTCACCCCATCAAAAAATTACTCGATTCCTGTTCCCACACTTTCAACAAGTGGGATATTGTAATCCTTTTACAATGTTATATTTTTTTCATCATACCACTAGATTCAAACTCTATTTTATGTTTATTATCCACATGTGATCCTATATATTCATTGGTATCTATATTGACTTTGAGGAAATAGTAGAAAATTTATTAGCAGAATTCTAAATCTTGAATTGCTAAATATTTTATAAAAATTGGATTTAACTCACCCATGAAGAAGTTGATTTCGAATTCTAGAGAGATGTCAAATCTAGAGGCATATCATGAATGTCTTGTGGAGTTTTATTCTTTTTTCATAAGGGTTTTTTATATTTTTTATTAAGGCTAAAGAAAGTCCTCTCCATTTTAGGTCAATGAGTGAGAGGAATCTATTCTTCAAAAAATAGTTTCTAAAATTCCTTCCACTCCATCTCATTGATATATTCCTCATGCTTCAAATTTTTTAGGAGTTACCACCATTGATTGGCTTCTCATTCAATATGATAAACAACCAACACAAATATCTCATTCTCATATCACTAAATGATTGTGAATATCTTATCAATGGAGTTGAATCGTTGTTCCAAAATTAAAGGATTAGAAGATCCATTTAATTATTTAGGACTTTTTTTACATAAAGGGTTAAATTGAAACTTTATCTTTCATGGGGGAATACAGGTGTTCCACCTAAATCATGTTGTGCAAAAGAACTTTGGTTTTCTAAGATAGTATTTTATGTATGTTCCTAACTCATTCTTATATTGGGTAGGGAATCGGATTTGGGTAGTCATCACATTACCCCTCACAATGGTTATTGACTCGGTTGCTCCAATTTCAATCCATTACACTGAAATAAAAGAAGAATTTGTGATGACTATTTTTGAAATATTAAATAAACATTTAAAAAATAAATGATCTTGATGGTATAACCCATAAATTTTCTATATTCCATAAATTATGAATTTTTAGGTTTCAACCTATGTTATCCTTGATACACTTCCTAATATAAAATCTTATAGGCATTTTTCACTTAGTAATTGTTCATAAAGTGTTTTTAAATTTATAAAGTATATCACTTAGGAGTGTAAATCTAGAAATTCACTAAGACCAATTTTATGTACCAGGTAATGTTTGAGTTGGGTATGTTGCTCCATTTTTGGAGATATTACCCTAAGGTATATCTAGGACAAAACCACATCCACTAATAGTTGGAAAAAATTGATGTAATTTCTTAAAATCCAATCACTCTACAATTCACCAAAATTATTAGATATTTTTCTAGACATAGGATTATCCTTAATTTTATCTTTAGATTTAACTCTAGGGTTTCACTATAAAAATATAACTGTACTTTCCAATGGTTATGTAAACCATGCCATTTATCCCAAATATAGTGACCAAATCCTTTTACACATATTATTACATGAATCTTAAAAATAAATTTATAATAATTACAATACAAGTATCCTAAAGGCCTAGTTTCATTGGAAGACTAGTTTCATATTACATAAACATATACTAAAACATGTATATGGTCCTAGATCCAAATTGATCTACCCTTTTTCACTTTAGGACGAATGAGGTGCTTGGAGGAGGGCTGGAGGATGTTTTGAGAGGTTTGGATATTAAGATAAGGAAGCAGGAGAGAATTCACATTGTGAAAGTTTATACGATGTGAAAGAGGGTTTCACGAAATATAAGCTATCATGGGTTGAAAATAAATAATAAAATGAATAGGAAACTCATTTTTCAACTGAAACCAAACCCCAAGGATTACACAACATGAAAGGGGATTACATGTCATCTAATTCCACACAACAATTATTTATTAAGCATTTGGTCCACTTAGGTTTTTCAAACTATATTGATATAATGTCTCTTATTAAATTCAAGGTAAACAGAAAACCCCCTCTTCGATGGCTTGAGGATTACATCATCAGGGATCAATTACTAACATCCCTCCAACTATCTGTAGTGATCCATATTTGATTAAAGGTATGATCTACCTATATTCATGAAGTTTCTTTGATCCATTTACTCATGTTCCTATTTTACATGTGATAACACATGATCTCCATGTTTTTAATGGATTTATCTTAGTCGTTGGTTGGTGTGGTTGTGTCGATGCATCCCCAGGTGGATGCAGTTCATATGAGAGAGGTTATTGGGATATGTAGTGTTGGTCTATTCTTGTGTGCGGACTATTCACACCCTTTTGATTTAGGGGATTCGTTTATTCTATATTTATTTTTGAGAAATATTATATCTATCATGATTTATCCCTTTCGATCACAATGAAATTAACCCAACAATTATTTGAACTAGATCAAAGCATTGGTATCAAACACATTGTGTTGTTTCTACATTGTACCATGATAATTGTTTTCCTCTTAATATTAAAGATAGTGTGATATATAATACTTAATTGGATTAGAATTTTTTCTTGATTAAAATAGGTAAAAAACAAAATACTATAAATATATGATAATTAATTGGAAAATGTAATTAAAGAGGCATGTTTAATTAATCCGATTTTTGTTGTTCTAATTTGATGTTAATAAAATTAATTCATATATTCATGTTTAATTGAATTTGTTAATGAACCCGAAACATGTTGATTCTTGTTGATAAAATAATTATCGTCATGATAAATTAGTTGTTTAATTAATTTTGTGACAGCATGTGATGGCTTGATTCTTAGGTTTCTCATAGTTAGAAAATGTGATAATGAACCAGTTAATTCAAGATTTAATAAGAACTATTTTTGTGAATAAAATATTCTAACTCTATAGGGTGTTCATTTCCCTCTTGCATGTGATTTCCATGTTTCTTATGCATTGGAGTCGTGAGAGCTCATTGTTTGTAAAGGCTAAATGCCTTCAATTGGTGGAAAGATCTAGATTGCTATGTTCGTTTCTTACTAATTGTGATATGAAATTAGCCTAGTATGGATGAGCTAGGAGGGATATTTTGTTTTGTGGGGTGGGAAGGCTCGATGTCACATGAGCCTAGGATGGATGATCATGGATGACTATTGTGGTATGTAGGATGAGAAGCCCTAGTTGTTGTGGTAGTAGTTGATGCATGTGGTGGAAATATGTATCAAGATATGCCTATGGGTTTTCTGTAGTACACTAGAGATATTAGAACAGGTTGATGTTGGTCATTCCTATTGATATGAAGTTGGATGTTTTTTTGAATATGTTGTTTGGATGATGTCTTGTTTTCTTGTTTATCTACTTTCCTTTCTCCACTATTTAATGTATATGCATGTTCCTAGTTTCTTACCATGTTTTGGTAGGTTATGATTATTACCTAGTTTACCTAGATATATAAAAATTTCTAATGATAATAAATGAATAAATGTTTAACCAATTGGGTTTGAGCTTACTTGGATTCAATGATGGTGTTATAATTATGAGAAGTTATGGAATCAATTTTCATATTCATGGTAGGCATGGATCATTGTTGTGATATTGATATAATGTGATGTGGAAAATTTTAATGGTTAATTATTAGTTAATGAATTAATTAACAAAATGTGAATCTAATGAAAAGGAAACAATTAATGTATCTCTTTAAATGGTTGTGTGCTTGTAGGATATCTGGTCATTATTATGACAACTAAGACTCTAAGAGATGTTATCTTTGTTTTGGCTTGAGACTAGGTTATTAAAATAGTTTGGTTGTGAGAAATATTATATTATTTAATTTTTTTGTTTATATACACTACTTCACCCTATCAGTTAAGGAATCTAACACCATAGGATTATGAGCCAGGGGTTTTTTCCCAACATCCTAGTACGATGATGCGTGGGGGACTACCTCTATTGGCCTCGCTCTATTATCTTGGTAGTAACATGAAATGGTATGCACAATAGATAGTTTTACCCATATATTTCTATATTGGTATGTAATGTCTTGTGGTTTATTTAGACACATGTATTCTAGTTATTGTTTCTTAAAGACTACAATAATTATTACATGTATAGGTTGTGATAGATTGAGGTTCCTTACTCGTGGTATAAGCTATGATGGCTTGAGGTATTATACTAGATTTATAATACATGTTATGTCGAAATTCTGGATCCCTATAAATACCTAGTAAAATATGTTTTTAGGGATGTGGTGGTGGGTTTCATGAGGTTCATGTTGTGGTTCTTTTCCTATGTGTCTACGGGCTAGCATTTTTGGAGAGGAATGCTCCAGACATGCGATGTTGGAGAAGAACAAAAAATCTATGGGGAAGTGGTAGCATGTTTTCTTAGATATTAATTATTATATTATATAATGTTGTATTAAATACATGGTGATAGTATCCATGGTGAGGCAGGGTACATAATATACCTATCATGGTGATGAGTAAGTTGCACTTGTTGTTTACTATGATTTAGAAATATTTCTTTAATTTAGAATAAGAGGATCTAGGGAGGATCCTTCTGAGTATACTATTATATTCACCCTAAGTAAATATAAATTTTTAGGTCATTTGGATTAGTTTGGAGGTCATGCTGGTTACTATTATCTTGGTGATTTACAAGAGCTATTTGGCCTTCACGATTGCTGTCGTATTTAATTTTCTTTTGGTACATGGAATTTACCTATTAGTTATAGTAGTTATTTCATGAAATTCCATATGTGAACATGGGTTTTATGTTATATTGAATTATAAGAAGGGGTTGATTTTTTCATATCTTATCTCTCTCTTTCTCAAGGTCTATCTTAGAGGGTAATGCCTCCCATCAGTGTGTTTATTATGCCATCGGTGTTAATCACCATCTTGGGGCCTACTAGAGGTGGAAATCTGGTTCAGAATCTATATTCTCCCATTTATGGACCATGAGGGGTAATCATTTTGGGGATGGGGTCATGAAATAGTTTTATCAGAGCTCTGGTTGAGGGATAAGATGGAATTTGGAGTTCGGCACAAGTGAGGTTGTGTGGGTTGCTAGGGAAATGTTGTCATCAAGGTTTAGTTAGCACTATAATCATGGGAGATAGGATGATACATTGTTATTTAGGGCCCCAATGATCTTAGGTATGGACCTTTATGAATAAAATGACTAAATAATATATATACACCAGTTCCATGGTAAATATATAGGAATGAATCATGCATCATTCATCATTGTGCCTATGTTTGAATGGGTCAAGTTTGGGATAAGTTAACATAAAATGAATAAAAGAAAACAAAAAATTAAGGTTAAAGTCTTCCATATTATAGGTTTAGGAGATCTATCTATTTTATATTTTATATTCATGGCTCCAAGTTGGCATCCTCATCATATTCAGGCAGAAGATTTTTAGTAGGCTGTGTTAACAAATCATTGTGGAGTTGAGGTCAATGACAATGAAACATAGAGGGGGATTCTCTGAGTGTTTTAGTGCCAGAGTCTGCATAGGTATGAGGGCTCTATTTGAGATACAGTTATGGAAGACTTGTTGGAGGTGGTTGATATATTCTTCATTATGGCCCATGTTTGGACGGAGCACTGTGTAATTTTGGTTGCAATGATTCCATGTGGAGAAGTTAGGTAGAGGTGGTTCTAATTACTCAGAGATCTTGATGAGTTAGAAGTATCATGAGAGAAGTTCTGAGACTAGTTTAGAGATGAGTTTCTTTCATTGACCAAAATAGTGGCTAGTAGTTAGGATCTTCTTACCCTTTAGTAGGGGATCTCTAGTATGTGATAGTTCGAGATCCATTTCAGGAAAAAAAATCAATATGCTTCAGACATGTTTCCAGATGAGTAGTTCTAGGAAAAGAAATTTGAGGATGCGTTACATTAAGAGATCCATCTCCATGTCACCCCATTCATCATAAATAAATGGATTAAGGTACAGGGGAAAGTAGATTTCATTGGGATGATATTATCCATAGTTGAATCATCACAAGAGGGGAGTCATTAATATTACTCATAAATAGTGTTGTGGCCCAGCATTCTTAGTTGATAGGATAGAAGAGCTTCTGATTAGATGGGGTAGGACATAGCCCTAAATATCTAATTTCACTTGGAAGAAAGATCTCATTCTTATGTTAAGGGATGAAACCCATGTTTTTGTTAAGTATTCTATGGTCTATAGTGGAGAGAGTGCCCAAAATTTCATAGTAGTCGTCATATGCCAGTTGTTCCACATTGGCTTCCTTCGTTGAGGTAGTTCCAAACGAGGTAGCAGCAACATGTTTTTCATGCCTGGGTTAAGCCGAGTGTAGATGGGGAAAGTATAATACAGTGTTAGGAATCTCAATATCCTTAGAGAGTAGAGTGAGACAATAGAGGTGGTCATCAGTAGGGCCAGAGAGGCCCTGGAGAAGGTCATAGTCAACTTCATTATTCTTCATTTCTAGAAAAAGGGTGATTCAGATGTCATTTGAGGTACCCTTTTATTTCCTTCAACATTGTTGAATACTGTTTTTAATAGAGAAGTCATGAAAAACATCATATCACCAACCATTTTATATGCATTGGGATGCTATTTAGAGAGACTTCCAATCAGCATGGCGTTGACTATGCCAATTGGAGTTCTAGATATCATTTTTGATGTATATGGAGATTGTGATCTACTTCTTGAGAAGCACCACTCATTGGGATATTTTTTATGTTTACAAATACAAACATATGAAATCATACTCATCTTGGATTAATTGTATTTAATGAAGGATATTATGGATTTATTCAAGAGGCTGGTTGTGTTCTTCAAAGAAAATAGAGAGCTAGCTATGTTTGTTGGTGAGAAATACCTTTATATGGATCAAAGGTGTGTTCTTTTCCTTGTCATCCATGATGGATGAGATGATGAAGAGTTCATTGGTAGTTAAACAGTATGTTTTTCCTTGGGATATAGAGGATTACAATGATTTCTTTCTAGAGGATTTCTTAGCATTGCCACCTTGAAGATAGATTGAGTATTGGATAAATCTATATCCATGTGATTATTATATATTGATGTTTCTATATAGGATTTAGTCTTTTGAGTTTCAAGAGCTACGTATATATATTGAAGGTCTATTTTAGTGTGATTTTGTTCAGCTGAGTGTATCACTCTGGGGTGCACTAGTATTTTTCATGAAAAAGGCTGACAATTATTTGAAGGTGTGTATCGATTATCATAACTTAAACCATGTGACTTTGAAGAAACTTTGTCCTCTTCAAAGGATTGATGATTTATTCAATCAACCTCATGGTGAATGTTGGTTCTCAAAGATCTATTTTTGTTCCCGATATGATAAGATGTGTTCGAAGGATGTAGATATCCCCTAAACTTCATCCCATTATTGTCATGGGAATTACAAGTGTTTGTGATCCCATTATGCATAATGAATGCACCAAATATGTTCATGTGTTTATTAATGCTACTTTCCATGAGTTTTTAGACAATTTCATGGTGGTTTTCATCAACTATATCCTTGTGTACTTCATGTATAAGGAGGAGCATGAAGAGCAACCAGTGTGACATTTTTGGGATTTCTTCATCATTATCTTTTGTTTGAGATGTTTTTTGAAGTAAGTGTTTTAAGAGAGGGAATTATATTTCATGGGGCATGTTTTATCTCAAAATATAGTATCTAAGGATCTGTAAAACATAAATGATGTTGTGTCTTGGGAAGCCCCAAGATAGTGGAAGAGGTGAGAAGTTTCCTAGGTCATTCAGGCTATCACAAGAGTTTCTTGGCCGATTTCTATCAGGACTTGACACATTAAAATACATTGAATAGAAAGTATCAGGCATTTTTAAGGACTCATTAGCATCAAACAACTTTTGATTATATGAATGAGAAGTTAGTCAGTGCTCTGTTTCACTTTCTACCAAGATAAAGAATTCAGATTGCGGTTTTCTGTGGTGCTTCTGATCTTGGGTTGGGTTTTATAATGATGTAGGAGTGATGAATAATTTATTACAGTTCCTGGTAGTCAGGTCCCAATGAGCATAACTATTACACCCATGATCTTGATTTGGGGATGGTAGTGTTTTCCTTGACGTTTTGGAGACATTGCCTCATTGGAGAACATTCTGTGGTCTTTAGTAATCCTAAGAGTTTGTGCTATGTTCTCTCCTAATGTGCCATGAGTGTTCATTAGTGTCAGTGGATGGATTTATTATAGGATTAACACTTCTAGATTTAATATATAGATGGAAAGGGGAATTTTGTGGCCTATGCGTGGAGTACGAAGTCGCGTATTGATCTATTGGGTGATTATGGTGAATCCTGGAGGGTGACGAAATAAATTTTAGCATTACATCTAGATACAAGAGAAATTGAGGGTATATATTTTTAGGTGATGGTGTAGTAATATCTATTGCATTAAGTGAAGGAGTCTAAGGTGGGGGAACTTGAGGTGGATGGATGGAGATACATAGGTGTTATTAGGGTTGAAATTGATGTTTAGTCTGAGGATGAACAACACCAAGTGTTGTTTCAGAGAAGTCTTTATGTTTCTTTGGTGATGCATTAGATGGATTTTAGAGAGTTACATATTTTTCCATTAGCAGTACATCCAAGTGTGATAATGATGTTCCATGATCTGAGAGGTCAGTTTTTATGGCATGGGATAAAGTGTGTAGTTGTAGGGGTGTTGTCTCTATATTTGTTCAAACTGATGGTGAAGGATGTGCAGTATGTTCCTGATGATTTTCTATAGTTGTTAGATGTTCCTTAGTGGAAGATATTGGACATCTTCATGGACTTTGTTACCAGTTTACATCAAGATCAGGGTGGATATGTTGCTATATGGGTTCAATTGGATCATTGAATATAGTCAGGACAATTTATAGTGATCATGGAATCGAGATCAATGGATGTTTTCTTGAGGAATTATCTATAATTTTTAGTGAGACTCCACAGGGTCCCTATGTTTAAATTTATGATTGAGATATTTTTTTACCTCCAATGTGTGGACATGTCTCCAACATGATTTTGGTTCACAAATATATACCTTAGAACTACTTTCCATCCGCAAAAGGATAGTCAGATAGGGAAGATCGTCCAGACTCTTCAAGATATGTTGTGCTCTTTTGGCCATGATTTTTAAGATTCATGGATGAGAAACCTTTCCTTGGTATAGTTCACTAACATCAATAATGTTCACTCCAAAATTGTAATGGATCTATTTGAAACCTTTTATCGAAGACCTTTTCATTCTATACTATGTAGTACTGGGGTTGGATAAGCATTAATTATTTGGATGGGGTTGGTACAGAATAAGAAATAGATGGATTCAGTGATTCACGAGAGGATGAAATAAGAAGTGGGTCATCCAAAAAACTGTGATAATCATAATAGGAGACCTTTTGAGTTTAGTTTTTTGGATCACGTGTTCATGAAGGTGACTTCCCATAATGGGTAGTGAAGGTTTTTCGAAGGTATTAATCTTTCTCCCTAGGTTGTTGGGCCTTTTAAGGTGTTGGCTCATGTGGGATCCCTGGCATAATAGATAGTCATTCACCTATAGAAGAGCAGATACATGATGTTTTTCACATGTTCTATCTCTATCATTATATTCATGATGACTCTCACATCATCAATTAGGGTGATATTGATGTTCAAAATGATGTGAAATTTGAGTAAAACCCTATAAAGATTTAGGGAAGACATGATAAGGTGTTGTGAAGTAATGTTATTCCCTTAGTTCATTTCATATGGAATTATGGTGGAATAGTAGAGAGTACTAGGGAATGTTATTTTTAGATATGCAATCAGTACCCTAAGGTGGTTTGTTTTTTGATATTCTCATGTAAATATATTATTTTTTTTCAATTTTGACATTGTTTGGTTTATGAGATGGCTCTCACGCTTGTTACTTATAGTGGATTACTCTCCTTCAATGGGCGGTGAAGAAATGCAGATATGAAACATGCTTTCCCTGTTTTGCTTCATGTGGTAGGATGGGTCTACTCTCTAATCGTAGGTGGTGATGTATTGATGAGTATTTCATCTACTCACCATGTTAATCCCATTGTGCATTGATAGGGGTGCTTGAGATCCTGTGGTGGTGAGAGGTTTTTGAGGTATATCATGGTGTGACTATACAGAAAACCCCATTTCTATTTACAATAAGAGATGGTTTTGGATTCTCAAGGATGAGAGTATTTTGAGAGGTATCTGATTTAGGGGCACAAATCATTGTGGATAGACCATTTGTGTGTTTCCAAAGATAATGTTTCTTGGGAAGAGGGATGTAGGATGTTTTGAGAAGTTCAACTACTAAGAGCATAATGCATGAAAGATTTCAAATTGTGAGTATTTAAATGACATGAAAGAGGGATTCACGACATGTAATATAGCAGTGTTTAAAAATTAATATTAAAATGAATAGGTGATGTGTTTTTTAGTGGAAACCAAACCCCATGGATTACACAATGTGAAATTGGATAACATGTCATGTTCCCCATTTTAGTGTTGTATTAATAATTTTAGCCACATAGATTTGTGAAACTCTACAGTTTTAGTTTCTATCTCCCTCAATTACAGGAATCCTAGTGAGCCCCACATTGATGTTTTTAGGATTCATTCACCAGGGATTGATTCCTTGCTTCCCTCATTCGATCTGTAGAGACAAGTCTTTGATTTAAAGTATGTTCTACCTCCATTAATGTAGTTTCATCAATATATTTCCTCTGGTTCCAAATTTATAGGTAATGGATCTTGATCTTCATAATTTTAAAGGATATTTCATTGTTCTCGGATGGTATGATTGTTTCATTAAATCTTCAGATAGACGTAAATCTTGTGGGAGTGGTGATCCAGATGCACAATGTTAATCTTTTCTCAAGCAAGGAATATTGAAACCCCTTTTAGGTAGCGGATTCAGTACTTCTTAATTTATTTACATGCAGTCATAGAGCTATCATGATTTATACACTTGGATCAAAATGAAATTAGCCTAATAATTAGTTGAATTGAGTTAAATAATTGGTATTGATCTCATAACATTATTGCTTCTTTGTTTCTTAATAACTTGTTTCCACTTAAATTGCTATATAGTGTTGTATCTATGACTTTCTTGTATTATCTTGTTGTTCTCAATGGAAATTGGTAACGAACATAAAACCTGAATTATTTTATAATTATTTGGGTAAATGAATTGAAGATGGACGTTTAATGAATTTAGTTGTTGTTTTCGTCCTTGTAATTTGATGATAATAAAATTGATGCTGATATGCATTTTTAATTGAATATGTAAATGAACCTAAATCATGTCGATTATTTATGATAAACTAATTAAATTCATGTTAAATAAATTTTTTAATTTAATTGTGAAATTTTATGATATCTTGCTACTTAGGTTTCTTGTAGTTGGAACATGTGATGACGAATCAGTTAATACAAGATGGAATAAGAACCAGTTGTGTGATAAAATATAATACCATTATAGAGCCTTAGGTTCCTTCTTTCTTGTGGAGTCAATGTTTCATGTGATTTAGGGTCATGAGAGATCAATGTGTGTAATGGTTATATATGTTTCATTAGTGTCAAGAGTTTGGTTGCTCTGTTTGTTTCATGCTTCTGGTGATGTGACGTGTGCCTAGGAGGGCTATGCATTGAGGTATATTGCGGTATGTGGGGTGGTAAGGCATGGATGTGGTAGGATCATAGGATGGAAGAGCCTACATGGAAATGGTGGTATGTGGGGTGGGAAGGCCTAGTTTTTGTGGCTGCAATTGATGCTTGTGATGGAGGGATGCATCGATATTTTTACGTGGGTGTTAGGGAGGACACCTACCATGAAAAAATGGGTTGAAGATGGGATTAACTATTGATATGAAAGATGAATCCACATTTTTATATATTTTTTGGATGAAGTAAGGTTTCTTTTTATCTTCTTTCAATTCCCCACTATATAAAAAATAAAAATGTAATTGGTTTATTCCATTGTTTGGTAGCAAAGGATTCTTTCCTAGAGTACTCGGTAATATATAAAGTAAAATTTTTAATAAATGAATAAATTTTTATTCATGGTATTAGAGCATGCAGGGATGGAACACTAAGGTTATAATTTTGAAAAGGGGTGGAGTCAATTTTGTTATTCCTGGATGGAATGGATCCTTTTTGTGATACTAATATAATGTGATGTGGAAAATGTTAATGGTTAATTAATGGTTAATGAATAAATTAATGTAAAGTGAAACTAATGGAAATTAATATATTAATTCATCTATTTAAATGGTTGTGTGCCTATTAGATATCTGGACATTGCATTGGCATCTAGGAGTCTAATAGAAATTAGATGAAATTGAGTCTGAGAATAGGTTATGCACATTGTGTGGGTGATAGTTTTATTATATCATGTATTTTTTGTGTTTCTATAGAGTATTCCACCCTTTTGGTTATGTATACTAACACCGTGGGGATTCTGGGCCCTGGATGGGTGGTGTTTTCCCCAACATCCCTGATGGGATGATGGATGGATGCCTTTCCCATTTGACCCCTCTCTCTTCTATTGATAGTTTGTTGTGTTGCAATGAACGATGGTTGTTTTTTCCCATATATGTGTTTATAGGTTTTTAATGGATTGTGGTTATTTTTGGCACATTTATTCTGGTTATAGTTTCTTAAGGACTACTATAAGTATAAATCTTATTAGATTTGATAGCTTGAGGTTACTTACCCAGTCTATGGGCTATAATGGTAGGATGTACAATACCAGATGTATGATACATTTTATAAAGGTTTTTGTGGCTCTTGGGTACTACCTAGTTAATTTTGGTTAAGTGGATGTGGTGGTGCGTTGCATGATGTGCATATTGTGGTTCATAGCCCAAGTATCTTTGGGATAACATTTTTGGAGAGATATGATCTGGATGGGCGATGTTGGGGAAGAGATACAAACCAGTGGGATGTGGTAGAGAGGAACCCTTGATATTATTTACTATATTATATTCTATGTGATACATGGTGAGAGTAGGCATGGTGAGGCTGTGGACATATTATATATGTTTTTCTCATGATACACTTATTGATCATTATACATTAGCCTGCTTTCTTTACTTTTTCAAGAGTAGCTCTGGGGAGGATCTTACTGATTATATTATTATACCCACCGAATATATATATATAACTCTTTTTGGTCACATGGAGAAGGATGAAGATCAGTATGGTTACTTCTGGCTTAGGGATTAGAATGAGCTATTTAGGATTCATGGTTGCTGACGTCTTTACTTTTCTTTTTGTTCTTGCAGTTCTCCATTCAGTTGTTGTAGTCTTGCATGATATTACATATGTGAACATAGGTTTTCATTTACATTTAAGTATTAGAATGGGTTTATTGTTGACTGTATTTTCTCTCCCTTTCGGATGTGTTCTCTTAGAGGGTAATGACTCACTTCTATGGGTTTATTATTACTTCAGTTCTAGTCTCCAATCTAGGAATACTTGAGGCAAGACTTGGGTTGTAACTATCACTATTCTCCCATTTTTGGCCCAAGAGGGGTACACTTTGTCAGGAGGGGGTCCTGAAAACATGTAATACTTATTTTATTCTTCATAGTGAGCTCATAAAATCAATTAAGGCTCGTAAATCTCCATGGGATAACTTGTGTAATACATAGATAAAGGGGTGAACTAATATACACTAAAATGAAATAAACAAGAAAATGATGCTTAACATGTCAGTCAATGGTATAACAAGATACATTATAGAAATGGTAAACGTGAAAAAATGTGGAATCAGAAAATAAATAGAATGTTATAATAAGATCATTGAACATGGAAAAGTGTAAGTGACAGAAAACATGAGTTAAAAATAATTCATGGCTATCTTCCAAGACAACGTCACATAGTAGAATGATCCTGTAACAGATTGGGTTAACACCCAAATCTCATACATGACATCTAATGTGACTAAATAATTTACCAATTCATTAGTGGGACTGATAATTCTTGGAACACTTTTAACATTAATTTCATATACCATAATATGCATGCCACATAAGGATATCAATCATCTTTCATAAACATTAGAATTATATATATAATTAAATGGGTTTTATAATATTGTATAAAAACAAAATAAAAAGGGATTCCATAAATAAATAATTTGATAACTGAAAATAAGGAGTGTATAACCCATTAAAAGGAACATAGAGTAATGTAGGTATACATGTGGGAGATATATATATATATAACTTGTAATAATTCAATAATTACAATGTGAGAGAAATTTGTTATATATATAATGGTCATTACCTGACGAAAAGGGTGGGCAAGAATGACCCCTTACCTCATGCCAGATTTGTAACTATCACTATTTTTCTACCTAAGTAATAAATAGATGTTAATTATATAATATATTAGAAACAAGTTACATTTTTTTATTCATTTTATTTTAAATTGTACATTGTAATATTCAATAATTTAAACAATTAATTTCACATAAGATGTTATAATGGTAAAAGAATCATATATCCATAATCAATTTTGTAAGTTGAGTATTGCCTAAGAGATTATTAATTAGTTATATCTAAAATGGTAATCAATAAATAATTATTAATTTTATAAAAAACTATGTGTAACGACCCGAACGTTTATGAATAAAATTCCCTTTATTTTAATTAAATATCTTATAGAAAGGGAAAACACAAGTACTCATTTTGTTTTATTATATACAATTGGATTTAAATTTCCATTATGTGTCCGTACTGTTGATAATATATCTGTTGAACAATGATCCCATGACTAGTAATAATAAAGTGTTTTAATAAATTGTTTTGACATAGACAAGGGATGAGATGACCTCAAATAGTAGGATCGTACCATATGAAGCCCATTTATCAGAGCATCTGAGGGAGAAAATGATTATGATGGGTGGACCCTGATTGCACTCCAATGAATTGGTTAATGTTTAGTATCTTGATACATCATACTAGGATAGAGTATTAACTAATTTCTTTATAGAAATTTTTTCCACAATGTTGGGATTGGGGTTTACCTGATTCCTTTATGTTAATGATATAGTGCTTTATGTTGTTTCCACGTTTAAATGCTATGATAATCATGCTATATCATGCCTTTATGTTCTTGTTTCTCTTATGCTATATTGAAATTAATATTTCCTAAAATGTATTATATTATCAATTTCATTCTTTTTTACCCCCTTACTAGACTTTATAGCTCACCCTATTCTTATGTATGTACTCAGGTTATCCCATTCAATGCTATATATGAAGGAATATAGAGGTCATGTAAAAGAAGATTTATATAAGGATGTGTTTTCATGTTTTATGTTTTTATGTAATGTTAAAAATCCCCAAAGACATTATTCCTCTTGATAATTGTAGTTTAATTAAGTTCATGTTTATGTAATTAGTCATGTATAAATATGTAATAATGACCAGATTCGTTATAGTTGGTATCAAAGGATGTGTATAGTTATTTTTGGGAATAGTATTCAAAAACACTAGTGAATTATATAGGGATAAGACTAAGTATAATAAAATAGAAACTAAATTTTGGTGAGTATAGAGTAATTGGTTTACCAGGAAAATAAATCCCTATTTGGATAATAACAAGTAGAGGTGGCTTTGGCACAAATGTATCTCAGGGTAAAACCTAAAAACCCCACTTTGAGATAGAGTCAAACAGGAAATGGGGCACGACAATGGGCCTTACTGCACTATTGGTTCGATAATCCTTGGTGATATGCTTTGGTAAATTCTAAAACTTATTATTAAACTCTATTAAGCGAAAAAATTTCCTTAGGAATATATGTTAGGAAGTAGATCATGGATTACATTGATCGGAGCATAGAAATTCATAAGTTAAGAAGATAAATGTAATTAATATGTTATACATTTTTGTCATTGGATTGTCTTTTATGTGTTTAATAGTTTAAAATATTTACCTATTATTTTTTTTATTATAGTAAAGGGTTGGTAATATGAGGAATCAGGATAACAACCATTGAGAAGATGAATGTGTTGACTACTTTAATGAGTTTCCCAATCTAATGGGACCCAGAATTACAAAAATTGTTATGATAATATTTCAGTTTAATCATGTTTTTAATTGAAACTTGGATCCATAGGAGCATCCAACCTACCCTGAGAAAGAGCATCTCTCTATCGAGAGATTTATGAGACAAAGGCCTCATACATTCGATGGATCATCTGATTCCACATTCGTCGAACAATGGATCAACTCCATTAAGAATATCTTCTCCAACATTCTATTTTTCTAAAAAGAGAATATTATTATGAATGATTATCATATAGAAAGTGAAGTTAGTCAATGGTGGACATTGATAAAAAATATAAAGCCTAAGTATGAGATCAAGGCAATGGAATGGAAGGATTTTTAAAAAATGTTTTTGGATAAATATTTTTCCCGCACCTTCATTTTGAGATGGAAAGAGATTTCCTTTCACTAATGAAAAATGATGACAGACCAATTAGGGAGTACATGGAAAAAATATTTAAACATCAATGATACACCACAGGTTTTGTTTTTGACGCCAAATACAAGGTTGACCACTTTTTCGGTCAGACAAAACTTAGACTACAGAAAACCCTGGCGATCTGTGACATTGACATCCATGTAGAGAATTTTCGATGTTCCCTTAATGTAGAGATGGAGATCAGAGAATATTAGAGGTATCAAAAGTATAAGAAGCAGAAAGTGGATATTAATTATGTTGGTCTAATGGATAAATCTAATGATGCTAAAAACTACAAGCACCCAGCTTTTCAAAAGTGCAGAATGATTAACCATGGAAATTTTCTAGAGAGGACTTGGAAATACTTTAGGTGTGGGAATGAAGGGAACTTATCCAGTGATTGTCGGAAAGAAAACCCCACTACCAAGACAGAGTAAATTAACTCTATATTCAATCCTTAATGCATTGTTCATTCCTATAACTACATGGAACTAGGGTACTTTTCAATACAGTGACCTAATCCAAGGGTTTTCAAAGGCAACCAAAAACATCAAAGGCAGTACGAGTGAGATTTTTCCATCACTACCACAGAAGTGAATCCTAAAAAAAATGTGGTTATGGGTACACTGGTTTTTCATTCAAGAATAGAAATTGTACTTTTTGATTCAGGTTCTACACATTATTTTATGTACTGAATGATCAGTAGAACAATCCAAACCACAAAAAAATCATAGAAGTAGAGATTTCAGTGAAAATGAAAAATGGGGAAATTATAGCATCCCATGCATATGACTCCTCCCGTATCCCAATTTTTGGTTTGAACATCTTAGAGAACCTCCTCATACTTCCGTTGGAAGAATTTGAGGCAATTATTTGTATGTATTTTCTTTCCTTATATAGAGGCAACGTGAATTTCCCTGAGAGGTAAATCACTCTCTATATAGTGAATCCGCCATCGATTCTATAAAAGTTCTAGGAGGAGAATGCATCTACATTAGCACCATTATCTCAGGCCTGGATATTACTTCCATTTGATCATTTGTATCTTTCTCAAATGATTAGGTCTAAGGAAGGATCCATTCTCGAAGACATTCCTATTTTGAGGGAATTCACTAATGTGTGTCCCAAAGAATTTTGTGGTCTTCTACCTAGAAGAGATGTCAAATTCTTGATTGATCATATAACTAGGGTGTTTTTAATATCAAATAATTCATATAGATTTATTGTTTTGGAGCTATAGGAGCTAAAAAATCAACTACATTAGAATTTGGATAAGGGATTTATATGCCCAGTTGCTTCACCATGTGGTGCATCAGTCCACTTCATCATGACAAAGGATGGGTTAATGCGCCTTTGCATTCATTATTATTAGCTCAATAAAATCCTGATAAATAATAAGTATCATTTTACACAAATTTATTACTTGTTCGATATGATATATGGAACTAAATACTTCTCCAAGGTGGATCTTTAGTCAGGATATTACCAAGGGTGAAGAAGGAGGATATCCACAAGACTGCTTTTCGTACAATGTTTGTGGACTATGAATTCATAGTAATGCCTTTCAGACTCACTGATTCTCAAACAATCATCATGTACATGATGAATAGAGTCTCTAGAGATTACATTGAAATTTTTTTGGTAGTATTTATAGATAATATTAAAATATACAACAAAACCAAGGAGTATTATGAGGAGAATTTGAGCAATATTTTGGAGATCTTGTTAAAGGAGAATCTCTATGAAAAGTACATCATGTGTATATTATAGTTGAATTAAGTCTTATTAATAGTGTATATCATAACAATAAATGTGATATTTATGGATCCCTCTAAAACAAAAGAAATTAGGGGATGGCCAAGGTAGAAAACTATGATGGATATCCGCAGCTTCCTAGGGTTAACTGGATACTATCGTCGATTAGTGTCAAATTTCTCATCATTTTCAATCCCTCCAACAAAGCTAACTCAGAAGAGAGTCATGTTTTCTAAGAATGTTGAATTTTAATAAAGCTTCATGGAGTTTAAGAAGAGGCTTGTCGCTGCCCCTGTGCTCACACTACCCAAAATTAGGGAGCTTTTTACAATCTTCAACAATGATACAAAGAAGGTCCAAGGTTATGTATTGATGTAGAATGAAAATTAAATTGCATATGCCCCTTGTCAGTTGAATATTTATTAGAAAAACAATCCACACATGATCTATAGTTGGATGTAGTGATCTTTGCATCGAAAATATGGTTGCATTATCTCTTTGTTGAGGTGTGTGAAATATATAGGGATCACAAAAGTATAAAATACATATTTATGTAGAATGATATGAGTATGTGCCAATGAAAATGGTAAGAGTTAATCAAGGATTATGACTTCTCAATCTATTAACAATATGGGAAAACAAACAAGGTGGATAATGATTTTTGAAGAAATGACCCAATAATTCTATCATTGATGAGAATTTAAAGGATCTGATCTTTATAGATTTTATAAATATGGGATTTGGGAAACATAAAGAAGGGAAAATCATCAATATTTTAAAAAATAATTTATCAACCATCCCATTTGGAAAGGTTAATGTATTATTAAAAATATGACATGGGAATTCTGAAGAATGTGGAAACTATTGTTGAAATAGTGGGTTCCCTAGACCCAACTATTTAGTATTTTTTGATTACCATATCGTGTATACAATTAGCTATAAATGATGTAATCTTTCCATTATTGTGTATACTTTTTTTCATCCACTATTGAAATGTTAATTTCCAAAGATTAATTGTCATATTTAATGTTTATAGAAGATCCCATGCTATAATGAGAAATTGTAGCTATTATGAAATTAATCTTAAATATTTTTTATATGGTCTAGATACATATTACAGATTAGACACAGTAGATGTTTGACTATCAGGTGCTGAGGGCTCATAAGCATTGGAACTTATTCTCTTGAAGTTCACAATTTGTGATCTCTAGTGGTGAGATCATGAGGATATACCTTCCAATATGAACACCATTTGTTTTGGGTGTCATTGGATGTTACTATCTACAATCATGTTTAATGGTCTCATAACATGAGATCATTACCTATTTATGTCATTCGATTGTGTACTTTGTTGAAAGATGAAAACCATGGAAAATAATTTGTTGCGAGGTAGTTTTGTGATGGATGCGTCATTGAGGGCATGACATTAGATTAATGGTCAATAAAATATTTTTTTCTTCTGGGTTAGGGAATTAATGTATCTCAGGCCATGTTTAAAAGGATGGTAGTACCTTTATAAGACCATGGACAAGGCAGTAAAGGGAAAATTTTTCAAGTTATATTAATGAACAATAAAGCAAGGAAAGGGTGATGACATGTGAGTGTGTCTTATTTATGAGATATAAATGTCAAAAAGATTATATTACACAGTATGTGTTCTTAGGATGTTTGTCTCCATTGTGAAAATCCTTATCTTGTCAAGGGCCATGATGGGTTTCTAGATCCCACTCTTGGTCTATGAATACTATTCACTATTATCGAGATAAGGGTCTACAGGGTCACATACAATGGTGTATTCGAAAATATTCCATATTCAGTTGAATAAGATACTTGGACAAGGTTGGCCCCACCACAGGGGTTTGGGATTTTTCCAATGTTAAACAATCACCAGTTCAATAAATAAATTAATATTATTCAACTTATAAACAATAGGTATTGAATTTAATTGTTAATTTTATTTAAATGTTTTCAGTAAATACATGAAAAAATATTATTTGAAAGAATATTAAAATAATCAAGGTTCAATTAATATTTTCAAGAGTATGATCTGAGTTAATGTCTTAATTAGTATATTGTAATATATTTAATATATTACAAGAAAGTGATAATATTGTTGAATAATATTTCTATCTCAGTATAGTAGTCGAAATATTATATATAGTATGATTAATTGTTTGGGGGCAGATCCAACATTTCCAGGTAATTTCATTTAACTCTATAAATAAAAGATGAGAGGATTTTCCCATTAATATTCACTACCCCTCTCTCTCCTCATCTCTCTCCCATATCCTAGAGATAGAGGCTCGGGATCCAAGGAGATCTGATGTAGCTCGCTCTCAAGCCGGTGAGCTGGGCCGCTTCTGACTGGCCCTCCAGCCATCCCTGGCCAATCTGAACCAGGTCGGCCTCCACCCTGAGGGCTACAATTACGGAGTCATGTAGTTGACCGCCACCCCAAGGCACTGCTAGAGTGGACCTCCCTCCACCAGGCAAACCAAGTGGCAGTTGGACGCACCCCTCCTCTGTGAGCCACATCGTGCCAGGCCAGTGACCACCTCCCGCCCTCTCGCTCGCCCCGCACTATGGCCTCCACTATCTAGGGACCATGACCCAGGCCAAGAAGCGGCACAATGACTACATAAGCAGCTCCACTGGTTCGACATGCGAGCATCAACGAACCTGCGTTGCTGTAGGACAGGTAACGACAGTCAAGGTCAGGTTTGTCCTGTAAAGTGTTCTTTCTGGTAACCCCAAACGGGTTTGAGTATACCTTCTTGGACTAGATCACCCTACATGGGGTTGACTAACCCCAAAATGGGCCTGCGCCGGTTTTCCCTAACCTGCACAGGGCCTGCACAGATTTTCGGGGCCCAAATAAATTTTAATTTAATCAAAAATTAATTAAAACAATTATTTTAATTTCAGTAGGTAATTAAATTAATTGAATATTTATTTTTGGTTATAAAGATGCGATGCTGCATAACTTAATTTAATTTGGTGAATAATTAAATTAATTAATTAATTTAACTTTCAGTTTTTAAAATTAAATAAATTAATTGGGACCGAATGACATTAAAATAATGAATTAAAAATTAGAGTGAAACATGGAATTAAATTAAATGCAGTTGATATTATTTAATGATTGTTTAATTATTATTCAGAATTTATTTAATATACGCGCGTTTAATGCAGATATGAAAGATCATGAGACTTATACCGACCAATGTATGTCTGGTGTTTTTTTATTTAATTAATTATTGCATGAAGTTTTGTAATAATTATATTTGTTAAATAAAATGTAATCTGGGTATCATCTTATTGTTATTATATGTATAAGGGCCTGCATGTCCACTTTTTTGAGTTGTACATTTTACTCTTGAGATCCCCTCACCGTCATGTGAGTATCGTTGTATAATGACAATACGAGGTGTGACACAGTTTGTTCTGAGTCCTTGTGACACACTAGACAGGAGTTGGATACGTTGGAGGGACGGATTGCTACAATTTGATTTGCAATCCACCCAACCTAAGGCACTTACCCCTACATGTTTCCATTGGTCCGTTATTCACTCAACAGATCAACCAATGGTACCGACTCATGATCAATTCTTCATTTTGTTCTGCATGGATTATTATTCTTTTTAATGTGTAGTTAACACATGATCACATAGTATAATAATAAAACAGAATGAAAGAGAAAATGGACATGTGACACGATGAAATTTCTATTTCTTACACTATCAGTTGTGAGTGCAATCACATAGTACATTATTATAAAATAGAAAATTATTTCTTTCATCGCATTAAAAATAATAAAACCTTTAAAGATATATTATTTCATAATATCCTTCCTTCATTAAAATTTGAAAAAAAAACAGCTGTTTGGGTTGTCGGTCATGCCATAGCTAAGGGTGCATCTTACTACCGGGGAGTCTTTATAAGAATTATGGGTCGAATTAACTAAAGTACTAATAAGGATTAGCTATAGATAACTGGCAATAATTTTAAAGGTAAGCATTGAGTAAATAATGTTCTGATTTTTGAAGCTAGGACATCAATCAGCAGATCAAGGAACCACATGTTAAATTGGTTGGCCATCCAAAAGCCTACCTTGAACCCTCTATGTAGTGGAATTGCCATAACTTGTAGACTATGAGGGCTCATTCTAGGATCCTTGCCACTAGAATACTCTAGAAATATAGTATTTTGATTCAAGCCCTTAGGGTTCCGAGAATCTGATAAAATAGTGGGAGAAATTAAATGATTTATGTAAATAATCAAAATGTCTTAACTGGTAATCATGATAAAAAGTACTAATCATCCAAAATGAATTATTTTAGAAAAATGGAATGTGATACCAAAAGATTAATAACTATGATACAATAATTGACAATTTAAATTTCTCCACTCATATGAGTATCCAAGAATAAAACAGGTGCTTGCGCATAGTATTTTGATATAGGAAACTCAAGGTCCTAGTGTCCCCAACACTGTTATACTACATCACGATGCGAGGGTGAAATTTCTTATAGGAGACAAATGTATAAAGCATATAATAGACATATTATTATGCTTTCAACAATGTCTGGTGTCTGTTGTAGTCGCTACACCAGGACACAGATGAAAATACATGAAGTCTCGTCTCTGATATTTTTTCAAGGAGTAAGATAAGAAATCATATGAATAAGGTGATTCTACACTGGCATGTGTAAATTAAAAAATTGATCATGATATTGAAATGGAACCCTTTCTCATATCATTTTCACCACATTACTCAAGTCTTGTTTTACATTACAAAACATACAAGTATTGAGTAAATGCTTAATTACCATTTTAGGTAATGTTTTCCAAGATAATAAGAATATCAAAGATAATTTCGTCTTTAATTATTTTGGAAAATAAATTGAAAGACAATGCGAAAAGTCGAAATGGAAAGTTATTCCAATGGAAAATTCACAATGTCCTTCAATGAATGAGGTATTAAAAAAGGTTATGTACAATGATTTTTATAAAAAATTACTATGGAAGATTAAATGCAATTAAATTGAATAAATAAAGAAAGATTACCTACTTCTTCTTCAAAAAAATTCATCATTGTAATAATTGTGAATTATATAAAATATGTTGGTGACATATGTGTATTCTAATATGGTAACCACGTTAGTACTAAATTTTTATTGGAAATCAGGGGTATTCTCCAAGTGGATACAAAAGGGTGATACCTAGGCCAGTGGTGAGCAGTAAATAATGTATTAATTTCCAAGTTAAATATTCATGTGGAACTATTATTGAGTATAACCACAAACATCAATCTCATGTGTCCTTGGACATAGGAAGACATTCTTCCATGTTTCATAATGAATTTTTTTTGGTATTTAGAACTCAATCACCAGTTCAGTAATACACGAATCATTAGCAATGAGTTATGAATATACATGTAAGACTTATACCTAGTTGTGACAAGGTAAATATATGTCATGTAATACTATAATCGGAAGTCAAGAATATACCCAATATGATATTTAGGCTCGGTATAGGTAAATAATTTTGGTATTATTCACGTATTTAGATTGAACAAAGGAAACATTAAATTAAAGGTATGTCACAATGCTTTTGGAAATAGTTCAACATGTTAATTTGAACTATTAAAAGTATAAGGTATAGGTATATATACTTCATATGATTCCATTAAGTAATTAAGGAATGGTGAAATGAAGTAAGTGCAATGATAGAAGATATGAGCTACATCGAACCGACATGCCGAAGAATATCTTGACTATGCTATCATATATCAAGATAATATAGCATGGAGAAATTCTTAAACACACATTACCTTATTAACATAACTACAATAACATTATTGAGGAGAATTGGTGATGATTTCTTACATATCTTCATTGATCAACAAACATGAAGAGTGGAGAAATTACTAAACAAATGTGTTATACATCAAAATTTTCATGTAAGTAATATCAATGTTACAACTTGAAGAAACTTCCATTATATTTCATGAAATGATTCATAAATAATGAAAATATCCGACAACTATACGCCAACTATAATGAAAAATGGATAACACGCGAGTCATAGTATGATGCGAATCTATTTTTTCACAATGACATGTGTTTGGATGCAAAGGGTTTGGACATTAACAAACATACATTAGCTACAAACACAATGTGAATATATTTTAAATTATCCTAATAGTTAAGTATGATGTTACCGAAATCCCTAAGATATAAAATTAGGTAGTCAAATAATAGACTACACTTCTATATAAGGTTGAACAAATATATTAGAGATAGTGGGAGCTATACTAACATATGTTTAGTCAATGCTCCTGATGCACTAATATTTTTCATATGAACTAGTTCCACAAGAGCATATGGAACATAGTATGTTCCAGAGACACATACAACATAGGAAGAATAAAACCATAGTGAAGGTTTGTATATCCATCACAGTCAGTGATATATTATTCAATGTGAAGAATATTTACTACAATTATGTTGTGTATATAAATTAGCTAAAATTGATAAGACCAACTAAAATTTAATTAATTGATTCCATGTATCAAAGTGGAAAGGGGATTAATATGTTGAATATTGCGGTGGGTATTCAAGAAAGTTGATACATGGATGGTATAAGTGTAGTAACAATAATAATCCATTGGTTTCACTAAGTCGGTATTCCTAAACTAATTATAATTATACTTGTCAAAGCAATATCTATGATGAATTTATTTAGCATTGGATTTCATGACCAAAAATTGTTGATGGTGTCTATACGACACAACTAGAAAAGGATGCTCACGTCACAGAATGCTAATAAAGGATGCAAGTTACTGAAATATATTTAAGGATTAAATTAATCAATGTAATCATAGAATATATATTTGCAAAAAATTATTGTCATGTGTCTATGAGAGGTTAGTTGGAGCATTAATGTTATCCAAGAAATATATGTTTGACAACATATGGAACACTGATGTTGGAATTACATGTTAGTTTAGAACAAAATGAAATTTATTCTATAGTGATTGACTTAATGTAGCAATTTAAGTTCTAGTGAAAAAGATCTACTAAGGTAGATCAATAGGTTGCTTGGTCTTAGTCAATCGTACATATAGTGATATTTTATAAAAAAATTCATGTTGGAACAATTCAAGAGTTGATTTTTTTTCTATTTCACATGGAATAATCTCTTTTGGTTGGAATTTCCATGATATGGGAAGAGAAATATGGTCAGTTGATGTCCATACGTCGAAGCGATGGATTAATAACATATGCCATGATATGTACAAGAATTGATATTTCTATGATATTCTCTATAAGAGGCAAATATCATTTATATCTAGGAGAACTATAAGGGATGCAATCAGAACTATCTAATTGTACTTCGGTAAGTACAAAAGATATGTACTTGGTATGTGGAGAAGAAAGGATACTAGTTTTTCGGGGATGTAAACTAGTCTTCAATAGATCAATGTGATTTACTATCGTAGTGAGGCTAAACAAGATGAGCGAGTCAAGCTCATATCAACCAATGGTAGCCATACCTACGAAAACTTAGTATGTTTTAGCTTCTAAGGATGCTACGAAACAAATAAATACAGCAATATGTTCCAGTTCATAGAATCACACCTTGTAAAGAAAACACTATCATATTATGAATTCTGATATTCTTACTAGGCATGATGTCATTTTATGATAGTGGACAAGTGGGATATACTTGGGATACCATCTCTTGAGAAGTTTTACTCAAGGAGATGAGGTTGCTATTGTAGAATTTCCATGCGTTGGAACCATGGGAGGCCTAGAAGCTTAATCCATTATTCAGCAGTAACAATATATTTATCATGTGAGCAGCTAACAAGTATTGTTAGCAAGTTTTCTCTAGTGAAAATGAGATTATTGAAATAGTGGGTGACCTAGACCCAACTATGAAGTGCCTTTTGATTACCATATCATATATATAGTTAGATATACATGATGTCATCTTACCATTATAGTGTAGACATTTCTACGTCAACAATTGAAATGGTAATGTCCAAAGAATAATTATCATATCGAATGGTCATAACAGATCCCAAACAATAATGATAACATCTAGATACTATAAAATTAATCTTAAATATATGTTCTATGGTTGAGATAAATCTTACTAATTGGACATAGTAGATGTTTGAATATCAGGTTCTAGGGGATCATATTCATTGAGACTTCTTCTTAATAAGTTCTCACTTGGTGATCTCTGGTTGTGTGATCATTAGAACTGACCCGCCAATAAGAACAACACATGCTTTAGGTGTCATTGGATTTTCCTATCTACGATCATGTATAATCATCTCCTAACTTGAGATCATTGCAAATGTACGTCATTTGATTTCATACTTTGATGGAATATGAAAACCATGACAATGAAGTCGTGGCATTGTAGTTTTTGTTGGGTGTGTCATTAGTGGCAGGCATTGGTTCTATGGTCATGCAAGGATTTGTCTCTTATGGGTTATGAAATTAATATATCTTAGGAAATGTTGATAAAGTTGGTAGTACCTTTATAAGACCATATCCAAGGAATTTAAGGGTAAATGCATTTAGTGAGAATAACAATCAATAAAGTAACAAAAGGGTGATGACATGTGAGTGTGTCCTGCATTATGAAAAATTAATGACAAAGAGATTAAATTACAAAGTATGTGTTCGTAGGATGGTTGTCACTGGTGTGACAATATTTATCTCTTCAGAGGCAATGATGGGTTGCTAGATCGTGCTTTTGGTCTGTGAATACAATTCACTACTGTCAAGATAAGGTCATAGAGGGTCACACACAATAGCATATTCAAAAATATTCCCTATTCAGTTGAATATAAGATTTGGACATGGTGGGCCCCACCACTGGGGTCTGAGATTTTTCCTAGGTTAAATGATCACCAATAAATTAAATAATGTCATATTATTCATGTTATGAATAATGGGTATTGAATTTATTTATTAATTGTATTTACAAGTTTTAAGAAAATACATGATAAAATATTATTTGAATGAATATTTATATATTAAAGGTTCAATTAATATTTGCGGGAGTAATAGATGAGTTAATGGCTAAATTATTATCATGTAATATATTTAATATACTAATAAAGTGATAATAATCTGGAGTAATATTTATAAATCAGTATAGTAGTTAATTTTTTTATCGCGCGATTAATTGTTTAGGGTTCTGTCCGACATTTTTGGGTAATTTCATATCAATCTATAAATAAAGGTGGAGGGGAGTTTCGCATAAAATATTCACTACATCTCTATCTCCTCATCTCTATCCCACATCATAGAGGGAGAGGCCTTAGATTAAAGAAGGTTAGATGGATCTCTCTCTAAAGCATTGTAATCAAAGAGATGCGGTGATAGTCGAAGTGTCAATGGAGTCGTCATAGCTCTGCACTAGAACCCTGATTATGTTGATCAGTGATCTAATAGATTCCTTGAATAACATGTGGATGATCTAGATGAATTAATCTTTAGATTCTTTGAGAAGCTATCACTAATGACGATCAGGCGTTGTGTGTAGATTAAGATTTAACTAGGTATTTTACGGTTTATTTTTGTTCTTAAAACTCTTCATGCATGATCCTCAGCTTAAACCAGACAACTGTTCACCGACATCGACAATATTACTTCAATATTTAGTGGAAAATTCTTAAACCCCCCTGGTTTGGGCTTTCGCTGCATGCCCTGTTATTCAATTATCATAAAAGGGATATCCTTAGAGTTCAATGTCAATAAAGAAGGGATTGTGAGATCTGGGTCAAGAATATGTGTTCCATCAAATCCAATGTTAAATAAATAATATTTGGATGATGCACATAGTTCTAATTTTTCAACTCACCCAGGAGACACCATGATCTATCAAGGTCTTAGGGAGAACTATTGGTGGGATAAAATGAAGAAGGAGATCGCTAAATTTATATCAAAGTGCTTTTTATGTCAGCAAGTGATGTTTGAGAGACAAAAGTCCAATGGGAATATGAAACTATTACCCATTCCAACATGGAAATGGGAAATCATCACCATGGAATTTGTCACCTGATATTTGATGACATCCAAAATAAACAATGATATCAGGTTTTTTGTGGATTATCCTATAATGACTGCACACATCATTGAAATTTGATTAGATTTATCATTGGATCAAGTAGAATGAATATACATCAAAGAAGTGGTAAGGATTCATGGAGTACCACTATCAATTATGATCAATCAAGACCGAAGATTCACATCTATGTTTTGGAAAAGTCTCCAACATGCTGTAAACACCGAGCTGAACATCACTAGGGATAATCTCCCTCAAACTGATATCCAATCAGAGTAGACTATCAAAACAATTAAGGATACGTTGAATTCTTTATCAATGTACTTCAAAGGTGTATGGGACAAATATATTTATTTTTTGGAGTTCTATTACAACAACAATACCCACTCAAGAATACACTTTTCTTCTTTTGAATCCCTTTGTGGGAAGAGGTGTAGAACACCGACATGTCAGGATGATATTGGGGAACAAAAACTTCTAGGTCTGGTAATGGTCAAAGAAATAGTGGAGAAGGTTAAGACCATCCATTAGCACATCAAAGATGCCCAGAGTCGATAAAAGAGAAATGTTGATAATCATCGATGAGACCTAGAGTTTGATGTCAGGTACATGTTATTCCACCATATATCTACATGGAAGAGAGAAATGATTTTTAGTAAGAAGGGAAATCACATTCCATGGTACATCGTCCCTTTTAACATCCTTGATCGCATCAGGGTAGCGGCCAATCGACCAATACTCCCACCGAACCTATCTCAAGTACACGATGCATTCCATGTATCACTCTTAAGGATGTACCTACCATACCAATTTCATGTAATCAATTTAGAGGTGGTACCATTAAAGTATGACTATTCTTATGAAGAAAATCTAATTAAGATCTTTGATCATAGAAAAAGGTTATACGAAATAAGATAATTCCTCTCGTTAAAGTGTTGTGGAGAAACCACATGTTTGTAGAAGTGATGTGGGAATAAGAGTAAGTGATGAGGCAGAGTTACCCTCATTTTTTTAGTTTGGGATAATGAAATTTATGGTGTGGAATTTCTTAAGGGGGAAGGTTGTAATGACTAGAAAATTTATGAATAAAATTCAGTTTCATATAATTAAATGTCTTATGGATTTTGAAAACAAATGCACTATATTTGTTTTATTATATCCAATTAGATTTAAATGGCCATTAAGTATCCTTACCATTGATAATATAGTCATTGAATAGTTATGACATTACTATTATTAATATAGGGTTCTAATAAATCCGTTTGACAAAGAAAAAGAGGTGATGGCCTCAACCTGTAGGATCATACCCCATGAAGCCCATTTATCAATGCTTTTGAGGGAGATAGCAGTTCTAGGCTTTTCCTAGACCATTCCCAATCCAAGATACAAAAATATAAGCATGATCCAAACTATATATGGGAGAAGTTCAAGCTCATCAAGATCACGTCCAAAACCATGTTCAACAAACGACGCCATGAATTCCCCACCATCGTACACCTTACTCTTTGGGCGTATGATGGTGTAATAAAGGGATATGCAAAAGACCCTATAATTATTATTATGTGCAATATTTTTTATATAATAATGAATATATGTTCATTATATTAATGTTACTTTGTAAATGATATGTAAAAGCACAAATTGCATTTTGTATAATATTCATGTTAAATTAATAAACCTATTTTGATGAATTAAAAGATTTTTGAATTAAATAATATTTTAATAAAATATTATTACTAAACAAAATCTATTAAATATAAATGATCATATAATTTTTATGATGTAAAATATAATTCTTATTATGGTTTGAAAACATTTTTTTCAAAACCCATCAATTTTTAATAAATTTTCATTTTTATTTTAATGAAGAAAATTCACACATTTAAAAAATTATTTAGATAAAATGAATATTATTTTATGAATCAGGATGTCTAAATGATACAATTGTAAATTTTTCTTAATTATTTGAGGATGTCGAATTTTTGGGAAAAATTTAAATACCGTATAAATATACAATGTATTTTGTGCCATCATAATGAACCAATAATGAAGTAATTAAAATCTGTAAAAGGTATATTCAGAAAAATATAAATTTTATCTTAAAAGAATTTAATTTAATTTTTACTTCATTCATTTTATAAATACTTATTTAATCCTCCATGACATTTCTTTTTGATTTTAAAATATTTTCCTTAAAAGTGTGACACACCTCTCGAAAAAGAGGGGAAATATTTTAATATACATGGCCCTTATCCTTATAAAATAATTTATTCCACTTCACCTTTCTAGAAATCATTGGATGGTTTTTTTGTTGAAAGTTTTATTATGTAGGGTCCAAAACCATAATTATAATCAATTCCCACACCATTCATATTTAAACCCATCTAATGTAACAGCCCAGATAAATAAAGAATATGACATTTTCATATTTATTAATATTTTTCAATTAAATATAAATTTTAATTTACAGGGAATTCTATGTTCAAGGGCATACCCAACACACAACAATGTGTTTTTTCCGAAATCATATGTTGCACACAAGGTTGAGTCATACTGAAAAATAATAACACCACAATATTATTTTAAATAGTATTTAACGCATAGCCATTGTATTGAAAGGAATGAACAGAACTAACCATATTATGAGTACACTTGTTTGTCAAGTGTTTTTACATTTATTCAATAAAATTTAGAGGCATAAAATTAGAATGAATCCAAATTTAAGCAAAAATACTCTAATATTTTTAAAGGTAGTTTTACCACCTTTTGCTAGAGAACCCCATTTTAATCTAGTTTTTGTCACTTTTATATGTTTCATTTGAAAAAATAAACTTATTATTTAGAAGTGGGATATAAAAATTTACTTTGGGTAAATTTTTGGTATTTTTTTGATAAAGTTCATTTTTAATGAATAGTGAAAAATACTACATTTTAAGCAAAAACTGTCTTTTCATCTAATTTATTAATATGGATACATTATCTTTTAAACTGGTTTTAACGTGTAATAAGATTATATTTTTACTATTTAATCAAATTTTGGTCATTGGATGTAATTTCACTTTGAAATTGGACATAAACACATGTCAATCTTTTGTAGTTTTTACTTCTTAAAAACACGCTTTCTAGTTTTGACAAAAGAAATTATTTTAAAATTAATTTATAAACATCTATGTTTTTAATTTGGTTATATAAAAATCATTTTTGAATTCGGAATATCAAAATTTTCTTTTGTTGATTTTTTGGTATTTTTCTAAGGACGTTCAATTTTTGATGAATAGTGAAAAAACACTGCATTGTTGGTAAAAAACTGACTTATACATTTAAATGAAATTTTACCAATTCTATGAATTAATTTTTAAAAATACAACATATATGGTTTTCATCATTAATTAAAATGTGGTTCGATAGGATGAAAATAATTTTTGTTGAATATAATCTTTTGATTTTTATTTACCACGATTAATGTTAAATAGGGTAATTTAAGGTAAATATAATATTATAATAATATAAAAGTACATTAACACTTTTCATAATCATATTGGATGAGTCATGGTTGACCAATACAATCCTAGAGTAGAACGTTTGGCCTTTAGAGGCTATTTGGGTAAGGTAATTACATCAATAAGTTTTTATTTAATGTAAAAATAAAAATATCTTAAACATGTATTTTCTTTGATAAAAAAAACTAATGCGGGGTTATATAATTGATATCTTTGACTATAAATATTCATTATAAATATAAAAATATTTCCTACATCATCATATTTAGTTTATAAATTTTAGACGTAAAATAAATAAATTTATTTATGACACAATGATGATGTAATGATTACCTCCTTAATTAATGATTTAAATAAATGAGATTATAAATATTAAAATAAATTTATATTGATACTTTTCATGCCATAAAAAAATTTTATGGATTATTATGACTTTTTATCTGTGAATTAATGATATTTTTTTGAATTTGTCATGTTGTTATGGATTTTTAAAAAGTCATGATATGAATTGTATAAAAATTGACATAAATGAGTTTATAAATCAATTAATATTTTATTAAATGACAAAATAGTCCAAAAAATCTAGGATTCATCCAAATTACATAAAAGATGTTAAAATTTTCATTAATGATCCATTTTATGTTCTCTAGGCATTTTATTGTAAATATATTAACCATATAGTAATAATATACAAGAAGACTTGGTAAAAGTAAAATAAGTTAACAAAGGGTTAAATAAAAAGGATAAGGATTAATTTTTTTTTCCAAACCCTATCCAATTCTTATTGTATTATTTTATTTAAACATATATTCATCTTATAATATAATTTAATGAGTTTTGGACCATTTGAAACCGTAAATAATTTCATACAAAAATAATACTTTCAAACATTCCTACAGAACCCCTCCCCCATCTTAAAAAAGGACACCACCTCTAACCCATTAATTACACCTCTCATGCCCATTTTATCATCCAAAATCTTCTCTAATAATCCCCCAACATCACACTATTCCACCTATAAGCCTTCATCTAGGCAGAAGGAAATTCAAGAGATCCCTTTGACTCAAATCAAAAGAAGTTACCGGATTTGAGGTAACGTCTTATCTAAAGTTTCATTCCATTATTTTTCATTCTCTACTCGATATGATCTTATTATTATTTTTTAAAATAATAAAAATGTATCCTAAATATACTAGGTATTTTTATGAGAATTATTCTTACTAAACATTCACACACCTCCATATAATGAGTGTAAAACATATTGTTTCTGTGGTTAGAGAACTACTGCCTCACGAAATGATGGTTGTTCAATCGTCTTCTACCACCTATTGTGGTGGAAATTATGAAGAAAATGTTACTATATATGATATATATGATATTTATTTTTTTCTTTATTATTGTGTGATTCTCATTTATAACATAACATTATTCTTTTCATGTTGTATAAATACAATGATTTCATTTGAGGAAGTACGGGCTACCGCCCCCTCAAAGTAATATGACTCATTCATACCATACGTGGAATGTATAAAAGATGGTATTAATGAACATATATAACTCATATAAAATATGATATTATACTAGAAGAATAATATACATATTAATCAATTGGATTTCATTCCATTAAAAATGAAAAAAATGAAATGAATGTTGCGTTCATGCATACATACGGCTTATCGTCTCAATGAACGGTTCATTTCCTTTTCATATATCCAAATGATATAGAATATTCTAAATACCTCTATACTGGATATATATGATATTTATTATATCTAAATCATGAATATAATTTTGGATATAATGGAATTTTGACCACATAGACTATTTGTAATTATAACAAGTTCATTTTTTACTTATGTTCCGAACATCGACAAAATGTCCCATATGAACTCAAATAATTAACTAATTGTTATAGAAAGGTAATAAGTGATATAAAATGAATAATATACTTTAAAGTAGTTATGAATAAAGTATAAATTTACATAGGTTTATTATTCAGGATATTAAAGAGAGAACGAGTCAATTCAGACATAAGGTAATGGATTTCGTCTCAATGTCCTTTCATTGAGGAATACTTTGATTTATACACGACTTTCTTTTATATATGGTGTATAATAAACCCATTTTAATTTTATTTTCAATAAAATGGAAAATTTTATTTTCTAAAAAGAGTTTTCCTAATGAAAAAAGGAATGTTTTTATGTATTCAGTGATAATGGCCTCTCTACCGCCATAATAGCTATTTGGATTCCTCTATAAGCCTTAATCTTTTAAAAATGAAAAATAACCCCCTTATTCTATTTTTGGGGGTTTTGGTGTTGTAAATGGTTTTTTAAATTGATTTAGTATTTCAATAACATGAAATAATATCATATGATTGAAAATTAAAATTTATTATTGTAATGTTGATTTTTGAAATATTCTAAGTGTTATGATTATGTAATGAAACATAGACATTTGATGTGTGGTTTCATGATAAACCAAATGATGGGTGGTTCCGTGACAAACCCAGGATGGGTGGTTATGTTATAACCTCCAATGAATTGGCTATGGATGTTGGCTATATAACTATTCCATTTAGTGATATGTGTGGAATTGGACCGTATGGTTATTCTATTTTAGTATGTTTATGTACCATGTTACCATTATATGTTATTTGTGATTTCGATGGGTTATATAGTAATCTTTTGGTTACAAAAGGGTACGAAATTAGCTTTTATACAGTGAAGTGAATTTACTACTTTATAAAGGAGAAAAGTAATACTTATGATAAGGTATTCATGGTTAACTTCTTATTTTGAAAACCTAAAAGTTTTCCTTCTTTGTGAATCCTTTACATAGTTTTTTATGCTCATCCTATGTTTTGGAAATGTTTTTCATAAGACAAGAAGTGGAACAGGGTCAAAGATGAGATCATGGAAAAGTTATGATGTATAAAACATGGAACTAAACATGTTTTTTTCTTTTAAGGGTAATTATTTTGTGAAAAAAAGTTCATACTTAGTAGAAGTGTCTACATGTAAAATCCAAGTTGGTATGTATAAGTTATGACCTAATTCTGTAACCTCTTCACCTGAAAAGATCCTCATTGTGAATTATTAATTCAATTAAATATTATGTATTGTTTAAGGCTGGGGCCTTACACCCAAGATCACATTTCACTTCACTCAACATCTTTGAAGCTCGACCACCATCTGAATATTACTCTATGTTGTACTCCCATAGAACCTTCAAGATCCCAAGAAGCATACCCCAATCCTTTGGGATCACACATCCATGTAAGGGCTATCCCTCTCTCCTTTTTCTTATAGCACCTCTTTTAAGTTCATGCATTTTAATTTTAGATTTTATTGATTCTGAATATGTTCTTATGTAACTCCTTACAATACATTTTATGTATACATGATTTGATCTTTCTTTAACTCCCATTAATCCCCCATGTGATCCTTTAAACCCCCCATTTATTGTTCTAAAATTCTGTATGAGATTTCTCTCTTCTCATTTCCATTCAGTCATTTCTTTTATATTATCCATATAAATTCCATTTCACATATTGAGATATTATGTTCCATGATCCCTTTATTGTCTATAACACGTATAAATGATGAGAGACCCCTTTTTATCTTATCAACCCAATTTATGAATTTATATATCATGATGTTATGCTACCAAAATTTAATTGCAATTCTCCATTCCCAAATCATAACATAGTGAATATCATGCCCATTCCTCTATCAAGGGTATTCAAATTTATGCAAAGATACTTATCGAATGGTTATTTACATGTATGAATCCAAATTCCTTGAGCATGGAATAAATTATTAGGTTGAATGAATCCATGTCATATGATCTATGGGCATAGTGAGGCCTGATACTGAAATGATTATGAATAGATCTCCCAAATATAGATCCATTACATTGGGTAATATTTAGTATCATGATACACCATGTTGGGATAAGGGTTTACTTGATTACATTATAGGACTTTTTTCCACGATGTTGGTACATGGATTTACCCAATTTATTTATGTTAATGATGATGTGTTTTATGTTGTGGCCACATTTACATGTTATTATAATCATTCTATATCATGTCTTTATGTTCATGTTTCTCTTATTCTCCATTGACATGCCTATTGACTAACATATATTGTATTCTTCATTTTATTCCTTATTTACTCCCATTCTAGGATCTATATCTCACCCTTTTCTTATGTATGTCATTAGGTTATCCAATGAAATTATTTGTACGAGGGAATTTGGGGGTCATGTAAAATAATTTTTCAACAGATACATGTATTTCAGATTTTATGTTGTTATGAAATATTACTAAGCCCAATATACACTATACCTCTAGATCTTATGAGTTTAATGAAGTCATATTTATGTAATAAGTCATGTTTCAATATGAAATAAAGTTCTCGGACATTATATTATACTATTAAAACAATAATGAAATATAGTTATGAAAAATGAACTATGTTACAATCATGGAGATGGTAGTTCGCACGTAAGCATGAGTAATTATTACATATTTTCAAGATCATTCTGAAAGGAAGTTAAGAGTTATTTTTTATTTATAGGATTATAATTATATCATAATTATCATATTATTTATTTATATACCCTTCCATATACCATTCATGTGATGTTGTAATAACAATAAATCACATCACTCTGTGATGCAGTTGTCTTTCGTCCACATGAATCGCATTATCGTTTATTCAAGGGATGATAAGGTAAGAAATTATATGATATATTTATTGTCATTAATTATTGAAATTTTATTTATATAATTTATAATAACAAAATAAATCATTATTACCTTATATTTAATGCATAAGTGAAAAATGAATAACACCGCTTTGCGAGACGGTAGTCGCCATTCACACGATCTCCTTTATAGTATTCTCTATGGAATGGAAATTATGATTGTATATTTGATTTTATATTTCCCGAAGTATAATTATATCTTAAATATCATATATAAGCCTTATATATATGATTATAACCATCCATGATAAGTGATGATGGAAAATGAAATATGTCGTTTCGCAAGAAGGTATTACATCGTTCACATGATCAAAAATTTCATTTCCCATTTGAGGAAATAGGAGAATGTAATAGGTTATTATGTGAACATAAAAAAATATTATTATATTTCATATTATTATGTTGTTACATTGTCATAGTTTAATATTACTTTAAGGATTTGGGGGAATAATTTAAATAAAATGCTTGGTTAAGGGTGTCACCTCTTTTTCAAACAACTTCTTTTTATCCGCACCAAAAGAATTAATATATTGAATTTATGATGAAAAAATTAATAAAGGATGAGGGGATTGAATTTGGTAAGTTATTTTGATATGTATTTGATGAAACAATGGGATTTTAGGTGTTTAAAGAAAAGATAGGTGGTGGCCTTATATAAGTGCCGGTGAGGAAAAACTTCAAATTTTTGAAAAGAAAGAATTACACCCACATTATTATCATTCCACTTGGAGAAAAAATGGACTATATTTGAACCATAAAATATAAAAGATCAATATTTTGACATAATATAGGATTTATACATGTTTCTTTAATTTCTTACCCTTATCTTTTTAGTTTAAACCCCGATAAATTAGTTTTTACCTTTATCAGAATGAATAATTTTTTACTATTTTCACTGTTCTTTGTAGTCAAAAAATATTTTCATGTTATTATATATTATAAATATTAATGAATAAAAATATGAAATCTATTTATCAAAATTCAGCTGAATTATTCGGAAAAAATTATTTTAATGTTTAACTCATAGATGCGTCAAAAAAATGTTTTTCCTAAAAAACATTAAAAAGTTGAGAATGATTTTTTTATCATATTTAAATATGAAAGCTATTGAAATGATCTAATTAGGATTAAATAATATATAATTTAACTACTTTTATTTTTAAAACCACATTAAAAGAAAAAAGTTATTTTAAATGATTTAAAATAAAATTGGATATTTAATAAAAATAAGTATTTTCACTATTTTTTGAAAAATTGTACTTTTATAAAGATCACAAAGATTAACTGTAAAATAATTTACGATATAAATAATTCAAAAATGAAGTCCATATTTAAAAATAAATTTTGTGAAATTAATAAAAATTAATTTTAAATAAGGTGTTCAGTGCTTGACTAAAACACCTTTCATAACAAATACTACTATTAGAAAACATTTTTGTTTCCTTAAAATGGTTTGTATTTTATATCGAATTATTTTATTAACAATTTATTTATTTCATACATGATTAAACCATAAATGTTTCATAATTTATTTTTTTATATTCATACCATTCATCATAATATGTGCATAATAATTCTAATGATAAAATAATATTATCTTAATGGAGTACCACATTTTATTTAATCCTCGTGTTGCATGCATCACAAGAAATTAAAGTCATTTATACTTTTAAAAAAATAAATATATCATAATGAATCTAGGAGTAAAATGAAAAATAAACAATACCCTCACCACCTCATGAAATGAATACTATGAATTATATACAATTATTCAGTGACTACATGACACAATAGAACACACATTCATTATAACCAACATGAAAAGAAGAAAGATGAATAATCACAATCATTCTATGTAAAATATAATTAAAAACACTCATACAATCATAATAAAACCCCACTATGGAACATTTTGATCCAAAAGTGATATTTGAAAGGTACTTCTAATCTTACCTTCAATAGGCTATGGAAAGTTAGATAACATCAAGGCTCATAAAATGTTACAATAGAGTCATTATCTTTTTATGGAATGTGAAAGAAAGAATACAATAATAAACATCTTGTAACCATGTATAACAAACCCTAAATATATGATTAATAATATATAAAACTCATTCATCCTCATAAAACTCCAATGAAAATAATAACTTAGAAATCTAAGACTAACCATCCAAATAACATCTATGGAAAATAATGAGTGGCTCTTAAAATCTCCACCAATATCCTAGGTCTTAAAATAGCAGGGTTCAACTCAATCACTAAAATCATCATTTAAGTTTTTAAACAAGATATATATAGATGTTGGGGTGAGTATAAAACATAATCAGCTGGTTCCTCCCATAGAAATTATTTGTCGACATGGAAGAATCATAATATAATTTTACAAAATAAGAAGTTAAATTGTCACATTAAACATACATATATAAAATATATGAGCCTATATGACCACAGAAATTATCAAAAAAATAAATTTTTTGTTTCCAATATACATAAACCAGGATATAATATCAATTAGGGTAACCTACACCCACTTCCCTATCGATTTATTCACCGTAATGTTTAACATCTTACTTTTTAGCACTATTATCCCTTCAAATTTATATATACTACAGCATACCCAGAAATAATTACCCTCATACCACATTTAAATCCAATACATAATTATTCCACAACTACAACAAAATAATATAAGTGGAGGGATAAAATAATAAGGGGAGTATTTGACCGTTCAATTCCACAAAACCCCAGATTTTGTGGGGTTGAATTGTTACCCATATCCATTAGGTTAGAGGTGAGATTATCCCATATTGGTTGTGATTCTAAGAAATGGTGTAATACATATCAAACTTTATTTAAATAAAAAAATATACATTGATATGTGGAAACACATATCTATACCTAGGTGCCACATTTTACTAAGGTCACGTATTTCCATCCATATCACATATGTGGACTTCCTCACACAATTCTACATCTTTGTCTAATGAAGACACATAAGTAAAAAAACAATTACACAATTGTACTTTATATATTAACCATATTATTATTTCCACCACACAATTATTTATTAATTTTCCATATATTTCAATAACCCCATAAAAATATTATTACTAGAATTTATGAATTCATTAATATTATATTCAAGGTATTTCTAACATTATATATATTTTCCACATCAAAAATACCTTGAATCAACATCAATAACACATTACCATATAATTAATCACAATATAAATATTAACCATTACTTAAATCCTAATGTGGTTCTACTAAATTAGAAAATATCATTAGGACCATAATATTTCAATTAAATATGATCTAAACACCATATCAGCATGATATATTACTTTTTTTACTCAATATAATAGGAATTGGTAAATAAAATAAGAATATAACGATAATAAATAACATATATCATAAAATTTCCTCATTCATCCTAGGTCATAATTCATTTTATATTATTGAAATAGTTTTAACCAATCAGTCAAGGAACCAATAAGATGATTATAAAATTTATGAAATACTATAAAATAATGTTTTTGAATCACTAATACTGATATGTTAATTGAATCCATATTTAATTAAAGATATATATTTAGTGATCCAATTCATATAATCCTAAGAATCTTTTCCAATTTTTAATATATATATATACCTAATATCTTGTAATATAAAATTAAAGAATTAATTAAAGGGGATTCAAAGAATCCAAAAATATATTATCTTAAACTATTGTGATGTTAATATCAAAATCTCTCTAAAAAAGTCATCTAACATCTATTATATAAATTTTATAAGATCATGTATAACCCTATATCATTCTTTATATATATTTACATAAAAATATATATCTCCAACATCAATGTAATATGTTAAACAAATATTTGATTCATATTATAATCCCATTATAAAATAAACATTAAAAACTCTCCTTCCACATTGTGTAGGATTTATAAACTCTAGTTATAATCAATGATATTTTGAATAGTGTATAAAAAATCTATTAAATTTATGAAATAATCTGGTTATTTATATATATATATATCAATATAAAGGGTAACTCCCATATATATATTTATATTTTTATATTTCTCTATCCACACACTGAAATCCTTGATAGAACTCCACTAATCTAGACTGGGCCTCAACTGGTGTGGATAACAGTATATGTTTAAGATTCATGTTGACTTAAGTCCTGACTCCTTAAAAAAATAATATATGAAAAATAAGTGTAAAACTATGATTTTGATCAATGAATAAGACATGGTAGAATAAAAAATAAGGGCACCTCAATCAAAATAAAATACTCCTATGATAGAAATCTCTATTACATGTATCATTCCATGTCTTACATGTCCACTACATCAACCTAGATCCCGATCATCTCCCCTTACATGATAAGAATGAGTTATATATGAGAGGGGAGTATAACTTGGTTTCAATTATCATTTTTTACAATACATAGGTTAGTTGATACTTTATTATATATATATTATGATCATGAATGAGGAGTAACATTTCATTGGGGTTCTGTTAAATACAATTATGGTCTATATATAATCGCATGTTAACATTCATAATGATTATCAATGAATTTAAAAACATATATATATCAAATTATACCACTAAATATATATGTAAGGAAAGATGATTGAGTTCTTCAGAGAGGTATATGAACAACTTTCTCTTGAGAGATGATTGAATTATGGATAAGGGTAAGTCCGTGCATCACATAACATTAAATACCCTAGAAACGTGAAATTTATTTGTGGATAATCTACATGGAGAGTTTAATGAATCTAAAATTAAATTGATTATATCCATTATAGAGTTTTCATAATGACCAAAACTATCAAAAGTTCTTAATTTTAAGTCTTTAATGTAAATGGATGGATCTAAATCATTATTTATGGAAATAAATATCTCTAAATGTATAATTCTATCAAATCCTCATATGTTACAACATCAAGAGAATTAAATATGAGGGTCACGAATTTCAAACAAAGAACTCATATTCTTTAATTATTGTTTATTATTGAGTAAATATTCTCCAAACACACTCTACATGTTCATGATAAGGATTCGATATTGAACTGACCCCTGAATTGAAAATACATGGCATCTAAATCATTCTAATCAACAATGTAAATAATCCACCACTTTTAAGATATACCTCATAATTGGATAACTTCATATTGAATCCATTATTTTACAAATGTTTTAATATACTGAAAAAATATGCACTTTATCCCATACTTTATCCAGTTATTCATCATAAATGGATCTTGTATACTTCACCAAGAAATATGAATATAACTCTTCTTGATTCTTCCTCCTAGAATCAGTATATCCCAAGACAATCCTTATAAGAACAGACTCAGACTCCTACTACACATGTCTATCCTAATCTATGTGAGTTCATCGTTTACCATTATTTTCTATATCCAGAACCAAAATCCTCAAACCTTATGTTAAGAAAGTAATTATACTAATTTAACTTTAATTTTTTAATCACTAAAAAACATTGAAATTGAAGAATATGCATGAACACTCATGATATTGTCACCATAACTAAGTATTTTCTCTATAATCATTCTAATATATGATAAGTATGTTCCTTATACAATATTATAAAATTACATTATATCATAGAGGACGCACTGAATATCGATTAAGTTTATGTAGAATAAATCATACACTAATATAGAATGATACTTTTTCCCATTATACCCAATGTATTCCTCATCAGTGCATACTTAAAAATCCATACAAAATGAAATAATCACTCTGATAGAAAAATTGGTGGATATTATAAACATAGATGTCTAAAATTTAACATGTGGGAATTATCCTTTTTAAGACATGTAACAAAAATGAATTAATAAAAATCATGTAAGAATAGATAAAAAATACTAGGTATTCAATAAAAATTATATAAAAAACATATAAATTCTTGTAACAAAAAAAATTAATCAGATCCACAATGGAATACTGGGAAATCAACATATTTCCTAAAAATAGTGGTTGAAACCTCCAATGATTACTTATTAGTATGTTTATAAGATTTTAAGTCAAATCAATATCTCTTATACTATTTTATAAATATGTGACAGATAGTACATAGAAGTTGGTGTGTGTATAACACATAATTATTAGGTTTATTATTAAGAAATACCATGTCAAAACAAAAGTAACATACAAACTATTTAGTGAGTATATATTAAAACAAAGATGCTAAACATAATGATCTAAAATCAAAGAGACTATATCACAAAAATCATGCTCTCTCAAATCCAAATACAAAATCAATAAAAAACAATTAAATAATGATCAATAATGTTCCCCAAACCCACTTACCCACCAATCTAGTCACACTATCATCGTAACAACAGGCAGCCTAATACTTTCATCACATTCTATATTTACACACAATATCATACCCCAATTTTATCTTCCTCATTTGAAATCTACTCAAATTGTTCACAATACTCTAACCACAACCACAATTCAACGCTAATGGGAGAGCAAGAGAATAAAATTATTCATCCATGCATTTCTATAAAATTATTGATGTTAGTGGTTTACCTAGTAACCATAAATATATAAATATTTTCTAGGTTATCTATCTTTGATGGTGGTTGTTAGCAAAATTTTATTCCAAACCAAACGTCACTAAAAACAATATAGTGATATAGAGACTCTCAAATCTAATATAATTCACAGGTATCAAAAATTTATTTAATACCTACTAAATCTAGTGTATCAAGGAATTATTTTTTCCATAGGGAATGAAATGTTATATAAATGAAAGACATTAAAATGACAAGAAAATAGAAAAAAATTAGTATTAAATAGAAAATATTATGTGATGTGATACTAATAATGAAATTTTTATAAAGGAGTATAAGTGAAAAAAGCACATATGAATAGATGAGCTGTGAAAAAATTGATAGTCTAGAGGAATATTGTTTTTATGGTATTTGATTTTTTTTACATGAACGAAAACTATGATTGATCTTTATTCAAGAAATGGAATGTCCAGTAACTCTATTATGTAGTTCATAGATGGGGGTTAACTCTGATGTTTTTGAACAATAGATATTAACTCATCAATAAAAATGATTGAAAAAAGTCTATGAAATCATTTATCCTTAAATCATTATGTTTTTCTCTTAAACATTATATTAATTATAAAATTATTTATTATATTACTTTTTAATAATCTTGTAATTGAGAGATTGAAATTTTGATCAAGATCAAATAACATCAATATTTGACGAAATGAAAAGAAGTATTTCCATGATAAAGAAAAATAACCATATATCCCATGAAAATGAATGAAATTATGAAAAAAAACTAAAAAAATAATATCCTGCAACGGATTAATAATTTAGAAAATAATTATAATCAAATTGATTTAATAAATGCAATTCATATCAATAAAAAAACGGATGAAAAAGAAAATGTATAGGAACCCCTCCCCATCAGTTAGACTTTTCTAATAACTATTCTACCATCCATAAATGTCCTCAATTTTTTTATGAATATACCTAATTATTCAATCTAGGTCCCTCTATAAATAAATGAAATTAATTTTTTTCATTTTCTTAATAATCCCCCATATAGAGTGAGTATTGACCCATTATTTCTAGATGAGGGGAATCATTTGAGAACTAATATAAGAGACAATGTTATCCATGTCGAATGAATGGTAACTGATCATCATCATTTATGACTAAAATAGAAACTGATTGCATTTAATATAATTTGAAATATTGATGATATTCAAACATTCAGCATGTTTCAGTTCCACAAATTGGAATTATGATGTTTCTCCAAACCGATGTAGTATTCCTAATAATTCATGGAAGCTTCCCAAATATCTTTTTTTATTTAGTCTCCATGTGATTTATATTCTAAAAAATTATACTTCCTACAAGAATTATTATATTTTAAGTGTCTGTTCTAAATATTTCAATTATCCTCCGTCAGTATGGTTTCACAATAATATTAGAATGATAATTTTAATGACCACAACATAAAAATTCAATCAGGAATCAATCAATATCATATATGCTTCAATAATGCCCCTACACTTGTTCAAAACTTATATATGCATCCTTATTAAATATATTTGTATAAATATTAAAGGACCAGTTTGATTATAGTCTTATAAAAGGTGAATAACTAGAAAGAAATTTCTTATATTGAAATTGATAAACATTCCATGTCTATAATCTATGATTGACTATTGTTTTTTCAGTCATGGAAAATTTAGCGGTCAAAGAGTTAAACATTAAATCCATTTTATTTCTAGAGTTTTATAGAAAATCCGACCTTAAAAATTCATTTTCATTCATAGTAACCCTTTTTCAATAGAGTTAAATTCCATTGAATATTTCTAACAAGAACACTGTATAAAAACTTCATGAATGTTGAAACGGTATCTCTTAAAAGTGCAGAGGTACCCGTCATCTTAAATATTTTTCCAATGAATAAATTCATATAATAGGAATCAACAATTCCATAGATGTAGTTCATCAAAACATTGTATTCTTATTTCACTCAATATCTAATGGTGTTTCTAAACCTAGATCAAAACAGAACCTTAAATTCAATCATATTCCAGCATGCTTAGGTGGAATCAATATTTTTTTAGCATTAGTTCAATTTCCTTGGTTGAGATTAAAAGTGACCTAAACTCAATTTTGATGAAACACCATATTTTTGATTTGATTCCTCTCTCCGAATTCACTGAATCATCATCTATAGTTGAGTTAACCTGAAGAGATTGAACTAGGGTCATTTATTTATCTACCAAATTCAGAAAATGGTGGTAAATTCCCAATTCATTTTTCACATTATTTCATCCTCTTCATAGGATGATAATATCATCCATAGTTTAAATTCCAAAATAGGGTAGAGCTATAATAAAACCCCACTTCTCTGTCTCCATCTATTTTTCAAAACACCTCAGATCATAGGTCTCTTTTTTTCAATTTGATAAAGCTCTAAATTGGTGCATGCAAGAAGTTTTCTTATGGGATTACTGAAATTATTTAATATTGGTATACATTTTTCCTAAATAGGATGGGTAAAAAAAATTACATGTTGTTCATTAATTTTCATTTGTAGTTACTAAACATTATCATATGAAGATAAATCCAAAAAATTATCTTACATGGATTCTCAAATAATTTTTAGAGAAATATCATACATCTTAAAAAAATTATATTACATGAGGTAGAAAACAACTATCTTATGGTCCATTCATAAATATATCATATAAGGATGCATTATAAAAAATATCACATAATATATCTTAAAAAACTTCATTCAATAGCAGTGAAAACCTATAAATTGACCAAAAAAATTATCTTATGAGAATTTGGCCAGTTATCTCACATGTGGAAAATGAATTTCATGCCATAAATAAAAAAAATCAAAATTCAGTAAAAATATTTAAAATGAATCACTATGAAAATATAATTTCAGTTTTTTGGGACATCAAAAAAATATAATGAAAATAAATACCTTTAAAATATGCTGAATTAAAAATTTGGAACAAATAAATAATATATCTAAAAATTGAATCATTTAATGATTTAAAAAATAAATATTAATTCTACAAAAGAATTAAAATATTAGATTACAGAAAATATAAAAACTTATACTATAAATCACACCATTATTCTCACATAAAGAAACAAAAAATAATAATAAAATATTCATGGAATCATTATTTCTGATCATGATTATTAAATAATGAGTATTAACATTTAAAAACCAATTTACAAAAACTAAATCATAAACAAATAACTGAATATTTGAGGAAAGAATGTATCAATTAGTGGCACATTAAAATTCTCCATAGTTGAGAAATTATTGTCCTCAACCAATCAATTCAGCAAACATTGTAGATGAAAAATAAATATTAATGGTGAAAAATAGAAATCCTATAAAGAATTAGTTTTAAAATTTATTTTACACCATATAATATCTTATGTTAATAATGTCATTTTCTTAATAAAATTGAATTTTTTTAGTGATATTTTGGTTTCAAGTTTTTATAAATTGATTAAAATTGAAGTTTCTGAAAATAATTAACCATAATTGAATTATCATGCCACTAGAACCTTCAAATTTCTCATTACCTCCTGGTGAATCAAACACAAATATTTAATTAATAATTATTAATTAAAATATTGATAAGTTAAATGAATAATAGATTAAATGTTAAATCAAGATTAACATTTTCATTTTGTATTCCATTAAGATTCATAACTAATGAGTTTAATTCGAATCAAAGCATTCTAATTCAATGATAATTGTTATAAATACTCCTAATGTCTTACTGAAAGGATTTAATTATAAGAGGTTAATAAAATGCTTTAAAAAATTAAATCCATGGATTATTAGAAATTAACATCCTCAAATTAGAATAACAATATTCATTATTATGAGAAATTTTCACCCATTGAATAAGAATGTTGAATATTTACATCTTTTCACATTTAATATCCCTCCCCGTAGTTAAAACAAAATATACTTCAAAAATGTTAAATTTAAAGATGTAGAAACAACTATATTAGTTAATGTTAAAATATATTTTATAATTCAAGAGTAAAAAAAACAAGATTAAGGGTATCAAGATGACTCAATATAGAAATATTCCATAACATCTAAAAAATATTAACAAAAAAATATATTATAGAGACCATGATCTTTTAAAATTAATGGATCGAAAAAATTTCAAAATAATATCAAGAAATTAATCATATTAAACAATGATTCTAATAATAGTAAATTTTATGCACATATTCACAATTATATTGATATATTATGGTAAATTTTAGTTTTAATTTAATGAACCTACCCACACACATAATTACATTCATGTGAATATTTAAAATTAAACACAAAAAAGTCATCAACATTTCACTTCGACATGTACGGGAAGAATAAAACAATAACATTCTTTAAAAAATTTATACAATCAATATAATAGATTAATAAATCTCTAATAAGATACTTTATAATGTTAATTGTTTCTATTAGACATTCCCTTTTCATTGAAAATAGTCTCTATAATCAATGTGATTAAATATCCTATATAATGAGAAAATTATTATGAGAATAAAGAAGCACAACACAAAAATAAATGACATTTGAGTAAATGGTTAAATGGAATATTTATCAAAGCCGTATTTTTAAATTATCTTGATCATGGGAAAAACATGTTTATATTTCTCAAGCTTCTGAATATTTTTATCAAATAGATCATGAAAATAAGTTTTATTGTTCTAAAATAAAATAAAAACAACACAATGAACCATGGTTTGACTAACATGAATAACATAATTTGTAGTCCTCATTGAAACTCAAATATGTCTCTACTCTAAAGAAAAAATTTTATCCAATCCCTTTGGTTTACGCAGAAAATATGGTTTCATCATTTAGACATTCACCATGAAAGTTCAATTTTCATTTCTTATTAACTCAATATCATCATTGAACAACACTCTATGGGCAGTGAAATTTAAAAACACTTGTATTTTAGTTCTCCTTGAATTTTGAATTCAAAAATAGACAAAAACACATTCTAATAAGAATTAATATATCTATTATATATAATTATGTCATAAGGGAATATGGTTAATAACAAGTAAATTCATTAATAATAAAAAATATATTTTATAATTTCATTTTGTTCACTTAGATATAAGATTCTCCCCTCACTAGTAGATTTAAAATTAATATTTAATGCCCCACTAGCCTAAATATATATTTTCAAAATTTCTACTCGAATGTGACATGATTTTCCTCAAAGAATCCCATAAGGATACTTCCCTATGATATATTTAATGGCAGATATGTGGGCCCTAAAATACCCATCTAATTTTTTAAAAAAATTCCTCCTATAATTAGATATAATTTTTTCTAGTATTTTTTATGATCTCTATTTCAGACTTTAGCTTTCCCACATGACTGATGGTGATAAGGTTATCTAGTTTTGTGGGCACAACAATATTTTATCATTAACAATTTTAATTTGATTTTCCTAAAATGAGTTCCATCACCAATTATAAAATAACTAGTGGTTGCAAATAAAAAAATGATATTCTTCATAATGATTCCCACAATACTACTAGCCTGATTACTTGGAAATTATACAACCTCTAAAAACATTTATACATAGTCAATATACCGAAAAATATACTCATTCCCATGTGAATACAGAAATGGTCCTATAATATCCAAACCATAAAAATATCAAAATTAGACTTCCAAAAATCTCTTTTGTGGAAAATATTTTTCCCTATCCAGAATAATCAATCTTTTTTATTTATCCAAACTAAAATAATGAACCCTAAAATCAAATAAATTTGTCATTTGGTATGAACCATGATGAAATTTTTTAGTTATCGACTTTCAACCAATGTGTAATCCCCATGGTGATTAATGAAATATCTCAAAAAAGCGAACAATGTATTATTTAGGAGCATAAATATTATTAATTCCACTAACAATCCATCCCAGATATCAAGAATCATCCCAAAAATAGTATTTTAATTATGAATTTAATTTCATCCTTTGATTTTGTGAGAGATAATTGGGAATTAATTAATCTGCTATGTAATGTGTAAAATCAGAATACCATGCTGTATGTTTTCTATTAACATAATGTAGTTTGTCACCTAGAAAATAATTAATCTTCGAAGGATCATTTCTGTAGTGTAATATTTTCTATAAATATGGTATTCTAATATATTTTTGGCACAATTTATTCCCTTAATTTCCATATTATATTACAGTAATAAAAGGATCCCTCAAATAAGTATTTGTTTATATTTTTTTAACCAACTTGTATTTAAAACTAGAATGGCCTGTAAAAGTGAATAATTTAAACCCTCTTTGATATTGTGTAAATTTAAATGAATTAAACACAACAACAAACAAATATTTCGTAGTTGTGGTGTAATTCCATTATGAATTTTCTAGAAACATACTATTACATTACACCAAATAAAACCTCTTTTCATTCCTTTGATTAAAAATTATCAAACAACCACATCACTAGTATCTCCAATGATTTTATATGGTAACTTAAACCGAGGTGTATGGATTTAAGGGAATTATGAGTTTCTCTTTAATAATATTGATGGATTAAATTTTTTTTCATTAAACAATATGGGTGAATCTTTCTATATCTATGATCATAGAGGCTTGGTGATTTTAAAATTTTTATTACGAATAATAGTTAAAAAATAGAATGACCTAAAAATAATCATATAAATTTTACATTTTAAATCCAGAGAAACTTTTTAATTTTTATAAATTCACAATTTTCTACTTCTCTCCCCCCCTTATAAACATTTGGTCCAAGATAAATACCCATGGAAACCATAAAATGGTGTTTTCCTTCAACCAAAATATTGTTATTCTCTAATCATCTCTATAAAACTGATTCCATATATTGAATACACTTTCAAAAGTACTTCCAAACATAGAAAATCATCAAAAACTCCTCTATTATTATCTCAATAATATCCAAAATTATAGCCATAAAAAACATTGAAATGTGGTTAGGGAACCCAAAAAATCAATAAGCATTCTATATTAATCAAGCTTACGAAATGGAATAATTAATGTGTTCATTTCATGATATTATAGGTCTATGGGTATCTGATTATAACCAAAATATCTATACATAATATAGAAAAACACATTCACATCAATCCCATTAATAATTTTATTATGAAATGACATGAGAAAATGGTATTCACTAGTAGTTGAGTTATGATAACTATAATATATAAAACCTCTATACAAGGTTTATTTCATCATTGAAATTTGAACGTTTTTATCATTGGTTAAAACATTAAACCCCCACTACTTTGGAATAACTTGGTCTAGGTAATCGAAGCTCAATCTGATATGGGATAAAATATTCAATCATATAACAACTTAATAACTTCCACTCTTAAACCCTATTTTATGTTGAGATTTTTTATTATTTGATATAGAACTCTTTGTTCATGATATGTTTGAATAAAAATTATATACCTGAAAAAGGAAGGAATTATCCCTTTTAAACAATATATAGTCCAAACAATATAACATTAAAAAATTTCCATGATAACTAAATATGTCTCTCTTGGTTCCATGCTAATTTAGATGAGATAATGATAGAGAATGTGGTATTATGACACAAAAATGAATATTTCTTCAGATATGGAAGAGGTTTATTCTACAAAAAAGCAGTTATTATTGGATAAATGGAAGAATCTTAATGATAGGGGTTCCATGTCCTTCAATGTACCTCGTGAATTTAGAATGGGAGGCAGAAAGTCCATGTTACTCAATACTATCCATAATGGAAAACACCCTATAATAAGTATCAAAAACTGATTTTATAATATTTTTCCTTAATTAAATTACCAAAAATAAGTTAAATCGATTGCTTATGTTCATTAATGTGTTCACAAACCTCACTTGAACAAGTCCTTATACACATTTCAATAGTTGTGTATGGATTAATATAAATGTCATCGATCAATATTAAAATCTCTTCCTCTTCCTCACCAACCAATTCATCAAATTCAGTTGGTAATCTATTTTTAAATTTGGAATCAGATATAATATCATTTATGTGTTTAATGAAAATTAATTCTTACTTCTGCTCACAAAAATTTAAAAATAAATTTACCCTTAGTAAAGGGCTATTTAAAATTATAATAACTTCAATATCATACTCCATATCAAGGATATGAAAAAAAAATCATCCCTATTTTTACGGAAAGTTATTCACTCTGCATATGGGGTGAGTGATATATTGGTCAACTATTTTCAAGTAAACCATGGTGGATGAATAAATTATAACATTAAATTTAAAAATAGTCTTTAAATAATAAATTAAATACTCACAACCTAGATACAAACAAAAAAAACATACCAAAATTCCCTAATATTTAATGGATAGAAAAACATCATGGGTATTTTAGAATAGGTGGTATCTTGATTTGAAAGAAAACACTACATTCATATGTGAACCAATATGTAGAAAACACTTTGAAGGTTATATTGTTTGAAAGAATTTTTAATGAATTTTGGTATGAATGTATTTGAATGGGATCTTAAAATAAAGGAATTTTAGTTTGATAATATTAAAAATCCAATAAAACTGGAGAAAATTTGTTTTTTATTTTAGTGTTTCTATTATTGAGATAATTAAATTGGTGGGGCCTAATTTTAAAGGACATATGGCTTGACGGAAATTTAATTTCCTAAATTTTCTATTTCATTTTTATTTTTCAATTTATAATCCTTTCCTATTATTTTTTTCGATTGGACATCAATGTTTACCTCATTTTCAGTTATGTACTAAAAATTTGCATATTTTAGAGTATCCATAATAAAGAGGCTATATTCTCTAAAAATATTTGTTTGGCCACACCTAGGGTAATTTATATTTTCCTCCTGATTTTCTATTCCACTCTTTTTGGTCCCAACCATTATATTTTCACTTGAATTTATTTCAGTTGTGTTTGGTAACATACATTTCTCTCTAACACCAAATTCTCTAACTAGATGGACCATTTTTATTTCATGGTTATGAATCTTAACATCATTTATAACATTATATGAATATTTTTTTAGGACTGAAATTTAGAATTTTGAGTATAAAAAATTCCTAACAATTATTGAAATATACTTATTCTCTCAAATTGATAACTAAAATATCTAGCCCAATATTCCATGATTTTTTTTTTTTGGAATTTTTTTAAAATATAGGGCCATCTTATATCATCATTAATTGGTCATTCCATAATAGTTTATACTAATATCTATGAACACGGTTATAAGTGTTGGGAAATTGGACATATCTAGCCAAGATCATACGTCCATAACTAATTAAAATATAATTTTAGAATGGTTTTACTAGAATATCAATGTTATAATAATAGTTAATTGATTGACCAAACATACCCATGGGGTATATTCCCCTTAATTTATGAGGATTCATTTTGAATTCCAATTTGATTGAAATTTTTTCAAACACCTTGGTTCATTTTGTACTGATGTTGATATTTAATTTCAATAAGATGTGCTATCATTTCTGGTCTCAAACCTGAATAGAAATAAATTATAATAACTCTTATATACATAGGACATTTTCATTATGAAGTGATGGAAATATTTTTTGTATAATATTATTAGTTATTAATCAATTCAACCTACAAAATTACCTATGGTAAATTTTTTGAACATTTGTTGACTTGAAGGTGACAAACCATCTTATAAAACATTCATGAGGAGAAGGGTACATAGATGGTGTTGATGTCCTTACCAAATAATGACCCTAAACCAGTGAAAATATCACTTAATAACTTCCCCATATTATTTAAATAGACTTCTAATTTTGTTTCTAAACTCTCTCTTAAATCTCATTGGGTAAATTTGGATTAAAAATTATTTATAGTCGTTTTCCCGTGTGTCGATGATTTTTTCATCAAGATAAAAAATTCATAGATGTACCAATTAAGAAAAATGTGAACACACTAAATTTTAGATCATCCTCATTAATTCTTTGGAAATGTTAATATGGTACGTTTTTTTAAAAATCCATAATGAAGTCTAAAGAGTTATCAATATGAATTCTGTTGATTAGAATGATTATTTATAGATGTGATGGGTTCATCTCATTATTTTTAGCTATAGGATATAAACAAAAGAAAGATTGGTTGCTCGAAACATGAGGACGTAGAAACTCCCACATGATATGTTATTTTAAACTATATTAGTTGAGATGTTTGTTATTAGAAGGAGTTTTCTCTCACAGCTCTATTATTTAATTTTCACTATTATTTTTGAAAAGAAAAGATGTTTATTGATTTGATGAACTACGGGTTTGATATTATCATCCCTAGAACTAGCGTGTACTAATAAATAGATTTTTTATTTGAAAAAAATAACCCAACAGGTTACATATTTTTTAAACTTAGTTTTAATAGATTTTTTAGGTTTTCTTTTATTTTGATTTTTTATTTTTATCTATATGAAACAGGTTAGTTGAATATATATATATTTTTTATTTTTGGATTTATAATGCTTACCCAAGTAATTTAACCAAACATATAATTGAAGGAATCAGTATAAAAATTTATTTAATAATTACTAACTCTAGTATAGATATGTAGGATCATATTCATAGGGAATGAAAATGTATATCTATAAAAAACGAAATCATTATTAAAACACAATACAACAAACAATTAAACTATCATTGTCATTTTGTGTGACTATGAAAGAAAACAGTGTGAACTAGTGGATGCAAGCAAAATGTAGTTGAATTGATAAAGAGTGAAAAAAATTGATGTGATAGAGGAATTTTGATTACATTGTATTTAAAAATAAATTTTATCATGAAAAACATGATTTGATATTCATTCATAAAGAGGAATTTACAATGACTCTATCAATCAGTTCATTATTGGCGAGTCCACTCTTATAATTTATCAAATAAAATTTTAATAAAATCCACAAAAAATTATTGAATGAGGGAAACTGCATCAATTATCATTAAAAAGTGGTTCTTAATTCTTTGATATTTGAATAATTAAATAAGTCTATAAAATAATAATTTTCAAGAAATTTGGTGTGGAATGTTTGAAATTTTTTATCAAGATCAAATTCCAGTGATCTTTTAGGAGATGAAAATTAATGTTAGTAAGATGAATATGAATAGTAGTTGTATATATGGCTATACATTAATCAAAGAATAATATTAAAACTAGAATAATATCATTCCCCAGTGAATGATATATCCAACGATATTTTTAAAAATGAATTAATAAATTAATTATATATAAAAAATGAGATGAAATAAAAAAGATAAGGCATAAAAATATATGTCTTAGGTTGACTCTTCTTCTACGTGTGTTACACATAATTTTGTAACCTTGATTCTTATAGGAATATTCCTATTAAATGTGTTCACTTCCCTCTCTCAATATTCTAAATTATTTTCATATTAGTTCTACTAATTCCCCTTTATAATGAGAAATTCCCTATTATTTAAAGAAATGATAAAATATAAATCATAAAAAAATCTATAAAGGATATTAATCCACATACAATTCTATTTAATTGATCTATATATTATCAAGATAAAATCCTATCTGACACAAGTAGAACTCATATTATTGAATACTACTAACCCCATGTTCACCAAATTTTCAATACCATGCATCAGTATTTGGATGTCTCATAAGATTGATGTATTACTCTAGAAATATTGTATTTACTCACTCTTTTTCCTTGATTATTTAGCTGTAAAGGGTCTATTATACCTAAAAATTATATTTCCTATATCAAATTTTTTTATGACACATGCCAGTTCCGTTGTTTTCATTTTCTCCTAGACTTTTGTTTCGTAGTTGTGGTAGTAAGAGCCTTTGAACAACTAAAACACAAATATTTAATCCTGAATTAATTATAATTATCCATGAATTGGTAAAGTCACCTGCACTTGGTCTGAATCTGCATATACATCCTTATTCATGATATCTATACATATCTCGAAAGATATAATCAATTATAAGTCTACAATAGAAGAATAACCGATGGATAATTTCTTTAACATGAACCTATATGTGATTCCTTATATATAATCCATGATTGATTATGGTTCTTTATGAATCCATAATACAGTTGATTATTTAGTTTTGTATTAAAAATGATATCATAATCCAATTCAGTAAACAACCCATCAATGGTAAATATATATTTAGTCACAGTCACTCTAACTAAACAGGGAAAAATTCCATTGAGTCTGTTCATCAAGTACCTCATACGAAACCTTATTTAACCCTAGAATTGCAATGCTCGTAATTGATGATTTCCCATTTGTCATCAAAATTTTTCATTCCAATATATTTAGTGAATAAGAATCTTCAATATCACAATAAAATTTCAATAAAAATTTCATCTTATTTATTTAATCAAGCTTCGGTGTTGTCCCTAAACTGATCATGGGAAACACCACTAGTTTTAATACTATAATAAAGATCATTAGTGGTTTCAATAGTTCTTTTAGTTCAGTTCAAATCCCTCAATTTAGGTCGGAGGTGATTCTGACTGAATCTCAACATAGCACTATATTCATGATTTAGTGGTCTCTCTCAATACTCACTCGATAATCATCTTCAGTTGAGTTATCTATTGTTGATAAAACTAGTGTTGATGCTTCATTTATACTATTCAATTGATGGGGATAAATTCCTCATATAAACATAACATATTATTATGTTAAATAATTATATCCAAAATAATGATTTTTGAGAAATGGTCAAGCTCCATTATATCACTTTCTTTAACCCTCCCAATATGTTTTGAAACAATTTACCAAGAAGGTAATACATTTTCTATTTATTGAATCTCATGTTCGGTGGGTGTGAGAAATTATCTTACAAGCTCACTAGAATTATCTAAAAGGGGTATAAATTTATCTATCATAGAGTAGCTCTAATTCAAAATTTGAAAGTTATTTTAGTAGCATAGATTATGGATGATAATTTACTTATAGGAATATAAACAAAAAATTATCCTATGAAAATCATAAAACAATAATTTATTTTGAGTAAAAATATTCCAAATACCGTGAAATTTATCTTACCGAATAATAAAACCAATTATGTTATGGGACACTCTCAAATTTATCTCATGTGGATATAGTCTGAAATATATCCTATGAGATTTATAGAAAAAATGCTATGAGACTTCTAAAATTCAATCAATTGATAAAATAAATTATCTTAGGGGTGTTTTGAAAATTATATTAAATATGTAAAATTACTTTCCCTCTAAAAATAAGTGTATAATTCAAAATTTACAGTATTGAATTTAAATTAATCCAAATTTAAACACTATAAAAAATAAATTCATTGTATTTTTAACATCCAAAATTATGTTAAAAATAGATTCCATTAACAAATAATAAATTAAATACATGGATCCCAGAAATTAAAAATCCAAAAACATAATTATTAAAGGAATCTATAAATTAATTTAAATGATTCAATGACCATTAAACTATTTATCTGAAAAATATATAAAATTAACACCATGAATCACATCATCAATTTATAACAAAAGAAACACAATAAATTCCAAAAATAATCAACAAATCATCACTTGAGATCAAGACCAGCAATTTTCAATAATTCAAACATAAAATACTCATTTATGTAAAAACAATCATTGAAAAATCAATAAGAGTATTTAGAAAACATGCATCAGTTAGAGAAAATCAATATCCCCACCATGGTTCAACATTTTACAATGGTATTCTATATTGGATCCCATCACATATGTTTCATTCCTTACATAATGGTACAAGTTGTTTTAATCATAAGGAAAAATTATATTGTCCAATTACACAATTAAAATTCATCAATTTTACAAATTTACCTTTCATCCTCACAATTTTTTACCAGTTTACCATATTTTTCTAGTACAAAATTATATAATTAATCAATATAATTATTAATCCATCCATTCCATATATAGAGACCATATTACATAATATATTAAGGTCAGGCAAAACGTTCCTTGCATATTTATCAATATCACATTATTATACATAAATTACTATATAAAATCTATAATATTTTTTAAACCATCTGATTTCTATCAAACATATATATTATTATTCCAACCATCCTATTTTTACTCAAGCCACACTAACTAGAATATTACCTTGATCAACTTCATTATTCCCTAAATATAATGATATCAAAACATTAATAGTAGTATTAAAATTAAATGTCTTCAAATATATCATAACGACCCCAAAATCATATTTAGATTTAATTTTTATTATATTATTAGATAAATTATAACCACATAGTGAGTGAACCTAATGCATGATAATTCTATATAAAATAAAAATAAAATAATTTTATTGAATAAAATTCATTAATAACATTCTTGAGTCCCTAAATCATTAATGAAAGAGACATGATACACTAATTACAATGAACTCATGGGGAATTTACAATGAATATTGATAAACATATATTCTATCTCACATAGGGTGAAATACATAAATTTATCAAATTGATAAAAAAATCACTTAAAGAACATATTAATCACCTAGAGTCACCTAACATGAATATGAATTAGATGAGAGAGAATAAGAGGGTCAAATTTTATAAAATATAATCAGTGTGAATCAAAATATAGTGTGGTTTACCAAGACACTGTGTGGGTTAACTTGGACAATCCAAATTCAAAGACCAAAATGGTGAAAATCTATGTCACTAAGTAATCTCATTTCTTGTTTCATTATTTAATTTAATTGTTTCCAAACTAAAATATTGAAAAATGAATAAAACTAACCCATGATTTATATATCCTCCAAAATTAATATATTAGAATGATTTCAAAACATATTTTATCATGTTTAAAATATGAAACATTTAGTCCGCTTCAAAACCCACTAAGGCATGGTTTATACAATCACAATGTCGTTTTATAAATTTTTTATAGTATATTTTTCAATAATCCCTTAATTGTTCTTATAATTTTTTTTATAGAACCGTGATATAATATATAAAATTATGAAATAATTTACTAGTTGGGTTATCCATTTTTCTTAACAAACCATGTTTTTATATCCTTATGAAAATTAGTAAAATACATTCACTACTAGAACAAACCTTAATGTGTTTTAATTATCTAGGAAATAGTGTTTATGTCAGTTTAAATATCTCTCAAATTTAACTCTTCATCTTCATATTCATTATATAAGCTAACAAAACATAGGAAACAAAATGGAATGTGATGGATAATATGACCCTCTACACATCTGTTAGGGATAGTTATTAAAAATATATAGTCCTTATGAAATATCATATTGGTTACCCTGATTTATTACTGGTTTCAACAATTTTACTCCCATCCATAATAATATGGTATCTTTTTACCTTACAAAACTAATGATGACCTCACAAATGAATACTCAAAGGATCCCCTGAAACAAACATACTTTGATTACATTATAAAAAGATACAAACTCATTAAAACTCTTGGGTTGAAAAAAATATGAGTCATGACTCTAAAATAACATATCAAATAGTAAAATGGTTTTAAATTAGCACTAAGGGTATAAATATCAAAAATTGTATTTATTTCTATATGTGACAACTTATAAAAGAAAATCCTAACTAAATGTAAACCTAAAATATTTCCATTATATAAAACCATTATCAATATAATATGATAAATACTTGAATTAAAAATATTGTCATAATATATGTTCAAATATAAACAAACCATGGAAACATCTCTAAATTGAAATCTTGAATGCATGAAATTAGTCTTATCTATCTCCACATAAATCATCCTTGAATTAACATAATAACCACCTCCCCATCTCTATTTCAAAATAAATATATAACATGGTAATAAATAAAATGAAAAATTATAAATATACTGTATGAGTGTGTATATATAAATACCAAACAGGTTCCTCCCATAACCTTGGAAATTTAAATGAAGTATAATATACTAATCCTTCCATCATAGGAAATAGATAAATCCACAAATCAATATTTCTTAATAAAAAATAAATAACATGATATTTTTTCACATAAATCTTTTTTTGAAATTATTTTACCTAATATAATATCAATCCCACCAATTTCTAAAAAAATGATAATGAAATATACCTTATATCCAATTCCTTATGCATGGGGTGGAAATAATCACCAAAATAGAAATTACACATAAATTTTGTTATATTAGGATAAACATGTTAATTAGATACCTTATCAGAGGGTTCACTTCACTAAGGATACTATACTCATTGATATCCTATATAGAGAAGATATTATTTCAATACATAGAGAATGAAACACAACAAATTTACACTCAAAAGTTAGTCACCCCTATATAAAGGATCACTTCCTTATACCCCTAATACTCATAAATATAATACTTGAATAAAATTAAGTGTATTAATATCCTATGTTACACTAATTACATGATCTAATTTCATATCTATCTTAAAATCCTAACATGAAACAAAAAATTTCCAACTAATTTCCATGGTCACATATTTCATAATCCATTTCCACTATTTAAACCTTTATAACCACTTCACATCTTGAATTACTAAATCACCGTATCATACCCATAACATTATCAAGAAACCAATTAACTTAATCATTAATAACAAGTATTTCTATAAAGATAGTCAGTTCTCTTATGATCTACAATGAATGGATATCCCAATATAATCACTATTTTTTATCACTTAATTATAATATATTTACATTTCCCACTATTATAACTCAACAAAATCCCAAACTAAGGATTGAAGAAAAACATGGAATAAAATTTTATCTACGATATTGAGTTAGATTTAGATGACCTCATGTTGATATAGAACAATACTAGTTATTATATTGGTTATAACTTATAAACTAATATACTTTATAGAATAGAAAACACTAAATATGATACAATCTCATTCAATACCTTAAAATCAGAACTCAACATTAATTAACATACTCATTCATAATGGAATTCAAAAAATTGAAATATGTCCATTCCAAAAAAATTATATATAACTAAAATTTTTATAGATATATAATAATCAAACTAAAAACTAAACCCTTATGAATAACATAAGAAAACCAAGAATAATGAAAAAATAAAGAACATTATAAATAAATTACATATATATAATCTATGTATTACTCATTTTTTATCATGTTACCTCTCAAAATTTTTAAATTGAATACACCATAATGAAAAACCAAATCATTATTTACTACGAAATAATTAAAAATTGAATTTTTAGAATCCCTTGAAACAAAATCCTCTAAGGTATCACCAATTGTTCCAATGTTTATTGAATTTATTCCTTAATCATATTCATTAAACAGCCTTGAATGATCAATAGGATATCTATGACTTGAATATTGGAAGAATATAAGAATGTATTTAGTGAATAAATTTTACCACAAATCTTATTTATATATAGAATATAATCCATCCCAAAAAATAAATCCTATATAGGAAACATTCATTAAAATATTGTATATTTTCTATTAACATCCCACATTTAAATTATAATATAATTGGACCAAGACCCTTTCAACCTTCTTATATATATATATATATTATTTCAAGGTATCCAATTATTTAAATTTCAATAAAACCCTCTTACCAATATTAATGGTCTATATTAATGAATTAACTAACACACTCATCATATTTCTTTCAGAACCATTATATATCAAACAATATTAAACTTACCCTGGAAAAGATGATATTAACTAAAAAAATCTAAAATAGCATTCCATGTTTATATTTTTAAATAACATTAAATCCCTATAACTATTTTAAAAACAAAAATTATGTAAATAATTATATAATGATATCAATATAAAAAATATTTGAATACTAATATTTATAAAACTATATTAACTTCTTTTAAACGAAAAAAATATTTTTAAATTTTAAAAAACATTATTTTAAAAAAAACTGTATAAACTCTAAAATATGATATTTAGAATATTAAAATCAATTATAATTTTTGACTTTTAAATTACAATGTAATCAATATTTTACAATGGCTAACCATTTTAATAGAACACATTCCAAAAATATTTTTTTAACTCAATCAATGTAATCGAAATTCATAATTAATTGAAATAATTTTAAAAACATTACATAATAAATATAAAAGGAGCATTAAATTACTAAAATGTAAACATTTATACCTAATTTAATAATCAATTAATTCCTACACCACATAGTGATCCATAACTGTTTTTAACACATATTCAGGTGATGAAAATCAAAAAGTACAATAGGGGGTTTATGTCCCTTTTCTCCATATATTTCCTTTGTAACTCAAGCATTTCAATAAATATATCAAATTTATAAATTTATACAATAATAAGAAAATGCATATAATCATATTTCTATGAATTCTGGGAACTCATTTTTGATAAAACGCAATGTGGTAACAACATTTTTTAATTCCCAAACACATATATTTACCAAATATACGAGAATGGGTAATTACATGGACATAGAGACATATACATACATACATACATATATATATATATTAACAAGTGGATGGAAATTAATTGTGAGGGTTTAAATAGATAGGTTATGGAATGATATTATTTTATTAGCACCTCCATTCATCATATCATAAATTATCTCAAAATTTTAATAATTGGGATATGTATACTAGAAAAATTATAAATATCAAATAGACACCTATAAATTCCCAATGCTGTTAATGAGTATATGGAAATAATTATTTAAAATTTTAATATCTCATAATCCACTATATTTTATTCATTAATTATAAAAATAATGAATAAAAATTTATTTCTTATATTTAATTAATAAATTTTTATTCGAAGATGATTTGTAGAATTATAATGACAAAAACAATTAAGAAATTATATATATTTAAAAATTAAATAGGAAATCATTATAAATTCAATAATCCTCCACTAAAAATATAAAAATATTTAATATATAATATTTAATGAAACACTGACACATAATTCACCCTCCACAATCCATTAGACATGTATAAGGGAAATCTCTATTAAATATTGAAGAAATTTATTTTTCAGTAATTTATAAAAAATATCCACCTCCACACATGAGGTATAAATGTAGGTGGTGAGTAATGAATTTTTAATAGGTTATCATCATATGACCGTTAAATTGTTTTCTTGAATGTGAAAAAGATGCATTCTAGTAAAAATATCATAAAAACACATTATCCCAAACCAGGATAGTACGTAAAATAACAAATGATTAAGAATTAAAATAATGGTAAATATAGTGGAGTATGTATAATCTTCCATTTAATGAAAATGAATTGAATCTAAAATAATAAGTAAAAACCGAAACAAAAATGGACCCTAATCTTATTTCATCTTTTAAAATCCACCGTAACTGAATTACTTAATTGAAATACATAGGAAGCATGAGTACATAAGAGGAATAGGTAAACCCATATGTGGTATAATAAAATATATTAATTTCAAAACCATAGTAATATCCTACAAACAACGTATAACTCGACCACTCCAACTTATTTAAGTAGCAACAAATGATTAAGTAGTGAGGTTCTATATCTCATGATCATTCCCATAACAAATCAATTAAATAAAAAGATACAAATTACTATCTACATCTAAAATGAAATCCATTTTATATAAAAACCCAAAACAAGTTAGTTGCATATATTTAATAAAAATATAAATTAGAAAAAATAAATTATTATGAAACTAAACCAAATTAATAAATACTTTTTGAAACACTTCCCTTAGTAAATAAGAACTAAATATGAATGAAAACATATATTTCAATATACATAATATTATTATAGAGAAATATTAGATAAAAACTAAAAAATAAATAATTATTAATAGTTTAATTTATTTATCTAGGCCACTCTTCCAATAACAAATGGATTATATAAAATAAATTATAAGAAATTGGACGTATATTCCATAAGAGCATCAGGGAATAGTATTATTCACTATTTGAGAAATTTTATGCCTTTACAATGATATTAAAAACCATAAGAAAAAAACCGTGATTTTTTAAGAAAATAATAACAAGGAATAAGATAAAAAATAATTATGGATATTAGTATAAGTAAGGTGATAAAAATAAATAGAATAAGATGATGAAATTAAGAAGTTATTTTCTTTTATTTGGTGATTTATCACACAAAAGATTAGAGAAAAGGATTTAAAGTGAATAATGAACCCTAGATTTCCATCTATAATGATCGTATATCACATGTGTGGGGGAACGAAGAAATAATAAGTCACTTAATATTAAAATAACTAAATTAGAACATGAATTTGATAATTAAATTATTATTTTTAATGATAAAATTTAATTCATCTAACCATGAAACATTAATTTTTCAAATAAAGGATATGTATTGTTATATGCATGTTTTCATAAAAATTATCCTAAAATTTTTTATTCATTTTCACCAAACATCATCTTGTGAAAATTACTTATATTTTTTACCTATAATATCCGAAACTATTTTAAATGATAAGTTTTTATTAAACAAATGTTTCTTATATTATACTATATAATTATTATACACATAGAGCACATAGAAGAAAAAACACCAGTTTAATTCATTGTTGAAAATAATAAAATTAATATATGTCTAAATGAATTTAAATTCAAATTATTAGAATAGGAAAAAAAATATAAAATATAAAGTCTATAATGGGAAAATATGAATTTCTCAATTCTTATGGAATTATTCCTCCCATGAACAACACTAAAGAAAGGAAAAAATATATTATTAAACCAATAAAAAACCCAAAAAAATGGAAATATAAAACAATGAGTGGAATTGTTTTGAATAATGAATGAATAAAATTAATGGTATTGATAACAAGTAATGTGACCAATGGTACATTAATGTGACCATTTGAATAGTAACCGGATTGTTGGGAATAATAACCTAACCACTGGGAATAGAATCCTGACCATTGGAAATGTAATTCTAACTCAAAATAATAAATTATCATATGAATAATATTTATCATGATTAACTTATATAAATAAAATGTTATAATTCAAATAACAATATATCATGAATAAGTAACTTAAATAAAATATTTTTTTTCAGAAACTATATTTCATCATATTTTATTATAATCATATTTTATATATAAAAAACAAAATTACCTAATTTAGAAATATATTATGATAAAATCAAAATAATTTGAGGAATAAAAATCTCAAAATCTGAAAATGTGTATTTTTTGGGTGTTTTTTTGATATGATTTATTTTTCAGGTGAATAGTAGAAATATAGTTTATCTCATAACCAATGTATGTTTAATTCTATAATTCAAGATGTAATAATTTACTAATAATTTATAAAACTTGATGTTTGGGCAAAGCATATTTAAAATCCTAAATGTCTTATTTAAATAAAAAAACATTAACTTCTAGACAAAAATAGTATTCTCCAAAGCCTAAAGTAAAAAATGTTCCCATAAATAAGAATTTTTTCCACATTACAATTAATAATATAATTAATTATAATTATAAATTGGATTAAAGTCTTAAATAAATTTTATTATATTTAAATATAATTTATATTTTCACAAATTCACATTTAAAAGTCTTACATTTGATATAATATTTTATTCTAATATTAACTCTCTTCTTAAGTATAAATAACACCTCTAACTCCAATTATAAACCCACTCCCACCGCACTTGAAAAATCCAATGTTCTTAAATAATCCTCCCTCTTATGACCTTATAATCTACAGTGAAATGTTTAAGGAAACCAAGTCCATTCATCACGGAATTCTAGTGTTGTATAATAGAATCTACTCTTAGGAAAGAGTATGTTTTTCTTTTCAAAATATTATCTCATTTCGTGCCATTCTATCTATTTCTAGAATTTCAATAAAAAATCATGTAACACTTAATTAGGTATAATTTTATCATTAAATTAATTATTTTAAAATAATTTAAGAATTATATTTTTAATTTATTTAAATTTTATACATTATTTTCTTCATATTTAGACATTGTTCTCACTAATAGTGAGTTAACCTCCAATGATGATGTTTTAAATTTAGTTCTTTATCACCAACCTTATGATTTGATCAAAATAAATTTATTATAATATATGAATGTATAAATATATGTGTTTTATTCTTATCTAATTTATTCTCCTTATGTATAAATTATCCTGAACAAAAAAGATAATTTGACGTGAAATAATAATTTTCAATAAAAGGATGATTTTAAAATGCATCATCTTCAAAATAAAGTTAATAAATACAATTCAATGATTATATTTGATAAAAACGGAGATAAAAGAATATAAAAAACTCATGTTTCATTGTTTTGATAGATATATGTTCATTATTAAGAATTTTTAAAAGAGAATATATATAGAGGGGTTTAAGGAAAGGGGAATCTCGAAGAAAACTCTTATTCCATAGGTTATCCCTATTCCACACACATTTCACTTGTAATATTCCTCTAATGACCCCTAAATATCATTTAATTATTCCTTTTCTACATTTTTGGGGACTTACCTTTTCTACCTTGATTTATAAGACAAATACATTTCATTTATCCAAAAAATACTTTTCTTATCAAGATATATATTGACTCCTCTTGAGTTGTTTCATATTCAGTCAATAATGATGATATTTATTCCAAATATAAATTCCTATAATCATTTAGGAAACCCAAATTTAGTTATTAAATTATTCTTTATGAAACACATATAAAACATGTTCTTTTCCAAGTGTTATTTCATGACTAATATTTTTTTATGTTATATGTGGCATGAATGATTATGTGAAAGTTGGGATGTAATGGGTGGACCCAAAATTATATATCCCTCTAATAAATTGGGTAATCATGTGTAAATAATGAGAAATTTTTTATTCTGAGTAGGCATAGTTCTATGTTTTCTTCACAGTTATTATGTTATGACTCTACATATATGTTATCCATGAACATGATTCTAGAATTGTTATAAAATATGTGTTATATTTGACCACTAGTACATGATAATTAATTTTAATACATAACCACATTCCATGCCCTTGTCAAATGTATTCATCATTCTTATGATAAATATCCAAATATTATGAAATAATATTGATGATTATTCTTACCCATTTATTATTGATCCATGCCTCTTATTTCAGCTTTGTTATCCTTCATATTACAAGGCTTTTAGCTTACCTAATTATTGGATTTATTTGCAGGTGAATACATGTACTAAAGAGAACATGAGCTTGTTGAAGGATAAATAAAAACAATTTATGTAAATTTATATGTTTTATTATGTATAAGTTATGTATGATCCTAATTTAACGCTAAAACTAAACCATTCGATCCTTGAATGTATAACTATTATGTTATTTTTCCTTAAAATGATATAATAGCCATGTTAGAAATAGTACGGTCAGTATATTTGGAATCAGAGGAATGAAATATTTATTTAGAAAATCATGATTATTGGATGTCATTTTCATCCTTTAGGGTAAGAAAAAGTATAGGTGAACATCCATGGAGATTTCATTTAGAATAATTCTAAAAAAAGGAATCTCATTAGATACAATTTTAGACATAATACTCACAAAGAAATAAATTATTTATTCCCGATATGATGAATTACATTATGTTTAAACCTACTCTCTTTTAAAAATGGCAGAAACTAGGATAAACTTGGCCAACAACCCATGTGAGGGACAAATCAATGATTTCCCAAATGAAATCACCAATTCCATAGAATGTGGAGCTCAAAACATCATGGTGATGCATACCGAGTTGTCTCTATCAATAAATAATAACCTGAAAAATGTGGAACATCATTATTCACCTAAGAAGGAAAAAATATATATTTATTACTTAATGCGAAAACAAACACCAACATTTTGTGGAGCTTCTGATCCACTTGTCATATAAGAGTGGGTTAACTCAATAGAGATTTTATTTTCAATTCTCCAATATTCTGAAAAGGATGAGGTGACTATGGTTATCTAATATTTATAGAGAGAGGACAATAAATTGAATAGTTTGATAAATAATACCATGATGAAGGATGAAATATAAGATTTGGAATGGTAAGACATTAAAAAAATTATAAACAAGTATTACCCTTGAACTCTTCAAAAAATTACAGATAGAGAATTCATAGATCCGAAGATAAAGGGAGGATGATATATCACAAAATATAAAGGAAAACATCACAAGGATTTCAAGATATCCAATACTTTTTGTTATCAACCCTGATTGAAAAATAGATATATTATTTACTTCTTTAAAACAACACCATAGAAAGATTCAAGTTATCTGAGAATTCAAGATTTATGAGGAAGTGGTTCGATGTAGTCTCAATCCAGAGATAAATATAGATATTGGACTTTTGGATAGGGGATAAGATGAGAAAAATATAATTTCAATATGGTTTTTTAAATAAAATATTAGTAAATAGGATCCAACCACCCACGTGAAAAAAGTGTATGAATAAGTATCATGGGAATTTCCTTAGAGAAATGTGGAAATTATTTTTGTGTTGTAGAGAAGTCCACCATGTTCATGAATGTCGAAAGGAAATGAAAATTATAGAAAAAAATGATGGATGAATGAAAGGAACCTCTTAATACACCAGAAATGGTTCAATGTTTCAACTATATGGAGAAGGGGAACTATTTAAGCCATTGCACTAAAGCATGGGTCCTTGAGGGTCTTCATTGTTAGTAACCACTGAAGATAATAGATCGATGGAAATATTTTTTTATCACTAATACTAAAGAGGATCATGAAAATTAATTCATACTTGGTACATATTTTTTTACCTCAATAATGGAAGAATATTTATTTGATCTTTGTTATAAACAATGCATTAAATATTTCATATTTGATAGAACTATTGAATCAAAGCCTCGATACCTTAATGTATAGATATCTATAAAACCTCTAGTTTTTCGATCATTTAAACCTACGTGTTAGAATCTTAACCTATATTCATCATTGGGAAAATATTTCTAGTTAATATTATTATACATCCCTTTGTAAAATTTGATGCAATATTAGGAATGGATCGTTCCTCGTTAAATAGATATCACATCATGTATTAAGAAAATGAAATCACATTTCATATTCTAAACCATCTCATGATCCTATAGAATTTTATGTATGATAATAAATCATATTTGGAAAATACATCAATGGTGTGGGTGTTGACACACTATAATGAATAATACATTGTACAAATGGATGAGTCAAAGGAGGGTATAGAACTGATGGAAATTCCCACTATAGAGGAATACAGTGATGTATTTACTAATGTATTACATAGGCTTTCCAATGATCTTTATATATATCTCCCAATAGAACATATAAATATAGACACTTATATCTTATTGTGACCTTATAGGATGACCCATATTGAAATGGTGGGCCTAAAGAACCATATAGAAGATAATTTAGAAAATATATTCATACACTCCAATGCATCACCATGAGCTAATCCATTTCTCACTGTTGGGAAAATGGAAGGATACTTGTTGTTGTTATCGATTTCCAGGAATATGATAAAATCACAATAAAGAACAATTACCCCCTTCCAAGGATTATTGAATTTTTTCATAATCTATTAGTATATCATTACATTTAAAAGGTGGATATTCATTTTATATATCCTCGTCCAAAGGATAAGAAGGAAGATATTAAGATGACCACTTTCCATACAAGGTATGTACACTATGATATCATTGTGATTCCATTTAAGCTTACTAATTCACCATAAATTCTCATGTATTTTTTGAATATAGTCTTTATAGACCACATAAACAGAATTTTTGTAGTACTTATTGATGATATTCTCATTTACCCCAAGAGAAATGTAGAACATGAATAGAATCTAAGGATTGTCCTGGTAACATCATTGATGGATAAAATGCACACTATATTAAGAAATTATGACATTTGGATGCATTTAGTCAAATTCATTGGGCACCAGATCCCAAGTAAGGGAATTTATGTAAACACTTCAAAGACAAAATATATAATGGAACAATCTCGATTCAATAATGTTACATAAATACATATTTTACTTGGATTAGATGGGTACTAGAGACATTTTGTGAGAACGTTTTCATGATTTTAAATCCTTTTAACTATGTTAATATGGAAAGGGGTAATTTATTTTTAGACAAAATAACGTGAGGAATGATTTGAGGATAAAAAGAGATAATCACTATGACTATACTCACGATACCAATAAGTGGGTATTTTTTGTGATATAAAGTTATGCCTTAATGAAAGTATTGGGGTGTTTTCTCAAGAATAATGATAATTTGATATCCTATACCTATTGAAAACTGAATATCCATGAGTAGAACAACCCAACACATTATTTGGATCTAGAATCTAAGATATTATCCATGAGGATTTGGAAGCTCAGCCTCTATGGAAACAAGTTTGACATATACATAGATCATAATAGTCTTAAGTATATATTAACATAAAACGAGCTCAACATGCATTAATGAATATTGTTTGAGATAATCAGGTATTGTGATATCTCTATTAACTAATATCCATTAAAGGTAAAAAAGGTAGTTGATTCTCTTAGTAGAAAAAAATGCTACTTTAACCATGAAACAGATTGAGAAGTAACATATCATCATGGAAACACAAAATATGAATATATAAATTGTAATGGTAGAGAATACATAAAACCATTATTATATGATTTCCAAACCATGATTCAAAGAGATTTTTTTTGCAAAAACAAAATTATTTAGAGATTCAAAATAAGTTGACATCACTAAAGTAAGGGATGATACACGAGTTCCACATCAATGAGTATTGTTTTATTAAAATTGTAACTAGTTTTTTTGTGGATGAATTACCTGAGATAAAGAAGGAGGTATTGGATAATGTTCATAGAATATATAAAGGTGTATGGTAAGTTATAAACTTGAATGAGAGTGACCTAATTCCAAATGGATGATGTAATTAATTTTTTTAACAACTTGGAAATATGATAATGTCACTACATACTTTTTCACAAGTCTCCCAAATACACCTAAATGAAATAATGAGATATCATTTGTTGTTGATCGACTGAACAAGGCTACCCAAATCATCAATATTTGGGAAGATTTCCCACTTGAACAACATCCATGATATATGAAAAGGAATTTGTTAGGCTAAATGGGGTACCAATTTTGATCACCTATGATCGTGATCTAAGGTTAATATAGAAATTTTGGATAATTCTCCCTCATGATTTGACTAGTCAACTGAATTTTAGTATGACCTATCAAACCGAAACTAATGGATAATAAAAAGTTATTATTAGAAACTTGGGGAAATTATAAGAGCATTATCAATGTAATTTAAAGGTGTGTGGGATCTAAATATCTAATTAGTTGAGTTCTAATACGAAAGAATCTTCTACTCAATTATACAAATAGCTCCATTTGAATCTCTCATTGGGAAGAAATATAGAATTATAACATGATGGGATGATTTTAGAGAATGAAATCTATATGGAAATGATCTTCTTTATTAGATAAAAGTGATTTATTAAGGGATCTAAAAACATATAAATGATACAGAGAGTTGTACAAATATCTATGTGGACAATTGTTGAAGGGGATTTGTGTCTAAATGTAGTGACAAAGTCTTCTTTTGAATATCACATTTGAAGAGATTCTTTCAGTTTGGAAAGAAATAGAATCTTGTGTCAATGAACATTGACACCATTAAAATCATTGATCACATAGTTGTAGTGGCCTATCATCTTGAACATCAACCAAATTTGGATCATGTTCATGGTGTATTCCATGTATCTCATTCGAGGAAGTACATTCCCAATACCTTACATGTAATGAAGATGGAGGTAGAACAAATTTAGAATTAACTCTTGTATGAAGAGATTCTAGTGATGATTTTGGACCATGGATAAAAATATATATTATATAACAATACTATCCTTGTCAATTTATTATGGAGTATCCATAAGTATGAACTAGTGATAAGGGAAATTGTCGATTCAATGATATATAATTACCATCAACTATTATCAATTGAGAATATGATTTGAAATTTTTGAATGATATTTATAAAGGGGAGATTGTTATGACCAAGAAATTTGTAATCTATATTAGTTTCTTAAATAAATTGGTGTTATTTTATAATATATAAGTATTATACCCATAGAGAACATACATAGACAATCAATAATTTAATTCACTAATAAATCTTGTTCATTAGACAATAAAAATTCATTAAATTTATAATTATTTCAAAGGATAAAAATTTATAACTACAAAACCTCAATGGGAATATATGGATCGCTGCAATATGTTAGAATCATCCCTCTTACATAAAACCCTATAGAAATAGAGAAACATATTAGAAAACAAATCAGAAATATATATAATGAAAATATAGAACCATGAGGGATATTAATTTTAATAATGAATGAAGTAATTTTTTAGTATTTAAAGGAGGTAATATTTCCATTGGAAGTGTAATGTGGCCATTTTAATAGTAACATTGTCGCTGGCCATAACAATTTGGTTATTGTGAATAATAAATTGATTGTTGGAATGATAATCTTACATCAAGAAAATAAAAATAGGTAAAAATAAATTTATAGTGATTAATTTAAGTAAATATAAAAATTATTTTCCAAAATATAATTATGATGGTGAAAAAACAAAATATAATATAAGTACATTTTTAATAAACTGTATTATATAGTCTTATAATAAAATATTAATTTTAGTATAGATAATTAAAAATACATTTGTTGGAATTTTTTTGATAAATTAATAGAATCATTGAAGTCAGAATATAAAAATTTCATAATGTCATTTGTTTTTAATTTTTAGATAAAATATAATTTTCTATTGAATTGTAGAAATATAGTTTTCCACATAATTGGTGTATCTTAAATTACATAATTCAAGACGTAAAATTTAAATAATAATTTATAGAAGATTATGTTAAGAAAAAAATATATTTAAATTCATAGATGAATCATTATAATACAATAAAAATATTTTTTTAAAATAAAAATCTTTTTCCAAAGCCTAAAGTAAAAAATGTTCCATTAAAATAATAATTTTTCCACTTTCCTATATAATAAAATAATGAATTAGAATTTCAAAATGGATCAATGTCATTAAACTGATATATTATATTCATATATAATTTATATTCTCATAAATTTACTATTAATATTTTTACATTAGTTATAATATATTATTTAATATGTTATTCTGAAAATACACCTCTCCTCAATTATAAATAACCCCTCTCCCTCCACTTCAAAAAAAAATCCTCCCTCGCATTATAGAGGAAAAATTCATTAAAAAATATCTCTATTAATCCCATTTAAACAATAGTTAATTACAAGTGTAAACCAAATCCATTTATCAAGGATGACAATTTCTATACAATTGAATCCACACTATGTAATGAGTATGTATTTTAAACTCTTTTGTTGTTTTAATTTTATTATCCACTAGTTATCAATTTATATCAAAGCCAAATATTCTATGATTTATTTATGAATAATTTTTAAATTATATTATTGATATTAACTAACTGAAATTATTATTATTTTTATGTATTTATTTTTATACTTATTTTTCATCAAATTTTGACAATAATACTTTTATGAGTTGGTAAACTGATAATGAGAAAATTTCCAAATTATTTCCATATGACTAATATTATGGATAGTATAAATAAATTATTTATTATATATAAATTATTAAATATATTTATTTTAATATTTTGGAATTTATTCTTCTTACGTATACGTTTTTTAAAAAAAATAGATAAATCGAAGAGAAATGTGAATATTTTAAAGAAACAATGATATCATAATGTTTCAACTTTAAAAAATGAAGGAATATAAAAAAATTATTTTCATTGATAAATATTTACATAAATTCACATCATTATCTTCTATTTTGAATGTTTAAAAAAAAATAAAATTTCACTTTTCAAGAGGTGTAAAATCAATGAAATAATGCACTATTTAAGGTAAGTGGATTCTTGGGCCGAATTTCCTTTCTTTGGGTTATCAACCATTTAAAACATATTTAATATGGGTATTATAATAATGATCTTTGAATATCCTATAAATATTATTCCATTTTCATTTCTAGTATATACATGTTTCAACCTTGATTTATATTCCATATAAAAGTATTTTTTTCTAAAATTATTGTCCATATAAAAAAAATTTCACCCCTCTTTAGTTATTTCATCATCACTTAATATAGATTATATTTATATGAAATATGTTTTCATTTATTAATTTCGGAACCAGAAGTGTGTTATTGAAATTATTATTGTTTAAATCCATATGAAACCCATTCATTTCCGTGGGTTTTTTCATGACTATAATTTTTATACATTCTATATGGAATACATGATTATGTGAATTCTATGACGTGATGGGTGGAACCGAAGTTATATACCATCTAATGCATTGGGTAATGTTATGTATCTTAAGAGATATTTTTTATTATGTATTAACACAATTCTAGATTTATTCAAAAGGATGATGTTATGATTATGAACATATGTTATGTGTGAATATGATGCAATATTTGTTCACAAATAAGTTTGGTATTTGAACATTATGACATCATGTTTCATTTTTATTCATTACCAAATTCCATCCCATTATCAAATATATTCCTCTTGGTTATAAGGAAGATCCCATGATTATGAAATGACGATGGGGATTATTCCTACCCCTTTACCATTAATTCGTGTGTCTTATTTTATCAATGATATCCTTCTTCTTACATGGATTTTAGCTCACCCCATTATTGGATTTATGTCCTGAAGTAACTATATGTACTAAATAGAATGTTATAATTTTGAAAGATAATGAAGATGGTTTAAAATAATTTATTACGTTATATTATGTATAAGTGATGCATGATACTAATTTTCTAAAGTTCCTAACATTTCTATCCTCGATTCTATAACTATTATATTCCTTTTCATTTAAATGATGTAATAATCAGGTAAGAAATAATAGGGTGGATATATTACAAATCAGGAATAATAGTAATTCATTTTCCCAAAAATCAGCGGCAATCTATATTTCACTAAAAAATTAAGTGGAAATTAAATATTCATATACATATGAAAATGAGGGTATTACAAAAGATATTTTATTTCATAATAAAGTTTGCCCTAAGTACTTTACCAAAAAGAAAACATTTCTTTTAATATTAATAAAATCATAAAATTATAAATTATTAAATTATTTAAAACATTCCAATAAATAATGTTAATTAAATATATTACCACCATAATTTATCAGAATAATATAAATAATATATCTCAAAACATAATTAGGGTGTATTAAATCACTAAACTGACCAATTTTGACTCCCTATATATGTAAATATAATAATTAAATATGATTTTAGAAACATGGAATGAGATCCCTAGAACATGGTATGGTTTTATCTAATATACAACAAAATAAATAAATTAGAATAAAAAAATAAATGCAATAAGAAAAATGTTAAATAAATCAAGAAAGTAATAAAATTTCATATGTCAAATCATGTAGGTATGTGATTCACTAAAAACAATTATTTTTCACTTTTTCAAACAATAAATTATACTCATTTAAAAAACAAAAAAAATACTCCTAGACACCAACAACCATTTATTATTACTAACACATTGTTGATAGAGATAACCTAAAATACACAATGACTATTATAGATCACTGACCATAAGTGAATACCATATAATATTATGGATTACATTTCCAAAAATCTATGATGTTATATGATATTCTTTAATGCTATTAAGTAATAACTAATTATAAAAAAAGTCATTATGATTTTCCGTTATTCAAAAAATCATTAGTATATGATCTTCATAATTGAATAATGTGTTCTTATGACAACAAGGTGTTCGGTTTTCATACATAAATTTGAACTGGAAATATTATAAATTATAATATATAGTATAAAATAATAATTAAAATAAACTAGTTGGGTTTAGGTATCCCATTTATTTCCTATCATGGACCGAACTAGGTTGACATAACAATTCACCTAATATGACATGTCATAAGGCATCATACTCACCTCCCCTTATACTGGAGGCTGCATACTAAATAATATGATCTAAATATATACCTTTGGGAGACTATACCATCAAAAATGTGAATAAATAGTATAAAATAATTAAACACACACATAAAATTAAACATTAAAGTTTACATAAAAAATATTATAGAATCATGCTATAATAAATGGAATGCAACATAAAAACTCAAGGCCATACTAGTATACATCGATTGATCACCCACATGGTTGGAGACATATGTTGAATAAATAATTAAATAAAAATAATAAGTCTCAAATTTCATTCTTGATCCATACCTAAAACCCAATATTCAATATCTGTAGAGCTACACAAATATGACCCATTTACTCAACCTAAGTAGTCACACTAGATAATGAAATACTGGGCCTCTACCCTATCTACTATACACCTCATGATCAACACAATGAAGACATAATGTGTAACATCCCACCATAGGTTCCACTCATAAGTTACTCGATATGGTATGTTACATGAGCTTAAGAATGCATCCTGGTGCTATAGAGGATACTGACTAGTAGTGAGGGTATAATATCAATCAGGTAGAGACTATACCCTCATTATCAAAGTAGCACAATTGTGAAATATAATGAGAATAAAAAATGGTTAAAAAAATTATGAAACCAAACCTGTATCACAAGATGTAAAAAATAGAAAATACAATATCAAAATATTAATAGTGGATATTCAATTCCATGATCATGTGAATGGTCAATATGAAAAAAACTAAAATAAATAAATAATATGAAAACTCCCAAGAAGGTCTGGAATCATGTCAGATTCCCTCCCCCATGACCCAACCCAACCCAACCCAACCACCTATCATAGTTCCCTTTCTCTTAAACATTCACATAACATGAAATATATTCAGGTACCAATCATGAAGCTAGTGTACGGTGTGAGTAAAACTCAGAAGGCACCCACAGACAACATTTAATACATTATTATGTCAACAACAATGTATTCTGTTGCATAAATAATAAAATATAATGCATAGATAAACATTTATTAGATATTCAATTATTATTTAATTGACCACATAAAACCCCAATGTTCTCAAGGACACCTAAACTCTCAATACCTTCTTCAGCATTTGCTAGATTCTGAACCATATCACATTTTCAATTCAAAAATTAATATTGCACAAGGGGTTTAAAAATCCATTTCATTTCAATTTATAATACAAACAATTAGAACCATAGTCTAATTCCATCATTTTGGGCCTAGGTCACCAAGCCTAGAGACTAGTAGGAATTTGAACTATCGACCCGTGTCCCATTTTCATTTATCAATAAAATACATAGGTGGTAATTTTAAGCATTATTCCATTTCCTGTAGTCATTTATCACTATAGAATTTTGATACAACATACTATGTACCAAATACATTTTTATCACTATGGGGTTTTTATGTAGTAGACAATGTCCCACAAACAAATATCACAAATATCACAATATCACATATGTCACATCAATAAACTATAATCAAATAACTCTATTATCCCAATTCTTTTTAAATTTCACTATCTCAATTAATCAAAAAGTTATGGTTCAACATATTAATCATTTTTAAAAAATATAAAAAATCACTGTTAAACCATATTCCCTTCAATCCATTAATTAATTTCACAATTAATTAATCCCATTCAATCAAATGCATAATCACAACAATCTCTACTGATTAATTCAAAAATTAATTAATCTAATTCAATAATCTTGAAAATATCTATTAATTATTTCACAAATTAATTAATAGAATTCAATCCATTAAATAATAAAAATAATCTCCATTAATTAATTCATCAAATAAATAACCCAAATAAATAAATTAAATAATCACAATAATCTCTATTAATTAATTCAACAATTAATTAGTCTCATTTCACAATGTCAATATCAAATTTAATTCCACAATCACACATTCTATTAATTAACTCCCCAACCAATTAATCCAATTAAACGTTTCCATAAATCAATTTACCTATTAATTTTTTAAAATCACTATTCAACTATAAATTTTCCAATTGGAATATAACAACACATGCATAAAATTGTAATCAAGACTAAGTGAATTGAATTTTTACAACCTATATCATTATCATTTACAAACACCCACTAATAGAAATCCCCAAATTAAGAGAAATGATCAAAAACGCAATGAATAATGAGATATAGATCCTAAAGATAAATTTAAAATAAATTAGATTATACATATTAAAAACTAGATCTAGATCCAAAAAATTAACTAAAATGTACATTCCAATGATGATATAAGCAAGAAAGAATATGAGAACCCAATAAGAATTAATATATTTTACTAAGAATGTTGTATATCTTTAATCCAAGATTCTAATCATGATGAACGGTGGTCAGAAGCCATACTAATCCATTTGGGAGCCTAAAAAAAATTATTGAAAAAGATTATGGTAGACTAGGGAAGTATAGGGATAAAAAATGTGCTCTGTTGAATTTTTAAACCTATTTGTTATATTAATCAAAACAATGTGTGTTGTTTACTAGGAATGATGGAAATATTTACCATATAATTAACCTAAACCCAATTCATATTCTAGTGGGGGGATAGTTACTCATAATAGGGCACACAGATTTAAAAACAATGTCCATCCATGAAATCCCTTTCTTCTAGACGTTTCAAGAATTGATGGGGAAGGGCACATAGTTTGGGAGAACTATGTGGAAATTGTGCACATCCCAATATCCGAACATGAGAATCCAATTTTCACCCAAAAACTGTATTAAAACCACCAACATAATAATCTAAAAACAAGGTAAAATAATACTTGTATATATTCTCAAAACATCTACAGAAACGGCCGGGTTCTTACAATCTCCCCGCTATATAACTTGTCATCCTTGATCTGTACTCCCAATCATCTCTAAGATTATGATGTAAAAATATCGGGCCACTAAGCCCTCATATCCACTTATCTCTCCTATATTTTCTCTTGAACATGCTTAGGTTTCCACAATACATGGATTAACAATACAATATTTCCCCTAAACAATTTATCATTATGATCCAGCACAGGTATCTGATTCTCCCCAAAGGACATTTCAATCTCAAGCTTAGCATCATCCACATTGATCACCTGAAAATTGTTTGGGTGATACCACATATGTTACAACAAATGAAAAATTTCATTCAAAATGCTGGATATTTGTGGATGATCCAATCAGTATGCCACCAACCAGATTTTCTCCAAAACCTAAAATGGTCTAATAAAAATGGGAACTGACTTTCCATATCTCAGTATCAAACACTGACCCAATATGGGAAACACTTGAAAGAATGCATGTTCACCAACTTTAAACACTAGTGGTCATAAATGTCTATAATCATTTTAATTCTATTTACTCTAAGAAATATCCATATGATTCTAGATCAACTAAACATATTATTATATTTTTTGAATGAGTCTTGGTCCCAACAACCTAGACTCACCTACCTTCATTCAACATAACAGTCTTATATATGAACTACTACAAAGAGCCTCATATGGTTCGACATGTAATGTAACATGATAAATGATATTACAGGAAAACTCGACAAAATATAGTTTCTTCTCCCAAGACCCAACAAAGTCTATAACACACGCCCGAAGCATATCCTCATAAACCTATATAGTATGCTCATAATTTCCATTTTGTCTAAGTGGAAAGACGCACTCAGTAAAATTTTTTTACTAAGAGAATTCTATAAAACCTTCTAGATTCAATAAGTGAAATTCGAGTCATGGTTTGAATCTATAGTCAATGGAAACCCATAAAGATTGACTATCTCTCAAACATACAAGTCTCCCAGATACTCCACTATTAAGGTCTCCCATATTGGTAAGAAGTGAACTACCTTTTCAAAATGGTTCATCATCACCCAAATAACATCATTCATTTGAGGCAACCTCAAGAGACCCACCATAATGTTCCGAGTAATGTCATCCCACATTAATTCTAGAATGGGGAATGGCTATAGAAAACCACTAGGTCATTGATGGACAGTCGTCACCTCTTAAGAGGTGTAGCATCGTTTCATTAACCATGTTATCTCCTCCTTCATGGACGACCACCAAAATGTTTGATATTGGTCATGTTAAATTTTTGACACACATGGATTCACCACCCACATTGAGGCATGAAATTAACACATTAGCTCATCCTTCATACTCATAGAAACACCAACCTGATTCTTGACAAAGAATATCTTATCCTCCCCTATGGTCCAATATGAATGTGACTCCCCACATTCAAGAAATTCTCTCAGAGTAAAACATTTTGGATCCTTATATTTCTTATCTCTAATCTAGATAATAAATTTAGACTCCACTGTAACTAATATGAGAGTCATTTTCTCATGATCCTCCTGAACTACAACATGCATCTCAGCTAGTAGAGTCTTCATCATCCACTATGCACTAGACTCATGAACTACCTCAATATGAGTTTTCTTTATTAATATTTCAGAAACAATGTTTTCCTTCCAAGACATATATTCTAATTCAAAATAAAATTATTTCATACAGTCAACCAATTTCCACTATTAGAGATTTGAATCGCTCTATGAAAAATAAACATTAAGATCATGTAATCAGTATGCAATGTAAACTTCCCAACCATAATATAATTACACCAACATATCAAATAATGAACCACTGCATCCAACATGCTATTGTGAGTAGGGTGCTTTAATTAATGTGGACTCAACTTCTATAATCCATATGACATAACTCGATCTACCAACATAAAAAATACTCTAATCCTGATCCCATAAGTTTCCCAAAAACATTGTATACACCTTACATGGATCTGGTAGGATCAATATTGGTGATGTTGTCATGTGATTATTCAAATACTGGAATGAATTATCACTGGACCTAGACAATTAAAAATATACTCACATCTTCAGAAATCCAGATAGTGGTTCTTCCAAATGTGAAACATCATTGATGAACCTCCGAAAATATCCCGCTAGTCCCAAAAATCTATGGATAAAAAAAATTCTTGCGATACTCACAAGAAGCATGATCTTGAACCTTCTATGGGTATACTAACAATCCTTACTCAATTACTATGAGATATATTATGTGCAACTGATCCATCTTAAAATGAAACATAGAAAGATTGGAGTATAACTGATGCTCTCTCATTGTACTGAGGATGATGTCATGATTTTGGGCATGACTATCATGAGTCTTAGGGTACACGAAGATGTTATCCTCAAATAAAATATAAAAATTAACTAGGTATGGATGTCAGATTATTTTCATCAAGTCTGTAATCACTTTAGGTACATTCGTCAGGTATAACGACGTCATAAAAGACTCATAATGTCCATATAATCTTCTAAATGCATTCATCAGCATATCATATGATCAAAATCTCAATTGATGATTCCATGATCTCAATTTAATTTTGGATAAAACAAAATCTTCCCTCAACTTTTTAAATATATTAGTGATACATGGAAGAAGATACTGTCTCTTCACATCCATCTGGTTGAAATTCAAATAATCAACACATAGGGTAAGAGTCCCATCAATATTCTTATAAAACATAACTAGTGAACCGCTAGGTAACGTACTCAGATGAATAAATCTCGTATCCATAAAATCTTCTTGCTGAGTTGTATAATCGTGATGCTATATTGGTGAAATTCTGTAATGTGGACGAAAGAATTGCTTATCCCCCTATATGAGCTCAACTGTAAACTCCAGATATCCCTCTAGTGGACACCTATGAAGTATTTAGGAAAAAGAGATACTAATATAGATCCAAAATGGGTTTAAAAAATGATGTTTAACACCCCCATCATCCAAAAACCAATTGGAAACATGAAAGGTAATCTATCCCAATTTCTCATGATCTAGACCTACACAACCAACCATGATTTCCCATTCTTAATAATAAAAATATTTCTACCCTCTAGATACATAAAAGTCAACCTATTTTAGTATAAATCAATTTATACTCAGTATGATACTAAGTATCCCATTCCCAAAGTCATGTCGAAGCCAGAAATATTGTGAATGTAATGATCCCATAGAATTCAGTACTACTCAACCTCAAGAGAACACCCATTGCACAAACAAATATCTCTCGACTGTATTCCCAATGATGAATCTATCACCCTAACCCCACTCATGAACTCCCTCGCCAGGATCAAAATATTCAAATGTTGTGAAGATATAAAAAAAATTTATGAATAAATATAAAATAAGGAACTAGATAATGTAAAAGCTAGAAGAATAATACCTCTAACAATCGATGGTCTATCTGCATTGTCATATACTATAGGCATAACATCATGAATCTTTCATACACGTCTTCCTTGTGAGGCATTCTGATTCTTCTATGCTGCACCACTCTTCTAATATGAGATATCTTATCTAGATGAAAAACATTCTCTTCCTTCATATCCATGGCACATTGAACAATAACTACCAATCTAGCATGTTGTATAATTCCCCCTTCTAGTACTCTAGTTTGTCCTAGCTACCCCATTACTAATTGTATATATAATGTTCCTATAGAACCTCTATAGATATATAATTCTATGGTAGCCTCAACAATCTACTGGTGGTTATGGGAACTACCTATATAAGTGTCCATACCTACTACACTAGTGACATATCACTCCAGAAAGGTCTTATGTAATAGACCCTTCCCAAGGATAATATTCTTGCTATCTCCCTAGATAACATTCTCATAGCCACAATTTGTACTCTTATAAGTAATACATCTAGATCATCTAGTAGAAACCACCTATCCTCCACTGAAATCCCCCTTCATGTTTACCTTTTATAGAAGAGCCTAACTCACCACATCTGAATACCATTTCACCCAAAAGATATTTAAAAGGGACTTAATTAGAAATTTAATTCCTTCATATAACCATTTCACTTTTATAGCCTCATCTTCCATAAACACTGGATAAAAGGGACAAAAATATATGAAGCATTTATCATAGTCCATAACATTCATTACCCCCATGAGTAATCCTTATGAATTCAGCTCTAATACCATGCTTGATAATTTCTGGAAATGAGTACTCCAATAATATCATTTGAAATTAATTCCACTCTATATTGTCTATAATATCATCATGAGTCTAGATATTATGCTAATTATTTTCTTAACTATGTGTCATATAGGTATTCAATTTGAATCGCTTCCCATCAGTAGTCTCTAAGTGGTCATGTGTAGTCTTCATGGACTCAATCCATAACATAGATACCTTAGGTCCACCCTTATAGGTAAAATTTAGAGGGTTCTTCAACAAAAACACTTATTTCAGATCATTCACTCTTATCATAACCCACCCTAATAATTTTTTTAAAAAAATTCAGGAAGCATAAAATGTTCTCTCAGGACTGCTGCCCTACTTCCTCACCCAGCATTAATGGTTCCTCAGGTTCCACTACTGGTGGATCATTTCAAGGAATAACCTTCAGTCATCACATCAATAATTATACTCATGGAATAATATCTCTAAAATTCAAAATACGTGTCTCAAGAAAAAATTACACATCGTCAACACATTTACAGGGATTCCCAAAAATGATAAAAAGTAATTTCCCCAAACCCATCCACACTATCAAAACAGAGGCTCTATGACTACCTCCAACCATCCAACATATAGGTCATGGTTAACAATTGGTAAAATCAATTTCATTAATCAAAATTATAATTATAAACCCATTTATTAACATATTTCATCATTTTAAAAGTTAAAAATCATATAAGCCACCTTATTTGTTTCAATCACACAAGAATGAAAAAAGAAAATTTCAAATACATGCCCAACACTACTTTTTCTGTAGATTTCTATAATTATGCATGTCACAATATAATCCCGAGTTCATAAAATTTTGCATGTAGAATCATCTCTCATGCCATTCTTGTCCAGGAACCAAATCTCGTGAAATCTCTGAAATAATTATCACATCAAAAAAAAGTGATGCACTAGAGGTAAAATAAAAATCAAATTTAATGGAAGACAACAATTAGAACAATCAGACACATGGTATATGGAATTTACCCTCATACATGGGATATAATCTCCCATGAACAAGATCCTAACCGAGGCCTTACTCACCCTACTCCCGCATCCACCTTTACAAAATAGTAAGAAAATGTAAAAGAAAAGAAAACACCCTCTAGTACCAGTTGGTAACATCCTGAACCAGGTTCCACTAACTGGTACCATGGGCCAATCGGTGGTGAGACCTCAAGAACGCCTCCCCATACACCATAGGTTTCTGACAAGTAGTGAATGTATAATATTTATCTAGGGGACTATAATATATATATCAATGTAGCATAATAGAAAAATAAAATAAATATTACCAATGGGTAAAAAAAATTCCCAAACAAAACTAGTATCACTTGATAACAAAACCAGGAAATAAAATATCAATAAATAAATAGTATATATCAAATTACTTTTACGTGTCATGATTCAATATGAAAAAATAAATAAATAAATACAACAAAAACCACATGTTGGTTCCTGAATCACATATTGGTCCTTCATCCATGGTCTATCCAAACGTGACCATCAATCATAGGTCCATTGACCTTAACCTATTCTGAAACCAGGAAATCTATTTAGGTACATATTAGGAAGCCCATTTAGGGTGTGAGTAAAACTCAGTAGGCCACCACCGACGATGTCTAAAATAATATCCAATCCATAATAGTGTATGAATTTTAATAAAGAATAAATTACAACACATAATTAAAAAATTATCATATTTTCTATTATAATTTAATTAAACACATAATGCCACCAAGTACTTATAAACACCCAAAATATAAATACGTGCTTCAGCCTGTGTTTGTGTCTAAACCATATCCAATTTTCAATTTAAAAATCAATATGACACATGGTGTTTCATTATATATTTCATTTCAATTTATAATACATCCATTAGAAACATAGTCCAATGCCAATATTTTGGGCCTAGGTCCCCCTGCCTCAAACCCTGTGGGAATTTGAAGTAGCATTCCTTGTCCCACACTCCCTATTAATCAAACACACTAGTGATACTTTGATTTAGGGGTATGGTCCCACACTCAATTATCACAATTGTCTTTTGATGAAGCAGACCATATCCCAAACACACTTTTATCACTATGGTATTTTGATGTAACAATCCATATCCCACACACGAATATCACATATACGACATCAAATAAGGCTGATCAATTAAACCACTTATCACAATTCTCATTAAAGTGTACCATCTCAATTAATCAACAAATCTTGGTTCAACACTTTAATCCATGTCGAATAATAAAAAATCATCATAAAAACATACAACCTATAATGTATTAATTAATTTCACCATAAATTAGTCCAATTTAATCAATGTAAAAATAAAAAAAAATATCATTTGATTAATTAAAAAATTAACTAATTCAATTAAATAAATTACATAATCAAAGCAGTGTCCATTAATTATTTTAAAAATTAATCAGCCCAATTCAATAAATTATGTAATCACAATAATCACCATTAATTAATTCAACTAATAATTAATCCATTTCAATCAATTACATAATCACAACAATATCCATTAATTAATAAAATAAATAAATAATTAATCAAATTTCACAAACCCATTAATAAATTCCATTGAAAAATATCCCATTCCATTAATTAATTCACCAATTAATAAATCTAATTCCATGTTTCCATAATTCAATTTATCAATTAAGTTATTAAGATCATGATTCAATTATCATTGTTCCAATGTAAATCTAAACAAACATGAATAAATTGGAATCAATAGTATGGGAATTGAATTTAGATAACCTACCTCATGGTCATTGACAATCACTCCCCAACAGAAATCCCAAAATTATGCTGAATGATCTAAATCACGGTGAAGAATGAAATTTAGTTCAAAAACCTAAATCCATGATCAAATTGATTAGGCCTATTAAATCCAATATCAAGATCCCTAAAAAGAAAAAAAAATTGCGTCCAATGAATATATAATGAAGGGAGAAGATGGGGAACCAATCAGAATTAGAACCTCTTATCGAGAGAGGTGAAGATATTAAAGTGAGGCTTCAAATCGTGAAGAACAGAGGTCGAACGATATAGGAATTTTTCCAAGATCCTCCCACAATGAGATAAACCGATTATACTTTAGTAAGATGGATTAGGGACATAAAATGGTGGTTTGAAAATATTTAACAATAATTTTTGTATTAATGTAAACCATATGCACTTTTTCCATAGTGTAGGTGAAAAGTTTTCCAAACCATGTTCCTAAACCATAAACCTCCTCTATGGGGGGTGGGGGTGTGAGTGGGGGGTGCATGACTACTCATAAGAGATACCAAATCATTAAAACCTAGGTAGAAGTCCCCCAATCAATCTCTTCTAAGGGTTTTACGATTTTTTTGGATTAGGGAACACGAGTTGGGAAAATTGTGTGCCAACTATGTACCACACAACATCCTTCCAAAAGCATCTAATTTTCTCCAAAACTCACCCATGTTAAACCCCCAGTTTAATATAATAAAATAACGTAATAGAATACCTTTAAATATTCTCTCAACATTTCATGAAAATGAATGGTTCTTACATTAGGGTTCAGATTCAAACTAAGGTGCCCAAATAGTGGCCATGAAATATATCTCAGTATACTACCCCCAATGATGTACCTATCATATGATATCACATAAAAGTTCATTAATATATAACAATACTAGATCTTTGAATTGTAATTGAAAAAAATAAACAAATAAATAAAGTAAATAAAAGAGACCACTATTGATCCTTGGTTTCTAACACCACTAAATAAGGACCAATCCTACTTTCACTTGTATAAGAAATCTCTGAACAAGTGAACCCCCATGCCACAAAGAAATAAGAATGCCTTCCATAAACTAAGGGAGATTCCTGAAGTATAAATCAAACTCATACAAGAATATTAGACCTTAGGCTCTCACCCGAGGAATCCAAAACAATGACACATTCCACTATCAGATTATAATACTCCAATAATAAGATCTAAATAAGTAGTGGGACATCTAGGATAACACTTGAGAACCTGTAACGTCCCTTATAGACTTGTAGATATAGTTGATCTGTAGAAATTAACTCGTCCTTAGAAATATTCTTGAATGGTACTGAAACCATCATATAGGAGTGTTCAACATGTATGGAAAAGAATCCCTAGAAAAAGTTTAATCCTAAACATGGAGAGTATAATCATCCATAACTCACTTTATCTCCCTAGATCCACCTACATGAAACCATTGGAGGATCATAAGAACTAAAAGCTGGGGAGATTGCCTCAACCTACAATTTACATATTGCCTCTCACTATAAAAGTGTGATAAATAAACAATGATATTGACCTTGGGATAATCCATAAAACATGGAATAACTAAACATCTAGACACATCATCAACAACAATTTTGAATCCTCAGTATCAATTCTCCCACATTCAATATAACATAGGGAACCATGGAGATCCCCTGAACCACAACTAAAATAGGACACCTTATTTGGGCCCCTCCATCACATTTAATACCTTAGGCCATGCTCGTCCAATGATTATTGGGCCCCCTCCATCACATTTAATACCTTAGGCCATGATCATCCAATGAAACCTTATCCAGCCTCTCTGGAACACAACCCAAACCTTGATCATCACCTTTCTCATAAGGGGATCCTAAGAGGTCCCTTAGACCACATACACCTCTATTCAAAATCACCCACCTATACACCTCACACCATGATGTCTTCCCATCCCCAAACGCTCCGACCTATGTAATCCTCATGAAATTGGGTCCACAAACCCATATACTCATACCAAAAAATACTAATCCCCACACCGATAGACTATTAAAAAACAACTCATACCATATTCTACAAATCATATAATGAACCTTAGAGTAAATCCATTGGAATCCCATAACATTTCATCCAACAAAATCACGACCCCTAAAATGGTTCTCATACCACATCTCTATATAGAGACTCGCATACAAATACCTCATAGAAATCCACTCATCAAACCTCACCCAACCTAAAATAACTCATCATCGACCTCCAAACATCATGGGAACCAAACCATCATATCCTATGTAAAAATATTCAAAGAATATGAACCTAACAAGTCGAATTATTTCCATAGGGTGGAAAAAGACAAAAAAACATTAAAAGAAATGTATATGATGTGTACCCACAACTAACCTCCATGGTCGTGAACCTATTCCTAACCTATTGTATTATTACCAAGTGAATGGTTTGATTCCCTCCGATATGGAATTTCATCTATATAGAGTACCTTCAATATTACTTATTAAGACTCTGTCCAAATAATCGACAGGATGTATTTCCATGTACGTCATGTAGGGTCTAGGAGTGTATGTTATACATCTATAGGACCCTGCACGACATTTCTAGCTATTCACTTGGACACACCCTGTGCTTCCCTATGTCGTGTGTTCCAAAAACACATGTTGTTTAGTCACCTTATTCTATCATTTGACAAAACATAATAACACAACAAATATGTTATTTGACTACACATTTTTTGATTGAGATTCTTAAATTGAAACCCCCTTATGATCACATAAAACCCATGTTTCACCAGAAACTCCCAAAAAAGACTCTCAAGGGGATCCCAAAAACTCATATAACACATTAAAACTAAAAAAATATGGATTAAAATTGATGAAAATGAAAACAAATTGGTTTTCCTCATGGTGAAACATCCAAGGAATCAATCCTTGATCCATGCACTGCATCCATTAATCCCAGATCTAGTCTTAATCTAGTGGCACGATGATGATTTCTTCTCCGTCTCAAACTATTCTTACTATAGAAAAATAGGGTGAATCACTCCCCTATCTCACATACAAAAGAAAAAAAATTTGAGGGCTATGAAAAAAGAAAAATAATATTAAAAAATTAATTAAAATAAAATTCTCATCCCAAGTCCAAGATCTCAAAGAAAAAAACAAACTATCAGGGACTCAATTATTATGCTATAATTTCCATATTAGGATCTGTTGAATAGATATAACCATTATCACTTGTGTGAGTAATTAATATTTATTAATAAAATATGTAATATTATATGAAAAGAAAACTAAATCCTAACTCCAGTTAACATTATACCTAGGATAAACACCCCATTTCAAGACCAATCAAGTGTTCAAAATTTTATTTTGAGATCAGATGATATGGATTATTAAAAGTTTCCCCTCAAAACATGCATGAATAAATATTTTAATTTCCCCCGACAGTATCATCGTGTAACAGTGTGGTCATTATAGGTTCCTCCCAATAATTATTCTCACCCTTGAGAAGCCTTGGTTTCCTACTAGTCACCATGATCTCACATTGAGCATTGATAGAACTCTGACATGACTCACCATAAGATCACATAAAATTTGTCCAAAGTCAACTAAAAATCTCAAACATCACCATGATAACAAACTCCAAAAATCTAGTTAGATAGATTATATAAATACATATTTGTTACAAATTTATAAACTCACCGTAATCGATGTTAACTCAACTATCCACTAAATGGTCTCACTATACTCACTCCTATTCCAACCTGTTGGTCATTTATCATCGACCAATATAACACTCCCCAATATAGTAGTTTCCTCATCATTTCCATACAACCAAAACACTAAAATATATGTACAAATCTCAATAAACTAGAAAATTTATGGATTATATGTGATCAACCCACTGACACCTGAGAAATAATATAAAACACTAATAATCTCCCATTCTTAGGTCACATAGAATGATACCCACTACACTCAAAAATTTACTTATAATGAGAATAACAACCACCAATGAAAATTGATGTTCTTCACACCATATGGATTCCCATACAATTTTCCAAGAGCTCTGACCTCAATAGGTCCACCTTGGATACACCACTCTAGTTTCACCAAGACCCATACCAACCACAATTATCTAACACATATTCCAATCCACTAATCCATGAACCAATGGACAATATTCATAACTTGAATGCATGTTACCTCAGGAACCAATAATTTTTCTTAAAAATACATGCCATCCACCTCTATCATCATAAAGGTAAAATGATTCTCCAAGATCCTATTGACGGATCACATAGACCACCATATTCAATCCCACATGAATAAAAAAATTTCATGCTCCTACACAAATTGATCAGACAACCTAACTACACCCACATGTGTCAGGCACAAAATGATCATATGATAACATAAATAAGACACTTACTATTTTCTTACCACAGGTCTATTCCATTAAACTAGATATCCATTGTCCCTCCCCTCTAAAATGTGACTTCTCACCCATGCCATGATAGTAAAGTCCCTGACCATAATAGCCTAGAGTTGGTGCCTTCCATTTATATATTAGAATATATAAAACACTATAATATCAAATAAACTTTAAATTTAGTATATTTGGAAGATATATTACATTCATCTACTTTAAAACACAACTTTAAAAGATAAACAACATAGAAACATGATTAGAAGCACCTATGAACTCTTAGATTACCCCTAAAATTCATTCATAATATACATATTTTCATCCTGTAGAAAAATAAAACATAAGAAATGTGTGCTATAAAATTATCATTATAGTTATATAAAACATAAAATGAAAATATAAAAAATACAGAATGGTGAATGGATAAAAAAATTCCTTGAGAACAAAAACATGAGAATATTTTGATAAATATAATATATGAATAAATAATACATATAAATAATGACATTAGATAGAAGTTTAACCAGTGATATTATACTAGTAAAATTTTCTCATTTTTTATCAATTACTATATCATAATGATGGAATGAATAATTACATACATCATATTTATATCATTGAGGTATTGAGAAATAATCTGACAAAAAATGGTTATGTCTTCAGTCAAAATCTATTTCTAGTTTGTCTCATGAGATCTATAGAGGAATTGAGGGGATAAAAGAGCCCCCAAAATGACATACTATGTCTTATACATTCCTCATATGTCAATTAAAAATATATAGTTAAATAAAATTGTCCCATACCACTTGTAAATATTTTAATCCTTAACATAGATGAATGTACTATAATAAAATCATTGAAAATTTATTTAGAGAAATACCCTTTTACTTTTGGAAAGAAGAGTTAATTAGGAAAATCATTTGAATTTTTCATAAAATATTATTATAATCATATATATCCTATAAAATAGAAGATATGTACAACAATATTTTAGTTTAAGAATAAATTATTTTCAATTGAAGTGAAAAATTAAAAATGAATATTTAAGAAACGTTTAGAAATGACTAGCAATAGTGTGATTTAAGGGAAATACTAAACAGTCATTAAAATAGAAAAATTCATATTTTTTTATAAAACCATAAATGAAAGAAAGTATTTTTTTTATGTTAACATGGGTGAATTTATGAAAATAATGGTGGCTTAAAATAGATAATGGAGTTGACATGAAAACATGGGTGAAATTTGGATGTTCCCTTTAATTGGGATTGATTTTTGGGATGAATTGGGAAGTGATCATTTTTAGAACCTGTATATAACTTTGAAATAAGAATTAACTGATCTAGATAAATGAATTTGGAACATATAAAATTAATATGAGAAATTACATAAATATAAAGAGGAATTACACTAAGGTAAAGAGAGATAAAGAGTAAGCGAAAGGAAAAATAGAGGTTCATGTAGAATCCATTACAACATTGTAATTAGTCGAATTGTATACCCCATGAAATTAATGATCATAAAACAAAAAAATAAATACCATGAGGAAAAATTTATTCGTGATAATATACATTAATGGGAAATACACATACACCAAACAAAAGAAACAGTGGTGAATAAAGCATATCACTAGAAATATAGGTGAGATTAGAAACCCATACCTTATGTACGAATGAGTTCTCCACATGATCTTAATGTCATGGATAATAAAATAAAATCAATTAATAAGTTAATAAAAATCCTTTACACATTTTTTTGATTTATTATAATTTTATTATGTTCATCTATATCCTTTTTATGAGTTATAAGATATAATTTGTCCATTCAAGACATTTGATTCCTTGGTTTTCCTGATAGGTTTACTTGTATATGAGTATAGAATTTTATGTAAAATGGGAATAGTTATACAAAACAGAAGTTACATGTTATTAATGAAAATTAATAATATTAAATTATTATATAATTCAATTGGTTATTTTGGGTTCAGAATAATAATTAGATAATATATTAGTGATAATCATTTAGATTTTTTTGGAAGTTTTTCAATCAACACCATCTAGTTTTATTTCTTAGAATTGAAATCAAGTATATATAATGATTCTAGAAGATTAAATAGGATGTAATACATATATTATAACCTGATTTGACTATAAATTTTGTTTTATGACAATCATTGAATGAGTTAATGGAAATTGAAAAATCTCAGTCCCTGAATGTGATAAATCAACATATCATAGACGATGCTTTCATTTTTAGATCTAAAGGAGAGGGTAAAAAACTGACGAGGCATTATTACCTCATCAAAATAAAATTTTAGTATGTAAATGATACATGATATATTGTTTTCTATAGTATAGGTAGGAGAAGATAAGAAAAGAAAATAAATGCACTTAAAAAAGAAATTAATGGAAAAATAAATAGGTTTTTACCAATTGAATTTCTCCTCCTTGAAAACTTCCTTAATAAAATGGCTTTTTCATTTTGTTGAGGGAAATGGGTGATAGAAGTAGGTAAGAGGATTGTGAAGATTATTGTGCAGAAATTGGACAAGGCTCAATGCATAGAATGTGTGAGGTGAAAGGGTGGTATTTATAGTGGAGGAGAGAGGTGTTTTTTGAATATTTTTTATTCATTTGTGTATTATTTTGGATAAAGACATTGAATGGATTGATAATTCTCACTAAAAATATAAAAAATATGATTGAGAGTTATATATTATTCTGGTTACATCATCCATAAATCAATAATGAATAAAAAATTCAAATATTTTCTTATAATGTTTAATATAACTAATTATTGTATTTAAGTATTCACCAATAAATAAATAATTTTAGAAAAATACCAAAAAATAACTACAGTTTTTTTAAACTAGTAGAATTAAAAAATTGACTATTATTTATAATAGGTTTCTAATTTTGGAAAATTTAATTTTTAAATAAAATCATCATTTACTTGAAAATACAGATTCTATAATTATATACGATTATATGACACTTGAAAAAATTAATTAAGGAGTCATAAAATAATCTTTTAATCATATGAAAAACTATTATTAATTTATGAAAATATTTTTTTAAAATAATATTTATTTTAAATTATTAAATTAATTATAAAATTACAAATATATATTTGCATATCATAAAAATACCAATACATCAGTTATATTTTAAAACATTTATTTACTTATTACATGATATAAATATATTATATTTTAATATATGAGATTAAAACTTTTATTTACACTTTAATAGTTTATATCTAATTAATATTAGAAATATAATTTTAACATAACTAAATTTATAGTTGTGTAAAAATATGTATTTTTCACTATTCATCAGAAAATAATGATTTTATGAAAAATACTAAAATTTCACCTTAAATAATTTTGAGAATTAATATTTTAAAAATGATGTTTATTTTATTGAATAGAATTTATAAAAGTGACAAAATTTAGTTTTAAAACATGTGAACCTTTAAATGGTTATAAAAATGCCTTTACAATAATATAGCCTTTTAATACATCAAATTGGATTCAATCTTATCTAATGTCTATAATATCATTTAGATGAATGTAAAAAACCTTTAGTTAAATATGAAACATATAAATTTAATAAATTTTTAATAAAATTCATTCAATTAAATTTAACAGCTAGGTTATAACAATCATTTTAATATTATGATATTTAATTATATATCATTTTTCTCATAAGATTGTTGTTTTGTGAAACCTATTATTTTGATGAAATTAAAGTTGAAAAGTGATGTACCATAAAATCTTTGGGTGTTATATTCTCCTCTACCTGAAATAAATTTAGTCTTCAGAATATTAAATTGTACTTGAATCTGAAATATTGATAATTGAAAATTTATTTGTGGGAAACCCACATTAGAAAAAGGGTTAATAAAATTTCATTATAAAAATAGGTAACAAGAAATGAAAGGTTCACCAAAAAACTGTGATTCAAACATAGTAGTACATTCATAAAGATATAGACATGAAATTGAAATCTAACTATTATATTATATTGGAGGGTGATAGAAAACATGGTTTTTAGAATGTTTTCCAACACAAAATCATATAAATATATTTGGTTAAATGACAATTAAATTCTCAAACAGAAAATAAATAAGATGTAAATTTGGTTTAAAAAATCCTTTTCCTAGAGGCAATGAAATCCATTATTATGTAGATAATTAGTTGGGATTATTAACATACTGATTGTATTCCTTGATATAGACTCACACATTGGCTATTATTCTATCTATTTGTAGTTTATTTCTTAGATCCAAATATGGCTATTCATAATTATTTTTTCATACCTGATTCAATTTTAAAAAATCATATAGTACTTAAGTCAGTCCTTCAGCCTTTAACTGTTTAATAAAACCAAAAATGTTAGCAAAAAATATTCAATTTGATAAATCAAAAACCAAAAATCAACATAACATATTATTACCCAAGTAATATTGCTCTTATTTTAACATACCAAATATATGAATACTTTAATATTCATTAAACATTCATGAAACATGCATGCATTGATGAGTAAATTCCTTAAATCTAAACATCTAATAATCACAGAACGAAATAAACCATTAGATCACTAACCACCTTCATGGTCACAAATAATATCCTATAAAAAATATATTTGTTATTATCTCAATATCAAGGACATATTTAGTGTTATATTTCCCAAGTCATGTGTTTTCAAGGAGATTAACATCCAACAGAATCACTCCTCCTGATTACTTGTACTAATCATCCCATGATTGTTGTTCCTTAAAGTAGAAGTACTACACTACAATACTCATATATATCATGAATCATATAATCAGAACATTATTGATAAAATATTAAAATAACATAACTTTTCAAATCCAAACACATGAATAATAATCATCTTTTTACTATGGTAGTAGCATAAGCTTTACCATGATCCATTATCCCCTTTTAAGATATATTTCAATGACATCTAAGAAATTTATTTTCATAGTGTCCCATATCCTTATAGATGAATCACTTGAAATAAGAATCCTATTTCTTACCCTTTAAATTATAATAATAATGGCATGTCTCTCCACACTTGTATAAAAATACAATTCCTTTTGAGAAAGTACCATGGTGCTTATTTCGACAATTATCCCATATAGGAAAATAATTATTTATCTTCTAGTCATTATCCATCATTTTCTCTATCAACCTCTTCTCTTCTTGATTCATATCAATGTCAGAAAACATGTAGAATTATTTCTCTATATTTATAAAACAAGAAACTATATATTTATATAATGAGAATGATTGGGGTAATGGTTCCCTATGAAATATTTTCTTAACACCATAAAAGATATGAACATTTTTACACATTGTATTTTATAAATTTGTCATCCACTCATCCTTTATATGAGGTTCCATTTATAAAAAATTGTACACACTAAATTAAGTTATGAATCATAATTCATAATCCAGAACTTGGAAAAAACAAAACATAAAGTGAAAATTTATGTATATCTAATATCATAATCAGGAACATAGTTTATTTGGAGATATATTTAATTTTAAATACTTCATAATAGATTGTAATGAAAATGTTAATTGTCCTATGTGTATTCACTATGAGTGTCGGACCAGGTGTGTAAAAAGGCCAATTGTCATGCACTAGGTTATGCCAAGTTAGGTCCATCAAAAATTTTCAGAGTGGTTACCTCTAGGTTCACCTGTTCCAGAACCACGTCCACTTGTAGTACATAGATTTGGATGTATTTCTAGAGATTCCAACAAAATCTCTTCCTTACCAAAATTATAGGATATCATTATATGTTTTTCAAAATTTAATTCTTAGTATTATATTCCCTAATATTTTTTTTCTAAATCTAGTTTATATGGATTCTATTAAACATTATCTAATACAACCTGAAAGGACCCAAAACCTTGTATCCTTGAGTAGGTGCCTTTAATTTTCACATTAGCATAGATATAAGATTTGAATACCAAAGGACCGTTCTGTTTAGTAGAATTGGAATCTAGATTATATACATGACCTTTACATAACATCATGAATGAAAAAACACTACATTAAATCCATTGGAAAGACCCATAAACTCTTTTATTATCCATACAATCCTTTCATAATATTCATTATCGCATCGCGGGGAAAAATAAATCATAAGAAATTGGAGATCAAACATTCTCAGAAAGGGTAAGTAATACATTGTAAGCTAATAAAAACAATAAGGTATGGTTAATGAATAAGAAACATACCATTATAACATAAAATATAACATAATATGGAATGAATAAAATCTGAACAAATAATTCCATATAAATAATAGCATAATAATGAAGAATGATAATGTATATTTTTACTATTATAATATTCACATTGATTAACATTTATTAATATCATAATGAGGGAAAGTATAATGACATAAAAAATAAAGATATTGTCGAGGCCTTCACACAGACATCTGAAAAAAATTGGTTAATGCCTAAGACAAAATCCATTTCTTTATTTCTCATGAGACATAATGATGCATAAAGGGGGTATAGCGGGCCCCATAATGATTTACTATGTCCTATGGATTACACACTTGAAAAATAAAAAGATATCATTAAATAAAATTTACTTATACCAATTTGAAATATTTATTTCATTAACATAGATGAATGTAATCTAATAACTTCATAAAAAATTTCCTAAGAGACATAACCTTTTCCTCTTTCTGAAAGAAGATTTTATTAGGGAAAACATTTTTATTTGTCAAGAAATCAAATTATAGACATGAATATACCGAGGAGGAAAAGGGAGGGAAAATAAATTATATTTTGGGAATAAATGATTTAAAACTAAAGTGAAAACATATAAAAATGGAATTTAATAAACTTTTAGAAATGAGCCTCTTTAGATCAGTTTTAGGGAAATAATAAAGAGACTTTAAATAGAAAATGGAATAATTTTTTTTTATAAAACCTTAAATGAAAAGAATGTTTTTCATGATAAAATTAGATATTTTATAAAAATAATGGTGTATTAAAATATATTATGGATTCCATGTGAAATTAGGTGAGAAATTGGAAGGTTCCCATTAACTGGGAATTCTTTTCATGACAAATTGATAAGAGAACCTTTGAAAACATGTATTTTCATATAAAATGAGAATGATCTCATCAAGATATGTGGGTTTGGAACATATAAATGGAATGTAAAAAAATTACCTTAATATAAAATGGAATTACATTGAGGTAATGAGAGATAAAGGGTAACTCAAAGGATATATGAAGGTTCCGGTTGAATCCCTTAAAACATTGTAATAAGTTGAATTGTAAGCCCCATGAAATTAAATATCATAAAATGAAACATTTAACACAATTAATATAAATAGATTCATGATATTACACCTAAATTGGTAGTATACATACCCAATACACAGGAAGTAGTGGTGAAGAAGGAATACCTCACGGAAATAAAGGCTAGATGAGAAAACCCTTACCTTTCGTCTGAATATGATCTGAACTTATTATTAATGTCTTGGATAATAATATTAAATCATATAATTAATTAAATAATTTTTTTATACATTTATTATAATGCCCCGAACCTAGATACCCAGAGTCGGTGCATTATTATATAACATAGGCATGATCACAAAGGATCATGTCTCGAAAGACCGATTAGTTTAGTAGTCTTGGAAACACTAGATATATTCATAAGTCTTACATTACATCATAAGGTAAAAAAACTACAACAACATCTTTTCTTCATATCCCCTCATACTATCCCTGCAGGCCATTCATAAATTACTTCTTCACAATCCTGGGAAAAATAAAACATTGAAAGGGGTGAGCTCAGATGCTCAGTAAGGATAACATTATAGAAGAAGCTTTCATAGATAAGCATAAACACTTAAGGCGGTTTATAACTAAAACGAAAGCCTTTTAAACTTGAACATCAACATAAAATGGAAAAAATAAAATAAAATAATTCTATTTACTTACTCACATGGATATTCTACTAGTCGAATGATCACATGAAATATCAATAACCACTTTCATAATGATGGAATGCATAATGCTAGACTATCATAACCACATAGCCAAGGCCTCGTTCCAAGACTACAAATAAGATTTTTCCAAGGCCTTGTGCCAAGACACTAGTTTGTCTCATGAGACCTACCGATGCATTGAGGAGCTATAGCGAGCTCCACCCGTCACTTATTAAGTCCAATAAATTACTCATATGAACATTTTTAAACATAACATAACCATTCGTATTAAAACTAGCATACGAAATGTCAATACTTTAACCACAAACCATGAATAACATAAAAATAGCATATCCACAGTCAAACATAACTCTTTTGATACAATATGGAAGATTGTATTGTATCACATTAACCTCAATCAAGAATAATGAAGGATGTTGACATAGATGAAAATAATCATCAAAACTATTTGAGAGAAATATCCCTCTTTTTCTTGAAATCATTTAAAAGTCACACTATTTTTCAAGAAGCCATTTAAAAATAGATTTTTGAATCAAAGTGTCCCATACCACTTTGAAACTTTTAAAAGGAGTTTTAATTTTAAAACTTTAATGTCCATATAAATAAATCCTTAAAACCATTTTTTAAAACATGAATATTAATGAGAATGATTTAGAAGAATAAGTCTTTAAAACATTTAAAAATGGTATTTTAGTTAGAGTTTCTAACCAAAAGAGAGACACTTGAATACAAATAATTGAGGAAATAAACACATTTTAATATCATGATAATAAAATAATTCATGATATACTATGTCCAAGTACATTATATACACCACATAAAAGTGATTTGGTGTATAACAACAAAGAAGTCTCAATGGAATGTAAAATGAGATGAAATCTCTCATAAAGGTTGTATCCTTAGGTTAAGGATAAATCAACGACATAGTTAAGTGTGAAAAATATAAATACACTAATTATTATTGGATATTCAGTGTAAATTAATCAAAGGGTATTCACACATAATATTATAAAAATAACACCAATGAATTGGATGTTTAACTCAACAAATGGAGAATGAGTTAAAATTACTCTTATCAAATTCATATCGATGACATGAGAAATTATCAATTGAGTGATTATGTGTATCAAAAGTATATCCACAGAAAAGGGGAGTGGAAATTATGACATAAGAAAATGAATAGTTATTCCACACATAATCTCGGAGTAAAATAATCAATGAAATATGCGTAAAGCCAAATGAGTGGAAATTGAAATTTTAAATTCCCTTATCGATTAGGTAACTTATGAAACATACACCCATGGAAGAAGGATCATACCATGATGATTTCAATATCCATAAATTAAAGTATATTACACATTGGATACAACCATGGTAAGTACACACACCACATGCATTAAATAAGTGGTGAACAATGGAATTCTCACGGAATTAAAAGTGAGATAAGAAACCCCTTACCTTGTACTTTTCCTTGGTTGGGGGTAGGTTAACCTCATGTATAATGTTGAAATAATTGTTATTAAATTATTCATTAATCATATACATTAATATGATATCTTATATGATCTTTTAACATTGCTTTGTTAATAATATCTTATAATTATCGTCGTTTCAGGTGTTAACTTACTCGTTTTTCTTTTATATGTTTTGTTATGTAAGCCATGTTTTTCATGGATAGATCGTATCTTATTAATATTTGGAATGATATAAAGTTATTAAAAATTATTTTTAAATCATCAAATGATAACTATACTTGAATGGATATGATGGAGAATGAACCTCATCGCGTTCGTGGAGACGGTTGTCCGTACGTACGCACGAGCGAAAATATCATTATTTTGATATATAATTGGATGGTATATCATATATAAATAATCATTATCATGTTATATTTATTATTTAAATGAGTTACACATCATGATTATACCCACCCAAATAATAATATATTGAATAACAATTACACCACGGCGTTGAGACGGTAAGTCGTACGTACGCACGTATGGTGACAAGTTATTCAAAGGGTGGATAGAATACTGAATATGGTTGTACCATATTTATAATAAAATAACAGTATATATAATATATGGGAGTTATTATTTTATAATGGTAATAACAAAGAAATAAGAAGTGGAAGAATAAAGGAACTTAAAAAGGGGTGGTGAAAACATTACCTCTTCTTCGAGTTATTCCTTTTGATTTGATCAAAAGGGCTCATTAGGTTGGCTTTCTGATCAAACTAAGGCCTCTAGGTTGTAGTGAGGGAAGTTGACAGAGTAATTGGGAAGGTTTTGGCATAACCAAAAGGCTTTGAAGGTGTGAATAAATGAGAAGGAGGAGTGCCTTTTATAAGAGGGGTGAGGGGCACCTTTGGAAAAGCTAGAAATATTAATTTATAATAAATTCATATTCGGTTTATAATGGCTCCAAAGTTAATTATTAAAAGTTTAAGGCGGGGATAGGTCGAAAAACATTCAAAAAATATAATTTAGACAGGTTTGGGTGACTATATTAACCTTATCTTTTAGTTTTAACTCTTAGTTAATTAGTTTGACATTTACCATGTCACTTTGTATTTTTATATTATATAGTTAATAAACGTAATATATACATCCAAGAGACCCCCAAGTGGTCCATCAATGATATAACTATCATGATATAAGTCTCTTGGCCGAACCTTAGATTTTTAGAAATTTACTATCAATTAATAATATAATATTGTTTTTAAAACTCTTTTTTGTCAATTTTGACACTATTCAATAGTTGATTTTTTTTGAAACTCATAACAGAATTATTACTTCGAAAAAATTCAATTAAATCAATCATAATATGTCATATTATCCTATAAAATTATTTTAATTCATTAAAAGTCTTAAATTATATTTATTTGGGTATTTATAATATCAATTATTTTAATTTTTCACTATTATGGTAATTACTGCATCATCATTGTATCATAAATATATTAATTTATATAATGTCTAAAATTTATAAATAAAATATCATTATGTATGAAATCGTATTATATTTCTAATGAATATTTACAATCTAATTTATCTTATGTATGACCCTATAATAAAAATGTTTTAGTAAATAAACATTGATTTTAACTCTTTTAACTCTTCTTTGAATTAAATAATAATAAATGTCCTAATCTAATCCAAGTGGACCTAAATGATAATATTTTATACCTAAGGTTGTTTTTGGTTGAGATACACTTGTCCAATAGAATTAGGACATGTGTTAGTGTAACATTAATATCATTTTTACCTTTAATTACCCTATTTACTTTTAACTGTGGTAAATAAAAGTAAAAAGTTATTATTCACCAAAAATTATTTTCATCACATTGAACCACATTTTACTTCTTAATATTATCCTTGTATCTCTGATTTTTGAAATTCCACTCACAGAAGTGGTAAAATTTTGTTTTATGAAAAATTCAGTTTTTTTCACTACCACTTAGTAGTTTCATTATTTATCAAAAATTGAAGTTTTTCAGAACAATGCCAAAATTTCACCCTAAGATATAATTGATATTCCAAATTCAAAAATGATGTATATTTTAAAAAATTCTAAACATATAAGTTGCATTAATTAATTTTATAACTAATTCCCGCTGTCACAATAAATAACGTGTTTTTAAGAAACAATATATATCAAAAGATTGACAATTGTTTAGGTCCAATTTCAAAGTGAAATTAATATTAATGAACACCATTGGATCAAATGGTAAAAATATATTCTAATTATACTTTGAAACCACTCAATAATATAATTTATCACTATAAATTATTTTGATTAAAATGGTTTTTTTAAGTATTTTCACTATTCATAAAAATTGGAAGTTCTTAGAAAAATACCAAAAATTCATCTTAGGATAATTTCGATATTACGAAACCAAAAATGAAGTCGATTTTGAAATATAAAAAATATATAATTTCAAAAAGTAGGTATTACGATTCATAATGGCTAGTTTGATTGGTTGTGGTGTGTTAGAACTCGATGTTGCGTACAACACATGCTATCGCATTATTCAAAGAGAAGCGTACCGTAGAAGCTTGGGGTGTTACATTCTCCCCTCCTTCAATAAATTGTGTCCTCGCAAATTTTAAAATTATTCATGGGAATATAATGGAAAGTCCCACATCGGAAAAAGAGTCAATAAACCTATCACTTTAAAAGAAAGAAAGAGAGGTATAAAGGTCATCCAAGATAACCCATACTCGGATTCCATGTAAGAAAACATGGATATGGATGATAAATTAAGAGTCAAGTTCTGATGGAGAGGGATAGAAATCATGGTCAAGAGAAATTTAACAATAATAAAACCACAAACTTTTGTTGGGACAAACGGCCATTAGTCTCCTAGTAGGAATGTAAACAGACAACATTTTTTTGTTTTAAGTTACATTACATATGGATGAGGAATTCATTTATGATATTGACTAAGAATATAAAGATATATACATACATTTTATGTAGAGTTTCATTCTTTAATAAATTTCCACCACTAACTAATTTTTTTAAACGATGAGTATTCAAGAAGACTTGGTCACACTGGAAGAGTTAGAATAAACTTCTATAGAATCACATGATCCATGAAGGATGAACTATATATTTACATTGTCTTTAGAGATTAATAAAATCCAAAATGGTTAGTATAAGATCTAATGATCCCCCAAAAGGATATTCCTTGAGAGAAATAAACACTAATCTAAATTTCCAAAATTAAACCAACAATACCCCAAAGTTAAATAAATACCATTCAATAATCAACTGTCCTTAAAATCCATTAATATAATCAAAACTAATATTTAAAACCAAAACTTATTAAGAATGAAGTCTTCCACGTTAAATTGTATCTCTAAATGACATTAATTACTCTTAATGTCACATACTTAAAAGTAATTAACCTAATCATTTCCATAAATAACACAAATCATTATAAATTCACAATAAAAACATAGATAAAAATCCACCATTACTCCTCAAATGAAATCCCATACTACTCTATTTTCCTTTGGCATATAGTGTTCTCAACAAAGAGAACAACTTCCAAAATAACATTTATCACTTAATCCCCAAATAATTTTCCTATACTAAGGGTATTCATTTGATAAGACATAAGATCCCAAATCAAATTATTATTGATCAATAAAATCATTTAACTAAAAATAATAGTCACACTAACCAGGGACTTCATGTAGTCTGGTGGTAGGCGATAAATCGCAATCGTACTTTGGTTGTGGGTTCAATTCCCACAGCTTTGTCCGACGCAACGGGTTGTCACACGGTCTACATGTTGTACTTTTTCAAAAACTATATTTTATAACATTACCAAAATGAGTTAAATTCTTCAAAATAACCATAACATAATTTAACCACAAATGTTATCTCATACCTTTCATTTTCATCCCAAATTATAATAATTTGTAATTGCCTCAAACCCAATGATCATATAAAACCAAATGGTTATTTATAACTCTATCCACAAGAGAAAAGATAATTCTTCCATAAATATCATTATCACATGGAAAACGTTAGGGTTACAAATACAAGAGAAAATTATTCCAAAGTAAACCCTTCAACAAGGATCACTAATAATTTATAAACATTTATCCAACCATTTATTTCCACATAGCTTCTTCTCTGACCAAGAAAATATCCTATAGCATAGGACATTCAGTCGGGTAATAGCCAGGTCCCCTACATTTATGGCAAATCACTGTAAATGGATTCTTGGGACCATTTTTATCTTCTTCCATAGAACTCTTCATTTTTCTTCGACAATTCCTCACTTTATGTCCTTCCTTCCCGCACGTAAAGCATTTCTTTGTCCCATCGAGACACTTTCCTGGGTGTCTCCTTCCACATTTCTTGCATAATGGAAATTGAGGGTTCTTTTCTACATGGCCTCCATTGCTGGAGCTCTTATCATTCATCACATTTCTCTTCTTTGTTGAGTCCAGTAATTGGTTAATATATATATTGTTGATCCTATTTTTTGAAAAAAAAATTGGCATAAAGACGATATCTTTTACACCTATCAACATTCCATTTTATTTCTCATTTCCACCAATGTTCCCACCTTGCACATAATTCTCAAAGTCACTATGACTTCCTTGGAATCTAGCCATTGACTAAAACCAAAAATCATTGTGTGAGTAATAGAAGTCATACAATCATTTAGAGATTAACATGTCACCATATTCTCAATTTGAAACACATTAGGATTAACCAAGGTCATTTACTCTCATCTTATATATATAATACTTTAAATCGGTTTGTAAAGAAAATGTAAATTATCCTAAGCATTTCCCCCGGGAGTGTCGTAACCAAGAGTGCAGCAAGGCCCGTTGTCGTGCACCAGTTCCCGTTCGAGTCTAGATCAAGGCGGTGTTTTTGGGTTTTACCCCTAGGTACATCTGTGCCAGAACCACCTCTACCTGCTCGTATCCATACAGGGATGTATTTCTCGGAAAACTCAAAAAATATCTACAATACCAAAATTCTAGAAAGTTCTTCTATACCAATCCTCAAAGTTCATCTTAGGTCTACGTGCTCTAATCAGAGTTTATCTAAATCTAGCTTCCATGTTTTGTACTAAACTTCTTCTGATACCAACGGTAACGCCCCGACCCTAGATACCCAGAGTCGGTGCATTATTACATAACATTGGCATGATCACAAAGGATCAGGTCTCAAAAGACCAATTATTTTAGTAGTCTTAGAAACACTAGATATATTCATAATTCTTACATTACATCATGAGGTTAAAAAAAACTACAACAACATCTTGTCTTCATATCCCCTTATACTATCCCTTCAGGTCATTCATAAATTACTTCTTCATAATCTTGGGAAAAATAAAACATTCCAAGGGGTGAGCTCAGATGCTCAGTAAGGATAACATTATAGCAGAAGCTTTCATAGATAAGCATAAACACTTAAGGCAGTTTATAACTAAAACAAAATACATTTAAACTTGAACTTCATCATAAAATGGAAAAGATAAAATAAAATAATTCCATTTAATTACTCACATGGATATTCTACTAGTCGAATGATCACATGCAATATCAATAACTACTTTCATAATGATGGAAGGCATAATCCAGACTATCTTAACCACGTTGCCAAGGCCTCGTGCCGAGACTACAAATAAGATTTTTCTATGGCCTTGTGCCAAGACATTAGTTTTTCTCATGAGACCTACCGATGCATCGAGGAGCTATAGCGGGCTCCACCCGTCACTTATTAAGTCCAATGCTTTCCTCATATGAACATGTTTAAACATATCATAAACATTCGTATTAAAACTAGAATACGAAATGTCAATACTTTAACCACAAACCATGAATGGTATAAAAATAACACATCCACAGTCAAACATAACTCATTTGATACAATATGGAAGATTGTATTGTATCACATTAACCTCAATCAAGAATAATGAAGGATGTTGACATAGATGAAAATAATCATCAAAACTATTTGAGAGAAATATCCCCCTTTTCTTGAAATCATTTAAATGTCACACTATTTGTCATGAAGCCATTTAGAAATAGATTTTTGAATCAAAGTGTCCCATACCAGTTTGAAACTTTTAAAAGGAGTTTTAATTTTAAAACTTTAATGTCCATATAAATAAATCCTTAAAACCGTTTTTTAAAACATGGACATTAATGAGAAAGAATTAGAAGAATAAGTCTTTAAAACATTTAAAAATGGTATTTTAGTTAGAGTTTCTAACCAAAAGAGAGAAACTTGAATACAAATAATTGAGGAAATAAAAACATTTTAATATCATGAGAATAAAGGAATTCATGATATACTATGTCAAAGTACATTATATGCACCACATAAAAGTGATTTGGTGTATAACAACAAAGAAGTTTCAATGGAATGTAAATTGAGATGAAATCTCTCATAAAGGCCGTATCCTTAGGTTAAAGATAAATCAACGACATAGTTATGTGTGACAAATATAAATACACTAAATATTATTGGATATTCAGTGTAAATTAATAAAAGGGTATTCACACATAATCTTATAAAAACAACACCAATGAATTGGATGTTTATCTCAACAAATGGAGAATGAGTTAAAATTACTCTTATCAAATTCATATCGATGACATGAGAAATTATCAATTGAGTGATTATGTGTATCAAAAGTATATCCACAGAAAAGGGGAGTGGAAATTATGACATAAGCCAATGAATAGTTATTCCACACATAATCTCGGAGTAAAATAATCAATGAAATATGCGTAAAGCCAAATGAGTGGAAATTGAAATTTTAAATTCCCTTATCGATTAAGTAACTTATGAAACATACACCCATGGAAGAAGGATCATGCCATGATGATGTAAATATCCATAAATTAAAGTATATTACATAATGGATATAATCATGGGCAGTACACACACCATATGCAATAAATAAGTGGTGAACAATGGAATTCTCACGGAATTAAAAGTGAGATAAGAAACCCCTTACCTTGTACTTTTTCTTGGTTGGGGGTAGGTTAACCTCATGTATAATATTGAAATAATTGTAATTAAATTATTCATGAATCATATACATTAATATGATACCTTATATGATCTTTTAACATTGCTTTGTTAATAATATCTTAGAATTATCGTCGTTTCGGGTGTTAAATTACTCGATTTCTTTTATATGTTTTGTTATGTAAGCCATGTTTTTCATGGATATGTTGTCTCTTATTCATATCCAGAATGATATAAAATTCTTAAACATTATTTCTAAATCATCAAATGATAATTATACTTGAATGGATATGATGGAGAATGAATCTCTTCGCGTTCGTGGAGACGGTAGTCCGTACGTACGCACGAGCGAAAATATCATTCTTCTGATATATAATTGGATGGTATATCATATATACAGTATCATTATCATATTATATTTATTATTTAAATGAGTTTCACATCATTATTATACCCACCCAAATAATAATATATTGAATAACAATTACACCATGACGTGGAGACGGTAAGCCGTACGTACACACGTATGGTGACAAGTTATTCAAAGGGTGGATAGAATACTGAATATGGTTGTACCATATTTATAATAACATCATAGTATATATAAGATACTGGAGTTATTATTTTTGAATTTTAATAACAAAGAAAGAAGAAGTGGAAGAATAAAGGAACTTGAAAAGGGGTGGTGAAAACATTACCTCTTCTTCGGGTTCTTCCTTTTGATTTGATCAAAAGGGCTCCTTAGGTTGGCTTTTTGATCAAACTAAGGCCTCTAGGTTTTAGTGAGGGATGTTGAGAGATTATTTTGGCAGGGTTTGGCCGAACCAAAAGGCTTTGAAAGTGTGAATAAATGAGAAGGATGAATGCCCTTTTATAAGATGGGTGAGGGGCACCTTTGGAAAAGCTAGAAATATAAATTTATAATAAATTCATATTCGGTTTATAATGGCTCAAAAGTTGATTATTCAAAGGTTTAGGTGGGGATAGGTCGAAAACCATTAAACCAATAGAATTTAGATAGGTTTGGGTTACTATATTAACCTTATCATTTAGTTTTAACTCTTAGTTAATTAGTTTGACATTTACCATGTCATTTTGTATTTTTATATTATATAGTTAATAAACTTACTATATACATCCAAGCGACACCCAAGTGGTCCATTAATGATATACCAATCATGATATAAGTCTCTTGACAGAACCTTAAATTTTTAGAAATTTAATATCAATTAATAATATATTATTTGTTTTAAAAACTCTTTTAAGTCATTTTTGACACTATTCAATAGTTGATTTTTGTGAAACTCATAACAGAATGATTACTTCGAAAAAAGTCAATTAAATCAATCCTAATATGTCATATTATCTTAGAAGATTAGTGTAATTCATTAAAAGTCTTAAATTATATTTATTTGGGTGTTTATAATATCAAATATTTTAATTTTTCAGTATTATGGTAATTCATCCATCATCATTGTGTCATAAATATATTAAATTATTTAATGGATAAAAATTATAAATAAAATATAATTATGTAGTACATATTATTATCCTTCTAATTAATATTTAAAATCGAATTTATCTTATGTATAACCCTATATTAAAAATGTTTTAGTAAATAAACATTGATTTTAACTCTTTTAACTCTTCATTGAATTAAATAATAATAAATGCCCTAATCTAATCCAAGTGGACATAAATGATAATATTTTATTCCTAAGGTTGTTTATGATCGAGATACACTTGTCCAGTAGAATTAGGACATGTCTTAGGGTAATATTAATATAATTTTTACCCTTAATTACCCTATTTACTTTTAGTCGTGGTAAATAAAAGTAAAAAGTTACTATTCACAAAAAATTATTTTTATCTTATTGAACCACATTTTACTTCTTGATATTAACCGTGTCTCTCGGATTTTCGAAATTCCATTCACATAAGTGGTAAAATTAAGTTTTATGAAAAATTCAGTTTTTTTTAACTCCCACTTAGTAGTTTCACTATTCATCAAAAATTGATGTTTTTCAGAACAATGCCAAAATTTCACCCTAAGCTATAATTGATATTCCGAATTCAAAAATGATGTATATTTTACATAATTCTAAACATATATGTTACATTAATTAATTTTATAATTAATTCCCGTTGTCACAACAAATGGTGTGTGTTTATGAAACAATATATATCAAAAGATTGACAATTGTTTAGGTCCAATTTCAAAGTGAAATTAATTCTAATGAACACCATTTGATAAAATGGTAAAAATATATTCTAATTATACTTTTAAACCACTCAATAATATAATTTATCACTACATATTTTTTTGATTAAAAAAGTTGTTTTTAAGTATTTTTCACTGTTCAAAAAAATATGAAGTTCTCAGAAAAATACCAAAAATTTATCTTAGGATAATTTCGATATTCCGAAACAAAAAATGAAGTCCATTTTGAAATATAAAATATATATAATTTCAAAAAGTATGTATTACTATTCATAACCGCTATTTTGATTGGTTGTGGTGTGTTAGAACTCGATGTTGCGTACAACACATGCTATCACATTTTAATTTTCTTTTGAATTTTAGAACATTTGATTAAATATATAATATAGAAATTTCAGAATTTAGGGAAAAAGATTTATTGTATCCAATTAAACAGACAGTTTATAAATATCATTTTAAAATTTTTATATTCAATTATATATCATTGTTCACTTCAGTTTATTGTAGTAAGAAACCTATGATGTTCAATAAATAAAATTTAAAAATATACGTACCATAAAATAATTAGGATATACAATTACCTACTTCATTCCCAACTACCACCCGAGCATTGATCCTAAACCATGAGAATCTATCCATGATCTTATTACACTATGAGAAGTGTACCAAAAAACATCAACGCCAAGAATCCAACAAAACCTATCAACTCAATCCAAACTCAAAACCCTGATATATCATAGTTATCCACCCACAAACCTCAATGATTTCTAATTCCTAACCATAATCCTCCTATGGGAGTCTTTTATCTAATACAAACACCTCTCATGCATCCTATCTATCATCAACCCATCGAATGGCATGCCCTATCTTGCACAGAATGACTAGGGTCTCCATGCACCCCCCAAAAAAGGAAATATATTTATATCACTAAAGAGAATCTTGATATAAGGTTTAAATTCCTATCATCATATGAAAATACAAAAGATTAATTTTGAGTATAAGTAAACCATGAATCTATATGAGGAACAACTACATTGGTTTTTTTACTAACTCTTAAAAAAATTAACCTACATATTCAGTGAAATCACAAACAAGAAAGTAAATTCAATGTTAAATCCACATTCCTTGTATGATATGTGTAAAAAAGACTATTAACAATGCTCCATGATTCAGAATACCAAAATAATAATATAATTCACACATCATAATTAAATTAGCAACTAAACTGTAACTATGGAAACAAAAAAAAAACAATCCCCTAAACCTTGTAACTCGAACATCCATCAAGTAAGTTTTTCATGACACACTAGTCTGAGGTCAACCAAATGTTCTAACACATTCTTATACCACATGTCTACTAGAGGCTACCAACTGACTACAAGGGCCTAAGAATATACCATCGAGGGATTATACCCTTAGATAAAAGTTAAATAAACCATTAATATAACCAAACACATACACATTTATAATAATTAAATAACACATATATAAAGAGTATGGGGATGTTATACAAAAAATGGACTGAAATATATTAATTTATGGTCATGATAGTATAAAAATATCACCAACTATTTCAAACACATATATGGTATAAAAAATAAAAAAAAGTTATCTAACCCAAGACATACCTAAAATATGGTCTCCAAATGTTTTAAAGAAGATCTCACCAGATCCTCAGACTATACCCGAGACTTTCCACTCAGTAATGCAATGCTTAGACTGTTTATTATCCTTTATGTATTCTTTATGAAAACTAGAATCATACCACTGGTCTTCTTATGCACAAAGGTTTCCACCCGGTGGGTGATAAATAAATCTCAATAGAATACCCGTAATGATTTTGTTTACCTCTTATACCATATGTATGTGCATTCACACGTGATACTTCCACCCAAGATGAATAATAAGTTGTATAAAAATAAACACCTGAATTAAATAGAAGAAAAAACCATCGATCTGTGAGGTCTAACAATACTCTAGATAGACCCAGACTTTGTTTCCCAACATCAAAAATATAGAAACGCATATATCACATTGGAAAAAATCAGAAGTCGTATCCCTCATAACCAATATAATATGTTAGATGTCTAAAAATACTCATGTACATATAATATTCAATAGTATAACACCATAGAAATAAAAAAAACACACACTACTAATTGATCAAGGACATTGATACAATGATCAGAAAAAGAGAAAAATAATATTAGGATGACACATGAGAACCTGTCCATATCCCAATAGTCCAGATGAACTAAAATAACAATATAACCAAACTCATTAATGAAAAATTTCATAAAGAGGTCTGAATCCCATCATCTAGGATCACTCAACATCTACCATCACTAATCACTAGCTAGATCATAATCCTATACATGGAGGGTGATTTCATCCTGATCATAAAATAGATCCTTAGAGTTACCTAACACCAATAAATAGAGAATATGATCCTTGAAACTCAATGCCAACACCTCTTCCCATAATCCTTATATATCCTTTCAACATTGAATCTAGAGTAAGAAACAAAGTCAAGAGCCTTGGCATAATTCATAAAAACATCAGTCTGATAAAATTTAAAACCCCTAATTGGAAATCATACTGAACGCTTAAAAATGAATGTCCTTGATTTTAAAAAATAGTAGGAATCATAATAGACCCTGGAAACACATATAATAATATGACTCTAAATAATAGTTTCTTCATAACATAAAAAATCCCACACCAATACAATATTAACAGACCATAAATAGTCTGTCTGGAACATAAACAAAATAACAATCATCACCTCACCCACAAGGGAATCCAAAAAGTTACCTAACAAAATATTATCCTATACTCAATGAAAACAATCCATACTCAACACCCATTGATGATATCCTATCCCCAATGTCTCAAAATAATCTAGAACTCATGAAATTGGTTTTACACACCTATCTAATAAAACATCAAATATCCTTTTAGGATGTAACATCCCTATCCATCCCACTATCTTGATATTGTCAGCTTTGGGGCTAGCTCGTATAGGTTTGTTTTCCCTAGGCTCTGACCATCAGGAATCCTCTGAGAAAAGGCCTCATGATGGGAGAGGCTTCCACACCACCTTATAAAGGGGTGCTTCGTGTGCCTACTCCTTTGATGTGGGATTCTCATACCCCCACTAGAAGGGCCTAACGTCCTCACTAGCACATCAAATGAACACCGGATCTGTTACCATTTGTAACATCCCAATCCAGCCCACGATCATGATATTTTTCACTTTGGGCCTATCCCACATGGTTTTTTTTACCTTAGGATCCCACCATTAGTAACCCCCCACTAAAATGGGCTCATGATGGGAGAGGTATCAACACCGCCATATAATGGGGTGCTTCTTGCGGATGCGTATAAATGAATATTCAAAAAGATGATAAAAATGGCCAATTCCAATTTATTCAATGCATGCATGTCATGGTGATACATATCAGAAAGACGTAACAAAAAAAACATGATTTAGATTACAATATAGAAATGAAAAAAGGAATCTATCTCGAAGGGGGATCTCAATGAGAATCCCAAACTCCAGCTCAGTCCTTTTCTCTTAACTCCTAAGTACACAACACCAATAGTGAAAGGTCAACAGTCCTGCAAACAAGAATGTCTACTTGGGTACTCTGGTGAAATGACAACCTGAATATGTTGTGAGATAGACATCTTAGTAGTCCAGGACCACTGGTTTCCTAGCTCAATCTAGAAAATTCAATATAAAAAATGATGTACAGATATAACAAGGTAATAACACAACTATTAAAATAACCGACAACCCTTATAGGTTCCAAAGGGACAGCAGATGGTGATACCTGCTTCGGCATGAGGCCAGAATTAGTTTCTTCTCAAGAATCATACAAGAATATTTATCAAACATAAATACCTTTTAACACTTTTACATTTATACTATATTTAATCATTTATTATCTCCATGGTACACATTGTATCATATAACTCAATACAAACTTTGGCTCATACCGAAATTTTACTCATTATCAATATTTCTTTATTTAATCACATTCAACTCGAGCATGAATCATATCTCTCATTCATATCACAATTTATTCATATAATATACTATTAGTGTAGAATTCCATGTCTAGCACCAAAAAACATCTTTCATATATTTATACTATTGGTGTTAGAACACCATGTCTAAAACCTATTTTTCATTCGATGTAGATCACCATGTCTAACACCCTTACATCTAAGCACTTAGATAACTATTGGGGAGGAATTCCATGTCCATGTCCCAACTTCTACATTATTTTAGGCTACCATACCTAGAACCACATTCTCATTCATTTACATAATTTGATAACTATTGGGGAGGAACACCATGTTCAAGGCCCAACAGCTACATTGGTCTAGGTTTCCATACCTAACACCAGAAAATCTCATCCATTTAGTCATTATTTAAGTCATAAGAATTTTAAACATTATTCATTTACTAATCCAATGACTAGTTCTACATTTCAAAGGCCATTAGTTAATTCAGTAATTAACTAAGCATAAAAACCATTAATTAATTCATCAATTAATTAATCAATCAACAAAAATCTCATTCAATATTTAATTATTCCTAATTAATTATAAAAAACATTACCACAAGAGAATATAATTAATACACCATTAATTGTCTTGTTTTATTCAAAGCGTCAAATCAAAATTAATCCACTGATTAATTATCTCAATTATCCAATTCAATATCATACAATTACTCCCTTGATTTATTATCTATACATCAAGGTCAAGAATCTAATTAAGTAACAATTAATTATTTCATTTTAAATACCGGATTTCCATAATTAAATATTCACAGTTAATTATCCAAAAAAAATGTCAGCTTATCATAATTAATTCTCACAATTAATTGCCTTTAATCAACATCTTGACACATAATTAATTCACTATTAATTATCTTACATATCCAAACATCATCTCATAATTAATTTTCCCCAATTAACTAATTCAATATATCAATTTCAATTCTATAGGATCACAAATTTATTATCTTAACTTACCCAATTAAAATCCCATAATTAATTCCCCAATTAATTATCTCAACTTATCCCGCCCAATACTCACAAATTCTAATTAACCCAAGTGCGTCAACTAAAAAGAGAAGAAATAGTAATTCCCATGACCGCAAGCTAAATGAACATGACAGTTTATACATTATGTTTTTAGCTTGAGGCAGCACACCTCCGTTGGAGGGGATTTATTTCAAAACATGATTTTGTAATCTAACAAATATTTTCATAGTAAAAATAAATTTCTCTGTTATTGCAGTCATATTTATCAAAAGTAGTAGATTAAAAAAATTAATTTCCCCAAATAAAATAACTGCTGAGGACCCCACATCAAGGAATTGGCCAAAAAATGCTTTTTATCTTAAACCAAAAACTTCTCATGCACACACACCTCTAAAAAATCATGCGCACACTTGGAATTCATCACCTCATGTTTCAACAATAAACCGACACTCATAAAAATTACGGCAAAGACCAACACACACTGAAACAACTCACCGCAAATAAAAATACACCTAAGAACTAGTTCAAGGGCGAAGAAACCAATTAACGAGTATAAAACCTTACCCAAATATGGATACAGTGAACCGAATCGAGAGAAACTACCATAATTCAGAGGCGGTTGTCGAAATATGGACCAACGGGTCCTGAGACATCATCTGCACCCTCTAGAATTGGAAAAGGGGTGAAACTGAATTAAACCCGGGCCTTAGGTTTTCAGCCTAATGGAGACCGGGTGAAGAAGATCTGAAATGGATGATGTGAAGAACAAAACATGATAAGAAGGGCTTACCGCAATGAGATGAACAACTTTCGTGAAGGAACCACCGTGATCTGGAAAGTGGAGAGGGATATGAGTTGGGGAGTGGTGCACCTCTCCATGGGAGAACGAGGAGAGGGGGATGCACCTCACCCAACTGTTCACCTCACGCTTATAACCCCAATTTGTTTTATAACAATTAATAAAATAATAATTATAATAACAATAATATTATTATTATCATTTTAATTTAAACGATTATTTGATAAACCCAATAACTCCCCCATAACACCTATTTTAATTAAATTCATCTACAAAGAATTTAATTAAATAAAAATTCCTCCTAAAATAATTTAAATAAATTCCCCTCAACTAATTTAATTAAAACAATTCCAACTCATCATTATTTAATTAAATTATTTCAACCACTAATTTAATTAAATCATTCTCCCCCAATAATCTTTAAAAAATTAAATTCATCATATCCATGAATTTAATTAGGTAAAACCCCAAGTCCTTATTTAATCCTTATTTAATTAAAATCCATTTACTTGGATTTAATTAAATAAAACTCCAAATCATTTCATTAAATTCTATAACATTAATTTAATTAAATGAAACCCCATTGTGCAACAATTAATTAAATACATTTTTAACCATAAATATAATCAATTAAAAAAATTCATGTCATGAAATTTAATTAAATCCCTCACGGTTGGGAATTTAATTAAATAAAATAACCTGAAACCCCAAACTGGGTACGCTGCACAGTTTGTAGTGCACGGTCTGGAAAATTGTGTGCCAACCATGCAGGGCCTTCTATATAAGGAATCAAATTCGCATAGTTTTTCCCACACAGTTTTTCTAACCATTTGATGTCCGTACAAGAATCTCTATCTCACCTTTTACAAGTTACATTGTTTTACCTGTGACCAAATGTTGTGAGCCCATGTGAACGCCACTTCCTGGTTTGGTGCTCCCGAAACCCATTGAACCACTCGTAAAACTCTTTGAACTTTTACCCACACCTATTATCAACACTATTAAAAGGTCCAAACTCACAAAACATCAACATAAAGCTTTGTTTTAAGATCTACCCATCCAAAAAATGAAAAAGATAAAAAAAACTCATATTTTAACCTAGTTCAAAAACACTGGACATTAAAATTTACCCACCTTAAAATATTCTCATCCCTAAGAAGCTATCAGGAACTACTATAGTATTAACCAATACACCAAGTTCATAATGTCTCATTTGAGAAATTAAATTGAATTTCTAAACACCAAAAAAATTTTAAAAATTCACAAGCCCAATGACTTAATTCTTTTAAACATGATCCAATGCTCTGAATCCCACCCAAAAAATCAAAATGTCACATAACCAAACCCACACTACTAGAGACATGATCCCGTCACCATATTCTCAATTGATATTGCCAACCCAAAAACCTACAGTCACCATCAAATACGCGATGTGTATTTAAAAAGATTCCATCACCATCCATAACTAACCAATGTCATCAGTTGACATTCGGTTACCTCTCCAAGTCAAGTCATCTCAAGGCTTCCTTAAAACTAGTGTTTCCCAGAACGAATAAATGTGTAACCCAAAGACCCACACATCCCATGTAAAACCTAATTAACAACAACTTATGAAGTCTAAAAACTTTTAAAACATTATCATGGCGTATGATCGACGTTATCTTTATGCCTACAGGATAAAGTCAATATAGGAGACATGATCATCTCAATCAAAAGAGAACACTAAGAGTAAAATTAGGTCACCAAAAGATCATTAAAATTGTCACCGATCAAATCTTCATAGAAAGGCTTTTCTTCTCCTTTCGACACATCATCAACCAAAAATTTATGCCTGCATCCCCTAGTTAATCGTTGTTCCTTCAAATATTACCACTAAAACTCTTTGAAAAACATGTCGATGCGACATTACCCTCCTTAGGAGTTTCCATGTCATTGAAGAGAAGATCAGTCACTCACAAGGAAACTATTATAAAAACAAATTAAATGCACATGTGATGTTCTATAAACCACGATCACCATGTCAACATATCATATTAAAGCCACAACTTAAACATATCGGTGTGCCCAAACACCCTAGTACCAAAAGTTATATTAAGGGAAATGGAACTATAACAACACCAAAATAAAAATAATAAAGTGGAACAGAGTATCTCAAGTAATAAGGGTTCTACCTACCACATGCTAGTCCTTTACGAAGCATATGCATCAACCCTATATCTTGTTTATGCAAAACATAAATCAGTAGGCTCAAAATCCACCGTTTTATTTTTATCATTTCATTGAATTTATTTGAACCTATAAAGAGTGGAATAATTTTAACGAAGATAAATGTACTATTCCACAATAAGGAAATTGGTCTTTACACAAAAATCCATGGCCAAAATAGGAATGCTATAATAAAAATCTTCTTAAACATTTAACATTTAGTTTCATTTCATTTTTAAACAGGCAATTTAGCATTTAAATTCTGTTCAATCATAAGACATCCTCTAAGGGTCCCATTCAATTAAAAACATATAGGTTCTTCAAAAATAAACCCTATAATAGTTCATTTCAATTTAAACTCAAAAATTTTACATTTATAACAATTTAAAACAAACTATGGTTATATTAGGATCAATCACATTAGTGGCCATTTACCAATAGACAAGGCCCTCATACACCATACTACTAGAATTTGGCTCCCATTTATCACAATTAATCGCAATTTTACATTTTTTTAATATTAAAATCCACTATTTTAATCATTTGAATATATGGGTTACCGTTTTCTAGTTATAAGGTGACCATACACCTTAAAACTGAAATTGGATCTCGTTAAAGACATAATCAATCAGTTTTTTTATACTCATGCATCCATTTACACATAAAAACTACTCTAGCATGTTATCATTACCAACAACATCATGTTACAAAAAAAAAGCAAGGAACAACATCAAAACATGATAATAACAGAGGAAACATGGAATATAAACACCCAAACATATTATATATATCACTGAAACATGATATCTAATGGGGAATTCTAAAGAAAATCAAAACATGGGATTGTACTTAAGTCACACAATCAAAATTAAATGGAACAATACTAATGAAACTACATGGCATGTGATATGAATGGAATGTGAATCCTTAAGTTCCTAAGATGATGAATGTAATGAAGTTTCCTTTCCATATTAGGCTAAGGAAAAATTACAAAATTATCAAAATGAATAAGCAGCTGAATATACACCAGTCACTTAAGGTGAAATCATTTCATATGTAACCTGAAATAGTATAAATATCCATTCCCATTCTTGGACACAAGGTCTTTTCCCATACATGGGGTGATTAGTCCAAAGAATGACTACTAAATGAGAACAGAAACTTTCTTAGTCTCTTGTCTACCAACCCAAAACAAAAAGACAAATGAAGAAAGAAAGAAAACCCGAACCTTTTAAACTACTATATAACATCCTATATTTTCATTTAATTTGGGAACATCCCATCTCCACAGTTATTCCTCATTTAATTGAAATCTATTGATGTGGATCTAATTAAATAAAAATCCAACTCATTTAATTAAATTATCTCAAATTAATTTAATTAAATGAAACCCCATTTTGCATCAATTAATTAAATTAAATTATTAACCATGAATTTAATTAATTAAAAACCCTTATATTAGGCAATTTAATTAAATCCCTCGCTGTCAGGATTTTAATTAAATAAAATAACCCAAAACCCAAAACTGGATAAGTTGCACGGTTTGTCTTGCATGATCTGAAAAATCGCGCGGGACCATCTGTCTAACGATCTTACTTCACATGGTTTATCCCACTCGGTTTTCCTAACCATGTGTAGTCTATGAGACCACCTATGTCTCACCTTTAGCAAGTGACATGATTTAACCCGCATGGTTTGACCAACCGTGCTCATCCCTTGTGTACACCACTGCTAGGATTGGTGCCCCCAAAACCCATTGAAGCACTCATAAAACACCTCGAACCATTACCCAAGCTTGTTATCAACACTTTTAAAAGGTCCAAACTCATGAAATATCATCCCGATGATTAGTGTTTTGAGCGAATCATCCAACAATTGGAAAAGATAAAAAAACATTCCTATTTTAACCTGGTTCAAAAACATGAGATATTACATGTTACAACTATGGACCACCCAAAAACCACATGATCCCATATCTCAATAATCTTCTAATGAACATAAAAATAAATCCTTAGTTTCCCAAGGATTAGTGATCCAACAATCTGACAAACCTCACTTGGGAATCATTCATTATTTCCCTATAGAGACACTCAAATAATAAACATAATGAAAAACTATCATAAAACCTTAATAAACCTAAAAAATACTACCAATGAACTCCAAATTCCATAGTAACGTCACCACAAATTATATATGAAAAAAACTCTAAATAGATTCAATAATAGTTTAATTATATATCTATGGTGAGAAAATGAGTGATTCAAATTATACACGAAGTACATGAAATATTCCTCACGTATAAATTTGTGTATCCCTAGTAAAACTCCATGGTGTATACATTAATATTGTTGATTGGTTTCATATGCTCATATAATGATAATTTACAGTGCATGACAACCTAAAACACAGTAAATCCATCTTTAAGAAATCAAAGTTTAATGATTTTGAAAAATAGAGTACCTATAATACACGAAGATAAAAAATTTACATCTTCCTTATATATAGAGTGTTTGAGGATGACCACAAGGAGTTGTCAATGGAATCATCCAACTTTTGAGGTGATACACATTCCATTAGAACCATGATCATATCTTTTGCATATCCAAAATCCAAATGGGTACTAGAACCCCCCCCCCCCCCAATGGTATTAACATATTTTAAGGAGGAATTGAGCTTTATATAGGATTATACACACTACAAACCCAACAAGAGTGGATCTCATCTTCTTTTGTAGTTGAAGCCCATGGTATCTCATATTCGTAACAAACCATATCCATTTATAGATATTTGGGTATTTATTTATTGGATTCATTAAAATAAATAAATGAAAATTAATTAATACATTCATAATTAATTTTAAATGATGAATAAACCATTTTGGAGAAATAAATATTATATATCATGTATATATAATATTATTTCATCGCATTCAGGAAAACTTAATGTACCATATAAATATATTAATTGTACACTAATATATATAATATCATATATATATAAATCATACATTATATGATAGTTTTCATGCATATCATGAATGAATATTTTAGTGTGTGCCCAATAATCTTCTATATTCACTAAAATTGCCTAAGGACTTTATGAAAAACATCACATAACTTTTTGAATCTATCCAAACACTCATGGATATGGGTTTTCATTAAAAGTTTCTCATTTTAAATATAAGTATTTGTAAAAAAATTATATCATTATCCATGTTCCTAAATTTATAACCCTAAAGACATTAATCACGGAAAAAAAATTAAATCCTGTTTTAATAGAAATAATAAATCAAAGGAATCTATCAATGTGTCAGGGCAACTTGATCTTGTTTTGGTCTTGGTGTAATCTCCATAAAACATAGTGATATCACTATATAAACATGTCCACCACAAGATGTATCATATACATAATATAGATACATGTATAATACTTTTTTTATGATATCGAGTGACCAATAGGCATTGAACATGTCAATATAGTATAGTCATATCATCATTTCTTGATTCTCTGAAATAGTATATCCATGTTGATAAAGAATAACATGTTATTAATTTAAAGTATGAGTGCATCACATGGCTACAATCAATGTATATGGACAAATAATATTTTACTTAATTAATCCCGGAGATGAATTTCTACATCCTTTTTTAATAAAGGACTAGAAGTATTCACTTTTCAGACAAGTGGAAAAATCATATAATAGCTTCACTCAAACCAAAAACATCATGAAAAACATACCTAACCCCCATAATTTTTTAGTTTTATTTTTTGACTTGTATGAACAAGGTATAAATGAATGATGGTTATCATGTTTGGTATCTCACAAACATAAGGCAAGAATGATTGATAATAAGAATACATCCATCTGTATATCTTTGACAATATGACATTCCATGAGATATGGTTTATTTGTCAAGTCCAGGTAATAAGTCCCTACTTATTACATCATGAATCAATTATTCATATCTTATATACAACCCAATAAAATGAGTCGAGAAATATGTTGTAGCTAATCATAAAATATCATCAAAACTCATAATACTCCATAATGATCAATGATTTGGAGTTAGTCATTATCTTTAATTTTAGGGGATAATTATAATTTGGCCATTCATGTAATGTAAATATATAATACACAAGAAAGAATGATAAATGAAAATTTATATTATTATAATTACATGATATATTTAAAATCGTTAACACAAACCACTATAGTGGTAAATATTCATAGTTTTTACATGACACTCCAGCTATTTCTATAGTAATGGTATTTGAACATTGAATTTATATGTAATTTCTATCACATACCTAGGATTCTATCTAATAAAATACGCCTAAAAACATATTAGTGAGTGAAATTTAAAATGAATTCATTTTTTAATAATGGTGAGACTTAGGAATAATATTCTTCCAGTTTTACTCTTTGAAGATATATTAAAACTCTCTAAATTAAGAACATAAAAGTTTATAATTTTATCTTTTGTTTCATATATAAAACACTTTCCAAGTACATCATCATCATCCTTGGAACCCATTCCATAGAAATTTATCATTGAAATATTTTTTTAAATAATGTAAGTATTTATATTATCACATTACCAACACATCTTGAAATATTTTTGGATGAATTTCTATATATATTTATGGTATTTAATGTTACTCTTTACATTTATCATCTCCTCCACACCATAAAATATGTTTGTATACCAAGTGATACACCTTATCTATTGAGTGGTATAAACATTTAGGTTATTCTTTTGTTTATATTATATGGAAATGAAAATTAACTATTTCAATTTTTCTTTACCATTACATGTCATAAAAAATCCTTAGGCTATTAATTGAATAATCACAATAATCTTAAACTGGTGTAATTTTTTTTCAGAAATAGTGATATTCATTTTCATGCGGTAACTCAATGTAACCTTTTATAGTATTATCACAACAATTCCAAAACTATTTTAGGATATAAAATGAAAAAATCAATTATTTATTATTTATTAACTTTTAACCGCTATATGTCAACGATATATCCACTAGACACATCAAATTTAAATACATTGAGGAATATATTTTGGAGATTAAATAATAACTCTTCGTTTTAATAAATATCACTTATTTCATTTTACTGGGACTATTTGACATGTAATATATTATTTACATATCTGATATGGAATTCTATGTATTTGGGTAATTTTCTTGAAAAATAATATTTTATTCATTAAAATAAACCCCTATTAGATGGAAAACAAAATCAATAAAATTTTATAAAACTTAATAATAAATATTTTTTCTTTGATAAAACAATTTTATACACACCTTCTTATAATTGTTTCATAGAATTTAATGAACCATGAACCAAGTGTATACACTTAATCCCCTCAAGTGTTTTCATAAATACATAACTATTAAGACATTTTATAATATCTATATAGTGAGATAAAGACACAATTCTTTTATATAGATTCACCCAAGATTTATAGACACATTAAAATTAAATTTTCTTATGTAACAACAATTTTCTTCACTATTTTAATGAAATCTATAATCTCTATTAAATTTGTACTATTATTTTGAACTCTATTATGTTTACAACACATGTAAAAAATACATTTTGTATCACATAACAAAAAAAATAGATGAATAAATTTATAGGAAATTAATATCTCATATGTATTTTCCATGAATATATGAAAATACATTAGGTATTATAGATATTCCAATCATATGAAATAATTAATCATTCATAATAATACCCCCAGGTTTCAAAGAAACATAACTAGTCTCCTGAATAAATATTATTGTACTATAAAACTTTTCCTCTTCTAATTTTAATGTTTTAACTCCTTGAATATTCGTTATATTATCAGAACATAGACATCATATGCATTGTTCATTAGTTTTCCAAACATTGAGAATATAATGTAATGTTTAATAAAATTCATCCATTTTTTGGAACATTTCAATAGAATAAAATCATTAACTAGAATAATCCATATATTAATTCATTATTTTCTTTAATTATATTCAATCATATTTAATATCATTTTGATTACCAATCATATTGAGTATATGAGAGTATAATTACTTATGTCAATTAATAGATAATGCCTTTAAAACCTAGATTTAATCTTTACATTATTTCATAGAATTCTTGATTTTCATGTTTAAAAACATCAAAACAAGGTTACATTGGAAGGAAGTATTATAACACAAAAAATATTTCTCTTGCAGATGTATTTTTCTTATGCTACCTGTATTATGAGTTTATTACATCCAGATTCACATTTGATGAATTAATTTCCAAGATTAGTATGTGATGATGATTCGTTTATCAACAAATAAATATATCATATGAATATCTTGTATTATATCTTTTCGTTATGCATTATTTATGGATTTTCTACCAATTTAATTTATGAATAGAATAATCATATCTACATAGTGATAAAAGATTCATATTTCACGAAGCAATGAGTCCACATTTGGATTCATCTCAATATTATATATTTAGCTAGGGAATCGGTTAAATAAAATAAGTTGTGACTCTTGGATAGTTGAGAAGATAACCACTTATCTAAATACATTATTTGGATTCATTTGATATTATTCCACTTGTATCCTAACCCTTTTGTATTATTTGATAATATATCCCAATGAAAATACCAAAAAAATGAAATGAAGGAAAATCTAGTGGCAGATAACATTGGAATAAAACTACCCTATAAGACATTATAGAGCAACTTATTATTTTATGTTCCTACCAATGATAGTCCTAAGGATATAAATTTGGAATGAAATTCCCACATGGATGATTGAGATAGTGATATTTTTTTGTTTAGAAGAAATATCAATCATATTATCCATGGAGTTTTTTAAGGGCAACTCAATATAATGAAAAACATAATTATTTTAAATTAATAGGTATTAAATCATATTTAATCAGTATCATTCCTTGTTTTATTTCCTTTTGTATATGCATGATTATAACAATGTAGTTATGGAAATACTTATTTCAACAACAATATTAATGTGTTAAACCACAATAATGTGAAAATATTTACACATCCCACAATTCTATGTTAATCAACCAAAAACAGAATTCAATCAAAACTTTATATATCTAAATAGATCATATTCACATGGTATATAAATTGTTAGTGCAAAGGAAAAGTGTTATATAATATTGGTATAATCTATATGAGAAATACCTAATAAACATATATCCAAATACATTTAAAATCATTAACATGGAAGGCCTCTATGAAAGTATCTAGTTTTACCCCATGTATCTCTACATGATGATATTTTTCTCAATATAGAATTCAATTCATGGAAACATAAAAACCTAGTATGTAGAAACTATGTCAAAAAACAATTTTCAAGCTCATAACATGATATTACAACCGATTTTTAGGCAGATAAGAAGTAAATTTCATGACATGAAACCCATATTGATATAAAAGGCATTATCCTCTAGTAAATTTATATAAAAAAATTCATAAAAATAATAAATATTTAGCAAACACTTTACTAAACACGAATATTAAGTAAATTTCACAGATAAAAAATGATTGATTTATTTTCCAAAACATGATACATTTATGATCGATTCATAAATAAGGATAATTATAAAAAAATTATTATTTAGTTAGATTATAAATATATTATATTAATTTCAATAAAAATCCATTCATATTAAATATTAAATGGAATTTAAATGATATTTTATGAATTATCAAAATTTTATAATTCAAAATATATTATATAAATATTATATATTACAAATATGAGATAATTTATAATTTTCAAAAATATTATAAATCACCCATTATTATCTCAAAATAAACTTCTATTTTTAGATTATATGGAATGACATTTGATTTTTTAAGAAAGTAATTTAAATTATTAACATTTAATATCTGGAAAGTATTTTTCATCAATATTTATTTAATTAAGTGTAAATAATATATATTTAATTAATTAATTAGTAAAATAATTATAATCTAAAATATCTCTAAATACATTTAATTATGATTTATAATATTTTTAAAAACCGTAAAACTAATTAACCGTTTTAATAAATTAATTATATTTTCTTGTTACCCATACACAAACCCCATATTTCGCATAATGGTATGCTCCATTTTATACGTACACTAATTATCAAGATAAGGGTAATTTATGCTTTTAGATTCCTATATAAAGTAAATTTCAATTTTACCTTTAAAAAAATCAATTTGAAAAATCACTACAAAATATAAATACAAAGATTTCCTTTAGAAAAATCCATAAAATAAAGGTTTTACCTATATCATACTCCTTTTCCTAAGTGTATATTGAATTTTTTATTTTTATCATAGAAGTAAATACTTGAGACCTTTACACAACATCTCTTATAGATTTATGAATAGGGTAAAGTTGAAATTACCCTTACATAAACCCTTTTCCTTAAGGGTAATACCTTTACACAACTCATATTCATAATGGTAACAATGTGGATTCCCATACATATACATTTTGTAACATCGCCGACATGTAATATGCTAAACTGGTTCCCCAAACGATGTCGCCGATTGACCTCAACTGCGCCACCCCATATAATATAGGTTTCTGACTAGCATCTTGGGTTTAATAGATATCATTGGGAGACTATACCCTCTTCACCAGAGTAAGATAAAATAGATAACAGGTGAAATAAAGGAAACAACAGACAATCAACATGAACATAAATTACATACCATTTCCCAATAGGGTACAAAAACAACCAAATAATAAATATACCATTTACTTTTAACCATTAAAATTGTGGGGGAAACCCAAAATAAAGGGAAAAAATCAAATTTGTAACACAGTTCATGGTTCCATGTCCTATTCCCCATTAATTTATATCCGAAGACCAACTCAACTCCCCAGCATAAGGCTGTATCCCTTATCATGACTTCTAATCATGAAATTTTGATTAGGCAACCAAGGAAGAATGAGAAGGTTGTGTGTATAACTCATTAGGTCACCCCAATGGTGTCTAAAATATATCATGTCTAAATAGAGAGTTCATGCATGTACTAAATTGATGGTAAGGTAAATAAAAGGCAACTGGGGTTCCATTAGTTAACAATTATTAGGCCCCAGCCTTAAACCTTACTTAATCTTGAGTTATTAAAAGATTACACCTTGAGGATCTTTTCAGGTTTAGAGTTTTAGAGAATTAGATCATAAAACATGCATTACATTCAACATATAAACAAAGTGGTTACATAAAGATAATATTCTTCTTTCCCATCAATGGAAACATATTTAAAATAAAACATGGATTCTTTCTTGACACTCCCTTGACACTATCATCATATCATGTACCTTTCCCTTGACCTGTGAAAAACATTTCGAAAAAACATGGGATGAGCATAAAAAGCTCAGTAAGGGATATAAAATATATATGGAAAGGAAACATGGGTACATATATAAGTAAGAATGAAATCATACTTTACCCATAAAACATAAGCACTTCAACATACCTCATCAAATCATGAATAAATCATAGGAATCATAAGACATAAAGGTAACTTGAGGCATTCATAACATTCTTACATAGGGAGTAACCCTCTTGGTTACGTTTGGAATACCCATCACAGTATATTCCCTAAATCTCTTCGGATAAACCTTAAAGTTACACTCCTTCGCATTACCCAATGCATTGGAGAGCTATATCGGGCTCACCCGCCCTTAGTTTATCACAGAACCACTCGTCTTCATAATAATGCCCAAGAACCTCAACATAATCGTATCACATAAAATATGCATAAAGGAAACATAACATTTCCACCTTTCAATCACAAGATATCAATACAACACATTGATATAAAAACATGATGAAAACCATTTTCAATAACAAAATAAAATAAAAGTAAAACATGGTATTTATTTTTCTTTTAAAAAGAAGGTATGGCTTGTAGGGGAAGCCGAAACTCAAATAATGGTCACGGCAGTGGAGAAGTCGTTGTCGCCGCATACATACGACAAAAATATTCCCTTTTGTCATTTGGTAAACACTTCATATAAAGAATATTCCTTTTGAATAAACGTAAAATTCAAAGGTGTTTATACACCATATAAAAGAAGGTTGTGTATAAAACAAAATATGCCTCAATGAAAGGAGATCGAGAAGAAGTCCCATACATCGGGTCCGAATTGACTCGATCATTCTTTAATCTCCTGAATAATAAACTTGAGTTAATTTCTACTTGTTTAAGAACCTTTTTCAAGTTAATTATTTCTTTTATATCACTTATTTCTATGTCACGAATACTATGTAATTATTTAAGTTAATAACGGTCGTTCTAACGATCATTGGTACTTGAGTAAAAAATAAACCCTTTATAATTACATGTTGTTCATGTATCCATTATATCCAGAATTATAATCATTATGTATATATCATATATATCCAGTATATACATGCATTTATAATATTACATAATCATTTAGAGGTAAGAAATGAAATGCACCGTTCATGGAGACGGTAAGCCGTACGTACGCATGAACGCTACTTTCATTTCTATTTCATATTTTATAGAATGGAATCACAATGATATAAAGTTATATTATAATTCCAGTATAATATGATATATAATATCATATTTCTATCCTTTATACGTCCCACATATGGTATTTAACGAATCAAATCACTTTGAGGGGGCGGTAGTCCGCACTTCCTTAAATGAAGATATCGCGTTTACCCATAATGGAAACCATAATGGTATGCCCAAAATGAAAAATACAGAAGCATAAGGAAAAATTAAACATATTATATATTATATATAAATATAGTTAAATATTAATTGCCACCTTTTAAGGTGTTAAAAGAATGTGGAACAATCATCGTTTCGGGAGCCATAAATTCACCATCCACAGAAACAGTATGTCCTTTAACCATTAGATGTAGGTGTGTGTAAGTGTAGCTTGAATCCTTCTTATAACAACATCCTAGTATATTGATGATACTGGATTTGTTATAAAAGAAAATAATAAAAAGAGTTTAGGGGGTTGGAGATGCAAAATCAAACAAAAGGACTCAAAAGAATACATTACCTTAAAATCGGGTAACTCTCTTAGATTTGAGCTCAAAGGCTTCCTTGGGAAGACTTCTGCCCAAACTAAGGCTTCAAGGAGTAATAGAGGGATGTGGAGAGCCAAAATGGGCAGGGGTTGGCCGATCCAAAGGCTTTGGGAGTGTGGGTAAGGAGGTAGAGGTGGGGGCCTTTTATAAGAGGAGAGGAGGGGCACTCTTGGAAGGTAAATAAAAGTCAGTTTATTTTAAAATGGTATTCGGATTTAAGAGGTCCCACATTGATGTGTTTCGAGGATAAGGTGATAAGGGTTCTAAATCCACCCATCTAATAGGTTTTGGACATGTTTAGGTCTTATATTTTACATTATCATTCCATTTTATTTAAATCCTTAAATATGAGGTCATCGCTGCATCATCATGATGTCATAAATAATTTAATTTATTTAAAGTCTAAAAATTATAAAGAAATTACTATGATGTAGGAAATCTTTTTAGATTTCCAATGACTATTTATAATCAAAAATATTATCTTTATAACCCCATGTAAAAATTGTTTTAGTAAAACATCTCATGTTTGTGTCATTTTTACTTTTACATTAAATAAAAAGTTATTTATGTCATTTCCCAACCAAAGTGGCTCCATGGGGTCCCCAAGTTGACCCATGGATTTTCTTGGTCGGCCATGACACATCCAATGAGGGTAATACATGTGTCAAGCTCATCTCATTTTATTAAAGCATTATTTTTACCTTAAACTACACTAATTACCTCTAATCACGATTAAGAACTTAAGAGTTACTATTCACAAAAAATTATTTTAATCTCATTAAACCACATTTTACTTCTTAATGACAACCATGTATGTCAGATTTTTGAAATTCAAAACATAGAAGTGGTAAAATTTCATTTAAACAAAAAATCAGTTTTTATAAGTACCACTTAGTGGTTTTACTATTCATCAAAAATTGAAGTTTTTCAGAAAAATACCAAAAATTCACCATAAGATATATTTGATATTATGAATTCAAAAATGAAGTCTATTTTACAAAATTAAAAACATATAAGTCACATTAATTAATATAATAATTAATTCCCGCTGTCATGACAAATAGCGTGTTTTTATGAAACAATAAGTATCAAAAGATTGACACCAGTTTAAGTCCAATTTCAAAGTGAAATTGATTCCAATGACCCCCATTGGATTAAATGGTAAAAATACATTCTAATTTCACTTCAAAACCAATTCAAAAGATAATCTAATCATATAAATAAATTAGATTAAAAAGCAGTTTTGATGTAAAATGCAGTATTTTTCACTATTCATTAAAAAATGAACATTGTCTGAAAAATACCAAAAATTCACAAAAAGTAAATTTTGATGTCCCAATAATAAATAATAAGTTTATTTTGACAAACATAGCTTATAAAATTGTCAAAAGATAGATTTAAAAATGGTTTTCCATCAAAAGAAAATAAAACAATCTTTTAAAAATACTAGTGTATTACATGCTTAAGATTGGATTTATTTTCATTTTAAGCCTCTAAAACACTATCTAATTCATTAATAGACATATATAAAAATATCTATTATTCATTACTTACTTGGGATGTTACAACAATACTCACATTAACCATTTAATCAAATGAAAAATTATCATCACTTATTCCATGGGATAGGCATTTACATCATTTATACAAGGGACTAATCTGGAAAATTATTAGGCATAACAGAATTAGTAAATTTCCCTCTCTTACAAGGGGTAAAATTTTAATAAAAAATCACAACACACTTAATTTAGAACCTCAGTCTAGGTAGTTTCATAAAATTCAACTGTTAAGGGAATATAACCTTAGTTCCCTTCCCCAAAATTTTCATTATAAGATTAGGTTTATATCATCAGTGTAACCCGAACTATGGGCGTAGATCCCCAAGTCCAATACGCCACAACTACCAAGACCTACACATAAGTTTATCATTCCATTTTCCACATATACCATATCCTAAATCTATAACAAATCGATATAAATAACATTGACACATCATGATTATTTTAAATTCAAGTTAACATCAACTCAGTAAACATTAGTACATTTAAAACAACATTTCATAGACCATTTAACCCAATTCACTTTCTGATTTGCCAACACATTATAATAATCAATTCCATTAACATGGATCTTTAAACATATTCATCAATTCCCATACATTAAACCATTTAAAATATTAATCAATTCTCAAGATGTTATTCTTATACCATTCCCATTATTTCACCAGAATTATCGCACTTAATCATTTCAAATAAAATAAAAAAAGTCATTTAGCATAATAACATTATTTCATTAACTTGTTTCATATTAAACCAAAAAATACATTATTCTATTTTCAATTATTATATATGACTATAAATATTTCATTTTAAAACCATATAATATATAAACATGCCAAACAAGGGCTCAAAGTTACCACAAATCAATTCTTTTCTTAACATAATGATTTTCCTTGATCGAGAAAGTTGGAACACCACATTGGTGGCCCCAAATCAGAATTTTCATCTCAATTCAATCTATAGGGTTCATGAGGGGATCAATTCATCATTTGGAAAACCACTTTACCAAATCTATATAAATACAATAGTTACACAACAGGAAAGGACCATTGAAACAACCACACATTCCCACATCCAATTCCAGATAATATGATATAACCTATAGGCCACCTACCTCGAATTTGTAGATGAACGAGTGCTTAATCATAGACATAGATTGAAATTCCATAACTCTTTCAAGCACCTACTATGATACACTGTAAAATGAGGGTGTTTGAGATTCTTGATAAAAATAAAGAAAGTACATTCCCTAATTCGAAAAAGAGAAATAAAATAATAGTTAGACATATATGGAAATTCTATCCACACCCAAAGACACAAAAAACAGACTAGATAAAAAGAATATTGACCACTGGTACAATTTGAAGGTTTTTTACTAGGTTTGTAGGAGATTAAATGAGGGAAGAAATTGGGTATAAAATATTAAATCTTGAGGGGGGGAAATTTTAAATTCTCACTTTTTAAAGGGTGCATGGTTTGGACGTACTATTTTCCAAACCATTCTCCAAGCATGTCTATTCCACAATCCAAGAGCGGTATAAGCCATATGTTTACCTAGGGATCCAACACAGTTTTAAAAAATATTCACCAACCATGTGATATAACTATGTAAACAGTTCCACATTTTGGATTTCCCCCTTGCATGGTTTGCAACAACCATGCTCCGGTCATGTGACCTGCACATGATTGCCCAATTTCAATTTCATTCATTTCCAAAACCCCAAAAACACCACAGAGGTTTCTGATACACCTAATAAAAATTTAATTAGTCAAATTTAAGGGATCAAAACCAATATTTAACCAAGAACATACCACCAAAATTTTTAGGATCATACAACCTTCTAACCATATAACAACTAATCCTTGAGCCACTCTTCCCAAGAATCACTGTGATTTCAATGTAAAAATATTGGGCCACTATCCCTGCATATATATCTCTTCATTACATGTTTACTCATGAACATTACCATCCTTTCATAACACCGGAACCAAGGGCACCATCTTTCTTCATAGGAATTTCCCACTACGATCTACAATACGAACCACATGCTCCTTAAAAGATGAATCAACCTCCAGCTCAACATCCCCAACATAAATCAGATGTAATTGTTATGGGTGGTACATATGAATCAATGACATGTAATAAATATTGGGCATACCACTATACTACAATATAAGATCATATTGGTGTTCCATTGGTCTGATCCTCTACATAATTTAAAAGAACCCCATATACCAAAGCACCATCATACATTGTTTATGAATATGATGGTTATGCAACCATGGAGACACCTGAAGAAACACACCATCACCCACAGAAAACTCAAGATGTCTATGATTATGATCTACATATGATTTCAGCCTAACTTGAGATGTTTCCCTATGTTTCTAAATCAATGGAATCTATTTAGACATCTCTTATATGAGACTCAGTCCTAATGAATATGATTCCCTAGACTCCATCCAACACAATAGAGATCTATATGGTCTTCCATAGAGTGCCTTATATAGTGGCATATGAATCTTAGAATGGTATCTATTTATGTGGGGAAACTCAATATGTGCTAGATGTTTTCCCCTAAATCCCCCAAATTCTATGACATATTCTATCAATATTTTCTCTAGAACATGAATTATGATATTCTATTTCCCATGTGTCTACAATTGGCAAGTCGTACTCAGAAAACATGGGTAACAACTTCCATTATTAATTCCTTCCAAAAGAGTAAGGTGAAATATAGATCATTATAATAAATTATAGTGTATGGTAGGCCATGCAACCACACTATGTCATGAACATGCAACACACCCAACTGATACATGGTGAAATTCTCTCGAATCGGTCAAAAATGAGCCAAATTAGTCAACTGATCCACAACTACCATGATCACATCATTTTTCTAAGGCATCCTAATATGACCAAACACAAAATCCACCTTAAGGTAATCATATTTTCATTCAATTTTGGGAAATTGATGTAATAATTAACCTAGATACTGATGCCGAGTCTTCACCTACTGACATGTAAGGTATCGTGCCAAAAATATTCCAAACTCATTCTTCATACATCTCCACCAATACAGCCTACAATGATCAAGATACATTTTGGTCAAGCTAGGATTAACTGAACACATCAATGCAATAAACTATTAGATCATCTATTCTCACAGAGATGTTGGCATGAAAACACAACCACTAACATATAAGACCCCATCACCTCTAACAGTCAAACCAGAATGTGACTCCCCACCATTAAGACCTTCCCCCGAAGAGAAACAGTTAGGGTCCTCAAATATCCTCTTTTTTATAGGGATCATAAGGGAATGTTGAACTACCATTGAGGAAAGGTTCATCTTCCCTTGACCATCCCGAATCTCCAGTAGCAACAATAAATACCTCCATCCTCCTCCACTCAGAACTGGAATCGTAAACAGTATTATTCAGAGACCTCTAACTCAATGAATCAAGAGCACGATTTAACTTTCCAAACATTTAAAACTACTCAAAATCAAAAGGATGAATGCACTCAACCCATATTTTCTATCAATGATTCCGATCACACAGAGATGATATGTACTTATGGTTTTTATGTTTAGTATATATAGAAAACCCCTCACCCAAAACATTGTGTGACCATAACATCATGGCATAAACCCCATAGGCCAATTCAGGAGCCTGGATGGGGTAATTTTATTCCTCTGTCCTTAAATATCATGAGCCATATGAAACCACCAGATCATTCAACATCAACACCTACCCAAGCCCAACCCAGATGCATCAAAAAACAAGGTATAACCCATAAAAAGCTCAATTATGACCAGAATCTGTGCAGTAGTTATCCATTTCATTAACTATTGGAAATAATACTAACATTACCTAGACCATTAAAACATCACTCCATTCTTTGTAAAACGTGAAATTGGTTCTTCAAAATAATAAATGTTTTCAGTGAACCATCAATAATAACCTTCCAATGCATTAAAACTTCAGTCATTAGAAATATTCACGTATTGCTCCCATTTCAAAACTTCCTGCATTATCTCAATGTAGACTATCATACCTTCCTATGAGATGATGTGACCCAAGAGATTCAACTTATCGATCAATAAAATAACATTTATATATATTCGCATATATCTTATGCTCTTTTTACATAATCAGGATAATTTCATGATGTTTAGAATGATTATCAAGAGTCTGAGAGTAAAACCACAAGTCATCAAAAAAGAAAACTATGAACTGGTCAATGTATGTGTGATTGATTTGCTTCATCAGATCTATAAACACTTCTGGTGCATTGGTAAACCTAAATGACATCACAACAATCTCATATAACCCATACCAATCTATGAAGGTTGTCCGTGGTATATCTATAATCTCACTCTCAACATATGATACCCTTATCATAGATAAATATTGGAGAACATTGAATCACCTCTCATAGGGTAAAAAGATCATCGATTTGAGGAAGATTTTATGTATTCATAACATTCATCCAATTCTACTTATTATAATAAACACATAAATGAAATGATACATCATCCTTTATGGAAAAAACACTAGATATCTCCAAGGATACATACTAGACTGAATGAACCCTTTATTCTCCAACTCCTACAATAGAATTTTAAGCCCATTGAGTTTTGATGGTGCCATTATGTATTGAGGAATAGAAATTAGTTTTGTCCCCGACATTAACTATATCAGAAACACAATATCTCTCTTATGTCGAAGCCTTGTAATGTCCTCAGGGAGAAAAAAATCAGAAAATGATGCACCACTGGGGGAATGAAACACTTCTCTACTCTCTCTTCCTCAATTATAAGACAAGCCAAACGAGTTATGAGTTCACCATATGTTGAAAAACTGGACCTGAATGGATATCCTGGACATCCAATTCACCTAGATGTAAGTAGATGTCCCCCTAAAGAGTGTGAATTTTACCCTAGGATGGTAACAGTCAATATGGGCCTAGTACAACACTAGACAATCCATTCCCAAAATCAGACCAAACCTATGATATCAATCACTGACATGTCCCAAAGAGAAGGGTACTGACCAAGCTCATGAGTGCACTCTTTACACATCCATTATTTTTTACTCACCTCACAAATGACGTATCAATTGATATATACACACACATACATTCCAATATTAGTACCAACACAGCCACAAATTGATAATATGTAAAATATTGTGAAGAGCCTCTATCAAACAATGCACTGGAGAGTGTGGAAGCAAGAAATAATAATCAATACTTTAATAGTCGATTTTCTATCCTCGCCACCTCTAGGTGAAGACATAACTGCTTGATAACAACCTACCCCTTGGACCTAGGCCATGGTCTGAGTTCCAAGTACTGCACTACCCTACTGATATGGATGGTCTCACCCCACAGTACAATGTCCACCACCTTTATCAGTATGAACAGTCGAGTTGTAACCACCTTCAAGATATGGGGTAATCCATCCACTACCTAAACATGACACCAATATTGATCCCCCTCCTTGGACAGCTACTGCGGGTTACCAAAAAACCTCTGCACATGATGCTTCCTTCTATATTTTTAGCACTTGACCCGTGGCTGGGGGAATATACCACAAATGTGTCCTGACCTCTTGCACTAATAGGAAAACACATGATCACCACCTTGAGGGGATGATACCCACTTCTAACTATTATTCACTCCTCCAAACTAGTGATGATTCCTAAATAGACACTTCTAACTTTCATAATTCAGACAACTAGACCATCCAAAAAGAACCAAAAACCAACAACCTAAATCCTCATTTATGTTCCCTTAAGAAATAAGGTTCTGATCCACCACATATATAAACCTATTTAAACAGAATATGTTCACCTTGTAATTAATCTCGTCTCTATGTCCATCCTAAAAATGTCCCTATGTTGCCACCTTTTCCCCTAACAATGCTTTAACAATGAATTCTAAGTCCATCAAACGTCCCACTTAATTCATCATTGACATCATTCTATGGGTCAACATAATAAATTCTAAATACCACTCATGTATCAAGGTCCTTGTATAGAAATGATCTAAAAACATTTTTTTTATGTCTTCCCATAACATACCAATGGTCTGCTATGTATGCACCATAACATCACATGAGTGCTTTGGTGGTCCCCTCAATATGTATGCAGTCAATGTGAATCTCTTCTTAGGAGGAGTCTCTATGTGATACAATATCATTTAGAAGAATTTATCCAGAACTCTTCTACTCAGGTCCACCCTTTTCAGCAAACATTGGAGGGTACTACAACTGAAACTTTCTGGTCAAATCAAACATTCCTGGCATTACCCACCATGCATCCCATTCTATAATTTGAATAAAATGTTTGATGTTCTCACAGAAAGGAAATTCTTCTCAGTTAACATGGGAAAATGTGTTTTACTACTCATCTACTAGTAAAATATTATTGGTGATATCCTCATATCACTCGTCTGGCACACAATTTCATGGATGATTTTTCTCAAAATTCCAATCAATAAATTTTGAACACATAACATAAATATTTCATAGTTTTCACATAATAATGATCTCTATTAGCTATAAAAAACTCAATAGGCATACACTATCCAAAAAATATCATCACACTCATATCAGTATCCTCAACCATACCAACCGTGGGTCATGGTGAACATAGGATAAAATAACTCACATGAACACATGTATTTTAATTTAACACCTATTATAACATGTCCTCTATAAAAAAATAATCATTTTTCTTCTAGACACCATTAACATTTCATAACCTTTTACAACTACAATTTTGACCCATTGAAAACCCTTAATTAACCATGAATCATTAATCAACCTTTCACGTTTATTTTGTTTTATAATTTAGTCATCTTAATTAGATAGTACTTTCCTCATGTTCTCTAGAATCTAAAATACATCAAACCCTTTATGTCCCACACACCCATCCCTTGTGTTCCTATTATGATTAATGTCGTCTATTTCCCTAGGTCCATATAAGGATGAATGAATACACAACATCATCCTCTCTATCCATGAGAAAAATATGTTAAAATAGACACATCACACAATAAGTGAATCGTCCAATGGTAAAATATCATTCAACTGTAACAAATCACATCAAGGACCATAATCCCACCCATGGGAACATGGGGTTTCCCTTGTACATGGCTTAGCTACTCCCATGAATGAACTCATCTTCATGAACTGATATATCCTAATATCCCTTCAATTATACCAAATATTAAGACAATAGAAAATAACCACTATGATACCACATTGTTACATCCTTGACCCAGAAGCCACTAAACTAGTGGCCCAAGATGGGTCACCACATGACCTCATGCACACCTCCCAGTAGGCTAGATGTTTCCGAATAGCAGAGAGGGGATAATAGATCACATGGGGAGACTATACCCTCTATACAAGATTATGAAAAAAGATATTACATTTGAAATAAAGGAAACTATGAACAATAAAATATAAACATGCATTACTATCCATTTCCCAGTAGGTTATGAAACAAAACCGAACAATAAATATTCCATGTCATTCTAACTATGCCAATGGTGAAGGAAACCGAAAATATTGACTAATAACAGATTCCCTAAAATGGGTATTGAATCTAACTCTATATCCTCATCCATTCACACCACAAGCCAACTATAATCTCTAGAATAGGGCTATTTCTATTACTCTGACCTGTAACCATGAAATATGATCAGTTACCCAACGTCAACTCGATTAAGGTGTGAGAAAAACATATTAGGCTACTACCATTGGTGTCTAAAAAATATCCTGTCTAAATAGGTAGTGTATGCATGTTCTGAATAAATGGTATGGTAAAAAAAGGCTACTCATGTTCCATTAGTTAATAAGATTCACTTTAACCATTTAATAACCTGAACAGATTTCATCTTGTGTTCCATGGGTTAGTCATTTATATCATTTATAAAATGGCCTTTGATGACCGATTACAAGGAATTAGGGAATTAGTAAAATTCCCTACCTCACAAGGGATAATCAATTAATAAACAATTACAACACACATAACATGGAGCCTTAGTCCATGTAGTTTAATAAAATGAAATTATTAAGTGCACTATGCATCAATTACATTCTTTAACCATGCATTATGGGATTGGGTTTAGAGCCTCGGTCTAACCTAACCCATGGTTATTGATCCTAAATGTCCATGAACCCAAAACTACCAATACATGAGCACTTGGTTTTCATTCCATTAACCACATATTCCATCTCCTAAACAATACAAAAATCAATACAGATAAGAATCTCATGTCATGATTGTTGAACATGTTAATTAAAATCATGCTATAACCCATTGTCAGATTTTCTAATTACATTTCATATGACATTAAACCCATTTCCATTTTGTGTGCCTCAATCCTTTAAAAATCAATAATTCTCTTACCTTGGCCCTTTCAACATAATAATAAATACACATATTTCAACCCATTTAAATCATTCATAAATTATCATGTATTTACCCATTTAACACTCCCATAATTTCAAAAGAATTTCCCACTTATGAATTTCTAATATAATTCATAGGTCATTTTTCACAATCACTTTATTTCATCAAACTATTTCATATTACGAAAAAATTCCCTAATTCCATTATCACAATTTAGAAACAACTATAATATTCCATTTTCAACAGATTTAACATATAAACATGTTCATCAAGGGCACTACTTTATCACAAACCAATAATATGATTAATATTATATTTTTTTATGATTAGGAATGTTAGATCACCCCATGGGTGGCCATAAATCAGTCTAGTAATCCTTAATGCATCCCATGGGGTTCTTGATGTGTTCAATTCACTATTCTATAATATTTTATTCCAAATACATATAAAAAAATAAGTACAAAATAATAGAGAACCAATAACAAAATGAAACATGCACCAATCAAATTGGAGACTACATGATATAACTCGCAGAACACCTACCCGGAATCTGTAGATGAATCCTCGCTTAATCACACCCATATACCTCTATTCAATAAACCTTTGAAGATATAAGCAATGATGCTATGTAAAAAAAGGGTTTTAGGGATTGAAATGATGAATAACAAAACCAAAATCCCTAATCTAGGAAATAGAAACAAGTGAAGTGTTACACTTACCCAATGCTTCGATCAATACCCAACAACACTCCAAACAACCTATAAAAGAAGGAGATCGACCATTGAGAATATTTTGGGGATTTGGTTTATCACTATGACTAGAGAAGAATATATGGGAGAAGAAATTGGGGTGAATCCATAAAATCTCATGGGGGAATACTATAAATTCTCATTTTTTATAGGGTGCTTGGTTTTGCGACACATTTTTCCAAACTGTGCACTAACCATGCACCTGACTCTATCCATGTGGGGTCCATGTCATAAGGATACCTAGGAATAATGTATGGTTTGAAAAACCATGTTCCAAATCTATGATATTCCTCTTTCAAAGGTTGCACCGTTTTTCTTTCCCACTTGCACGATTTTCACTAATAGTGTGACAACCATGCGAAATGCACATGATGGATTGATTTCACTTTCATTCATATCCTAAACCCCTAATACACCCAGATATTCCTCATACACTCATTAAAAATTATTTATCAAAATTAAAGTGATTCAAACAAAAATATATATAAGAAAAACCATTATGATGTTTGGGATCGTATACATTTTTAGTAAGGGTATCAAAATAGGTAATCATGTAACAATAAATCATATTTACTTTATTTATAACTTCTATGTAAGGGTAATATATTTTTGAAAACCATTTTCATAAATCAAATAGTGATGATACAATTATTTTATCCTTAAATGTTATGGTAAATAAAATTTACCATTACATAGCTTATGTAAGGGTCCATATTCATCTTGTTTTCTAAAAACAAAAGTTTTTTGTTCTTTAATTGATAAATAGTGATTCAAACATGTATAAATCTAAAAGAAACTACCATTGATTTCACTGAGGTGTTTACTTTTCTCATTGAGTGACCATTTTTAGTAGAAGAAAACTCAAAATACATCAAATCTATCTTCAAGAAATCTACCAGAGAATAATAAAAAAATAGTGTACCTAGAATACATGAACATCAGCAGTTTCCATCTTACATCCATGGAGAGTGTTTCCGAAAGAGAATGTGGTCCAGCGAATGAATGTACTTTTCTATAGAGTTGATACACAAACTAATGGGTCCATGATCATATCTTCAGTATCCATGAAATACTAATGGGTACTAAAATGTTTTTAAATTAAATAAACATATATTAGTAAGCAAGAGAGTTTTATAGAGGCATATACACACTAAACACCCAACAAGAGTGGATCTCTACATCCAATATAGGTAAATACTAAGGAATATTGTATTCATGAAACATTGTATATGTTTATAACGATTGTGGAACTTATTTTCATAATTCACTACAAAAAATAAATGAAATTAAATTAATACATTCATAATGGATTTTAACTGATGAGTAAACCCTTTTATGGAAATAAAATAAATATATAATTATCGTATATATATATACATTTATTATTCATGCATCTCATTCATGAAAAACATAAATTATAATAATTTTTTAATTAAACACTTATGTATATATAATAGAATATTATATATATATATATGTCATGAATTATATGAATGTTTATATATATCTCATAAATGTATATTTTAGTGCATATCCAATATGTACATGTTCTGTCTCTATCCTACACTATGTGTAAACTATACATAGAACCTAGCCTTGTGCCTTTTATAGAATTTGTCCATATACAATATATAGGCTCTAGTTGTGTACTTAACATAGGGTATTGATGTGTACCATGCATGTCTGTGTACTCTAGTATGGGTTGTTTGATTGAGAACTTGGTCACACCCTATATTCTCTATAGGGTGTAACCTGAACAAAAATTCCATATAGTCTATGTATTTTATAATATACGAAAAAATAAAGTACACACTATATGTGTCTTAGAAGAAAATTTTATGTGATCGGTTGTTTTGAATAGAAATCATCATAAGATCACTAGAAACCCCCATTTCCCTTAATGAAACCACATGACAACCCTTTAGTAGATCCCAAAAACTCATATTACAAATTCAATTTTAACATATATTGATTAAAAGGAGGTATATAATGAAATATCAAAATAGGGAATAAAAAATTGAAAAAATGATGATGTTTTAAACCCAGATCCATATTCTATAGTCATAATATCTTGATCCCACTATAATCTAGTTCCCTAGACACGATCCCCTCTCCTTCTCAATCAGGGTAAACTACACCAAAAATGACTAAATCCTTATTGTTATTACATATATAGTATAAAAATTATTGAAGGGGGGTGTTAATTAAATAGAAAAATAATTTTAAAAATTACCAAATGAAAACCTAGATCCCAAAGCTAGTTTATACCTAGAATAGGAAAAAGACCCAATGGTGAACTCACACGTGGAGAATAAATTTAAATTTGAGACTTTGTTAAAAATATATCACTATTCTAACACACATGAATGCTTAATTTTGGTGATTTAAATATTATGTATTTAATTAAAATATGACCTTCTCAAAATACTACAAAACTCAATCCCAATGGTAAATATCCCATTTCAATGCCAAGTGAAAAATAAAAAAAAATTATAATATTATATTCTCTGGGAAATTATTATTTCCCCCCAATAATATCCCACTAAAAAATATATATATTCCTTTATTTTCTCAACAAAGAACGATATGATTCATTACATATCCAATTCATCACACATTGTTGTTTGTAATAACACCCAATATCAAACAAAAAATATTATTAGTTCATGGAATACAATCTATATCATTTTTATCTAGTTCACATATGCTATATAAAATACATCGGTAATATATCAGAATTTTTATCGTACCATTATATGTAATAAATGTTAAAAATTTGTCCTCAAAGTTCCCTTGATGAATTTTTTGATTGATGAGTTTGGTCAATAATGGTGCCCCTCATGATGTTAATTTAAAAATAGCGATATGTGAGTTTATATCAATTCAGACACGATCAATATAGCATCATTATTTATATTGATTTTTTATTTAACTATAAAAAATATCATTCTATCCTATTTTTTGGTTTTTAAATAACATTAAAATTGAAGAAAAAATTATGATATATATAGAAAAAATTAATTTGTGATTTTAAATGTTTTCACATAATATATTTATTTAAAAGAAGATAATTTTTTGTTTTGAGTCTATTTATAGTTGACTCATATGAAAAATATTTTATAAATATCTTAGAAATATTTTATATTCTATGGTGACTAAATGAAAATGGTGTAGTGCATGAGACAAAATGAATTTTCAAAAAATCTAGGTGTAATTGTGGTTATGGTTCACCTGGTTAGTGATTAGGTTTCTTAAACAGGATATTGATTAGGAAAAATGGGTACAATAAATCGCATTTCTGAATAAAAAATTCTCACATGCCACAATTTTTAGAGAAATAACTAAAAAATATTTGAATTATAAGTTGGCACTAAAAAGATGAATTATGTGACTAAATGGATGAAAATATTATAAAATTATTGACACTATATCTATGATATTAATGGGAGTAACAAGATATAGACAACAAGGGGCATATATCAAAAGATAAATTTTGGATCTTGTGGTATTGTGAAGAAATTATCATGGACCAATCTTGGTTTGGAAATAGTCATTTTGATGATTATACTAGTAATTATTAAATAAAACCTATGGTGTGGTATTTGAAATATGGAATTATGTATGATTAATAATATATCTAATAACTAAAACAATATAATAAAATGGGATGATATGAGGCATAACTTTCCACAAAATCCTATCCCGCTAACGTTTTAACCACCACACCCATGGTGGACAGGTTTTTACAATGATAGTACTCTAAATATAAATAAATTGTTTTGTTTACCTCCTTTTAAGAAAAAAATCAATATAAACTAACACATTATCTATAGATAATTATAAATATATTTTTAATGTATTGATGATAATAACAGTGGTACAAACATGAGAAAAAATCTAGAGGTGCCTGAGGCATAGAAACATGGATTGATTAAATTATTTACAATTATCATTATTTATTATACTTATGGTTCATATAAATATTCATTCATTATTAAACAGATTATTGATTACAATATAGTAATGTACACAATAATATTTTAATTTTTATACCAAGGATTATCTAGTAGATAAAATTAGTGGGTAAACCATCCAAAAACCCATTGTTTCAAGTGTACTCATTTGGAATATATCTCACATCATCACAATATTTTATTCTATATCTAATTTCACTTAAAAATAATGTTAAATGGTTTTTATTGTTATTGTTCGGTAACAACTGAATCACCCCCTCTCAATGGTTTCTTTATTCTCGCTTGTTTATTTTACATGGTATTAAATAAAGTTATAGTTTTTTCAAGTTGGTATATAAGTAATCTCTTATGCACCCTCAACACAATGGTTCCAACATTTTTCAATTTCATCTGAGTTTTATATTTATCAACAACATATTTTTTCAATAATATGTATGTAAAACATGATCAACCTCACAAAAAAAATAGTTTCTTGTTTAAAGGGAATGAATATATTCTATAGAAGATGTTTCCCTATATTGTTTCTTTTGGATTGGATGTTCTTTATAACCCCAATAATGGTTTTTATATTCCTAAATTTGAGATTACCTATAGTTTACTAGACAATAATAATATTAAATTTAATGATAGATAACACAATATGTCACTCCCACCCCTCTCGCTAAAGGATTTTACCAGAGTTATGGGATTAAAGATAGAATGAAAAATATGGAGGAAACCACATGAGAACAATGAGGGAGGAAATAAAGTGTTAAATTCACACATAATAACATGTTATTCTCAATTTGAAGTTATTCATCTAAGGGAAAACGCGATGGTAGATGATTTATTTGTTTTGTGAATCAAACTTAAAGCTTTATATGAATATATGGAGAAAATATTGAGGATTATAAAATGTTAAATAAATGAAGAAGGATCCTCTAGGATAAATTCATTATAAAAATATATTCCCTAGGCGATTAATACATGGATGGGTGGACCATTTATAAACTCAATAACGCCTTTATTAACTATGATTTGAGAGAAGGTATAACCTTAAAAGTAGAAGGTAAATCATAGCATACCACTATCATGGCTCCAAAAGATTGAGACATATTGACCCTGAGAAGCATCATAAATAATAAAATAAAATAAAATAGTATTCCCTGAATTTCAATTTGTTCCTACTATTATTATTATCGAAATGAATGTAGAGAGTTAAAATAATTATAAGGGAATACATCCTTTTATGTGTTTAAATTATTCAATCAATTAATAATTTTTAGTTAATTTTGTTTTGGAATGGAAATGAATAATAATGTGATGATAAATCATTGAGATAACCAATGAGATGAATGGTATCAAGTAGAAATAAGAAAGTACCATAAAAATAGGATTTTAGAAATAAAAACATGATGTTATATACTATGATGTGGTAAGAAAAATAGAGGATCAGAGCTCAAATTATGGAGGCAATGTTTTTTTACAAAAAATATGTTTTAAGGTCAATATAGTGATCCATAAGGGAATATCAATGAGTATCTTAAATATGATGGGAATATAAAAGAATTATAATTAATAATTTAACATTTTGTGCACTCAAAATAAGATTTGAAACATGAAATTGATAAGAACTAATTGAGTAAAGAAAATAATTATATTAATAAATTCCATGATTATGTATATATTAAAGTGATTAATTATATGTTTGTGGAGTTTATAAGAAATATGGTTAAGTTAAATAAATCTTTATACTAGGAGACTTGATTATTGAGATTACTATATAAAATCTTATTTCTATGAATTTGGAGGTAAATGATACTTCAAGAAGATTTGTGAATATAATAATTAATTCAATAAAACCTACGTTAAATTTTTATATTTTGACAAGGATGTTGTTGAGAGTTCGTGACATGTCAAGGAATGTTTTTTATTCTACAATGAATCATGGATATTATTTTTTTTATTCCAAGAAAAATTATCTTGGAAACTATATATTTTCATTGAAATGGTGGATAAAGTGATGTAATAGAAAAATCTTATTACTTCACATAAAAAGACGAAATCACGCATTAAAAATCCATGTGGGGGTGCTTAAATATAAAAAGTAATGAGGTCTATTAAAAAGATATTTAAATGGATAATCCTAAATGAAAATAAAAGGTGATGGTGGAACTTATAAGTATAATGCTAATTTATAGAAACAATATATTTTAAATAAAAATTAAAAATAATTAATACTTTTTATAAATCTTATTTCCATCCAATTATATTACACATTGAAGTGATATTTTTTGTGATATGTAGTCTAGGGAAATAAATCCTATTTTTGATAGTATAATATTTGTTGCCCGAAATATAATATAATTAATGAATCAAGGGGGATTAAAATTTTTGTTTCATGAGGCTATCCGAGAAAACATAACAAAGAGAAGTTAAATGTATATAAATTCGTTGGTTCTACTAAGGAAACTTGTGGGGGTGTGATAATCTCGAACTCATCACCAAAATACTTCTCTCCAAAATAAGAATACTTGAATAATAATTAAAAATAAAAAAAATATTTGGAATTTGAATGTTCATAAAAAACAATAATTGTGGGGGAATTTTATAGATTCATTAAAGTAAAGTTTTTGGATATTTCATAGTGGTTTCTCATCACACATATATAATAAATAAAAACACATAAAATATATCTAATTCAATGATAATGAATTTTTCATTTTCAGAAATTATAGATCACTCGATGTTGTAGGAGTTGAATGTTCCAAAATCAGTGGCATAGAACATGAATCCTCCAATGTTCAATTTTTTGATGGATTTAGAAATATCATTTTTTGTATTTCTCAACTATTAGATACTATGAATGAAGTGATTAATCATAATAATGGGCGTTTCATGTTGAGATTAATGGATAAGCTATCAGTATGATAGAACATTTAAGAAATGATAAATTATTATATATTTACAATGAATAGTGGTCATGTTTCATAATGATGAATGGGGTAATGATCAATGTCAAAACAATACTTACACATTTGGTTCAAAATAAAATTGATAATATCATCAGATATGAAGCTATGAAGAATTTGTTAAAGCTAAATCTTGAAATACTCAATACATTTGAAAAATTTCCCAGCCCAAAAATAGTGAAATGGTTAAGAAGGTAGTATTGGTTAAGGAAAATAAACCTCTTTATTTCATACATTTAGATGTTGGTGGTCCATTAATCTTAATTTCTTCTAGTAGAGATAAGTGTTTCATCACAATTATTAATGATTTCACTCACAAAACATAAGTGTATTTTATGTCATGGTAATCAAAACATCTTGAGATGTTTAGGATTTTTTAGTGGTGTGATGATAATAAAATAATATGTGCTATCAAAATATTTCATTATGATAATGGATTAAATATCAATAATGTATACATTGAGGCATATATCGAGAGTCGAATAATAATGCAAGAACATAATTCTATATAAATTCCCCAACAAATTTAATTAACTATTAAAAATATATAAATATTAGTGAATATTGGATCAAATATGTTGTCTGAGAATTGAACCTTGAAATACCTTTTAATAGAAAGAATAAATTTTCTTTCCTACATTCTCAATTAGTGGTTATATCAGCAATAATTTAGTGATGAAACAATATGAGACGTGGTATGGGAATTATCCTATGTTGAAGAGTCTATTTTGTTTCAAAACAATATGTTTTAAAAGATCAATTGAGTATATTTGTGAATGTTTTATGGGATATACGATGCAATGATATTCCAAATATATACACTTGGTGCAGGTGTTGTTGGTGTTATACTAAAATTATATGGAAGATTATTGATATCTAGGTTTCCATTATCTTTAAAATTTAAAATTTATTAAAAATTTATTTACCCACTAATAATTAGATGAATGATTCTTGAGGATAAATTATTGGAAGGAATGTGATTGAATTGAATGTCATATTATATTTTCATTGTTCACATGTTGAATATGAAATATGTATTAGTGAGGAAGGCCTCACGTAAGGAGTTTATAAGTTCCTATGCCTATAAAAACATGTTGGCCCCAAAAAACCACAGAGGAAAAGTAATGTGACTAAAAATATATCTAAATATTATAACATCCATCCATAACATCATGTTTTTTCTTGTTGAAAAAAAATTGATGGAGCAGTATCAAAAAATGAGGACTGGATAACACTGATGGGACAAGAGTTATTTTATAATGAAACGAATGAATCATTGGAATTTTTCAATATCCAAAAGAAATGGATATTAATAATTGAAACCAGTTTGTTTGAAATAATCTCATTTAGAAGGGATAAATATAATACGAAAAAAAAAATTGTTTGGAAGGGGTACTATAATATTAATGGCATAAAAAATGATAAAAACATTTCTCTTGTTTTAAGGAATGGAATGATCTGAATATTTAATAATATATATGAATATTGGAATTAAAATATTTTCTTATTATAAATATAGTTAGTTTTTCCTAGTCATGAAATTGACGAAGAGGTCAACATTGAATAATCATAAGGATATAAATAATATACAATATGAAACCCAATCATGGTATTAAAATATATACATTATGTTAAGGGTAATTAAATTATCTATATATATTGTGAATGAAAATCTATACATGATAGGATATTAAACAATATCACTCATTTTGATTTTGTACATTAATAACAATATTATTTCATAAAACAATAAAGAAACATTTGAGAAAGTTCATACCTAAAAAAGTAAATACTTCTAGATGTCTAGTAGGTGAAATGATGTTCCTTTTGGACCATAAAGTTATTAACACATTAGAATATATCTTAATCTTACAAGAAAAATATATAAATGACTTATTGAATAATTTTAAAAAGTGATGAATCCAGAAATGTTTCTAATCTTATAGAACTTAGTTCCATGTTTTACTTAGATGAAAATGGAGTGGGGATAGAATATATTTTTGAAGGCCTATATAAAGATTAATATACATTATATTATAATGTAAAAATTTAGTTACTCATCCTCTATGATCTCTAGGCTACATTTTTTTATTTTCATCTTATATTAGAACAATTTGTAACATCCCATATATCATGTGGTACACATTTATCTATTTTTTTATAATACATATGTATTTTTATATATTTAGGATGTTTTAGGAGCTAGAAAAGAGTAGGGTTATTATTTTGGGATTATTCTAAAGACATAAATGAATTAATATAGGAGGCATAAGACCATGCAGTAATGTTGGGAATTGTAGTGTATTAAGGGCTGCATAAGGATAAAATTTTGAGTATGTGGATAGTCATTCAAAAATGAACTGTGGTTTCATTTTAAATATCATTGATGATAGAGGGGGATACATTTTGAACCAGATGTCACTCCTCAAAGTAGTGTGTCCATGGTTTTTTCATTCTGTGTTAGAATATGGAATTATGCCCTGATCAGAAGGGGAACACCACAAGGTGACCTTAAGTGGGGGTGTTATGGGTTGATTTATATTTTCATGATACAAAAAATACCTATACCATTTTTATTATATTTTAAATTAATTTAATAATGTGACAAAACCAATAAATTGGTTACACCATTTTCTACCCTACGGTCATACATCTTCTCCTAGAACCTTGATGTGTTTTAGAACCTCACCCTCTATTTCTCAATCGATTGGAATTTCAACTATCCTAATATATCAATAATGTAATGGTGTTAATATGATACTATTTATTATTTATTATATTTTCTACTTTTAAATAATTCATTGGACATTATATAAATTAATTGTTTTTGGTAATTTTTTTAAAATCCTACTATTTTCACCAATTAATCAATGATATTTTATGATATGGGATCTAATATATCATGAATGGTGTTCCTGAGCATTTACAACAGTTCATACGAGTTCCATGCTTCTAGTAAATCATAGGTAGAACTGATCATGTGGGAATACCCTTGAATTTATTTATAATTGTTCTTTCTATTTTATGACATGTTGGTATAGTTATTTATGGTTGTGAGTGTACATTTAGGATATATGTATTGATATCATGGAATTAGATAACCATTCCTCCTATTCAAGAGGTTATGTACATGCAAATTAGAACCCATGAAGGAAATATTTGATTAAAGTTTGTTACCATAAAATCATTTTGAGGAATACTAATCCATTAAACGATGAATAGAAGCATGGGAGTGGTTTTGGCTTATGAATAATTTTCATAATTTATTAATATATCTTGACTAGTGATGTATCATTCACTACCTATAATATAATTACAGTGATATTTCATTGACCATGATGAATGTCACAATATATTATCATCTACACTTGGGGTTAGGGATTGTGATATATCATTCACTGGGCTACGTGACATAGATATATCAATCAGCAGGGCTATATTAACGTGATATATCATTCAGTTGTGGGTTATGGGATGGTTACATATCATTCCCATCAGTTATTGAGATGGTAATATATCATTCACCATTGTTTTTTGATTATAATGTATCATATACCTTAGGGTTTTAAGTAGAGACACATCAATCACCAGGAAATAAATTGATCTCCACTATTTGTTGGTTTGTGATGTTTATGGTGATGTATTATTCAATGGGAAGTGTTATGTTATGGTGATGTATCATTAAATAAGTATTTTGATGATTCATTATTCACTTTGGGGGAATTTTTTGTTAGTGTATTTTTCTCATATGATATATGGATATATTGATGACTCATTCATGCTATCTATGAGAAATGTGGTGATGATCCATTGACCCTTAGGTAGTTCTCACGCTATGGGTGATTTTTCCAATTCAGGAACTAGACGAATGATGATGGTTTGTTTATAGGATTGGATGTTGTGTTATCTATAAAAAAATCCATATCTCTATATTATATTTAATAATATTTTATATAAATAATGATATTGTATATTCCTGATTTGATTAGGGACCTTATTAGTGGTGTTCAAATATGTTTTTATCACACAACGCATGTGAATCTCGGAGTGTGTGAATGATGGATATATCTTTTTATAGAATCCTCACCAATAATAGTTATGTAACACCTAGAATACAATATTATTACACACAATAGTAGTTTCCCAATGAGGGTCACTCAAACACAATACTCCTTAAATATAGTTATTAAATTAATTAAAAAATATAATGTCGTAAAAATAGTACATAATGGATGAAAATGAAAAAATTTAAGTGAAAATGAAAAATAAAAAATTATAAAGACAGAAAATGAAAACAATTATATAGATTGAAGGAACCTAATCCAAAGATTCACATAATGTTTCCTTCACTGTCATTAAAAAATCATACATATTCTAATTATATGGTCATGTCCAATCATATACATGATTATTCCAAATACTATTTTTGGTAATCCCATAGTATAACTAGAGAACTCCAATCTAATTCATGCCACTGTTTCATAGATCTTTTATATGGGAACACCTCAACCAAGTCTAAATCTAAACTATACTCATTTGGTAACACCCACATCCTTTTCCTCACATGAGTACATGTTTTAACATATAAAAATACTTAAGATATGTGAGAGAGATCATATTTTCATATCATGAAATAAAATAACATAAAACCACGATAAATAGAACAATCACTAACCCTAAAAATCTGTCTCCCATAGGATACCATAATTTCGAAAAGTATAGAAATAATGAAAATAATATAATGAAATCATAAACTACTAAATATATTTTTCCTTATTGTGCTTAGAAGTGGGGACATTAATAATGAGGATTATCTTTAATATATGATTAAAATAATGTTGGATAGACCTATTATTTAGTGGGATAATGTATTTATTGATAATGTTTAAAAGGGTAAAAAATAAAGAAAAAACAATTTTATGTGTCAGTGTGGGGGGGTATGAATTGAAAAAATTTCAAACATTTTTATTGATTTTTTGTTTTAGGAAATTTCTTTATATAAGTGGAAGGAATTTTTTTGGATGCTTAAAGAATATATAATTTTATTATTTGTATTTATTGAGAGGTGTTAGTATCATGTGGTTTTAAGTGTTATGATGACATGGTCGTGTGTTACTTATATAGAAAAGATAAAACTATTATCTAATTATATTATTTCACAAAACAAGTTCCCACAATAAGGATAATAATTATTAAATAATGATTTATTTCTATGTTTGATGAGTTTAAAATTGAATTATATTCCACTATTTCCAAAACAAATACCAATGGTGTGATTTTTGTGATTGAGAGATGCTTTGGGAGATTGTTGTGACCATGGGTGAAACATGTATTAGTACTAATAACGGATTTCAATGAATTGTCATTTTTATTAATTAATGTTTCTTTAAAAAAAGAATCAATGAAGTCAATATGATATGGTTATTGTGTTGGATTTGGTTTTCAAAACATTAATCATATTCACACTCATATGAATATATTCCTTTTATTTGAGGTGAAGTATATTGCATTGTTATGAAGAGTTTGAAGTTATTATTATGTTATTAAGAGGTGTTTTGATTTATTTATATGTCTATTGTATCTAAGAATGATTTTATCTAAAATCTACCATAGTCATCAACATGTAAGAGTCATTGTTCCTTATACTTAAAGGTCACTCTTTTCCAAATACAAAAAAATGACAAATACAATAAATATTCCCTATGTACATAAAGGAAAATTTAAATAGAATAGTTTAAATTCTCCTAAGTCTATAATATTTAAATTTCATCTTGATCAATACATAATTTTCACCCAATGTAGTCATTACCGAAATGGAAATTTATTATAGTTTCCCAATATTTGTATATGTAAAACTGTCTAAAAATCAGAATGTTTTGAAATTCCATAAATGTGTAGGATTTATTCTGAGTAGAAATAAAAAAATTTAATAATGGGGGGAACATATCAAATAAAAATAATAATAATATTACTCTGAGGTAAAAATATTTCTAGACACCACACTAGAAATTTCACAATTTACTTAAATCACGATTAAAACATTAATTTTTTTTATTAATTTCTAATGGAAACTACGCAACACATAAGAGTAATTATATTGATATATAAAAGTTGCTAATAAAAAAATGTATAATGATATATATATTTTAGTGAAAATTTATTGAATTATAAAAACAAGAATGTTTTAGTAATTATCAGGGATTATTCTGAAGAAATATTTTTCATATTTATAAAGACGATAGAAATAAAATAAAAGTATGATGAATAATTTTTTTATAGATTTAGTATTATCAATGGAGTTATTGATTATAGACGTTGTAAAATAAGGGTTTCAGTCTAAAAATAATATTTCACCAAAATCATGTTTATTTGTAGAGAAGAAGAGGATCACTGCACTGTGATAACCATGGAGGGGAAATTAACATCATGAAATTTTTTGTAATAATGATTGTTTTCATTATCAATCAGTTTTCAACTCTATTATTGGAGATTGAATTTTAAAAAAAAATGTGTTCTAGCACACTAGGATACATGTGTTCACACTATGATGACTTGGAAAAATTTAATACTCTAAAACGGAAGATATTGGTTAATTAGGATAAGTTGAGAGGAATTTAATAGTAGTTGAGGTAAATATGATGTTAAAACACTAATTTATAATTTGAACATGATCATTAATATGGCCTTTACTTATGAAAATAAATATATTTGATTCCACTGTGAAAATTTATTTTAATTCATTAAAAATAAAAACATATCAATTATTGATGGAAGAGCGTATAAAATAGGAAGAGTATAATGGTGATAGTGGTCAATGTTGAAGATGAAGATAGAGGAGATGATGAATCAACACAATGAAAAATAAATTTATATATGATATAATTTAATAATCTATTGTTATGGGTAAAATAAATTGAATTGAATTTATTTTTTATGAGATAAATTTACACAATTGGTAGTAATTTTTTTCATAAAATTTATAGGTTATTCCCTACTCTTTTGTCATACACAATGCTGAAAATAGTGTGCTATATGGTCTTAAGGGATTATATATCGTTACATGGACTAGCTACTAAGTTTTATTAGAGATACCTATAAACATTTATGTTCCTACTATGTGTGTTCATTTTTGTTAGTGATAACAATATTTTATAAACTTTAATTGTAGATGAAGTTTTTTCCAAATATAACATTAAAAAGGAATAAAACATATTTATTCACCCTATATCTTATTGAATTCTCATCCATCTTACAGGTCATTTTGGTGTAGTATAAATACCATTATGTTTTCATTCATCGGCGATCTTCTAATTGAAAATTAAAGATAATGTGTTCCTCAGTGATTGAAAACGTGGTCACTATATTTATACATTGAAACTAAAAAACGAAAATTTATTGAATAACAAGGGGATTCAAACTTTTGATGGGAAAAATTATATTATAATGAAATAAAGTATGCATCCCTATTTGTTATGTATCTCCCTAGATGATTTAGAGGACTCAACTGATAGAATATTTTCTCATGATAAAGCTATTTCTATGATATATGTTTATAAAATGAATATGAAGTATTATGGTCATTCTAGAAATGATATTTTCTTTAACTTTTAGAAAATGAGTTCAACATTGTTAATGTAATGGAGACATCAAAGGGTATTTTGGATAAATTATAAATCCTCTATTAATGTAATGAAAATTTAAATCAAGGCATGTCATAGTTATGAGGACTAAAATATAAAGAACTTAAAATGATGGATGATGAAATAATGGATAAATTATTCAATAATTTTAATGAAATTGTGAGCACCATGATAGGTATTAGTGAAAATTTATAGGATTCTATGGTTTTCCAAAATATAATACTCATTTTCTAGGAATGATTTATGTAATGGTCTTGACATTGGATGACCTTGATCCAGGTACACTTATATTGGAAGAATTTTATATTATTATAATTGACAAAAAGGTGTTTTTACTCATTTATACAAGATTCAAATGTGGTAAATGAATTTTTAGGAGAAAGATACCAATAAATTGTTTCATGTTTGGAGAAATAATATGTTTTATAGAAAACTATTAGAATATATAAAGAGAATAATATTGTGATGATTGTAATGAAAAATAAAAGAGTTTCTCCAAGAAGAAGGTTATAATATTTGAAATGTAAAAGTTTTATATAAATGGGAAAGGTTATAAATACTCGTTATTGAAAAATATAAACTAATTTCGATTGATTGGATATGTCTGCAACAATTTTTATGATAAGGAATTTAGAGATTCTAGTGATATTTAAAATTAACTAATGGTCACTAAGTTAAATGAGGTAATTTTCGCTAGTTATAAAATTAATGATGATAAAATTGTAGAAAAAAGTGATATGGTATCTACTTTCATCCTTCAATCGAAAATCCGAATTCTTGTTACGAACATTATGGTAGACCTTTACATAAATCAAAAATTGATTTCCCATGGATTTTGGATAGTTTATTTTAATAAACCATGATAGGTGATCTACGAAACTTATGAGATTCCTTAAATTTTATGAAATTTTTTGTTTCCAATAGAATTTTTGGGTCACATAAATTCTATTAAGTTGTATAAGAACTGTTTTAAAAGGTTAAGCTAATGTCTTAGAACACTTTACATATTGATGTTATATGAAAAATTATAAATTTTATATCAACTATATGACGAAAAAAGTAGTGTTTCAGTTACAAAATATGGGTTTTTGAAGTTATTGGATAATGGATATATATTTATAAGAGGAAAAATTAAGGGTAAAAATGTTTCGGGTTAGTGTTGCTGATAATCCAGGTTCCCTAAAATTAACGGATGAAATAAATTAGGAAATCACATCCTAGATCATTATGGATAAAAAATAAACAATATTAAATGAGGATAGAATATTAATTTTTTCCATATACTAAAGGCAGATGAATTTGATGTTATTTATATGTGAAATGGGGAATTTTTTTAATTCTATATACAATAACGCTGATATTGAAAAATTTAATCTACTATAGATCATTGTTTTAGACATTTTTGTTGCAATTAAGAAGAAATATGTCAATGAAGATAACTATTTTTTATATTTTAAATAACAATATGAACGTATCAATAGAATTATGTTTAGGAAGAATAAGTCAGATTAATTTAAAATTTAAAAAATTTATAAAAGAATTGTTGAAAAGAACTGTGGTTTTTCATTGAAGTGGATACAGATAAAAAATAGTGTTTAATATACTAGGGGAATATTTCAAGCATTTATTGGGACCTATTTTGTTCAATATGAACTTAGTTTTCTACAACTACCACACCCAAATGGTGTTCTTGATAGAAGAATAGTAGTTTGGTGGAGGTGGATCATACAATGTTGATTGAGTATGATACCTCTTGATAATTATGGCAACATTTAGTTGATGTATAAATTCATATTGATAATTGTTTATCATATTAGGAAAATTTAAAATATAACTATATTATATGTATCACTATAATTCCATAGTTTTTAAATATTTTAGGGTTTTGGATGACCTTTTAATATCAAAGTTAATGGTGCAAATCATTAAATGTTCATGTAAAGGGGATTTTATGAAATTATAGTAGGTTATGCAATAAATTAAATGGGATACCACATTAATTATATATATACAAGGATTATTTAAGATAACATCATTGTAAATGTGTTGGAATATTTATATAATTAAATCATAGATCTAGATTCAAGTTCTAAAATTAAATAAAAAGTAATTTTCTTTGAGAATTATGGAATATGTTATGAAACAAATAAGACTTTATAGGAATTTATTATTAATGATAATATTTTAGAAATTTCAATTGACGAATAAAAACTATTTTTAGATCATCTATGTATTTAAAATAATTTTGAGTTCCAATATATCATTTCATAACTAAGAAAAACGATTTAAATTAGAATACCTTTGAGTTAAATAACATATTCCTAATGGTATTATCATGTTTAAATAAGATATTAAAAATAGGAATCTAAGAATAATTATTTGATAGATTATACGAATAGAGAATTATTTTTTATTATTAATATTGAAACATTAGACTTGACGAACATCTCTAAATACCATAATGTTATAAAAAAAGAGAGGTTTTCATTATAAGATGAATGAAATACGAGGAGTGGAACAAAACATGATCAATTTATTATTAAAAGGATAATAATTGGTGTATGTAATTTATTTTTATGAGACTATTTCATATTTTTTAAGTCTTGATATCTTTAGTATATTTTATTATACTATAGAATGAATGAAATACATGTTCATATAAAGGGATGCCAATTCAACATTCATAAATAGTGATTTGTAATAAAAAGTGTATATTTGAAAACCTGATGCTTTCGTTCATAGAAAATATTAATGTGATACGTATAAATGTTTTTTAAGGATCTATATGATTTAAAACAATCATCCGGAACATGATATTTAATTTTAACCACTCTCCTTATGTTATAGGATTTCAAGATGGGAGTGGGGGATGAGAACCTCTACATTAAATATGACAAGGATAAATCAATTATATTTATTTTCTATATTTATGATATTATCATTTTTATAAATAAAGAATGCATGAGGAAATATTTTTAGTAATTAATGAATAATATGTTTGGCATTTCCATTCTTGGAGAAATAATGTATTTCTTAGGCTTAATTTTTTTAATATGAAGATCACATATTTTTTTTCAAGAGACGAATGACTAAGAAATACTGATGAAATTATTCATATCGAATAAAAATATAATTTTTTCCACAATTTTAGTTGGAAAAATTATTTTTAAATATGATAATATAAGGGAGGTTTTAATTTTTATACAAGAAATATTTATGTCATGATATAGTTTATTCTATTGCATTATGTTTCTGATATCATAATGAAAAAAATTATTTTCATTTAAAAAAAATATAATGCCCAAATATATTAAAATAAAAATGAATAATGGATTAAAATATTATTGTAGTGGAAACCATAATATTTTTAGTTTTTTCAGAGGATTATTGCGATGGAAATTTTGAAGATGGAATATCAAAATCTGATAGAGTTTTCTTTTTGGGTAAAATGTTCATATATTGAAATATAAAGAAAAAAATCATGGGAACTTTAGTACATATAATGTATAATATGAGGATATAAATCAAGATAAAAACTAATTGATATAGATGTGAGAATATTTGAAGTATCTCTAGGTAGAAGTGGAGTTTTCAGTGATTATGGATTTTGATAATCAATGTTCCCCCAATTCATTAAAAAGTATCATCCAATATGAGTGATCAAATAAAGAGATATAAAATATCACTTCATCAAATATTTTGTGAAAAAATGTTTTCAATATATAAATATCTTCAATAAAGGATAATTGTTTTGATTTATTTTCTTATATAAACATAAAGGATATATTTCAATGATTGAGGTTGATGATGTGAGTTTAACCTCATTAGAATAAATGCTAAGGAAAATATTATTTGAATTTTTATTTCCAAAATAGGATGAAGACAATATAAACATCACTTTTTATTTACCCTTTACTATTTTTACAAAGTGGGGGACAATAATATTTGAGAGAATCCAAATATATATTATTATCTTAATGGGGGGTATATGTATTATTTGGAGGGAGAATATATTTAGGGATAGTATTTATAAGTGGTTGTAAATGAAATCGGAATTAGTGAATTAGAGTCTTTAGGATTTTTGAATAGTTATAACATGTTTGGTGATCATTGTCTATGGAAGTGTAAATATATATATTCAAGGTAAATTTTCGAGATTTGGAAGTGAAATAAGTGTTTATTATTAGTTTGTATCAAGAGGAATTGGTATCATGTGATATCAATGGTTGTGAATAAATGGATGTTACATTTATAGAAAGCACGACATTATTGTTAAATATTCTTTTATCCCACACTATGTTACCTCAAGTAGGCTTAGAATTATTTCACAGTGATTTATTTCTTGCATTGATAAGTTGGAATGTGATTTATTTTCTATGATTTCCAAAAAAATCCTTTTTAGGGTGATTTTTTTACACAGGGATATATTTGTGGGGTTTTTTGAGCCCATAAATAAAGAAGGTATGGGTATACTGATCTTATATCAAAGAAGTATTCTATAACATCTTGTATTTTACTAGAGAAGAATAATTTGAGAATATAAGTGGATATAGTTATTTTGTTTTCTTATATATATATATAAAATAAATTTAAACTAATATCAAATATAGTCAACTATATAAGACAATGTAAAATCCATAGTTATGGACTATTTTAAGGTGTTTGTACCTTATTTTTTTGAGTTTGGAGTTATTTGGAAGTGTTTTGAATATAAAAATAATTAGGTCTAAAATATTTAGATGTTCTTAATATATAAGAATCATGTGCTATATACATGGATGCTACTATATAAAAATGATATAAAATTTACTAAGTTAATATATTTTCCTTATGTGAATAAATGTAAGTATAAATATATCACTTGAAATTTTCCAATATATCTAATATATAAAACTCATCTTGATTAATATTTAATGTTACCTACATTTAGTCATTTGTGAAAAAGAAAATTCCCATTATTTCATTGTTTGTGTAATGGTAAACCCAGGATGAAATCATAATGATATGAAAAATCTCATAAAGTGTAAAATATATTCAAAAATTATTTGATTAAAACAATTAATGGTATAAAACAACTCTATATAAGTAAATGTAATTTTCATCATTCAAATTTATATTTAGGTGATCTTATTTTGAATAGAATAAATAAAATTATATTTCAAATACCTATGTGTCGCTTCTCAATCAGAAAGTTTAATTATATTGGTTTTTAAAAGTTATCATGAAGAAATTGTGATACATAAAGGTAATACATGGTTAAAAAATTGTCTGAAACTAAACAAATGGGATATTTTTAAAATTACAATGGAGTTTTAATAAAAATTATTTCCATAAAATAGACAAGGTTTTGAAATTACATAAAACAATTATGGCTATGTTACATTTTGGAATGGAGAGCATACATAGGAATCTTGATGATAGTGGTGGGAAAATAATGGATGTTTCACGAGAATAATATTGTTCCACAATCATCTTGATTTGTAGAGAAAACATGGTCCTTACACCATTATGAGAAGTTGTGAACAATAAAAATTAGTCTATTATGAGGAAGAAACATTTTTTGTAACCTAAAGTAAGTTTCAACCATATTTAGGGTGATTTAGTTTGAAAAAAAGCTAATCCAACATACCTTGATATATTCCATTATTCTATTATAACCTATATAGATTTGATAGACAAAATGGGATTAATTGAGAGTACATAAGAATAGGTTAATAGTTGTTTAAATAAGTTGGATCTTCTAATATTAATTTAAAATTAGAATTTCTAGTGTAGACTATTGTGGCTGTTGTGAATATATATATCTGATGATATTATGAATATATTGGGTAATTAATTTGAAATAAAAACATATATATTATTGGATATAGAGAGTGAAATAGGGGAAGAACATAATATCAGGTTTTTTTGTAAAACTATAAAGAGGAGAGAGGAGAATACTAAACATCATAAAAAAATAAGATAAAGGATTGATATAGTTTATTAATCTCATTTTATTTTAAAAAATAAATATATTTTATTTTATGAAGGAGTGGTTTGCAAAGGATGGAGAATTTTTTGTAACACCAATTCAAGTATATATCCTACTATTTTATTATCCACAATGATTATATCAATGGATTGTATAGTACTGGGTAGCTATATATTTTACATATATTAACTACTTATTTTTTCTACTAGTTTTTATAAAATCTATTTTGTATATTGTGTGTGTAAAACTAGTCTAGTCTTCACATTAATAGGAGATGAAGGTTATTTATAAAATAAACATAAAAAGAAATTTAATTATTTAAGTCAACCACGCATAGAGTGTTATCAGAAATATTGGGGTTATTTTGAAAAATGAAAATCCTAAAAGAATTATGTGAACACCAAGATTAAACCAAATAATAAATGCAATGTATATCATCTCATAACTGTGAGAGTAAGATATCACATTTTAGTGGAAGAAGAAACCCTGAACTATAATTTTAATTGCATGATTTCTAAAACAAATCAAGGAAAACATATACTAATCCATTTCTGGTAAATAAATTTATAATCCCTCCAATAAATCCCAATTAAAATAATCATGGATAGAATATATATAAATCTCCATTGATCTTCTACCAATATCCTAGGCTTATATCATTTATCTTTATATAGGTGAGAATAAATTCCCACTTTCCTCTATTACCTTATCTTCACGATCTGATTCCATTTAAATTTTTCATTAATTCATCACTCTAATATGATTAAAATTTAATACAGATATTACATCTCAAATACTTATGTGTATGAATGTAAACAACATAAATCCACATTACCTTAGTGTCATGGATATCATGTTATATTATTCCCTACATTTGGTTTCTCAAATGTCACACAAGTTGAAGACCTTATGTAACATGTAAATGTTTAGGTTTATTAATAAACATGAATTGTTTTCCCTTACACCAACTAAGGTTCAACTTACCTTAGCATGGAAAATTTTTTGTTAAACTTATATAAGAATTTTCACTCCATTATTTCAATAGAAATTTGTTTTTTTATACAAACCAATTGTGCATGTAGAGTGATTCATACCTCGGATACACCATATTGATTTTAAGCCTATAAATATTCTATTAATTCATATATGATATTTTCAATATCATGGTTACTAAAATGCAACAAGGCTAGTTCCACATATTTTTAGTAAATTGTCTAATCGTACATAGCGCATCCACCATTTCATCGACTCTTAAATGACTTGTTAAAAAATAAATATATTCTTACATAGTGGAATTGGTAGTATTTCCTTCAAACTACACTTCAATAACACCATATATAAGTTATATCTATCCTATTGTAATACATTAAGTTAGGTTATATATTAAAATCAAGATATTATAAAAATTTTATAATAATGTTATTATAATAACTAAAAAATAAAAATATAGTCGATTACCATTATATGTGAGGTTAGTATGGATATAAATAAACATTTAAACTATAAAAATATGGAAAAATAGTGTTTTATCACACCTTTAGACTTAGTTTTTTTATTTTCAAGAAAATAACACATACCAAGGATAAAAAAATTCTCAAGGAAATATTTAGAGCGCTTTTCAATTATACTATCATTGAATATATAATGTTTATTATATGAATTTAACATCCCCAATTCCATTCTATCCATAAAAATATTATCAATATCCTATATTACGCATGAATAATTTATAAATATCCTTCTAGAAATGTATCTCTATTCACTCAAAGATTTTTTGATTTTTTATCACTATTAGTTACACGAATGTTTACCATGTGAAATCATTGATTCAAGTTTATCAACATATTAGATTCATAAGAGTGTGTCAATCTGGAGGGGTTTTCATTAGCTATTTTATGGCTATAGGTGGGTGGTTCAAAAGATAAACAATTTTTAAGGACAAGTCTTAAATAATTAATGAACTATAATTTATGTATAAGTGAGACACTGAAATAAATACTCTTTATATAGCCCCTTCATATTATTTGGAAATCCCAACACTTTCCCTTTTATTAACATTTACAAATCAAGAGACATCAATGGTTGATTCTTCCTATATTCAATATTTTGTTTTGTTTTTTCATTATTCATTAAGAAAATATTTATAATTTTTATATAAAAAGAGGTGACATTGATTCCACATAATATAGTGTGCTCTCTTGACCATCATGTGAAGGAATTACCCAATCAGCTTACCAAAAAATAATATATACTCCATGAAATACAGGAAACAACCCTTCTCCTCAAACATTAATTAAATTATATCATGTAGAATTATAAATTTGAGGGTATTTAGGGATGATATTTATAAAATGTGGAAACCTAATAGGCTATTCATGGATTCTATGAGGCTTATAAAAGAGTAAAATGTCAGGGAATTATTAAAAAGGGGTTGTAATTCAAAAAGGATTTTACAAATTAACCTTAAATCATTTTTCAATGAAATCATGATATATAATATTTTTCAAATGATAAAATTACCAAGTTATACATCTTATTTCATGGATCAAAAAAATTATTAAAATGTTAAATGAAAAATATTTTCAAAATTTTCTAGAAATCATTAAAGTTCGTAAGTTGATCATTAGACAACACTAGTGCATATGTACAACACATTTAATTGATTTCCATTAAAAGTTAAAATTGGAACTCAGGGAAATAAAATATATTAGTATTTATTTATATTATTTTATTTATATACAATAATGTTTTTCGAAAAAAATACAAGAGAATTCAAATTCGACCAAGTAATTCAATGAAGCTCAAAGACTCACAAATAATTTGAAAATAAGATTACAAAAAAACATGAAAACCTACATTATAATGGTATTGATTCCCACATAAATATATATTTACTCCCCATTAAACAATCCAAACATGATTATGGAAGTAATCACACCTAAAATAAATTGAGAAAAAAAATCAGTTAACGAGAAAGAGTTATATAACCTAGTCATTATTCATTGGGTTGTCAACATTGAAAATGATTCCATTAAGTGATATATGCTATCCACTTACCTTCCCCTAGACCAAAAAAATATAGAAAGAAGAGTAAAAATAGATAAGAAAAAAAACGATTCATAGGTTAACCATCTCAGGTCGGGGATTCATTTAAACTATCCAGCTCTATAGTACCAATGCACAATTTCCCATATATATGTTATGGGGAATCTTGAGAAGTAAACACCACATATTCTTCATTTTAGTGACTTATAATGTTTGGGTGTGAAGTTGAATGGGAAAAAACTTCTTACTCATTTGTTTTCCAAGGACCAGTTTTAAAATGTAATTAGTTTCATGTATATAAATGGACTTATATAGATATTATAATAATGGAAGAGACATCAATGTCGGTGACTTGACAATAATGAAAACATTTTCTACCAAATAATATATAAAAAATATTTTTGTAATACCAAATGTTCCTCAATATGGGATTTATCTTAATATTATAAATCCTATAGGGGCACCAAAATATTGTTAAAATCTATAAGAAAATTTATAGATAAGTAAAATTTCAATTTAACTATAATAAAATTTTGATAAAAATATGACAATGTTAAACTCTCTCTATGCAGATGCTCATATACCCTCATGGATTGGACGTGAACTTATGAGTAGGAAGTCCATGTGTATGATTGACTGGAATTAATATCCATCACTAGATAAATGAGTTTTTTAATATTTTTTAATATTTTTTTAAAAAATAAAATAAGAACAACATATGAGAATAAATATCCTAGAAATTGGTGCCAAATTTCTGATTCAATAATGTCATTAACTACTTATTAATAATATTTTTATAACTATTAAAATTGATTATTAGTGGAATTCATGATCATCTCCCGATTAGTGGCACTCAAATAGAAAATTCATTTTTTAGTTATTTAATTAATTAAAAATATTTCCATGAAATGTAAAAATTAGTGGAGGAATGAAAATGAAATAAATTCATGATAAAATGAAAAATGAAAATTCAAAAAAACAAAAAATTAGAAAATATAAATTAATGAAAGGAATATAATAATACGATTAAGCTAATGATCACTTAATAATAAATAAAGAGTTATTACTATTCTATATATATGATTATTCTATGTGATATACATGATCATCCTCACAACTCATCTTTGTGGAAAAACTATACAAAAAGATTCATTTAGTGAACTGCATGTGTGTATCATCCATGTTTAGAGAAGTACATACCTAAATCAAATATAAATACATATCTATACTCAATATGTTTTAATAAAATACCAATCCTTAATTGGTCTCTATTTCTACTATATAAAAAACATTATCAAAGGGAAAAAAAATTTATTTTCAATGAAATAATGATGAAAAGAGAAAACCAAGATAAAATTCACAATCACAAACCCAAACCTCACTCTAATTTGAGTTACCCTTATTTTTAAATGTGACGAGAATATAAAAAGTGAAAAATACATGAGATAACATTTGGTGTTCTTATGTAAATAAATCCCTGGGTTAACCTCCCATAACTAGAACTGAAATGACCCAAACCCCTTAATAGAAGAGTCTATATAAAATTCTATAAAATGGAACATGATATATGAAATAACAATTAAATGGATAAAATAGTTTAGTAGTCTTGATAAAATGGATATATAGTAGAATTTATCATTAAATATGAAAATATAAATTACAAGACATAGTGAACGTAAAGATTTTGTATCCACAATATCATTACTATACCCCTTCTTAACATCCTACAAAAAGATAACAAAATAAGGGTTAAGTTATATGATTTAGTGGGGTTGCATGAAATGGAATAAATCATGAGTAAATAATGAATAATCAATTTGGAGAGATAAATAATTTAAAAAACATTCCATTTAATCAATATCATGAGTATGAATAACAATATGGAATGAATAAATGCTAATCAAATAAATCCACATATCTAATAACATGATCATTAAACATATATTGTAATAGCATAAAAATTCAAATAATCTCATAGGTATTAATAAATAATCACATAATTATGGAATTATTAATGTCAGTAATTATAAAGATACCATCAAGGAATCATTCAGATACATCTTATATAAATGGGTAAGGCCTCAGCCAAATACCCAAAATTGTATTTCACATGAGACCTATGAATGACTTTAGGGGATAAATATGGCCCACACATTACATACTATGTATATTTAATTTACAATATTAATGTGGAAAAACATAAGGAAACGTCCTGACGTAGATCACCCCTGAACATGTGCCCAGACCAATCACCACTTTACCTCAAGCACTTCCCCCAAATTCCATAGGCTACCACTAATAGTGAGGGTCTATGGATAGTCAGTGGAGAGACCATACCAAATTATCTGAGTAAAAATAGTGGAAAATATCAGGAAATCACAGAAAAAGTGTGAATAATGACAAAGCAGAAGAAGAAATAATTTAAAAGTTTTGAATAAAACAAAATGGCCAACACCAATGTTATGCAATGTATTCATTATATGATTGTACAAATTTGTAATCAATATAAGATAAATAATTATTTAAATATCAATAATTAAATAAATAAATTATGACTCAAGCCCCAAGGGTGACCTCTTCAAGCATACCGATATTCTACTCGGTCCTCTACTCCTATCTCTAGAGAATATGCAAACAACATAGTCCTGCAACCAAATAGAATCTACTCGGTTACCCCAGTGAAATAGAAGACCGAGTAGGGTGTGATATATAAATCTTAGTAGGTCAGGACCACCAGTGTCTACCCAAAATCTAGAATTTTAATAAACAATTTAAACAAAGTGAATGAATGCACAAATAAAGTAAGTAGTGAAATTTAACTATATACCCATGTACCTTCTTCAGCCGTCAGCTAGGGTTTGAACCTGCATTATTCATTTTTAATGCATTCATAATAGTTATCACACATTCATTTTAAATTATCAAATATTCAAGCCTAGTAAAATTATATAAGCCTTGTTAGGTTATATAATCCTTGTTAATCGATATCCATTATTTAAGTGCATAATTACTGGGGCTCCCCTAGAGACCTGTATGTCAATACCTTTCTCAATCATGCTAGGATCTAAATCATTTTACACATTCAATCAAAAATCATTACATAACACCGGCTTTCATTAACAATTTAATTCAATTTATGTACGCCCAATTGGACCCACAATCCAATGTAAATTAATTGGTATAGAACTTCATGTCTATCACCCTCATGAGTATTTGGAGCATCAGTTCTTATATCACAACCCATGGGTATTTGGATCATCAGTCCCTGACCCATAAAATAATATGTGCATACAAGATGGGTATATAATGCCATTTCATGCACCCTATGAGTATTTGGAGCATCAATCCCTATCTCACAACCCGTTTATCAATCATATATATATATACATATCATTTGGGTAGAATGCGATGTGTTACACCCCAAATCCATCCATTCATTAATTCATTAATTAATTAATCAAATATGTTATTTAATTCAATAACAAAATAAAACTTCTTCCAAATAATTCTAAAATTAGTTAACCATTAAACATCTCAATATTTAATATTAATTAACAATTAATTATTCTTAAACACAAGCATGTCATCCAGATAATTAACTCAACATTTAATTATCCCAATTCCTTAACAGAAATAATGATAATTAAGTTACAAATAAATAATCTTTATTCTCTTACTCATTCAGTCAAATAGTAAAAAAAACCAAAACTATTATTTAGAACAACAATTACCTAATCACACATTACCATTAATTAATCCTTTAATTAGTTAATCTACAATACAAATCACATCTCACAATTAAATTATCAAAAAAAATAATTTTCTCAAACTAAATCTCAACTCTCCATAATTAATTGGCACAATTTATTATTTAAAACAATTACTACTAAATAATAATACTACATCACCATTAAATACGTCAATTTAGAAAAAATGACTTATCACATTAATTAATTTTACAAAAAATTTAATTTTTCTTATCATTTACATTTAATGAATTTCTAATTAATTAACATGTTTCGACAAGATCAACATCCCATAATTAATTAAGAAATTATTTAAAACTATTCAAGATCCTCTTCAACCGATGATTAATTCAACAATCAAATATTCATTCCATGGAATCAACTTGTCATATATCAGTACTAATAGAAGGATATACGGAAAACTCAAACCACAATAAAACATGATATAACACTACTACTACTTTTTGGTTTTAAGGTATCTCACTTCAATTGAGGGGTTTTGTTACAAAAACATGATATTACATATCACAAAAATAACTTATGATATTTAGGATGTAAAATCATTAAACATGATATATTAACATTAAAAGGCATTCAATATTAATACTTCCATATATGGATTTAATTTATAAAAAAATTGATGTAAGAAATTTATTAATATATTTATTAAATTGGGGACTTGGAAAGGGACCCTACCTCGGGGTGGAACAGATTCAATACTCAGCATCTTTACATACGATGAAAACCAATCCAAAATAGTTCCACAATCGCACACAAACACAACTTTATATATATATATATATATATATATCTGCGGGTGTGTGTGCTATCTCTGAAAATAAATTGACCAACTGAATCATCCTGAACCACCACTCCTTCATCAGTGGTTACCAGAACGCATACTAATGGGTCCTGAGAACATTGTTTCACAACTTTAGAATTAAAGAAACAATGAAACCCATTTAAACCTGAACTTTGGGGTTTCAATTGAGAAATCATGGTGAGATAGGAGTCAAATGGCTGTTGTGAATATTGAAAAACATGTAGACAGACTCACCTGGACAAGGTAAACAAGACCCGCAAAGACACCAGAGGGATCCGAGCGCATGAAGAGGAGCCAACAAGGGGGGTGTAGCGTGCCTCGTAGGGGGTGGGAGCTTGGTGCATTTTGCTACTCGTGCAGTGTTCCTCCTCCATCAGTATCTCTCGATAAACTAGTTAACACCCTAATAAACAAATAGATATATTATAATAATAATAACATTTATTATTCTCATTTCATATAACATTTATTCATTAATTACCCTTTAAATAAATGTTTCATAATTAATTTTTAAATCCCCTATTAATCACATAATTAAATTCATGTAATATTAAATTAATTAAATAAATATAATAATAATAATAACATCCTTATTATATTTACTAAATATTTCATTTATTTTATTTAAATAAAAACACATTTTAAAAACTGTGTCACAACACAGGTTACCCACATGATTTGACTAACCGTGCATAGACCATTTACACCCAACTCCACATTTACATGAATTTTAATATTATCCTTCATTGATAACCACTAAATCATCATTAACACATTATTTAATTTAATTCGTTCAAAAAAACTAATTAAAAAAATTACCCACATTGTGTTATTTAATTAAATTCTCTTAGTAAAATTTTTAAAATTAATAACAACAACTCACCATTATTTAATTAATTCTCTCAACATGAATTCATAATATATAACCCCCACATCACATAAATTAATTAAATTACTATTGAACTTGAATTTATATAAATGAACCCCCCAATAACTCAATTAATTAATTTCATTTCCACAGCAAATTAAATAAATGAAATCTCCATAATAACAACCATCATTATTATTATCATCTAATAAAACACTTCTTTGATAAAAACCAGAAAACCCCTGTAACATCCCAAGTAATTAATGAGTAATAGATATTTTTATCTATGTATATTAATGAATTAGATAGTGTTTTAGAGGCTTAAAATGAAAATAAATCCAATCTTAAGCATGGAATACACTAATATTTTTAAAAGATTGTTTTACTTCCTTTTGATGAAAAAACATTTTTAAATATATATTTTGACAATTTTATAAGCTATGTTTTTCAAAATAAACTTATTCTTTATGATTGGGACATCAAAATTTACTTTGTGTTATTTTTTGGTATTTTTCAGACAATGTTCCTTTTTTAATGAATAGTGAAAAATACAGCATTTTACATCAAAACTGCTTTTTAATCTAATTTATTTATATGATTAGATTTTCTTTTTGAATTGGTCATTGTAATCAATTTCACTTTGAAATTGGACTTAAACTGGTGTCAATCTTTTGATACTTATTGTTTCATAAAAACACGCTATTTGTCATGACAGCGGGAATTAATTATTAAATTAATTAATGTGACTTATATGTTTTGAATTCTGTAAAATAGAATTCATTTTTGAATTCGAAATATCAAATATAGATTAGGGTGAATTTTTGGTATTTTTCTGAAAAACTTCAATTTTTGATGAATAGTGAAACCACTAAGTGGTACTTATAAAAACTGATATTTCGTTTAAATGAAATTTTACCACTTCTGTGTTTTGAATTTCTAAAATCCGACATACATGGTTTTCATTAAGAAGTAAAATGTGGTTCAATGAGATTAAAATAATTTTTTTGGTGAATAGTAACTCTTAAGTTCTTAATCATGATTAGAGGTAATTAGTGTAGTTTAAGGGAAAAATAATGCTTTAATAAAATGAGATGAGCTTGACACATGTCCTACCCTCATTGGATGCGTCATGGTAGACCAAGAAAATCCATGGGACAAGTTGGGGACCCCATGGAGCCACATTGGTTGGGAAATGACATAAATAACTTTTTATTTAATGTAAAAGTAAAAAAGACACAAACATGAGATGTTTTACTAAAACAATTATTACATGGGTTAATAAAGATGTGATTTTTGATTATAAATAGTAATTGGAAAGCTAAAAAGATTTCATACATCATAATATTTGTTTTATAATTTTTATACTTTAAATAAATTAAGCTATTTATGACATCATGATGATGCATCGATGACCTCATTATTTAACGATTTAAATAAAATAGAATGATAATGTAAAATTTAAGACCTACACATGGAAAAAACATATTGGATGGGTGGATTTAGAACCCTTATCACCATATACTTGTAACACATCAATGTGGGACCTCTTAAATCTTAATACCATTTTAAAATAAAGTGACTTTTCTTTACCTTCCAAGAGTGCCCCTCCTCTCCTCTTATAAAAGGCCCCCACCTCTACCTCCTTACCCACACTCCCAAATCCTTTGTCTCGGCCAACCCCTTCCCATTTTGTCTCTCCACTTCCCTCTCTTACTACTTAAAGCATCAATTTGGGCAGAAGTCTTCCCATGTAAGCCTTTGAGCTCAAATCTAAGAGAGTTACCCGATTTTAAGGTAATGTCTTCTTTTGAGTCCTTTTGTTTGGTTTTGCTTCTCCAACCCCCTAAACTCTTTTTATTCATTTATTTTGTAACAACTACAGTATCTTCAATATACAAGGATGTTGTTATAAGAAGTATTAGAGCTACACTTACACACACCTACATATAATGGTTAATGGACACACTGTTTCCGTGGATGGTGAATTTATGCCTCCCGAAACGATGGTTGTTCAAAAAAAATTTAACACCTTCAAAGGTGGCCATTAAGATGTCAATGTATTTATATATGAAATATAATATGTTTATGTTTTCCATAAGCTTCTGTATTTTTCATTTTGGGCATACCTTTGTGGTTACCATTATGGGTAAACGCGATATCTTCATTTAAGGAAGTGCGGACTATCGCCCCCTCAAAGTGATTTGATTCGTTAAATACCATATGTGGGATGTATAAAGGATGGAACTATGATATTATATATGATATTATACTGGAATTATTATATACCTTTATATCATTATGATTCCATTCTATAAAATACGAAATAGAAATGAAAGTAGCGTTCATGCGTACGTACGGCTTACCGTCTCCATGAACGGTGCATTTCATTTCTTACCTCTAAATGATTATTTAATATTATAAATTCATGTATATACTGGATATATATGATATATAAATAATGAATATAATTCTGGATATAATGGATACATGAACAACTTGTAATTATAAAGGGTTTATTTTTGACTCAAGTACCAATGATCGTTAAAATGACCGTTATTAACTTAAATAATTACATAGTGTTCATGACATGGAAGTAAGTGATATAAAAGGAATAATGAACTTTAAAAAGGTTCTTAAGAAAGTATAAATTAACACAAGTTTATTATTCAGGACATTAAAGAACGATCAAGTCATGTCAGACCCGAGATATGGGACTTCATCTCAATCTCCTTTCATTAAGGCATATTTTGTTTTATACACAACCTTCTTTTATACGGTGTATAAACCCCTTTGAATTTTATGTTTATCCAAAAGGAATCTTTTTTATACGAAGCATTTTACTAAACGAAAAAAGGGAATGTTTTTGTCGTACGCATGCAGCGATAACGACTTCTCCGCCGCCGTGACCGTTATTTGAGTTTTGGCTTCCTCTACAAGCCATACCTTCTTTTTAAAAGAAAAATAAATACCATGTTTTAATTTTCATTTATTTTGGTATTGAAAATGTTTTTCATAATGTTTTTATATCAATGTATTGTATTGATATCATGTGATTGAAGGGTGGAAATGTTTTGTTTCCTTTATGCATGTTTTATGTGATACGATTATGTTGAGGTTCTTGGGCATTATTATGAAGACGGGTGGTTCCGTGATAAACTAAGGGCGGGTGAGCCCGATATAGCTCTCCAATGCATTGGGTAACATGAAGGAGTGTAACGTTAAGGTTTCTCCGAAGAGATTTAGGGAATATACTATGATGCGTATTCCAAACGTAACCAAGAGGGTTACTCCCTACGTAAGAATGTTATGAATGCCTCAAGTTACCTTTATGTCTTATGATTTCTACGATTTATTAATGATTTGATGAGGTATATTGAAGTGCTTATGTTTTATGGGTAAAGTAAGATTTCATTCTTATGTATATAAGTACCCATGTTTCCTTTCCATATATATTTTATATCCCTTACTGAGATTTTTATGCTCATCCCAAGTTTTTTTGAAATGTTTTTCACAGGTCAAGGAAAAGGTACATAAAATGATGATAGTGTCAAGGTAGTGTCAAGAAAGAATCCATGTTTTATTTTAAATATGTTTCCATTGATTGGAAAGAAGAATATTATCTTTATGTTACCACTTTGTTTATATGTGGAATGTAATGCAAGTTTTATGATCTAATTCTCTAAAACACTAAACCCGAAAAGATCCTCAAGGTGTAATCTTTTAATAACTCAAGATTAAGTAATGTTTTAGGCTAGGGCCTTATAACCCCTACTAAAAATCATTTAATTAAATTCCATTTTACTAATTCTAATTAAATGACACCACTATTTCCCAACAATTAATTAAATCTCTATTTTTCTTAGATTTAATCAAAAACACCCCAAAATCCATTATTATTATTCTTCCAAATTATTATAACAACCAAAATTAATAATATTTATTATAATTATGACACCATAATACTATTAATAAAATTAAAATTATTATTCAACATTAGATAAAACCCAACACCACTATTAAATTAAAAAATTTCTCTATTAATTCTAAATATCCTTATTTAATTAAATACATCTTTATTAAATCTAAAAGTCTTCATTTAATTTCACATAACTGTTCCTCCACATTTAATTAAATGTTTCTTTGAGATACACAAACCCCAAATTAATTTCACACAAATTTTACACACAATTAATTATACAATTATTATCTTATAACAAAAATGTTAAACCCCATTAATCTTGAAACTAAAATCTTTTGACATCAGAAAAATTTATGAACATAAAAAAATAATAATAATAATAACATCATTATTATTAACACATTGTACAATTTAATAAAAAATCTACCATTTAATATTATTTAATTAAAAAGAAACAAATTAAGTTGGGAAAGTTGCACGGGTTGGACCGCAACCGTGCACAGCCCTTGAAAATCCATTAAAGTGAACCTTTTCAGATTTGGTGCTCTGAAGATATATTGGGACACTGGTGGAAATTATTTGGTATTCAGACTAGTCCAAAAGTAGTAACATTATGTGTCCCAACACTTAGAATAATGTTCTGCAGCTCAGTTTAAAAACCGACCCATCGATACACGTAAAATAAATTCAAAAACCATTATAATTTAAACCTAGTTAAAAAAAACATGACATTAAATATACCCACCATAAAAACTTCTTGTCCCCAAGAAGTCATCAGGAACTGCAACAAAATCATCTAACCTACCAATGTATGAAAAGTTTGTTCGAACATAGACATTGCATTTCCAAATTCTAGACAGACTACTCACCAAAAAACATAAGTCCAACCACATAATTCCTTAAAACATTTTCCATGTCTCACCAAAACAGTGCTTACAAATAAAGACATTACATGGACCTCATTAAAGAAAAAGGTCAAATATCAAACAACCTATATAAACTGGTTGCACATGATTTCTTGTAAGGGTATTATGGTTCCAAAACCAACACTCAACCTTAATCTAGAAACACGCCTATTAAAATTATTACATCACCAACAACATGTACACTGAAGTCCTTACCCAACCTCTAGTGACATTTTCTAGTCTATACATGATAAATATATTTTTTTTAAAAAAAATAATATTCTGCAACATGAATGAAGGCATAGCCTATAGAAACCACGAATCCCACGTTCAATCTAGATGACAACCACTCATCAAGATGAAAAACATTTAAAACATTAGCGTGACATAAGACCAATTCCATCTTAGTGTCTTCATGACCAAAATCGATGCAACACTACCCACCTTAGGATTGTCCATGTCATTGCATGAAATAATCAGCTACTCACTAACATGATATTTTGGAACCCCATAACACATAAGTGTGAAGTTACTCAAACAATGATCACTATGTAAAACATTGATCATAAAATCCGTAACATAAATCTATCAATGTTTCATAAAACCCAAGTCCCAATAATTCTTCTTGAGGAGTTGGGGAAATGTGCATTAACTACCTAAAAAATTATAAGGGTACTACCTACCATGGGTTATCCCTTAACAAAACATAAATGTCGACCCTCTCTTTTGGCCATTTAAAATAGAAATCAAAAGGAACAAAATCCTTTTTTCATGTTATCAATTTTAATTAATTCATTTCATCATTTTAAAATTTGAATGTATTTCAATAAACACACATGTACTTGTTCATAACAAGTCACTTGGTTTTCAATCATTGCCCCACTTGCAAAAAAAACATGTTGTAACAAACATCCTCTTTAAATATTTCGCATAATATGTTATCCAAATATAATCAAGAAATTTAGTATCTAAATTATTTTTACCAAAATTTTGTCCCCTGAGGGTCCAATTTATTGAATTTGAGTTCTTTAAAAACCAACCCCAGAATGGTTAAATTAAATAAAATCTTATAAGTTTTACATTTATATCCATTATAACTTTCACTAAGGTTATATAAGGTTTAGTCACGTGGGCAGCCATATACCAATCAATAAGGTGACCATACACCTTATCACCAGAATTTGGATCCCATTTATTGAAATCATCATTCATTTAATATTTTGTCATTAGAATCCCTTTTTACACATCAAAAAATCTCTAGAATGTTATGATAAGCAGTGACACAACAACATGTTTTACCATAATAGCATAGAAAAATTATAACACGTGATAACCACAGAGGAATCATGGAATATAGGCACCGAAGAAGTTTAAATTTTTCACCAAAACATGCTACCAATAAAGGCATTCTAAATAAGTACAAGGCATGGCACATATTCAAGGAACACAATCCGTATTTTCAAGCATCCAACTAATGTAACTACATGACATGGAATATATGCTTGGCATGTTAAGATCTATGTGCCTAATTTTATGCATATAATGAAACATCCTTTCCATAATAGTCCTAGATATATTTTTCAAATTTTTCATAATCAATAAGAAGAGGAAAATACACAAGTCGCATAAGGGGAAATCATATCAACTGTAATATAGAAAATCATGAACATAAATTCCCAACCATGGACAGTGGGCCATTTCCCATATATGGGGTGAACAGTCCCAAGAAGGACTATTTATCCATGCACTGACAATATCCTAGTATCACATCTACCAACCCAAAATAGAATTGGAAAATGAAAAGACCCATTTGATAACACTTTGTAATGTCCACACCCAGATCACCCATAAATCGATTGTTGGACCGGTCACAAAATGACCTTAACCGCATCTCATCATATGACAGAGGCTGCTGACTAGCATCAAGGGTATAAGGATAGTTAGTGGGAATACTATACCCTCTAATTAGAGTAAAAATAGTGGACAATATTAACCAATGGTAGAAATTTTGTGAATAACGATAAAGTAGTAAAAGACATAATTTCATAAATCTTTTATAAAACAAATTTTCCAACACCAATGTTATATAATGAATGCATGCTATGATGGTAATGATATGAAATAGATAAAAAATACATCATGATTTACATATCAATAAGGAAATAAATAAATTATAACTCAATCCCTGAGGGTTGTCTCCCCAAGCATCATGAGCTTTAGCTCAGTCCTCTGCTCTTATCTCTCAATTATAAGAAAACAACACAATCCTGCAACCAAATTGATTCTACTAGGTACCCCAGTGCAATGGTAACCTGAGTAAGTTATGAGATATAATTCATCGAAGGAAAGGACCACTAGTGTCTACCCCAAATCAAGACATTAAATAAAGAAATTTAACAGTTTGAAGGCAAGCATAAATATGGTATGTAGTACAACATAAATATATACCGAAGTACCAACTTCAACCCTCAACTGGTGTCTAAACATGCATTATATATTTTTCATTCATACACAACAATAATCACAAATTCATATTCAATTATCAAATATTCATGCCTCATTAAATTATATAAGCCTCATTAAGTTATATATGCCTTGTTAATTGCTATTCTTTATTTAACAGCATAAATCCATGGGTTCCCATGGACACCCGTATGTTAATACATGCCTTGGTCATGCTGAGATCTGAACCATTTTCCATACTCAATCACAAATCATTACATCACACCAGATTTCATTAACCATTTAATTTAGTTCATGTACGACCAATTGGACCCACAGTACAATGTAAATTAATGGGTATATAACTTCATTTCTAGCACCCCCATGAGTATTTGGAGTATCAGTCTGTGATTCAAGAACTAGGGATATTTAGAGAATCAGTCACTATCCCATAAAAAAAATTTCATGCAAGCTGGGTGTATAACACCATGTTTTGAATCCCTTCATTATTTGGAGCATCAGTCCCTATCTCACAACCCATTTATAAATCATACATATATATTTATCATTGGTGTCGAAAGCCATGCCCAACACCCCAAAACCATCCATTACTTAATTCATAAATTAGTGAATCAAATCTGTTAATTAATTCAACAACTAATTAACAACATAAAAATATTTTCAAATGATTATATAATTAATTAACCATTCAACATATCTATAGTTAATAATTAATTAAAAATTAATTATTCTTAACCACAAGAAAGTCAACCAGATAATTAACTCAACATTTAATTATCTCAATCCCTTAACCAAAAACATGATAATTAATTTACTAATAAATTATCCTTTTCTCTTACTAATCTAATCGATAAGTTAAATATACCAAATCTATTAGTTAACGAAACAATTAACTAACTACACATTACCACTAATTAATCCTTCGATTAATTAATCTACAAATCAAATCAAGTCCCAATATTAATTTTTCAAAAAAAAATTATCTCAATATAAATCAAAACTCTTTATAATTAAATTTTATAACTAATTATTTAAACCAATTACTACAAAATCACCTAATTATTTCACCATTAATTACGTCAATTTAGCCAAAATGACTAATCACATTAATTAATTTTAAAAAAATGTTAATTTATCATATCATTTACAATTAATTAATTTAAAATTAATTATCATGTTTCAACATGGTCAATATCCCTTAATTAATTCAACAATTAATTAACACTATTCAAGAGACCCATCATCCCCAGATTAATTCAACCATAAAATATTCGTTCTATGGAAGAAAAACGCCATATATCAGAACTAATACCATGATATATGGAAAACTCAAACCAAGATAAAATGTTATATAACACTACCCCTGCATTTTGGTTTGATGGGAACACACTTCGATTAATGGATTTAATTACTAAAACATGATATTACTTATCACTCTAATTATTTATGAAATTTAGAATTTTAAATCATTAAACATGATAAATTCACATTAAGAGGCATTCAATATAAGTACATCAATGCATGGATTTAATTTATAATAAAATTGAAGTGGGAAATTTATTAATGCATTGATAAAATTGAGGACTTGGAAAGGGACCCTACCTCGGGGTGGATCCAATTCAATACTCAACATCTCGACATATGGCAGCAAGCAATCCCAAACAGGTCTATTATCGCGCGTGCAAACACCTTCATATACATATATATATATTTATATATATATACATATATGTGCGCATTGTCTCCAAATCAACGTCGATGAACCAAATCAGCCTGAACCACCTCGCCCTCAGTGGCAGTTTCCATAATGCGGACCAATGGGTACCGAGAACCCTGTTTCACAACCATATAATCAAAGAAACAAGGTAACCCAATTAAATCGGAACCCTAGGATTTTTACCAAGAAAACAAGGTGAGAGAGGAGTCAAATGGACGATGAAAATCCATAAATACATGCAGAAGTACTTACCTTGATGAGGCAGTCAGGACTCGCAGAGACACCGAAAGGATCTGATCCTGTGAAGAGGAGCCAACAAGGGGGGTGTAACACCACTCATAGGGGGTTGGGCCTGGTTTGTGTCTCTACTCCTACAGTACGCCTCCTCCTTTATTCCCTCTCAATCAACTAGTTATGGCCCAAATAAACTAATAGATATAATATAATAATAATAACATTTATCATTATCATCTAATATAACGTTCCAACATTAATTATCCTTTAATTTAATGTTTCATAATTAATTATGAAATCCTCTGTTAATCATCCAATTAAATTCTTATAAAAGTTATGTAATTTAACAAATAAAATAATAATAATAACATCCATATTATTATTATTAAATCGTTCTTTAATTTCAATTAAATAAAATCACATTTAAAAAACTAGGTTACCACGCAACTGACCAGCACGATTTGACTTACCATTCACACCTCGATAATACAGTACTCCTCATTTACATTTATTTTAATATTACCCTTCATTTATAACCACTAAATCCTAATTAACACATTATTGAATTAATTTCATTCACAATATGTAATTAAATAAATTCCCCACATTGTGACATTTAATTGAATTCTCTCAACGTAATTTAAATAAATTAAACAATCAAACTCATCATTATTTAATTAATTCTATCAGTGCTAATTAATTAAATAAAACATTTACTTCATAAAGATTAATTAAATTCTTATTGACCTTGTATATAATTAAATAAAAACCAAAACAACTCATTTAATTAAATTCATTTCATCCTCAAATTAAATAAATGAAACCGCCATAATAATAACCATCATAATTATTAACATATAACAAAATAATTCTGATAAACCCCAAAAAATCTCCACTACACACAATTTAATTAAATTATAATTAAATAAATTTAATTAAAAGAAACCACATTTTTAAAATTATTAATTAAATCCCCATATACATTGATTTAACTAGAAAAACCAAAATCCATTATTAATATACAACATAATAGAAATAAATACCATAATTAATAATTATTATTATACTCATAACACCGCAATAATAATAATAAAATTATTATTATTATTTAACCTTCAATAAAACCCAAAACCTCTATTAAATAAAAATGATTCTTTATTAATTTTGAAACTCCTTATTTAATAAAACACATCTTCATTAAAATGGAAACTCCTCATTTAATTTCACATAATCATTACTCCTCATTTAATTAAAAATTCCCTTGAAATACCCAAAATTCATATTAATTTCACAAAAATGTTGCACCCCAATAATTATTCAATTAAAACATTTTATGATAAATGCTTTACCAAATTAATAATTCACTAAAATATTTTAACATTAAAATATTTTATAACATAATAATAATAATAATAATAATAATATAATTATTAAAAAATTATTCTATTTAATAAAAAAGTCCCCATTTAATATTATTTAATTAAAATATAAAAAATCTTAAACTGGGTAAGATGAACACGTTGGACCAAAATAGTGGGTAGCCCGTGTAGATTCATGAATGTGGACATTCCAGATCTGGTGCTCCTGAGACTTATTGGGACACCCATGAAAATTATCTAATATTCACCTAAGTCCAATAACAACAACATTATGTGTTCCAAGACATATAATAATGTTATGGAACACGGGTAAAAACCGACCCATCGATACACAAAAAACAAATTCGAAAACCACCGTAATTTGAACACGGTTAAAAAATATGGGACATTACACATAATAGTTATAAAAATTAATATTAAAAAGGTAGTATATAAAATACTAATATTTTCATAAATTAATGAAAATAATCAAAAACCAACCAATGTAATAAAGATAATGGTATTAAAATAGTACAACCATAGTAAATGTGATCATACACCATCTTAATAAATTATAAAGATGGTATCATTATAATATATACCATGTAGATCGTATATAAGGTATGGGTTTTTGTTCTTGATTAATTGAAATTATATAATAATATTTTTATAATAAATCATTAGGAAAATACACTTTTCACATTGAAAATCACTTTTCATAACTAAATGATTCTATCATATTATTAAAAAAATTCCTTAAAAGTAATCTTTTATGAAAATAAATAAAACATCAAAGATTTTGGTGGCCATGGTAGAATTAAATTTAATTCACATGTAGTGTGTTAATGAAATGAAGCCTTTCATATATTTTTTATGAAAATAAAAAAAGTCCCACATTTATAAAATTAAAGGAAGAATCCATTTCATCCATTTATTATATTTGAAACATGGGAAGGAATTTCATTAATAAATAATTAAAGAATATTTGAAAATTTCTTGATTTTTATAGAAAGAGTCGACCAAGAAGAGAATATTATAGACTAAAGATGAAATAAAGTAACATTTTCATAATTTTTTTGATTTTGTGTGTACAAAATGTGTAAAATTAAAGTAAGATATAAATTTTTAAAAATAACTAGAATTACATAAATATGTTTTTTATGATTGAAGGCGTTTATAACTCCCACAAAAATGTTATAAACATAAATATACCTTAATAATGATGAGATTGTGAAATAAACCCTTAGCACAATGGTAACATTCGAATAATAATCCCCATGAAATAAGTAACATGGAATAAAAATTAAATACCATTAATAAAAATAGATTCATGATATAATTTACCAAATAGGACTATATACAACGTATAAGATAATATAGGATTATAACATAACATATGTACTAAATATGATACTTTGAGATGAAGAACCCTTACAATTACTATAATGTTGAAGTGAGAATTAGTCAACGAAGTGATTTTGTGTAAAGCATATAAATAAATAGAATAAAATTAAATAAAATTAAGATAAAAAAAAATCAATTTTAGGAATAATCTTGATGTAAAACAGTTAATGAATAAGTGATATAACCCATTGAATGAATGTTGGCTTATAAAACACTTACTACTTAGTAATATTTAATTCGAATACCCTTGAATGAGACAAATTAAATTTAAAAATAAAATACCATGAATTATGAAGGATTCCTGATATTACATGTAAATGTGGAAGTATATACACTATATAAACTTAATTATGTGAATAATAATTACACATTCCTCCTTGAAGGTAAATTGAGAAAATATATCTTGAATCATGTCAGACTCATCATTTACATTCATTATCATAAAAATAGTAAAATTATGTTAATTATTTAATTTATGAAGAAATTGTTTCATGTTTATTATTTATTTTATTTTATTTATTACCATGTTATATTAAATTACATAATTAATTATGTTCATGCTGAATGTAATGATGATATTCTGTTCATAATTCTAAATTTACATTGACAGTTTGATTATGGGGAAAGTTGTTATTTTTCCATATTATACAAAATAAAAATCATGAAATAATTATAATTTTTATATTTGAAATATAATTTTCAAATTAACCGAGAAATGTGGTTATGAAAAATGATCTTTGTGGAAATAATGTATATGGTAAGTCATACATTCACTGGTGTGACATTTCCATTTTTCAATGATCATGATGAAAATTATATACAGATTATTTTATCTATAAAAAATTAAATATATAATATAAATATAATATTATTTCATTAAATACACTTATATATAAAATTCATGTGATGTGGTAATGAAAAATAAATCTAATTACTTCAGGAATGTGGTGCCCACAGACACATACGAACGACGTTATCATTTATTAGTGAATGGAAAAGAATAAAATTAAATGTTATATTATATTTTGATAATTAAATATATGTCATTAGTATCATATATATACATTAAATACACTATTAAAACCAGAAATAAGATAAGGTGATGGAAAAGAAATTAATCAGTTCGCAAGGAGGTAGCTCATTGTACACATGAATAATGGTATTTTTTTCCCACTTGAGGTAAGTCTAAATAGTTGTAGGTTATTCTATTAACATAATAAAATATAATCTTATTTGAGATACTTAATTTATTATTTCATATTGGTTGAATAATAAATGAAGATAGAGTAATAAGAAATAATACAAACCACTCTATTAATAATAGTACCTCTGTTTTAGATAACCTCTTTAGTTTTGTAAAAAACCATTCATAAGAGGATTTTATAATAAAAAAATTGACAATATTATATTGTAATTTAACTAAGAAATATATTATTGAATTTATTGGATGAACGTAATGGATATTTATGTTATTATAAGAGATAATAGGGGGTGTCATTTTATAAATGTCAAGGAGTGACATTTTGTTGTAAATACGAAAACATATTCAACAACAGGAAGTCAATGTAAAACCAAGTGCTTCAAAAATTGGTTAGTAGAGGATTTATTATAATATATGGTTTATCCAAACATCCAATAATAAAAAATAAACATTTTTTACTCATTTTACTTATGTAACCAATATGGTTACTTGAATTTACAATTTTATTTTTTTTCATGGCAACTCTTTTTAATACTAAGGTAATTAAACATTTAATAAGAAAAATAAAAAAAGACTTATTAGATATGTTAGTAAAACAACTATAAATATGAAATTATATTTATCAACTAAAATACATATGTTATTGAAATATTATTTTTAACAGAAATGAATGTAATGAAGAACCTCTATATAAACTATAACCATAGTAACAACTTGTTCAAACTTAAAGAGTAATAGATTAACATTTAAGAAAACAATATGATCATAAATTTACAGAGAATGAAGTTTAATATAAATTATCATTATAATTTTTCCATTAAATATTTGTATATAATTTTTAAATAATTTAATAATTTATTATTTAACGTAAAAAATAACTACTATTATTTTTGACACTATTAATTTTATTTGAATTTATTGTCACATAGAAAAAAATAAATTTTGAAAATAATACATTTAATAATTTAAAATAATTCAATATTAACTGTAAAAGTATTTTTGGATCATAACCCATCCCAAGTGCAATAATTTTAATTTTTTAAAATTATCTTTTTTTAGTTTTCCAATATTTGCAAATGTGTTGTGTCGGCATTATATATGAGATGAAGGTAACTATATAATCATCAGAAAATAAAAATAAATTAACATAACTATAATAATTTTATTATACCCAAATTAACATTTAATATTATTTAAAAATTTATATATTATTCCTATGTGAATATATAAATGATATTTAATTGAATGCGAGTACATTTTGATGAATTATTTACATAAATTTTTAAATATATCATAATCTTGTCCATATGGCTCGAAAATTGAAAATTTAAAGAAAATAGATGATATTGGGTAGAAATATATCTAGTAAATAGAAATTATAAAAAAGTTAGGTCATTATAATCCTTATAAGTTTAGTTTAACCCCTGAAAAACATGTTTAACCCTAACTATGATATTATTTTTACTATTTTTAATATCCATTATGACAATAACTTAATTTGACCATATTATATAATGTTAATAAATATTTTTAAAAATATGGAATCCATTTTATAATATTAAATTCATATATGGGATAGGATTTACTTTGAAAATGTACCTGAAAAACGTGTCAAAAAACAGGGTTCTAAGGAATGTAATTTTCAATCATAAAAAGATCTTAAAATAAAAATATTACCAATGATCATAATTATCTAGATTTAAATTCATATGAATATATATGAAATACTTACATTTAATAAAAATTACTAATTTTATGTATTATTTTAGTTCTTTAAAATTCATATACATTATATATTTAAAAATATTTTACAATAAAAAGAAGTTTCTTCACTATTTATTGAAAAATAAAACTTTGTAGAAGAAACAAAATATATTAACCCAAATATATCTTCCATATGATACTTTAAAAAATGAAATTAATTTTATCTAATATATTTTCATACAGTTGAGTAATTTTTTATACTATGCCCGTGTAAAAAAGAAAAAATAATAATTTATGAACATAATGTATTTTTGATCAATAGTATGACTTTACTAAAAATTGTGTTATAAATTTCATAATAATTAATCAAAAACTTGTTTATAATTGTTATATATAAATAAAAAATTTTACAGGCCATTTAAGCTACATGTTATGTGTTTTATATGATACCGCACATAATTTTATTCCTTTAAGATATCATGATCATACATTCCCCCAATAATTGATAAATTTCATCCCCAAAATTTTAAATTTATCTTCATAATCAATGTTTTTCCATCTCAAAATACCTTTTTTCAAATCTCACAGTTTATAAATTATTAATTAAACACACTCTTGATGAGATAGAAAGTGTTGTATGAAGGTTTTCTAGAATAACACTTAACTAGGTTACCATGTAAGAAGAAATCAGTCCGATTTGATAATATAGACTTGGAATAAATATCTATTTCTCAAATAATGATGGAGTATGATAAAGACCATTGAACATAGAAATGTAAATGATAATGAGAAAGTTAATTTGCAAAATACCAGATGCCAAAGATATATAAAAAAGTCCATAAATTCCTCAAAAATTATGATAGTAAGAATACATTTTTGTTTAAAGATCATTTTCCCAATTTATGGGAATTCTTTTACCATTTATACCATGAACATATGTAAATATATATACATTATATATTTCTATTTCATAACAATAATTTTATCCTTTTAGAGTGTTTTGAACATTTTGAACATCATCTCTTAATATAAGGAATGAAAACCCTATTTTATTTTTAATTTAGAAACCACAAATGTAATTTTTTAATGGATCACATGATCCATAAAAGAATAAAATTATATTATTCATATCATTAAATATAAACCAAAAATGAAATCATACACAATTAATGTTAAAAAAATTATGTAAAACATCATATGAAGAAATACTACATTCTATTTTAAAATTTAAAATAAATTTGGAATAAATATTATTCCAAAAAATCCCCCATCATCTGTAATAAAATAATAACCTCAAAATTAAAGGATGTTTAATCATTAACGTTTATCTCTTATCCCTCATATTAAATATCAAAAAACATAATATAAATCTTCCAAAAAAAATTTTATATTAAACCTAAATGGTATATATACCTCAACCAAATAAAATGTCTCTCAGAATATAAATAATAACATAAAAGTCATAGAAAATTTAAAATATTTGATACGATAATATATTTCCAAAAATCAACATAATTATTCTACATCAAACTGGTTGTGTAAAAATAATTTCATACAAACAATAAAATAACATAATAAATAGTGGGTGTTGTACCCATTCCCTTCATCAATTGTTCATTTAGGCCCTACGATCTTCTAGGATGTAGTGGGTTGTTTCCTGAAAAAGTGTTTTTTCCTTCTTTTAAAACTATATTTTATAATATATATAGAGTTTGAATAAATACGATGAACATCCTAAAAAATAAAAAATTTCATCAAATAAATTTTAACTACATTGTTTTTCTATATTAATTGTTCTTCCAAAAAATATGTTAATTTTATTAACAATTATTACATTAACATCAATGATCGCATTTTGTAATACCCCAATATTTTAAAAGAATAAAATTATGTTCCATACCACAAAGTAAAATAATCAATGACCATATAAAATAATGTATATCCTTTGTAATTAACAATATATTTCCTTACAAATAAATTTAATGTCTTAGAAACCATGTGGTATACATAATCTCATGTTTTTTGTTTAATAGTGTATTCAACACGTAAAACTGAGCATAAATAACCAATGATATATATAACCATTATAAACTAGATGCAAAATTGGTTGGTTTGAATAGTAATAAATAATTTAATATATATATATATATTCGCTCAATATAAATTATTTATCAGTTTTTAGTAAATATTCTATCAATTTTTAGTAAAGTTATTTTATTCTTCAAAAATAGGTTTTGTTAAAAAATGTTTCTTATTTATTTTATTGGATAAAATATTATCACTATTTTTTTATTTTTTAGAAAAAATATTTTATAAAATAAAATATTTTTTTAAATTTAAATATCACTATTTAATTTGTGTGAAATTTTCTGATATTTGGAAAATTTTTATATTTCAGTGAATAGTAAAAAAATATTTTGTAATAATGACATTTTTTCAAAATATTATGTAATTTAAAAGTCATATTATAATTATAATTTTATTTAAAGTAAAATAATAATTATATAGTCATATTTAATCCACATAATTACATTTTAATCATCATTATATTGAAATTTAGTAGAATATTATTTTACATTCAAAAATGATATTTTTAGAAAATAGTTTTAAATTTTTTTAAATTTCAATTAATAATAATTACCACTAATGTGTAATGTTTTAAATATTTTTTATGATTATATATTAAATTATTTTAATTTATATACATAAAATTATTACTATTATACATATATTTAAGACAAAATCATTTTTGACAGAAAAAATACACATCTTGAAAGCCTGTTTTTTTATCACCTCTGTAGGTTTTGTTTTGAATTTAATTTTTTCAAATTTTATAACATTTATCTGAAAAAAATAAAATTCATTTTTTAAAACATAATTTTAAAAAATTATTATGGTTAATATTTGATAATTTTTTTAAAATATTATTTTTTCAATGAATAACAAAAATACTAAATTTTAATTGAAAACTACCTTATAATTTATCTTATTTATAAAGGTATATTATATATTAAATTTATTTTAAATTATATTAGTTAATTTATACATATAAATTATTTCTATTTAATTATTAATTACTAATTTCATATTGAAATTGGATATAAAAACATTGTAACCTTCTGAATGTTTTCTTTTTATAAATCAATTTTCTTTAGACCTAAGTGAGATTAATTTTATGTTACAAATTTAGAAATATATGATATGTATTTGGATAAATGTATTCAATATTATGAATTAGAATAATATACTTTATCTAATAATATCAATATAATTTTTTATCAAAATGAAAAGTGAATGCTGTTAAAGATAATTATTATTGTTAACGTGAAAATATGATCACTGGGTGTCGAACTAAAATGATAAGGCTTAAAATGACATATAAAATACATTAAAAAATATTTTATGGGAATATTTATAATATTGAACCTCTAATGACATATAATTGATGATTTATTAAACTTTTTACAAATTCAAAACATGGGATCACTAATTTATTTTAAAAAATACCAACTGTTTCGACTCCCCCACTTCTAAAAGGCCACCCACTCTTTTCTCTTATTCACCAAATAAATCATCTCGGGTTCAGAAAATACATGACATATTAAGTTCCCAACATTTATAAAAACATCATAGAATCCATGTTTTAGGAATAAATCCATCTAAGTAATGATTTATGTGGAAACCAAAGGAGTATATCAAACGAAGAGGTAATGTTCTTCGATGAGCGTTTTTATATTATTTATTTCTTCCCACACTTAAATTATAATTGTAACTTTTTGATATAATATCAGAAGTATCATATATATATATATATATTGAGGTGATTTTATAATATGTTCATGACCTAACACAATCTACCCTTCCATCAATTTTTTTTATGAAATCCTCATTCGAGTGTACGGAGGACTACCGCCTCACGAACTGACGCTATTTGTTTTTTCAATTACCACATATCACAGTTTGGTATGATGATAGATATAAATAAAATAAATGATATTTATAAAATATATATACCTATTTATTCATTATATCATACATTCCTTATGAATTTAGATTATTTATGGGATAGAATAATTTTGTTCGGGGGTACGATGGACTACCACCTCACAGAGCAATGTGATTCCTTCTTTCACTAACACATTACATAGAATGCAATAAGAATAAATTTAAGGATTAAATATGAAATATTTGACATAAATATTATATTAAAAACATATTTATCATTCTTAATTTATAATATCTTATTTTATTTTTTACAAAAAAAATAAGATAACATCGTTTATATACATGTGGACTACTACCTTCATGCAGCAATGCGACTCTATTTTGATCACAACACCAAATGAATGATATATATAATCATATGTAAAGAAAAAATATTTAATATGTAATATTATGAAAATTAAGGAATTATATAATAATAAATTACTCCTTCCAATAATTATAGTTGAAAATATAAGCGTTACTGATTCGTACCCACAACTTATCATATTTATGATCGTAAGGTGCTTGATTTCGGATAACTAAATTTTCGTATTGGTATTAAAATTATAAATGATTTATATATATTATAATTATTTCATTATTATTATGGATATTTTGGATACATATAGTATTCATAAGAACCATAACATTGACAATAATGCATGAATTAGAAAACAAGGAAACTAACACCCAAATCAATGAAAATAGTGAATGATTATTAATGAAAGAGTGATAAGATGATATAAAAGAATAATATATGTTATTATAAATATGAATTTATTAATTTAATAATTTAATAACATTATTAGGATCACTCTACCAAAGGTTAATGTATTATCAACAAAAGTTAATGTGAGATAATATATTTTTTAACTAAATTTACATTCTTTAGGTAAAACGTATACTAGAATGATTATGAAATGATAAGATTATGTTTTTAAAGAAATGTGATTATTTTATGACATATTTTTACTTTTTTTTTATTCACATCTAATAAACACAATAAATTAATTGATTAATCCCCACTTAAATGGTATAATATTTGAAATAGATTTCCATATCACTTATTTACATTCATTAAAAACATTTAATATTCACCCTATATTTATTTTATGTGGTGTGTATAATCCCTCTGAATATATATTATTATTATTACCCTAAAAATATTGGTTGTTAAATGTCAATTTTAGGATCAATATTTCATGGGATTTATAGTCAAAATGGAACCAAAACGGTAAGGGAATTTTGTCTCAATTTTTATTTTTTGATGCATATGAAATGTTATGAACCTATATTAATTTAGAAGGGTTATAAACATATGAATTTATATATAATATAATTTATTTATTTATACAAATCATATTTTATGTTTTATTTAATAGTATTCTTTACCAGGGCTTATGATTCAATATTATTAAAGAGGTAGATATTTTACATTACAATATCTTCTTTTATGAGGATTTTTTATGATTATGCTTCCAATGATAATATCATATGATGAATATCAATGTAAAATAATTAATCTTATTATCCACATTATATATAATAGTTTCATTTAATATGGTTATTTTCCACTCTTTTGTACTTAATATAATTGATAAAATGTGTTTTGGAAAATCCAACATCATTTCTCTATTTGGTTGGAAGTCCCTTTTCTTCCAAAATTATGTTTTCTAAAAACTGTTTGTAAAAATGTTTTTAATATTACAAAAATGATTCAATGCATAAATTTTCACCCATGTTTCAGTTTTTAAAATGTTTTTTAAATGTAATCTACATGACATTTTGAAAAATAATTTTTGGTTGGATTTTATAGAAAATTAGGAAGTAATCATTGTTTATTGTGTATTACATGAGAATAATTTCAAGCTCTCATGACCATAATTTTATTTGAAACATCCTTTATAAATTTCCAATTTTATTTAAAAATAAATTTATTTTAATTTTCTATCATTTTTAAATTTTTTTTAAAAAACGAAGGTATGTTTTACCCAAGAATTTTTTAAATGATTTTTAAAGATTTAATTATTAGTTTTCCAAGCTATTTTCAAAGAATATGGTTTAGAAAATGTATTATGCATTAAATAGTGAATTTCAAAAAGGTTATTTTCCTCAAGATATATTCCATATGATCTTTCAAAATCCGTCTCAATCTAAGATGTTATAAATTGATGTAACATATGATTTTATAGGGATATAAACCAAGGATACAATTTATTTTTTTTCCTCTAAATGGTTTATTAGGAGAAGATGTTAATGAAACAAATTTATTTTCCATGGGATAAAAATTTATCAATGTGATTGTTAGGGATCAATTTTTTATCCATGTGTTAATATTGTTTCAAAGAGATTGTTATGGACCCATTTATTTTCAATGGGTTAATCATGATATAAAAGAGATTATTTGGTAACCCATTTAATTCCAATGCGTTAATCATGATTCAATGTGATTTACATGGAACATGACATATTTATATAATTTAATCATGTTAACCAATGAATGATGACTTTTTCTATGAGATATATGATGAAATGAAATCTCTATTTAAATTATTTTTTGTAAATAGAAATTATATAAAAATAGACAGATTGGATAACACCAGGTGATCTCATTAGAGCTTATATGGTGGGGTTGACGAGATAGTATTGGGTGATCCTATAACAACATTTATAATGGGGTAGCCCAGATAGTGCAGGGTGAGACTGTTATATCTTACACAATGGATTGACCTTGAAGGATGTCAAATTAATTGAGTCATATATTTCTTATTGAGAGGAATAAAGGAGTTAGTTTCGTAAGAGCTCCTCTTATTGATTTTACTAGGCTCCAATTATTTGTAAAATGTGTTTTACATGGGTTACGAATAAATATTTTTACGAGATAACAACACTTTTTTTATTTCTGTTATGGGTTTATACTATTTCTATGATCAATATTGAAACCACATAGCTCACAATTATTTATTTTTATGACTCTTTCAATTTACATGTTTTCAAATTTAGTGATCATAATATTTAATTTGTAGAGTTCTTTTATGATTCCTGAACACTAATTATTGTTTTATACACATATTTAATTCACATGTTCATTGATGATATCAAATTTTTAGTACATACATTTACACTTTCTGAGAGTTTAAGCTCACCATTCTTATTTTTTCATTATCCCCAGGTTATCAACAATTGATGTTGAATGAATTATTTTTAGAATGGATTTTATATAGATTATGATGATAAATAAACGTGTCATTATAAAAGACGGTTTTTTGGGAGAAGTGATTATTATAGGATATATTTATTTTTTTTGTATGATTTTTTCATAATTTTTATAAACTATATGCCTAAAACCGCTATTAGAATGAAATTAATCCATTTTTCCCTTTTTATGTTTAATGTATTGGATGGGAAACAATTTGGGTCACAATTATCAGTATCAATGTCTAAAATTTAATGTTCATTGGATCCAGTAGTGACGGTCCTTAGATGTTATACATGCAATTAATGGAATCTATTAGACAACATTAGAGAATATGATTTCTTTATGTGAGGTTATCATAAGAGTTAGGGATACCATAGTATTTATATAAGACAAATGTTGATTATATGTTAAAAATCATATCCAATCCATTGATGTTTTGATTGATGAAATCTTAGAGTGATTAATGAAACTTTACGAGAATACTTATTTGGTTAATTCATATTGTAATCATCTATTCAATATGAATTAATCATTATCATTTTGTGGAAATATGTTTTATGGAATTTATATACATTAGGGTTTATATGATCTTTGATATTGAGGAATATATGGTCATAAAAGCTTTATCTTATAGATTATTGTGAGATTAAAGACTGGTTTCGTGACTAATTGAATACTAATATTTAAAAGACGTTGTCTCCATATTTTTGGACTGGAAATATGAAAATTATGATATAACAGTTGAGTTTAACAAACAATTTAATTTTGAGGTTATTTATGAATGATTTAGTTTGAAATATGTGTATTACTCTTGAATATTTGTATTACTATATCATATAATTATTTAGTCATTTGGAGAATTATCTTACCACGTGCAACCCAATTTGACTGGTTAATATATAATGAAAGGTGGAATATATTACCATACCTTTTATAGTTATATTATCTTTTAAAATTTTATTTCTTATTCATTAGGAATTAAAAATTCATCTTGAATACTCATCATTTGAATAGAAAATGACATTATAGTGGAAACTGGGTAAAGGATTGTGTATACATGTCATGTAATTATTTTCACCATGTTTTCTATTTGGATGGTCTAATAATTCCTCAAATATAGAAAAACTCACTTCAAAACACAATTGGAATCATATTACATTCAAATATGATGAATTGGATGGAACTTTATATAATAGATTATTAAATGTTTTGATGCCCTTAACATTATATAATTCATTAAATGGATTTTGATTAATGGCCTCAATCACTCTCTATAATTATTTACGCATTCGTTCCATTCCCTCTAATATTCTACAACATGGAAACCTAGTTATGTGTTCCTCTGTATAATAATTATACATAACTTTATCCCTTATTAATAGGATATATTAATTATCCTTTTTACAATATGGGTATATAAAAAAGCAATTTAAAAAGACTATCCTCTGGTTATTTGGATAATTTTCTAAAATTTGGGACACCATTTAACGAATTTGGGAGGATTTAAGGAGAATACAACTATGTTTTATTAGGTAAAGGAAATGAAACACAAAGTGTAAAAAATCATTTAACTTCCTTATACATCATGTTATATTTCATCATAAATAAATTAAATATATTTTATATCTTGTTGTACAATCGACCTCATGATATTTTATGATCGATAGTTTATTACCCATGAAAAATGAGTTTAAGCAACCCACAATATATATAACAATTATAACATATCTAATAAATTAGTGGGTATGAATAGTTTAAACTACTTTAATATATATATATATATTTCCTACACCATATGAAATATTGATAATGTTTATTAAATAATAAATCAGTTTATAGTAAAGTGAATTTATTCTTCAAAAAATTTATCATCTGGATAAATAATGTTGAATAATTGTTGGAACTTTTAGGAAAATGGGGTTGATAAAATTAAAAACATTTTTGATGAAAAAATATAGAAATTTACATTAGGTGATGTTATGGGATATCAACAATATATTTAATTTTTAATGAATGGTGATAAATAATGTTTTTTTTTGTAAAAATTTCATTTAATTTCAACATATTTTGTATATTAAAATTATAATTATGTTTCTAATATGATTTTAGGTGGAATAATTATATTTTATTAAAATTTAATCAACATATTTACAATTGAATGATTATTATATTTTATTTTATTATATGTTTGTTTTTTATTGTAATGAAACCAGTGGGCCTATAGCCCAATGAACATGGCCATGCCTGAGACCAGCCCTCTAGAAGATAGCAGACCCCCACCCCACTGGCGGATAACATGCCCCCACATCAGGAAGATAACAAGCCCCCACCTCAGACTGTCCTAGACAACACGTGGTAGGAACTGTCCCCTTCCTAACAAGGATTTAATTCTCCTCCCCTACAAGTCAAACTAGAGACCACACGCTTAACATCCAACCAGGTGCCTTATGAGTACCAACAAGTCTGTAGCTCAGTTGGTACTCGTAATGTTCCCGGTTGTATATTAAGCATGTGGTCTCCGGTTCAAGTTACGGGGGAGCCTAATTAAATCCTAGTCAGGCAGGGGACAGTTCCCGACATGGGTTATCTAGGACAGTCTGAGGTAGGGGCCTGTTATTTTTGTGAGAGTGGGGGTCTGCTATCTGTGAGAGGGATGGGCTCGGGCGTGGATGAGTTTGTTGGGATTTAGACCCACCCGGTTAGTTACATAAAAAGGATACTTTTTATGTAATGAACTCGGTGGGACTAAATCACAAAGAACTCATCCACGCCTGAGCCCATCCCTCTGGCAGATTGCAGACCCCCACCCCACGGGTAGATAACAGGCCCCCACCTCAAACTGTCCATGATAACATGTGGCTGGAACTATCCCTTGCCTGATGGAGATTTAATTCGCCTCCCCAGCAACATGATCTGGAGACCACAGGCTTAAGATCCAACCAAGAGATTTATGAATACCAACTATGCTACAACCGAGTTGGTACTCATAACGTTCTCGGTTGGCTGTTAAGACTATGGTCCCTGGCTCCAATTGCAGCGGAGGTGAATTAAATCCTCATCAGGCAGGGTACAGTTCCTTACACCTGTTATTTGGGGCAGTTTGATGTGGGGGCCAGTTATCTTCCCGTGGGGAGGGGGTATGCTATCTGCCAAAAGGATGGGCTCAGGCATGGCTGAGTTTGTTGGGATTTAGGCTCACCGACCTTAGTTTGTACTTATAACGCTCTTGGTTGGTTGTTATGCTTTTGGTCTTCAGTTCAAGTTGCGGGGGAGGCGAATTAAATCCTTATTAGGAAGGGGACAGTTCCTGCCACGTGTTATCTGGGACAGTCTATGGTGGGGGCCTATTATATGCCCGAGGGTGGGGGTATGCTATCTGTCAGAGGGCTGTGCTCAGGTGTGGTCGAGTTCGTTGGTATTTAGGCCCACCATGTTCGTTACATAAAAGGCGTCTTTTATGTAATGAACTCAGTGGGCCTAAAGCCCAACAAAATCGACCACACTCGAGCCCAACCCTATGGCAGATAGTAGACCCCCACCCCATGGGTATATAACAGGCCCCCACCTTAGACTATTTCAGATAACACATGGCAGGAACTATCCCCTGCCTGACGAGGATTTAATTCGCATCCCCCGCAACTCGAATGGGAGACCACATGCATAACAACTAACATGGAGTGTTACGAGTACCAACTGATCTATTACCCAGTTGGTACTCGTAATGCTCCCAGTTGGCTGTTTAGCCTGTGGTCTCTGGTTTGAGTTGCATGGGAGGTGAATAAAATCCATGTCAGGCAGTGGATAGTTCTTGCCTTGTGTTATCTGGGACAGTCTGAGGTGGGGGCTTGTTATCATCCTGAGGGTGGGGGTCTGATATCTACTAGAGGTCTGGGCTCGGGCTTGGCCGAGATTGATGTGTATTTAGGTTCATCGGGTTCGTTACATTATTATTAAGAAAATAATTTTTCTGAAATCTATTTTAAAATGTATATTATATTTAATTAATTAAAATTATCCTCAATAAGAATTTTTTTGAAATGAAATATATATGTTATATTTAAATAATTTTTAATTCATATTCATACAATGATTGTTATTATACATAGTTTTAACATAAAATCATCCTATTCTAGAAAAATACATTTTTCGACAACCATTTTTTTCATCACATTTATTTATATTTATTAAAAATATTTTTATTTCTATTTGATAATATTTATTTTTTTAAAAGTCAACTTAATTTTTTTAATCAGTGTTTTAAAATATTTTTAAGGTGATTAATAATTTTATTTTGAAGATATTATCTTTTTGATGAATAGTGAATAATATTGAATTTTAATTAAAAATAGTATTTTTATTTAAATTATTCAAAAACATAAATTATATTTAAAATCGGGTTTAATTAATTTTTTCAATTATATATCTAGTAATTAAATTAAGTATATCTTAACCAATTTTATATTGAATTTATATATAAAATCTTTGTAAGGTTTTGAATTTATTTTCCTTAAAAACTAACATTCTCATCACATCTAAAAAAATATTTTTAAATTATATATTATCCTTTATTTGATTTGAATTTGGATAAATGTATTAAAAATTTGGATTTAGTATAGTATATATACACTACTATAATCCTTCATATACCAATGCCCCTATCCCAACGGTTTAGATAAACTATTTGGATATGGTACCTATACTAATGGTTCTACAAAAATCATTAGTAAAAGAGTTTTTAGAGTGTATTTTCCCAATGGTTTTAAAAACTGTTGGGAAAGACCTATGTAACCCACATTTCCCAACAATTTTATAAAATTGTATGGTTTACCCCAACTTTTCCCAAAAGTATTATAAAACATTTAGGATATGGTTTATTTCGATCCAATTTATGAACGGGATTTTAAACCCATTAGGATAGAATACCACGAATACCAAGATCCTGATCTGACTGCATCATGCCCACGAGATCTCCCATTCATCCAAACAAGTTAACTCTTCTTCCCATGTACCTATTTTTTTCTTCCTCTTCAAATAATTAATTTATTACTGAGTATTATGTTAAGCCTCCATTTATTTCTTTTTTCATTCAGATTTTGTTAAATACAAAGTTTTTTGTTGTTTTAATCTTCCTTAATTGAAAGCTCCCCTCTTCCTTGAAAACCATTCTTCCCAACCTGAAATCCATCCTTTATTCAAGTCATTATTGTTTCTTCCACATCAAATTTGAATGTTCTAACTGATTTATATGTTATTGCCTAAACTTTTTTATTTATTTTCAATTGAATTTATTAAATGATAGGTTTATTTTTTGTTTAGTGTTTTGATCAATAATTTTTGTTCTTGATGATTTATTTGTTTTTTTTTTACAATATCTTAGTTATCTCAAAAGGGATTTAGATTTATATAAAAATATCAGATCAATTTCATGTGTCCAGTGAAAAATAAAATAGGTATTAGGTCACTAGAATCTCAATGAGGGGTCTAATAGAGGGGTTCTACCAAGTAGACCATTAGGTACCCAATGGAGGTGTATTATATATATTGTATCCTAATGATATTTTTTAAAAAAAAGTCATTGAATTTTTAAGATTTACGTCATCCTCCTTCTATTTTTTAATTATGTTAAATATAGGAGTCACACATGTATCCCTATACCCTTATTCTTATTTTTTATACCTCTCTTCATTTTTTTGATAATATATATATATATTGAGTTTCGAAGATGTAATTCTTACCATGGGTATCCATTTTGTAATAGTTTCTCATTTCATATTTTTTTATCGTTTCAAATCCCAAATGTTTTTGGGTTTTAATCTTCAATTATTACTATAGGATATCGAAGGATATTCATTCCACTATAATTGGAGTGTTTTCCCTAGATTTTCTATGGTGGATGGTCCCTTAAATATTATCTAAGATTATATTCATTTTTATTCAGGGTAGTATGGTCATTTAGGGAATGTGGGATTTTTTTTATAATTAATTGAGTCAAAATGGAATAGGAGTTCAAGTATCTATAATTGAGTGTAGGAACTCAGGTTTTGGCCCTGCCAGACTTTGGAATATTCCTAAAAATAATTCCAGAGCTAGGCGCGAAGACGGCGTATGATTCAGAGGCCTGGTGTGCCTAAAGTTAATTTTATAAAAATATTAGGTATTTTTATACTATGCACATGGAAAGGGTGTGATATCTTCAAAATGGTAGCTCGGAATGGGAATCTGTGGGCACAGTTGAATCTAGAACATGCCCTTTACCCTATGCGGGGTGTAAACATTCCGGGCATTGTCCTTCTGTGAGAAAGGCCACCAGATGAATTTTCAAAAATGAATGGAAAAGTTTATTTATGAGCGTCATCTCAAATAACTTCTAAACGGAGTCTCGGGTCAAAAATCTGAGTCCGTCGTTACATTCAGAACGATGTGTTTACCCTAGGGGCGACCTCAATTTCTCTGTGCCGGGAGGTTTGGTCTGAGGCGGGGTCATGTGTGTGAATTGATTGTTTTTATTAAAAAAATTATAAAAACTAAATCAATCACCTCCCCCAATTCCTCTCCCAAAGTTGACGTCTCCTCCCACCACCTTCATTCATTCTTCACAGAATCGAGCCCTGGGTGTCCGTTTTCAGCGCTGATCGTCAGCGGATCAAGCTCAGCGTGTTGCAGACATCATTCTGCACCCGAAGCTTCGGCGGTCCACCAAAAGGTAAGAGGTTTTAGTTTTAAAATCCCATATACTATTTGTATGTTTTTTTCTTCAAATATTTATAGGGGTTGTGTGTTTTAGGTCCCGAGCTTTCAAAAACATGTTTCAGATCTGATTTTGGAGCCCCGTGGTGGTCCTAGGGCTTCCCAAAAGTTTTTCGGTGGAAAACCTGGATTCCAGCGGCGACCATGGCGGAATATGGGGAGGTTAGTGGCAGAACGGTGGTGGCGCGGTGGAATATGGTAGGTGGAACGGTGGCGTGGCGGTCCGACAAGGTCGGTGCGGCTGTTCGGTCAGTTTTCCGGCGAGCCAACGGTGGTTCGGCCAGAATATTCCGGGAGCTCTTTAAACCCCCGTAAAATGCATGTTGGGAGTCCAAATCATGATCCGTTTGCGGAAACACATTTCATGTGTCGAGACAGACCATTTGAGTTTACTTTGAGAATTTTATGAGTCAGGTTCATGGCTCGGGGCTACGAAACATTGAAATAATAATAATATTTTATTATTATTCAACTTCGATCCTCCATAACACCTGCACGGAGTGTCCAAATGACATGCCGTCAGTGGCATTGAATCCCTTATGGTATGAAAAAAATTTCAAAATAGTTTCCAGGTTTTGGGACCGAGAAAAGGGTGTGGGGCCCACAAGGCCAGGTTCCGGCATTTGCGGAGAGACGTGACTTTTCCACCGGGTCTTCGTTTTTCACGATCGAGTAGTCGATCCCGTGTGTTTTTCAGAGGGGATCGCAATGGTGTGATATGCTTGATGATATTAGGGATTGTGGTGTGGGACATACCCGGGTTGGCTTCGGTGAATAGTACATTTTTTACCGAGTGTCTGTTTGGGACGATCGAGTAGTCAATTCCGTTTATTTTTCCTAGGGGATCATAGTGGTATGATCAGCTTGATGAGTTTCGAGATTGTAGTGTGGGCCCCACACAGGTAGGCTATAGTGAATAATACTGTGTTCACTGGTTGTCCGTTTTGGGCGAGTAAACCACTTATCCTACATGTTTTTCCGCGTGGATCGCGATGGTGGCCTCAGTATCGACCTTGGAGGTGCACGGTGTGGCGTTGTAGTGGGTGGCTCGGGTTAGCGATGATTGGAATATTAGTGGTTGAGGGTACTCTATTGGTTCATTCCTATGAGGGTTCATGTGGAATTACAACCTTAGTATAAGTTTGTGATCCTCTCGATGGGATGTTTAATCTATTAGTGTTTTGGAATCCCTCCGGTGGGCTTGGAGTGGGATCCTCTAGCATCTTTTCCCTTGATCGGGTTCTTGGTATCGATGTGACTACTTATCCATGGGCGACGATCCCCTATCTAGTAGGTTAAACCCCATAGGGGTTGTGGCATCATCAAGAATATGATCCCCTATGAAGTGGGTCGTGCTCAGTAGGGTTGTGGCATCGTTGTGTCTACGATCCACTACTCAACATAAAGTTTTTAGTAGGGTTGCAGTATCGTTGGTTATACGACCCCCTACTCAGTGCTTGGTTTCTTGTAGGGTTGTCGCATCGTCAGTTCAATACCCTACATCACATGTTATACCAGATAGGGTTATGGTATCGTCATGACCACCTTTATGCGAGCGACAATCCTCTATCGGAGTGACGTGTTTCTGTTGAGCGCTAGATCAGGTTGTGATATCCCCCATCGGTTCCTAGGAGTGATACCCTATCTGTGAGGTCTACGAATTCCTGGTCAGGTTTGGTATCCCCCAACGTACCCTGGGAGTGATTCCCTATCTGGGAGATCTTTGTATATCGGTGTGGGTTCTGGTATCCGCTAGCGGACCCTAGGAGCGATCCCATATCCGTGGAGTTTGGTGGTTTTGTTGTTTCAGTGTGACTTTCCTCAGTGATGATATCCGACTAGCGTGATCTCTCTGGAGAGCATTTGAGATGTTTTTGTGGGACCCTATGGAGTGTATCTCTTGGACGGGTGTCATCTGGGATGACAATGATCGTGGAGTGTGTTCTCCTAGTTGTGAACTGTTGCTGGTGATGAGGTCTGTACGTCATGTTTCTTGGTGCGTGAGCTGAGTATATCTGAATGTTCAAGGTGTATGTATGGGAATACCCCTAGTTTGTGATGACTAGTTGTGTTAAGATAAGGATGTTCATGATATGGAGTTTCTCTCTCATCTAGTTTCCCTACAGTTGGGATGCGCGGACTGTTTCCATTCAGTTTCTCTCTTTTGTTTTGGGTTTTTGGGGTGCCTACTAAGTATTTTTATATTCATCCTACAAGGGATTTTCCAACACATGTTTGTGTCTTGTGCAGACCACAATCCTTTCGACCTAGTCCCAAGAGGACCCAAAGTAGGTGGTGTTGAGTGAGTGGGACTCACCATGGAGTCTTACCAGAGCTGTGGCGAGGAGCTTTCCGGTGGTGCTTTTGGCAGTTTTGATACCTTTGTAGTTTTCTTTTGATGTGCCCTATTTTTCCCTTTTGGTACTACTGTTGCACTCTGGTTTGGGATAGTTGTATGCATGCATTTATTATTCAAAATTATATATCTCTGCACTGTTGCATGGAGGTTTATGTGGGTGCTTGTGTACAGTTACCTTATGTTAATGCCTCCCTTTTGTGTGATATCCTACTCAACGCTAGTCGCCAACCCCTGGCCTATTGGAGGCAGGCTTGGGGAGTCACGGATTGAGCCCCGTTTGGTCGGGTCGTGAGATAGTGGTATCAGAGGAGGTTCCACCATTGGGATCTCAGAGTGTATCTGGTCTAGCATTGAGTTTGGTTTGCGTTGCATAGTGGCAGTGTCAAGGTGTTTCGAGTTCGGATTTCAGTCTTGGGACTCCAGTGTTGGTGAAGCGGCCAATGTATCCATTCACTAGGACTTTGATAACCTTCCTTTTGACTCGGGACGTTTGGACACTAGTTGCAGATACATAACGGTACATGCATCATATATGACTAGGTTTTTGGGTTTCCATTGTTCTTTTTGAGTCACCTCTCCAGATATACTCTTTGATTATGGGGCATCTTCAATTTATTTCAGGATGCCTCCATGAAAGAAGCCAGTGGGGGTTCTGAAACAGGATTGTGGTGATGATTCGCCCAATGTAGTGGCTGTGGACTAGGGAACAGGTTCTGAGTCTGCACCTCCAGGTGGTCTGCCAGTTGATCCACCACCTGTCGAGGAGATGGTTGTGCCGGGAGTGCAGAATGAGGTTGCGCGCAGGCTGAGTGCGCTGCATGAGTTCCAGAGGCAGTAGCCTATGAGGTTCCGAGGTGATCCAGACCCTGAGGCAGCTGAAGACTAGCTCGAAGTAGTCACCCGAGTTTTCCTCCAAGTTAGGACACCCCCAGATCAGATGGTGGTCCTAGAGGCGAGCCTTCTACATGGTTCAACCAGGCAATGATGGAGTTTGGTGATGTAGTCCCATGATGAGGAGACATTCACATGGGCGGAGTTTGAGTAGCTCTTCTAGGAACAGTTATATCCGATGACGCTAAGGTCAGGGCAGATTCAGGAGCTTCTGTAGCTTCGACAGGAGGGCATGAATGTGTCGGAGTACTCAGCGAGGTTTATAGACCTGTCGTTCTAATCCCTGGATATGGTTCGGGACTCGTTCATTAGGGCTTAGACCTTTGAGCAGGGCCTATGTAGAGACATCTGGGGAGGTGTAGTTTCCTTGTGGTTTCCCACCTATGCTAGAGTGCTGGAGCGAGCCTTGGTGTTGAAGAGATTTCTGGATGAGCAGATTCATCCCGTCAGTGTTGGGCGCATGGCAACTGAGACGTCAGCAACTGGTAGTCGATGGCAGGAAGAAGGGTCTGGACATGGCTGACATTTCAAGAGGCGACCCCAGGATGGTGGATCTGAGGCTCAGGGCTCGCATGCCAGTATTGGTCTGCCGTAGGATAGGTAGTGTTATGCTTGTGATGGTCTGGGACATCTTTCTAGATATTGTCCGACTTGTCATGCTTCTGAGAGGGAGACAGTCGACAGACCACCTTGGCAGAGGCAGCGTCTCGAGCAAGGAGGTCTGCAGGGCGGCGTACGTGGTGATGGAGATGGTGCAGTAGCAGGAGGGGGTATGCAGTATCCATTTCCACCACCCCCACCCCCAGGTGGTCCACGCCAAGCTCATGGAGCTGTGGGATGAGGGCGAGGACAGCTGCATGCCCTAGAGGTTGTTGACCCAGAGGCTCCGTGGATGGATAGAGGTATGCATTGTGTCCGTTCTACTTTCTGCAGTAGCTTGTTAGACACTGTTTAGCGGTACTCTTTCCTTTCTATTGCTTGCTCGAGTTTTGTTTAGGGTGTTGGTAAGACCCTATGTGGGTGTTGTTCGGCGTGTTTTGAATGTTCAAGGTAGAGGGATTCTTCCCCAACCGAGACGCATTTTTGTGACATGATCAAAACTATGTGGGCAAGTCAGTGTTGTCCAAAGCGGATATTTTTTAGGTGTGGTGGATGAGTCCCTCTGAATTATGTGTTCGGGCATGGGTGTTTGATGAAAAAATAACTGCCGTGGGAGACCGAGTTGAGAGTCCAGTCACTACCCTTGTGCTTATGGATTTTCAGGGATGAAATGTTCTAAGGTAGGAAGGTTGTAGTGACTCCGGTTATGGCCCTATCAGACTTTGGAATATTCCTATGAATAATTCCAGAGCTAGGCACGAAGATGGCGTGCGATTCTGAGTCCTGGTGTGCCTGGAATTAATTTTATAAAAATATTATATATTTTTATACTCTGCACATGGAGGGGGTGTGATATCTCCAAAATGGTAGCTCGGAATGGGAATCTGAAGGCACAGTTGCGTCCGGAACGTGTCGTTTACCCTAGGCGAGGTGTAAACTTTGCGGGCGTGGGAATGCTATGACAAAAGCCACCAGGGGTGTTTTTGTTAATAAATGGAATTTTTTTATGAGCATCGGCTTGAATAACTTCTGAATAGAGTCTCGGATAGAAAATCTGAGACCGCCGTTACGTTTAGAACGACGTGTTTACCCTAGAGGCGACCTCATTTTCCCTACACTGGGTGGTTTGGTCTGAGGCGGGGTCTGTCTGTGAGTTGATTGTTTTTATTAAAAAAATAATAAAAACTAAATCAATCACCTCCCCCCCCCCCAAATTCCTCTCCCATAGGTAGCGTCTCCCCTCTTTTCCATCATCCGTTCTTCACTAAATCGAGCCTCTGGAATCCGTTTTCCACGCCAATCGTCAGCGGATCTAGCTCCAGCGCGTCACAGGCGTCGTTTTGCACCTGAAGCTTCGACAATCCACCAAAAGGTAAGTGGTTTGAGTTTTAAAATCCCAAATCCTGTTTTTGGGGTTTTTTCGTCAAATCATTACAGGGGTAGTGTAGTTCGGGTCCCGAGTTTTTTGAAACATGTTTCGGGTCTGATTTTGGAGCACCGAGGTGATCTCGGGGGTTCCCGGAAGTTTTCCAGCAGAAAACCTGGATTCTGACGGCAACCATGGAGGAATCTGGTGAGGGAAGTAGTGGCCCGATGGAATACAGTGGGCGGCACGGCGGTCCGGCAAGGTCGGCGCTGCGGTCTGGTAAATTTTTTGGCGAGCCAGCGATGGTCCGACCAGAATATTTCAGGAGCTCTTTAAACCCCTGTAAAATGCATGTCTAGAGACCAAATCAGGAGCCGCTTGGGGAAACACATTCCATGTGTCGAGAAAGACCTTTTGTTTTTCTTTGGAAATTTTATGAGTCGGGTTCGTGGCCCGGGGCTATGAAACGTTAAAATAATAATAATATTTTATTATTATTCAACTTCGATCCACCATAACTCCTACATGGAGTGTCCAAATTACGTGCCTTCAGTGGAATTGAGACCCTGATGGTATGTTGTACTTTTCAAGATAGTTTCCAGGTGTTGGGACTGAGAACAGGGTGCGGGACCCACAAGGTCAGGTTCCAGCGTTTGCGGAAAAATTTTACTTTTCTACCAGGTGTCCATTTTGGACTATCGAGTAGTCGATCCCGTCTGTTTTTACAACGGGATCGCAATGGTGTGATTCGCATGATGATATTTGGGATCATGGTGTGGGGCCCTCATGGTTTGGCTTCTATAAATAATATCTTTTTCACCGGGTGTCCATTTGGGATGATTGAGTAGTCGATCCCGTGTGGTTTTCTGAGGGGATCATAGTGGTATGATCTGCTTGATGAGTTTCAGGATTTTAGTATGGTTCCCATATGGGCAGGCTACGGTGAATAGTACCTTATTCACCGGATTTCCGTTTCAGGCGAGTAAACCACCTATCCTGCGTGCTTTTCATCGTGGATCACGATGGTGGCCTCGGTATCGGCTGTGGAGGTGCGCGATGTGATGTTGTGGCGGGTCTCTTGGGTTAACAGCATTTGGACTAGCAGTGGTTGAGGGTTATCCCTTAGTTCGTTCCTACGAGGGTTCGTGTGGCATCAAAACCATAGTATAGTATTGTTATCCTCTTGATGGGATGTTTAATCTGTTAGAGATGTGGCATCCCTCCGGTGGGCCCAGAGTGGTATCCTCTAGCATTGTTTCCCAAGATTGGGTTCTTGGTATCGCTGTAACCCCTTATCCACAGGCGGTGATCCCCTATCTAGCACGTTAAACCCATAGAGTTTGTGGAATCATCGAGAATATGATCCCCTACATAGTGGTCCGTGCTCAGTAGGGTTGTGGCATCATTGGGTCTACGATCCCCTACTCAACATGAGGTTTTTATTAGGGTTGTGTTATTGTTGGTTATACGATCCCCTACTCATCTCATGGTCTCTTTAGGGTTGTCACATCATCAGTTTGATACCCTACATCGTGAGTTATACCAGATAGGGTTCTGGTATCGTCATGACCACCATTACGGGGGTGACAATCCTCTATCTGAATGACGTGTTTCTGTTGAGCATGAGATCAGTTTGTTGTATCCCCTAGCGGTTCCTGAGAGTGATCCCCTATCTATGAGATCTAAGAATGCTAGATCGAGTTTTGGAATCCCCCAGTGGACCCTGGGAGTGATCCCCTATCTATAAGATCTTTGTATACCAGTGTGGGTTCTGGTATTTCCTAGCAGACCCTAGGAACGATCCCCTATCCGTGGAGGTTGGTGTTTTTGCGGTTTCAACATGAATTTCCTCAGTCAGGATATCCGCCGAGCGTGATCTCTTGGGTGAGTGTTTGAGATGTTTGTGTGGGACCTGATGGAGTGTATCTCTTGTATGGGTGTCATCTGGGATGGCAGTGACCGTGGAGTGTGTTCTCTTGGTTGTGAACCATTGCGGGTGATGAGGTCGGTACCTCATGTGGCTTGGTGCGTGAGGTGAGTATATCTGGATGTTCAAGGTGTATGTATGGGAATACACCCAGTTTGAGCTGACTAGTCGTGTTTAGCCGAGTATGGTCATGATATGGAGTTTCTCTCTCATCTGGGGTCTCTATGGATGGGATGAGTGGACTATTGAATTTCAATTTCTATCTTTTATTTTGGGTTTTTGGGGTGCCTACTGAGTATTTTTATACTCACAAATGCACTGGATTTTCCTACACATGTTTGTGTCTTGTGCAGACCACACGCCTTTCGACAGAGTCCCAAGAGGACCCGGAGCAGGCGGTGCTGAGTGACTGGGACTGACCATGGAGTTTTTCTGGAGCTGTGTTGAGGAGATTTCTGGTGGTGCCTTTGGCAGGTTGGACGCCATTGTAGTTTTCTTTTTATGGGCCCTATTTTTCCCTTTTTGAACTATTGTTTCACTCTGGTTTGGGATAGTTGTATCCATGCATTTACTATTCTGTTTTATATATCTTTTCACTGTTTCATGGAGGTGTATGTGGGTGCATGTGTACAGGTACCTTAGGATAATGCCTCCCTTGTGCGTGATAGCCTACTCGATGCTAGTCTCCAACCCCTGGCCTATTGGAGGCAGGCTGCGGGAGTCACGGATCGAGCCCTATTGGGTCGGGTCGTGAAAGTGAGACACCTTAGAAACATAAAATATAAGTCATTTGAGATAAATATTTATTCAAGTTCTATTCCATAATTATCATATTACATGGGGGATTCCTATAAATAGAATTTGAAATATAATAGGGGTCATATCCCTAAAATGAGTCCCTTTGGTGGGAAAATCATCTCTAGAACTAGATTGGTAATACATATCTTCTATGTTTTTTAGGAAGGTCTAATTTAAGTGGATTCCATATTTTTTTACTTATCTTCAAACTTCCAAGAACATTAAATTTATAAAATATTTCTCTTCATTATCTAACATCAATGTCTCATATCAATTACTATAAATCTTATTAACTCCTTTATTATGTATCATTCTAACCTCTTATATAGAACTATCAATCTCTTTCTCTCATTTGGTATTCACATAGATATATGAATTATTTCCACTCTAAATCATTATTGTATATATCCTTTAATGCATGAAGTAGATAAACAAAAAAACATAATATATTATGTACAGACAACTATTATCTGAAATTTTTATTTAATTATAAACATATTATTATTGTAAATTAAATCTGTTTAACCCTTGGATTTCACCAGATTTGAGAGGGTGATGTCTTTTAATTTGTTTAGCCAATAAAATCTCCATAGAATAAAAAAATTTATCCTCGAAATATCCAAATGTATTTATGGTTTCCATTAGGATTTAAAAAATCTAAACATGATATCATGTGGTGATTTTGTATTTGTATGGACGGATTATATGAATTTCCATAAGTGAAATTGTGAAATTCATAAAACTCATAAATTCCATCATCAACAATAGACATTGGTACAAATACTAGATGATTTAACTACCAAAACCTTCAACGAATTATCTATATCATTACTAAATCCACCATCACACGTATTAAAAGTCCCTCATCATAATTCAAACACATAGACTCCATTTTTATCCACCCATTGAAGTCAACCTTTCTTTTTGAATCTTTGAGATTGAACCTGTCCATATCTTTCCACTAAACACACCACCTATCGATAAAATAGTGTACAATAATTCCCCTAACATAACACATGATTCCTATAAATTAATATCTTCTAAAATGATGATTCTATATCTATTGAACATGATTAATCATCATGAAATAGGAATTCCATGGGGTCAGTGTATTAAATTATTCTAGGCTCACCCAAGTGTTTCATATATTGAAAAAACATACAAAGAACTGACATTTATCAATAATAGTCACTATAAATAAGATCTATAAATTATTCCACTTTAAATATTTACATATTACCTTATTTTTAAATATTTACATCTTTTTGTTTGGTTTTAGTTTTGATTTTTCCTAAACGAGATCTCGGTGTGTTCATTTTACTTATTATTTTACATCTTTTGGAAGATTTGTGTTCAGTAAGATTAAATATTTCAATAAAGGGGAAAATGAGGTTTCCTTTCATAATGCTTCAGTTGAAAAAATGTTATAATTTAATTTCATAACATTAGGTAATAAATTTCCTGGTTTTAAAAGTAACTTTTAGTAGAAGTGTTTCCATTCTATAATGTAGACATCTATCTTTTCAATGATATAATCCCTTGTTTGGATTAAAATTATGAAGAATTTTCATCTATCAATAATTATGAAAATAACTATACTATACTCGACATGATATTTCCATCCATCATTTTATGTACTAGATAAAAATTAGTTATCATGTGCCCCGTGTGAAATTTCTTAAACAAATTTGTTACCTATACTTCTTAAATTAGGGATACCCACCCTTGGTTCCAACCCAGAGACCTATAGCCTAGATGAGCACCGACCCTTCCAACATAATAAATGTGACATTGAAAATAGGTTCCCATACTTTTTTGGATATATCAAATATCACGTAATTAATTTAAAAAATAGCTAATATTATCTATAAGAGGGGATGTATTTTGAAATTTTTAACCATTTTTGGATGTTACCACCTTCAGTATCAATATTTTTATATTTACTGAATATATCTGCATTATTACCTAAACTGTATAATCTTTTCATAGATTTATTTCAATGGTTTCATTTCACTTGTGTTTTAAAACCATTATAGGTTGTCACATATCAACCTATTATTTATGTTTCTAGATTAATTAAATAACAACTGTAATGTTTAGTATTGGATTTATCCATTCATATATAATCAACTACAGAGTTTTAACATTTTACATTTTTTCTTCTATGTTATTTTATTTTGTGCTTCATGTTGGGGTCAAACCATTGATATTTTTTAGGCAATAAGATTTATCAATTATGGATATGTTTTTTTTCACTTATTACCTCTTCTAATGTGATTATCTTTTAATGATAATGGAGGGACCAATGTGTTTTTCAAATTTTAACACATGCATATTCATTCTATATACCCATATGTTTTTTAAGATTTTATCCAGACTTCCACCCCTCCATTATAAATTCCATGAGACATTAGGTAACATGTTTTCACTCATCTTCTGCTCCATATTATTCTTTCCTCAAACCGACGAGATTCTTTAGTTGAGTAAGGATTTTATCATGTAAAAATTATTTTATTTTACCCATATTTTTTGTTAATTTTTTTTCTCAGACCTGTGGGCCCATAATTATACAGAATCTACTTACATTTGTTTTGTATATATATGAATATATTTTAGTTATATATATTTATATGCCCACTGATGGACAAATTGGATAAATATAGACCTCTATTGTTTTTGATAAATTTATCATCTTTTACATTCATAATGGCGAGGATAGACTGAGAGATGGTGGATTCTCCATTAATGTAGGTGATAAATTTTTAGGTCTCCAAGGGAAATAAAAAAATATACTAAGTTATATTTTGGTATGTTGTGATAACCATTACAGCTAGTTATCAAATTTTAAAAACCAGTAAACGGGGAAAAGAGAAAGAACTTGAGTATAAGACAAGCATTGCCACATGCAAGCCAAAAAGGTTGTTATTAATATGAAAAATGTTCACACACATTATCCTTTCCCCCAAACCCCACTTAAATGTAGTGATAATGGTTATCTTTCACCATGTGGAGGACATCAATGGTCATTGTTTTCATTATGAAAATTTAATGGAGCTATATGAAATTTGTATTTATTATCCCAGAGAGGAAAATTAATATTATTATATTTATCCTTATATTTATCTTGATGCTTAATTATTTTCTTTCTGCTATAATGAATTTTTACCTCACTAATAAACACACAATTATGTGATACAAGTTATTCATTTGAGAGAATTTATTTTAAGGCCAAAATTATTAGGTGATTTTAGACACAACAAAAACCATGTCAGTGCATTAAACTACAACCTAATGATTTTTTATTTTAATGATTTGAAATCATGTTTGTTTCAATTTTAATTGGTTGTAGTTTTACTTGAGTTTCATTTTATAATTTGGAATTGAATTGTATTCAAACATAAATAACCAACATTTCTAAATTTGTGAACATTTCAATGATTCATTGATCATTTATAAAATTAGTATAAATATATGACCTCACTATAATATTTAAATGCTTTATCGACCATGGCTACTTGACCCCAGAACCCATGAACACCTATCCCATCTCATATAATATGTTTTTGGGTTTCACATTAGTTATTTTTTTTCAAATTACATCAATATATGTTTTCAAATGCCGGAAATGAAACCTATTGAAGAGATGCGATGAAAAAGGATGGTGTAAAATAATCATCAGATGGATGAGATGGTCATTCCTCCACTAGTTCATATTGTGAATATTATATTTTAAATATATATTTTTAAATAGAATATAATTTCATGTGAATAATTTTATTTTAATTTTTTTTGCAGAATCTACCACTTAGGGGGCAAATATTTGATGAGCAGCCAAGTATTGGTTCTAGTATTTATGTTGTAAGTACGAGGGAGGTTGTCATGAGAGGTAGGAGATCTAATTGGCGTACTTGATTAGACCCTGCCCATCCCACTAACATTAAATCTATACAAAATTCTGATCCTGACGTGTTATTATGGATACATAGGATATTTAGGCCTCCCAAGTCTTCACTGCCCGATACATCTGAGACTCCTCACCCATATTTACCATATTGAATAATGATTCCAACCCCTCATCCATATCATGAATTTAGATATCCATACATGCCATCTTCTTTTACTTCTAATTCCTTCTCTATGATATTCTATATTAAATCTTCTTTGACTCCTACTCAGCCACAGTTTGTGCCTACCGAGCATACACTATGACCCACTCCAACTTTATTGGGTATTCCTTAAGTTTTTGGGGATCCAATGGTTACCATTGATGAGACTACTGTAGGTATATTTATAGAACCCTAACAAATATTTATACCATTATTTATTTTCATTATAACATGTATTGATATAATATTTTTTCCTTTAATAACAGATACATCTGCTGATAGTTAGCAGGGGAGAGGGTGTACACACAATTCTGTGGGTGTGGAACTGTCACATGCAGTTAATTGTGGAATAAAATGAATATAATAAAATTATATAAAAACTGGGCAAAAATTTTGTAGTTTTTGGCGACATTGGCCAAATTCTTTGACACCATTCCTATCATCCCTCCCTCATGGGGATATTTTCCAAATGAAAACAAGGATAAATATTGGGCACATATATGGTTAAAAAAATCTGTTATATTTAATGTAATATATTATATTTTTATTTATATTAATTAATATTATTGTGTTTGTTTCAGTTAAATTTTCATGATGGTGTGGGTGCATGGTCAAGGCGTATACAAGAATTAGGTGAGCTTTGGAGTGGCTTGAAATACGAGTTGTATATTGGATGGAATGAATGGGTTGGCATAGAGTTAGAGGTGGTAACTGCCATAGATTATTGTTAAATATGACTGTATAGGCATATTATTACTCATTAGAAGAATAACATGTTTAAGGAATTATTCACATTTGAGTTTTTATGTTAAAATTTCCATGATTTTCATTAATAGTATCTTTTTTGTTATTTAATTTTATTTTAGAATCATCTGAAAAAATAAACAAAACATTAATGCAAAAAAAATCCTTCACACCGGGGGGTGTACTACGATGTCAGATTATGAGAGGAAGCAGTTATGAAAATTGTTTATAATTTTTTATGACTTACACATTTTATTGATTCTTCCTTAATTTATTCAATTTATTACCTTTTGATATAAATTTATTTATGAAATTCATTATTGGTATCTTTTTTTCAATTATGGTTTTATACATTCTATTTCATTTTAGAGTCTAGAATTGAATATTGAAGGACATATGCCTCGAGAAAACTATTTTTCTCAAGTAGAATGAAAAAAGATGGAAGTGTTGTAATGGAAGTGACACAACAATTGATTCTAAGTTTTACATTGATGATTTAAAATTTTATTATCTATTTTGTTACTTAATAATCCATATAAATTTGTAATAGGAATCTTTAGAGGACCTTCATGCCCAAGAAAATGTCAATTTTTGGTCAAATGATCACTAACAACAAGTGTTGGGAGATGAGCACCAAGGAAGAGTACACTGTTGACCTGGGAAGAGTATAGTCTCGACAAGGCTTTGGCCCACATGGGGAAATAGTTTTACTTCCACTGAGTTGGAAAATGTAAATGCATAGGGGGAATATTCTGAAAAATGGTCACACATGTGGAAGAATGAGTTGAAATGGAAGACACCAAATTTAACAAATTTATTCTAATTTTATGTCCATCACATCAAATAGAGATGAGATCAACTTGTGAGGCATATATGTCATCGATTTTAGGTATAGGGACATGCAGTAGAATATGATGAGCTTGAAATTTTAATTTCTTTCACATCACTAGGGCAACGTTACAATGTCAAATCTGGTGAACTATCACGGTACAGTCTGAGGACCGCGCATGGATTTGACAGAGCAAAAAAATAAATCCCACATGTACCTTGTTGGGATATGATGTATGCAAGTCCGTCGCAATATGTCGGGGACCTTGTCTCAAAGACACTGACACAGACACACTCTAGAGCATCCACAAATGCCTCACGAATCTTCTTGTGAATCGTTTGTTGGGGTATGGATGCTATGGAGGTACACCAATGAGATCATTGACTAAATGATGATCACCACAAGGAAAGAGTCGTTGATCCAAGAATGATAAGCATGAAAATATTCCATGCTCAATATAATATCTCTCTAGAATCTAGGAGAGAGAGAGACTCTCAATTCCAATACATGAATATTTTCATCGGTAGAGCCTCTCTCTTACTTATATAGGGAATATCAAAAATTATTGGTATGGGTTTTCCCAACCCCCGTGTAATAGATATTCACAATATAAGTATAATAAACATTTATTTATGACAAATTAAATTATTTTTTAAATAATTTATACAATTTTATAACTAACTGCAATATATATTAAATATATATATCTTGAAAAACATTAGTTTATAATTCAACTCACTTCTCCTAAAAATATTAAATGAACACCGGATATTTAAATCCCTTGGAAAAAAATTATATCTTTATATTTACAAAATCACATGTAAATACATGTTATAAATAAATTAAACATATTATTCCAAACATGGTTAATTAATGAATTTATTTATAACCTGGTGATCCATAGAACATGGATAATACTCGGACCCCGTCACGGGGCCCAACAAGTTATATATTCTTATTCCCGGAGTAGGTAATATTTTCAATGTGCTATAGTGTGTGACCCTCTAGGATTGTATCTCAATAGCCGGGAATAATATATTTAACGACCAAGAGTGGGCTCTAGCAACCCATCGAGGCCCCTATAGAGATAAATTAATGTCAAAGCAATGACTACCTTCCTATGAACATGGTCTCTGTAATATAATATTGTCATCATTGATATCTCAATAAAGCATAATGCACACTAGTGTCATCATCCACAATCATGCTTTAGTTTATTTTTTGATATGTCTGGACGATCATACATTATACTACCTTGGACAAGGATTTATTGAAGGTTCAACCATCCAAATCCACCAGGCTTGAGATATCTCTTTCAAAACTCAAAAGCAAAAAATCATATCTTGATCATTCAATCAAAGTCATGTCTCCATTGACATGCCCAACATAGACATCCTCACTAAGACTTTATCTCCATGGTTTTCCTTATTCATCAAAGTACATAATTAAATTACATACATTGATAATGATCGCATGTCCAAAGTACATTACACATGTCTGTAGATAGGAATGACCAATGAAACCTAAAATGTATAGTGTTCCTATTATTAGGGTCAGTCCTTATGATCTCAATAACTAGAGATAATCAAGTGATAAATTCCCAAGAAGAAGTCTCAATTCTTATGAGCCCCTAGCGCCTAATGGTCACACATCGTCTATGTCCTTTCAGAATGATTTAACTGGGAAATAGGAAATTACTTTAAGATTACTTTCATGGAATCTTGAGTTCTCATTATAGCATGGGATCTTCTATAACCCATTGATAAGAAATGTAATCTAAGGACATTACCTTTAACAATGTTGATTCAAAAGTGTCTACACTATTATAGCAAGGTTAACAAGTATATAAATAATAAAAATCATACACATAATGGTAATCAATGTAAAACACAGGTTCATTCTAGGGAACACAATTTCCAAAAATAGATATGTTCATTATATAGTGAACAAGGTGGTTGTTCTAGTGGTGGTAAATTTTATGGGTTTACTTGTGAGGGGGATTGATATGAATAGGCTAATAGAAAGGATGAAATCAAGGATGAGGGAAAGGATGAGGCCGAGGTGGAGGATGAGGGACAGGAGGAGGGTGAGGAGGCGGTCGAGGATTAGGATGGGGATATAGATGGGGAAGAAAAGGAGGATAAGGATGGGGATGAGGGAAGGAACGACGATGGGGATAGGGATAAAAATGAGGATGATCCTGATGAGGATGATGATAGTGATGGTGATTATGGACATATTGACCAATTAAAGTTTTGAATGATATTATCAAGATTTTTTGTTTGATGATTTTCTGTGACTGAATATTTGTGTGATTAGGTTGGTTACATTATATTTATTTCATTATCTATAGATAATAAAACATGAATTTACATGGAGGCATGGATTCTATGAAATCTATTTTTACTTGGTGTTAATGATTTTTCACAATTCTCTTTTTACGTACACTCAATATCGTGGCTGAAGAACATAAGCTTATTTGTTTTCATTATAGAACCTATCAGGAATATTTCTCTAATTCATTACCTTTTTATGCTTTACATTATGGAAAAAAATTACCAAAAATATTTTGATTTGATGAAAAATTATGAATCTTCTTTATCCGGATTGTATGGATAAATAGTGGTATAGTTTTTCATAGTCTTATAAGGTATTTTTGAGGTCAAATAGAAGTCACCTGTAGAGGTTATGAGCAAATTTGAGTGAAATCGTTAATTTTCCAGATTCATGTATGAATTTATAGTACATAAGAAGTTCATGTAGCCATATATATAATGTATCTAGATCCAGTAATTGCAACCATAATAGTTTCTATTTAAATCATAACCCCATTCCTCAGCACACCACTATGGGAATCTCTAGAAAACCCCACCACTGTTATATCATTCATAAAAGTTAAACCTATTAACTCTCAAATTTACCTCATGGAAAAACAAACCACATGAATCTATACTATCCTCCTAAGTCCTTATTCATTAGTTATATTCTTTATGAATCATCTTATAGTAGGTCACATCACCAAAATACCTCACCCAAGATTGTATTTGTAGATTTAAATATATATCATTTCACCTCAGAATAATTCTATCCTCTTTAGGATAGATTACATAACCCATATGTTTTCATAAATCATTGTTTTACATTTGAATTAAGGAATCCCGTACACTTAGATAATCCAATATCATACTTCTTGGTAATATATTCCCACTATCTAGAAGGTCACACTACGATCCTTACTAACCACTATTCCCTTAGAACTTAGTCCATTCACTTGAATATAGATCCATATGTTTATAAATTACCTTATAAAATCATTTTAATCTACCCCTAGAGTAATGGTATCCTCACTATCAACCCACTATATGTCACTTGAGGTATTCACTATATCAAAAGAAATAATAAACATTGAGTATTCATCCTCGTCATGCTTCCACTATCAATCTCCAAAAAAATCCCCACCCCCTTTTATTGATTGCACTATGTTGTGGTGGAATGTTCATATACTTCCTAAATCCAAAAACACTGAATAAAAGGGAAGTTCGGGGAGAGTGAAATTGAGGGAGGTGATGAGGAATCATACCTAAAAATCTTATATACAAACCACTATCATCACCCTCAATTAGGGAGTTTTTAATGGAGAAAAAGGGATATAGGGAGCTATCCAAATGGGCTTCCATATTTTTTAATAATATCATAAAATTAAAGGTGGGATAAATATGATATTTTGGCCATGGTTCTATTTATAAAAAAATTATTAATCCACATTGGGTAGCATTTATACATCACTTGAGGTTATAATCGCCATCCTTTAAAAGTCCCCAAATGGTCCAAAATATCAATTACATGATACCCCACTATTATATTCCTAAAGTAAGATTAATGAAATTTTGGACCACCTTGACCTCACTAAGTACCATGTCTATTAACTCTAGTCACTCAATGGTGTTTGTTAAACTTGGAAGAAACACCCCCAACCTATAAACCCTAATGAAATTTATAAAACTCTCCTTAAAACCATGATCATGAAAAAATAATCCTCATTTTCATGTAAAAATTATTATAGATTATATTAGAATATGACATCCAATCACACTATGGTTACGACTCTAGAAAATACAATGTTTCTTTAGTTATACTAACCTATAATAATGTGAGTAAAAAATAATATTAACCATAAAACATATAATCTTTGATAATGATGTATAATAATATCTCAATCTATATCCCATCTTTTGAAATCCAATATCATCTTTTTCTCATGATTATAAATTAGTGATAAGTTTTCAATCAGCAAAATCAAACCAATTAATCTAATTTATTAATTAAAAGTACAAATTCCATACCCATTATGAATCCACCATTTTTTGAAATGAAATTTTTAATCCATTTATCCATGTACATTTCTAATTACATGTGGAAAATATTAGTTAATCCTAAATAAAATTGAATTCATCTAAAATCCCCAAATCCTATGAACAACTATTCCACATTCAAAACATAAAACGTGATTTCCTTATATAGGGGTTATCATGATTCAATTTAACATATATATAATACCTCTATTAGTGACCCTATTTTTATATTATTTTTTTGGAACACATATTTCTAAATCATGATCCATACTTGATCCATTCATTAAAATATATAACTCAATAGTCACCCTATAACACATATCATATGCAATTACCACATACGAATCATAAAATTTTGTATTTTGAATGAATTAAATATGACCCATACTTTCCACATCCATCCCCAAAATCAAAACTCCAATCCCTCACTACCTGGGTTAGCTATACATGTCAATCTACACATTCATCACCACTTATCTGACATTGGGGTCATACTGAAATATCTGATAACCCTAGAAGATCAGCATTACAAATACATGCCTAAAGTATCCAATGATATGTGTCCCAAGAACCTTACTATAAGGTATAAAAAATAAAAATTCATTTACTAACATGTATAAATCTATGAAAATGCTGCCCACATTCCCAATTGGTATGGTTCACAATCCCTATAAAATTTCTACCTTATTCATCTATAATGATTATAAATTTAACAACTTAGAACGAATCACATTTGATGAATCCAGAAATAACATAAAACAACAATATTTATTTGGTTTTATCTATAAACCATGGCTTCATCAATGTTAAACACGAATATTCTAATTTATGGGTCATACGATTTATCAGTTTATGGTGTAATCCCCACAATATAACTACACTCACTAATTGTCCATGATCACCAAACAGTAATGATGTCTATCATCACCCACTCATTTTCACCCATTGAATATTCTAATTTAATACTCATAGATTCATCCCGAACTCTATAATTGTGTTTGAAAATCATGATAACCCCAGATTCTTCTACTCCAGACTATCAAAATTTCAACACCCAGGCCCCATACCACTTCACACTATAAAACCAAACTATCTCATAAGATGTCATGTAAATCCCTTGATTTTGTATTCCTCACTTGAGGGTAAGACATTCCTTAATTCAATTTTATTTTACATTGCTCCTCCTATCCCATTGCAGATGAAAATGATCTATAAGCTCATCCTAATGAATGTCAATGAGGAAACTCCATGAAATTTAGAAACTATGAATCATGAATCCTAGTCCAATAATAATGTATTTTACTAGTTATAAATTCCATAAATTTTTCTTGGAAAAGTACAAGAAATTTATCAAATCCACCCACATATCATAGTGGTAATGAGTAACACTGAAATGCACCTTTTAATTATTTATAGTGTATTGAAATTTCATAGGTAATTGGAGGTAATTACCTTCTGAATTCTGAATTCCTTATGTTTCATACATGGAGGAAATTGAACAGGGGGAGTCTAGCTACTACCTGCTGTAGGAATTGTTGGAAGAAAATTTCAATAGTTTAAAAAACATTGTAATATATGTGAAAACCAAATCTATACCAATATCTTCATGTAAACCATTGGTAAAAGTCTATACCAACAGTCTGTAAACCATTAGTATAGACCTGTGAACTCGATATTTTCTGACGTTTTACGTCAAAGAAAAGGTAAAAGTCTATTCCAATGATTATCCAACTATTGGGGTTTACCCGAAAATTGGAATATGGAAATGGTATCAAATAATTGGTAAAACTTTATACCAATAGTTACTATAAACCATTGGTATAATACACTATCAAGTGCAATATACCAAAAGTTATTCAATAACTATTGGTATATGTCTATCCCCACACCTCAATAGTCAGCAGTTGAAAACCATTGGAATAGAATATGTTTCTAGTAGTGATTTTATAATAATTTCAACATAATTTTTTATCAAAATGAATAGTTACTATAGTAAAACTATTAATTACCATAGTTAAGTTAAATATTTGTTTACTGGGGGCTAAAATAAAAATATGGGGGTAAAAATGACACATGAACAAGTATAAAAACTATTTTCTAGATATTGTATTCTCTTAAATGTATATGGTTTGATAATATATTATGTTTGACCCTTGTGACATATGGAAAACATGGGATCACCCATTTCTTTTCAAAAATACAATCTGTTTGATCCCCCAACTATTAAAAGGAAACCCATATCCTATATTCTTTACACACTCAAACTTATTTAGATCAAATTAGAACATAAAAATCACTTAAAAAATTCCCCAACAACATTTTAGAAGATTTTTTTTGTAAAAACACATCCCGATAAGTATTTTGGTTCCAAAAAAGAGAGGATACCCAAAGATGATGAAACATTCATCAATAAGAATTTTCATTTTAATTCCTTGTAATCCACCTTAAATTATTATGAGAACCTGATAATTTAATAAACATAGTATATTAGAAATAATGTAATTTTTTTATAATATTTTCACTACCTAAAGGAATTTCTACATTTATAAAAAAGGTTATAAAATCTGCATTTATGTGTGTGGTGGACTATCACCTCGCAAACTGTTGTCATTCATATTTTAATTACCAACAGCCATGGTTTGGTATGATGATGAATATAAAGTATATATATAATATTTATGACACAATTATAAATATAGGGTCATTAGATCATATATAATTTATTATATTCCATTCCATAGAGGATACATTTACCTTACTATTGTGTACAGTTGACTACCACCTCGAGAAGCTATGTGATTCATTTTTTCACTAACTCATTACATGGAAGGTAAAAAGGGTGAATTTAATAATTATATGTAATATATATGAAATAATAATAATATTCAAGAAATTTTTATCATTCTTAAATTACAATATATCATATTATATTTTACACAAAAACATGATAATAATGTTCATATACGTGTGGACCACCACCATCACGTAGTGATGTTACTCCCTTTCGATCACCACAACACATGGAAGATATATATAATTATTTTAAATTAAATAATATGGTATATTTTAAATTATTATCATTACATAAATATAAAATATTACATACCACTTTTCCATAATAATCACTAAAACCTGGAAACATTACTCGTGCATATGTACAGCCGACCGTCTCCATGAGTGTAACATGCTTTATTTCATAATAAAATATTTCATGGATATAATTCAAATTATAAAAGATTTATAAATATGATAATTATTTCATGACTAGTATTATTTAGATTATGGAACTATGTAATATGTCTATGAATGAGAACCTTCATAACAAATCATTAATAAGAAAACAAGGCATTTAACACATGAATAAATAAAAAAATGATTTATTGTTTTTAAAATAGTTATAAGATGTTATAAAATTATCATATATGATGTTATAAATATCAAAATGGATCATTAATAAGATAATAAAATGTTTAAAACCACTATAAAAGAGTTTAAATCATATTCAACAAAAAGGAAACATGAGGAATGATATTTCTTAACTAAAAATCCATTGATTATCATAAACCTATACCTTACTAATTATGTCATGTTATGATATTGTGTGTAATTACATTGAAATATTTTATGTGTTATTCCATGTTTTAGTATTTGGATTCAAATTTTACACAAAGAATAAATTTAGTTACTAATCCTTACTTTAATGATATGATCATAGTAAGAGATTTATGTCTGATCTTTTATTTATGTGAGAGATATGCCATATTCACCACCTATGTATTTTATGTATTGTGTATACTCAACATGCATGTATATTGTTATACTTATCCTGAAAATATTAGGTTTTAATTATATCTATGGAAATAAATATTTCATGGGTTTACTGTTACAACGTTACCAAAAACAGAAAGGGATGTTTGCCTCAATTTTCTTTCTCCAAGGCATATGTTCTATTATACACATATATTATTTTATGAGGTGTATATGCTGACCAATTTAAATGTAAAATCAAGAATTTATTTATCCTCAAGTTATTTTATGTTTAATTTAATTTTTTTAATTTTTGGGGTTTACAATTCAATGTTATGAAAGCGATAAAGATTTTACCTTATGTTGTCATAGTTTATCATGATTGTTTATGATTATGTTTCAGATTATAACGTATTATAATACAAATTTCATGAAACACATGTATTTTTTTATCATATGTTTTTCATGATATTTTCACGTAATAATATTGTTTTTCCACTCTTTGGTACTTTAAATAATAAATATGGGTTTTTTATAAAATCTAACTTCATTACCCTCTTTGGTCAGAAATCTTTTTTCATAAAAAAATGTTTTCTAAAAATGTTTTCAAAGAATTTTATAACGTATTAAAAATGATTTATTAAATAAAATTTCACATTTTATTATTTTTTATAAATTATTGGAAAATATATTATCTTGTCATTTTAAAAAACAAAATCACATTTTTATTTTTACAAAAAATGTTTAATGAATCGTTGTTTTAACATGTATGTAATGAACAATATTTGCCACCATTATGGAAATTATTTTCTTTTATGATTACATTATACGTTTTTAGGGTTATTTTCAAGTAAAATTATTTTAAAAATGTTTTAGGTTTTAAAATGGATTTTCAAAAAGGAAATGATATCTTCCACAAGAAATGTTTTAAATGCTATTCAATATTTCTTTCTATGTTTTCAATGTTATTTTAAATGAAAATGATTTTGATAAATGATTTATGCTTTAAAAATGATTTTAGAATAATGTATTTTTCTTAAGATATGTTTCAAGAGATATTGTAAAACACTTATACATCTAAGATGATATCCTTTGATTGAAATCATTCCTTTACAATGATATGAAATAATGATACCATTATTATTCATTAGATGAATGGATTATCATTACAATATTTTTATTAAACCCTTGTATTATCCATTGGATAATAATGTATCAAATATATTTTTATAGAACCCATTTCTTTTCTATGGGTTAATAATGATTCAAATATATTGATATGGAATCAATTTATTTTTCGTGGGATAATGATCTTTTAATAAAATTGTTATGGAACCGATTTCTTTTCCATTGGTTAATAATGTTTCAAAGGGATTGAGATGGTAACCATTTCATTTACACAAGTTAATCATTTTATATATTAAATAATGAATGTTCGTATGTTTTCTATCATGAAATGTAAGGTTTATGTACTTTATTTTTTGCTCACAGACCTTACGTATGATGGAAAACCCTGGAATTTTTTTGATCCCATTATACCATATATGATGGGGTAGAATGGATAGGATCATCTAAGCTTGTCATAGCTTATACTGTGGGTAGTTCTAGATAGCAATATGTGATAACATTATAAGTTAAATTATATGTGTAACCTTATAGTTCAACAATGGATTGGGTAATGTACATTGTATTTAGAGAAAATAATGAGGTATTTACCAGAGGGTTTCACCTATGAATTTAGTTGGGCTCTAGTTATTTTTTACAGTAGTTTAAAATAGGTTTTTATGAAAAAATTTCTTAGAAACGATTTTTTGGATCAATATCAATAACACATCCCTCATGAGTATTGATAAATATGATTCATTACTTTTACATTTTTCATATATGATGATTTTTGTATTTATGGGTGTGCGTTATTTTATGATTCATTCACTCTGATTATGTCGTTATACCCTTATTTACTTCACATGTTCATTGATAACATTAAATTTTGAAGGATTATTTTTACCATTGCTGAGAATTTAAGCTAAACCTAATTATGTTTCTGATTCCACCATGTTTTCAATAATTGATATTGAATGAATGATCTCTAAAATGGATATCATATGGATGATAATGATAATAACATAATGTGAAATAAGAAAAGATAGGTTAAGTGGGATAAATTATCAGTTCAGAACCTTAGTAATGTTTTTTTAATATTCAAACCTAGTTTTCTAAAACTATAAGTCTAAAAGACCCATGAGATTGTAAGTAATTATGTATTTATTTCTCTATTGTATGGTTCTTTTTGAAAAATATTTTTTTACAATTATCACTACGAAGTAAAAAAATGTAATGTTATTGATCTTAGAACTAGATCCAAAAGTGCAGGTTCAAGGTGATTATAATATAAACAATAACGGTTATCAGTACCTTTACAATTATTCCAAAAAAGGTAAATTTATTATCACTCAAATAAATTTATCATTAAAACATAGTTTTTAATTGAGGGTTAAATATAGCAAAAACATCAAATAAAACTCAATAAATGTTCCCAAGGTACATCCATCACATTAATCCTGAGAAGTGGTATCTGTTCTAGTAATCTTATAATCATTCATAAACATATGAACCCACGATGGAAGTTAATAATATTAAATTACACCCATTTTAATCATAATTATAGTGTATTTGGGTAATTTACTCAATGTTTATCAGAGGTTTATGTTCCCTAATCCATGTTTTTCTAAATTTAGTTTCCATGGATTCTACTAACCATTCACTAATAACAACTATAAAGAACCCACACCGTGTATCCTAGAGTATGTGATTCCATTATTTCATTTTCACTTGATATAAGCAATCAAATTCCAAAGGACTAAATAGTTTTTTATTCGTATTAAACTAGATAGATACATTAATTTCACATTACAGATAAAAATTATAAATAACACAAAAAATGTAAATATTCTGTATCGTTTATCTCATCCATTGAATCCTTTTCAAATCCTAGGGAAATTTAGAAAAATAATGGGTAATCTATAATAATTTTTAAAGGTTACTTACAACAGAATATATCATGAGTTAGTAAGTAACAATTAAATAATAAATGTAAAAAATTATAACACATGTCATTTAATAAATAAATTATGAATGATGAATCATTTGGTCAGAATAAATAATATTCAAAAAATTCCACATAACTAATCTCATGATCTTGAATACAATCCATGTATATCAAAAATATTCAAATAATCACATTGAAATCAATAAAAAATCTCACAATGATTGAATTAGCTACGTCACATAACATATAACTATGATAAAGGCCTCATGCCAATAAATCCTACAAAAAATGGTTAATTCCTCATCTAAATACCCAAATTAGTTTTTTTCACAAGAACAATCAATGTATAAAGGTGATATAACTAACCCTACCCATCACATACTATGTGTATTTCATTCCTCTTATGACTGATATTGAACATGATCAATGTAAAAATTACTATTGAAAAACTATTATTCCAAATGATTATAATTTCCCCAATCAAGAAACATAATCAGAAACTATACGATGTAATGTGGAAAATGGTTCCAAAATAGTACATCCCTAGTCAAAAAGATCATAAAAAATACAAATAAATAATAAGTATGGTTCCATTACAACATATACTTCGTGGATCATAAGTAAAATATGGGTTGTTTTCTTTTTTGGAATGAAATTTCATCAAAACTTCTATAAAATAATTCGTGAGGAAAATGCCCTTTTCACTTTGAAAATCACATTCAAAACTAAAAAGTTACAAAATTTTATGAAAAAAATTTTCTTTGAAAAATATCCTTTTAAACATGAAACGTTAAAATTAATTTTTTATGTATTCATGATGGTGGGATATTAGGTTCATTTCGAGTACTATAAAGAAACTTTTCCATTCACATTTTTATAGGAAGATCCAAAAATTAACTCATTCAAAAAGAAACATGAATATTAATTTTATACCATTTTATTAAATTACTTCCTGGGTAAAAATGTATTTAATAAATTAATCATGATTATTAAAAATATTTTTTTAAAACATCGACATGGAGGAAGATATTCCAAACTAAAGTGGAAATAAAAAAAATTTGAATTTTGTTTTTGATATTTTGTGCATATAAGAGATGAAAATAAAAGGGAAACTTATAAATTATTTAAAAAAACCATAATATAATAAAATATATTTGATATAATATTAAAATATCATATAAATACCATAGTGGAGACTTAAACATAAAAACCCCAAAATAATGAAGATATTATGAAACCAACTCTTACCACTTTAAGAACATTCATATAATTACCCCCATGAATGGAATAAATTAAAATAAATAATAAATAACTTTAATGCAAATTTATTCAGGATATAACTTATCCAATGGTATGTAGATACACATTATAAAATAATATAGTGGTATAACATAACATATGTCCCAAATATGAAAATTGTAGGTGAAGTATCCTTAAAATGATCATAATGTTGAAGTAAGAATTAATCAATTATGTGAATGTATATAACAAATTTGAATCTAAGAAAAACAAGTGAGAAAACAATATAAATCAAACAAATAACATTTCAAACATAACATTTACATAATCTAATCAATGTATAAGTGGTATAACAAAACAAACAAAAGTTGAGTTATGATAGTATAACAACTCGGTAATATTCATGTCTAATTACCTTAGATAAAATAAATTTAATTAAATCTTTAAACACCATAAAGTATGAAGGATTTATGGAATTACATATAAAATAGTTATTATATAATCCATTAAAAATAAAATATGTTCCAAATAAAAAAATAAACCTCAAATAAATTAAATTTAGATGATATCCCTTACCTCAGGTCTGACCCATCGAATTAATTTTTTTTTCTTCCTAAAAAATAGTATTTTATTTTTATTCAGTTATGTAAGAAAATATTTTCTATTATTTATTCCATTTAATCTAGTTATTTAAACGTTATAATTAATTAATAAATAAATTATGTACAGGTAATAAATTTTAGTGATATTCCGTCAATGTGTTTGAAATGACTTTTATGAATTTGATTTGGTAAAAGATTCCATCATTCCCTCATATCCTAATTAATAATCATGAAATAATTATAATATTTATAAAAAATATATACATTCTAAACCAAACATGAACCATGGTTATGAAAAGTTAAATACATTTCAATTAAGGAAAGAATAATTTGTATGTACATATGAGTAACGTTGACATTTTTCAATGATTTTGATGGAAAGAACATAAGTATTGTTTTATAATTAAAAACTAAAGATCATATTATTTCTTTAATTACAATTATATATAGTATCCATGTTATTGTTTATGAAAAAATAATCCCAACACTTCATAGAAGAGTTTTCCCACACATATGCACAAGAAAGATATTCATTTTTAATTGAGTGGAAATATAAGAAAGTAAATGATATAATATACTTTCATAATTATAAATATGACTGGAATATGATATATGTACATTAAATCCATAATTATAACCACATATATGTAGATTTTATGGGAGAAAATGACATTGGTTCATGAGTTCGTAGTCCACTATTTACATTAATGGTAGTTTCATTTTTATACATGATGGAAGAGAAGACATATGTAAGTTATAATATTAACAAACCGACATAACATAATATATGATATACTTATTTTTTTATATCAACATGTTTTGTAACTTAAATGGTTTTTAGATAGGTATGGATCCATGTTTTAATAAATTAATCCTCTATTTTTTTCTAATTAATGACTTTAATGGATAAAGAATGGTTCAAGAGAATCTGTGAATCTTTCGGATTTTAGATTTCAAGAAAATATGAAGGAAGGCCAAGAAAAATTGTATTCTCATGACATGATCTAACCGTGTGAGCCATTGAGTATCCTGGCTGATCCACATCATTTTACTAAAATCAAGGAAGTAGTGTTTCATGCTCATTATAACATTATATTCAGTGGGACACTAGCATCACAAATATCTTGGGCATGGTTTTCCAAACCATTCTACTAACTCATGCATGGTACATTGTTAAGTAGAACTAGGTGCATGTTTGGCATACAATTTTTCTAAATGTGTGGACAAACGGTATGTCATAGTATATGAACAAAATATTACAATTTTACACCAAAAATTTTTTAACCCAAATTTTCTTATCCTCACTCTCATTTCTGGTGGACCAAACACCCGAGAACTTCTCCTCTTCTCCTCCTAGGGATTTTTTCTGTATCTATCATATAATATATGATTCCATCACTATATGGTGAATGTTAATTATTGAGGTATGATCTTTAATCCTCTTCTCTACATCCCCAGTTACTATTGTCCTTTGTTATGATATTTTTCGGTGATATCATATTCCCCATTGTCAAGGAAATTAATGATTTGTACAATATACCTTGTTCTAGACCAATTCATGGAGCAAAAATATTTGAGTTGTATTATAAAACCTAAGGTATTTTTTCAATCTTATTTCCCTCATTTTTTGTTGTGTTTATACTACTCACCATTATTTCATGAGCCGAGACATTGTAAAGTACCCTCTATGATGATAAATTATCTAATCTAAAGGGTTTCTTATGTTCATTATGACCAATAACTAATGGAGTATATCATAAGTGGTTTTTCACCTTACTGTTGGACACCCCTATGGGTGTGATCTTCCTTGATAGCATTTTCCACTAACAAGAATTGTTTAACACCTATTGAGGTTGATTTTCATGTAACATATGATTTTGAAGTATTAATTTAAAAATGATTCAAGTTGCCATGAATACACCTCTATTACTTGAACATTATTCTTATACAATGTTCTTTATTATTTTTTCTTTTTGACTTATTATTTTTAATTACTACATTATGTGATAATTTTTTGGTTTCATTAAATCATTTTTCTAGATTACTAATCTTGTTGTATTGTAATGCCTTATTGTTGTCATGTGATCTTGTTTGCTATTACTTACATTCTTAGGGGCCTAGAGTGAACATGAGTCTCTACATAAGGAATATATGGATGGTATCATCATGCATTGTGTTTGAAATGTAGGATACAATAGGATCGACACTTGAATTTCATTATACAGGCTCCCCAGATGGATTGTTTTTATACTCATGAGTGATATCAGTTTGCTAGGGGAGGCACCATGGATGGGCTCATTCGAAAAATGGTTATCCCATGCCTTGAGTAAAACGTGGTCCGCTATAATAGATACCTAGGATGGTATTTGAGGATCATCCTTATGTTATTAATAGGGGATACCAGTAACACATTTTATGGATTTTCTTAGGAAGAATCTGCGACATTTTTAGCATTTATAACCACCCATGAGATTCCTTTTTTGATCGCATTATATAATATTTGTATGATCATACTGGATTTGAATATTTATGTTCATGGTTTATATGTGAACCTTAATTAGTAAATTATGGAAATTATTAATTGATGTTATATGGACCCATTTTCCAGACCAAATCAAACGCTTGAGGTTGGTCTAAACTTAATGATTTAATTAGGATAAACCATGAACATAACTTATTACATTTGTACTTGTCACTTGATTTAGAGACATATACCTCATTTTTAATCCTGTTTTGGATATTGGGTATCCTGGTATATCATGGGATTTTATATTTTATTTATTATTTGTTTAGATTTTATATTATTAACACACTATCAATTTTATATAACACAAACTTGATTTATCTATACAATGTTTGTGGTGTCCGACTGTGTAGATCTCACACTCTTTATGGGGAACAAATGGTACAGATGTACACTTTGTGACTAAGTATCGATAAATGGAAGCAACAAGCTTCTAATTCTATATTCTAAGAGGGAGTACGGGATAAGAGGAATGAAACTATCCTCATTATACTAGAAGTAGTGACATTTAGACTTTTTGTATTTTGATAGCATGTGGTGTATTTCTATATCCCATATTCCTGCATGTAATTATTATTTATAGCTACATCACCATCATCATAATCATCATCATTATCATTTGTATCCATTTCTTCTTAACCTTCCACCTCACATATATATCAGCTAGTTTATTGTTATTCTACAGCTTCCTATTTGTTATCATTTCTTCTGGTATTTTTTAATTATGATATATCATTGTGATATACTATTGTCAAGGATGTAATATTCTCTCCAAAAACAATCCATAGGGATTTTATACAAGTCTATAGCCTCTTGTGTATGTGGAGGTGGACTTGACGTCTTGTTGAACACTATCTCGGTTCAATGCTATGTGTCTTCCTCGCTGGGATGCTACAAAGTTGTATCAGATCTTATTTTACTATAGAATTTATTTTTGGATACAAAAAATACAATTATGAGTATTGGAATTTTGTAATGATCCTATGCTAGTGGATTTCTAACCCATGTACAAAGGAAACCCAAATTACCTAGAATGGATTATTGTTGTTTTGTTATCTATATGATGCAGATTCCTATATTTAACATTTTTGTAAACAAATGTTTTGTTGATTATTATTTTTGTTTTATTATGATGGTATATGTTTTATCCTTTCCTAGTGATATATGGTCTTAGAAATTCTTGGATTATTCTAGGAAAAATAGGTTTTAAATGTCTTATAGTATGTTATTCAATGTGTTATATTCAATGTGCATTGGATGGGCTACATGCGCTTGTTGTGGTATTTGTTTTATACATATTGATGTGTGTTACTATTTTTATAGAAATGCTATAATATTATTAATTAAAATGTCTACATTAATCTAAATTTATTTTCCTACATGTATTTATGATTACACATTAATTAATCAATTATTCCATATAATATCCACACACCACTAGTTATATGAGATGAAATATTAGTAGGTGTGATTGATTGAGTACATATATATATTTGGTTTGGTAGTTCACTCAATCAAATCACTCTATGTGACATGTTACATCCTGATATCGGATGTAAAGGGTATATCATAATTACATGATGTGCAGATTTCAATTTATAATTATTACAGGTCTTTAAAATTTATGAATTTGTGCCACAATCAACTGGATTGAGATATTTATACCCAAATAAATAAACTAAATGTTAGTAATTATGGACTTCAAATAAAATGGGTACCACTAGATAGGGAATCCAAATTAAAGGAAAAGGGTGTTTTCCTCCATACCTTTTATTTGAATCTTTTTATAATGGATCCTTACATATGTTATGAGATACCTTGAACCTGAGCCATCATTGTAGTGGGAAGTAGGATTTATCTCATGTGATACACTAAAAATATTTCCTTATCACCATGAACTTTTTCCTGGAGTAGGATGAGGGTTGTGACCTTCTTATTGGAAGGTTTTTTTAGTATCCCTTCTTGTTAACTCTTTTATTTTATAGTGGTAAATCTTATATGAGCAGTGTTTGTAGAAACTGTAGAGTTATTCCACCGTGACATCCCCATGAAATATATGATGAATTTGGAAACATACATTCTCTAGAGGTGGTGGGATCTGATCCATCCATTGTACCTATTACAGTTCCAAAAGAGTCACCTCCTATTGATGTTACACATGGAACTGATTTTCATTTCCATAATAGATTCCCCTACTTTATGTAATCCATTCATGGTGCTCCATGACCATACCCTACAAGGGATGAGCTCACTCAATAGTTGCAACATTAACATCCTCCCATCTTTTCTTTGGATGATGTACCTCAAGCAGTTGTGTCACATAGTGCATCCATTATTTTAATATTCATCCATCTCATGAAGCATCAAGAGAAAATGGTTAAGATCACTTCCCACATGATACGTGACTCTTCCAAGAATTGGTGGGATTTCATCTCTCATGTTGATCATCATCAGGGTACAATTTGGGTTTACCTAAATATATCCTTCTAGGATTGCTTCATTCTGTAGAATATGAGATCAGAAAACACTAGGGAGTGTATGAATATTCAATAAGAAGATTTCACCATGATAGTGTATTCTTCATACTTGACTAAAATTCATTGTTTTTATCTATCTATAACGAGTGATTTGTTAATGATCATGAGATGATATGGGTATGGTCTAGTGTATGTAGTAAAATCATTAGTGAACATCTTCCAATTGACTATCATTTCAGAGATTTTGGGCTAGTCCCTCAATAAATAATGGGACATGAGGGGAGCTGGAAATGTGATATAGGGAGGTTCAATTCTGAGATAGGGTGTGGGTTCATATGGTAGTAGGAATAATATCGTTGAGGGTGCACATGTGGGTAGTTCCATAAATTTGACATGCATCGAATGTTATGTGGTGCGTTAGTAGTGAGGCAGACTAGACTATAATAACAATGAATGAACGAGAAACCTAATTGAGTGATGATATTGTGGAATAATGTGTAACCTTTAGTGATTCCTCTAATCTTATCCCTGAGTTACTGTTGAATAAATTTTTGCACTAACACCAATTTTGAGCACTTTAATAGTGTCTTTGTGTTAGGATAATAGTCGTCCTTCTACTAGCCGATCAGGTTGAGTACAGGGCCATGGACAAGGCATTTATGCCTCAAACGATCACCACAAGTAGAGTGGAGAAACCTAGGTTAGTATGGCTGCATCACATGGCCACAATTAATTCCATATATGTGTAGTACAACTTTTTCCTGAGGTTTAGAGTCCAAGGACTTATACTATATGATTTAATATTTTTTGGACTCTAAATTTTTATATACACTATTAAATACAGGTTCATTCTAGTATTTTATATTTGATGAAACTACAAAATGTCTCAACCTATGAATAGAGTATTCCAGTGGCATAAAAAACCGTGATACACAACTAGTTGTTAGATTAGAGGGCATACCCCAGTGCATGGATTTCTACATGAGGTAGGTGGGTACCATTTTTGGATGGAATTTTCTCATCCTTGACCTGACTAGCTTTAATATCCTCATCGGCATGGACTCACAAGTGTATTCTTTCACCCATAATGATTTCTATTACCGACGGTGTTGTTTACCTCACCCATGGGAAAAACATATGTTCCTAATGTATAATGGGATATCCAAGAAAGCTGAGTTTGAATTGAGTGTCATGAGAAAGGAAGAGTGGTAGCCTAGATGGAGTGTCTCATTATAAGAGATCAGAGAATGCATCTTGTGGAAGTCCCCATGCAGTGGATCATTCCCGAGATGTTTTACCTAATAATTTTACAAGATTACCTCATAAGAGAGTGGTGGATTTTAACATTAATCTAGATCTAGGTGCGGAACCTCTTCCCATTACTCTTTATAAGATCACATCTACAAATCTCCAAGAACTCAAGAAGTAGTTGGAAGATCTATAGTGAAATGATTTTATATGACCCATCACTTCTCCTTGAGGTTCAACCATCCTTTTTCCAAGAAGGTGAATGTTACACTCAGGTTGTGTGTATATTACCACCAATTGAACAATCTTATAGTGAATAACAAGAATAAATTCTCTCATATAGATGACCCCTTGGACCACATCTACAAAGAAAAAGTTTTATCTAATATCGATTTGAGACTAGGCTACAATTATTTTAATGTGATACCAACAAATATACAACCTACAACATTATGGAGAAGGAATATTTTTTAAAAGTATATCGTTATGTTGTTCAACTGTATGAACACTATGAAAATTATTATAGACTCAATTAATTGTGTTTTCCACCCATACGTTGATTCATTTTTTGCAGTCTTCTTAGAACACATCTTAGTGTATTCTAGGACCAGGAATGACCATTCCCACCATATTGAGATTATGTAGAGTACATTTATAGATAATCATCAAATTTTAATCTCTATAAATTCCATGTTTCGAATGATAATGTTCACTTCAGCGGTCATATCATTTCAGAGGCAGAGATATCTTTTTACCCTTAGAGGGTGAGAACCATGGTTTCTTGAGAGTAACCTAAGAATGTGGTTTTTTGACATAAAATGTTTCTTAGGGTTGGCTAACTAATATAGGTTATTCATACCATAATATTCATGCATAGAAACATATTTTATAGTGTCACGAACCGAATCGATCGCCACCAAAAATGGCACCAAACCCAGCCCGTGACAAGGCCCGAAGGGCGTTCTCGATCCCCACAGGCTGGCACTAGTGCAAGGGTATCATAAAATGAAAATTGGGAATGATTTACCAGAGTTTATAAACATAAAACAACAAAAGAATCCAATGAAACAAAACTGTATTTTTCAAACCAAACAATCTTTTACAAAAATTCGGAACTGAGTTACATGGATTAAAACAACTCAAAAGGTCTATACCAAAGGTACAAATCCAAATAAGGACATCCCAAGAACCCTCATTAAAAGGGGCACCGCCCTCAAGCCACCTCCACAAGACTTCACCACTAAGGACCTGCTAGAAACTCGAACCACTGGAACAAAAAAAATTGTACCCAACCGGCGACAACAAAAACAACCATGCCTACTTACACCCAAGGGTGTAAGTAGGGTGTGAGACAATGACCAGTAGGATACCACCACTAAGAGATTCCATGTGATAAACATTTAAAGATGAAAAGCATGCAAGTTTTCAAAAACATGAAAAACAAGTTACAATTTCTAAAAGATGCGACTTTGAATAAAAACAGTTTTCAAGTGGGCTATCATTAAGAATCAACAATTTTAAAAATAATGTCAACACTACTGAATTTTCCAGCCAACTATACCATATGCCGACGTTAAATACAAAGTAAATAATGAGCACAAGAAATAGGAAGTAACACCAAGGCACTAGCTAGGTGTGGGTCCCAGTTACCTCGTATCTCGGTGAGAGTAACCATCACAAATATCAATTCTCATGCACGAGCCACTAGTAGGGAACATACCCATAACCTAGTGGTACCCAATCATCATCATAATAGTTTATTTAGAGTTGTAAGCGTCAATCTTGCTAATTGAAACAGAGGCCAAACCCCACAGATTCACTAGCATACTAGTACACGTCCACCCACCTAGATACCCAGGTTTTCCCCTTGTGCTCAAACAAGTTCAACAAGACAAGAAATATACATTGAACATGAAAATATCATTTCCACATCAAAAATTCAGCAAACAGATTATATGTATACCACACAAGTCACAAAAATCCATTTTTCATTCAAAATGATTTTGAAATCTGAATCACACCAAAATAGCCCACAACACGTTTCACATTTCCTTAACACTTCCAAAAAACCATTAAACACTTTTATAAAACAATTATAAGATATTGAAACTCATATAACATCCCCCACATATGGAATATAACACTTCTTTCATAATCAAAAATTCAATTTTTCACATCACACTCACACGAAACACTCCACATCACTTTCACATCACTTTGACTCCTCAATATCTCCTTCAAATAATTTAATAAAATATTTCCAGGATGATAAATATCACATAAAAACATTTTCACAAATGAAATGGACCTTTTAAAAATATACTCCTACCAAAATAGTTTGTTGATATAGTTTCACCTATTACACAACCCAATAAACCATTCAAAACATTCATAAAACAATTATAAAGAGTATACTCAAACTTTGCACATAAAATCAATTTCAAAAACCTCTTTTTAAACCAAAAGCACACCAACACCCTACCAAAACAGAATTGGCAGCCCAATCAACATGTAATAATCCACTTTCAAATGTTATATAATCACCTTGAATAATATCACAAAAGATACCCATGAGAACACACAAATCCATAAAACACTTTCAAGGAGTATAACAAGGTTATACAAATAAAACCATTCAAATACACCCCCTTTTTAGGCCCACATGGAACTATATCATTTCCCAACCATAATTGGTAGCCCCTTTCAACAACTAATAAACCACTTCTACATTTTACAAATCTACCACAAAAGATAACACATGAAATACATTTGAAAAATACACACTTCAAGAAAAAATGTAACTTTAAAAACAAATGCTTTACTATTGCTACCAAAAATGGTTTTCTCATAATTCACAACACATAAGGAATATGTAAAATTATTTAATCAAGAAAACTAACTCATCATTAAATGGTTATCCACGGAATCACCTACCGAATGTGTCGAAACCCTCAAATATTGGGGCAAAACATCAACCGCATGACCGCTGCACCTCAAGGAAGTTAAAAGGAACCTAAAACCTCAATATTTCACCCACAATACAGTAATTTAGAACCTATGAACGAACCCTAACTTCTGTAATTTTTTATAATTCAAGAATTAGGGAAGAAACCCTAAGCAATTTGAAAGAGGAAATAAATAGACTCACCTACTTGAAGTATCCTGAATTAATCACTCCAAAAACAATAGTTTCTGAAATTTAAAACATCCAAAATTCCGGGATTCTTCGAACAAGATATAGGAGGTAATTTGAGAACTGGAATGGAGGGAAAATAGTGAGAATTGAGAGAGTTAAGAAGGGATGGAGTTACCTCTTCAATTATGGCCGATTTGAGACATCCTATAAATATCATCCCTAATTCTCGATTTCAAAGAGCTCCAAGGAGGGGGGAAGACAATGGGATCACGCCTGGGTTTCTTAGGGTCGAGTGGGAGGTTGAATCAACGAAAAAACGCAAATAGTGAAGGAGATATAAAAAATTTAAAAATAATTTTTAATGCAGGAAATGGGCCTTCGGGCAGGCCCAATATCTTAAATAAAAACCCATATCCACCATGATTATGGATTTATAAAGGCTCCAAATTTATATTTTGGTGTTAATAGGTCAGAGAATACCATTTAGGAATTAGAATGAAGGAAAAATATAAAAAAATTAAAAATTTATAAAGGAAACAAAATTTATTTTTAAATTTGGAATTGGGCTCACGGTTTGGCCCAATTCTTGAAAACTCATCTATTTCTCCATAAAACCTTTGGAAACCATCCAAAACAAAGAATGAATGGAAAATAAATGATATTTAACTTCAAAATAAGTCATTTATATGAAAATTCTCCCCACCATGAAAACTTTCCGTCCCCGGAAATCTACAGAAAGGCCAGATACAAAAGCCAAACCGAACTGATAAACCAAGATGTACTCCCTTTCCAGGTTTCGCCCCCAAAGGCCAAAACACCTCCATTGATCATTTAAGCAAGGAATAATTCACAAAAAAATCATACACCACTTTCCTGAAACAATCAATCACATTCAAGATTTATCTCAAAGGAAAACAACTCAAACACTATCAGAACAAGACTCAGGCAATTCACTCAAATGAACAATAACATCGAACAAGGTTACACATACCTTGCTATAACTAAACCATTAGGAACTCTCAAATCTCAATGGTTACTCAAGTTAGATTTAGGTAGCTTGATAGATCCGAATGAGACTACCTACCACCAATCCATGACCATGGATAAATCTAAGTTATTGGTACGGGGAAAAAAATAGGCTCCCCACCATAAGAACCAACAATCTTAATCGACCAGCATGGGCCGGTACAGAAAGACCCCAAAATATAAAGTGTTGGGACGACCACATGGTTAGTTTGCATGGTTTGGGAAACCATGAACTAACAGTGGAGATTCTTCTATCTACATGGTTTTTTTGGGGGGGCATGGTCACTACTAACCAAGTGCAAACCGTGTGGTCAACCTGTCTAGCCGAACATCATACCATTCTCTAAAGACTCAGTGGAAACCAAAGAGGGAGGGAATAACATTGTGTGATGACATGGGTACCAGACCCTCCACCTATTTCCACCAAACAGGAACAACAGATGAAATATAATGACACCATAGGTCTAAACTCTTCTTATCATTCATATTGAGGGTAGGACTTTGCACAAGAGTTTAAATGACACTGGGGTTTCCCCTGACTACGCGCCAGCTTCTCTCCGGGACCTATGGCTGGAGCTCAAAATATTGAAGCATCTTCGGCCTCGCAGTTAGGCTTTGGAAACCACCTGAATGAGAATTCTTCTTTCATTGCAAACAACAACTACACCACAATCCCCCCCCCCCCGATAAGTTTTTTCCAAGACATAACACATTCCAAACTCACTTTACCCTAAATCGATATTTCACTAAAACAAGGGATTAGAAGATGTACACACATCACACCTTGTTTGTTTGGGTGACAAACAATAGAAGTAAAGAACACTTATACTCACCTTCCTCTAAAATGAAATTTTTTTTATGTTTTTTTTCAAGGGAGACATTCTCCCAACATAATAGAGACTCTCAGATGATTTCCCAACTTTCACCATTACAGTCAATCGAGCACATGACATCATGAGGATTCACCGAACATGACCATTGCGACTGATATAAACAATGAATAGAGGGGGAACTTGTAAAACATCCCAAAACAACACACAATTCTAGAAAGTGGCCATAATATCCTCTCATGACTAGATTTCCCACACTAGTAGTTTAACATGAACTCCTTCTTCGAAGACACTATGAAGGACCGAGAGTTCCTCTTAGACACTATCCAAATAGTCATCCATGCTAACAACCCCAGAACACTTCCACCGTCGAAAAATTAGGAAACTTAAGAGGCTAAGGTCACTTTCAACCATCCATAATCAATCTCCCACTACAAGAGGATACACAAAACCAATAAAGTAATGGGTGTATACTCAATCTAAAAAGCTCAAGAAATAGATTCCTTATATTGATCAACTGGAGGATTTTCCAATGGAGAAACAATCTGGGTTGCGCTTCAGTTATGCATTAACCTTTAATGGGGGCGTACCTTATCCAATGAGAGAACCCAAGGACCCAACCAATCTAGTCCATTGGTCAAAACAAGCCATAAACCAGCTCCAAACACATGAAGGGAACTATCGTAAAGGCATGCCAAAACATTTTTCAAAAGAGACCACTAACCGTCCCTACAACATAGATTATCGACCAAACACAAACCCAAAACATAGTTCAAACAGAAGGGGTTCTTGGAATCAAAACATCCCACAACATAAACATTTCCAAAAACCCATAATACAAACCATACAAAAATATTCATCAAGACATCGTGTTTTTCTTTAAAAGTAATTCTTTGAGAACAAACAGTTTAGCAGTAAGCATATCCACCAATGGTACCCCATGGGCCTCCCACATGCATGTTTTTGTGCCACACCAGACACCCTCCTCATATTCATACCGGCACTCATCCATTCGTGCCATCAACCATCCATCATCCCATATAACCCCAAGCATGTGGTCGCTAATGGAAATACAAATGGTTAAAACAAAAATTCTTTCCACTTTTCAAACCAAAATGGTCAAACAACACATCCTTTTTTCTCATAACTGCTAACCATGAGATCAAAATCCCAACTCACATCTTAGAAAAATTTTCAGAAAGTCACAAACATTTAGAAAATTACTCACTTTCAAGATATTCACATCAATTTCAAAACATCGCATCCCATTAAAACACACTCTGATTGTTTAGAAAACTCTATTGGAAACACTTTTCAAAACCAACTTCAATATAGTTCCTGCTTTCAAAGAGGTGTAAGAAAAACATTATACATTTCAAAACAATTCTGAAAATTAAGTTCCGCCATTTCATAAACCAAACCATTCCCTCTTTATTTGAAAATGATTTCACAAAAACTTTAAACTTCTTAAAACCAAAGTGCTAAGTTTTCAAAACCAATGCACAAAACAGTGCAAGAGGAAACTAGTTTCAGTGGGTGACTTAGAAATATGGTTGGCAGCCATATTCCAATCACTTCACTATCACAGATAGTGTTCTAGGGAATATCCATGGCTCCACATGGCTTGCCAGGCCTTGCGAGCTCACTAGGACCATTAACCCAACTCTCTTTTCATTTCCCTTAATCATCATCGAACCAAGAAAACCGAAGGACTTAGATAAATCCTGACTTCTCTTGGAAACTTGAATCCCATTACGAGGTGTGGTGATCAGGCACACTACCCATAACTAGAATTCCATGTCCCAAAAATCCTAACTCCAAACTATCCTGACTATTCCCTAAATAACATGACCCAAATAATTAACCTGAACCTCCTTTGATACCATTTTGTCACGAACCGAATCGATCGCCACCAAAAATGGCACCAAACCTAGCCCGTGACAAGGCCCGAAGGGCGTTCCCGATCCCCACGGGCTGGCACAAGTGCCCGGGTATGATAAAATGAAAATGGGGAATGATTTACCTGAGTTTATAAACATAAAACAACAAAAGAATCCAATGAAACAAAACTGGATTTTTCAAACCAAACAATCTTTTACAAAAATTCAGAACTGAGTTACATGGATTAAAACAACTCAAAAGGTCTATACAAAAGGTACAAATCAAAATAAGGACAGCCCAAGAACCCTCATTGCATGGGGCACCGCCCTCAAGCCACCTCCACAAGACTTCACCACCAAGGACCTGCTAGAAACCCGAACCACTGGAACAAAAAAACTGTACCCAACATGTGACAACAAAAACAACCATGTCTACTTACACCCAAGGGTGTAAGTATGGTGTGAGTCAATGCCCAGTAGGATACCACCACTAAGAGATTCCATGTGATAAACATTTAAAGACAAAAAGCATGCAAGTTTTCAAAAACATGAAAAGATAGTTACAATTTCTAAAAGATGCAACTTTGAATAAAAACAGTTTTCAAGTGGGCTATCATTAAGAATCAACACTTTTAAAAATAATTTCAACACTACTGAATTTTGCAGCCAACTCTACCATATTCCGCTGTTAAGTACAAGTAAATAATGAGCACAAGAAATAGGAAGTAACCCCTAGGCACTAGCTAGCTGTGGGTCCTAGGTACCTCGTATCTCGGTGAGAGTAACCATCACAAATATCAATTCTCGTGCATGAGCCACTAGTAGGGAACATACCCATAACCTATTGGTCCCCAATCATCATCATAATAGTTTATTTAGAGTTGTAAGCGTCAATCTTGCTAAGTGAAACGGAGGCCAAACCCCACGGATTCACTAGCATACTAGTACACGTCCACCCACCTAGATACCCAGGTTTTCCCCTTGTGCTCAAACAAGTTCAACAAGTCAAGAAATATACATTCAACATGAAAATATCATTTCCACATCAAAAATTCACCAAACAGATTATATGAATACCACACAAGTCACAAAAATCCATTTTTCATTCAAAATGATTTTGAAATCCGAATCACACCAAAATAGCCCACAACACGTTTCACATTTCCTCAACACTTCCAAAAAACCATTAAACACTTTTATAAAACAATTATAAGATATTTAAACTCATATAACAGCCCACACACATGGAATATAACACTTCTTTCATAATCAAAAATTCAATTTTTCACATCACACTCACACAAAACACTCCACATCACTTTCACATCACTTTGACTCCTCAATATCTCCTTCAAATAATTTAATAAAATATTTCCAGGATGATAAATATCACATAAAAACATTTTCACAAATGAAATGGACCTTTTAAAAATATACTTCTACCAAAATAGTTTGTTGATATAGTTTCACCTATTACACAACCCAATAAAAAATTCAAAACATTCATAAAAAAATTATAAAGAGTATACCCAAACTTTTCACATAAAATCAATTTCAAAAACCACTTTTTAAACCAAAAGCACACCAAGACCCTACCAAAACAGAATTGGCAGACCAATAAACATGTAATAATCCACTTTCAAATGTTATATAATCACCTTGAATAATATCACAAAAGATACCCATGAGAACACAGAAATCCATAAAACACTTTCAAGGAGTATAACAAGGTTATACAAATAAAACCATTCAAATACACCCCCTTTTTAGGCCCACATGGAACTATATCATTGCCCGACCATAATTGGTAGCCCCTTTCAACAACTAATAAACCACTTCTACATTTTACAAAACTACCACAAAAGATAACACATGAAATACATTTGAAAAATACACACTTCAAGCAAAAATGTAATTTTAAAAACAAATTCTTTACTATTGCTACCAAAAATGGTTTTCTCATAATGCACAACACATAACGAATATGTAAAATTATTTAATAAAGCAAACTAACTCATCATTAAATGTTTATCGACGGAATCACCTACCGAATGTGTCGAAACCCTCAAATATTGTGGCGAAACATCAACCGCATGACCGCCGCACCTCAAGGAAGTTAAAAGAAACCTAAAACCAAAATATTTCACCCAAAATACATTAATTTATAACCTATTCACGAAACCTAACTTCTGGAATTTTTTATAATTCAAGAATTAGGGAAGAAACCCTAAGCAATTTGAAAGAGGAAAGAAATAGACTCACCTACTTGAAGTATCCTGAATTAATCACACCAAAAACAATAGTTTCTGAAATTGAAAACATCCAAAATTCTGGTATTCTTCGAACAAGATATAGGAGGTAATTTGGGAACTGGAATGGTGGGAAAATAGTAAGAATTGAGAGAGTTAAGAAGGGATGAAGTTACCTCTTCAATTCTGGCCGATTTGAGACATCCTATGAATATCAGCCCTAATTCGCGATTTCAAAGAGCTCCAAGGATGGGGGGAATACAATGGGAGCGCGCCTGGGTTTCTTAGGGTCTAGTGAGAGGTGTAATCAATGAAAAAACGCAAATAGTGAAGGAGATACAAAAAATTTAAAAATAATTTTTAATGCAGGAAATGGGCCTTCGGGCAGGCCCAATATCTTAAATAAAAACCCATATCCACCATGATTATGGATTTATAAAGGCTCCAAATTTATATTTTGGTGTTAATAGGTCATAGAATACCATTTACGAATTGGAATAAAGGAAAAATATAAAAAAATGAAAAAGTTATAAAGGAAACAAAATTTATTTTAAAATCTGGAATTGGGCTCACGGTTTGGCCCAATTCATGAAAACTCGTCTATTTCTCCATAAAACCTTTGGAAACCATAAAAAACAAAGAATGAAAGGAAAATAAATGATATTTAACTTCAAAATAAGTCATGTATGTGACAATTCTCCCCACCATGAAAACTTTCCATCCCCGGAAAGCTACAGAAAGGCCAGATACGAAAGCCAAACCGAACTGATAAACCAAGATGTACTCCCATTCCAGGATTCGCCCCCAAAGGCCAAAACACCTCCATTGATCATTTAAGGAAGGAATAATCCACAAAAAAATCATACACCACTTTCCTGAAACAATCAATCACATTCAGGCTTTATCCCAAAGGAAAACACCTCAAACACTATCAGAACAAGACTCAGGCAATTCACTCAAATGAACAATAACATCGAACAAAGTTACACATACCTTGCTATAACTAAACCATTAGGAACTCTCCAATCTCAATGGTTACTCAAGTATGATTTAGGTAGCTTGATATATCCGAATGAGACTACCTACCACCAATCCTTGACCATGGATAAATCTAAGTTATTGGTACGGGGAAAAAAATAGGCTCCCCACCATAAGAACCAACAATCTTAATCGACCAGCATGGGCCGGTACAGAAAGACCCCAAAATATAAAGTGTTGGGACGACCACATGGTTAGTCTGCATGGTATGGGAAACCATGAACTAATAGTGAAGATTCTTCTATCTACATGGTTTTTTTTGGGGGGGGGCATGGTCACTACTAACCAAGTGCAAACCGTGTGGTCAACCTGTCTAACCAAACTTCATACCTTTCTCTAAAGACTCAGTGGAAACCAAAGAGGGAGGGAATAACATTGTGTGATGACATGGGTACAAGACCCTCCACCTATTTCCACTGAATGGGAACAACGTGAGAAATATGATGACACCATAGGTTTAAACTCTTCTTATCTTTCATATTGAGGATAGGACTTTGGACAAGGGTTTAAATGACACTAGGGTTTCCCCTGACTACGCGCCATCTTCTCTCCAGGACCTATGGCTGGAGCTCAAAATATTGAAGCATCTTCGGCCTCGCAGTTAGGCTTTGGAAACCACCTGAATGAGAATTCTTCTTTCTTTGCAAACAACAACTACACCACAATCCCCCCCGATAAGTTTTTTCCAAGACATAACACATTCCAAACTCACTTTACCCTAAATCGATATTTCACTAAAACAAGGGATTAGAAAATTTACAAACATCACACCTTGTTTGTTTGGGTGAGAAACAATAGAAGTAAAGAACACTTATACTCACCTTCCTCTAAAATAGAATATTTTTTTATGTTTTTTTAAAGGGATACATTCTCCCAACATAATAGAGACTCTCATATGATTTCCCAACATTCACCTTTACAGTCAATCGAGCACATGACATCACGAGGAATCACGGAACATGACCATTGCGACTGGTATAAACAATGAATAGAGAGGGAACTTGTACAACATCCCAGAACAACACACAATTCTAGAAAGTGGCCATAATATCCTCTCATGACCAGATTTCCCACACTAGTAGTTTAACATGAACTCCTTCTTCGAAGAGACTATGAAGGACCGAGAGTTCCTCTTAGACACTATCCAAATACTCATCCATGTAACAACCCCAGAACACTTCCACCTTCGAAAAATTAAGAAACTTAAGAGGCTAAGGTCACATTCAACCATCTATAATCCATCTCCCACTACAAGAGGATACACAAAACCAATAAAGGAAAGGGTGTATACTCAATCTAAAAATCTCAAGAAATAGATTCCATACATTGATCAACTGGAGGATTTTCCAATGGAGAAACAATCTGGGTTGCGCTTCAGTTATGCATTAACCTTCAATGGGGGTGTACCTTATCCAATGAGAGAACCCAAGGACCCAACCAATCTAGTCCACTGGTCAAAACAAGCCATAAACCAGCTCCAAACACATGAAGGGAACTATCGTAAAGGCATCCCAAAACATTTTTCAAAAGAGACCACTAACCGTCCCTACAACACAGCTTACCAACCAAACACAAACCCAAAACACAGTTCAAACAAAAGGGGTTCTTGGAATCAAAACATCCCACAACATAAAAATTTTCAAAAACCCATAATACAAACCATACAAAAATATTCATCAAGACATCGTGTTTTTCTTTAAAAGTAATTCTTTGAGAACAAATAGTTTATCAGTAAGCATATCCACCAATGGTACCCCATGGGCCTCACACATACATGTTTTTGTGCCACACCAGACACCCTCCTCATATCCATACCGGCACTCATCCATTCGTGCCATCTACCATCCATCATCCCATATAACCCCATGCATGTGGTCGCTAATGGAAATACCAAAGGTTAAAACAAAAATTCTTTCTACTTTTCAAAACCAAAATGGTCAAACAACACATCCTTTTTTCTCATAACTGCTAACCATGAGATCAAAATCCCAACTCACATCTTACAAAATTTTTCAGAAAGTCACAAACATTTAGAAAATAACTCACTTTCAAGATATTCACATCAATTTCAAAACATCGCATCCCATTAAAACACACTCTGATTGTTTAGAAAACTCTATTGGAAACACTTTTCAATACCAACTTCAATATAGTTTCTGATTTCAAAGAGGTGTAAGAAAACCATTATACATTTCAAAACAATTCTGAAAATTAATTTCTTCCATTTCATAAACCAAACCATTCCCTCTTTACTTGAAAATGATTTCACAAAAAGTTTACACTTCTTAAAACCAAAGTGTTAAGTTTTCAAAACCTAACCACAAAACAGTGCAAGAGGAAACTAGTTTCAGTGGGTGACTTGGAAATATGGTTGGAAGCCATATTCCAATCACTTCACTGTCACAGAGAGTGTTCTAGGGAATATCCTTGGCTCCACATGGCTTGCCAAGCCTTGCGAGCTCACTAGGACCATTAACCCAACTCTCTTTTCATTTCCCTTAATCATCATCGAACCAAGAAAAACGAAGGACTTAGATAAATCCCAACTTCTCTTGGAAACATGAATCCCATTATGAGGTGTGGTGATCAGGCACACTACCCATAACTAGAATTCCATGTCCCAACAATCCTAACTCCAGACTATCCTAACTATTCCTCAAATATCATGACCCAAAGAATTAACCTGAACCTCCTTTGATACCATTTTGTCACGAACCGAATCGATCGCCACCAAAAATGGCACCAAACCCAGCCTGTGACAAGGCCCGAAGGGTGTTCCCGATCCCCACGGGCTGGCACAAGTGCCCGGGTATCATAAAATGAAAATTGGGAATGATTTACCTAAGTTTATAAACATAAAACAACTAATGAATCCAATGAAACAAAACTGGATTTTTCAAACCAAACAATCTTTTACAAAAATTCAGATCTGAGTTACATGAATTAAAACAACTCAAAAGGTCTATACCAAAGGTACAAATCAAAATAAGGACAGCCCAAGAACCCTCATTGCATGGGGCACCGCCCTCAATCCACCTCCACAAGACTTCACCACCAAGGACCTGCTAGAAACCCGAACCACTGGAACAAAAAAACCGTACCCAACCTGCGACAACAAAAACAACCATGTCTACTTACACCCAAGGGTGTAAGTAGGGTGTGATCCAATTCCCAGTAGGATACCACCACTAAGAGATTCCATGTGATAAACATTTAAAGACGAAAAGCATGCAACTTTTTAAAAAACATGAAAAGCTAGTTACAATTTCTAAAAGATGCAACTTTGAATAAAAACAGTTTTCAAGTGGGCTATCATTATGAATCAACACTTTTAAAAATAATGTCAACACTACTGAATTTTCCAGCCAACTATACCATATGACGATGTTAAGTACAAAGTAAATAATGATCACAAGAAATAGGAAGTAACCCCTAGGCACTAGCTAGCTGTGGGTCCCAGGTACCTCGTATCTCGGTGAGAGTAACCATCACAAATATCAATTCTCGTGCATGAGCCACTAGTAGGGAACATACCCACAACCTATTGGTCCCCAATCATCATCATAATAGTTTAATTAGAGTTGTAAGCGTCAATCTTGCTAAGTGAAACGGAGGCCAAACCCCACGGATTCACTAGCATACTAGTACACGTCCACCCACCTAGATACCCAGGTTTTCCCCTTGTGCTCAAAAAAGTTCAACAAGTCAAGAAATATACATTGAACATGAAAATATCATTTCCACATCACAAATTCACCAAAAAGCTTATATGTATACCACACAAGTCACAAAAATCCATTTTTCATTCAAAATGATTTTGAAATCCGAATCACACCAAAATAGCCCACAACACGTTTCACATTTCCTCAACACTTCCAAAAAACCATTAAACACTTTTATAAAACAATTATAAGATATTTAAACTCATATAACAGCCCACACCCATGGAATATAACACTTCTTTCATAATCAAAAATTCAATTTTTCACATCACACTCACACAAAACACTCCACATAACTTTCACATCACTTTGACTCCTCAATATCTCCTTCAATTAATTTAATAAAATATTTCCAGGATGATAAATAACACATAACAAAATTTTCACAAATGAAATGGACCTTTTAAAAATATACTCCTACCAAAACAGTTTGTTGATATAGTTTCACCTATTACACAACCCAATAAACCATTCAAAACATTCATAAAACAATTATAAAGAGTATACCCAAACTTTGAACATAAAATCAATTTCAAAAACCTCTTTTTAAACCAAAAGCACACCAAGACCCTACCAAAACAGAATTGGAATCCCAATCAACATGTAATAATCCACTTTCAAATGTTATATAATCACCTTGAATAATATCACAAAAGATACCCATGAGAACACACAAATCCATAAAACACTTTCAAGGAGTATAACAAGGTTATACAAATAAAACCATTCAAATACACCCCCTTTTTAGGCCCACATGGAATTATATCATTTCCCAACCATAATTTTTAGACCCATTCAACAACTAATAAACCACTTCTACATTTTACAAAACTACCACAGAAGATAACACATGAAATACATTTGAAAAATACACACTTCAAGCAAAAATGTAACTTTAAAAACAAATGCTTTACTATTGCTACCAAAAATGGTTTTCTCATTATTCACAACACATAAGGAATATGTAAAATTATTTAATCAAGCAAACTAACTCATCATTAAATGGTTATCCACGGAATCCCCTACCGAATGTGTCGAAACCCTCAAATATTGGGGTGAAACATCAACCGCATGACCGCCGCACCTCAAGGAAGTTAAAAGAAACCTAAAACCTCAATATTTCACCCACAATACAGTAATTTAGAACTTATGAACGAACCCTAACTTCCAGAATTTTTTATAATTCAAGAAATAGGGAAGAAACCCTAAGAAATTTGAAAGAGGAAAGAAATAGACTCACCTACTTGAAGTATCCTGAATTAATCACTCCAAAAACAATAGTTTCTGAAATTGAAAACATCCAAAAATCCAGGATTCTTCGAACAAGATATAGGAGGTAATTTGGGAACTGGAATGGAGGGAATAGAGTAAGAATTGAGAGAGTTAAAAGGGATGAAGTTACCTCTTCAATTCTTGCCGATTTGAGACATTCTATGAATATCAGCCCTAATTCTCGATTTCAAAGAGCTCCAAGGAGGGGGGGAAGACAATGGGAGCGCTCCAGGGTTTATTAGGGTCGAGTGGGAGGTGGAATCAACGAAAAAACGCAAACATTAAAGGACATATAAAAAATTTAAAAATTATTTTTAATGCAGGAAATGGGCCTTCGGGCAGGCCCAATATCTTAAATAAAAACCCATATCCACCATGATTATGGATTTATAAAGGCTCCAAATTTATATTTTGGTGTTAATAGGTCAGAGAAGACCATTTAGGAATTGGAATAAAAAAAAATATAAAAAAATGAAAAAGTTATAAAGGAAACAACATTTATTTTTAAATCTGGAATTGGGCTCACGGTTTGGCCCAATTCATGAAAACTCATCTATTTCTCCATAAAACCTTTGGAAACCATCCAAAACAAAGAATGAAAGGAAAATAAATGATATTTAACTTCAAAATAAGTCATTTATGTGACAATTCTCCCCACCATGAAAACTTTCCGTCCCCTGAAAGCTACAGAAAGGCCAGATACGAAAGCCAAACCGAACTGATAAACCAAGATGTACTCCCTTTCCAGGTTTCGCCCCCAAAGGCCAAAACACCTCCATTGATCATTTATGGAAGGAATAATTCACAACAAAATCATACACCACTTTCCTGAAAAAATCAATCACATTCAGGCTTTATCCCAAAGGAAAACACCTCAAACACTATCGGAACAAGACTCAGGCAATTCACTCAAATGAACAATAACATCGAACAAGGTTACACATACCTTGCTATAACTAAACCATTAGGAACTCTCCAATCTCAATGGTTACTCAAGTAAGATTTAGGTAGCTTGATAGATCCTAATGAGACTACCTACCACCAATCCTTGACCATGGATAAATCTAAGTTATTGGTACGGGGAAAAAAATAGGCTCCCCACCATAAGAACCATCAATCTTAATCGACCAGCATGGGCCGGTACAGAAAGATCCCAAAATATAAAGTGTTGGGACGACCACATGGTTAGTCTGCATGGTTTGGGAAACCATGAACTAACAGTGGAGATTCTTTTATCTACATGGTTTTTGGGGGGGGCATGCTCACTACTAACCAAGTGCAAACCGTGTGGTCAACCTGTCTAGCCAAACTTCATACCTTTCTCTAAAGACTCAGTGGAAACCAAAGATGGAGGGAATAACCTTGGGTGATGACATGGGTACAAGACCCTCCACCTATTTCCACCGAACGGGAACAACAGAAGAAATGTGATGACACCATAGGTTTAAACTCTTCTTATCTTTCTTATTGAGGATAGGACTTTGCACAAGGGTTTAAATGACACGGGGGTTTCCCCTGACTACGCGCCAGCTTCTCTCCGGGACCTATGGCTGGAGCTCAAAATATTGAAGCATCTTCAGCCTCGCAGTTAGTATTTGGAAACCACCTGAATGAGAATTCTTCATTCGTTGCAAACAACAACTACCCCACAATCCCCCCGATAAGTTTTTTCCAAGACATAACACATTCCAAACTCACTTTACCCTAAATCGATATTTCACTGAAACAAGGGATTAGAAGATGTACACACATCACACCTTGTTTTTTTGGGTGAGAAACAATAGAAGTAAAGAACACTTATACTCACCTTCCTCTAAAATGGAATATTTTTTTTATATTTTTTTTCAAGGGAGACATTCTCCCAACATAATAGAGACTCTCAGATGATTGCCCAACTTTCACCTTTACAGTCAATCGAGCACATGACATCACGAGGAATCATCGAAAATGACCATTGCGACTGATATAAACAATGAAGAGAGAGGGAACTTGTACAACATCCCAAAACAACACACAATTCTTGAAAGTGGCCATAATATCCTCTCATTACCAGATTTCCCACACTAGTAGTTTAACATGAACTCCTTCTTCGAAGAGACTATGAAGGACCGAGAGTTCCTCTTAGACACTATCCAAATACTCATCCATGCTAACAACCCCAGAACACTTCCACCTTCGAAAAATTAGGAAACTTAAGAGGCTAAGGTCACTTTCAAGCATCCATAATCAATCTCCCACTACAAGAGGATACACAAAACCAATAATGGAAAGGGTGTATACTCAATATAAAAAGCTCAAGAAATAGATTCCTTATATTGATCAACTGGAGGATTTTCCAATGGAGAAACAACTTGGGTTGCGCTTCAGTTGTGCATTAACCTTTAATGGGGGCGTACCTTATCCAATGAGAGAACCCAAGGACCCAACCAATCTAGTCCATTGGTCAAAACAAGCCATAAACCAGCTCCAAACACATGAAGGGAACTATCGTAAAGGCATCCCAAAACATTTTTCAAAAGAGACCACTAACCTCCCCTACAACACAGCTTACCGACCAAACACAAACCCAAAACACAGTTCAAACAGAAGGGGTTCTTGGAATCAAAACATCCCACAACATAAACATTTTAAAAAACCCATAATACAAACCATACAAAAATATTCATCAAGACATCGTGTTTTTCTTTAAAATTAATTCTTTGAGAACAAACAGTTTAGCAGTAAGCATATCCACCAATGGTAACCCATGGGCCTCACACATGCATGTTTTTGTGCCACACCAGACACCCTCCTCATATCCATACCGGCACTCATCCATTCGTTCCATCAACCATCCATCATCCCATATAACCCAATGCATGTGGTCGATAATGGAAATACCAAAGGTTAAAACAAAAAATTCTTTCCACTTTTCAAAACCAAAATGGTCAAACAACGCATCCTTTTTTCTCATAACTGCTAACCATGAGATCAAAATCCCAACTCACATCTTACAAAAATTTTCAGAAAGTCACTAACATTTAGAAAATAACTCACTTTCAAGATATTCACATCAATTTCAAAACATCGCATCCCATTAAAACACACTCTGATTGTTTAGAAAACTCTATTGGAAACACTTTTCAAAACCAACTTCAATATAGTTACTGCTTTCAAAGAGGTGTAAGCAAACCATTATACATTTCAAAACAATTCTGAAAATTAATTTCCGCCATTTAATAAACCAAACCATTCCATCTTTATGTGAAAATGATTTCACAAAAACTTTACACTTCTTAAAACCAAAGTGCTAAGTTTTCAAAACCTAAGCACAAAACAGTGCAAGAGGAAACTAGTTTCAGTGGGTGACTTGGAAATATGGTTGGCAGCCATATTCCAATCACTTAACTGTCACAGAGAGTGTTCTAGGGAATATCCTTGGCTCCACATGGCTTTCCAGGCCTTGCGGGATACAATCCCTCGCCGCTGCGGCGGGCTCCTGTCGGCGGCGCGGCGGGGCGCTGCCCCCTCCGGGTGGCCTGCTAGGAACGGCCACCACTTCCGGTCGCTGGCGCCACCGTGTCGGTGACCCGCACCGCTGGTGACTTCCGTGGGCCACCGAAGTCATTCCGATGGTCCAATTTCTCCCTTGTCTGAGCCAGCGGTCATCTCGGGTCCCATACATCGCTGCGAAGGCTTCCAATTTTCATTTGAGTCATGCTTAGTTGTCTCCAATTATTCCGCACATCAAGAGAAAAGAAGCAGTGGGTTCGGACATGTTTATTAGTCCGCACGCACCGTGTTAGTGGTTCAAAGCATAACCAAATAAATTCATGCCATGCCGAGGGTATAACTCTCATAAAAGAAGAATATACAAATTCTTTCCACTACCTCAACCAAGAAGACAATTGTCAGAAACTTGGTAGACGGTGTCACGGGGAAAGGGGTTCGTAGGCATCGTTAGAGTGCGCCGAGGAGGAAGCGATGTCTCCTCTCTTGTCGTGGGGATGAGGATTGGTGGCGCGTCGTTGTTCTTCGAGGAACTGGAATTCTTCGTCGGTCTTCATTGAAGAAAAGTTCACCTACATTTTTAATTATTTCCATAGCCTTCCTCAAAAGTGTTTTGCCAATGCCAAAAGTTTAAGGTGGCTCACAAATTAATATAATTGTCATGAAAATCTTATTAATTTCAACGTGGTGCCAAATTAATTTACACTGACATAAATTAATTGGTTGTCGTGTTTAAATGGATGAGGGAGGTATGAAGGCTCCATCAAAATCAATATGTGGAGTTACCAAAGAATTAAATAAGGGGTATTAATGGGGTAAAAGTCAAAGGAAACAGCAGGGCAATAAATGAGATCAGAGTAAATAAAATGTTGGGGATCGTGTGGGCCCCACCTCTCTAACATCCACACATGGGTAGTTAAGTGGCTGTGGGGCCAACTCTTAACTACCCATGGGAGGGAAAAACCTCCTTAAGAAATAAAAATTGTTTCAACAATTTTTATTTAGTTCTTAAATAATCCCCCAAAATTATCTTCTCCTCCTTTGCGAACAAAACTACGGCAAGTTTCCCCTTAAGAAATTACTAGTGCTGCGAGTTCATCGGTGCCCTCAGATTTTAATTCCGAGCACCGTTTCAAAAGTTAAATAAACTCGCTCGTTCGTTCACGGAATGTACCCGAGATAAACTTTGTTAATTGATTCCGGGCACACCAGCCCTTGGAATCAAGCGCCGTCAGAAGCCGTAGACTCATAAAATTCCAAAGTATTTTTTTAAGAAAATTTCATTGAAATTTCATGGAATTAACATCACTCCCACCTCAGGGCTTTACGTCCCTGTAATTCTACACCATAAACTAGGGAAACAAATGAGGGTATTGAGCACACATCTGATCCTCCCGCTCCCATGTGCTCTCTTGGAGGTTCCCGTGCTGCAAGAAAATGCACACCATAGGAATCGACCGTCCACGTATGACCTGCTCCTATAGATCCTTGATCTCCACTGGGACCTCCTCAAATGTCTCCCTGCCATCGATGTCCAGCTCCTCGTGGTTGATGATATGCATCGGGTCATGCACATATCTCCTCTGCTGAGATACGTGGAAGACGTCGTGCACCCGGTGCAACTAAGGTGGAAGAGCCAGGCGGTAAGCCACCTTGCATACCCTTCTGAGGTCCTGGAATGGTCCGATGAAGCGCAGAGATAACTTGACACCCTGACCAAACCTCAGTAATTCATGTCGAGGTGAGACCCGTATGAAAAAGACGTTTCCATCCTCGAACTCCAGTGGTCTTCGCCTCTTATCAGCATTGGACTTCTGTCTACTCTGTGCAGTCCTCATCTACTCTTTGAGGATCTGCACCTTCTCTGTCATAGCCCGAACCATCTCTCATCCTACGAGTGCTGACTCCCCAGGGTCAGTCTAGCACAAACGTGACCAGAAAGGTCGGCCGTACAGTGCCTCGTATAGTGCCATCCCAATGGTGGAGTGGTAGTTTCTGTTGTATGCAAACTCCACTAGTGGTAGATGATCCTCCCAGCTACGACCAAAGTCAAGGACACATGCACGAGGCATGTCCTTGAGTGTCTGAATGGTTCTCTCCATCTGGCCATCTGTCTGAGGATGAAAGGCAGTGCTCAGGCATAGCTGCATCCCAAAAGCCTCTTGTAACACCTTCCAAAGCCGGGAAGTAAGGCGACCATCTCTATCAGAGACGATAGACGATGGCACACCATGAAGCCGTATGATATCCTGAATGTATAGGCGTCACAAGCTCTCTACTGAGCCCTGCTCTCTGATCGGTAGGAAATGGGCCGTCTTCGTGAGTCGGTCTACGATCACCCAGATGGCGTCATGTCCTCTGGATGTACATGGATGTCCCATCACTAAATCCATGGATATCCTGTCCCACTTCCTCTCCAGGACCTCTAAGGGATGTACCAAGCCTACTGGAACCTAGTGCTCTGCCTTCACTTGCTGACAAGTGAGGCATCGAGAAACGAACTCAGCCAGAACCTTCTTCATACCCATCCATCAGTACTATTGTCTGAGGTCCTGGTACATTTGTTCTATGCCAGGATATACTGCTAGAGGGGAAGTGTGGAACTCCTTCAACACCTCCTCATGTAGTGCAACTGGTACAATGGAACGTCCCCTGAAGAGGATGACGTGATCCTTGTCATCAGAAAATCCATCGGGTGCTTGCCCTGAGAATATCTGAGCACATTGTGCCTCACAGTCAACATCCCCACACTTTGCCTCTCTGACCTTCTGATGTAGTGGAGGAGTGACTATGAGGGACTGTAGACAGGCTTCCCCATCTCTATCCATGTAGGATATCTGAATAGCGACTAACTGTTCTATTGCCTCCCCATGTAGCTGAATGCCTGATCTCCTACTGAGAGCATCAGCCACAACATTCCCTTTCCCAGGAGTATAGACAATCTCAAAATCATAATCCTGGAGGAACTTGAACCATTGCCGCTATCTCAGGTTCAGGTCCTTCTGCCTGAAAATGTACCTGAGACTCTGGTGGTCAGCGTAGACTGTAAAGCGCTCGCCCATCAGATAGTGTCACCACATCTTCAGGGCAAAGACCACTACTGTTAACTCCTGGTCATGGGTAGCGTAGTTTTTCTCATGTGGCCTCAAATTCCCTAAACCGTAAGCGATCATTGCTCACTCCTACATTATGACACACCCGAGTCTGGTCCCTGATGCATCGTAGTAAACTACATACCCTACGCCCTCCTCCGGTAGCCTCAAAATGGGTGCACTGGTCAATCTCTACCTCAGCCCATGGAAGCTCTGCTAACATCTGTCTGACCACACGAAGGGATTCCCCTTCTTCGTCAAATATTTATGTGGTGCTGCAACTCTGGAGAAGTCTGGCACAAATCTCTAATAGTACCCATCCAGACCTAGGAAACTCCACACCTCTGTCACGCTCCTGGGCGGCTACCAAGCAAGTACCGCCTCGACCATTGAGGGATCCACTGCAACTCCCACCTCTGAGATAACATGCCCCAAGAATTGAACCTCTTGAAGCCAGAACTGGCACTTTGAGAGATTACCATATAGCTGGTGCTCTCAGAGTGTATCCAGTAGAACCCGTAAGTGGTAGGCCTGATCCTTCTCAGTAGTCGAGTAAATCAGTATGTCGTCAATGAAGATTACGAAAAATAGATCGAGGTAGGGCTGGAAGATCCTGTTCTTGAGACTCATGAACACTGCTAAAGTGTTGGTCACACCGAAGGGCATGACCAAGAACTCATAGTGTCCATATCGACACATGAAGGTCATCTTCTACAAATCCTTGTCCCGAAATCGGAGCTGATGATAGCCTGACCTGAGGTCTATATTCGAGAACAAACGTGATCCCTTGAGCTGATCTAAGAGGTCCTCAATCCTAAGAAGCAGATAATTGATCCTCATGGTCAACTAGTTCAGACGACGATAGTCGGAACACAGTCTCAAGCTCCCATCCACCTTCTTGGCGAATAGAATCGGAGAAGCCCAGGGTGAAACACTGGGTCGGATGCAACCTTTCCCCTGTAATTCCTCTAGCTGTATCTACAACTCACGATGCTCGGCGGGAGCCACAATATATGCTGGAGTGGATATCGGTGATGTCTTGGGGTACAGGTCTATATAAAAATCTACCTCCCTGTGAGGATGTAGTCTTGGGACATCGTCAGGAAAAACGTCTGTATACTGATCCACCACAACAGGAAATCCCGGACTCCGCACGTCAACTGGTCTGAGGATGAGAGTAGCCAACTGATGAGTGATCAACTTCCCTCTCCTCTGCGTAATTCCATCCTATGCTGTGAAGGTTCCCTTCTTGCCAGTGAAGGTGAACATGGTCCCATCCATGAGGACACACCGTACCTTGTGCCTAATACAGTCGATCTGAGCATGGACTGTAGATAACCAGACCATACCCAAGATGACTTCGTAAGGCCTCGACACTACTACAAGAAGATCCTAGCCAAATCTCTCGCCTCCTAGAATAATCTCACACTGCCGAAACCAGTTTGTAATCATCGAGTCTGCTCACGTAAGAGTCTCTAGCCACAAGGATTGATCCAACGACTCCGTCGGAATCTCCGAGCTCCGAACAAGGGCAGTTGCAATAAAATAATGACTCACACCTGTGTCTATAATAACTGCATCATGGGTGGAGTAGAAACAAATAGTACCTTGAATCATCTTGGGTGTGTCGTGGTTGTTAGCCTCCGCTGCCTGGAGCTGAGCCTGCTTCTGCCCCGCCAGCTCCTTGTGGTCAGGGTGGACCTTCTGGGGGTTGTGGTTGTAGAGCCTCGAAGCGTCGTCCACCACCCACTGCTCGGTCAGCTCCTCTGTCTCGTCTGCCTGCTCCTTATGGACCGCCATGATCGAACCTATGCCTCTTCCTAGGAGGTCCCTCCACTGTCTACTACTCGACAACATGGCGGGTCGAGAAGTCATGAGACATGTGGCCTAGCCCACCTCATGCATAACATTGTCTTCTCCTCATAAGGCTGGCTCTGCGCCGTGTGCCCCACACAGCCGTACCAGACAGCCTGGTCCGCTTGGACCCCTACGTCATCTGTCGACTGCTAGCTACAGAAGACTCCATTCTGTTCCGTCCTACGGTGGGTCTCACTGCTGATGGCTGCTTGGTGAGAAAGATCTCCACTAACAGGGCTCTCTCCAACACCCCCACCTGCGTCGGGATGCTGAGTGGAATCGTCGAAACTATGATCTCATGCCTCATTCCCTGCTCAAAGGTACAGGCCCAAAAAAATGGGTTCCATACCATATCTGTTGAGTGGAGCGAGAGGTCGGTAAATCTCACCATGTACTGGGCTACTGACATTCTTCCCTTCCACAACTGTAGTAACTCCTGGATGCGCACCGCACGGAGGGTGGGTGGAACAATCTGAGCAGAAGAGTCTCTCGATGTCCATCCAATGAAGAGATGCCTCATCGTGCACCTGGAGAATTAGGCTCCACCATCTACCTGCTGCCACATGCAGGAGACTCACGGGAAGGATCACCATGAGGTCTACTAGTGTCCCTACCAACCTGAAGACTCTGACGATATCCTCCAGCCAATCCTCGGCTACCTGAGGATCTATCTCTCCGCAAAACCTGGGCAGCCTCTGTCTCTAAAACTTGTGCAACGCGCTCAGGTGGCGTGAAATCTCCTCCGCTAGGGCGGGTAGCATCAGTGGCTCAGTGGGTATAGGTTCCATTGGTGCCTCTACATTAATGGGGCCCTGTTCCGAGGCCTCTTCGCTTAGTGGGCTTCCATCCCACACATAACTAAGAACCCTAGTTGGCTGCCTTCATGGGGCCATCTTGAAAAGAAACAGGTGTTCCACGGTTAGTACAGTATACCTGGTGAGCTGACACGAAGTAATGTAACGCCGTGACCCCAGTTACCCAGAGTCAGTACATTATTACATAACATTGGCATAATCACAAATGATCAAGTCTCGAATGATAGATTAGTTTAGTAGCCTTGTAATAACTAGATATATTCATAAGTCTTACATTACATCATAAGGTAAAAAAAACTACAACAACATCTTGTCTTCATATCCCCTCATACTATCCCTGCAGGTCATTCATAAATTACTTCTTCATAATCCTGGGAAAAGTAAAACATTGAAAAGGGTGATCTCAAACGCTCAGTAAGGATAACATTATAGTAGAAGCTTTCATAGATATGCATAAACACTTAAGGCAGTTTATAACTAAAACGAAAGCCTTTTAAACTTGAACTTCAGCATAAAATGGAAAAGATAAAATAAAATAATTCCATTTACTTACTCACATGGATATTCTACTAGTAGAATGATCACATGAAATATCAATAACCACTTTCATAATGAAGGAATGCATAATGCAAGACTATCATAACCACATATCCAAGGCCTCGTGCCAAGACTAAAAAAAGATTTTTCCAAGGCCTTGTGCCAAGACACTAGTTTGTCTCATGAGACCTACCGATGCATCGAGGAGCTATAGCAGGCTCCACCCATCACTTATTATGTCCAATGCATTCCTCATAGGAACCGGTTTAAACATAACATAAACATTCGTATTAAAACTAGTATACTAAATGTCAATACTTTAACCACAAACAATGAATGGTATAAAAATAGCACTTATATAGTCAAACATAACTCATTTGATACAATATAGAAGATTGTATTGTATCACATTAACCTCAATCAAGAATAATGATGGATATTGACATAGATGAAAATAATCATCAAAACTATTTGAGAGAAAAATCCACCTTTTTCTTGAAATCATTTAAAAGTCACATTATTTGTCAATAAGCCATTTAAAAATAGATTATTGAATCATAGTGTCCCATAACACATTGAAACTTTTAAAAGGAGTTTTAATTTTAAAACTTTAATGTCCATATAAATAAATCCGGAAAACCATTTATAAAACATGGACATTAATGATCAAGATTTAGAAGAATAAGTCTTTAAAACATTTAAAAATAGTATTTTAGTTAGAGTTTCTAACCAAAAGAGAGACACTTGAATACAAATAATTGAGGTAATCAAAAATATGTAATATCATGAGAATAAAGGGATTCATGATATACTATTTCAAAGTACATTATTTACACCACATAAAAGTTATTTGGTGTATAACAACAAAGAAGTCTCAATGGAATGTAAATTGAGATGAAATCTCTCATAAAGGTCGTATCCTTAGGTTAAGGATAAATCAACAACATAATTATGTGTGACAAATATAAATACACTAAATAAGATTGGATATTCAGTGTAAAACAATCAAAGGACATTCACACATATTCTTGTAAAAACAACACCAACGAATTGGATGTTTAACTAAACAAATGGGAAATTAGTTAAAATTACTCTTATCAAATTCATATCAATGACTTGAGAAATTATTAATGGAGTAATTATGTGTATGAAAATTATATCCACAGGAAGGGGAGTGTAAATTATGACATAATCAAATGAATAGTGATTCCACACATAATCTTGGGGTAATATAATCAATGAAATATGCGTAAAGCCAAATGAGTGGAAATTGAAATTTCAAATTCCCTTATCGATTAGGTAACTTACGAAACATACACCAATGAAAGAAGGATCATACCATGATGATGTCAATATCCATAAATTAATGTATATTACACAATGGATAAAGTCATGGGTAGTACACACACCACGTGCAATAAATAAGTGGTGAAAAATAAAATTCTCACGAAATTAAAAGTGAGATAATAAACCTCTTACCTTGTACTTTTACTTGGTTGGGGGTAGGTTAACCTCATGTATAATGTTGAAATAATTGTTATTAAATTATTCATGATTCATATACATTAATATGATATCTTATATGATCTTTTAACATTTCTTTGTTAATAATATCTTAGAATTATCGTCGTTTCGGGTGTTAACTTACTCAGTTTCTTTTATATGTTTTGTTACGTAAGACACGTTTGTAATGGATAGGTTGTATATTATTCATATAAATAATGATATAAAGTTCATAAACATTATTTTTAAATCATAAAATGATAATTATACTTGAATGGATATGATGGAGAATGAATCTAATCGCTTTCGTGGAGACGGTAGTCCGTACGTACGCATGAGCGACAATATCATTCTTTTGATATATAATTGGATGGTATATCATATATAAAGAATCATTATCATTTTATATTTATTATTTAAATGAGTTACACATCATTATTATACCCACCCAAATAATAATATATTGAATAACAATTACACCACGACGTGGAGACGATAAGTCGTACGTATGCACGTATGGTGACATGTTATTCAAAGGGTGGATAGAATACTGAATATGTTTGTACCATATTTATAATAAAATCACAGTATATAGAAGATACTGGAGTTATTATTTTATAATTGCAATAACAAAGAAATAATAAGTGGAAGAGGAAAGGAACTTGAAAAGGGGTGGTGAAAACATTACCTCTTCTTCAGGTTCTTCCTTTTGATTGGATCAGAAGGGCTCCATAGGTTGGCTTTCTGATCAAACTAAGGCCTCTATGTTGTAGTGAGGGAAGTTGAGAGAGTATTCGGGCTGGGTTTTGCCAAACCAAAAGGCTTTGAAGGTGTGAAGAAATGAGAAGGAGGAGTTCCCTTTTATAAGAGGGGTGAGGGGCACCTTTGGAAAAGCTAGAACTATTAATTTATAATAAATTCATATTCGATTTCTAATGGATAAAAAGTTGATTATTAAAAGGTTAAGGTGGGGATAGGTCGAAAACCATTCAACCAGTAGAATTTATACAGGGTTGGGTTACTATATTAACCTTATCATTTAGTTTTAACTCTTAGTTAATTAGTTTGACATTTTCCATGTCACTTTGTATTTTTATATTATATAGTAAATAAACTTACTATATACATCCAAGCGACCCCCAAGTGGTCCATTAATGATATTCCTATCATGATATAAGTCTCTTGTCCGAACCATAGATTTTTAGGAATTTAATATCAATTAATAATATAATATTTTTTTAAAAAACTCTTTTATGTCAATTTTGACACTATTCAATAGTTGATTTTTGTGAAACTCATAAAAGAATGATTACTTCGAAAAAAGTCAATTAAATCAATCCTAATATGTCATATTATCCTAGAAAATTATTGTAATTCATTAAAATTCTTAAATTATATTTATTTGGGTATTTATAATATCATTTATTTTAATTTTTCAGTATTATGGTAATTACTGCATCATCATTGTGTCATAAATATATTAAATTATTTAATGTCTAAAAAATATAAATAAAATATCATTATGTAAGAAATATTATTATATTTATAATGAATATTTACAATCGAATCTATCTTATGTATAACCCTATATTACAAATGTTTTAGTAAATAAACTTTGATTTTAACTCTTTTAACTATTCTTTGAATTAAATAATAATAAATGTCCTGATCTGATCCATGTAGACCTAAATGATAATATATTATTCCTAAGGTAGTTTTTGGCCGAGATACACTTGTAAAATAGAATTAGGAAATGTGTTAGGGTAATTTTAATATCCTTTTTACCCTTAATTACACTATTTACTTTTAACCATGGTTAATAAAAGTAAAATGTTACTATTCTCCAAAAATTATTTTCATCTCATTGAACCACATTTTACTTCTTGAAATTAACCGTGTCTCTTGGATTTTCGAAATTCCATTCACAGAAGCGGTAAAACCATGTTTTATGAAAAATGTAGTTTTTTTAACTACCACTTAGTAGTTTCACTATTCATCAAAATTTGAAGTTTTTCAGAACAATGCCAAAATTTCACCCTAAGCTATAATGGATATTCTGAATTAAAAAATGATGTCTATTTTAAAAAATTCTAAACATATAAGTTTCATTAATTAATTTTATAATTAATTCCCATTGTCACAACAAATAGCGTGTTTTTAAGAAACAATATATATCAAAAGATTGACAATTGTTTAGGTCCAATTTCAAAGTGAAATTAATTCTAATGAACACCATTGGATAAAATGGGAAAAATATATTCTAATTATACTTTGAAACCCCTAAATAATATAATTTATAACTATAAATTATTTTGATTAAAAATATTGTTTTTAAGTATTTTTCACTATTCATAAAAATTGGAAGTTCTCAGAAAAATACCAAAAATTCATCTTAGGATAATTTCGATATTCCGAAACATAAAATGAAGTCCATTTTGAAATATAAAATATATATAATTTCAAAAATTAGGTATTACTATTCATAACGGCTAGTTTGATTGGTTGTGGTGTGTTAGAACTCGATGTTGCGTACAACACATGCTATCGCATTATTCAAAGAGAAGCGTACCTTAGAAGCTTGGGGTGTTACATTCTCCCCTCCAATAAATTGCATCCTCGCAATTTTTAAAATTGTGCTTGGGAATATAATGGAAAGACCCACATCGGAAAAAGAGTCAATAAAACAATCACTTTAAAAGAAATAAAGAGATGTATAAAGGTCAACTAAGATAACCCATACTCGGATTCCATGTAGGCAAACATGGATATGGATGATAATCTAAGTGTCAAGTTATGATGGAGAGGGATAGAAGTCATGATCAGGAGAAAGTTAACAATAAGAAAACCAAAAACTTGGGTTGGGACAAACGGCCATTAATCTCCTAGTAGGAAAGTAAACTGACAACATTTTTTTGTTTTAAGTTACATTACATAAGGATGAGGAATTAATTTATGATATTGACTAAGAATGTAAAGATATATACTTACATTTTAATTATAGTTTCATTCATTAATAAATTTCCACCACTAACTCATTTTTTTTAAACGATCAATATTCAAGAAGACTTAGTCACACTAGAAGAGCTAGAATAAACTTCTATTGAATCACATGATCCATACAGGATGAACTATATATTTACATTGTCTTTAGAGATTAATCAAAACCAAAATGGTTAGTACAAGATCTAATGATCACCCAAAATGATATTCCTTGAGAGAAATAAACACTAATCTTAATTTCCAAAATTAAACCAACAATACCCCAAAGTTAAATAAATACCATTCAATAATAAATTTTCCTTAAAATCATTTAATATAATCAAAACTAATATTGAAAACCAAAACTTATTATGAATGTAGTCTTCCACATTAAATTTTGTCTCCAAATGACATTAATTACTCCTAAAGTCACACACTTCAAAGTAATTAACCTAATCATTTCCATAAATAACCCAAATCATTATATATCCACACAAAAACATAGATAAAAATCCACCATTACTCCTCAAATGAAATCCCATACTACTCTATTTTCCTTTGGCATATAGTGTTCTCAACAAAGCGAACAACTTCCAAAATAACATTTACAATTAATCACCAAATCATTTTCCTATACTAAGGGTATTCATTTGTTAAGACATAAGATCCCAAATCAAATTATTATTGATCAATAAAATCATTTAAATAAAAATAATAGTCACACTAACCAGGGACTTCACGTAGACCAGTGGTAGGCGATAAATCCCAATCGCACTTTGGTTGTGGGTTCGATTCCCACAGCTTTGTCTGATACGATGGGTTGTCACATGGTCTACGTGTTGTCCTTTTTCAAAAACTATATTTTATAACATTACCAAAATGAAATAAATTCCTCAAAATAACCATAACATAATTTAACCACAAATGTTATCTCATACCTTTCATTTTCATCCCAAATTATAATAATTTGTAATTGCCTCAAACCCAATGATCATATAAAACCAAATGGTTATTTATAACTATATCCACAAGGGAAAAGATAATTCTTCCATAAATATCATTCTCACATGGCAAATGTTAGGGTTACAAATACAAGAGAAAATTATTCCAAAGTAAACCCTTCAACAAGGATCACTAATAATTTTTCAACATTTATCCAACTATTTATTTCCATATAGCTTCTTCTATGACCAATAAAATATCCTATAGAATAGGACATTCACTCGGGTAATGGTCAGGCCCCCTACATTTATGGAAAATGACTGTAAATGGATTCTTGGGACCATTTTTATCTTCTTCCATAATAATCTTCATTTTTCTTCGCCAATTATTCACATTATGTCCTTCCTTCCCGCACGTAAAGCATTTCTTTTTCCCATTGAGACACTTTCCTGGGTGTCTCCTTCCACATTTCCTGCATGATGGAAATTGAGGATTTCTTTCTCCATGTTCTCCACAACTGGAGCTCTTATCATTCATCACCTTTCTCTTATTTTTTGAGTTTGGTAATGGGTTAATATATATATTTTTGATCATATTTTTGGAAAATTGATTTGGCATAAAGACGATATCATTTACGCCTATCAAGATTCCATTTTTTTGCTCATTGCCACCACCGTTCCCACCTTGTACATCATTCTCAAAGTCACTATGACTTCCTTGGAATCTAGCCATTGACTAAAACCATAAATCATTGTGTGAGTAATAGTAGTCATACAATCATTTAGAGATTAACTTGTCACCATATTCTCAATTTGAAACACATTAGGATTAACCAAGGTCATTCACTCTCATCATATATATATAATACTTTAAATCGGTTTGTATTGAAAATTTAAATTATCCTAAGCATATCCCTTGGGAGTGTCGTAACTAAGAGTGCAGCAAGGCCCGTTGTTGTGCACCAGTTCCCGTTCGAGTCTAGCTCAAAGCGGTGTTTTCGGGTTTTAGCCCTAAGTACATCTCAGCCAGAGCCGCCTCTAACAGCTCGTATCCAGACATGGATGTATTGCTCGGAAAACTCACAAAATCTCTACAATACCAAAATTCTAGGAAGTCCTTATATACTAATCCTCAAAGTTCATCTTAGGTCTACGTGCTCTAATCAGATTTTATCTAAATATAGCTTCCAAGGTTTATACTAAACTTCCTCTGATACCAACTGTAACGCCCCGACCCCTGTTACCCAGATTCGGTGCATTATGACATAACATTGGCATGATCACAAAGGATCAAGTCTCAAAAGACCAATTAGTTTCGTAGCCTTGGAATAACTAGATATATTCATAAGTCTTACATTACATCATAAGGTAAAAAAACTAAAACAACATCTTGTCTTTATATCCCCTCATACTATCCCTGCAGGTCATTCATAAATTACTTCTTCATAATCCGGGGAAAAATAAAACATTGAAAGGGGTGATCTCAGATGCTCAGTAAGGATAACATTGTAGCAGAAGCTTTCATAGCTAAGCATAAACACTTAAGGCAGTTTATAACTAAAATGAAATTCTTTTAAACTTGAAATTCAGCATAAAATGGAGAAGATGAAATAAAATAATTCCATTTACTAACTCACATGGATATTCTACTAGTCGAATGATCACATGAAATATCAATAACCACTTTCATAATGATGGAATGCATAATTCCAAACTATCATAACCACATAGCCAAGGCCTCGAGCCAAGACTACAAATAAGATTTTGCCAAGGCCTTATGCCAAGACACTACTTTGTCTCATTAGACCTACATATGCATCGAGGAGCTATAGCGGGCTCCACCTGTCACTTATTAAGTCCAATGCATTCATTATTTGAACAGGTTAAAACATAACATAAACATTCGTATTAAAACTCATATACGAAATGTCAATACTTTAACCACAAACCATGAATGGTATAAAAATAGCACATCCACAGTCAAACATAACTCATTCGATACAATATGGAAGATTTTATTGTATAACATTAACCTCAATCAAGAATAATGAAGGATATTGACATAGATGAAAATAATCATCAAAACTATTTGAGAGAAATATCCCCCATTTTCTTGAAATCATTTAAAAGTCACACTATTTGTCAAGAAGCCATTTAAAAATAGATTTTTGAATCAAAGTGTCCCATACCACTTTGAAACATTTAAAAGGAGTTTTAATTTTAAAACTTTAATGTCCATATAAATAAATCCGGAAAAACATTTTTAAAACAAGGACATTAATGATCAATATTTAGAAGAATAAGTCTTTAAAAAATTTAAAAATGGTATTTTAGTTAGAGTTTCTAACCAAAAGAGAGACACTTGAATACAAATAATTGAGGTAATCAAAACTTTGTAATATCATGAGAAAAAAAGGATTCATGGTATACTATGTCAAAGTACATTATATACACCACATAAATGTTATTTGGTGTATAACAACAAAGAGGTCTCAATGGAATGTAAATTGAGATGAAATCTCTCATAAAGGCTGTATCCTTAGGTTAAGGATAAATCAACGACATAATTATGTGTGACAAATATAAATACACTAAATATGATTCGATATTCAGTGTAAAACAATCAAAGGACATTCACACATATTCTTGTAAAAACAACACCAACGAATTGGATGTTTAACTCAACAAATGGAGAATGAGTTGAAATTACTCTTATCAAATTCATATAAATGACTTGAGAAATTATCAATGGAGTGATTATGTGTATAAAAAGTATATCCATAGGAAGGGGAGTGGAAATTATGACATAATCAAATGAATAGTGATTCCACACATAATCTTGGGGTAATATAATCAATGAAATATGCATAAAGCCAAATGAGTGGAAATTGAAATTTAAAATTCCCTTATCGATTAGGTAAATTAAGAAACATACACCCATGAAAGAAGGATCATACCATGATGATGTCAATATCCATAAATTAAATTATATTACACAATGGATACAATCATGGGCAGTACACACACCACATGCAATAAATAAGTGGTGAACAATGGAATTCTCATGGAATTAAAAGTGAGATAAGAATCCCCATACCTTGTACTTTTCCATGGTTGGGGGTAGGTTAACCTCAAGTATATTGTTGAAATAATTGTTATTAAATTATTCATGAATCATATATATTAATATGATATCTTATATGATCTTTTAACATTGCTTTGTTAATAATATCTTAGAATTATCGTCTTTTCGGGTGTTAACTTACTCGTTTTCTTTTATATGTTTTGTTACATAAGCCATTTTTTTCATTGATACGTTGTATCTTATTCATATCCAGAATGATATAAAGTTCTTAAAAATCATTTTTAAATCATCAAATAAAAATTATACTTGAATGGATATGATGGAGAATGAATCTCATCGCATTCGTGGAGACGGTAATCCGTACGTACGCACGAGCGATAATATCATTCTTTTGATATATAATTGGATGGTATATCATATATAAAGAATCATTATCATGTTGTATTTATTATTTAAATGAGTTACACATCATTATTATACCCACCCAAATAGTAATATATTGACTAACAATTACACCACGACGTGGAGACGGTAAGTCATACGTATGCACGTATGGTGACATGTTATTCAAAGGGTGGATAGAATATTGAATATGGTTGTACCATATTTATAATAAAATCACAGTATATATAAGATACTGGAGTTATTATTTTAGAATGGTAATAACAAAGAAAGAAGAAGAGGAAGAAGAAAGGAACTTGAAAAGGGGTGGTGAAAACATTTCCTCTTCTTCAGGTTCTTCCTTTTGATTTGATCAAAAGGGCTACTTAGGTTGGATTTCTGATCAAACTAAGGCCTCTAGGTTGTATTGAGGGAAGTTGAGAGAGTATGTGGGCAGGGTTTGGACAAAAAAAAGGCTTTTAAGGTGTTAAGAAATGAGAAGGAGGAGTGTCCTTTTATAAGGGGGGTGAGGGGCACCTTTAGAAAAGCTAGAAATATTAATTTATAATAAATTCATATTCGGTTTACAATGGCTCAAAAGTTGATAACTAAAAGGTTATGGTGGGGATAGGTCTAAAACCATTCAAACAATAGAATTTATATAAGTTTGGGTTATTATATTAACCTTATCTTTTAGTTTTAACTCTTAGTTAATTAGTTTGACATTTACCATGTCACTTTGTATTTTTATATTATATAGTTAATAAACATACTATATAAATACAAGAGACCCCCAGGTGGTCCACTAATGATATACCTATAATGATATAATTCTCGTGGCCTAACCTCATATTTTTACGAATTTAATATCAATTAATAATATAATATTTGTTTTAAAAACTCTTTTATGTCAAGTTTGACACTATTCAATAGATGATTTTTGGGAAACTCATAACAGAATGATTACTTTGAAAAAAGTCAATTAAATCAATTCTAATATATCCTATTATCCTATAAAATTAGTGTAATTAATTAAAAGTCTTAAATTCTATTTATTTGGGTATTTATAATATCAATTATTATAATTTTTTACTATTATGGTAATTACTACATCATCATTGTGTCATAAATATATTAAATTATTTAATGCCTAAAAATTAAAAATAAAATATAATTATGTAGTAAATCTTATTATATTTCTAATAAATATTTACAGTCGAATTTATCTTATGTATATCCCTATATTAAAAATGTTTTAGTAAATAAACATTGATTTTAACTCTTTTAACTCTTCTTTGAATTAAATAATAATAAATGTCATAATCTAATCCAGGTGGACCTAAATTATAATATTTTATTCCTAAGGTTGTTTTTTGTCGAGATAGACTTTTACAATAGAATTAGGACATGTGTTAGGGTAATATTAATATCATTTTACGCTTAATTACCCTATTTACTTTTAACTGTGGTAAATAAAAGTAAAAAGTTACTATTCACCAAAAATTATTTTCATCTCATTAAACCAAATTTTACTTCTTGATATTAACCGTGTCTCTCGGATTTTCGAAATTCCATTCACAGAAGCTGTAAAATTATTTTTTATGAAAAATTCAGTTTTTTTAACTACCACTTAGTAGTTTCACTATTCATCAAAAATTGAAGTTTTTCAGAACAATGCCAAAATTTCACCCTAAGATATAATTGATATTCCGAATTCAAAAATGATGTCTATTTTACAAAATTCTAAACATATAAGTTGCATTAATTAATTTTATAATTAATTCCCGCTGTCACAACAAATAGCGTGTTCTTAAGAAACAATATATATCAAAAGATTGACAATTGTTTAGGTCCAATTTCAAAGTGAAATTAATTATAATGAATATCATTGGATAAAATGGTAAAAATATATTATAATTATACTTTGAAACCACTCAATAATATAATTTATTACTATAAATTATTTTGATTAAAAAATTTGTTTTTAAGTATTTTTCACTATTCATAAAAATTGGAAGTTCTCAGAAAAATACCAAAAATTCATCTTAGGATAATTTCGATATTCCAAAACCAAAAATGAAGTCCATTTTGAAATATAAAATATATATAATTTCAAAACGTAGGTATTACTATTCATAACGGCTAGTTTGATTGGTTGTGGTGTGTTAGAACTCGATGTTGCAAACAACACATGCTCTCGCATTATTCAAAGAGAAGTGTACCGTAGAAGCTTGGGGTGTTACAAGTAATCACAAAGAAAACATTTGAAATTAAACACACACGCAATCTGTGTTTTCGTGCACTGAGTCGGAAATATGAAGTCAGGGTCCTGGTGTATGGATACGTCTGTCGTCGCACCAACACTGGACTCCCTCGACTGAAAAACACACTCAATACTCTTAACACTATTGCCTCATAGTGAAGAAATTATCAGAGTCCAGAGTTCTGTGGTAGAACCGACTCCTCTGATACCAATTTTTCAGGACCCGTCTTCGGGGCCTGTGCCGTGACTACCCCAAGCCCGCCTTCCATAGTCCAGGGGCTGGCGACTAGCACCAAAGGCCTAAATCCGGAAATGGGAAGGAATTGGATTTTTATACAGTAAACAAAAACACAACAGAGTACATAAGTGAAGTAAACACTAAGTAAAACTGGGTACAAGGTAAGTGCTGAAAAGTACATGGGCCAGTATACAAACCCAACTGAAAGTACAGTACAACTAAAAAGGAAGCACAACTGTAGTAAGTAAAGTAGCAACACCGAGTTGTCCTCCGGAATTCCCACCTAAAGTGTGGGTATAGTTATTTTCCTCATCTCCTCGGGTCCAGTCGCCCGCTCCCTGTCCGTCCCACCAAGTGGTCCACCTCCGGGTACCGTCCAACTCCACAAGCCTCGACCTCGATCAGTGTTTTCCGTCATCTGCATCCAACACAACATAGTGCATGCATAGCCCATTCATGGGGGATTAAACGACACTCAGTAGGGACCCTGAGACCCCGAAGGTCTCTCAGAATCCACGAAGGTCAAACCACAATGGAAAGGTACAATCAAGAAATATCAAATGACTCTACTTAGGTATATGTCCATACATATACCAAAGTCATCAGCTACAAAACAACTGCAACTCTCGAGCCCAAGCACAACCCAATCCACATAGGAAAACACAACCCAGTCCACACAGGAAAGCAAGTCAATCACATCGATGATAATGATTGAGAATCAAGACTCATCTCATATAGGTATACACTTCGTAAGGTGATAGAGATGATCAGATGTAGCCACTTATTTATCTAAGCTGTCGGACCCACATAGGATACAAGACCAGTTAAGCTGTCTAACCCAAAAAGGATACAAGACCTGCTACTCTGCTAGACCCACACAGGATACAAATACAGAGGTCAATACTGCCGAACCCACATAGGATACAAGAACAGTAGTCATCGTTGTCGAACCCATGGATGATTCCCGTAAGGTCGTCATCGCTGCCGAACCCACGGAGGATTCCATTACAGTCGTCCTCGCTGCCGAACCCACGAAGTATCCAAGTGCAGTCGTCATCGTCGCAGTTGCAGCCAGCTCTAGGGTTCCCGCACCGAGCATGCTCGATTCCGGGAGGGTCCACTCCTCGAGCAAAATAGTTGATACATCAACTGTCAAGAAGTCCAGATTTGATGTATCCCAAAGTTCCGTCTAGACAAATGAAACCCAACGCGACAGACGGTGCGTCAATCGGACACCCGGTCTGAGAGTTATTGGTTTTTCCGTTCCAGGGGCCCGGTTGGTTTTTAAGCTAAAACCAACCAGAACGTACTGCAGCTATGGTCAAACCTCAAGTGGAGTAAGCCAAAAGGACTGTCTCAACAAAAGGATCCCAATGCAATTAACGACGCGTCAATCAGATGTCCGGTCCTTGAGATAAAAGTGTTTATACACCAAGGGCCCGGTTGGTTTCGAGTTCTAACCAACCCGGCCGTACCCAAACTTTGCCGAAACCTTGACTATAATATAACGAAAAAACCTTCTCGACACAAGGAATCCTACATGACTGACGATGTCGGGATCGGAGGTCTGTAGCTCAATCTAATGGAAAAAGGACGAAAACAGTCCGAAGTGGGGGGTCTGGGCCCGGTCCGACCCGGCCTAACCCCCCTTGGTCGGCCCGAATCGGGTAGACCAGACCCAGATCTGCGTACGGCCCAACGGGGCGCGGCCCGGCCCGGCCCATGTGACCCACCCCGGCCCAGCCGGGGGGTGCGATGGCTCGGCCAGTGGGCCGAGCAGGAGGGATGTGGTCCCCCTTTGTGTTCTGTGGACGCGGCGACTGACGCCGCATCTCCCCTGGATCCCGCGCGGCCGTGAGATCCAATCCCTCACCACCATGGATTCAGCCGTGGCGGGCTTCTGTCGGCAGCACGTCGGGGCGCCTTCGCCTCTGGGCGGTCGGCCGGTGCCGGCCGCCGGTGACTTCTGTGGGCCACTGGAGTCATTCTGTTTGTCTGATTTCTCTCCTGTCTGTGCAAGCGGTCGTCTCGGGTTTTTTAAATTACTGCGAAGGCTTCCAATTGCCATTGCAGTCCTGCTTCATCGTCGCCAATTATTCCACACATCAAGAACAAAGAATCGGTGGGTTTGGACTTGTTCGTTAGTCCGCACCCACCACGTTAGTGGTTCAAAGCATCACCAAATAAATACACGCCATGCTGAGGGTATAATTTGCATAAAAGAAGAATATAAAAATTCTTTCCCCTACCTCAACAAATAATACGATCATCAGTGTCGCGGTAGACGGCATCACGTGGAAAGGGGTTCACAGGCGTTGTCGGAGTGCACCAAGGAGGAAGTGGCGTCTACTCTCTTGTCGTGGGGAAGAGGATTGGTGGCGCATCATTGTTCTTTGAGGAACCAGTGTTCTTCATCGTTCTTCATTGAAGAACGCTTCGCCTGTGTTTTTAATTCATTCCAGAGCCTTCCTCAAAAGTGTTTTTCCAACACCAAAAGTTTAAGGTGGCTCACAAATTAATATAATTGTCATGAAATTCTTATTAATTTCAACGTGGATCCAAATTAATTTATGCTGACATAAATTAATTCGTTGGCACGTTTAAATGGATGAGAGAGGTAGGAAGGCTCCATCATAATCAATATGTGGAGTTACCAATGAATTAAACAAGGGGTATTAAGGGAGGAAAAGTCAAAGAAAATAGCAAGGGAATAAATGAGATCAGAGGAAATTAAATGGTGGGGCTCATGTGGGCCCCACCTCTCTAGCACCCACACTTAGGTAGTTAAGTGTCTGTGGGCCCCACTCTTAACTACCCATCGGGGGAAAACCCACCTTAAGAAATAAAAATTATTCCGACAATTTTTTTTTCACTTCTTAAATAAAACCCCAAAATTATCTTCTCCTCCTTTGTGAATGCAACTACGGTATGTGTCCCCTTAAGAAATTATCAGCGTTGCGAGTTCATCGGTGCCCTCAGATTTTAATTCCGAGCAACGGTTCAGAAGTTAGAAAAACCCCCTCATTCTTTCACTGAACGTATCTGAGCTAAACTTCGGAAATTTATTCCAGGCACACCGGGCCTTGTAATCCAGCACCGTCAGAAGCCGCCGACTCGTAAAATTTCAAAGTATTTTTTAAAAAAAAATCCTCAAAATTTTCGGGTCTTTACATCAAGATGCATTTTTGGTGAATAGTTAATTGACCATTATGAATAGTAAGATGGTCCTTACGAATAGTAACCTCACCAATGAACATATATATATAATTTAGACACCTTATAAATGAAATTGGATATTTTAGAAAATAATAATTAAGTGTTGGTAGTTTTTTGAATAATAAATATTTAATTAAAAATTTTAATTAATAAATTTATTTAAGATAAAATTAATTTTCATAAAATCTATTCCAAAATAAATATTATTTTGTTCTATAATTTTAGGATAACATAATAAGACATTAGTTAAAATTTGTGGGTATTAAAAAAATCATTTTTTCCTATAAAAACAGTTTTTTTGAGTCAATAATAATTATATTTAAAAATTAAATTTCACTTATTTAGAAAATTGTTTTTATAAAATTGAGTCCATATTTTCATTATTATCATATAAAATTTTTTATGGTGAATTTTTTTGATTTTTCCCAAATACTGGAATTTTTGGTTAATAGTAAAATACGGTAATTTATGGTATAAATAAATTATTAGATAAAATACTAATACCTTCATCCGGGATAATTTAAGTACACTTGGTTTGAACTAAAATGAAATTGTTACTTTTCTTTTTCAAAATAATCAACAATATTGGTTATCTTGAAAAAAAATAATAAAATAATGAATATAATATTTAAAAATCACTCATCTGCTCCACTATAAAATCCACCCATCAATCCCTCTTCTCTTCCTATATATTAGAATTGAAGCTCCTCAATGTTCCTCCCAAATACTCTTCCCTTGTCCCAGCCCACGTCTAGGAGCACTTGGTATTTTAAAAACACAAAACCCTCTTCCCTTATGGATATTTTCAAGGAGGTGTATTCAAGAGGTAAATCCACACATTCATTCCATTAATTTCATTTAAAGATCCTTTCATTTGTTATCCTCTACTCACCTCTTATGCCCAAATTATCTTCATAACTCCAGTATCATATATATAATAGAATTATATGATGTAACTTTTATAACCACTATCAATATTCTTACTCTCTCACTCTCTCTTATTTTTTAAAAGAAATCATCATTTTGAGGTGCCAATTTACATCCTTCGTAGTTGACAAAGTATTGTTCATCAATTTCTACTTCAATACAGATCATGAAACCATTTTTATGGTTTAACTAGACTATAAAATATATATGATAATATATTCAATATTCATGAACTAGTATTTGTACATAATATTTATTCATACAACAAAACTAGTTCGTAATAATCGAAATACTTCCAAAATAATCCTAATGATTGTTATTAACATTTCATCGATTGATTCACCCTAATACCATTTAACCAGATGATAAATATAGACATTAAAAACACTGGCTGTTAATCAATAATATATAAATTAAATTCTATATAATTATATCAGTTTCACATGAACTTACATACACATATACAAGTATACCATTCGTGAAAACCAGGGAAACAAACACACTAGAACGACATAAATCAATCTTCTAAACTAAAAATAATGACATAAATTAACATAACAAAATAATTATAAACTATATAAGTGTTTATAAGTTCATATTTTTTTATTAATAAGTTTAATTTTATATTCAAGGAATATAATTTCGAGAGATGAACATATTCGGACATAAGGTAAGGGTTTTCTACACAAACCTCTATTTTCATTGGGGTTAGACTTATTCCCTACTTATCTCAATGAAATTCTAATTTATTGCTATGTACTCATCATAAATTATATATTAATTTTTTGTATAGGTTTACCAACCATTATACTTCTTTATTTTATGGGAAGTTACATATATTAAAAAGATCTTTTAAGAAATCATCCTGTTATACAAGCCCGATTTAAGGGAATTTCTCGAATTCTTACCTATTTTCATGTGGAATCTATAATATATTTTTAGGAAAATTTATTTTCATAAAATCAATAATTCCATCAAGTAAAAACATAAATAGTTAATTTCTATTTTTATGTGAATATTTTTCCAAAATAACTCTTCTTTTCAAAGTAAATAAGTATTTATATCATGAATTACTCGATTATTTTATTAGAGTATTTTAACCTATTTCAACACCCTTGTTAATTATTATGTTTTAATGGGACAAATGTTTTTATAATATCATCCATCATATGCTATTCCATTTTTTATGAATAGTTTGATGGTGGATGGGATACAATGATACAATTCATTATATTACTCATAATGGTTAGTGTTTATGTTTAATGTTTGTCGAAGGTTATTTAAATTTCATATGTAAGTTTTAGTATGAATCTATATGTTTTTTATGTCTATCCCCAATCATATATAAAATTCATTGTAATTTTTAAGATAAGGGAGGCACCCCTATAGCCCCTCGATGCATCAGTATGTATCATGAGAAAAAAAAGTGTCTTGGAACGAGGCCTTGATAGTATGGTTATTTATGATATTAGATCGAGGCCTTGACAATTCGGTTATGAAGTTTGGAATTATACATTACCTCATTATGAAGATAGTAATAGATAGTTGATGTGGTTATTCAGCTAGTTTAAAACCAGTGAATATTTTTATTATGGAATTATTTATTGGGATTTTATTCCTTCCATATTGTGTTAAAGTTTATTTAATAAAGTCTTGTGTTTTGGTTATTCACCATGCCTAATGTTTATGTTTATGATATTTTCCACCATATTGATTACCCTTACTATGCATCTGTGCTCACCCATTTCTAATATTTTATTTTCCAAGGATATGAAGAAGAAAATTATGAATGACATTCAGGGATAATCTAGGATTCATGGATGTGTCTAATGGAATATATATATATATATTATTTCCATTAAAGTTGTATTGTTGAACAAAAATATGTATCTAGTTTTCAAATACTCCAAAACTATTTGTTCCTTTGGTATATGACATTCTTGTAAGCATGCCAATGTAATGAAATAAAGCACTAGATCTGGGGGGGGGTCTTTAGTGTTTGTATTAGAGGTAGTATTATAAAAATCTTGGAAACTAGATTTAGGAAACATATATTAGGGAACAAAACCCTAAGATAGTATTTGAGGATAAACATATAAGAAGATCCAGGAATTTTGGAAAGGAATATATTACATGGATATGTATTTCCAATACATACATGTCTAAATACTACAAGTGCACATGGATCTAGCACAAATGTACCTAGGATTAACAACTTTGACAAAGAGTTTCAGGCATTACCCTGGGTATCCAAGTACACGACAACTATCCTTACTATTCACCTTTTTTGAAACACCTGGGGGATACTCATTGTACAATTCACATTTCCATTAAAAACCATTAGAATGGAATTAAATGTATATTTTTTCTCAATGAAACCATGTTTATAATAAAGAGATTAACTGTTGATAATCTTTAAATTTATGCTATGTAATTTTTTAAGTTGATAGTGAACATTATGATTCATAAACTATTATATTGTATGCCATTATTGAAAAATGATGCATAGCATATGAAATCGAAATCACATGAATGCATTTATCCCATGTAGTGATTTCCCTCTAATGCAAGATAATGATGTTGGATCTAGTGATTTGACTAGTTCTTAGAAACACATATCTATACCAGGATAGTTGACTCATGTTATAAAAAATGACCTTACCTATATAGAGAATCCTTGATCACAATGTAGAGGAGAACTATTAGACCACTTTATGCATAAATATCCTCTATTATTTAAAGGGAATATAAACCCATTCACAATATAGTAAAGGATAAGATCCTTAGAGAATATATTTCCCTCATTGGGATGTAAAGAAAGGGAGAAGGTTGTCATGGAAATGTATCATTTATCAGGATATTATGATCAATGGTGGAAACTAATTCCAACAAAAAGGTAGAAGAAGAGATTGAAAATATGGAATGATGTGATTTTGATGAAATATTATTAGAAAAATACTTTCCCCATGAACAACGAGAAGATATAGAAATGAAAATTATGAATATAAGGAAATAAGAGGATGAGAATATTGAAAAGTATAAAGCTAAAGGATAGAGGGACATTACTTACACTACATAGGTAATCCAAGTAGCATGATTGATAGATTATTTTCTTGTTTAAAACAATTCCTCTGAAGGGTACTAGTATCCAAAAGTTTCTCATCATAAAAAGATACAGTCTCATGTTATATGAATATGGAAAAGGAAATATATAATTCTTGTGAATTTAAAGTAAAGAAAGAGTGGAAAAGGGCAGATGAAAACTCAGGAAAATGAAATAAGGAAATGGGGAAGAATGGAAGAGTTTACTTTCCATCCATTGATAATTATGGGAAGAACACCCAAGTATTTTCTTTAAGGGTATGTGTGTTTGTTAAAAGTATTGAGAAAAAGGTTACCACTCCCATGATTGCAAGTGGAAGAAATATGTAACCAATGTTCGATGCTACAATTTCAAAGAGACATGAAATTATGTAAGTTATTTTCTTATGCGTCAAGGAAACGTTCCGCAAAGAAGGCATTGGGAGTAAGGCCAAGCTATTTGGATACAATTGTTGAGGTCGATATTGCTAATAATTTGGTAGAAGGTAATTTAATCATTTCCACAAACATAGTCAATGCATTATTTGATTATGTTTCATCAATTTTTTATAACTTCCCAATTTTATAATTCATGTAGATATTTACAAATTGATTTAATATATACGTCATTAGTCAAAACTCATAAGGTAAGTATCATTGAAAAAAATTTGTTTTCAGAAGTCCCCATTATGGTATATGAATGTGCCTTATCATCCAATTTTATCATCATACCCATGATTGATATATATATAATCCTAAGAATGGGTATAATTACACATTATGATGAGAAAATATATTGTTAATATAATTAAGTCACAATTTTTGAGAATGTTGTTGAATCAATTATCATTAGTGAAGAAACACAACCATCTTATTATCATCAAGTTCCACCCATATTAGCTCTACTGAATTCAATTATTCTAGTGGAAAAGAAAAACATACCTATGGGTGACGAAAGAAATATTCATATTGTATATGCCCATACTGTGCCAGAATATGATGATGTTTTTCTAGAGGATTTACATGGACATCCTCTAGAGTGGAAAATTGAGTTTTCTATTGATTTAATTCTCCATTATGGGTCTATATCAATGACTCATTATAGAATAGAACTAGTAGAAATAGAAGAACTAAAGAATCAACTTCAGTAATTGAGTGATAGTAGATTTATCCACCCTAGTGTTTTTATATGGGGATCCTATGTTATATTTTTCATAAAGAAAGATGTATCCATGAGGCTGTGGATTGACTATAGATAAATAAATTATATTATAATAATGATTAAGTATCACCTACCATAGAATTATGATTTATTTTATCAACTTTATGGAGCCCAATATTTTTTAAGATTGAACTCTGATTTGAATAGCATGAATTGGTTTTAAGGATGAAAGATATTCCAAAGAGAGTATTTCCAGCTATGTATGGGAATTACGTGTTTACAGTAACACCTTTTGGACTGACTAATGAACCCTCTATTTTCATGGATCTAATCAATAGATTTATCAAGGAATAACATGATGACTTTTTTATTGATGATATCTCAGTATACTCCAATAGATATGGAGATCATTAGAATCACTTGTGAAATATTTGGAAGACTCTTAGAAGAAATGTATTATATGGGAAAATTAGAAAGTGTGAATTTTAGATTCTGTTAGTTTCACTCCTTGGTCATGTTTTCTCTATGAATGGGATCTTAGTAGATCTAACTAAGAATACAGTTTTCCTATAAAGGATTACTATAATGAACATAACTGAGGTACATAGTATAATTTGTATAGTAGGTTATTATCAACATTTCATTCAGAACATCACCCATTTAGGCACCCTGTTGACCAATCATACTCTTAAAGGGGTTACGTTCATATGAAAAAAAGAATGTGAATAATGTTTTGAAGTATGGAAGAGGATATTATGGAATGCTCCGATCATGACTTTACCATCAGGAAATGGGTGATTTATGATCTATTTTGATGCATCAATGAAATGACTTGGTTGTGTCCTTATATAGAATGATTGATTTATTTCCTATTCATAATGGTAGTTAAAAAATCATGAACAAATTTATCCAACACATGATCTTGAGTTAGTAGATGTAATATTTTATTTGATGATATGGAGACACCATCTCCATAGAGAAAAGGACTGAGATATACATGGATCACATGAGTTTAAAATATATCTTCTCATATAAATAACTCAACCAGAGGAAATGTTTATGGCCTCATCTTCTCAAGGGTTAATATTGTTCAATAACCTACCACCCCGGAAAGGAAAATAAGGTAATTGATGCATTGAGTAGGAAGGATCATAGAGTATTAAACAAAATGAGGATTAAAAGGGATCCTGTATTCCAGGATCTTGTAATGATGGACATGGGAATTAGAAAAGAAGGTGAAACATCATTACTTTTTCAATTGGATTCTCAACCATTATTATTAGAAATAATAGAAACATCTCAGTACGATGATGTGAAACTTCAAATGAAATTTTATGGTGTGAATGATTGGATGTTTGCTGAATTCGTTTGTGAAGACAAAATATTTAAATTTGGTAAGAGGCTATGTATTCCCTCTATACCAGAGCTGAAAAGGGAGTTATTAGATAACTACCATATCTTGATTTTCCTATACACCCTAATAGCACTAAAATGTATATAGATTTGAAAGAACATTTCTGGTGAGAAAACATGAAGGTGGAAATATCATATTATGTATCAATATGTTTAGTCTATCAACATGTGAAGTATGAACGACAACATCCAAGAGGGGTCATGCATCCAAAAATTATTCCTATATGGAAACAAGATGAAATCACCATGGATGTTGTCATATGAATAACTAAAACTCGAAGAAATAATGACATATTAATGGTAATTGTGGATTGACTTATGAAATCTGCACATTTCATTATTATAAGAGAGTATTTTCCATTTTAGCACCTTGCAAGACTCTATACAACTGATGTTGTGAGAATTAATGGACCACCTCTATCAATTATATTTGATCGTGATCCATGGTTCACATTGAAATTATGCTAAAGTATTTATAAATATTTTGATATTGATCATCGATTGACTAGTGATTATAAACCTCAAACAGATGAACTTTCAGAAAGGACAATCCAAACTTTAGAAAATATATCTAGATCGTTCCCATTGAATTTTAAAGGTATGTGGGATCAGTATTTACCTTTGGTAGTGTTTTCCTACTTTAATAGATTCCATTCATGTATTTAAGTTGAACCATATAAATAATTGTATGGATGGAGATGGTGTACACTAATGTGTTGGGATGAAGTTGGAGAAATGAAGCATCTAGACCCAGAGCTCGTGGAGGTATCCATAACAAAGGTAAAGACTATTCAAACCAATTTCAAAGTAGATTAATGAAGGAATAATACTTATATTGATAATAGAAACAACGATTCAGAATTTCACATGGGAGATCGTGTTTTATTAAAAGTATCTTCATGGATTGGTGTTATAAGATTTTGGATGAAAGGGAAAATAAGACCCATGTATAGTGCCACTTTTGAATACTTGAAGAGAATTGGAGCTCTGGATTATCTTTTGGAAATAAAATCTAGCCATTCAGAAGTACAAAATGTGTTCCGTGTCTCATTTATTTGAATTTACATTCTAGAACCAACGTATGTCCTCACTTTTAAAGGAATTGAATTGGAAACTGACTTACTATAATGAGCCTATCCAGATTCAAGACACTAAGGAACAAGTGTTGAGGAATTTGGGGACATTATGGGTAAATGTACTTTGAAAAAAAGCATAAAATTGATGATGAAATATGGTATCCTAAGGAACATATGATAAATAACTAACCAAATATTTTTATGAGGTAACATTCTAGAATTGTGAGGGCTAATTTTTTGTAATGGGGGAGAATGTAACACCGTAAGGATTAATAAACAAATTAAATATTGAATTCATGAAAAACTAAGTCTCTACAAAGCATCACATTGTTATAACCTAGTCAATAAACATAATTTTGTATCCTATGTTATTTAAATTTCAAAAAACTAACATAGTTGGTTTCAATTAGTAAGATATTTAGAGTCTGATAGTATCAACATACAGTTTTTGTGAATAGTAACATGATGCTTATGAATAGTAATTTACCCTTATGAATAGTAATATGATCCTTATGAATAGTAACCTCACCCATGAAAGTATAAATAAAATTTTTTCACCTTAAAAATGAAATATAGTATTTTAGAAATTAATAGTTAAGTGTTTGTATTTTTTTTTTGATCAATATATATTTAACTAAAATTTTAAATTAATAAATTGATTTAAAATAAAAATAATTTTCATAAAATTTTTTCCTAAATAAATAATTTGTTATCCTATAATTTGAATATAATTTATTAATACCTTATTTAATTTTTAATGGTATTGTAAAATCAGTTTTATTTTTAAAAATTTTATATATCGTGTTAATGATGATTTTATTTAAAAATTAAATTTCACATATTTAGAAAAAAAAATTAAAAATGGTGTACTTATTTTAATTCTAAACATTTAAAAATGGTTAGGGTGATTTTTTCGGATTTTTTCTAAAATATAGTATAATTATATTATAAGATAAATATAGTATTCAATGTAGCTTAGTGGATTTAAGAACACCAAGTTTGAACTCACATAAACTTATTACTGTTTTGGTCACAATAGTCAACACAATTGGTTATCTTGAGAAGAATTATAAAATAATTCATACAATTTTCAAAAATCACCCCTCTCCTCCACATTAAAAGCCACCCATAACTCCCTCATCACTTCACTACTTTATTCCCTAAATCTCCTAAAATTTTGTCTAAAATTTTCTTTCCAATTCCCACCCCACATCTAGGATCCCATAGTCTTTCAAAAAGGCTAAAAGCCCTTCCCATAAGAAGATTCTCAAGGAGGTGTATTCAAGAGGTAAATGCACATCTTCTTTCGTTTAATTTCATTTCAAGTTCCTTTCTTTTGTTATCCTCTACTCACCTTCTATAAAAAAATTATATTGGAAACTATTGAATCTTTTATATAATGTAATTATATCAGGATAATGTCATACCCATTATCATTTTTCTTTCTCTCTATCTCTCTTGTTTTATAAATGAAATCATCATATGTGAGGTGACAATTTACCACCTTCATGGATGAAAAAGTCTTATTATTCAATTTCTACTTTAATACATGGCATGAAACAATTTTTATGTTTTAAAAAGACTATAAAATATATATTATGACCTATTTAATATTCATGAGCTATTATATGTACATAATATTAATTCACACGAGAAAACTTGTTTGTAATAATCAGAATACCGCCAAAATAATCTATGTGATTGTCATTAAAATTTCAAAAAATGATTCATCCTCATACCATGTAGAAAAATGATATATATAATAAATAACACATCTTTATTTTCAGAAATAATATCTAAATTTAATTATGGATAATAACATCCCTTCTACATGAACATCAATACTCATATACACGTATACAAATCATGGAAACCATGGAAACGAACACACTAGAACGATGGAATTAAATCTTACAAACATTCAATAAGGACATTAATGAAATTAATAAAAATATGATAAATTATATACATGTATATTATGTTTTCAGGTAAATTTTTTATAAGATTAAATTTATATTCCCAAAACATAAGTTTAAGAGATGAACATATTCATATATAAGTTAATGGTTTTCTAGATGAACCTCTATTTTCATTCGGGTTATTCTTATTCAATAATTACCTCAAAGAAATTCTAATTTATTCATAAGTACTCCTAAAAAATTCTGTATTAATATTCTATATATTTTTACCAACCATAATCCTTTTCTCTTTTATGGAAATTTACGTACTTTAAAAGGATTATTCAATAATTATTCCGAAAATACAAGCCCAATTCTATATAATTTCTAGAATTCATACATATTATCCAAGGAACTATATAATATATTATAAAACAACAATTATTTTTATAAAATCAATAATTTCATCATAGAAGAACAAACATATTTCATTTCTGGTTTTATGCAAATATTTTTCCTAAAATAACTCTTCTTTTAAAAGTAAAAGAGTATTTACCTCATTAATTAATAGACGATTTTATAAGATAATTTTCACATATTTCAACACCCTTTCTGATTATTATGTTTAATTGGGGTTATTATTTTATGATATAATCCACCATATTTTGTTGAATGGTTTATGAATATTTTTATGGTGTACATGCTACCTTGATATAATTCATCATATTACTCTGAATGTTTAGTGTTTATGTTTAATGATTGGGAAAAGTTAATTACATTTCATAAGATAGTTTCAATATGAAGTTATATATTTTTTATATTTATCCCGATTAATACGTGATATTCATTAGACATAGTTTGTGACAGGAGGTTCCCTCTTCATCCCCTTGATGGATCAGTATGGATCACTATACAAACACGAGTCTTGACAAAATTCCTTGATAGTATGTTTATTTTTGTTCTTGCCACAAGTCCTTGACGATATGGTTATGATGTCCAAAATTTTTCATTCCCTCAATATGAAGCTAGGAAGAGATGTTTCATGAGGATATTTGACTAGTAGAATACCCACGATTATGTTTTATTATGGAATTATTTATTCAGCTCCAATTACTACCATATTGTGTTCAAGTTTATTTATTAAGGGCATGTGTTACTTGTTAATCACCATGCATAATGTTTATGTTTATGATATTTTACACTGTATTTATTACCCTTATTAATCATTTTTTCTCGACCATTTTTTATGATTTATTCCCCCTGGTTATGAAGAAGTAAATTATTATTTGATTAAAGGGATAATATAGGAGTCATGGATATTAAGAAATGGAATGTATACATATATATATTGTACTTCCTTTCATGTTTTAATGTTGATCTTATGTATGTATCTGGTTTTCAAAAAATACTAAACTGGTCATTCCTTCAGGATATGAGTTTCTTGTAAGCATGCCCATGTAATAAAATAATGCACCAGATCCAAGCAACTAGGGCAGGGTCATTAATCTGAGTATCAAGGGAAGATTAGTCGAGAACATAGAATATAGATTTAGAAAATGTAAATTTGGGAACAAAAAACTATGATAGTCTTTGAGGATCAACAAACAAGAACGTCTTGGAATTTTGGTAAGGAATAGATTATGGGGATATTTCTAGAAAATAAATCCTTGTCTGGATAATACAAATGAATGTGGTTTGGAAACAAATGTACCTAAGAGTAACAACAATGAGAAGTAGTTTCATTCTTCACCCATACTATCTTGGCATATGACCACATGCCTTACTGCGCACATGGTTTGACACTCCCTGAGGAGATACATAGTATAATTCACATTTCCTTTACAAACCATTATGAAGTAATTAACTTTAGAATTTTACACAATGAAACCATGTTCATAATTATGAGAATATCTATGTATAGTATATCAATTTAAGCTAAGTATTTTTCTATGTTGAGATTATAAATTATGATTCATAACCTAATATATTGTATGCCATTATTTAGAAATGGAAAATAGTTGAAGAAATGGAATAGGCATGAACGCATGTATCCCATAGAGGGATTTCCCTCCAATGTATGAAAATGATGTTGGATCTAGTGTTGTGATGGGTGGTGAGCAACTCATAATAATACTTGAAAAATTGACATAGGTTGTGACAAATAAGCTTACTCATATAAAGAATCTTCAATCACAATGCATTGGAAAAATGTTACACCTCTTTATATGAATATAGACTCCATTATTTAATTGGACTACAAACCCAGTCATAACAGATCAGTGTATAAGTTCCTTAGAGAATATACTTCCTGGTTTGGGAAGTAACGAAAGGGATAAGGTTGTCATGGATGTTTATCGTTTATTGGGATATTCTAATCCATGGTGGCCACTAATTCAAAATACAATGGAGGAGGTAAAGACTTCAAATATGAAATGGAGGTAGTTTAAGGAAATATTATTAGAAAAATAATTCCATCTTGAACAACAAGCTGATATGGGAAGGAAGTTTCTGAATATGAGGAAAAATGAGGACGATAATGTCTCAAAGTATGAAGATAACTTCACAAGCACAGCAAGACATGCTGCAATATACATAGGTAATATAAGGAGCTAGATTGATTGACTCTTTTATATTTTAAAACCATTATTCTAAATGGAACTATTCCCCTAATGTTTCTCATTATACAAATATATAGTCTCACGTGATATCAAGAAGGAAAATGTATTCTCTTTGCATTATGAATTTTAAGGAAATAAAGTGAAGAATATAGTTGATGGAAACTCTAGAATATGAAATAAGGAAATGGAAAAAATGAAGAGTTTACATTCCACTTGTTGATAATTGAGGGATGAAACACACAAATACTTTCTACAAGGGTATGTGTATTTGTTACTAGTGGGGAGAAAAAGGCCACCACTATCACGATTTTATGTGCGATAAAGAATCTAATGATGTTTTATTCCACAATTACAAGGAGATGGGACATTATGAAAATTATTCTCTTAAGAATCAATGAAACTATAACCCATGAAGTCCAAGGGAGAAAGTACAAGCTTATGTTATCACAATTGCTATGGTCGAAATTCTTAATGATGTGGTGTCATGTAAATTAATCATTCCCTCAATCATAGATAATAATTTATTTTATTGTTGATAATCACATAATTTTATATCTTCCCAATATTCGTATAACATTAGATATTTACCATTTGATTAAATAATTGAGTTTTCAGTCAGAACTATTGAGGGTTGTATGATGGAAACAAAGGTGAGTTAGAACTTCACCATTATGGCATATGAACATGCATTATCTTCCAATTTTATGGTCATACTCACGATGGAATTTTATATAATCCTCACTATGGATGGGATTTATAATAATGCTGGTAAAATGTATTGAAATAAGATGGAAGTTACAATTTTTGAGAATGATATATAATCTCTTATCTCTAGAGACCAAAACATCGCCATCTGGTTCTCATCAAGATCCACCCTCAGCAGCTCTACGGAATTTAGTTCTTGGGTAGAAATATAAAAAACAGTTATGGGTTAGAAAAGAAATATTAAAATTTAGAATGTACTTATTATGTAATAATACATTGATGTGTTTCTAGTGGATTTACATATACAACCTCCAGACTGGGAAATTGAGATTTATATTAATTTAATTTCTATGGCAGGGCCTATATCAAATTCTCCATACAGAATGGATCTAGGTGAATTAATGAAAATCAGGAAAAAAATTGTTGAATTTAATGATAATGGATTTATCTACCCTAGTGTTTCTCCATAGGGAGACCCAGTTCTCTTTGTCAAGAAGAAAGATGGATCCATTAGTCTGTGCATTGACTATAGAGAATTCAATGCTATTATAATAAAGAATAAGAATCCCCTACCTCAGATTGATGATTTATATAATCAACATCATGGAGCCCAATATTTTTCTACAATTTACCTTCGATCTAGATATCATTAGTTGCATTAGAGTATGGAATAAATTTTATCGAAAACATTTATAACTAGGTATGGGGATTTCATGTTTAAATTAATGCCATTTGGACTGACTAATGCACCCTTTATTTTCATGTATCTATTAAATATAGTTTTCAAAGAATATCATGATGAATTTTTTTGTGGTCCTTATTGATAATATCTTACTATACTCCAAAATTTGTGATGATCATGAGAATCACATGCTCATTATTCTAATGTATCTTAGAAGAAAATAATTGTATTTGATGTTTAGCAAGTGTGAATTTTGGCATTAGACAGTTTCTTTTCAAGGAAATATTTTCCCTAAGAATGCAGTCCTCATTGATCATACAAGGAAAAAAAATTTCTAGGAATTACATACTTCTACGAACATAACTGAGGTATATAGTTTTATTGGTATATCATGTTATTACTGGCATTTCATTCAGAACATCACTTTTCTATCCTACATGTTGACCAAGAATAATGTTTCGGGTGTTATGTACATATGGAAAAAATAATTTGAAGAATGTTTTGATGAATTGAAGAGGATATTAGTGAATTGTATGATCTGGAAAATACCATTAGGAAATGACGGATTTATGATCAACAACGATTCATCAAAGAAAACAGTTGGTTTTCTACTTCTATTGAATGATATAGTTATTGAAAATGCATCAATGTAGTTTGAAAATCACGAACAAGACTATCGAACTCCAGATCATGATTTTCTAGATTTAATTATTTTGTAAAAGAATTATAAAAACTATCTCTATAGATAATAGTGTTATATATATATAGATTAGAAGAATTTAAAATATATCTTCTCATAGAATGAACTCAAAATTAAGCAAATGTGATGGCTTCAACTAATGAAGGATTAATATTGTTCCATACACTACAACCAAGGAAAGGAAAATAAGGTAGTTGATCGATTGATAAGGAAGGATCATGGAGTTTTAATGAAAATAAGGATTATAAGGGGTATTGTATTCGTGGATCGAGTTAAGATGGATATTGAAATTATCGAAGAAGGTGGAAGATTTTTAATTTTTCAATTGTTTTCCAAACCATCTTTATTAGAATGAATTAACACTTCATAGTTCGATGATGAGAATATTAAAATGAAAATTAATGGTGTGAATGATTGGATGATTTCAAACATCATATGTGAAGACTAAAGGTTCCAGGAGCAATGGAAGCTCATGGGTGGATGTTCACACATGGATTTTTTGTCATTACCAATGATAAATCCAGGATCAATATGACGATAAATTCCAGTCACCATAGATCGAATCATAGAAATAGACAATGAAGAAGGATGGTCCCAGAACCACAAAGGAGGACCATCACAGGTTGATTATAATTAATTTAATTAATTGAAAAGAAGTACCTTTTGGATGTTCTCTCTTCATTTATATTCTTGATCACATTCCGATGTTATTCTTCATTGCGTCATAGAAGAAAAGGGTAGAATTCCTCTAGCGGTGATCCACACGTGCACCACGTATCTCTAGATGTCACCAAAGGATTCTCCGAGTGCTAGCGTGGAGAAACCTTAGCTTGCGTTGTCCTCCATAGATCATTTTGATCTGATGGAGGAGGATCTCTCTCAGTCTTGAGAGCATTCATGGAGGATGAAGTACTTTTGGTCTTTAAATAATTCTCCATAATTTTTGGGCACAACGATTACCTTAGGAAAATAGTTGGCATTGTAAGGATATTTATAATCAGGCTTGAGGTTGTAATGTTATGAAAATAAATAAACACGTTACACGTTTTATTTTTTTCATTAACAATTTTGAAAACCCCATGTCGAGTCATTAATTCCTTGACATGATCCCACACTGATTATAATAAATATCATTTAATAAAATGTTATTATTTCCTCAAAATCCCGAATGGAAAAACTACATGGCATTAATCATAAATACATTGCATGTACTAATTTCTCATTGAAAACTACACGACGTGTACATTCAATGCACACAGCGTGTATATCTTGTTTTCATTTATTCATTTCATTTCCCAAAGGAAAACAACACGGCATGTACATTCAATAATACAAGGCGTGTACTTGTTTACAAAATAAAAAACTACACGGCGTGTAATCATTAAACTACACGACATGTACTTGTTTTCATTTTATTATTCCTCCAACATTAAAACAATTAAGGCATCCTTGAAAATTTATTAAACCACGTATGGGAATAATCTCTATTCTACTTGAGATGATTGGATACACTTAGTGTGTGACCCTCTAGGACTCTTTCTCATTGGAATTAGGTGGGCTTGCCTAATGTCCAAGATTACTGTCTAGAAATGGGTCAATGCACCCAAGATATAGAAGTTGACGCCGCATTGATGTGTTACCTCATACGAACAATTACTGTGTAATTTAATACCTTTGTCTCAATATCTCAACAAGCAGGTTTCATGGCAGTGTCATAAACCTATATGCTTGATCTATCATTCTTTGACTTCCAGAAATAAACTCATCGTGTCACCATGGCCATGGAATTTTTTAGACTATTATACTTTAATAAAAGGGCCCGAGATATCTACTTCTATAAATATGGAAGGGACAAATACTGCCTCGAATTATCCATTAACAACATTTCATTCGTGACACACCCAATGTACCCTACATCCCGCCAACTTTCTTCATGATGGTTTTCAGCAGCAAATCTAAGTGCGCGAGTCATGACATGAGTTAATGATAATATTCCAATCTATGTACTATTACAAATGCTCGTAGATAACAATGTTCGATGACACCAAGACATGACGAATTGCTACTGGTGGGTCTGTTCTCATAATCTCCCATTTTGGAGATTATCATGTGTGAACTCCATGAGAGAGAGTCTCGTCTTCTTACGAGTACTCGCACATGACGGTTTGTATACTATGTGTCCTATCATAGTATGTCAGCCAAATGTAGAACTTTAATTAAGAATATTGTTATAGCATTTCAAGGTTCTCATCATAGGGGGGATCTTCCATGACCTTATCGGTGCAAAAAATATTCCAGGACATTATTATATTATATTCATGCAGAATAATGAACAAAATATAATATGTGTACATTCTTGTAATCAAAGTACACAACAGTTGGTTCTCAGGACACCAACCCTTAAAAACTCCCACTTGGACTAGAGGCAACTGCCTACAACTTTTAGTCTGCTAGACCTCACATGATGATCATGTTTCTGCTGAGTTAAGGATTTATTCAAGGGGCCTGCCACGTTGTCTTCCGGGGAAATACTGCTCACTGCAACCTGACCTCTCTGAGAAAAATCCCTCAAGAGATGATAATTCCGAAGTATGTTCTGTGTTCGCTGATGTGACCTTGGATTTTTTGCAAGTGCCACCACTGCAGTATTATCACAATAGAGTGTGAAAAAATCTTTACGGCTAGGTACTACATCCATCTCTTGGATGAATCTTTGCATCCATTCTGCTTCTTTTGCTGCCTCAAAATCTACGATATACTCGGACTCTGCTGTAGAATCTGCGACCACACCTTACTTTGAGCGCTTCCAGCTCACTACACCTCTATCAAAACTGAAGATGTATCCAGTCTGTGACGTCATGTCATCTTGATCAGTCTAGAAACTAGAATCTACATGTCCTCTTATTACTAGTTTCTCATCTCCTCCACAAACCAAGAACATATCCTTAGAACGCCTCAGATACTTAAGGATTGTCTTGACCGCCATCCAATGGTGGTCTCCTGGATCGGCTTGATATCTGCCTACTGCACTCAATGCTTAAGAAACATGTAGCCTTCTACACAGCATAACATACATGACTGATCCAATCACGGATGCGTAAGCGATCCTTGATAATTTCTTTCATTCCTCATGTGTCTGATGACACATTTTTTTGGAAAGATGACTACCATGTGACACTGGAAACAATCCCCTCTTAGATTGTTCAATACTAAATCTATTCAGGATCTTGTCTATGTATGTAATTTGACTCAGGCCCAGCTTTCTCTTGGATCTATCACGATGTATCTTGATACGAAGAATATATGTTGCCTCACCCATGTCTTTCATAGAGAAGCATTTATCCAACCATTCCTTAACTGACTATAAGATAGGTACTTCATTTCTAATTAGTAATATTCCATCAACATATACTTTTAGGAAAATTACTACACTTACACTAAACAATTCTTAGACACAAGGCTAACATTCATTCTTAACAAAGCCAAATTCCATTACAGATTCATCAAAATTAATGTTCCATGACCTTGATGCTTGATTTAATCCATAAATTTATTTTTGCAACTTACATACCTTTTTGGAATCCTTTGGAGTCACAAAAACTTCAGGTTGTGTCATGTAGATATCTCCCTAGAGGTTCCCATTAAATAATGTTGTTTTGATATCCATTTTCCAAATTTTATAGTCATGGTAAGTGGCAATGGCCAATAGGATTCTGATAAATTTCATCATCACAACCGGTGAAAAGGCTTCATCATAGTAAATTCCTTGACGTTGTCTAAAACATTTTGCAACTAGTCATGCCTTATATGTGCTTACTTGCCCCTCCATGTCTAGTTTCTTCTTGAATACCAATTTATTACCAACAGAATTTACATTAACTGGAGGATCTACCAAAATACAGACTTGGTTTTGGTACATGGAATCCATTTCAGAATTCATGGCTTCTAACCACTTGGCATCGTTTGTGCCTTCAAATGCTTCCTTGTAGGTAATAGGATCATTATTGTCAACCAATAATGTGTCACCAACATCAGTGACAAGAAAACCATATCATTTAGGTTCTATCACCTCTTTTGTGCTCCTATATAGTTCCTGTGTCTCTAAAATAGATTTTTCTTCTATGGGGCTTTGGGGGATCTGTTCTTATACCAACTCATATGTATCCTAAGCCTCGACTACATCGAAGTCTATATTTCTCCCATTATCTATTTGGGAGATGTGCTCCCTCTCTAGGAATATGGTATGTCTTGCCACTGTTACCTTTTTATGTGAGGGGTTGTATATGTAATATCCCATTGTTTCCTTAGGATATCCAATAAAGATACACATTGTGCCTTGGGGTGGAAGCTTGTCACTTGAAGAGGCGTTAACAAATGCTTCACTACCCCACACTTGTAAAATTGATAACATGGCTTTGCCTCCACTCCATAATTCGTATGGAATACCATTTATCGATTTAGTTGGTACTTGGTATAGTATGTGTGTTGCTATTTGTAATTCATATCCCCAAAAGGATAATGGAAGGCTCACATGACCCATAATTGATCTCACCATGTCCAATAGGTTGTGGTTCCTCCTTTCACTTATACCATTCTACTGAGGTGTTTAAGGAGGAGTGAGTTGAGATAGAATCCCAAATTTCTATATGAAATCCATGAAGTCCTCATTAAGATATTCTCCTCCTCTGTCTGAGTGGAGTTTTTTAATCTCCTTACCAAGGTGGTTATCAGCTTCATTCTTGTATTCTTTGAACTGATCAAAAGAATTTTACTTATACACCATTAGGTGAATATATCCATATCTATTAAAATAATCAGTAAAAGTTATTATGTAAGAGAACCCACCCCTTACTTCAACTAGAAATAGTCCTCGCACATATGTGTGAACTAATTCTAGATGACCTTTATCCCTTTAACCTTTCCCACAAAATGGGGATTTGGACATTTTTCCTTGTAGACACGCTTGACATACACCAAGTGGTTTTAGTTTGATAGAATCTAAATACCCATATTGATGTAATTTTGTCTGACGATTCTCATTAACATGACCTAGCCGATGATGCCAAATTTGGGTGTGGTATGAGTCATCTGAATTAGCTTTGTCATCAATTTCCATTACATGGTTTCTGTAGTCTAACACATAAAGGCTTTTATATAAATTTTCCCTACCAAAACAAATGCTATCTTTATAAAAGTAGAACCATTCATTTCCAAACGTGAAGATGAATCCATCGGTATCTAATTTGGATACTGAAATAATATTTTTGGTTATAGAGGGTATATAATAACATTCTTTAAATACCAAGACCATCCCAGTAGGCAATGTGAGGTGGTAGTCTCCGACAGCTACAACAGCGAGTCTGGCTCCATTGGCTGCTCGTAGATCCACCTCACCTCGGTCAATATTTCTGAATATACATGGTTCCTATATTTGGATACATATGTGAGCACCACAAGAAGTATCTAATACCCAATTAGTAGAAACATATATATTTAATTCGATAACAAATGCACCCAAAGCTTCCCATTTCTTCCTTGGTTGGGTTTAGTTTTTCGTCCATTGGCCCTTCTTGCCACATGAGAAACAAACAACCTCCTGTTCTCTTGCCTCCCCTTTGATCATCCTTTTCTTGGAAGGCCTTGAAGAATCTTTGATATTAATTCTCTTCGCCTTCCCTTTCATTTTATTTACCATAATAACTGAAGGCTTTTCACGCTTCATATCATTGTCCACTTGGAGAATGAGGATAAGGAGATCAGATAGAGACTTATCAATGTTGTTCATGTGGAAATTTACAACAAGTTTAGAGATGCTCTGGGGGAGTGATGAAAGAATGAGATTAGTATCCAGTTCTTTGGGGAGTTTAATCCTTATAACCTCCAAGCACTCAATGTATCCAATATTCATGATTACATGAGGCCCATCTAGGGAACCCTCTCCACGCTTTCTCTGGAATAGAGCCTTGGAGATCTCAATACTTTCCTATCTTGTTATCTCGTGGTATAGACCATAGAGGTGCTCGAGCATGCTATAGGCATCCATGTCTTCATGATCCTTCATGAGATCACTAGACATTGATGATAGCATCAAACATTGAACGTCGAGTGCATCTTTCAAATGTTGAAATATTCATCACTCACCCCTTGGGCGGGCGAATCAGGAAGTGAGGACTCCATCACGTAAAACTTTTGTTCATGGCATAGGATAACCCGAAGGCACCTAAACCATTTTTGAAAGTTACTGTCGGTGAGGATATTGTCTTTATCCAGAATTGATCATAGAGAAAAGGTGTTTGAAGAGTTTGTCATATTGATTCTACAAATTAAAAGATCAGATTTATCAGTACTTTCATGATTACATTTTATGAGAAATAATAAATTTTATTAAGTCTCCCACTATTTTATCATGTCCCAATGGCCCTTACAATTGAACTCAGAATGTCCCGTTGCTTTGTCATTCTAGTGGAAAGGATCCATATTTTCCTTCGCATAACCCCAAAAAGGGTTGATCAAGCTATTTGAAGGTATTTAGGTAGGCATGTCTTTGCCAAATATGAGTTTACAGTTCCTTGATCTGTTGAGTGGACTCCCCAATCCTGAAATCCTGACATGGATTTCCTCAACACTTGCCTCCATTTTACAACAAGTCTATAAAGGGATACTATTCTTTATGTAAAATTTTTAAGTCAACCTGAAAATTTCATAAAAGCATCCTTTATAAAATTAAGTGTCCCAACAAGGGTTGGTCAAATACATAGTTTTATTAATTCTTGACCTTAATCAAGTAACAGATGGCATGGTCTGACATAATATGGTATTTGAGGGATTTTATTCTTTATGTGTAGTTTTTCATTATCACATGCTTGTTAATATTAAGTGGTGCTTGCTTAAGTGATTAACCATGTTATGATAATGTTTACGCATTGCCTGATTTTTATTTTTTTCTATCTTTGCATTATTTTTTATTTCATTAATTATGTGAATGAGACAACCCATACATAATAAATAAACCTTGAAATCAGACAGAAATAAAATAATATGGCATGATCATGAGCTTCTACTGGTTATCTTATCTAGTGGTTTGATAAATTAACCCTAAACTAGGTTAAACACCTAGAACAAATGGTTCTTGTTTTGCAGCTCCCACCTGACCACCTTTGCATCTTCTTGGGTTGGTTTCGCCTCAGATTCAGATTTTGAACTATCTCCACTAGCTTGGGATATCTTCCATTACATGGGGTTTACATTAAACAAACCATGGGCACGTAGGCCCTACATTTTATTGGAAGAAGGCTTGTAGGCCAATGAATATAAATTAAACAAATTTAAATGAAACCAAACACACATACAAAGGGTATTTGGTCTAGCTAATGATCATCCATATCATACAACAACATTTACACATATTTAGAATTCAAATTCTTTTAATCGTTCTATTTATTCAAGATAAGTCGTTCTTGAATTAAATTAATTATGATCTTAAAATTAATTAATTATTTATCTTGAATTCCTTTCAAAATTTCCTTGACATTCATCCATATCCCTTGTACATGTATTTATACTTTTGGAAGAAACCTGGTGAAATTTCATTTCTGGAAAGTACACGGCGTGTAATATAGCTTACATGCCATGTATTTTTCACCCTTTATCCAAAGTACACGCCGGGGACTTTGGCATGTTTTTATGTACTCTAGAAATTTTGGAGTACATGACCTTTAGATAAATCTAACACAATGTGTAATTCCTTGTTATGTGGTTACTGGCCTGGAAATCCCGTGTATGCGGAACACAACTTCTCCTTGTACATGGTTTCACTTGGACCATATCTGACTGCATAGCGTGTTGATTCAACATACACGCTGTATATTCTGGTTCCCATGCACTATTCATTTCTGGTCAACATGGGGTAATAAAACTTAGGTATACTCAATTCACACGGTGTGGTTTGGCGAACCAGCACCGATTCGTTGAACCTAAAAACAAGGGGTGTAGTTTTCACTAAACGCCTTGTATTCTTGTGTTGTACAGACAGAAAGAGAGGCTCCTATGGATGAGTTCTACATTTTTTATTTAATAAGAATTAAAATTAATAGGTCGTTTCTATGATGTGAATCGAGAAACTAAGGAGGAAGAACAGATCTCGTTCAGTCAGATTTATAGAATTATTTATCTTGAATTGAATCAAATATAAATGCATAAATTATCAAAGAAAATTAAATAAATATAATCCACATTGTAACCTCGCTCTGATACCATTTGAAGGTTTCGGGCACAACAGAAACTCAGGGGTGGATGTCCGCAGTTAGCTTTTTGTCATTAGTAATGATCAATCCGAGATCAATACGATGATAAACCATAGTCTCCACGGATCGAATCACAGAAATAGACAAAGAAGAAGGATGGTCCTGAAACCACAAATGAGGACCATCACAGGTTGATTATATTTATTTTAATTAATTGACAAGAATTACCTTTTGGTTGTTATTTATTCATTGATATTCTTGATCATGTTCTGATGTGATTCATCTTTGCATCACAGAAGCTAAGGGTAGACTTCCTCTAGCAGTGATCCACACGTGTACCACATATCTATGGACGTCGCCAAAGGGTTATCTGGGTGCATGCATGTAGAAACCTTTGCTTGTGTTGTCTGCCTTGGATTGTTTTGATCTGATGGAGGAGGATCTCTCTCGGTCTTGAGAGCCTTTTTAGAGAACGAAGTTTTTTCGGCCTTGAGAGAATTCTCCAGAATTGTTGTGCACAACGATTCTCTTAGGAAAAGACTTGGGGTTGTGAGGATATTTATAATCGTGTTTGAGTATGTAAAGTTATGACAATAAATAAACTTGTTACACGTTTTATTTATTTCATTAACTCTTTTGAAAACCCCATGTCGAGTCATTAATTCCTTGACATGCGCCCACACTGATTATAATAAATATCATTTAATAAAATGATATTATTTCCTTAAAATCCCAACTGAAAAAACTACATGGAATGTAATCATAAATACACGTCGTGTACTTGTTTCTCATTAAACACTACACGGTGTGTACATTAAATGTACATGGCATATATATCTTTTTTTCATTTATTCATTTCCTTTCCAAAATAAAAACAACATGCCGTGTACATTCAGTAATACACAGTGTGTACTTGTTTTCAAAATAAAAACTACACGGCGTGTAATCATTATACTAAATGGTGTGTACTTTATTTCATTTTATTCTTCCAACAATATTAAAAAAATTTAGGATTCCTTGAATAATTGTTAAACCATGTATGGGAATAATCTTTATTCTACTTGAGATACTTGGATACACATAGTGTGTGACCCTCTAGGCCTCTTTCTCGTTGGCATTAGCCGAGCTTGCCTAAAGTCCAAGATTACTGTCTAGCAACGGGTAAAGGCACCCAAGAGAATGAAGTTGATGCCAAATTGATGTGTTACCTCATACGAACACTTACTTTGTAATTTAATCCCTTTGTCTCAATATCTCATCAAGAAGGATTCATGGTTGTGTTATAAACCTGTATGCTTGATCTACCATTCTTTGACTTACAGAAACAAACTCTTCCTGTCACCATGGCTATGGAATTTTTTCAACAGTTCTACTTCAATCAAAGGGCATGAGATATCTAATTCTATAAATATGGAAGGGAAAAATCCTTCCCCGACTTATGAATTAACAACAGGTCATTCAGGACGCACCCAACATACCCTACTTCCCGCCAACTCTCTTCATGACGGTCTTCTTTAGCAAATCTAATTGTGCGAGTCATGAAATGAGTTAATGATAATATTCCAGCCTAATGACCATTACACACACTCATAGATAGCAATGTCCGATGACACCAAGACATGCAAAATTTCTACTGGTGGGTCTGTTCTCATAATCCCCCATCACAGAGATTATCAAGTGCGAACTTCGTGAGAGAGAGTCTCCACTTCTTATGAGAACTCGCATATGACGGTCTATATACTATGTGTCCTATCATAGTATATCATCCAACCATAGAAATTTATTTAAGAATATTGTTATAGAATTTCAAGGTTCTCATCATAGCGTGGATATTCTATGACCTTATCAATGCAAAAAATATTCCAGGACATTATTATATTATAGTCATGTAGAACAATTAACAATATATAATAAGTGTACATTCATGAAATCAAATTACAAAACAGTTGGTTCTCTAGACACAAACCTTTACAAAGACAGAAATTTGAAATTTTGGAAGAGGCTATTGTTCCATCTATATCGATGTCGAAAAGGGAGTTATTTTATGATTAACATATATATAACTACCATAAAAACCCTAGTAGATGTAAAATTTATAGTTATTTGAATGAAAATTTAAGGTGGGAAAACATGAAGTTGTAAAATTGGGATTATGTGTCAATATGTTTAGTCTGTCAACAAGTGAAGGCTGACTGAAAAAATCCTAGATGGTTCATGCAACCATTAACTATTTCTATATGAAAATGGGATGAATCACCTTGTTTTTAGTAACTAGATTACCCATAACTCCAAGAAATAATGATGAAATATGCGAAATTATTGATCAAATTACGAAATCTGCACATTTCCTCACTATAAGTGGGGATTTTCCCCTAGAGTGCCCATCAGGATTCTATATCAATGATGTTGTGAGACATCATGGAGAAACTATCTCAATTTTGTCTGATCATGATCCATGATTCACATTGAAACTATAGAAATGTATTAAAAAAATTTTGTTGTTGAGCTTCGATTGACTACTAGTTATCACCCTTAAACTGACCGGAAATCAGAATGGACAATCCAAAATTTAGAAAACATGTCATGAACATTCTCACCTGATTTTAAAGGTATATATGATCATTATTTACATTTTTTGTAATTTTCCTATAATAATATTTTCAATTCAAGTAGTCAAATAGCATCATATGATGCATTTTGTTGAAAGTGATTTCATACACCAATCTGTTGGAATGAAGTGGGTGAAATGAGGCTTGTGGGCCCAGATCTTGTGGATAAAACAACAAAGAAGGTAAAGAATCTTCAAACCCATATAAAAGAATCATAATGTTGGAAAAATAGTTATGCTGATAATCTAATCACAGATTTGGAAATTGAAATGTGATATCATTTTTTCTTAAAAGTATCTCTATGGAAGGGTGTTATATGATTAGAGAAAAAACGGAAACAAAGAGCCAGGAACATTGGACCTTTTTAAATTTTAGAGATAACTGGAGCAATGGATTGTCGTTTGCAAATGATTCCTAGAATGTCTAAAGTACACAATGTGGTCTATGTATCATTGATGAGAATGTACATGTCAGAACAAATACATGTCCTCACTTCTGATGGTTTAGAATATGAACCTGAATTATCTTACAGTGAAGATACTATATGGATTCTAGACACTAAGAAACAATTGTTGAGGAATCAAATGAAATGATTGGAGAATATACCATGAAAACTTTATAAAAATAAAAGAAGAAATATGGGAGCTTGATGATCTTATGATAAAACACTACCAAAATCTTTTTATAGGGTGACATTCTAGAATTTGAAGGGTGATATTTTTGTAAGGGTGGAGAATGTAACACACAGAGAATTTATTAAAAAATTTAATATAGAAAGAATGAAACAATGATTCTATAAAAAACTACACTTTGTTATAACCTAAATAGTAAATATAATTTTGACCCCAGTGAAGTTTGAATTTTGAAAAAATTGGCATACATGGTTGCATTCAGTAAGATATTCTGAGTCTAAGAGGATAAAAAACATTTTTTGGGGAATAATAACTTGACCAATATAAATAGTAAGATACCCTTATGAATAATAATATGATCGTTATGAATTGTAACCTCACCCTTGAAATTATAAATAAAATTTAGTCTTCTTATAAATGAAAGTGATTATTTTAGAAATTAACAATTAAGTGTTCATATTTTTGTTAGTAGTAAATATTTAAATAACATTTTAAATTAATAAATTGATTTAAATGAATATTTATTTTCATAAGATTTAATCTTATATATAAATTTTTTTCTTATAAATTTAGTATAATTTAATAATAACTTAATTAATTTTTTATTGAATAATAAAATCATTTTTATTTTTAAAAACACTATTTTTGAGTAAATGAGGATTCTATTTTTTAAATTAAATTCCGTATATATAGAAAATTATTTTGATAAAATAGATTCCATATTTTAATTATATACATAGAAAAATGGTTATGGTGATTTTTTTGGTATTTTTATTAAATATTTCAATTTTTTGTGATTAGTAAAATAAAATAATTTATGTTATAAATATATTATAAAGTAAATACACTATTCCATGAAGTATGGCTAATTTAAGCACACTTGGTCCAATCTCACATTAAATTATTAATGTTTTATTTCAATATAATCTTCACTATTGGTTGTGATGTGGAAAATAGTAAAATAATGAATAAAATATTCAAAATCACTTCTCTCCTCCACTATAAAAGCCACTTATCACTCCCTATTTTCTTCAATCATCTAGGCCTTGATTCACCACAATATTTGGCCCAAATACTATTTTCTAGTTGATACCAAATTCTAGGAGATCCTAGTAATTTTAAATGACCAAATCCCCTTTCCATAATGAGTTTCTCAAGGAGGTGTATTTACGAGGTAAATCTAAATCTTTATTCTTTTAATTTCATTTCAAGTTCTTTTATTTTGTCATCCTATACTAACCTCCTCCATAAAAATGAGATTTATAACACAATTATAATATATATAAGTTAATTATATCATGTAAATGTAATATACATTATCAATCTTCTTACTCTATATCTCTTTAATTTTATAAACGAAATCATTTTCCATGAGGTACCAATTTAAAACCATCATGGACGACGAAGTCTAGTTCTTCAATTTTTTCTTTCATTACTGTTCATGAAACAATTTTTATTATTGAAACATACTATATTTTATTTATTATAACCTATTTCATTTTAGTAATCAGTATATTTACATAATATTAATTCATACGACCAAACTAGTTTGTAATTATCAAAATACCGCCAAAATAATCTAATTGATTGTCATTAAGATTTCATCTAATGATTCGTACTCGTACCATGTAACCAGAATATATATATAACCATTAACACATCTGGATGTTCATAAATAATTTATAAATTCAATTAAATATAATTATATCCATTCCACATAAACATCCATACTCATGTACACATATACAAATCGTTAAAACAAATGGAATGAACAGTCCGAAACGAAAAAATTCAATATTATAACCTATAAATAAGGACATAAATGAACTTAAAAATTTTATGAAAAAATAAATAAATATATAATAGGTTATTAATTATTTTATTATTAAATCTTTTCTAATGTTCTTGTACCTTAATTTAATGAGCAGAACATATTTATATATAAGGTAATTGTTTTCTACCTGAAACTCCATTTTCTTTCGAGTTACTCTTATTCTATAGTTACCTCATTAAAATTATAATTTATTATTATTTAATCCTCATATATTTGGTATTAATGTTCTATATATGTTTATAAATGATAATCCTTATTTATTTTATCATATGATACATGTTTTAAAAGGATCTTTCACGAAATTTTCTCAAAATAGAAGCCTGATTCAAGGGAATTTCTAAAATTCTCACCAATTTTCAGGGGCACTATATAATATATTTTTTGACCCATTTATATTCATAAAATCACTCATTTTATCATGTAAAACATAACTTAGTTATTTTTTGTATTATAGATATATATTTCCCAAATAACAATTCTTATTTAAAGTAAATGAGTATTTATCTAATGAATTATTCATGATTTTATAAGAGTATTTTCACATATGTCAACACCATTGTTGATTATTATGTTTAAATGGGGTTAATATTGTATTATATAATCCCCCATATATTATTAAATGGTTTATTAATAGTTTAATGGTGTATGTTCTACCTTTATACCAATCATCATATTACTTCGAATGGTTAGTGATTATGTACAATGTTTATGGAAAGTTATATACATTTAATATATTTGTTTCAATTTAAATGTATATGTTGTTTAAGTTTATCCCCATTAAAATGAGGAAATAATTAGAAATTTTATTTTATATTAGGGGCCCACTATAGCCCCTTGATTCATCGATAAGTCTCATGAGACAAACTAGAGTATTACCATGATGCCTTGATAGTATGGTTATTTATTGTCATGGAACGAGGCCATAATGGTATGATTATTATTTACACCATTATACATTCCCGAATTATAAAGATAGTAATTTATATTTCATGTGGTTATTATACTATTATAATACCCATTATTTTGTTTTTGATGGAATTATTTATTCATCTCTTATGCATACCATATTTTGTTAATGTTTATTTTTCTAAGGAATGTCTTTTTAGTTATTCACCAACACTAATGTTTATGTTTATGATATTTTCCTCTTTATTGATTACCCTTATCGAGTATCAGTTCTAACCAAATTATTATGTCTTATATTCCAGGGGTATGAAGTAAAAAATTATGATTGACAAGAACAGATAATCTAGGAGTTATATATTTTTCTAAAGGAATATATATATATATATATATATATATATATTATTTTGTTTTCAAGTTATAATGATGAACTTATGTATGTATATGGTTCCCCAAAAATACTAAAAAATTCATTCCTGTTGGATATAAATTTATTATAATCATGTAAATGTAATGAAATATGATATTGGCTCTCGGAAAATATGGCCAGGCCTTTACACTTTGTCCTTTTTGTATTTAGATAACATGTGGTATATTCTAATATCCCTTATTTCCCCATGTAGTCATTTTTTATAGTTATATCATCATCATTGAAATAACCATGATAATTTTGTATGTATTTCTTCCCCAAATTCTTTATGATATTTATATTTTCTTTTTAGTATTATTCTTTTACTGTAGTTCCTTTATAACATGTTATTTCTTAATTATTATATACCACTTTTCACCACTATGATCTTTGAGGCAATAATATCTTCACAGACACACCATAAAATTTCACTGATAGTCAGTTTCCATGGGCCAATAGGTAAGTGTGATTTTCTTCTTATGTGATTCTTTATTGTGACACCTCTATGCGGATTATATGGTGGGATGATACATGGTTGAGAAATATTTAAACGATGCAGAAGAAGAATAAGAAATTCCCTTTTAATAACGAATCATATCCTTCATATTTTTTTAGTTTTCACCAAAATCTATATTAGGAGGATATATAAAAAACTAAGGAAAATAAAACATGGTAGGGGATGCAAATAATGAATTTGAAAATTACTTTCCAACAAAAAATCACCCTTATGTGTAGAGAGAATAGGAGAGTTTTTGTCATTTTATAAGTGAGTATAAGTTTATTTTTTTTCAAATATCCAAAACTACTCAAAAATAGAATTTCCATAACATAAAAGGGCCTAAAAATTGATTAATAATATATTGTAAAGAATATACAGTTGATCCAAACCACAAAAAATAAAAAATAAATAATTTTTAAACATGTTATTCTCTAAACCTCTTAGGTTACTTTTACTAATTTTTCCCTTTGGTGACTAGTTTTTTTACTTATAGAATTTCATGTTTAAGGGTAAAAATAAAAATATCCATAATAGGGAATTTTGGACCATGATTCATTATATGAAATAAAATTAAAAAAAATAAAAAACATTGTGTTTAAAAATTAAATGTAACACAAGCTTATGTAACATACAAAACTCTATTTTATCCTTAACTGCGAGGAAAACATTTTTAAGATGAAATGGTAATTTTTTACCTACATGATATCAATAGAATGATAAATTTATAAGGGATGATTTTTAGAGAACTTTTAATACAAATTATTTATATTTAATGATTTTTAGTATTTTTTAAAAATTCAATAAAATATTAATTATCAAAAAAATAATTAAGGTCCTTTTTGAAAGTATTCTTTAATTTAATTTCAACGACATAAATATAATACTAAATTTTGAATATAATCCATTTGAACAATAATAATATATCCTTATTAACTATAAATTTGTTTTTGAATAGTAAATTATCTTAAATACGTTACTTTTAATATTTTTAAAATTATTTACATTGAGTTTTGTATTGTTTTAACAAAAATTGTGTCAGCGTTGCATAAGAAATTAAGGTAAATATATAATAACTAAAAAATAAATAAAATATACCATGATGAATAAAATCCGATTTAACTCAAAATATAATTTAAATTACATTCTCAACTATTTTTCCCTGTGTGAATATATAATATATATTTTCAAAAAAGAGAGTGATGATTTTCCTTTTTCTATACTTGAGCTATCATAAAGGTCATAAGCATTGAATATGGATTTGATGTAAAAAATTTATAGAATTTATATTATATAGGGTAGAAATATGGACATAAAATAGAAATTAGAAATTTTTTATGGTTATTATAAACCATTTTTTTATTTTAACCAATGATAGAATTTTTTTACCATTAACTGTGGAAAAAACATTTTTACTATTTTAACTCATCATTAGGACCAAATATTATGGTTAATATATTAAATAATAATTATTCTCATTAAAAATATGGAATCCATTTTATGAAATTACATTCACTGAATCAGATGAATTAAATTTAAAAATAATCTCAAAAATTATGTTGAATTGTTTTTTGAATGAATGTATTTTTTAAGCATATGATGGTCTTAAATTAACTATATGGAATGTGATAATCAATATACGGATATAAATATAAATATAAAAATATATAATTTATAAAATTCATTTAAATTATTAATTATTAAATATTATTTAATTTAATTAAATTGGACACACAATATTCATTTAAAAAAATTCATTCAATATAAATCGTGTTTTAACTATTAATTGAAAAATAAACTTTTTTTTTGAAAAAACTCAAAAATTCACCAAATGATAATTTCAATACAATGATTTCAAAAGTAAATTTAATTTTATAAAATAAAATTTATTAATATTTAATAAAATAATTATCATATTTGTGTATAAAAAACAATATATATCGTTTTTTAATAAATCATATTTCGGAAGCATAAAATGATATTACATAAAAATGTGTTCTTATTTTATAAGATTTTATAACTAATTTTTTATTGATTTAAACCCATATATATATATATAATATAATGTGTTTAATGAAATTTTTACCTACCAATTCAATGAAAATATTATAACAGTCCTATTATGTAATATATTTTGCAGATCATTTAGGCTTATTGTTGTGTGTCATATTCTATATAAAATGTAATGTTCTTCTTCAAAAATTCAGTGTGTGTTAATATGAAAGTATGATATAATAGTTGAGTAGAATAATAAAAACTGAATTATAAATAAAATATTCTAAACATAGTTATATAATAAATAAAACCTATGATAATCCTTTTCATAAGAACTACTTTAGAATCCTATTCAGTTCCCTGATTAAAAATGTGACATATAAAATATATAGTTAGATCCATTTATGTTTTATTGTCTTCCAAGAGTTATATCCTTTAGGTTAATGCATGTTGGAATTAGTGTCCATAATCCTCCATTACCTTCTCTACTGGATTTAGTTACTTTTGGATTTTCAATTGATTCTTTACCCAATTTTTTAAAAAAAATCATATAAAGACTCCTTATTGGATCCTACGGTTTATAAGTGTATTACATATGGATATAATTTACATTAAATATAATAATTATGTCTTCTATTCTTCCAAGTAATATTCATTTAAAATATCTCCCAAGGGGAAGAACTTATGTAACATGTATGATTTTGGGTTTTTTCTTATGTAGGTAGTAGTTACTCTTATCAAAATTCAAGTAAATAAATAATAAGATTTGAAATTCATAACATATTATTACATAGTTGTCTGTAGTACTCTATTTAGATATATGATTGGTTTATTAATATGAAGCAGCTGCCATCCCAGAGATATGATTATGAAATCTATTAGATTTTGGGATGAATCCTACAAATGTTCTAATTATTCATTCATGGATTTTAAAATCATGTTGTTAATCATTCACAGATTGTAAAATTCATTATATTTTTTGGGAAGGGTATAATATTTCATATCGAGGCTATATTCTCATTTACTCTTACAAAATTTATAAAGAAATGGAAATATTACACATTATAATAACTAGTATTTAATTCAACCTAAACCTTAAAAACACAATATTTAGTGAACAGAAATAAAATATTTATAATGGATATTAATTTAGACACTAAAATCATGAAATTATGTATATTTTACCATAGAGAAAAAATTATCCCGAAAAAATTAAAATGGAATAAATTCCAAAAAAACTGAAAATAATGGTGACTTATGAAATTTAACTACCCAATAAAAAATATGAAAACCATTGTGTTATATCAAGGAATAATTCATTATTATAGATATATGAATGTCAAATGGACATACTATCGATGGGTGATCCAGGTGGATGGGCATAATAGGAGACATGATCGAGCGAGGACTATGATCTGATTATTGTATCATGTAGTTTTTTCTTTTATTTCTTTTTGACCTTGTTTCTATATAATCATCCCTTATGGTATCATAATTTTAATATATAATTTTATGATAGTATACCATATTTCATTTTATTTTAACATGTGTCAATTAATTATCTATGGTTTTCCCATCACCATAGTTTATATATTATATAGTTATTGTGATTGATGGTTTAATTTACCATTTGATAATACACATTTATAGGTTCTCAATGCAAAATATTATAATCCACCTTTCTATTTAGTAGCCTATAACAATAGGGGAATCATGTGTGAGGTCATGTGGCACAAATTTAACTGGATCCATAAATATGAATGAGATGGGTATGATACAAAATAGATATTAAATTATGTTAAATTGACTCTCGATTATATTTTGAGTATTTATAATAATATATATTTTAATAGTTTTGGATAATTTTATGTTAATTAAAAAGGTGGATATTTTCTAGAAATTAAACTTGTGTACGAGATTTCTTTATTTGAGGAATATGTATTTTTATGCCATAAAAGACAAAAAAATAAAATTAACATAAGATTAATATAAACTCAGTCTATTATGGGATCATAATACCCAACACAAATGATATGGATATAGTCACAATTTGAATAAATTAGGGTGAATGTGTTTTTATCTTTAATTATTAGTTGAAATAATAAAATTTAAATAACCTTATTAATGAATCTTTTATTATAATCGATATAAAAGTTTACTGAATCGAGTACCCCATTATCTTGGAGAATAGGAAATATTAATGGATTTCATTAAAATATTTATCAATAAAATGATCATGTTGATGATGTCCTTACGAATCCCTTATCAAAAGATTAATTCCATCACATTGTTATGTTATTTATGGTGAATCATCTTCCCAAATATTTGTATATTGATTGATATATTTTTTATCATTACATAATTTTACTTTTCTAAAAAGGTGGTAGAATATAAAAGATATCACCTAATAAATAGGGATACACCGAACTTTATTTCTAGGTGATGATCAACTAGGAGAAGAGATAATTTTTTCTATGTAGATGGAGACATGGGGTTTTGGAATTGATGCCTTGAGAAGATATCATAAGTTTTTTTGATTCACAATTTTGACATTAATAAAAAGTATGACATTGATGTTTCCATAATTCAAGGGGAGGTAGACGAGTTTGGTGATTGATAAAACCCCTTCCTAATGTGAATGCAATATAGGGGATATGTGAGTTCCTCTCAATTGGTACATGATCAATATATTAGTTATTTTTACATCCATTTTTTAGTAGAACAATAATAAAATTACTCTAGTCAATTAAATAATTTTTGAATAACCATTCCTACAGTCGATACAATAAATTATTCCTCCAGATAGTCTAGTGAAGAGTTTTCATATGATTTTTTCATGTTTTTTATTAAAAAAAGTTTTTAATTACTATTTTTCTATTTTATGATGATTTGGATGGAAATAAATTTATAAATAATGATGATGACTTGAATATTATTGGGAAACAATTTGAAAATAGCACGACTCATGAAGGAAAATTTCATTTGAATAATTCTAGGTGAATCATTCATTTTGGTTCACGTGCTCAGTATTGTGGTTTCCATACCAAGACATTTTCAAAGAAAAAATAAGCATTTGGAAACCTATTTCATGAATTAAAATTCGTGTGTATCACACTTGGAGGAGAAATAAATGAATACTATAATTTTTTTAATAAATCCCTGAAAAGATATATGCAATGATTAAATAAATAAAATTCCCCTTGTATGCATAAACATAGATATAGGATTTCAAGGTGAGTAATTCTAGATAGACTATGTACATATGATATTGAAGCATGCTTTTTTATATCCCATTGTACAATGAATAAATTAAAATAGACCATTATCAAGGAGGAAATATATGTTTCAATGAGTTTTTTGTTACCATTCAAAGACCTCTATTATGTGAACCTCTGGAAAATTCCATGTTATGTGATTCAATATAAATCAATGTAAAAGATTTTTCAAATATATTAGGGAGATAAAAGGTATATTTTTTTTATAGAAACATGATAATTTTGGTTTCATTAACACGACACCAATTTTGTTTTGATTTTTTTTGTAGTTGTGGTATTCATATAAATAAATGATTTTTTCACTACATCCTTCTATTGAGAAACACTAAGATAAATATCAGACATTTATAGGGATATTTTGGGGATATTTTGGGTAAATTTAGTGTGTAATAATGTTACACATGTGATCCACATTCTTGAAGAACATGAGGCTTAAAATAAAATATTGGTTGAATTTTTTATGTTTATATTCCATTAATATACATTATGTTTAATAATATCTTGCTAAAACATTACTTACTCTGTTTGTTAATAATATTAGAATTTTTATTCTGGTTTCAAAATAGTTTTTCACCATGGATTGTCCTCTAAATAAAAATAGTGAGTAAACCATGTTAAAAAAAATATTTAATGTTTGTTCTTTCTAATCCTATCACTCATCGATCTATTTTTTCATCCCAGATCAAATCAAAATAACTAGTGAAGGTAATATGGTTTTATGAGTTAACGTTTCAGTGTCCAAAAACTATTAATTTTTATCCATAAATTTCATAAAAAATCAATCATAGAATTTAAAGCTATGTATACTATACATTATTATAGAATGAAAAAAATATTGGCCACCCATGTATCTATTACCATATTATAGATATCTAGGAATAATTAAATCCCCAAAAGAATTTAATATAGCATAAATAATAGTAATATAGATTAATATACTATAAATAAATTCTATGATTATCACACTTTGACCAATATTTTATTTGAATTTTATAATTGTGTTGGGATCCGGGTTGAGTCCCGGATGAAAAAGTTTTGAGTTACGTAAAAAATGCACATTTTTGAGTTGACATCACTAGGCGTATGGGAGGAGCATGTTTTGGAATCCTTATGAGGCTTCGCCCAAGAATTGGCACGATATGCATGTCTTCGGAAAATTAAAAGGAATAAATTTTTTTATTTAAACTTTTTCATGGTTGTTAATAATTTTAATTATTATTATTAAATAGAAATGAGTTTATATATTTATTTATAAATTTTATCGGTATGATTATTAATATTCATAATAGTATTATTATTAATAATATTTATTATTATCATCAATGAATTGTTATTATTATTATTCTTTTAAATGTTTCTAAAGTTGTTTTATTTATTATTATGTGCATAATTTTTGTTTTTTTATTTACCTCTTCTTTTATTTTGTTTTTACTTTTTTTATTTTGCCCTCATAACCCTAGCCCTTCTCATATTTTCCCTTCTCTCTTTCCCTTGGCCAAGGCTGCGCCGCCACCCCCCTGTTGTCCCTATGGTGCCTCAGTTCCCTCCTCCTATGAAACGTCAACGGACCGGCCCTCTGCCTGCCCACTCTCCCTCTCCGCCCATGCAACCAGTCGGCTCCACCTCCCTCCTACTCCTTGCAGTGCTCTAGCCTTATAGTACACCCCTCTACGGCTCCCCAAGCCCCTACTTCCTTCCCTTATCCTGGCTCCCCCACACCCCTCTTTGCCTCCGCCCAGCAGCCCTACGCTGTACCTTGTTGCTCCGCCTCACGCCCGACGCCCTCCTATCTGTGCGTCCTATATCCTAACCCCCCGAAGCCCCAATTCACTCCCCCTGCTTCGGTTGCAGAGCACCGCACACCCTGGATCTCCAACACTACAACACAGGCTGCCTAGCCACAGCACCGCAGGGCCCCCCCTGCCTACTCATGTTTCCCCGAACCCTGTTCCCCTCACTCCCAGCAGCCTACCCCCTCCGTAACCCCCTTTGTAAGTGCACCCCTATCAGGTCTATCCACCAAGATACCTCCTCCCCCTGTTCCCTTATTCCCTTGTCTAGCGGTGTAGTGAACCCTTCATATCATCCTACTCAAACCCCCCACTATCCGGTTTCTCTTCCCCCTACCTATTTCATTGGTATCTCCACTCCTTTTCACTGCAACCCTAAAATACATCCCATTTCGTTGGCTCACACCCTCCAACTGGCTGCGCACCCACCACGCTACACCCTCAGGCTGCCCCACACACTTTAGATACCGCGCACTCGCTGTCCGCACACCGTCCGACCACCACACCACCTCCTGGATGCACCCCAGGTCCAATGACCCCCCCATGCAAGGCTGCGCCACTCTTCTCACTTGCGACCAGCTCTGGAACAGCCTGCTCTAACCATCCCTACAGCCGGCATCACCCTGCCAGTGACCCTCTCCCCCTGCGGTCCTCTCCTTTGGCGGAAAATCCCCTTTTTTGTAATTATTTTCTTCCCCTCCCCTTTTTATGTTATTCTGTTTCTATGGTTTCAATGTTTATGTGATATTCCCATGTTTTCTTTTTTAATCATACTGTTTAGGGTTGATCTTAACATCCTTGGTGTGCAAACTTTTTGGGTTTGATGTTTTCCACTAGAAATCAGATAGTTTCTTTGTTCTTGAGATTGGATCTCATTGCTCATGCCTCTTTAAATTAAGTTTACATTGTGAACTAGATGTTCACACCTCTTAAGTTTTTGGTTATGTGTTTTTGTTGGTAAATTACTTATATCATGTGGAAATCGTTGGTTTTACTTTGTTTGGATAAATTGCTTCACCCGTTTAATTTATTTGACAAGTTATGTGGTTGATGGGCCTTGTGTGAGTGTGTTTTGAAAATGTGTCGAGATGGTTCTTTCATGTTTTTTGTTCATTTGAATTTTTTTAAATATGGGCCTATGGGTTTTTAGTTGGTTGTGCGGTTTTTGAAGCGTGTCGGGGAGGAAAACCCGCGATACTCTGATCATCGGCTTCTACATGCTTGCACGCCTTTGCGAGGCGTGTTGCGTCATCGTGTTCGAGCTATAAATTGAGGTAGGTCCGCCACTACAGTCGACATTAAATTTAGAATTTATTGATATCTTGATATTTTATTAATTATAATAAATGGGAAATAATATAATATAATAAATTTTTAAATGATTATTTGGTGTAAAATGAGCCGTTTATTTTATACATGGCACTTGAAACATTTTATTGATGAGCGGACACCCAGTAGTGAAAAAATTCCCATTTGTTCTTTAGGCATAATTCACTTAATTTTAAATGTAATTCTAGTTTATTGATAAATGATTTATTTTGATGTGTGAACAAGAGTTTTGGTTCACTTGAGAAGTCAAGATTTTCCATAAAATTGGTGAAGGCCCGTTTTCCACATTAATAAAATAAATTGTTTTGGAAAATTCTATTTCGGGTGACTCAAATGTGATATTTTGTGTATGTTGACTTCATGATTTGTGTGAGATATTTTTACTTCTTTATTGACTTTGTTGACTCACCCCTTTCCTGTTTATTATATGTGTTGACATGGGAACCTGACATAGTAAGTGAATCTTCTGAGAATGATTGTTGCAGTAGTTTAGATTACACACTGGCTAGTGGACCTTAGTACGGATGACACTCTTCTAGGGGATTGGGCCCCTTGGTTAGGCCATGTAGGGAAACACCAAGCATTAGGGTGTTATGATGTCATTGAGAGTAGGCATTCCTTTAGGAGGAGTCACATGTATAGTTCATTTTGGATTGTTCACGAGATCCTAGGTTGGACCCATGTTTTATTTAGTGTTTATTTGTATATAGCGGACGATTGAGAGGTCAAGTTCAGTTGCTGGACCACGTGTTCCACTTTCTCTCTTTCCCTTAGTGTGTGTTGTGTGTTGTGTGTAGTTTTCTTCTTGACCAACAACTAATATTTGGATTTCTAAATTGTTCACAAAAAAATGATTTAAAATGAAATGCAACTTTTTCTTCCGAACACTAAACTTGTTTTTATATTAAAAATGGAAATGGACTATTACTTTTATTAGAAATGATATTGTGTGTGGGAACCAAATTTTATATAATTTAGTTCAAACCTGGAATTGATAAATTATTTATTTAATGGTATGGGCATTGGGAATAGAATTAGTTGGGCCTACCTACTGAGTTTTAATACTCATGCGTATAGTGTTATCCTGTTTTTAGTTTCTATTGTAGGTTGACTCGATCTTGCTCGCCATGGGCGAGATTTGGTTATGGTTCGGTGTGCGGCTCTTGGGGTCGTGAGGAGTTTTGGTCTTGGTTAGGTTAGTTTTTTGTTGTTGGTCGTTCTTTATATTCGTGTTGTTTATTTAATTTGTGTTGCTCTATTTTCTTTCCACTGCTTTATTTGTTTTCATTGGGAGAAATTGTTTCCTATTGCTCTCTTTTGATTCCCTGATGTTTGTTGCCATCCCGAGAGGATCGAGAATGCCTCTCTGGCCATGTCACAGACCAGATCAGGTGACCGGTTCAGTGTCGACCCTGTTTGGTTCGTGAAAAAATGGTGTCAGAGGAGGTCGGCTCCTGAGTGGACATTTTTTTTCAGAGCACCCATCATTATTTGGGGTGTTCATGGTAGAAGGCCTATAATTTTCGAGACTTAATGCATACGGACAAGAAGGACTTCATGAACCCTTTCTCATTCTGAACCTTGGGTCACCATGGAATGTTCTGGTAGTTGGTGTCTTTTGGTTCTTTTGAATTGCTTTATGTTGGGAAATGAAATGGAAGCTAGTAAAGTGATCTTTGTGATCATGCATGGTCTCGAAAACCATGTGGAGGTGGAGACATTACCCTAGAGTTCTCTTTGTGATGGTGGCGTGACTGGCGTATTTCCGCCAACCATATATCTGAGTCACCCATCGATGCTAGTTTCTCCTTGTGGATCATTTGGGGTCTTCATTATTTCTAAGATTTGTATTGAAAAATTCTATTTTTGAATTTGTGGAAGTTGAATTTGAAATGGCAATGACCATGTTTCGATCTCACTCCTTGTTTTCTTGTTCCTTAGTGTTCACCCCCATGATGGTTTGATGGATGCCCAATGTGCAGCTTCGGGTGGTGCGACCCAAGAAAATCCTCCAGTTTATCAGCCTATAGACTGTTCTGGAATTCCAAAAGTTTAGTCCTCCACTATTTATGGGCATGCAGATCCTCATGAGGTGAAGGAGTGGTTGAAAAATATTGAGAAGAAGTTCAGTTTCATTGGGTTGCATGAGTCATTAATGGTGAAGTTCGATACCTTTATGCTTGAAGGCCCATCCTGGAGATGGTGGAAGTCTGTTTCTCAGAATAAACCTCAGAAATATCTAACATGGGTGTTTTTCAAGTCATTTTTCATCCATCAACACTTGTTTGAGGTGATAAAGCTGAGGAAGAGGATGAAGTTGTGTTTTCTTTAGCAGGGCATTGAATTAGTCCTAGAATTTTATCGATGTTTCATAGACCTAGTTCTGTATGATCCATGGTTTGTTGCGAATGATCCCTAGAAGGCTTGAAAATTTGTGTCTAGACTCTGACCTGAACTGCAGTCGAAAGTGGAAGAGATCAACCTAATTACCCTATTGGATGTTGTGGGACAAGAATTTTTAGCTGAAGTTGGGTTAGCAGGAGGACTTTAATGGGGGAATCCTCCACCTTTTGGAAATAGTGCAGAGGATGGAAAGAGAAAGAATGAGAAGCGCGCTGATGTTGGTGGGTCTACAAGAGGAATTAAGATGCCTTCGGGCCTATAATAAACACCTTTAGTGAATAACGTGTTGATATCTCATCAGTGTGGAAAGCAAGGTCACAAGAGGCTGACATGCCCGAGTGCTCCGAGACCCTACTGCACCTATGGACGTCTGGGTCACTTGTAGCAATTTTTCCGAGGTCTTTACAAGAATAGAACTGATGCTAGATTAAGCTCGTCGAATATTACCTCATCCCATCATCAGAAGTAGGGCGATGTTTGGGGATCAGTTTGTGGTTTTCTATTTATAGTGTTCCTTGGAAGTATTGGTCATCTCCTATAGCATTTTTGGTATCTATTATCTTTTTGTTGTAAAAATGGATTTGGTTGATCCTCTTTGAAACTTTTATTTGAATGGAATTGTGTTTGTTGAAATTATGGTTTGTGTGTTATGTATGGTAATTCTTGAAGCCTGAATGTGAGTCAAGAGATGCTTCAATCATCAGTGCTCTAGCAATAGGCCCCGAAGTTAAGTTGGCGCGTAGTTAGGAGAACCCCAAAGGTGGAAAAGGGCCTCAGTTTAACCTTAGTCCTTAGTGTGGCACGGTTTGTTTTTGTCTGGGGGTGAGATTTCATTTATATAGTAATGGTGGTAATTTTGATGCTCTATGAGTTCAACCTTTTCCTTCTCCCTCTTTGCGGTGGGGGTTTTTGGTTCATGCGGAATGCTTTCAAGTTCGTTTTTCTCGTCAGTTCTTGTGGTGGGGATACCCACAGTTGGTCTCATAGAGTTACACCCAATATAGTTTAGTGTTAGATTTATCCTTATGGTGGGGAGTCTAATTGGACCACCCCTCAGAGTTTCTTTACATGTATCGTTTGGTGGTTGGTGGCCTCGTGTGGAACCACCTAATCCAATGTTCTTCCTCTTGAGTAAACGTAGGGATTGGAGTACACCCAATGGTTACATTGGACGAAGATTATGAGAATAAATGTTTGAAGTGGTTTAGGTTCGTTCCATTGTTGAAATGGATGGTTGGGTTCTTTTTGGTGGAGGTTAACGTGATCGTGTTTTAAGGTTGAGTTTTGTGTCATGGGTTTTCGGTGTCTGTTTGGATTGATCAACTGGAGGAGCTTAAACTTTTGTAGGTGAGTGACACATTAGAGGTTTTTTCTTTGGGTCTGGATCTTGTTGTGGCATTCCAAGGATATAAAGCATTATGGGGGGGATAATTGTCTCACCTCAACCTATCTTTTATTTTATTTTATAATTTTCTTAGACTTTTATAATTTTGTTGTTGTCTGGGTTGAGTCCCAGAAGAAAAACATTTGAGTTATATAAAACAACACATGTTTTTGAGTTGACATCACTAGTCGTATGGGTGGAGCGCATTTTGGAAGCCTCAAGTGGCTTTTCCTAGGCATCGGCACGATATGCCGATCTTTAGAAAATTAAAAGGAATAAAATTTGTAATTTATTGTGTTATTTAAAAATTTTCATGGTTGTGAATATTATTAATTATTATTATTAAAACGAAATGAGTTTATTTATTTTTAAATTATACTGGTATGATTATTAAAATTCTTAATAGTATTATTATTAATAATATTTATTATTATTATCAAAGAATTGTTATTATTATGATTGTTTTTAATGTTGCTAAAGTAGATTTATTTATTATTATGTGAAATATATTTTTTATTTCCATCTTCTTTTGTTCTGTTTTTATTTTTATTTTTTTTATTTTTCCCTCATAACCCTATCCCTTCTCCCATTTTCCCCCCACTCTTTCTATTGGTCAAGCCAGCACCGCCACCCCCTATTGTCCCCGCAGCGCCTTGGTTCCCTCCTCCTATGCACCGTCAATCGACTGTCCTCTTGCCCTGCCCACTCTCCCTCTCTTCCCATGAAACTAGTTGTCTCTAGCTCCCACTTACTCCTTGCAGTGTGCCAGCCTTGCAGCACAACCCTCCGCAGCGCCCCCATCCCCTACTTTATTTCCTCATCCTGGATCCCCCGTACCCCGCTTTGCCTCTACCCAATACCCATGCGCAACACCTTATTACTCCGTCTCACACCCAATGCACTCCTGTCGATGCCTCATGTAGCTTGACCCCCTGAAGCCCCAGTTCCCTCCTCCTGCTTCGGTTTCATATCACCGCACGCCCCAGATCTATAACGCTACAACATAGGTTTCCTAGCCACAATACCGCATGCCCCCCTGCCTGCTCCTATTTCCCTGCACCCTACTCCTCACTGCCACTACCATGCCCTCTACCGAGCCCCCTTTGGCATTTCAACCCTATTACGGCCAGCCAACAGGTCTCTCCTCTCCTTTTTCCCTTCTTCCCTCTTCTAGTGGTGTTGTGTACCCTCCATATCCTCCTTCTCAAACCCCCCATTATCATATTTTCCTTCCCCCCTACCTGGTTTGTTTGTATCTCCCCTCATTGTCACTACTACCTTGCTGGACATCCCATTTCTTTGGTGCACACCCTCCAACCGGCTGCACACCCACCACCCTACACCCTCAAGCTGCCCCACATCCTTCAGCCGATGCGCACCCGTTGTCCGCACGTCATCCGACCACCGCACCACCTCCTGGATGCGCCCCAAGTCTAGTGACCCCCCCTGCGAGGCCATGCCACTCTTACCGCTACCGACCAGCTCTGGCACAAACTCCTCTGACAAGCCCTACAGCCGGCCTCACCCTCCAAGCGGCCCTATCACCCTACCGACCTCTCTTTTGGCGGAAAATCCCCCTTTCAGTAATTATTTTCTCTCCCTCCCCCTTTTATATTATTCTATTTCTATGGATTCACTGTTTAGGTGTGTTTCCTAAGTTTCGTTTTTAATCATACTTTTTAGGGTTGATCTTAACATCCTTGGGGTGCGAACGTTGTGTGTTTCATGTTTTGCATTGGAAATCCAAAAGTTTCTTTGTTCATGAGGTTAGATCTCATTGCTCATGCCTCTTTAAATTAAGTTTACTTTGTTCACCTGATGTTCACACCTCTTAAGTTGTTGGTTATGCTTTTTTTTGTTAAATTAATTATATCATGTGGAAATTGTTGCTTTTACTTTGTTTATATAAATTGTTTCACCCATTTAATTGATTTGATAAGTTTTGTGGTTGATGAGCCTTGTGCGAGTTGAGTTTTGAAAATGTGTCGAGATAGTTCTTTCATGTCATTTGTTCATTTGAATTGTTTTAAATATGTGTCTATGTGTTTATAGTTGTTTGTGTGGTTGTTGCAGTGTGTCGGTGAGGAAAACCCATGATAATGCGATCATCGTCTTGTGCGTGCTTGCATGCCTTTGCGAGGCGTGTTGCATCATCGTGTTCGAGCTGCAAATTGAGGTAGGTCCCCCACTTCACTCTCCTCTAAATTTAGAAGTTATTGATTGATTGATATTTTATTAATTATAAGAAATGTGAAATAATATAAGATTATAAATTTTTAAATGATTTGTTTATGTAAAAAGAGTCGTTTATTTTATACACGACACATGAAACATTTTATTGATGAGCGGACACCCAGTAGTGAAAGAATGCCCATTTTCCTATTAAACATAATTCATGAAATTTTAAATGTAGTACAGGTTTATTAATAAATTATTTGTTTTGAAGCACGAACAAGTGTTTTGGTTCACATTATAAATGAGGATTTTCCTCAAAATTGGTGAAGGCCTGTTTGGAACTTTAATAAAATAAATTGTTTTGGAATACTCTATTTGGGGTGACTCAGCTGTGATATTTTGTGTATGTTGACTGCATGATTTGTGTGTGATGTTTGTGCTGCTTGATTGACTTTTTTTCTCACCCATTTCCTATTTATTATATGTGTTGTCATGGGAACATAGAATAGTAAGTGAATCTTCTGAGAACGATTACTTCACTAGTTTAGATTATGCACTGGCTAGTGTCCCTTAGTACGGATGACACTCTTCTAGGAGATTGGGCCCCTCAGTTAGGCCATGTAGGGCAAAACCAGGCATTAAGGCATTATTATGTCATTGAGAGTAGGCATGCCTTCATGATAAGACACATTTATAGTACGTTTTGGATTGTTCACGAGCTTCTAGGTTTGACCCATGTTTTATTTAGTGTATATTTGTATGTGGAAGACAGTTGAGAGGTCTAGTTCGGTTGCTGGACCACGTGTGCCACCTTTTCCATTTCCCTTAGTGTGTGTTGTGTGTTTTGTGTAGTTTTCCTTTTGAATAATAACTTAAATTTGGAGTTCTAAATTGTTCTCAAAAAAATGTTTTAAAATGCAATGCAACTGTTTCTTTCAAACACTAAACATGTTTTTATATTAAAAAGGGAAATGAACTATTACTTGTATTATAAATGGAAGTGTGTGTGGAAATCAATATTTTATATAATTTAGTTCAAACCTAGAATTGATAAATTATTTATTTAATCGTATGTGCATTGGGAATAGAATTAGTCAGGCTACCTACTAAGTATTAATACCCACGCTTATAGTGTTTTCCCATTTTTGGTTTCTGTTGCATGTTGACTCGAGCTTTCTCGATGTGGGAGAGAGTTGGTTGTGGTTTGGTGAGCAACTCTCGTGGTCATGAGGAGTTTTGGTCATTGTCAGGTTAGTGTGTTTTTGTTGGTCATTCTTTCTTTTTGTGTTGTTTATTTACTTTGTACTGTTCTATTTTATTTCTGCTACTTTATTTATTTTCATTGGGTGGAATCATTCCATCTTGATCTCTTTGGATGCCCTGGTGCTTGTCACCAGCCCGGGAGGATCGGGAATTCCTCTCGGGCCATGTCGCGGACTGGGTCAGGTGACCAGTTTAGGGTCGACCCAGGTTGGTTCATGACAATGATATTATAAGAGGCATATAAATATTATATATATGTAATTTTTATCAATTTTATACCAATCATCATTTCTCACTTATGTTGAAAATGTGTTCCATGTAAATAAATTTCTCATGGAAAAACTTGGAATCACAGTTGAGTTATCAATCACTCAACCATGTTTCCTCAAATCCCAATATTTTATAAATAGTATAGAGTGTGAAAAATTATATTTGGGGAAAACATATCCTAAAATGAAATACCATCTTTGGGGGATACTATTTTTAAGAAAAAACATACATGAATCATTTTTATGTTATAATACTCCAAAAATTAGGTGTTTGTCTAAATACTTATGGATATAAAATAAAAAATATATAATTTTAAATATTAAAAATTTAAAATAACAAAAATAATTATGATTAAATTCAATCCAAAAATAAAGTATGCAGAAAAGAAATAAATATTTCCTCATATATGATAAATTAATAAAAAGGGAAAAAATAAAATAACATGATGAATCAAACTATCTAGCCTTTATTAGGACCTTTGAATAATTAAATATCCAAAAAACACCATATCAAGTCACCATCATCCATATTTTTTCATTATAATTTTTTTCGATAATCACAACAAATAATCATATAATATTAATATTTTTATTAATTTTTATAATAAAATTTAAAATTAATTAAAATATACCAAATAATGATGGAATATATACTTACCAAAAGTCACATACATAAATAAATATGTTTTTGGAATAAAATATCTACAAACAAGACATATTACATTCCAAATAAAAAATATATTATATTTTAGTGTTCTTATTAACTTAATAAACCTCACTACCACATTTCTTCAGAAAATGATAATTAAAAACCAAAATGAACACATCCAAACATACCCAATTGAATAAATATTATCAATATTATTTATTCAGGTAATATATACACAAAAAAATGTTTTTATAATGAAAAGTAAAAAAATTGAACATGTTCATTGAAGATATATTTAAGTTAATATTCTAGATTGATACTATTGAACATAATTAATTTGAAACTAAAAATTTAATAACCTAGTTGTTTAATATTAACATAAATTTTAAATTCACTATAATATAATGAAAGGATGCGTGTAGATCCAAAGAAATAACAAACTCAATGATAAATTATTAGAGCTCTTTTAAAAATACATAATTATTTTTGACTATAAGTAAGAGGTCATAAACACATTTAGATTCATTAAATTACAATATAATCACATATTCATTTTTCTTATTATCATTTATTAGATGATATTAACTTCAAAATGATAAATATATAATTTTTGAAACACTTTTCATTATCAAACCCTATGTTTATCTATATTAATGAATCATTATGTCACTATATATTTTTAGAGTGGAATCTACATTTTTTCAATTTTTAGGTTGACCTAGAATTATGGATATGATCCAACCTACAATTTGGGTTATATAATAAAAGACTGAAAAGGATAATAAACCATTATAACTATCATGATGTTTACTAGATTATTTAATCTATTTTATAATTTTTATAACCATTTTTATAATTTTTTTAAATTTTAATGACACATTATATTTTTCCTTTTAAATACTCTATACTAATAATTTAGTTATTTCCTGATTTTTTAAATATAAAAAAGTTTTAAATATTTTTTATTGTTCAGAATATTATCCCAGAAAATACTACAATATTAATATTATCTTCGAATGTATGAATCTTCTAATTTAACAATATTGATCATATTTTAAATAGAATTATTATTGATATTTATTTTATCCCATTTATATCCTTCCATATGGGATAACACTTAGTATTAGAAAATATTGTCTTTATATAATATCTTATATATAAATAATGTTAGTTTATATAAAAATATATTGAGTTACGTGGAAGACTTACTAGATCCAGGGATGATAAAAAAATACATAAATAATATTTTCTTTAATAGAATAGATCATGATTACTAGAATGATCAGATGGATACAATAATTATTAATATAAAAATAAATTCCTACATTGAGGTAAAAAATAATTGAGGTATTTAATATAATGAAACTAAAGTATTTATATATAAATACATTACAATTTATGAGATTAATAGTCATCTACTTTATACTATTTTAAATTGTATTTCCATAATGTATATAATCAAGTATCATCATATAAAATATTTAATTAAATCATGAAAATACTATAGCTAACTCACTTATAAACTAGAAAAGCTATCAATTACATGGGTGGAAATCTATAATTAGTCTACCATAAATTAAATTTCAAATTAAGATAATAAAATGCAAATTTTTACAAATTTTTTATCAATATTATCAACAGATTAAACTATCTCATAATAAGTGACATTTATAATGTTTTATCAATTTAGAAGCCTTTTAGATCCTATATAGAGAGTGGGAATAAACAATCCTAAATGGAATACTCTACGGAAAATCCATATCTTAAGATTATTGATCATATAGAAAACTATATGGCATAATAACTATAAAGGAATGTAAATAAAAAATCATGATTAATATAATATAAATTTTGAGAAATTAAATTATACCACCAATACCACTCATTCTATCCATTTAGTATAGATGATATCAATCATCTAGAAATGAATATGGGTCAGTTTTTTTAAATAAACCACATAAATCAATGAATGAATCATCAAGACTGACATAATAAAAATTATGAAAAACATTTACCAGTATAATACATAAATATAAATAATATTATGTAATTTAATAGTCCCAAATAAATAAAAAATGATTGTACCCAACTAAAATGATTAGTGAATCCAAAATATAATAAAATTGAAGGTTAAATTATTTCATTAGAATTAGATACATGTAAATATATCAAATATTATTCCTATTAGATTCATTCAATTAGAGGTAGTTCTAAAGGAACAACTATATACCTTAAACAGGAAAAAAAATTCAATAGTAATTACCACATTGAAATTTTTTCCTCTAACTTATATAGAATATTTTTAAATACTTTATATTTTGAACAGTCAATTATGGATTAAACACCCATTAGGGAAATAAGAGAAAAATATAATGGTCTATTCGAAAAAATAGTGTTATTTTTTAGGTAAATAAAAAAATTTCAATGATGTAGATTTATGAAAGAAATTACTAAAAAAATATTTTCTAAAAATTTTCTAATACTGCTCTCAATATATATTTTTTGACCTAAATGAGGTGGTCCAAATAAAATATATGAATTGTTGTCATAATAAGGAAGCATAAAAATTAATGGAAGGATGAAAAAATATAAATATAATGTTATTTTTATAATGAAAATACTTATATATTAATGAAATAAAATATGTTGAACCTACTAGTCATAGATTCTATCATAACAATTTAACCAAGAGATAAAAAAATCTTAATTAACAATATTTAAATCAGTATGAATCTGTTATAGAAAAAAAATATTGCGATAAAGAGTTCTCAATAATGAAACATTAAAATATTTGAACAATATGGGGCATAATATCATGATACGTAGTATATGAATAACACCAACTAGTGACGTACTTTTTGATTACTAATAGATTATTATCTATTCACTAGTGATAAAAAATACATGGGAATAAAGAATATCTATTTTGTTAATTATTGGGATCATTATATGAATACCATGAAATGGAATATATAGTACAATGAAAAGGTTTCTAAATTTTTTATTAGTTATATTTATATGTTTTGGATCATACTGAATATAGAATAATGAGAGATAACTTTGGGAGGATACTTAATAGGTAATATTAATGATCTCGATTAAATATCCACTTAATATAAGTAGAAAATTATAATTATTTTACATAGTAATTGTTAAAAATATAACCTTAAAATAATTACGCAATTATTAAATGATATGTACCTTGTGAAAATAATGAATAAAATATATAAAAAATCAAATTCAAATAAAGTAATCATTTTTCCTGATAATTGAACAATCATATATATACTATAGACTGATCTATCATAGCACATTATTCCTTTTCTTAGTTAAATGGAAAAATAATAATTTTTTTGAAATAAATGTTTTGGAAATTACACATTCATGATTTTGACAAAATCATATATGAAAAAACATGAGAGTCTCATATCAACAAATAAATAGACTCTTTAATTATTTTTTTCATTCTAACTCATGTACCATGTGATATTTAGGGTGTTTTTTCTCAAATAATTGATTTTTCAACATAAAAATATATTTACTTATTCCATTAGGTCACTTTATAAAGTACTTACAATATTTAAAAGATAAAATTTCTATGTGAATGTATTTTTAATGAATATATATATACACTTAAATACTTTCTAAAGAATTATATGTTTTCTATCCAAAAATATTTTTTCTTTTGTACAAAATGATAAAAGACATAATATTATAACATTACAATTTCATCATTTTAGTGATTTTTAAAATCATTTTAAAGTATTTTTTTTACAAAAAACAATATATATATATATATTACCCCATGTAATTCAAATGAAATGTACTAATTGAATTGAGAAATTAAACGCCTGAGGAAATAACCCATATCATGTTATTGGAAGAGACAAATATGATGTATTTTGGTGATGAGGATATGAATACTATAGGTTTTTCAATGAAAAATATTTTTGATATATGCACATTTAATGAAAAAAATAAAAAAATAAAATGATTGGAAACCATTGATTAAATACCTCAATGATCTGAATGTAACATTTTTATCTTCAACACTAATGATAAACATTGAATGTTTTATATGATATTAGATGAAATAATTTTCCTTTTATATAATTAATATATTAAAAAATATTATGTATTCAATAAAATAATACAATGACTATAAGAAACATTTCATTTAAAATTTAATGATAAAAATATTTTTGAAAAATATTTTCTTTACAATCTATAGATAAATCGATGAATTTCATTTCAATGCATACATCACCTTCATTTTTTGAAAATTATACGGATGAAATTTATTAAATAAAATGTCAATATAGTGATTATTAATCTTTTATAAATGTTAATCCATCAAAATTTTTATTTGAAAAATTTTTATATGCAGTTTTATCCTCTTTAAAATGTAGTTTGTAATATTGATTAGAAGGATTAGACTATAATTTTCATTTAGGATGAATAAAAAATCAATATTAATTACATCATTTTGAACATATAATGGGAATCCATCCATAGATGATGAGAAGTATAGTTTATTCATGCAATATTACATTAATAAATTTTATTGAAACATATTTTGGTTATCGATTTTATATTCCAAGGATCCTATATTGATATAAAATAAATTAGTTTTCCCGAACAAGTGTGATAATAAGAAAAAATACTTTTAGAGTATGTATTGAATATTTTCTATAATATATAATAAATAATAATGAATAATCTATTCTGAAACCTTCTCTCCAGTATACAATCTTTAATCTATCTAAATCCTAATTTTTTTACATACTTATATTCATATAATTTTTAATATGGGTACAATAAATTCATTTCTAAAGAGATTTGATAAAGAAGAATCATAAATGGAAAAATATCAAAGTTATAAAAACACTAAAAAAGAAAAAAAATTATTTAATTTGTAACATCCTAAGGTTTTATAAATAAATATAATCCATAAAACACTAAGGCATATGAATCAAAAGGTTTGTAATAGGATATAGATAAAACATAACTTCCAGACATATATTTCCCGCTTTTGTTACATGAATATTGAAAAACCGACATACAAGGATACAATCAGTAAGATATTTAGAGTTTGATAGGATCAACATAATTTTTTTATGAATATTAACTTGAATCTCTGGAATAGTATTGTTTCTTTATGAATAATAATATGACCAATGGAATAATAACCTCACCGAAGAAAGTATAAATAAAATTGATGTTCCATCAAATCTGTTTTGAGTTTAGATTTTTTGAAAAATATGAAAATTTTGATAAATTAATTTTTATTGTAAAAATTTCACATTTCAAAGAGATTTAAATTATTACATCAAACTAAAGTTTATTAATATATATAATAATCAAATAGTCCAATCACAAAACTCTATGTTATTTAAAATGATAAAATAATAATATTTTTTAAGTGTTAAAAACATTACTAGGCATTTTATGATCCATTTTATGTCTGCTATTATTTTTAATAAAGAAGTATTTTCATAGACAAAAGATTAAAATATTATATATACAAAATTATTTTGATAAAATAAATGTCATTTTTGAATTCATAACATCCATATTAGGTTATGCTGAATTTATGAGAATTTTATAAAATATTTTAGTTTTACATGAATACTAAAAAATCATTTATGAGTTTTTGGTATGATTAATGATACCACAATGAAGTAATAATTAATTAAAAAATCATCTTACTTGTGTACACCAAAATATGATTTTAGTTTCCCAAGTAAATTAGTAAATATTCCATCTCTTTTACTATAGATACCCACCCATTCCTTCATTTCCATTCATTCTAAACTCATCATCGTCAAATATCTAGTAGTTTTTCCTCCTTAAGAGTCCTACCATGGGGTCCTCAAGAACCCAAGGTCCAAATATTCATGTTTTAAGAGGTACTCTACATGGTAAGGGAATATACTACCCTTTTCGTTTTCCGGAAATCTTTTTATGTTATTCATTTTTAATTTCCAATGGATTATGTTGGGATATGCTAATAAATATTCCCTATATTTCCCATATTATGTAATTTAACACCCCAAGATTTCATAGTACCATATTTTTCAGTGTAATTCAATAACTTGTACTATACGCAACACCGATTTCAATCACACCACGACTTACCAATCTAGCCGTTCAAAATAGGTAATGAATAGTATTAACTAAATTTTGAATTTTATATACTCCATATAATTTTAACATCCATATTATGTGTTTCTTAGACATAATATAAGAACAAATTCAATTTTTTAGATAAAGGAAGTATATTTCAGAAAATGCAATTTTACCGCCTTTTGAGGGAGAACCCTTTTTAAATCCAATATTTGACACTATTATGTATTCAATTTGACAAAATAAACTTCTTCTTTAAAATCGGGAGATAAAAATGTATTTTTGATAAATTTTGGGTCTTTTTCTGATAACATTCATATTTTGGTAAACAGTGAAAAATACAAAATTTTAATTAAAAACAAAATTTTTAATCAAAATTATTTATAGTGTTAAATTATAAATTTTACTGGTTTTGAAGTATAATTAGATTATATTTTTATTATTTAATACAATTAAGGTCACTATAATTAATTTCACTTTGAAATTGGACATAAACATGTGTCAATCTTTTAAAAGATATAGTTGCTTAAAAACACTATATTTATTTTGACAATGGGAATTAATTTTAAATTAATTAATTAAAATTATAAGTTTTGAATTTGTTAAAATAGTCATCATTTTTGAATTCAGAATATCAAATATATCTTAGGATGAATTTTTTTTATTTTTCTTAGAAACATCAATTTTTGATGAATAGTGAAAAACATTGAGTTATTGGTTAAAACTGACTTTTTATTTAAATAATTATTTTTTTTATCTAAATTTATTTTAGGTAAAAATAGATACACAATACCTATATATGTTCAAAATAATTCATTGGAGTCATTTTAAAATATGTTTAGATATATTAAAATTATATTGAACTTTTTACCGTCTTTTACCCACCTCTTAGGAGTATTTGCAAATTTGAATAAAACTTAATTTTATCACTTATGTGAGTTTAATTTCAAAAATCCTAGAAACATGGTTAAACTCAGTATATAAAATTTGGTTCAATAAGATGAAAATAATTTTTGGTGAATAGGTACTTTTGACTTTTATTTACCGCGGTTAAAGGTAAATATGGTAATTTAAGGTAAAAATAATCTGTAATAATTAAAATTACTTTAACACATGTACTAACCATATTTTATGAGTAATGGAAAACCTTGGAAATCCTTGGGTCGACATTGGGAGCCCATGTAGCCACTTATAATGATAATAACACTTTAGATTAATTAATTTAAAGTAAAGGCCAACTTGACATAAAAAAATCATTTAGTAATTAATTTTTATAGAGTGTTATATAAGTAATATTTTTGACTATAAATATTAATTGGAAATCTAAAAGGATTTCCTAAATCATCGTAATTTTTTTAATATTTTTTAGACATCGAATAAATTAAATTATTAGTGACACAATAATGATGCTGTATTTACCTCGTTAATAAATGATTTAAATAAATTAGATTATAAATATTAAAATAATATACAAAACATGCCTGATTCTTGTTGCCTGTTTTTAGTTTGACAATAATTCATGTTATCTTCTACCCTAATGATTTTTGGACCTTTAGAAAACGAATATCATTATATAATAAAATAATATTTTCACACTTTCCTAAAGAGCCCCTCCTCCCCCTTATAAAGGGAGACCACTTCTAACCAATTAATCACACCTCTCAAGCATTTAGGCTCATCCAAACTCTACCAACATAAGCTCCCAATATACATATCCTCCTCCTAGAATCCATACCATAGGCAGAAGGCACTTCAAGAAGTCCTTTTGGTTCAAACCAAAGGAAGTTACCCAAATTAAAGGTAACAGTTTCTTAACTTCTTTTCTTTTATTTTACTTCTCGAACCCCTAAAATCTTTTTATTCCTTTATTTTATAAAAAAAACAGTATCCTAAATATAATAGGATTTTTTTATGAGAAGTATTCAAACTACACATAGACACACCTCTATCTAATGGGTGAAGAACATAATGTTTCTTTAGATGGAAAACCAATGACTCACAAAACAATGATGGTTCAATTAGCTCCTACCGCCTCGCATGGTGTCCATTATGATGAAAATATATTTATATATGATATATATTATTTTTATGTTTTCTTCATGCTTCTATATTTTTCTTGTATAGCATACCTTAATGGTTTCCATTACGGGTAAATGTGAAAATTTCATTTGAGGAAGTGCAGACTACCACCCCCTCAAAGTGATATGACTCATTAATACCATATGTGGGATTTATAAAGGATGGAGTTAATGATATTATATATGATATTATACTAGAATTATAATATAACTATGTAAAATTATATTTTAATTCTATTAAAATATGAAATAGAAATTAAAATAGCATTCATGTGTTCGTACGACTTAATGTCTCCATGAACGGTGCATTTCATTTCTTACCCCAAAATGACATGTACTATTATAAATACCTATATATACTAAATATATATGATGTATACGATATCTAAATAATGAATATAATTATGGATATAATGAAATTTTGACCATGTGAACAACTTGTAACTATAAGGTGTTCATTTTTGACTCAAGTGCCAAATATCAACAAAACAAACGTTATTAACTTAAATGATTAAATAATGCTTATAACATGGTAATAAGTGATATAAAAGGAATAATAAACTTGAAAAAGGTTCTTAAGAAAGTAAAATATTACCTTTAGTTTATTATTCATGATATTAAATACTGAACGGGTCAAGTCGGACACGAGGTAAGGGGTTTCATATCTTACTTTTAATTCCGTGAGATTTCCGTTGGTCAACACTTATTTATTGCATGTGTTGTATATTGTACTGATATTTAATATATATTATCTTTATTCTATTTAAAATCATGATATTATTTGATTTATTTGGTGGTTATTGACTTTTTTCATATGACTTGATTGATTACAACGAGTTAAGGGTTAATTCTACAATCTCTTCATTATTCGAGGTTGTTTATACGTATTTATCTACTGGGACCTATTTATCATCAACATCCATATTTCATTAAATGTATTCTAAAATATATTTAATATTTACTAGATAGTGGGTTCAATTCATTTATAGCCATATTTGACCTTATATATTTTTGAAACCAATCTTTCCGTCGTTTTCCAAACAAGGTACTTTATAACCTTTTCGAATAAATTAAGGTAAGAATGTATTTTTTTTAACCAAGATGGATGGTGTGGCTATTTTCCGCCATTATAACATCGTCGAAGATTCACTTACAAGATTATAAGAATAATTTCAAAATAAATATTTTCTTTATAATTATTTGACTCTTAAATGATTTCAAAATAGAAAGAGTTATTTCTCTCAAATAGTTTTTATTTCATCTATGTCAACATCCTTTGACAAATTTTACACTTGTTTGAAGTTGATTTATTATGATACAGATGTACCCTATTTTATTTAAGGTTTTGTGATATGTTTGACTATGGGTTAGTTATTTTTATGCCAATCATGGTTTATGGTTAAAGTATAGACATTTCATATGCTAGTTTTAATACGAATGTTTAAGTTTTATTTCAACCTCTTCTTAAGATGAATGTGTTGGACTAGTATGCTCCAGGTTAGGTACTGGTAATAGTAGGACCTCCGGGTTGGAGACCGGTAAAATTAAGCCCTCTGGGTTGGGGTCTGGTTATAGAAAACCCTACGGGATGGAGTCAGGTTACAGAGGCTCTCTGGGATGGAGTCCAATTACAGAGGCTCTTCGGGATGGAGTCTGGTCACAGTGGCTCTCCAGGATGGAGTTTGGTTATAGTGGTTCTCCGGGTTGGAGTCTGGTTACAGAGGCTCTTCAGGATGGAGTCTAGTTACAGAGGCTCTCCGGGTTTGTTTCTGGTTACAGTTATCCCATAGGTCCTGGCATGAGACCTTGATAGAGAAACTAAAGTATGGTATTATACATTCCCTCATTATTTAAATAATATTGATGGTTCATGTGGTCATTCGTCTAGTATATTACCCATGATTATGTTTTATTATGGAATTATTTAATTATATTATATTCCTTCCATAAAAGTATTCATGTTTATTATTGGTAAAGCCATGTGGTTTCAATTATTCACCATGCTTAATATTTATGTTATCTTCCGTTGTATTACTTACCCTTACTGAGCATTTGAGCTCATCCCTTTCTATGTTTTATTTTTCCTTGGATTCCAAGAAGTGTATTGTGATTGGTATGCATGGTTTAGGTAAGGGAATAATGGTGTTCATAAAGGATTATTTATGTTGTGTGTTTTGTTATAAAGTGTAATGTAACATTCATGTATGTAATTTATTTTCCAAGATTGATAAACCGATCGGTACTTCGGGAATTGATTTCTTGTAATCATGCCAATATATTAAAAAAGCACCGAATATGGGTAACTAGGGTCAAATCATTACATGCAAAAAATGACGAGAGAACCCTTTTTCTCTCAACAACATATTTTATGAATTTTTATATGAAGTCGTTCAGATACCACGTTTTCTTAATGGATTTTTTAACGTATCATTTATTTTCAAGTTTTTTATTTTCCATTTATCTCCTCATCTAAATTTATAAAAAAGGTATGATTACTCTAGAACCATACCTATGCTATAATTTTATTATTCTAATTGAATAATTCATTATCAACATCACATTCCCTAACATTTTATACAAAAATGAAAACAACACCGGAGATGTGTTAATTTATCGCATTCAAGGACGATGGGGTTTCAATTTATATTACCATATTAATGGATGGTTATGAAATAATTTTTATGGTTTAAATAGATCATAATTAACGTATTTTATCTTATTCAATGTTCTTGATGTGGTATATTTACATAATACTACTTTATACGATAAACTTGTTTGTAACAATCAAAATATCACCTAAATATTATAAATGGTTATCAGTAGTGTTTTATCAAATAAATAATCCTCATACCATGTATGGAAATGAAATATATAATAATTTACAGTAAAATATTTTAATTAATTATATATAAGTTCAATTATGGAGAAATATATTCATTCAACATGAACTCAAATAATTATAATCAAGCTAACCAGTCACGAAAATAAGTAAACAAACACTCCACAATGACATAATTCACTCATATAAGTTATAAATAAGGACATAAAAACTAATAAAACTATAATAAATATTATATATGAAAATAGGTCACTAATTAGTTAATTAATGGATTTAATTTGATTATACAAGACATTACGGTCAATTGATGAAAACATTCAGACACAAGGTAAGGTTTTTGTACCTGAATATCCACTTTCAAATGGGTTACTCTTATGCTCCACTTACTGTAATGAAATTATTAGTTATACTTATTTAGTCCAAATAAATTATTCTTGAATGTTCTATATATGTGTACCTATTATAATCCTTCTCTTATTTTATGGGAAGCTACATGCATTAATTACATATTTCAAAAATTCTTTAGGGAATACAAGTCTATTTCAAGGTAACTTCATGAATTCATACTTATGTTATAGCACACTCTATAATCTATTTTTTGACACTATTATTTTTCTAAAATAACACATTTTATTATGAGTAAACTGTATAATTTCACTTCTGGTGTTATAGAAATATATTTCCAAAATCACTCTTCTTTTCATGGTAAATGGGTATTCATCTCATGAATTACTCAATGATGATATAAGAGTAATTTTATCTATTTCAACACTGTTGTTGAAACTTATGTATAATTGGGACTAATATTATATGATATCTTCAACTATATTTTACTTAATAGTTTATGATTTGTTTTACAATGAATGTGTTATCTTGAAACCATTCAACATATTACTCTGAATGGTTGTGTTTATGTTTGGGGAATGTTACTTACATTTCATATGTTAGTTTCAATATAAATGTATATATTTTGTATATTTATCCCCATTAATATGAGTAATGCATTGAAATAATTAATTGAAGGGTGTGGCACACTATATCCCCTCAATGCAATAGTTACTATTAGGTGACAAAATATATATGGACTTGGTCGAGGCCTATCCCATTTTTAGATATTGTTTTTGCTGAGGCCTTATTCATTTTTATAAGTTTGGGCGAAAGCCTTGTTGGTATATTCTAGAATGTCCAAAATTATGAGTTTTGTTTATTATAAAATGATTGATTGATATTACATGTTATTATTCAACTAGTGGAATAATCATGGTTATGTTTTATGGAATTATTTAATTAGTTTTTATTCCTTCCATATTATGATCAAGTATATTTATTAAGACGTGAATTTTTATTTATTTATCATACCGAGTGTTTATGTTTATATTTTCTTCCACTATAATACTTACTCTTACGGATCATCTGATCTCAACTATTTCTTATGTTTTATTTATTCTAAGGTGGTGAAGATGAATATTATTATGAATGACATGTAAGGATAATCTAGGAGTTTACGTGTGATTGAGAAGAAGTTGATTTGTTGTATTTCAATTCAAGTTTTATTGAGGAACATATGTATGTAACTTGTTTGCAATGATACTAAACTATTCGTTCTATTGGGATAAGATTTCATTTTTTATAAGCGAATGTAATAAAGTAAGGCTCTAGCTCTGGGAAACTAGGGTCGGGTCCTTACAGTTCTTATAAGAGAAAGTTTAGTAGAAAACATGGAAATAATATTTAAAAGACATAGATATGGGAACAAACCCCTAAGATAGTCATTGAGTATAAACATACAAAAAAATCCTAGAATTTTTTTAAGGAATAGATTATGTAGATCATTCTTGAAAATATATCCATGTCTGGATACTATAAGTGGAAGTGGTTCTGGAACCGATGTACATAGGTGTAACAACTCAGACAAGGAGTTTTGGGCTTGACTATGGGTATCCTTGTTGATGATAATGAGACTTACGTTTATCCTGGTTAGAATTTCCAATGGGATGTTCTTAGGATAATTAATATTTTATTTATAAACCATTATGATGGATTTTAATGTGAATAGGTCTTCAATGTAACCAGACTTATGATTATGAGATTTGACATGCATAAATGTTTTGTTTATGTTATGTGTTTTTCTAGTTTAACAATATACATTATGATTCATAATATATTTTAGTGTATTAAATTATTTATAAATGGTTCCTAGTGGATGGAATGGAATGTGAATGAATGCACATATCCCATGTAGGGATTTCCCTCGAATTCAAGATAATGATGTTGGCTATAGTGCTGCGACTGGTGTTGAGAAACTTATAACTATACAAGGATAGTTGACTCAGGTTATGAATAATGACATTACCCGTATGGATAACCAAAAACTAAAATGTCATGGTGCTATGTTAGACTTTTTTATGTGCCAATATCCTTCACCAATCACTAGGACTACAAAACCATTTGTAGCAGGGCAGTGGATAAGTCCCCTAGAGAAGATACTTCTTGCTTAGTGATATAATTAAAGGGAGAAGGATTTGATTGGTATTTATCTTCAATCGAGAGATGTAGATCAATTGTTTTCCTAAATTTAAAACATAGAGGAGGTGCACGAAATAAATTAAATGGAATATAGGGATATTAAGGAAATCTTATAAGAAAAATACATTCCTTGTGAATAGTGATTGGAAATGGAAAATCAATTTATGAATATAAGGAAAAAATTGGATAATAAATTTTCAAAGTGTGAAGTTAAATTAACATGGATATAAAATAATTTTTTGGACTACATGCATATTCTATGGAGTAAAATTGATCGATTATTTGTTGGTTTAAAACCATTCATCTAAAGGGAACTAGATTCCCATAGTTTCTTATCATACAAAGGTATTGTATCTTGTGCTATCAATAAAAGGAATGACTTCTATAAGTCTTATGACATTAATGGACCAAAGGAGACTAATATGGCGGTGGGGGAATGAATAAATAAAGGGAAGAATAAAAAGGGGAATTTTTCAACATGCGATACTTGTGGATGGAAACACCCAAGAGTCTATTTAAAAGGAAATAGAGTGTGCTATAAGTGTGTAATAAAATTACACCATGTTGGTGAGTGCATTGTAAAGAATAATTCTATCAATGATCAATGATATAATTTTAGGGAGATCAAACACTTTTCCCGTGAATGTCAAAAGCGTTAAGGAATCATTCCTCAAAAAGGGCAAGGGAGATATGCCAAGCTTATGTGATCAGAACTGCTGAAGTTGATGTTCCTAACGATGCGATTGAAGGTACTATAATAATTTCCTAAAAATTGGTAAATTAATTATTATATTATGGAGCATCTCTTTAATTTATATCTTCCCAATTTACTATAGAAATAAGATATATCCAATTATGCTTAACATGGTAGTTTTGAGTCAAAACCCCTAAGTAAAGTCTCATTGCAATAATGATATGTCAGGCACTCCCCGTTATGGAATATAAATATTCTCTATCTACTGATTTCTTTGTCATACCTATGGTTCAATTTGACATAATCTTTTCCAAGGATTGTCTTTCCTAATATGAAGCGAAAACTTATTGTAGGAAGATGAAAATAATGATTTTTGAGGATGGTGTAGAATCTATTTTCTTTAGAGAAGAAACATCACCGTATTATTTTAATCTAGATCCACACCTAGTATCTCTACTAAATTCAATTATTTTTTAGTAGGAGATTCTAATTTCCATGGGTGAGGGAAGAAATCATCAAATTTAGGATGTTCCTATTGTGAAATAACATGATGAAGTATTTTTGGAGGATTGACCAGGACATCATATGGAGAGGGAAGTTGAGTTCTATATTGATTTAATTCATGGTTATTTGATTATATCAAAGACTCCTTTTATAATGGACACTATTGAATTAATAGAGTTGATTAAAAAAGTAGAGAAATTTAAAAATAATGGATTAAGTCACACTAGTGTTTCTCCATGAGGATCATAATTTCTTTTCATCAGAAAGAAAGATTGATCGATAAGGTTGTGCATTGACTACATGGGGATCAGTTCTCTTACAATAAAGAACAACTATCTCCTAGATCACATTGATGATTTATTTTATCAAATTTAAGGAGAAAAATATTTTTCTAAGATTGCCTTCAATCTGGATAGCATTAGTTGCATGTGGGTAATGAATATATTCCAAGGAGATTATTTCAAACTAGGTATGGGCATTAGGAGATTACAATAATTCCTTTGGAACTGAAAAATGAATCCTTTGTTTTCATGGATCTAATGAATGGTATTTTAATGGAATATCTTAATGAGTTTTATATTTATTTATTAATGATATCTTGGAATACTCCAAAATCTAAGAAGATCATGAGAATAAATTGTGCATTATTGTATTGATTCATAGAAAAATAGAGTTATATGGGATATTTAGAAAGTGGGAATTTTGACTTCATACTTTTTCATTTCATGACCATATTTTTTCCATGGATGATTTCGTAGTTGACCCTTCGAAGAAAAAGGTAGTTCTGGAATGGAATACTCTAACAAAAATAACTAAGGTATGTAGTTTTATTTGTCTAACAGGTTATTATCATAATTTTGTTTGTAGCTGGTTTTTTTCATTGTGTTAAGCAACCCCTAATCCTACAATAAATATGGGGGTCCAAAAATCATTGGCTGAAGGTACTATAGTGGTACTATAGCAGTCGAGGTGTTATAGCAACGACGGGCACCGTAGCGGCGGAAAACATAGTAGCTACAACGGTTACTATACGGTTGCTATAGTACGAAGATACTATAGTTATACTATTCACAGAAGCTACCTTGGGACAAGAAATTCCGGCCTATAGGCTATGTAATGGGACTCCTTCTACCCAGTCAAAAGATGCCTTTTCTTTATTTTAATAATAAAATGAGGCTTTGACCCCGAACTTTTGAAAAAAACATTTCGTTCAGAAAATCGCTTGATTATCCAAACCACTAAACAAACTTACTTGACAAGGGGTTACGTTCATATGGGAAAAATAATGTAGAGAATATATTGAATAATTGAATGAGAGATTAGTAAATGATCTGATCCTGGATATACCATCGAGGAATAAAGGATTTTTGATCTATTGTGATGCATCAAAGAAAGTAATCAGTCGTGTCATAATTCCGAATGATAGAGTTATTGACTATGCATCAATGTAGATTAAAAACCATCAACTGAACTATCCAAATCGTGATCTTAAGTAAGTAGTAGTAATTTTTATCTAAAGATATAGAGACATTATCTCCATAGTTAATGATGTGAGATATATACTAATCATAAGAGCATGAAAAAAATATTCTCACAAAAATAACTCAACATGAGAAAATGTAATGGCTTGAGGTACTCAAAGATTACAATTGTTCGATACACTACAACCCATGAATGTAAAATAAGGTAGTGGATTCATTGACTAGGAAGGATTATGGAGTTCTAAACAAAATAAGAATTGATAAGGATCTTGTGTACATGGATATAGCGGGGGTTGATATGGGAATCATCAAAGAATGTGAAACATAATTACTTTTTCATTTGGTTTCCCAACAATCTTTACTAGAAAGGATTAAATGTTCTCAGCCTGATAACGAGAATCATTAAATGAAAATTAATTCTATTAGTGATGAGAATTTGGAAATAATCATATATGAAAATAGAATTATAATGTTTTGGAAAAGGTTTGGTGTTCCCACAATATCTGATCTAATGATGGAGTTATTGGATGATTCGCATAGTTCACATTTCTCTCTACATCATGGTATCACGATGATGTATATAGATTTGAAGGAAAATTTATAGTGGCATAACCTGAAGAAGTATTTTTTTGATTATGTGTCATTATTCTTAGTCTATTAATAGGTGAATGATGAAATACATCATCATAGATGTGTCATGCAACCCCTACATATTCTTACATAGAAATCGAATGACATCACCATGGATTTATTCACTATATTACCCAAGAATTTAAGAAATATGGATGTAATATGGACAATTATTGAAAAAATTATTAAATATTCACAATTCCTAGCTATAAGGGAGGATTTCCCACTACAGTTCCTTTTTAGACTTTATGTCAATGAAGTTGTGAGACTTCATTGAGAATCTCTCCTAGTTGTGTCTCATAGTGATCCATGATTTATATCAGAAATCTAGTAATTTATTTCCAATGCTTTGGATAATGAGCTTCATTTGAGTACTTCTTATCACCCTCAATATGATGTACAATAAAAAAGGGTGATCCAATCTTTATAAAACATGTTGAGATCATTCTCACTTGATTTTTATGGTATATGGGATCATTATTTACCTTAGGTTGAGTCTTTCTATAATTATATTTTCCATTAAAGTATTCAAATGGAACTATACGAGCATTTTTTGGAAATATATGTCCTACACCCACATGTTGGTGAATGGAATCCTATGGGCCCAGAGCTCATGGAGAAAAAAAGCAAAGTGAAAGACTATTTAGACCGATATCAAAGCATATCAAAGTATAAAAATAAGGTATTTTGATAATCAAATGAAAGATTAGGAATTTCACGTGGGAGACCAATTTTTCATAAAAATATATCCATTGAAGGGTGTTAGAAAATTTGGGAAGAAAGGTAAACATATCCCCATGTATATTGTTTCTTTAGGAATTATTGAGAGAATTTGAGTTGTGGCTTATTTTTTGGAAATTCCATGTAGCCCTTCTAAGGTACACGTTGAGTTCCTTGTCTTATTGTTGAGGATGTACATGCCAGACAAAACTAATGTACCCACTTCTAATGGAATTGAATGGGAACTTGAATTTTCTTATTATGAATAACCTATACTAATTCTGGAAACTAAAGAACATGTATTGAGGAATTGAATGACTCGACTGGAAAACGTACTTTGGAAAAATATAGAAATTTAAGAGGCAACCTGGGAGAAAGAAGATCTTATGAAGAAGAACTACCCAAATCATTTTATGAGGTAACATTATTGTAATTTTGGGGATGAAATTTTTGTAAGGGAGGGTGGAGAATTTTAAACCCCAACGATATACAAATAAATACAATGAATATAACACAGGTCCCCTGAGAAAAAACAAATTTTTATAGCATATTATTAAATCCTCACCTCTAAACATATTTTTACTCCAAATATTATTTTAATTTCTAAAACCTGACATACATGGTTGTGATTAGTAAGATATTTAGTGTATGATATGATCAACATAATATTTATTTTGAATAGAAACATGAACATTTGGAATATAAATGTTACCCATATGAATAGTAATTTGGCCAATGGAATAGTTACATCACCAAAGAATGTATAAATAAAATTATTTTTCAATCCTTTCTGTTTTGAGTTTATTTTTTATGAAAAATATGGCGAATTTGAAAAATTGATTTTTAAGGTAAAAATTTTACATTTTAGAGAGATTTAACATATTATATCAAACTATGGTTTTATTAACTTATATAACAATGAAATAGTCCTACCAAAACACTCTTATATAATTAAAAATGATAAAATAACATTATATTTTTTAAGTGTCAAAAAATATACTATGCATTTTACATTTCATTTAATGTGCACTAATAATTTTCATAAATATGTATTTATCAAGATAAATGTTTTAATATGCTTATTTAGAGAATTATTATGAAAAAATAGATTTAATTTTGGAATTCAGAATGTCTGTATTAGGTTATGATGAATTTATGAGAATTTTATAATATAAATTAGTTTCTATTTAATAGTAAAAATACAGTTTCATGTTTTTATTATTTTTAAAGACATCATAATGATATAATAATTAACATAAAATGCAGTTCAGCTTGTGAAAATTAAAATATGTTATGCGGTGTCCTTATAAATTAATAAAAAACATAATCTATTTTACTATAAATATCCACACAATCCATTGTTACATTTCATTATAAACTCATAATCAAATAATATCTTCTATATTTACTCCCTAGAAGTACTCCCATGGAGTCCTCAGAACCCAAAGGTCCCAACCATCATGTTTTAGGAGTTGCTTTACAATGTATGGGAATCTACCACCCTTCCCCTTTTCAAACACCTTTAATTTTTTTCTTATTTAATTTCCACTACATTATGTTGGGATATGTCATTACACATTCCCCTTACTATCCATATTATTTAAAAAATGATTATATAACCCTCTTTCTGTCATCAATATATTTTATGAATTTTTAGTGGACGTTGTTAGGATGCCGAGTTTTCATACCGGATTTCTCAACTTCTCTTTTTTCATTCAAGTTCCATTCTTTTCTTTTTTTTTTATTTTCAACTCCCCTCATCTGAGTGGTATGATAACTCCAGTACGTTACATATTCTGGAATTTTTTATTGATAATGTAACTATTCATTATCAAATATCTTTTCCTCTCCTTTTATACAAAAAATGAATACACTGCCCGAGATGTGTTAATTTATCCAACACAAGGATGATGAGTTTTCAATTTATATTATAATTTTCATGGATGGTATTAAAACTAATTTTATGGATCAACCATTTCATAATATATTTATTTTATATTATTAAATGTTATATAACTAGTATATATAACTAATAGTAATTCATATGAAAAACTAGTTTGTAAGAATCAAAATTTCACCATAATATTCTAAATGGTTCACTAATTATATTTCTAATAAACCATCATCATACCATGTAAACAAATGATATATATTACCATTTCCATTTATTTATGTTCATTAATTATATATAATTTTATTTATGGTGAATAATATCTATTACACATGAATTCAATCACAAATAATCAAGTGAACCGATCATGAAATCAAGGAAACAAACACTGCATAATGATAAAATTCAATCTTAAAACTCAACAATAAGGACATAAATAAAGATAAAAAAATATAATGAAAAAAGATATTTATATAAAGTTATGATTTTTTAATTAATGGATATAATTTGATTATACAATAAATTAAGGTCAAGTACAGAATACATTCAGACATAAGGTAAGGATTTTCTACTAGAATCTCCATTTTCATTCGGGTTACTCTTATCTTATACTTAAAAAAATAAAATTATTATTTATTCTTATGGTTTTCACATGAATCCCATATTAATGTTATATATATGTGACCAACCATAATCCTTCCTTATTTTATGGAGATTTACAGGCTTTAAAAGGATATTTCAAAAATTCTTTGCGAAATACATGAACATTTCAAATAAACTTCTGAAATTATTATATATTTTTATGTAAGCTCTATAATCTGTTTTTATCAAAAATTATTTTATCTAATGTCTCTAATTTTTCAATGAAGAAATTAATGTATTTCAATAAGGTGTTATGAAAATATATTTCCAATAGAACAATTTTTTTCACTGTAAATACATATATATTTTAAGAATTACTCGATTATTTTATAAGAGTAATTTTATCAATTTCAAAACTATTGTTAAAACTTATTTATTATTGGGACTAATCATTCAATATATCATCTACTACATTTTATTTAATGGTTTGTGATTAGTATGACGATGGATGTTCTATCTTGAAACTATTCACCATATTACTCTGAATGATTAATGTATATGTTTGGGACAGGATATTTACATTTCATATATTAGTTTCAATATGAATATATATATATTTGTATGTTTTTCCCTAATCATATGAAGAATTAACTGGACATATTAATTGATGGGTGGGCCCTGAAATATCCCCTTAATACATCAGTAGTTCTCATGAGACAAAATATATATATGTTTGGCTGAGGCCTTTCCCATTTTCAGATATTGTTTTGAGAGCTGCCTTAATTATTTTTAGATGTCTTGGCTGAGGCCTTGAAAACATATTTTATAATATCACATGTTATTTGTTTCCCTTATTATGAAGCTACAGATTGATAGTCAATGTGATTATTAAACTATTAGAATATCCATTGTAATGTTTTATGGAATTATTTAATCACTTTTTTTTCCTACCATATTATGCTGAAATATATTTATAAATTCATGCATTTTTAATTATTCATAATTCATAGTGTTTTTTTTATAATTTCTTCTAATGTAATACTATCCCTTACAGAGTATCTAAGATCACCCATTTCTAATGTTTGTTTCCCAAAGTGGGGAAGATGAATATAATTATCAAGGACTTTCAAAGATAATCTAGTAGTTTATGTGTGATTCAAAAGATGTTGATATGTTGTATTTACATTCTTATTGTAACGTTGAACATATGTATGTAACTTGTTTCCAAATCTAGTCAACTATTTGTTTCTTTGGGATATGACATGATTTTTTATATGTAAATTTAATAAAATAAGGCACTAGATCCAAGAAACTGGGGTCGGGTTATTACACTAAACATATAAAAAACTATACGGATTAAGAATACTCCATAGAATTTTTATGAACATTTAATTTCATCTATACATCAAATTTCTTTTTCAAAGGGAATGATAAATCACAATTTTTCTAAAGAAAATTTTCAATGAATATTTAATTTTTCAGATTAATTTAGATAAACTAACCTATATATATATATTAATTTCACTTTATGAAATGTTTTATAAACTTACATAATGTGAATTTGACATCAACATTAAAGTCCAAATTATCCCTTTCAATGAATTTCTAATTTTTTTTGTTTTTTATCTATTTTTTTTTAAATTCACAGTAGTATACTATATACATAAAAAACAAATTTTCTATGGATAATTTTTATAGTAGTAGTACCATAGTACTTATATATATTGTAAGCTAGATCTAGTTAAAATAGAGAAACAAGAAGGTAAAAATATATATAATGTAATGAGTATTAATTTATTATAGTTTATGAAAAGTAAATTAAATAATATTTTTATATATTATATGTTATTATTTTTGATAAAAAAACCATAATGTATCATTAAATAAATATTAAATGTATTTATTATTATTTAAGGATACTTATATAATGTATTTCTTCTGTTCCTCTGGTGAATATTTTAAATTCTTGTATTTTTTCAAACGAAAACATATATTGTTGGAAATTATATATATGTAACAGATATAAAATGTGTCATTTCATAAGGTAATATTTTTTTATGGTCCAGTATGGAAAAAATCTTTGTACTACTTTATATCACTGAAGGTAAAAATTAACCAAACAAAAGTTATTTTCCATAATAATTTTTAATTAAAACATAGCCAAGAATTATAGTTTGTCTATACATATATTCCAAAAATTAACAGTAAAATCAGTCACATTATTATATATTGGTATATGAAACACAAATCAAATAATAAAAATAATTATTTAAGATATCATTAAATCCTTCAACACACACAAGAATGAGACATCACTCTAAATTTCATTGGTAGTAACAAATAGATAATTCATATATTAAAAAATAATTTGATCCAAATGTTGTACAGTTTTATCTAATAGAAAATAAGAATTATTTAGTATCAATTTTTTTACCTAATTGTATGATATTATATGAAATAAATTAAAAATATATTCTAAAAATGGACTATATTTTAATGGTTTATTATTTGGAAATCATATAATCAGTTTTAACTAAAGAATTTTATTTTTGAGATACCACATATCAACGAAAAATTACACAAACTACAAAATATATAATGTACTAATTCATTAAGTACTACCATATTAATGAATAATATTCAATAAAAATATCTCAATGTTAGTATTTTTGAATTTAAAATTTAATAAATTATAGTGAAGTAAGATAATACTTATCTGATTTTAAAATTATATTTTTTTTATTGAATCATTATTTAATCCACCATTTTTTGGAAAATCATATTTTAGAATATTATACAATTTTGGGGATAATTAAAGAACTATATTAATATGTAAGAAATCCCCTTGATTATTTATCAATACTTTAATTGGTTCCCTTGTTTAATAATTTTTATCTAAATTATTTTCCCAATGATTCCTTCTCAAAGAAATTCATCAAGTTAATTTTCAGGACCTCCTTGTACAAAATCATAAATAAATAAATATATATATATATATATATATCAATCACTACCCCTGCTTATTTATTATGATTAATTAATGAATTTAATAATAAATTACAGTAAAATATGTTAATATCAAAATAATAATCAAATATAAATTTTATGAAACATATATATTAATTATTATTATAATTATTTTATTCATGTGATGGAAGTATTTAACCAAATAATGTAAGGAAATAGAACCCTACTATCTGGAGTAGTTAAAATTTTCTATTAAACCACATGTTTTTTTTGTTGAAGTTAATATTGTAGTTTATTATTTATTAATAAAAGATAATTTGAACTAATTAACATCACTTTTTTACCATATTTGTAGGTATGACTATTTTAGAAGAGATACACAAATTTTTTAATAAGTTATTAAAGAGGACATGTATTTTTCATAGGGATGATGTTATTATTGGTCTATATTTTAATAGTAAACCTAATATAATCTAAATTATCTCACTCTAAACAATTATATAGTCTGATAGTGTGGTTAAAAATCCATTGTTTAAAGATCAAAATATTTTGACACTATTATAATATAAGATATCGATATTTTATTTTTTATAATTTGAAAAAAGTTATTTTAATATAGAAATTATTATATGGAATTACATATAAGGTATATGAAATGATATTTTCATAAACAATCATGTTGTATGGAAGGGTCATATTTCACATGACATATATAATCATGATAATGAATCCAAAATCAAATGAATTGATCTATTGAAATTTATGAGATATGTGATATATAAAAATACTATTATAATGAGTAATATAAGTTTTTTCTGAATATAATATGTATTTATAGATCAATGTAGAATTAAATTCTAGGAATAAAATTATTATTTTATTCTATGAGCATTAGAAAATTATTCTATGTATCTCAAAAAAATAGGAGAGGACATAATCATTCTAAATAAGAAAGATTAGGAAATATATTATTCTTTAACTTTATCATCACAAACACAATATCAAAATTAGAATCCACCTCAAATATTTGATACATAGAAGAAAATATGGAATGAAAATCCATAAAAGAAAGGTCATTTTCCCTCTTCTCTTCTTATGGAGGCAAAAAGTATAAAAAACAATCATGTAAGGCACTCCTGATCTAAACATGAAAATATGATACTGTAAAAATATATTTTAGTATATAACATGAATTTTTAAACCATTGAAACACTTATAGAATCAGAAGTTTAGTGGATTGAAAAACTGGGTGGTTGATAAATAATCTAATATTTTAGTTTTTTCCTAATATCTCTTTAATAATACTTTAATCCATTAAATTTATTATTATATCATATACTATTTAAAATATTCATGTTTCTGAAGTAAATTTACATGTAAGATAAAAAGGGTAGATAAACATCCCAACTAACTGAAAATTAAAAATAAATCATGAAGATGATTAGTTAAAGAGGATATCAAGAGGTCATCAAGTATATAATGAGATCATAACATATAATAACCATATAGAATAACATATTAAAATAATATAGGAACATGAAATACTAAGAGATATTAATGTATGTAAAACAGTAACATAACTGAAACATGAGATAAAACATGCAACCAATACAAAAGAACATATAGATAAATTTAATATTGGGTACTATGAGAGCATTGACTATTTAATAAGATCACAAAAAAATAGAAACCCAAGGAATACCATCGAATATTGAATGATAATTTCAAAACCATAAGAATATGAATCATATTTAATTTAATTTATCAAAATGAGTTAGTTAAGGAGTGATTCAAATACATCATAATATCTTGTTCTCAGATCATTACCCATAAAACATGAATAACATATAATAATATGTTATCCTTAAGTAAATTATTGGAGGAATGATTATTTATCACACACCTATCTGATCCTAATATGTACATGCATATACGAGTTTCATTAAGGTAAACAAATTTAAATCTATCATGCATCTTACATGAATGAATAAAATAATTTTCCATGATGAAAAAATGGGTTACATATGATCATTTTTTCTCAATTATAATATATAGAAACATGTAAATAAAAAAATGGAGAAATGAGGCAATTCGAAATATAAACAAGTACATGAATAATAAAAAAAATTAAATATAGTTTTTATCTGAATAATTAGCCAAATAATCATGATTAATTTTATAATAAAGCCTCATACTGGAAAAATTTTATTTGAAATAAACATTTTCAAATAAATGATGATTTATGTGCCCTACAATGTTATGAACCACTATGAAAATAGGGAGAGTGAATCATTGGAAATATTTTATAATTTACATTTAAATGAAATAAATCCCAATGCCTTGTTAGAGGCTTAATCATCTCGATAATTAATTCTCCCACATTCTCATATTGATTATAAATGATAGATAATTCATGGCGCACATGATATTTAAAAGGATCGTTATTATTGTGGTTACCAACTCCTTATTGTGTTCAGTAACAACCAATGAAATATATTTTCCACAAATATAAATTATCAATTATTAGTGGTATGGTAAGTGATAATCACTTGCCTTGTAGAATTTCCTGAAACATAGATCTCTTGAAAATTTATTATATTTGTTCCAATTATTTTATCAGGTTTCTACTAGATGTAGTGAGTATGATGAATTTTACTCATAGACAATTATACTACAAATTGATCTTCCTGTTATCCATTAATATTTTTAAAATAATATTTAACTCATAATATCACATTGTAGAATATAACATTATAGAACATAAAAAACCATAACATTATATTTTTATCATCCCAACTCAAGGATCTTCTATAACATAGGTGCTTCCTCAATATCTCTCAAATTACCTAGAATAACTAAACTTGTCTATGGACCAAAGGAATCTTTCAGAACATTTAATTCATGATCTCAATATTAAACCTCTCAAATTATCAACATATAGTCCTAAACAAATGGTACATTTTATATAACCACCATTGATCTGTTAAATTAAGTATTTGAGCCCCATATCATTAATTTTCTTCAATTATCAATTATGTACCATAAACTAATTTAATGGCCTTAGAATTTGACTTTGTTAAACCACTTGTAAAACATGGAATAAAACATAATTATGGATTCCAAAAATCTGAACTAGAATTACAACATCAACTTGTTGGATGTTCTGGATTTGATGTCCATATTAGTAACAAAAAAAATTACATTGAACCCTCTTATATTCTATGTGAAATATCATGAAATCATCAAGTTCTCTAACATCCACCCAAAAAATAGAGTAAGATAATATACATTACCCATCCACTTATGTTTTTTCATTTTCCTATGAGATTATAAAACCATCCAAAACATGCGGACTATGTATTATTAGAACATAATAAAACAATAATCCTATTATTTTAGTTTACATACTCTATTTCTCTCACACATTGTTTGATGTATGACTAACAATATATCTACTAAAAAACATCTGATCATCTAAAATTCTAATAATCTTATCTTCATATTAACACACATAACTTTAATTTGAGCTTTATAACTTATCAGATTATGGACATTGAATATTTCATCATCATAAAACACCATCCATGTCTATATCAAGAACTATCTTATAAAACAGTAAATTATCAAATTTATTCAATAATATAATTTAATTCATCAGATATCAATTCTACTCCAGAAACTATATCGCGTCAAAAATTTTAACATTAAGTTAATTATCTCCAGCCTAGAGTTTTGTCTCATATATCTCATAGGGATTTAAAACATCTATTTATTTTAGGAAAAAATTAGATAATGACTTTAAAATGATTGAATATATCACCAAAATTGATTTTATTTAATTTCTAGTATTTGATTTATATCATTTTACTATTGGATATACAAATTATTCAATACTCAGTTTGAATCATGAACTATCCCTAAATTTTTTTTATTGTTTGACACAATTCAATATTAGTGTATCATTGACTATCTATGATTTTGAACCATTTGGAATGTTTTTTATTAATTGAAAATTTATTTACTTCATCATTTAGATTCGTTAGAAATCACCTACTAGATATCATTAGTTTTCTTCTAGATAATGTCTTATAGAATTTGTAAAACCTGATATCCTTTTTGAGTTATGATTTTTAGAAAGATTTTAATTATTTTGATTTTTATAGTTTTATTTTGCGAACAAGTATTTAGATTTATATATATATGTTTGGAACATATTTATGATATGTTTTCATATGTGTATTTAGGCCCATGGATTGTATCAAATTCTCTGGTGGATGTAGGAGTTAATCCAACGAACCTGCAACTAACTTTCTATAATGGTGCACCACCATAGTGGGGAAAATGCCATAATAGAGCATATGGTGGATAATAAAACACCTGGATATGGATTATGGAACATTGGTGATCATGGTTATTAAATTTTATCCCTTATACGAAACACATTGACTCAAGATGTTGTGGTCAATCTTGGGATGGTGTTTTGATGGGCGATAAGGAGCACCGTTTAAGGGTCAATTTAATGGACTGAGGGAGGATCCCACTCTAAAATATGAAAAATGGTTGGGTGGGGGCCCTCCCCCTGGTTCTTAGTGAACTATGGGATCTTTAGTATACTTGGAAAGGTCATATACTGCTTGGTCTAGGGGACTATGTCTTTGGGAACCAATATAGGCTGATTTAAAAAAAGATGGACTTTGACTAGAATTTAAATAACCCCTATCCCTTCTCTATTCTCCCTCACATATGCCCAAACAAGGTTGGACTACTCCATTTCATCCTTTTATCACCTATTTTAAATTGGGTATTTTAGTAAAGTTTATTAAAATTTCAAGGCGATCCATCATCTTTTCATCTCAATTGTTCCTCTCTTGTTTCTCCCTCTCAATTTAGAAGATTTGGTTTAGGGTTTCATTGAGGGATCCACTAGATCTTAGTGGAATCATAGAAATTTTATTTGAATTTAAAAACAATATGTTGGGGAAATATGGAAATAATGTATCCACATCATTTTACATTTTTTGGACAAATTTTTGTCACTGTATGACCTTTCATATGGTTTTTCATAAATTAAATGAAATATGTTTCTATATTATGATCATGTATGAAATATTTCTACTTGGATGGTAGTTGGGTTTTTCAATGAATGTTTCATGGGTGGATGATCATGATTTGGGAAAGAGGATGATGGTTGTTATTATTTTAGGATAGATGACAAATTTAATTGATTTGTAAATTAATTACAAATGATTATAATTAATTGAATAATTCATTATAAATATATATATTTAAATATTAGGTGGTATATATTGAGACATGTGATCAGTAAATGATGTGAATATTTGATGGGACTAAATGTTGATCGCACGGATATGATATAAAGGTAATATCTATGATATAGTTAAGTGGTATGTTGAGAGGGAATTTTTGGTAAATGAAATTATTTATTCATCATTTGATCTGTTGTATCACCACTATGGCTGATATGACATTTAAATTTAATTGAATAGTTTATTTAAAATATAATTATTGTGGATAAAACTATGTGTCAAGGGCCATGAAAAACACTTCGTCACTCATTTATGCTTCAAACACAAATCGTTACAGCCATTGATAATATCTTATGCCTCACATACAAGAACCATATAGGGATTTAAATGAGTATCTATGCCTACTAGCCCTATTCTGGGTTCCATAACAGCTTCTAAGTTGTTGGATTCCATGTGTTTAGAAAATTTGACCCAAATAAGACATGATGGATCTATGAGGCACCTTAGAGACATTTTCCTAGTCGAGAAGAGTGTGTGGTGATAATTATTCAAAGAAGGAATTGTGGGTACCATGGTGGGTGTTACCTAGTGAGATGATTGATAGGTTTGGTGCATGATGACCTAACTATAGTGAACATGAATGGGGATGGTCTTGATGATATATCCCATGTGTGACACATATAAACGAATTCATTAAGGGAAAATTAAGTAATATATGATAACAATAATGTTGTGGGATAAAACTTTTGGTGATTGAAAACTATTTAGTCAGGAGTTGAGAAGAGGTACGATAATCAATGTTGGTGTTTCCATGTTATGGTGTTACCTAGGGGACCCTAGGAAGATTGCTTGTAGGAAAAACCCTTGATTGAGATATTTTGGGAATGGGATGTTGTAATTTAATGACTCCCCATTAAACCTAAATTGATTATGTGATTATGATATAGTTATATATGTAAATATAGGTCATCCACAGGAGAGGTAATCCTGAATTATGTGAGATTAATTGGGTGGATGCAAATCCATAATGAGATATATTATATAATATTACACATGAAGATGAATTCATGTTCTTGGGAGGACTCACCACAAGGTGTATTTGTGATTGAATTGTGTTTATATGGAATACGTTACTTGAGATTATGTGTTTAATTTTATAAGAGCTTTTGTGAAATGGAATTTTAATGTTGGGATAGAAACTATAGTAGATATGTGCCGTCAGACAATGAAATCATGATGCCTAGTTCTAGGTTGGGGATTGACCTCCCCACATTTTTTTAATTTTATTATGGTTTTGGGATTAAGGATTCCATGGGTGGATTTATTATTTCACGGGGATTGGTATATTTCTCCTAAAATATTTATTATTTTTAATGGATGGGTGTATTTCCATGGATGGTTTCTTATTATTAGAGATATCTGATAGTAACTGAAACATGTGAGATATTCTAATGGGGTTGGGGGGTTCCCCTTGTGTGTCATGACATGCTAAAATACACTCTAATAGCTTTCAAATAAGGCGTACCTATTCTTGGGTGTCATTATAGAACCTAAAAGTTGACGGTGGTAATTTATTTATACATAAAAAATTATTTATTTATCCAGATAATATTAAATATACAACCCCTACATTAACTAGTTATTTATATGACCATGTTGGTGGCACCATACTGAGTTGTAATCATGACTTTATTATGAGGACATGACACATGGAAAAGTAAGAAGGCATCATTATTTACTAGATAAGCAAATGAAGAGGCCCAATGTTTCTTTAGTTAATGGTATAACTAAGAGGGAGATGTAGACTTGTATCGCGGTATGAATCAAGGATACTATAAAACTATATATCAAAATTTATTTATTTCATTTATTGTATGGTTATCAGAATAGTGGAAAAGTAGTCATTGAATGTAAGAGTTACCGTGAGTCCAAATGAATGTATTATTCCATATTTCATTTTTAATTTCATAATAAAGGATATTGGTTAGGCCTACTTTGATGGATTTTTTCCTATTATGACCAATTTTTGGTTATTTTGATGTATTTCACACTCTTATATGATTGAATGTTCATAACATGGTTGCACCCTCGACCCCCTAAACTTGTTTTCAGCGTCCGGTGTGCATTGAGGAATTTTTTGAGGACTTAGTAACTTTCTTTCTAGGACATTTATTTGTGTTCCATAGTTGGGAGAATTACAAAGAGGAATAAAATTTTATTTTTTTGGATTACTATAGGGTGATGTGGTGACTTGTGGATATAGGGATGTTTTAGGGATTGTAATCAACCATAGTCTATTTCAAAAAAGATAATTTTCTTAGGGTAAATTTCAGGTTACTAGGGAAAATATATTGAATTTATTGTTTTTCACTACAATAGTAGTGTTATTTTTTTTTCAAATTGATACCCATGTTATTTATTATAGATTTATGTGTTATTAGATTTATGATTTTGGTATATTTTAAATAATATTATGTATAAGAATCTTATTTGTAATGTAGGATTCACAAAGAATACATGTTCTTACATATGATTGATATCATTGAAAAAATATGAGAAATCATTTAATGTGTTAATAAAAAAGTATATGGAATTTCCCAAATTACTGAGTGTTGGAATTCGATATAGTAGCGCCAGAATGTATTTTTTTGTATAATAGGACAAGTGTATCATATAGTGAGATGTTTCATGGGGACATATAAACAATATTTTGGTATAAGTGATGTGTAGTGACCCCTAGTGGGCCAGTACATGCACATAGTTCTGTGGTACTAGTTCCAAAAAATAGGGTTTTTTATTTAAAGTGTTAACAAAACCCTATATATTTTTTCCCATATACAAAATTAGTCTAAATCAAAATAATTGACTCATATGGATATAATATACTCAAACTATATCATTATGGGATGATGCCTTTATGAGATGTTGGATGAGATCATAGTCCAACAGGTGTAGTTTTGCCAACAAATGCTAAAAGAGGGTGGGTTCCCAAGGAATGGTTGGTCACACAATATGTGATGATGGTTGTTTATATGAGGACCCATGGGTGGGTGTGTTCAGGGACATGATTTCTTTTATATCATCAATTAGGGAATGCAGATTTATTTCTTATTAGTTATATATATTGTCAGATTTTGTTTATAGGCTATGTGAGAGTATATTTTTTTCATAGATATGCTATTATACTTGTTGGATATCCTAGTTACTTGGTATGAGAAATGATATGTATTAGGGTAACCATAGATAGGGTTTATACTAGGACAATGACATACATTAGATAAAAACATAATGGGTATAAGCTGTGGAATAAGTTATTAGACCATGAGGGGTGGTACCTAGTATATTCAATAGGCATGTTAGATGCCTTGGATTTTTGATAAGGTAATCTCCTTGTTTTCTAGTGACTCGGTTCCATAGTTGGGTTTTAGGGGCCACATGTGGTCATGTTCCTATCATAATTGAATGTTTTTGTACTTTCCTGAGCATGGTTAGAGCATGGGTTGATGATTCACATTTTGGAATGATGCTTACATCGAAGAGTGGTAATACGGTAAACCATGGAATTCTTAAATTGATGGATTTTGTATTATATACATTATTGGGGTTCTGGATAGATGTTATTTACATGTTAAAATCATGTTCAAATTATTAAATAGATAGATATAGATTAGAATGTTTTTATGAGGAAACATGTTTGAGTAAAATGGACTTATAAGTTGGTTTCACTCGAAATTAGCTCGTGCAGATAGTTGTTTTAGGATTTTTTAGTGAGAGAATTATTGATTGGTGTTTTTGATAAGGGTGATAGGTGTCTCTCTATGATTATATATAACATCGTACTGGGATCAGTGTGTCATATATGGTAAACCTATGGTTTTTTCTTGACATTCATTAATAGGGTGGGGTGTTTATGAATCTATTTTTGGTTTTTCTCAAGGAGTGATAAATGAAAATTCATACAGTGGGTAGTATACAATTGCATGTTAGATGTAATGACCTACATTTTTAATGGAGTTATTTGGATTGAAAAGGGTGAAATTCCTTGGGATTTTTTAATTTATAATGATAGAAGTTTTGATTTGGTGATTATATACGAGTGGGACTATCATGTCCATTCAATACGTGTGTTAATGAATAGATTCTGGGGTGTTAACTAACATCCCTTGGGTTGATAGGGCCATGAGTGTAGCGATTCCATTCCATAAATACTCGAGGTGCCTTTTAGATGTGGGTGATCCGATGAATCTTAATTATTTGTGTAACACACGATCATCAATTATGGTATTATTTTATTTTTAAAGAAAATATAACACAATATGAATAATTTTATTCAGGAATGTAATTTAAACAAAAATTATTAAAAATTATAAATTTAATTTTCATAATTAAAATTAATTTTTATAATCTAAATGTCAAAATTATTATGTAGTTAAATTTAGGTAATTTTCAAAAAATGGATTTTATTGGGAATAAAGAAAAATTAGTTCTTTGGAAATTATATTTTTTTGAATAATTTATATTGTTCATTTTTAAAATAGTTTCAATGTTAAATTACATCTATAATATTATTAATACTCCAATTGAATTCAATAAAATCAATTTTTTTTATATTTTGTATAAAATCATTTGGATACTTAACATGAAATTCTATAATGAATGATTTGTATTGTATTTATTAAGGTTTTTTCATAAATTAAGTTATAAATCATAATGAAATTGAATAATTAAAAAAGCATTTCATATTTGGATCTAGGAGTCAACAATTTGGTTTATAGGACCCTTTTATTTTTTGACATTATGAAAAGTAACCACTGTAAAATTTATCACATCTGTAATGGGATAAAAAAGATAAAAATAATGTGATAAGACATAAAAATAAACCCAAGACATACCTTTTTTTAATTGGATGTGATTAATTTGGAAATATCCATTTGAAATTCGAATATAATGAATTTTTTCCACTTCATCTTAGTAATAACTTTAATAATATTCTATGAAAAGATAATTCCAAAATGTCACTATTTTTATTTTATATTCATTAATATGTTAACATAAAAATATAAATATGTTATTAAAGAATATGAAAGCCTATTTTGAATATAAAAAATTTATTTATATCAAGGAAATTTATTTATAGTTTTTATTTATTAAATAATATTCTTATATTATTATGCAAAACTGACACATTATTTATTCAGTTAATAAATAAAATAAAATTATTGATTTTAAAAATGATAAAAGTAATATATTTTGGATGAATTATTTTATTCCAAAATTTTTATAGCTAAAAATAACGTATTCTTTTTTTCTTTTAAAGTAATAGATTTTAATTCCACACTGTTATTTATTTTTTAAAAGTCAAATAAAATGAATTGTTTCAAAAATTAAATTAATGATATTTTATGAAAATATTTTTTTATTATATTAATTAAAAAACATAAAAAACTTGAATAAGGAAATGGGGTATTCTACATTTTAAAAAATTTAATTCCATGGATATTGATGGGAAACACATCCATTTCCTGAAATATTCTTGACCCAAAACGTTTATAAAACTATTATATTCACTGTATTGTTAAAAGGGTTAGAGAGGAAACAAAATAAGAAGATAAAGATGTAAAAATCCCATATAATTGTCCAAATTTTATTTAAGTAGATGATTTATTCTGATTCTAATATAATTCCGAATTATATCAATTTGGAGCCGAATTTACAAGACAAATAATTTATATTAATTTAATACATTATGTATTTTCAAGAGTTCCCCTCCCCTAACCTATAAAAGGATGCCCATTCTATATTTCCATTAAACCAAATCGATCAACATATCAGAAAAAAACATTCCCATGGTTCTTCTAAAGATCCTCATCCAAGTTATAGGGGTGATGGTATTTCAAAAAGGCCATACATAGATCACTTAATAGGGTATCTAAAGGAAATGAACAAATGAAAATAGAATCATCTTTACTAGCTCTTTAAAATTTAGTTATTCTTCAGAATCATAAAAATATGTTATTCTGTAGAAAACAAAGATTCTCATATATAGATATTACATCACTTTGGACTAATATTAATCAATGTAAATAAAAAATGCATTATTACCAAACTAGTTTAGAGTCTTTGCAGACTATGTACAAAATCTTCTTATTTGATGAAAGATCTTCAAAATCTACCATAACGGTATCCCCTTTTTAAATCCTCGCAAACATAACATACTTAAAAATAATCATCATAACATGGGGAAAGGAAACATAAGAAAGGGTGATCTCAAATTCTTAATGAGAGAAAAAATGGGGATGCATAATAATTTCAAGAACATAAGGGTATAAGAACATAAACCTATCATTTAAAACCACTACCTTGTATATCAATGATCATAATCATTTTTCATGAAATGGATATTGATATTATATAATAAATGAATCAAAATAGAATAATATAATATTTTCCATAAGAGATTAACATTGGAATATTCCATTCATTTTGGGAATATACATTGTGATAAAAAATAATCTCCATAATAGTCAAGGCTCACTACCAAGGATATCATAGTGGAATGGGATATCTCCCAAAACCATTATAGCAGTCAAGGTTAACGCCCTAGGATATCATATATAACAAAGTATGTAAAATTTGTTTACTTGTATTTGGGTATTCCATGACCATTATTGTGATTTAATTTTTATTGGGACTTATTTAGGAATGTATTTATTGAAATTAGATTAACATTGGAATTACATTAGACTATGCATGGTTGATACACAATTAGAGAAGACCATGTGGTTTAGACTAGAAGGTATTGTTCTGTATTTAGATCTACTAAAGGGCCATATGATTAGGGATCATGGTTTTTGTTAAATTATGGATACCCATACAATACATGTTCCCCTTGGAAAGATGGAAATTAATAGCTAGTGCATAGAAATTTTAATCATGTGGAAAAACCATGAACCCCAATCGAAATTATTGTAGGGTCCCAAGGATAAGGAATAAAATGTGTCTATCCATATCACCCTCTCTAGGAAAAAAGAATGTTATTTTGAATTCTTCCAAATTTTACATTAAAATTCACTAACACCCCTTTTATGTTTCATAATACTCTCATTCATTCATAACATGATTTTTTTTCTATTTGATGATCTCATTAAAAGAAATTGACTCCTCTAAATAATTTATTATCAGATCATAGTGGTGTTGATCTCATTAGATATCCTCTAGGTATATGGATGTCATCTCATATATTTCTTTAGGTATTATATTATATCCACTATATATATTGATATATACTAATTTATTTTATGGATCAAAACATAATTTTGTTGTCTATTGGTTTATGTTGGTTTCGTAGATTTTCCATGACTCTGTTCTTCATTATTGAGTCCCATTGTAGGTGTTGTTTTCTAGATGACTAATTAAACTTAGGTTGTTCTATAATTATTTTCCCAATTGTTGAAACCATTATTTTATTAATTATATTGAAACGAGTATTGAAATTATTTATATATTTAGATTTGAGATGATTCGATATTTGGTTTGAAATTTGTATTGAAATTTTTAAAACCCCCAATTGTAATGGAATTAATACTATGGAGTGGATTTATGAAAAACTATGGATTTATTTGTAAAAACATTATAAAGTGATGATTTTATTCATAACATTATAAAATGTTTTAAAATAAAATTTTATTTGAAATGTAATGAAAAGATAAAAACTATAATTTTATATTTAAATTGAAATGGAATGCTGAATACTAAAATTGGGAATTTTTTTGAAAGGATTGATTGTGAATTTTATTGATTGATTATTCAGAGAACATGTTACCTTGGGTAGTTAGTGGCAACTAGGAAAATAATGCAAGGACCTTGACTCCATAGTAATATATTGACAATGAAAACAGTTACTAAAACAACTATGACTTCAATTACCAGAATGGGTTCCCTTATTTGGGTGTAGACTACCCACCACGGGTTCCCTATTGGGTTGTATTTTTGTTTTTTCAACTAGATATTGTATAAATCATTATGAGATTTGTGAGGTTTATATTAGATTATAATATTAATTTCCATGGGGATTTCGTACATGGTGTTTTTTCACAATGTTTTTTAATTTTATATTCATTCCATTGATTATTAAATTATTTTGTTTAGTCCTATTGATTTATACAAACTTTTTTATATAAAATGATCACATAATACTATATAAAATCTATTTTGATACGTCTTCCATATATTTCAATGAAATAATGTTTTGGTGTAAAAAATAAAATGTTATTCCAAGCCTTGATTTATATAAATTGATCACATAACTAGTAATTTTTTACTATATTTGTTGTGGAACACATGGTGAGACCCTACTGGGTATTTTATCTCACAACATTCCTTTGAAATCAAGTAGTTTTATAATTTCTTTTTCTAGTTTTGAGAAAAGGTAATTCCCTACAAGGGGTTGTTGGGGGTTCTTGATCCTTTACACCATAGAGTGATGGTAGTGTTCAGTGGAGATATTATTACCTTTTTTATGGGATGTTTATGATTATTATCTTATTTTTTATAAGTATTTTGATTTTTTACTACTTTTGGTTTTGTTATATATATATTTTTAGGTATATTTTTCATTTAGAGTAAACATTAAATCTTTTATCATCCACAATTATTTAAAAAAAAATCATCCCCTCTAAAATGTTATTTGATTAGAGGTGTTAGTCGCCAACATATGGGGATCCCGAATTCCCATCAGGCTAGGTCTGTTCTGGCTTTGGTATTAGGGTACTAGTGTATCTAGGTTGGATTGTGAAAAGTGGTATCAAATATGCATGGTAATAATATGTCATTATTGTCATTATGTAGTTTATAATTTCATTATGGGACATAAGAAGTAGTGGAGAGTGAGTGTTGGTATTGACCGCATCATAATTTTCAATAAGTCACCATGGGTGTTGGGAAATGTGTATTTGGTGTATTTTTTTGATATAATTATAGTATATTCCGAAAACATTATCCAGTTATTTGGAAATAAATATATTTAATTGATATTTTATTAGATTGATATTCCCATTTCTATTGTTTTATTTGTAAATATGAGTAATATTTGGAAGCATTTAGTGTTTCATATTGTTCTTTTGTAGATTTATGTCTCTAAGAAGTAATTTTAATTGGATACATGTGGAATATTTTAGTGAAATAGAGTGAGAGAATACTATTGATGACCAGAACTATGTGGTGATTATTGGGCTTTCTATCCATGGTATGGGGCATGCACCATCACTCGTTCTTGTTCAGGATCCATTTATGTATCCTCAAAGGGATGAATCCCTGAATCATGGGGAAGTGTTTTTTCACTACTAGAAATTATATTTTCATGGAACAAATGAACCCCATGTAGAAGAATTGTTGAGGAACAAGATAGAGCACCTTTTTTTAATTTCCTTGAAATGCCTATAGATATTAAGGTTAAATGTGAATCCTTCATGCATTATGGTTCTAAAAATGGAGGTGGTGGGATTCGAAGGTAATGCAAAATAGAAATATGGGTTTTCGATTATATGTAATATATTTTTATTTTAGGTAATTTTTTATATCCAATATCTATGGTGCTGGATACAAATATAGATTTTTTCAACTTCTAGAAGGCTGATAGGATTTTGATGTAGAACGTGATATTATTTATTGATATTTGGTAGATTTAACATGAGATTGTATCAAATGATAATATGAAGAGTCAATAGTTTTAGATTGGTCTCGCCTAATATTCATTCACATTATTTCTTAATTAATCTCACATATTATACTAATATACTGGAAAGGGAATTGATGGTTGTGCATGACCTAGATTTTAAGTTAGGGTTGACAAGAGATCCATTTTATCATAGTGGGAATTGTATGTGTACCATTTGATGAAAGTGTAAGTGTGATGAGTCTCATCGTGGTTCTTGACCAAAATAATCTTTTTGATATCATGGAGGTTTTGGAAGAGGATTGTTGAATCGCTTCTATTGTGGAATGGTTGGGCATTGATGATTTTTTTATATTAATGTGCTAATGATCTGAAATTCTTGGGATCAGTCTGGACAGAAATATATTGTATAAATCTTATTTCATTATCAAAATAGTGTAATGAGATCATCATCACCTATAAGTAATGAGGTGAAATATTATAAATCAAGACTATAGGGGTTCTATCCACACGAACCAAGAACATGGATTCTTGTTGTTATATAAGATTCACTAGAGGAAGCTGATATAGGTCCAACAACTATGATAGGTACCATCACTATAAATTCATCTTTATTGAAATATCTACATGACATTGGTAAATTCCACTCATTTATGTCAACATTTATTATGATACTAAAAAATATTCATGTGGATATTTTATCTTATGTAATGGATATTACTATGCCCCATAAAAAAATTTATTGAAGGTTATTAATTTTACTATTTAAGTCTTATCTCTACCAGAGATATACCTTACCTATAATTTTCATTTTATCAATATGAAACATCTTGATGTATTCTCTAGTATGGATTTGATTGTTTCTAATAAGGCCCAAATTCACTATTATCTTTTATGGGCCTTCTCACTATGCCCGATGGTTGGGTCATGTCTTTCATGGATAATTGGACCTAATGTCGAGTAGATCCATACCATCTTATCCAAATTTGGGAAAAATAACATTATTTTTATTTGTGAAATAGATTGGGAATCAATGAATGATTATCTCTCTGTAGTTTTTGTTGAGTTTACAATTGTATTTATATATGAGTTTTCCTGGTTTCCAATAGTAAGAGAGGTAGAGTTTTTTCTATTCGTTTAGTTTCTGATATTCATAAGGTATATATTCCTCCAAACCATATGGAACTAGCTTAATTTAATGTGTTGAAGGCTTAGTTGTATAATGTTTTATGAATGTCTTTATACCCATTGGTGTGTCACATTGGGTGGAACCTATTTTCTTTTCTATAAAATATGATGGAACACTTTATCAATCTGTTTATTACTAGAAACATAATTGATTACCGATAAATAACACAAATTTGGTTTCATGGATTTATTGCCTATTTTACTTGTTGAAATGGGTGATGTTGTTCACAAAGATCTATCATCATTCTGGTTTCCACCAATTGAGAATAAAATAATCTATCATTATGAAATCCTTGTTTTGAAGTAGGTATGGTCATTATGAGTATCATTTAATTCCATTTGGTCTAAAAAAATTTTGTATTGCCTTTATGAAATTTATGAAAAAAAATATTTCATGATTATATTGATATGTTCATTATGGTAGTTGTGGATTATATATTAATTTACTCTCAGTCTAAGGATGATATTGTGAATTATCATAGAGTAGTTCTTGAAATGTTGATAAACCACTAACTCAGTGAAATTATATAAAAAAATTTCTTTTGTTTTTTATAGTGATGTTTTTGAGAAATACTATATCAAAAAATGTCATGTCAGTCGATCCAAGTAAATAGATTGTTGTCAGTAAATTTTAACAACTATAGATATATTTTAAGATTTATATCATCTTGGGTTTAGAGGGGTATTATTTGCAGTTTGAAATGGATATCATTGTCTACTCTGATGACCTATCTCACTATGAGGGGGTAATGTTAACTTTATATGATAAGTTTCAGAGTGCTTTTTTGATCTAAATATCATTTGTTTTTGTCACCAGTGTTGATTATTCTAGAGGTAGTCCAAATCTATGTGGTTTTTTAATTAATTATGTTCGTGTTTGTGTTATGTTCATATATTGGGTGATCACATGGTATCCTATTGTTCTAAAGAACATATGTCGTATGTGGATAATTATATGAATCGTGACCTTGAAATCATGACTATGATTCATGTGCTAATGTGTTATAGGAATTTCCATTTCAGAGAAATAATTACCATGTTTTCGAACCACATGATCACATGTTAAATCTTCTCTCAATAATATTTGAACCACCAATAGAGGTTTTGGGTGAAGTGTCCATAATATTTTAATTTTTACATTTCATACACCCATGGACGAGGAATGAAATTTCTGATGCTTTGTGGAGTGCACATATAACCAATGACATGAATGAATCACCAGAAGAGTGGTATGTTGATTGATCATTTTTTTCAATTGCATTTAAGATTTTTTGAAGAGAAGAATAATATTTTTTTTGGAATTTTTCCTTTTTACCCATTATCTAATCAGGATACCTATTCAAAAGAATCATCACGATGAGTAATTTTGTGTAAATAGAGACTCTCATTATTATGGGGAGCTTGTTGGATAATGGTCATTCTCTTATGAGAGTATAATGTGTTTCTAAAACTTGTGTGTTGTTACCTTGTCTACGAAGAAATATGTGATGGGGGATTTCCATAATTCTTAGTGCGTGGTGAACCTAGAACTAGAATGATGTTTAATAAAATGTGATGAAGATTCTTGTGGGCATGCTTGAGAAGGGACACCACGAACATTTTTTTCTGTTGTTATACCTTGCATCAGGTCAAGGATAATCACCAAAGAAATTTCATATTTATTTATTCACATATAGGGATGACTTGAATGTGGTGTGAGAACTCAATTGAAATTATGGTTAGGTTGTTTTATACCCCTAATATATGGATTAAAATAGTGGTTATTTAGAATTATTGACCAAATCATATCATGTAATACCCATTCATGATAAAAAACATTAGGAGTTGGTAAATCTCTATGAAAAATAGATTATTTATTTGAAAAGAGTTACATCTTCAATAGTCTTTGATATGGATCCCGATTTTTTGTATTTTTTTCTAAATACATTAGGAGGTGATGGGATATCGGGTTAATTTATGTAAGTCATACCATCCGTAGATGTATAGCCAACCAAAATGTGTTATAATGTCTCTTGAGGGTATGTTTTGGTATTGATTTTTAAACACTAGTGGATAAAGGTACATAAATTTGGGACTGTATGAGTTTTCATTAAATACGATCTTCTAATATGAAATTCATATAGATCCTTTTTAGGCCTTTTCTGACCAGTCTTTAAAATTTCTATTTTGTAGGTCATAGATTTTTGAAATTTCCTTCGTTGGACCATGTTTGGTCAATGAGACCACATTGATGATTCAATTAATTGATTATATAATGTTTATAGAATATAGATAGTATTAATATTATGATAATTTTCCTCATAGAATGTTGGATTTTCCTATTGTTGACCTCAGGTTTATGACATTTTCACCTTGGTTCGATAACTGAGATATAAAGAGGCATATGATTATTCCTCTATGATTTTTTGGCCCATTTGAGATTATTGAGTGGGTGGGAAAATTTTCTTACCATTTATCATATACACTAAAAATTACTACGGTCCACAAACTATTTCATATATCAGTGGTTAAAACATTTATTTCAAACCCACTTCTTGTCTTATGTTTAGAGGATCTTTATGTTGAGCCATATTTATTCACAACTCAGCATCCAGTCAGGATTTTAGATTTAGTGATAAAAGTACATCAGGAGAGGATAATACCTCAGGTATCTATTCTATGGAATAATGGTTATATTTTTCATGAGACATTGGATTGTGACATTATTGATGTGGGATAAATGGACTCATCTCATTGATATGGAGACATCTTGGGAGACATTCTAGGTATGAAATGTTTTTATGATGGAAGGATGTAACATCCAATTACATATTTTAAAGTATTCCAAGAAACTTTTGTGATAATAATTTTATTCGGTTTTTTATTCATATGTTTTGGATGAATTTTATATAATTATGGATTTCCATTAGGCTATATATTTTTATAGAATTATTAGGGAAGACTCACCATGTTTAGAGCTGTTGGAAGGGAAAACATGGTTTTTCTTACCAAATAGACACTCAACGAATTCATGAACACCATTGATGGTGGGGAATGAGTAGTCGAAAAATATTTATTTTCATCATATGGGATAATAATTTTCCCAAAATAGAATTCTATAGGGTCACATGGGTCGGGAACACAATTTTTATAACTCTGAAGACATCTCCATGAAACCATGCATGCAGTTTTTTAATTCCTATGATTTTTTTGAGACTCCCACCCTCCTAGAATTTTAGTTTCCTAATCCTCCCAGTCAGAACTAGTATGATGTCTTGGATCTTTGGGGCTCTCAAGAGGTGAAATTGATTTCTCAAAACCCTTTTCTTGGTAGATTGAAGTGGTGTAGATCTCATTTAATCTCATATAGTTATGTGGATCTCATCTAGTTAAGTAGATCTACTCTCATGTGATTTATTTTTATCTATATAATCTTATTGATATATTTTTTATCATTATCATGCAACTGATGGATCTTGATTCTAGGTTGGCTTCTAAGATCTTATATACATTCATTATTTGTTGGAGAGTCACGTTGTTGGTGTTGTTTTATGGATCTTTAATCAAATATAGGTGGTTCCATAATTTTTTCCCTATGATTAAAATATTTATTCTTTTAATAAAATGAAATTAGTTTTTTGTTGATTTAAAAATAGGATTTGATAATATTCGATCCCTGAATCAAAATGGGTATGAAATTGATAAAAACCCCAATTTCGATGGAATTGAAATTTTTAGATGTATGAAGGAAAAATTATTGATTGATTTGGAATACCAATTTCATGAAATGATTTGATGTTGAAATTTAGAAAATTTTTAAATTAATAATTTATTTTAAATAGTTTTTAACGGATGGAATCATATGTTTTGGGTTGGAAATGGAAAAGGCATGTTGAAAACTAAAATTAGGACATTCTAATTTTTCTTTGAAATGATTGATTTCAAATTTAATTGATTGGCTGTTTTAAGAAAATGATATCCATGGTATTTAGTGGTTAGTAGGATTAGAAAATTGGGATCTTGACTCCCAATGAATTTATTAACAATAAAATATGGTACTAAAATAAATATTTCATAACTTCCAATGATGGATTTCCCTGTTGTTGTGTAGACTGCCGACCATGGGTTTCCCAATTTTGGTGTATTGGTTTGTAAAAACTTAAATAGATTCGAGATAATTATAAGATCTATAAGGATCCTATAAACTGGTAAATTGTCTTACCATTGGGCTATTATAGATTATGATTTGTACAAGTTGTTTGATTTGATATACATATCATCGATTATTGAACTATTTTATTCATTCCAAATGATTTATATAAACTATTTTATATAAAATGTTCAGTTAAACCATTATTAATGTGGTTTTGATATATCTTCCATATATTTTAATGAAATAATGTTTTAGTTCAAAATAGGAAAAACTAATTCCATGAATTTTGTATTTTAAATAATCAAAGAAATGGAAAATTTTAGGGTATTGTTTATGGAACACACGGGGAAACACTAATTGGATTTATTGATCACACACTATATTTTCCATAGGTTAGTTTTATAATCTCCTTTTCCATAACTGATAAAAGGGAATGTGCCACTTAGTGGTGTTGGAGGATCATGTTATTTTGGACCATAGAGTGTTCGTGGTGACCAGTGGAGATATCAACAAATTTCCTCTTGAGATGCTTGTGTTTTTATCTTATTAGTTTCGAAGTACTTTAATGATGTAATACTTTGGTTTGGTTATTCAAGTTGTTTTTAGTACATATACTTTTTTAATATATGGAATAATAATTTCCAATTTTTTATCATCTTATATCTTGTGACAAAAATCATTCCCTATTTGATATTTTATTATTTCAGGTTATAATATACAACCTATATAGATTTTGAACATACTTGGGCTATATTAGTGTCAGAACAAGTACCAATGTACCTGGGTATCGGGGATAGTTCTTTATAATTCCCCTTTCAAAGTAGTGTTCACTCCCTCCCATTCTTGAATATATGATGAGTTATATATATATATATATATATATATATATATATATATTTAACAAATAAATTTGATGTTCATTTAGGTACAACCCATCACATAATGAAAATAATTCACTTATTTGCCACAAAATGATTATATATTTATCATATCATAATCGATGAAATTAAATGGTTACTATAAACATTTCCTCATCCCATAACCTATATAAAATAGACATGTTTCATAATAATTTCATCATCAAATATTACGATAACCCATGGATAAAGAATGGGTTTTTAAAATAATTTAATATTTGTACAACCCATGGAAATGAAATGGGTTTCATAAGAATTTTTTATGGTATAACATGTTGAAGAGCGACAGTTTCATTAACATATATTAATCATAAACCAAACAAATTAAGAATTATAATGTTATCCTCGGTTAAAAACCCTAGAAAATAAGAAGTTACATCGAAGGATGTCATCTTAGATTGAAACTAATTTTTATAGATTTTATGGAACAATTCTTGAGGAAAATAAATTTTCTTTGAAAATAAATATTTATGTTGAAAAATTCATAAATAATTTTGGAAATCCCTTCCATTGAAAAAATATTATACAGACAAAAGAATTAGTAGAAATAATTTAATACATTTATTAAGGAACATAACTTTTATGATTAAGAAAAAAAAATTAAAAACATAATAAAAATAGAATATATTTTTATTTCTATATAATTTTGATAAAATATAGAGGAATCATCAAATAAAATAAATTTTATGACATTGGATAAAATCAATTAATTTTGTACACTTTAAAACAAATATTTTGTTCACATGTTGATAAAATACTTAATGGAATTGTTTCTAAAATTACAAGAAGATACCTTTAAAAACATTTTTATGAAGTTATACATGGGTACAAGATTTAATAAATAATTATAATGATTTTAAAAACATTTATGAAAACTTTTGTAGAAAATATTTTTCATTAAAAAAATATATTTCAACCAAAGAGAGAAATAAATACGTTCTATTGAAAAACATTTTATCAGTTATTTTCGGTACTAAAGAACGAAAAAAGATACTATTACATTAAAATATCATGAAAAACGTATTATAAGAAAATTAATTAGTTTCTTTATAGATATATCATATTTTTTAATTATTAGAAGCATAATAAAGAATGTTGATAAATAATGAGATTGTTATGTTAAATTTGTACCAGTTTGGTAACATTTAATCAGAATAAAAAATAAATAGAGATCCTAAAATGGATATGTAAATATATTTAATTTTAAGGAGAATTATAAAAAAATAATTTCTTGGGTATTATGTAAACCATGTAAAAGATATTGGTGTTGAATATGGAATGTGTCTCACTGAGGTTAAATGTTAGATGAAAATTCCTTACTTCTTTAGTAATATTTTGAATCATAAGTCCTAATAAAGTTATAACATAAAATTAAAATATTAATATAATTAAAATTAGGATATTAATTATATAAAAATTAAAATAGTAATTATATACACCCCAAAAAAGAAACTTCTGTTCAATTTTCATATGACTCTGAGAAATAAAATAGTTGCCAGAAATCCTTTCCCTTAAGTCTCAACTTCTTTCATAAACATTCAAACCTACTGTATAATAAATAATAATTTATTATATATAATTTAAATGACCATAGATAAATATATCATAAAATATATGATTTTTTTAGGACCATTTATTACTTATATATTGGCAATTATATGTTAACATCACATTTTTGGTGATGACTGCTTTGTTATTTATTATTTATTTTTATTTTTTATTTTTTGACATCATATATTTCATAGGATTCAAAAATATATAAAATAATAATAATTAAAATATAATAATATTTATACATGAATTATAATTTTAAAACCAAACATGAAATATGGTTTTGAGAAATGAGGTATGTTGCTATCATTGATATGATATGTCATATGTATGCATGAGTAACGTTTCCATTTTTCAAGGATCAGTATAGTAAATTTTTAAGTTATATTTTATCATTAAAAAATGACCATAATATCACAAATAAAATTTTATGTCTTTAAATATACTCATACATATCATCTTTGTGGTGAGGTGTTGAAAAAAGAGAATCACATTGCTTTGTAAAGGTGGTAGTCCACACGAACACGAACAACATTGTCATCTCTTTTTGATTGAAAAAGTACGTAATGAAGATATATATTAAAAATTATGAATGATAAAAATTTAATTAATATATGAATTATTTCATTTATACCAAATATTCATATTCATATTATATTTCATATAAATATTTTGTAAAAAACGAATTGAATTGCTTCATGAGGAGGTAGTTCGTCGTACACACAAGCGATGTCATCATATCCCTTATGGAATGAATGTAATTTTTTTATATATGATATAATTAATCAATTTATATAATTATTTTATAAATAATATCTATATATATACTTTAGGTCTATTATCATACCCAAATGTAAAAAGTGGTAATGGAGAAACAAATGACATTAGTCCATGAGAAAGTATTCTACCATACACAGAAATGATGATTTTGTAAACCATTTGATAAAAGTGGGAATGGTTGTAGGTTATAATGATAACATAAAAATATATAATTTAATGGAATACATTGAGGATATTATATCATAATTATTTAATTATAATTTATATAGGAATAGTATGAAGTAAAATAAAAAGACATTTCAATAATGTTACTTCTTTATTTGGTTTCCTCATTAGGTATTCACCAGATGTCTTACTAAGTTGGATTTTGGCCCAATGTATGTCCTATATTATTAGACGATAGAAGTTGATAATGTATATAATTTTTTATTTTCTTAACCAAATTGATTTTATGGTATGAAGTGGAGAGTAAAGGGGATGTCCTTTTATATGTGAGGTGGGCGGCACACTTGTAATTTTTTGAAATTATAAATGTTCAGCCACATTTTTTTCATTTAAAAAAGATAGAAAATAGAAAATTATTGATAACTAAAAATTTTAGGGTCGAAATAGGTCCATAAAATATATATTTTTATATGTATTAACATCATTTCTACCCTTATCATTATATTTAATCCCGTATAATATTTTTACCTTAACCATTGTAATTAATTTTTAACATTTTCACTATTTTTTTTGTTCAAAAAGTATGATTAAAAAAATTGTGTAATATAAATTATAATGATTTAAAATATATAATACATATTTTCAAAAAAAAAATCAAATAAATATCAAATTATAATTTTAAATCAACCTCACTAATGATACGAGAAAGCGGGGCCTCAATGAGAAAATGTTCAAAATGATATATAGATTTTATATCAAACATCAATATGAAATTGATTCAAATGACCTAATTTGTATAATTATATATATATATTATGTAATTTTCAATTAAAACCAATTTATCTTATTACGTTACTTTATAAATAATTATAATGAAAAATTACTCTTCAATTAAAACTCTTTGTTTTTCAATATTCAAAAAAACATGATTATTTTTCGAAAATTATCAATAATCCACCAAATGTAAATTTTGATATTTTTAAGTAAAATAATAAAGTATATTTTTTCATATAAATATTAGAAATGTCTCAAATTTTTTTTAAAAGAAAAGTTCAAAAAAATATTACTAAATAAGTTTTAAAGAAAATTACCGCATGTAAGTGAAAACGTAGACTTATTATTTTTTCAAAAATAGAAAATCATAAGATTAATAATAATTAAATTATTTAATATATAATATATAAATTTAATTAAAACCATTCACCCAAATTGGTTTTTTTTAATTTTTTTTAAAACTTGTTTTCATAAAAAAAAATTCCAGTAAAATATTGTCTATTATTTTCATTTTCAATTAGGTGGTAACCAAATAATTTATTTTATAATAATTTGAAAACAATATGTTTTCATACTTTTTTTAATATTATTTTTTCCACTCTAGGGGATATCTATCACATTCCAATATTGTAATAATATTTCATGTTTATTTTATAGTCTTTGTTGCATGTAATGCATGGTATACGTAATGTTACATGAAATTAAAATTATCAAAAAAATATTTTGAAAAAAATATTTCACAAAATCTATTAGTGTTTCATTATACACACCCTTAAAATAAAATTTTACCATGAAATTTGTCTTTGTTAGAAAATTTTCAAAATTTTAAAATTTATTCATTGCAACCCACATCATTAAAAGGGTTTATTAAACCTACTCTTGAAAATGAGAAAGGGATGTGTGAACTTTTTTTGCAGTAACATATAGTGGTTTTTTAAATTGGATGACATAGGTATGATGTAATGATATGTACATGGGAGAAATTCAAAAATAATCATAGTGAGTGATAGAGAAAATTAATCATAGGAATGTGGGTGATTTATGAAAGTTAAAGACTAAAAGACCATAAACCATAGAGGCATGAAAAAGATCATTGATATCATAAAAATTATGATAGAATGACATCATTTTATTTCAAGATAAATTTCTTAAGGTTTTGTAAGTCATTTTTTATCTATAATGGCCATCGATTAAAATTTAATTATCTTATATCTTTTTATTTTATAGGTACAATATTATCCATTGGGTGTGCCTTGATCAATTTGGACTTCTTCACATACCTTAATTGATAAATATTTTTTTCATTTAAAAAATAATGAATAATATAAATGATTGAATTATAATTCATTCATTATATATCTTATTTAAAAATGATTAAAACAAATTCTCCATTTTTGATAAGTATTCATATGTTGATGTTATGAAATAATCAATAAAACCTAATAAAAGGTTCAACATAAATAATTCTATAAATGCTACACCATATGACCCTTGCAAAATAAAAAATTTAAAAAGAAGGAAACTAAAGTTATCAAACTCAACATAATCTTACATATATCATTAAAAACATCTTAATGTATAAATACTATATATGTGAATACCTTGTCTTATATTCTTCTGAACATCCATAAAAATAATAATTACTATAAAACCACAATGAAAACATCCATGATTCTTAATTCCTTGAATAAATGCATAAAATATTAACCATATTCAATTGATACAATAATGTTTTATACTCCAATAATTACATAAACAACTTTTTTGACAAAAACATTATCAGTTTTGACTTCATCAATACTATCCAATATATATTATCCATATACATCATCTATTTATCCAATCAAAACACCATCTCATCACCCTCAAGAACAAATTAAGAGTCAACTTCACTTAATCATTTGTTTTCCCAAATATATTACCTTGATATTAAATTAATTTTTTTTATTAGTACTATTCACAATATTATTTCATATCCATAATGAGAAACTTATACATAACAATCCTTATATATTTATTGATTCATAATTCATTAATTACTTTACATAATCACTTTAATAATCCAAATTTACTCTAAACCCATTATCTAGGATTCATCATATTATTTAGTAAATATTCTTTCTTTTAATATAGCATTTTTAGTCTCTTCATCATCAACAATATAACCATTACACATATATCCTTACAGATTCTCTTGGTGAGATTACCCTTTAAGACATCGATTTTCCAAATATAATTTTTTCTTATTTTATATAATCCTTTTTTATGTTGATGTGGAAAAATAAATTTCCAAAATAAAAAACATCACCCAAACATTAAAATCCAAAATTTATCACCAGTACTCAGAAATAATGAACATCGATGGGTTTCAAAATTAAAATTCAAATATGAAATTAAAAATCCTCAAACATCGATTCAATCACCAACAAACCTCCTCAGGACACGAGATCTTGAACCAAAATCTTATTTGAGAAATATTCCCTAACAACTATATATATTACTTTACTGGTGACAATCATTCAGCCTTCATCCTGTGGTAGAAAAGTTCCAAACATTCACAACCATCCCCAAGCCTTGCCGGCCATCCTACGTTCCTTCACCAACTTACAACACCTATATGAATACCAGTAACTCCCAAATCACAGAGAGGAAACAACCATCAATGTTAGAGGATGATAAACCATCACACTAACATATCCTATCGTCTTCATCACCAAATCTCACCAAAGAACTTGAGATCCACTGTTTACTGAACAAGATGGAAAAAATACATCTAACATGTTAAAAAATAAATCCAAAGCTCAAAACAAAATAATAATAATAATAATAATAATAATCTCCAAAGTATCTCTAATAATGATAAGAGGCTTCCACATGGGACTCTTCATGTAACCCCCCATCACTCCCACAAAAACATCATAAAAACTCGTGGGGGTCCATATCTACCGGCCGAACTGGGAGGGAGAAAAGGATCTGGAAGCCATAGAAGAAAGAGAATGAACATGACCTCCACCCAAATCTATGAAAATCTAAGAACCAAAATACAATCTAGATGTAATCTCATTCATTCCTTCACCAAAAAAAAGAGACCACACCTCTAATGATAAAATCAATCTGAAACCGAATCAGTTGACAACACTGGTTGAGACAAGCCCCCAACCCCCAATCGCAACCACAAACACCATCTAGAACTCACCAAAAACACCCTCATACTGATCCAAAATTAGGTTGAGAAAAAGTGAAATGGTATTAATAGAATAAGTGGTAAACCAAAATAATGTGCAAGCATCCAGACAAAGTACCAAAAAAACCAACACACCAGAGAGCCTTCATGATAACACAAGATGATGTTTAGTATGTATTTGCAGGTGGTAAGTGAAAATGTGGGAGGGAATGGATGCAATAAAGTGATTGTGAACAACAAATATTCTAACCCCTCTAGGAAAATATCTTTAGTTCTTCTTCCCACATTCTCAACATATAGAAAATGAAATATTCTTTCCTCTATATTCCCCAATACCAAAACTCTTAGGGAACTCTATCCTTCACATCATTGGTGAGTCTTATAGTTTCTTATGTTGCACATTTTTAATCATGTTTTGTAATAAATGATTTAGAATAATATAACTATCATTCACTCCAATCACTATCCCATGTGGATACTAATATGAAAATCTCAATTACATTCAATGTTAACCCTATTCCATTAGGTTGCCTCTATTTTCTAAAACCAAAAATCATTGTGTGAGAAATGCAAGTCATTGTGAGAAACTAAATAATCATGAAAATAACATATATGATGTTTACATCATAATAATATATTTTTAATCTAGGACACCTTAAATTTATCATCGTTCATTCATGGTCGTTGTTTAAATCCATCATTATAGTTCGTAAAGAGTATGTGAATTTCCTAAAAATATACATAAAAAATGTGATACCACTTTTTTAGAAAGCCCATTCCCATGCACTAGGTGATGATCAAGTCAATCTCAATTCACCCATTTTGGGGTTATTAACCCCATTTACTTTATTCTAGATACACAACCACTTGTAGTGTCTAGAATGTTATGTAATTTTTTGGAAACTAATTTCTACCTCATTTACCAAAATTTCAAGACATTTTCCATTACTTTGACTTGTCCTTAGACTTATACTTCGATAAAATCCTATAATATCCTTAGAAATATCCCTATAGATATTACAAATTTTCTGTTATCCTGGTTTCTAATGGTTAACTAAACCATTCGTGTGATACTAAATAATGTGACCCAGGTTTCTCATGCATATATGTTACATTTTATTTGATGAATATTCACTAAATTACTAAAAAAACCTACAGAATATAATTGTTTTTCATATTTATAGACTAGGTACGTGATATTCTAATTTGTTTAAATCTTTTCAACTTTTCCTATAAATATAGTTCCCTTTATTATACTTTAGAATCATACCTTACTTAAAAAAATATTCAAAACCCAAGAGAAGATAATACAAGAGATGGTTATCTTAGTTGATTAGTAATTGTAAACAAGGGAGATATGTAAGAATAACACAAAAATAAGGATATGAGAATACGAGCATGACATTTAAAAAAATACCATGTATATCAAATATCATAATGTTGAGTCATGGAATATTCATTGGTGGTTCATAAGACATGAATCATAAAAAAAATCTAATAAACTGTTCCTTGGGAGATTAACATTGGAATAATAGATGGATTATTTTTATACTCGTAAGCATAGAAAATCAATTCCATATAATTGAAGGAAAATATACAGGGTTTTCATAGTTGAATAGGTTCAATCCTGAAACCATCATAGAAGTCTAGGTTCACACCAAATAACAAAATAATGGAAAACATAACATACTAAAACACGTTCACTATCCATTCTAGTCCTGTATTTCTCATGAGATATAAAAATTTACCGAATGCATTGGAGGGTGTTATAAATCACCCCATTCATGTAGTGAAAATAAGTTATATTTATGCTCTAAGATCATAAAATATTCATCATATAATAACCCCTAATATGAAATGGGGTTCATAAACATTTCATCATATGATATCCTTTGGAAAAGTGATAGGTTTCATTAAAATTTCATCATTTGATCATAAAAGAACCTATAGATAAATATGAGGGTTTCATAATAATTTTATCATTCAGAAACCCATGAAAGGGAAAATGGTTTCATAAGAATTTTTCATATTATACCCCATATAATATTTACAAGTTTCACAAATATACTTTCATTATAAACCATTAAATATAATAATATTATTGGTATTTTTAGATCATACAACTACTAAAGAAAAATTTATATAATAGGATGCAATCATAACTGTAATATAATTGAGAATATTAAAATAGAACATTTCTTATGAAAATAACATTTATTTTAAAATTATTATTTTAAAATAAAAATTCAGAAAAAATTTTGAATTAAATTTTTATAAAATAATTTATTAGTCCAATAATGGAATCTTTAAAACTCATTTTAATAATTTATTGAGGAAAATAGTATTTTCGATTTAATTATTTTAACATATAAAACTATTTAAAAATAATTTAATTTGATGATATTTTTGAAAATAAATAATTGAACCTTAAAATAATCTAATGGTCATTATGGATGAAAAAATTGATCATGTATACACATTTACACACAGATTCCTTTCATATTTTCAGAAAATTACAAACATGAATTGTTTGAAAAATGATATTAATATTCCATTAAAAAATTATAAAAAATTAATACATGGGTAATAATGAATTTAATTAATCAGATTTAATATTATAAAAACATTTTTTATTTTTTAGAAAACATGGTTTTAGAGGATAATGGGTTTTCTAAAAAATAGAGAAATAACGAATATTTTTCTTAAAACATTTTACAATTATTTTAGGTACCAAAGTGTAGAAAAATTGTAATATTACATTAAAAAATCATAAAATAAAGTGGTTCATATATTTAATGGGTTTTTGTGAAATAGATCATACTATTTTATCAATGTAAGCATATTCATAAATAATCATGATAAATAATGAAATTATATGGTAAAATCATTACCACATTGGTGACTTAGAATCGTAAGTCCTTCGAAAGAGAGATACTGAAAATTATTTGTAAATCATAATAATTTTTAGGAGAAAAATCATTTAATAAATTCATGGGAAATAAATATGATACCCAATTGAAAGAGGCAGTGAAAATGGCACATGTCTCGCAGAAGTAAAAAAGCGAGATACAAATCCTACATAGTTATAGTAATATTTAGAATCATAATTCCCAATAAAGAATATAATAAAAAATCTTTTAATATCAAGAATAAAATTATATTCATGATAGTTTATTTCTAATGGGTGGTATATACACCACAGAAATGAAATAAGTGTGGAATTCTCATATTTCTCCTAGAAATAAAGCAGAGTCTATAAATCCCTTAACATATGTTTTGACTACCTTGGTAAACATTATCCCCATGTATAATAAATATATGCTTTTTAATTATATGAACAAAATAATTATTTATATCATAACATATATGAATTATACTTGACAATTTATTTTCTATTATTAACAATTTATTTAATATAACATTTTGGGTAATTACAACATTATTTTTGTATATGATTTGAATTTTTATTTTTAGTAATCTAACATTATCCAGAATTAAATAAAATATTGAATAATAAATATTGAAAAAATTATAATATTTTTAAATCAATAATACTTTTACTAAAAATCTCTATGTATGATTTTGAGAAATTAAACCCGTTACGATCATGATGATAATAGACTGTAAATATGCTTAGATAATGATAATATTTTTAAACAAACACTTTTGGAAAGTACGAAGAAATAATTAAACATTATGGATTGATAATAATATTATAAACACAATATTTTTATTTAAATATAATTATACATATAATCTATGTGGGTGGGTATTGAAAATAAAGAGTCATATCACTTGGTGAAGGATGTATTCCACATATCCACGAAAAAGATATCCTCTATCGTTGATTGAAAAGGTATGAAATGAAATGACACTTTAAGTTTTAAAAAAAAATTAAAAATTAATTAATATCATAATTATATAAATTATATCATATATATTTTTCTTTATAATAATCAATGTAAGGATTTAGTGAAAAATGAATCACATCGCTTCGTGAGGTAATACTATGTCGTACACACGAGCGACATTATCATATCACCAATACGATAGGAACTGAGAATGTTATAGATGATATAATTACCGAACAGGGATAATTATGTTATAAATATCATATATATATATATATATACACTTTTTATCTATCACCATCCCCAAAAATTATTTGTGGTCATGGAAATACCAATGACATTATCTCATAAGACGGTATTCTACCAAAAAAACGAATGATGATTTTGTAACCCATTTAAGGGACGTGGGGATGGTTTAAGGACATGAAATTACCATAAAAACATATAAGAATATTTACGATAATTAGGATTTTATATGATCCATTTTTAATAATAATTTTTGGGGGTGGTGGATGAGATAACATAAAAACACTAATAGAATAAATTGTTTTCCTCTTTTGGCATTATATATATGCTTGAGCAAAAAGAATTACTAGGTCAGATTTATGAAAAATTTGACTTCTAGGGTGAAATGATATACATTTGGATGTAATTTGGGTAGGAATTTACTTACATAAATTGGATTTAATGTGTTATTAATATATGAGAGGATGTGCACTTTTATATGTGAGGTGAGAAGAACACTAGTAATTTTTTGAAAACAAGAATATTATACTGAAATTTTTATTAGGAAACAAGTCCAAAAAATATATTATTCTATAGAATAAAAAATAATATGGAAAAAGTATTTCCATAAAATATATTTTATAAATGTTTTGAGGTAATTTTAATATATATAATTTTATTTTAACATCCTCATAATACATATTTTTACCTAAACCACAATAATTAATTGATAATATTTTCACTATTAATTTGTGTTAAAAAAATATTTTTATCTTATTAGAAATATAAATTATTCTTGTTAAAAATATTGAATCCAATTTTCCATATTTAATTCCCATAATTATAAATGTATAATTTATAATTATTCTTGTAGACATGACGAAACTAGACGTTTTCAAAAAGAAAATGTTAAGAAGTTTACAAAATATTTTCATCCAATTTAAATAATATATTGATTCCAATGAATTATTTTAGATTAATAGTTATAAAATGTAAATATGATTTCCAAAAAATAATTAATATATAATTTATCATTAAAAATAATTTAAGTAAATTATAAATTTCAATTATAATTTTTTATTTTTCATAATTCCTAAAAATATTATCCATTAAAAAAATTAAAAAAATTCATCCTAATATAATTGTTATAAAATAATTAAAAAATTAATTTTTTTCAATCATAAATTAAATGTTAAATTTCTTGGAAAATATTTTTTAAATACTTATGAAAAATGCGACAAAAGTATTTTTAGTAAAATGCAGTTTGTAAGAATAAAATAGGATTTGTTCTTATCTTTTTCCTATAAAATACATATGATGAAAGTTACTGAGTTGGTTGAATATATAATAAATAAAATTCATTAAAATAATTCACCCAATTTTTTTTGTTTAACTTATTTAAGAAGTTAATGTTTATTTTCATAAAAATAGTATTTCATAAATATATTTCAATTGTATTAATTTTTAATTAAAAATAAAACAAATAATTTATATTACATACATGGGTAAACCTTATATTTTTATATTTTAGTTAATCATATTCATAACATCCATACCAATGTCTATGTTATATCAATAATATAATAATATTGTATCAAAATGTTTCATTTTGTTTAAATATAGGGTTACGTGTAACACAATCTAAATTTATTGTTACCTGTAATGAACTATATCAGAATGATTAAATTCATTTAAAAACCACAATTCAAAAAATCATTATATATTACATGTAACCATTAAAATTTTATGAATAAATAATAATAATTATATTGAGAAGTTATTATGATTATTTGATAACAATTTTTGACAACCTTTCCATCATATGGAAAGGAAAAACATTTCTTGTGCATACGTATAGATTACCATTTCCACATAGTGGTGTTATTTGATTTTCATCACCACCTTACATGGAATGATATAATTATTAATATATTGAATATATATGATATTTAGGAAATAATTATTCTTCAATAATTATAATACCATACCTATCTTCTTACCTTGTAATCTGTTGGAAAATTATTACATCACTCATGCACACATGTGGACTACCACCTCCACAATGAGATGTGATCCATTTTTCATTTAGTATTTACATGGATATAAATAAAGATATATTTAATGGATACATATGAAATTTATAATATTATTAACATTATATAGATGGTGTGACCATATTTAAAATTTATGGACCGGAACTTTCGTGAAAGAACTTGCATGATAAAATAATGTACTTAACACGTGAAGCAATGATAATATTTAATGGTTGATAGTGAACGAGTGATAAAAAGTTATAACAGGATAATATATGATATTAAAAATATTAGCATGGTTCATGTATAAAATAATAACAATTTAAATCAATCATACATGAAGTTAATAAATTTTGAACTATGGAGAAATGTGAGGTAAGATATTTCATCTTAATTTCCACTAAATGGATACATATGTCGTATTATAAACTAGTCAACTTTAATGTGATGTATATACTAACACTATGAGGTATTTATCATGAATATATATTTATTCATGATCTATAATGTTTTATTTCTTATTTACTCTATCATTGGGTAAAATTTTTAATGTTTCTAAAAAGGTAATAAATTATTTTATAATATTATTTTTGGGGATTCCTCTTAGATTAATTGAAAAAATATTATAATCCATCCTTTATAAACTCCTTATATTTTTTATTCTATTATTTTTTTGAGTGAACATGTTTTCTTAAAATTTTCATTACATTGTTAGTTGATTCATGTAATGAAATATTTAAAAAAAAAATTATAATATTTCTCTTTTATTTTGTATTCTATTTATTCCATAAGGATATAATTCAAAATGGTTTTACAAAATCATTTTTTTATTTACTCAAATTATTTTAAAAGGAAACTTTATTATATATATTAAAATTTAAAATATTTTAAATAAACCATTAAAATGAGTTATGAATGGTTTGATTTAAAATTTCATTACAAACGCTAAAATTGAATGCTTTTTCACAAATACTATATTAACCTATTTTTTTACTAACAACACAATTCTATGCTCATAAATTCGTAAAAAAGTGTTCAATGACTTAATAAAAAAATAAAATACTTTTGTCAATGTATGTTTTAATATTTTCTGTCCATTTTAATTATTTCTCTAAAGTATATGATTTTATAAAAAATCCTATATTTTTGATAAATTGATTGAAATATTTTATCTCTTATTAATTTTGTGTTCATTAACAATCAATTGAACCATTCACTTTGTTGTGATCATTTGAAACTCAATGCATCTTAAATATATATGTTATTTTTATAAGGAATGTCATTATTTCCTAAAAATATTTCATTCCTCTCTACTGTTTTTTACCATGATGGTTATCTGATTGAATTGGAAAATATCATTATTATGTATTATTTAATCAATAAAGGCTTTTATTGAGAATGAATATTTTTATGTATTGTTTTTATCAATAAATATTTGACAAATTCACTTGAAATAATGTTATGGGTGGAGAAATGAATTATATATCCCATAGATTCATGAATGGTCTATTGAGACAAATAAATGTTACTCATAAAATATATTTTGGGTTTATACCCATTGCATAAACTATATTGGTGAAAGGTATAGACAATTGAGATATCACGATGTTTGAGAGCATGTAATCCAATAGTGTTCATTTCCTTCAAATAAATTCAAATTTTTTTATACATGATATTATTTCATCTTATATTACACATACAAGTATGTTTTGATGATATAATAGATGTTATGGAAAGTTTTTTAAGTTATTTACTATGATTTATTTATCATTCCTCATTTTATTATAATACCTTCAATTTTACATAACCCTTGTTGATAATATAAGATCAACCATTCATTATTACTCTTCAATAGGTTATGAAAAAATTATTTTAATAAGTTGTAAAGATTTCCATCATTTTCATATTTAATGTTTTATATTTTACATTCAATGAAAACATAGAATCATGGATATATCTTGTTCTTCAAGACTACTAAAGTACTCAGTCCTTTATAATTAGTTCCCTTGTATATTATTCCAATGTAATATTATAGACATTGAAAAATGATTATATTATTTCGGGATATTATAGTTGGTATTATATGAAATTTAGTAGAAACCATGTGAACTAGATTTCGAAAAATTGAGATTTGGGAAGATAACCCTATGAATGATTTTGAGGCTATGTCTAATTTTTGTGAAATGTCATAAATGTTTTATAATGGTATATATTATTATTTTCATAGAAATATATTACTATTTAGTTACTAATAGTGGACACGATTTTGGAATAGATTCATATTGGCTTAATAACCATAAAAGAAGTTTGTCATGTATCAATTGACCATCATTATAGTTCATGGTGAGTTCTCACTTATAGTGATCCTTGTTTGAAACTATCTTGAGATATGTTTTGTTGAATTCAAATTTTTGTTACAGACCATTCTAAAGGATTTGAAAATATTTTCATGATGTATACATATTCCCAATAAAACCAAATTTATGATTCCAAGATTAAAAATGAATAAATTTTCAATTTAGATTATGTGTTAATAATGATTTAGAATTATTTATTATGATTAAAAATTCATAATGTTATTATCCAAGATTGTTTAATCCATTATTTAGAAATGGTTCATATAATAAATAGTGGTGTCAACACTCATGAAAAGGTGTAAATTTACCTACTAAGAAAGCAAATACATCCAGTTTCGGAGATTAATATATCAATGCCATTTTTGGGAAGCTGAAAAGGCTGATGACGAAAAACCATTCATAAGTAGATAATAATTGTGTTCCATCAAATGATATACCAATTATGTATCATTTTATTCAATAGTAGTCCCCATAATATGGTGGATCTACTAATCCAGTGGTAGCTGAGTAATTGATTATGTTCATTGAAAAGGTGTTTCTAGATTTTGGATATAATGAAAGGGTGAAGGTTGTAATAGAAGTGTACTATATTAATAGTTATTATAATTAGTGATGGTATTTTACCTATAATTCTATACATGAGTATCATATATATCTTTAAAAAAGAAAATATTTTTAGGTAGTATTCTTCGATAAATATTCCCCTCATGAGTGATGAACTGAAATGAAGACCAATATTCTTAGCTCACAACATAAGGAGAAGAGAATGTGTTGTGGAGAATGTAACTAAATTTACAATACAATAATGGTAAGATATAGATTAATTATCTAATATGGAAAAATATTTTTCCCTTTCACTGAAGGGATGTAGATAATTCTACAAGTAGAACTAGTTTGTAATAATTTTTTATCATATGATGAAATAGTATTATGTGCTTTTAAAATTGGGAAGCAATTTTATAGATCTAGTGATTTCATGGAAAATTATGAAAATAATATTCCATATGAACCTCTAGAAAAAGGGAATTATTCAATGAATAAGAAGAAAATGAATAAATATCCACTATATGATATTTTGGAACGAAACATCCTAGAAACTTTTTACTGGGAATGAGAGTTTGTTATAGGTTAAAGGATAAGGTTTTTTTATATACTTAATGAATATTAATTAATGATACCACTTACATATAGATATTTATAAGTAAATATATGAGTAATTATTCAAACTCATGTCCCAATATGCATGCGAACATTCCATAGAATAGGTTAATGGGTGAAGACCAAGTATATGTGATCCATATAACTGCAGATGATGTTCCTAAAAATATGGCAGATGGTACATTAATAATATCCTAAAATTAAGAAAATTATTTATTTTATTCATATTATCTTCAATATTTTATATCATCTATATTTTCATTTAAAATTATAAATTTCTCAAGAGCATTAAAAGGTACTTATCTATTAAACCTCATTTTTCAATTCCTACCTCTATGAGGACTTGCTATTTAGTTCACATTATGACTCATAAACATGACCATATTGTAGACTTTATTATTAAAACTACGGTTTATTTTGATATAATTTTTACTAATGATTGGGTTTTATGAAATAATGAAAACATTTATTTCCAAGATAAGTAAATTATGATTCCTGACGAGGATGTATAATTCATTATCATTAAAAGGGAGACTTCATCATTATATTCTTATCCAGGTTAACCTATATTAGTTATTTGAAATTATATTCTTGGGGATAAATATCACACACTTTATATAAATGGAAAATGTTATCTTCAATTTTAGGATTTTCCTATTTCATAATAATGCATTGTTGTATTTCTAGAGGAGCTACATATACATACACTAAAAAGTAATGTAGAGTTTTTATATGATTGAAGAAATAATGAAATTACTATATCAAAGACATTATAATTTATAGACAATGTGAAATTATTTTAATTGATGAAACAACTACATGATTCATGTAAAATGTGATTTATTCACCCAATTGTTTTCCAGTGGGGATCCCCAATTTTTTCATTAAGAAAATATAAATATATATGAGGCTATATATTAAATAATTGAAAATAAATTCTATTATGATAAATGAAATGTGTCCTCTTCCTCACATTGATTAATTATTCAATATAATTCCCATATCTCAATAATATTAAATGATTAACCATCATTCTATGTATCATCAACTATATGTACAAGTGTATGATATTTTGACGATGACATTTCACATGTAGAATAAACATTATTAATTTATTTTATGTCTATTTGTATTGATTAATGATCGTTTATCATTTAGGGAGTCGATTAATAGATTATTCAGATAAAAAAAATATATTTTGTATTGATTTTATATTGAAGCACTCTATAATATTTGATCTCCTTGAGAAAGAGATGAAAATTATTCTCTAGACTCACAATGAAAATGAGATATATGGGAAATTTTTTATGTATGAATTTTTGGATTTAGAATGTGTCATATATCAATTTAATTTTCTCTATGTATAGAATCTATATTGATTCTATGAAGAAAAAGGTAACAAAATAATAGCCTATAATAAAAAACAAAATAAGGTAAATAGTTTTATTAGATTGGTAGGTTATTATTGGTGGTTTGTTCAAAATTTTATCTGATTGGATAACCCATTAAGCATTTTTATATGTAAAAGGATTTTTTCTAAAATGGAAAACATAATGTAAAGAATTTTTTTAATAACTGAAAATGATATTGGTCAATGCTCAAATTTTAGATTTTTCATTATTATGTGAGGTATTTCTAATATTCATGGATGAACCGAAGACGAGAATTAGTTTTTTTCATATATATTATGATACAATTATTTCATAATCATAAAGATAGTAAAAAAATATATAAAATAACAATCCAACTCATGATATTCATTTGGAATCCATAATATTTTATTTGGAGGTATTGAGAAATTATATCTATACTGAATGATTTGATATATACATATACCATAAGAGAATAAAATGAGTTTTTTAAAGAGATCAATGTGAGGAAAAGGAATTGGCTCAATCCATTAAAGGATTATTATTGAGCAACAAACTACTACAATGAGAAGGGAAATATGATATCAGATGCATTATGAAGGAATGATTAGGGTTTTATAAAAAAAAAGAGGAATTAAAGGGATACTTTGTTCATGGATTTAATATAGATGGATATGAGAATTATTATGGATGTGGAAACATCAAACCTTTTTCAAATGATCCCCAAACCACTTTTATTAGAAAAAAAATTTTCTCAACATGATGATGAGAATTTTCAAAAATATCTTGTTGCGGTGAATTATAGGAAATCATTAGACTTCATATATGACGATGGAACAAATAAATTTGAAAAATATGTTTTGTTTTAAATCTATACTCAAGATGAAAATGGAATTATTAGATGATTATCATAGCCGAAATTTCTCTATACACCTTGGGATCACTATAATTTATAGATATCTCATGGAAAATTTTGGGGTGATAATATAACAAATTAAATTAATGATTTTATGCTAATGTGTTTATTTTTTTTAATAGGTAAATAATGAGTGAAAAAATACTAGAGGATTAACAAAACCTCTACATATTTATATATGGATGTAGGATGACATTACTATATAATTTTTAACTAGATTAACAAATAATCCAGGAAATATTGATGAAATATGGGTTTATATTGATTAGATTATCAAATTTGTACATTTCCTTATGTTGAGATAAGTTGTACCTCTTGATCACAACAAATGAATCTATATAAATAAAGCTCAAATAATTCATTATGAACCTTTTCAATTGTGACTGATTATGATCCATTAATTATATTGAAATTCTATATAATTATTTATATTGATATGGAATCATAGATTTATTGGAGAAATAAATATCAGAATCAAATTTATTTTCTATCCAAAAGGACTATTAAATTTGTAGAATATATATTTTGGTAATACTCATATAACATTATAGGTATGTTGGATATCCATTTTCCATTGGTTGAGATTTAAAATAACAATCGATTGCATTCATATATTCAAATGGAAACTTATAAAGAATTATATGTAAATAAATTTCATACTCTATCTCTTTGGGATGAAGTTGGTGAAAGAAATATTATGGGACCAAGGATTCATTAGGAGACAACGCTGAAGGTAAATTCTATTCAAACCTATATTAAAGATTCTCAATATAGGCCATAGAGAATATCCGGTAACCGAAGTAATGTTTTTTAATTTTAAGTAGATGGTAACATTTATATTGAATGTATCTATTTGTAAGGGTGTTATATGGGTTGGTAAGAAATGAATACTTATCCCTAGGTTGTCTTGAACTTTTGAATCTATAAAATGAGTTGGAGTTCAATCTTACCATTTGGAAGTTCCCTATGGACACTAATGTAAATGATTTGTTCCATATATGATTATTAATGATGTATGTGCCAGATCCAATGAATGTTATTTATTTTATGAGAATAGAATAAGTACTTTATTTATCTTACTATGATTAGAATATTTGATTATAGACACTAGAGAACACGTGTTGATGAAACATATGACTCTACTAGTAATAGAAGTTTGGGTAACTCATATGATAGAAGTTGTGTCATGGAAAACTCAAGAAATTATAATGAAAACCTACCCAAATAATTTCATCATGTGAAATTATAGAAATTTATAGGATTATGTTTTTTGAAAGAGTGAAAATCTAACACCTGAGCTTCAATTATAGTAAAATATTATTTTTATATGAATAATAATATAATAAACAACGTTTTTTTCATTTAAGATATTGAATCCGGTATTTTAAAATTAATTACATTTAATTTTATTAAATTAATATAATTTATTTAATAAAATTGAAAAATTTATCTTTTCATGATGTTTTGGGTTTTTTCTAAAAAACAAATTTGTAGTGAATAATGAAAATATACAGTATTTGAAAATTATTATTTTGTTTAAAAAACATAGAATGTTCCATTTATTAAAATAGTTTCAAATTAAAATTATTTATATTATATTATTTTAAAATCTAATAATGTTCATTTGAATCAATATTATGGTTTAATTTTGTAAAAAAGTAATTTTCTTCTTAAAAAAGAAATATTCTGAAAAACTATTTAACATTGTTTGTTTGATTTTTATCTTATTTTTAGGACCCTCATAGAAATTGAAACTTAAAAACATTATTCCATTTTTTGGGATACAGAAGTCCAAATTTTTTATTGAGGACCCATTTCTTTTTAGGCAAGATGAATTGTAATTGTTTTCAAAATTAATCACATTATTAATGGTTAAATAAGGTAATTAAGGTTAAAAATAATGCACCAAGGAAATAAAAATCCACCATAATCATTTAATGCATTATTTTTCACATGATTAATTATTCCATATCCATTCCAAATTCTAACACATGGAATTTTGATTTCTTTTGAACTTATTTGTGACATTTACATTATTTTATGTAATGAAAATATCCAAATGTCACTCTCTGACTATTAATATATTTTATATTTTAAAATACGGATATGAATTTTTAGTTAAAGAAAAGAATTTTTTTGAATATAATTTCTTTATTTTCATCATTGAAATTTATTTTTAATTATGGGAGATTCAATAATTAGATTAATTTATTACCTAACAATGATTCAATGATAATATAATTAATATAAAAATAAAATAAATGACTTTAAAAATAATAAAATAAAACAAGGATGAATTATTATGTCCAAAAAATATTATAGATAACTACAACATATTGGTGGTGTTTTATAGGATTATATTAAATATAAATATTTTTTATTTATGTTTTCAAAGTTAAATTATTTTAATTGTTTCAAAAATGAAATTAATGGTATTTTAGGAAAATAATATTTTACTCATTTTTTAAAAAATAATAAAAATATTCATCTATGAAAATCTGGATAATATATGGCCTAAAAAATCATCCCTTGATATTTTTTATCTATTTTTTTTGTAACATTCATGATACTTAAAAAAATAAAACATTTATATAGTTGTAATTGTTATAATAGTTAATAGGGGGTAAAAAAGTGATAATGGAATAAAATATCCTAAATAAGTAAATATTGTATTGGATTTGATGATTTAGAATCATAATCATATCATCTCTGAATTGAATCAATTTGATGCAATTTGGATTTAAAAAATAATTTATATAAATTTAAATCATTATGTATTTCCATGAGTTCCCCTCCACTCACCTATAAATGGACACCCATTCTCTCATCTCTACATAGCCCATTGAGAAATATAGTTCGACCAAAACCCACACATTTTTCTAATAAATATAAATATATAAGTTACATAGGTGTTTTCATTTCCAAAATACAAACCATATATCCATTAAGTGGAGATCTAAAGAAGTTTACTCAAAAAGAGGTAATCTTTTTTTTCAATAGTTTAATATTTTATTCTATTTATACATATTATTAATAAGTTTAAATTATTAAAAAATTATGAATCTGGTATCATCAATAAATGAATATGTTTTTTTGATTATGGTAAACCCATTTTATATCCCATGTACATACCGATAAAACCAAAAATATCACTTGTGCATATGTATGGATTAACATCTTCATGTAGCAGTGTCAGTCATTATTCATCACCATTTTACATGGATGGTTTTAAATATATAAATAATTAAAATATATGACATTTAAAAAATAGTTATAATTATTGAATTATCATATCATACCAACCTTCTTACCTTCTAATATATTGGAAATTGATAAGGTCTCTTGTGCATACGTGTGCACAACCACGTCAACAAAGCGATGTGATCTATTTTTCATTTAATCCTTACATAAATAATAATAAGGATAGAATTAAAGAATATAAATGATATTTATATCTTTATCATCATTATGTTTGTGATGTAACTATAATAAATGAACAAGGACTATAATATCTGTAATAAAATATAAATAAGAAAACGAAGTAGTAGACAAACAAAACAATGACAATGATTAATTATTAATAGAAAACCAGTGATAAGATTTTATTAGAGGCTAATATATGATATAAAAATATAAATACACTATTGGTATAAAAATATAAATTTTTTAAAACCATAATAAATGAGGATAAATCATGTTCAGATAAAGATAAATGTGATGTATGGGATTTTATCTCTATTTCCAGTCTATTGAGAAATATTTGTTATCAAAAACCTATTTATCATTATGTGGTTTATATACTAACTGTTTTAGGTTGTAACATTAATATTTTATTTAATAATGATTATTTTTTAATGTCATGTTAACTCTTTCTAGAGGATATAATTTAGAAGTTTTGAATGTGGTATGTATTTATTTTACAATCTCATTTCATGGGATTATGTAAATTTTAATTGAGGGAATCATAAAATATTTCATTCTTAAAATCAATCTATTGTATTACCCTATTGATATTAATGTATTTTCCATATTTTATTATAAATTTTTCTATATTTGTATCTTAATTCATGAAATTAAATTTCCAAAAGAATATCTGATCTTATTTCATATTTTGATTGACTATATTTTCATTCCTTGTTGACAATTTTTAAAATTGTTTCACAAAATGACTTTTTATTTATTCAAATTATATTGAAATGAAATTTAATTTTATACTTAATATTTTATAATATTTTAACTGAATATTTCTAATGTTATTTTATTTTTTTCAACCATCATTATGAAATGTAAAAATGAACGTTTTTTAACTAATAAGACATTAATAGATTTTCCCATTTCTATAAATAATTCATGCTCTTCTAATTTTATGCATGTTTTATCGGTTTTACAAATAAAAATCAATAATGAAATATTATTTTAATATTTATCTTATGTTTTATTTATTTTTCCAAATTAAATGATTTTATTAAAAACATAATATTTTATATGAATTGATGGTCATCATTTATATCTTAGTTTTTTTTCATTAACATTTTTTGAATGTTTTATTTTCCTATAATCATTTGACATTAAATTTATCTTAAATACACATATTCATTATATAGTTTTTATTATTATTTCATAATCCATATAAATCTTTTATATAATGTATTTTACATTTTAATTTATTCTATTGGCTTGGGAAATATTGATGTTTTTATTCACTACAGAATATAAATATTTTAAAATAAGTTATATTTTTTATGAATTAAATTTAGAATTCAATAGATTCAGAATTCATTGACCAGTTACCCATTTATGAGCCTCAAAAATATATATCATATCGATACATAAACAAGTATAACGAGGCATATCAGTTAGATAAATAAAATGTTGTTTTATGTATAACCAACGACTATTTAAATTATCTTGGAATAAGGTCATGGAGGTACACATATCATGATGTCTATGATCTTGAAATTCAATAGTATGAATTTCCTTCAATTATAATATGGTTATCATTATCCGTGATATTATTTCATTAGAAATTATCTATGGTTTCATTCAATTCTAATGTAATTGAGTAAATGGAATTTTTTCCAAATAGTTACCGTCCTATATTAATCGTGATTTATTTTGTCATTGTATATTCCATTGTACATAAAAATTATAGGGAATTTTAAATTGCTAGTATTATGTTTCCTTTCTCCATGATATTTGGATTAAATATATGACTGAACTTCATGGATGCCAAAAAATTTCTTTTGTTCTGTTTTATATTTTATTTCCCTTGTAAAATGGGAATCATGTATGTTTTGGTTCATCACGATGAATAACTTGGTCAGTGCTTTTAGAGTATGTTCATTTTAACCTATTCCATTATAATTGTGTAGAAACCAAATTTGAATGATGAGTGTTAGATCTGTTATAACATGGTTTTGTGGAGAATACAATATTTGGGATTTATATGTGGTGTTGGGTACAATCTATGCATTGGAATTGGAGACATGATTATTTTGATGTAATCTAAGGGTGAATCATATTGGTGGTTTACTAATGTACTTGATGGGAAAATGAAAAAGGCTTGGTTTTGGTTGGCTAGTGATCCAACATATAAATTTTACAAAGAGTTGGATTCAAAATTGGGTGTGGATATTTGAACAATCTCATGATTTTTTGAGGGGTGGATAAATTTTTAGTGGATTGTGTGATAGCATGTTGGTGAGTGTGGTTGAGTATTATCATGAATGATATACTAAATAAGGAATCAATTTTTTCTTATGTGATATTTGCTTTAGTGATCTAGAAACCCCACTGATTGGGTCAATGGACAACTTGAAATGTGTTTTGGTGGGATATTGTGATTGTTGGGAGAACCACAACATGAAATAATCAACTGTGAGATGAAATTTATCTTGGGGAGAACCATGATATTTAGGATTGTCCAGTTTATGACATCATGGTTCCATAAGATGGATGTGTACATTTTATGAGGATCTCCAAACCTACACTCCTTTGTCTGGTGGTAAAAAAAATACATATAACATTGGTCATAATACCATGTGGGTTAAGGAAAGATATATATACACACACACACACACACACACATCATTTACAAATGTAAAAAATTATATCTCACAATAAATGCACCATCAAATGAAACAATGTTTTAGTGAATTTTGGAAATAGCCATAAAAGGAAATTACTATAACATACTTGTGAACATAATTTTATAATTGATCAATATTATTAGCACTTAAATACCCTTCATAGGTTATACATAATAACAAAATAGGGAATGACTACAAGATAATGATGTGATCATAAATAATCTTTAAGGGAAAACATTTCAATATTTTATCAGTGCTAAAATTATGTGAATATGAAAAACAAAATCATAAGAGAAATATGTTATTAAAAATCATTTAGAACAATATGATTTATATATAATTCACGATAGTGAGATATGTAATTTAAAACTATTTAAATATATATGATAGTATAAGATTATTATATATTGAACATGATCCATGGTGATTAATCATAGACATATAACATAGAAATGTATCTTGTAATTGAATAAATGCATAAAAATAATTATTTAGAAAACATAAACACAAATATCATAATAAAATGGGATATGAACTCTTGTACCTATGTCCTATACCATTGTGGGTTAAAAATTCATGTCCTTGAATACCGTTACATAGGGGGATATAAATTAAATTCCTTGTATCACATTACATAGTTGATTATAGATTGACATCCATATCTCCTATAACATTGTGGATTATGAATTCATTTCCTTTTCTCCGATAATTATCTTAGGAGATTTAACACATTTAAAAAAAGATTTCAGGTGAATATTGGACACCAACCTCAATATCCATGCATATGTTTTACATAAGATATCCATGACTAATCATGCCATGAAAATGCATGGGATGAAAACAAGTTCAATATATTCTCCCAATGGTTACACAGAACATTATATTAAATGTAAGTTAGTTGACAAAAAATATGGTACCCAAAATGATTATTTCATCGATCCATTTGTTGTGTGATTGAAAACATATAACTCCACAAGAGTTATATTTTTTTATTTAAATAAAAAAATCAAAATTAAATAGAAACTGATTATTTATAATGGAATTATTAACATTTTCTAAAAAAATATGATTTTATAAGTATCATTAGAAAATATCGTTTTCCCAAAAATTGAAAATCATTTTTTTCTAAAATTATTTCAAAAAAAATTATATATTATATTTTTAGGATATCTAAATATTATATTGAGGAAATGTGGAGAGTAAAATAAATTATACATTGAAGAAAGGGAATTTTAATCCACCATATTAAAAACATCTTTTTTGAAATCCACATTGTAAAGAGGGTGATAAATGTATCAATTTAGAACAGGTGTAGGTAAATTTTGATATCACTAAAAATAAAACAAATATTTAATTCAAAATAATAAAGGAGAACATTTTTAGAAATAGTGAACATTAAAATGGAAGAGAAATATTTTATTCAGATTGAATGAGAAATATACATAACAAAATCAAATTTAATAAAGAAATAATTAAATAAATATAATTAAAAAAATGAATGAGTAATGGAATTATAATAACATCATAGAATATAAGAAACCAACCTTGAGAATTTTCTTTTAAAGAATAATAATAATGACTCCGGAAAAGAATTTAAGTGAAGATAACCCCATATATATTTGGTAACAATTGAATCATATGTATTATATTGAGAGATTCATGAATGCATACATAATACCCATGTTATACTCATTAATATTCATAATAAAATATATTTGTTATACTAAATAAACTATTTAAAATAATAATAGGGCCATAACCTGAAAACATTCCTCAATTAAATGGGATTGAGATGTACACCACCAGAATATTTGTATTTATTGAATCAAAGGACCATGGGTATAAGGTCCCAACATTAAAAAATTACATAATCTTAAATTAAATTAATATTTCACATTGAGTATCTTTTCAATATTTGAGTCTTAAATAATTAGTCCATAAATATTACACTACATCCCAAAAATTAAAAGGTAGACACTTCTACTCAGTTTATTTTTTTCATAAAATAACAACTCTTACAAAAAATTCTTGTCTAGTTCTATGTTTTAGACAGCATGACTTATCCTTGATCCCATCCTTGACCCTATTCATCTTTAATTCCAATGAAAAACATTTCAAAATGTTCAATGAGCATAAAATGTTCTATAAGGGTTATAGAACAATGAAAGAACACATTAGTTCATCAATACATATATAACATAATCTCATTAACATACCTTATAAAATCATAGTATTTGTGAATAACACATAGTAATCAAGAATCATAAAGGTAACTTGTGGCAACCATAACATAGTTAAATTGTATCTTTCACAGCCATGTAGGGAGTTACATTTGGAATACCCATTACAATATATTCCCTAAATCTCTTAGGAAAAAAATATCGTTTACCTCTGTTATGTTACCCATTGCATTGGAGATCTATCACGGGCTCACCCGCCCAAGGTTTATCATGGAACCACCAATATACATAAACAATTCCCAATAACCATAACATATTAATAACATATAGAACATTCATAAATGAAAGATAAAATTTCCACATCACAATCAAAATATATCATTTCAACATATTGACATAATAAATGATTTATCAAACCATTTTCAAAACAATTTTAATATTTTAATAAATAGATTTTTGAATCAAAGGGCCCCATAAACCATTGAAGCTTTTGAAAGAAATTTTATTTTCAAAACATTCATTTAAAAATAAATAAATATTTAAAACAATTTTTAAAACATGTACATTAATGGGAAGGATTTAGAAGAATAAATCTTTCAAACAATTAAAAGATGTTTTAGATAAAGACATCATAACAAATGAAAGATGCTCGAATACAAATAATTGATGAATAACATTAATCAAAGCTTATAATATAATGATAATAAGGAGATTAATGATATAATTTTTCAAAGGGCAGTATATACACCATATAAAATCTAATTGGTGTATAACAACAAATAAGTCTCGATGAAATGTAAATTGAGACAAAGCCCCTTGGAAAAATCATATCCATAGATTCAAGACATATCAATGACATAATTATGTGTGAAAAATAATAATACAGCCATTATAAATGGATACTAAGTGTATTAAAATCATATCTCATTCACAAAAATTCATTGAATGACATAATCAAGAAGTATAAGTTTAACCAAAAACATATAAATTGGGTTAAGGTGTTCTCTTATAGAAATTTCACAGCCTAAAGATGTCTCATTAAAAATCATAAAATAATTTGATGAGAGAAAAAGGGGTTTCTCATCACATGGGAATAAAATGTAACACAATAATGATATAGAAGAACATATCCCAAAATAAGAAAATGGAATTTAAAATACATGACAAAAAAAGTCTTTTTTCAAAAAGATTGTGGTGAATGTTTCCCTTACTGATTTGGGAACAAACAAAACATACACCTCATAAAGGAAGTATCGTACAATGAAGTTGTAAATACCCATAAATTAATGTATGTTATCAAAAGAATAAAATCATTCTATGTACGTACACCACACAAAAGGAAATAGTTGCAAATATTGTATGAATCTCACGAGAATAAAATGTGAGATGAAAACACCTTACAATGTTGTAATCAATTGAGTCGTATGACCAAAAGTTAATAACCAAAAAATTAATCACAAAATACCATGAATATAAATATAATAATGAAAATATATATCAAATATAGTTAAAATATACACTACATGCAATAAATAAGTGGTCAACAATGGAAATCCCATGGAATTAAAAGTGAGATAAGAAACTCCTTACCTCGTGTCCGACATGACTCGTTTATTATTTAATCTCATGAATACTAAACTAAAGTTAATTTATTCTTACATAAAAACCTTTATCAAGTTTATTATTCCTTTTATATCACTTATTACCATGTTATAAACATCTTGAAATCATTTAAGTTAATAACGATCATTTTGACGATATTCGGTACTTGAGTTAGAAATGAACTTCTTATATTTACCTGTTCTCCATATGGTAAATACTACATTATCTAGAGAATGATATTAATTATCTACATATCATATAAATCACATATATATATATATTATATAAATGTATTTATAATATTACATAACATTTGGGGATAAGAAATGAAATGCACCATTCATGGAGACAGTAAGTCATACGTACGCATGAACTCTACCTTCATTTCTCTATATTATTTAATTAAATGAAAGCATAATGATAAATAGTTATATTAAAATTATAGTATAATATAATATATAATTTCATTAACTATATAGTTTATATGTTCCACATATGTAAGGAATAAGTCATATCATTCTGAGGGGGCGGTAGTCCGTACTTCCTCAAATGAAATTATCACATTTTCCCATTATGGAAATCATAAAAGTATGCTATAAATGAAAAATACAGAACTATATAAACAATATGAATATAATAAATTTCACATATAAATACAGTTCCATCATAATGGCCACCATAAGTAGTGGTAAGAGATGATTGAACAATCGTCATTTTAATCAGGTAGTAGTTTTCCGTCCGCAGAAACAACATGTTATTTACCCATTAGACGGAGGTGTGTGTAAGTGTAGCTCGAATACTTATCATAACAACAACCCAGTATTTTCAGGATACTGGATTTTTTATAAAAGAATTTATTTAAAATATTTTAGGGGATTGGAGAATAAAATAAAATAAAAGAACTTAAGATAAGACATTTCATTTAAATCGGGTAACTCCCTTTATTTTGAACCAAAAGAATTTGTTGAAGTGCCTTATGCCTAAGGTAATTATTCTAGGTAGAATATAGAGATCTTGAGAGAGTATTTGGGCAGAGGTTAGATGGTCCAAGGGGCTTGAGAGGTGTGATTAATGGGATAGAGGTCATGGATTTTTATAAGGGGGGAGGGGCTGTTTAGGAATGTTTGAAATATTGTTATATTATATAATGATTTTCTGTTTCTAATGGCCCAAAAATCATTAAAGTTAAATATACGATGACTATTGTTCAAAATAAAATCATCCAATAATAAATGAACAGGTTTTGAATATTTTTTTAATCATTATAATCTTATTTATTTAAATCATTCATTAATGAGGTAAACATTGCATCATTATTGTGTCATAAATAATTTAATTTATTGGACGTCTAAAAATAATAATAAAAATACAATGATGTTGGAAATATTTTTAGCTTTAAAAATAATATTTATAGTTGAATATATAACTTATATAATTCGATGTAAGAATTGATTTTCAAAAGGATATATCTTTATGTCATTTTTTCATTACTTTAAATTAATTAATATAAAGTATTACAATCTATTTTATATAGCTCCATGGGGTCCCAAAAAAGACCCAAGAATTCCCATGGTGGGAAATGTTTCAACAAATTTATTAACAAACATGTTAGGGTAATTTAATACTATAATAATGTTATTTTTACCATGAATTACCCGAGTTACCTATAACTGCGGTAAATACAAGTCAAAAGTTACTATTCCCAAAAGATTATTTTTATCTTATTAAACCTCATTTTAAATATAGATAAGATCCATGTATGTAGTATTTTCAAAATTCATTTCATAGAAGCGGAAACGTAATTTAAATGAAGAATTCAGATCTTTAACTACTACATAGTGTTTTCACTATTCATCAAAAAATTATAGTTTTCAGGAATATTAAAAAAAATCAGCCTAAGATATATTTGATATTATGAATTCGAAAATGATTTCTATTTTACCAAATTAAAAAAATATATATTGTGTTAATAAATTTAAAATTAATTCTTACCATCAAAACAAAAAAGCGTGTTTTTAAGAAATAATAACTATTAAAAGATCGATAGTGGTTTATGTCCAATTTCAATGTGAAATTACTTCCAATGACAAACATGGGATTAAACGAGAAAAGTATAATCAATTTACACTTTAAAACCAATTAAAAATATAATCCAACAATTTAAATAAATTATATTAAAAGGAATTTTTTAATTAAAATATAGTATTTTTTATGATTCATTAAAAAATGAACTTTATCAAAGAAATACAAAAAAAATTCCCAAAGGAAATTTTGATATCCGGATTCTATAGAACAATTTTTTTTTTCAAATTGAACATATAAAAGTTACAAAAACTAGATTTAAAAATGGTTTTCCATACAATGGCGGTAAATCAACCTTTTAATGAATATTAGAGTATTTATGCTTAAAATTAGATTCATGCACATTTTAAGCCTATAAATTTTGTTGGATAAATGTAAAAACATTTAACAAACATGTATAATGATTTTTTAATTAGTTATATTCATTCCCACCATTACATTGTCTAGGCATTAAATACCATTTAAAATAAGTATATTATATTACTATTTTTTAGTATAACTCAACGGAATTTTCAATATATGATTTCAAAGAAATCTGTTGTTGCATGTTGGGTACAACATTAATCGTAGAATCCACATCAAAGTAAAAAAGAAAATCTAATTCAAAAATATTTATAAATATGAAAATTTCTTAATAGTTGTTGGCTTTGGGATATTACATCCTTCCCCCCCATTGGGAATTTCATCCTCGCAATTTTAATATTTGGCTCGAAAACTTCATTAAATGTCCCACATCAGAAAACAATTCAATAAAACTATCACTTTAAAAAAGGAAGGATAAGTACAAAGTTATCCTGAGATAAACCGTACTAGGATTACATGTAGTAAAACATGTATATATAGGAAAAACTAAGTGTCACGTTTTGATAGAGAGTGATAGAAAACATGATTAGGTGATTGTTAACCACCAGAAAATCACAAACATGTGATGAGTTAAACGAGCTTTGAATCCCCAGTATAAAAAGTTAACTAACAACATTTTTGTTTTATGATCCATTTAATAAAGTTGGAAGATTTATTACTGATATTGACTAAGGACATAGGGAAATATAATTACTTTTAATGCAGAGTCTCGTCCTCCAGTAATTTTATAAGAAAAACTCATCTTTTCTCCAAACGATGAGTATTCAAGATGACTTGGCCACACCTAAGGTGCTAGAATGATCTTCAATATAATCACATAATACTCAATATATGAACCATATATTTCCCTTCTTTATTCATTAATAATACCAAAATCATTTGTACAAGATCAGATAATCCAAAAAAGGATAATCTTTTATAAAAAAATAAATACTACCCTTAATCTCCAAAATTGAGTAAACAATACCAAAATATCAACAAATACCTTTCAATAAAAAAATGCCCTTTATATCCTTTACAATTATCCAAACTATGTCTGAAACCCAAAATTCAAAATGACTTGATCACATAGTCTTCCATAGTAAATCTTATAATTTATCTCCAAATAACATCGACTACTCATAAAGTCTCATACTGAAGTGTAATTATCCGAATCACATATTCTCTATGATAGGTTATTCATTTTCATAAATAACTCAAACCTCCAAGTGTCTATAATAAAAACACTGATTATTCCAAAATAAAATTCCACCATTACTCATCAATTGAAATTCTAAAGTATTCTATTTTCATTAGGCATATAGTTTCCCCAAAAGAGAAAACGTCTTCCAAAACAACCTTTATTACATAACCCCCAAATCATTTTCCTATACTAAGGATATCCATTTCATAAAACATAAGATCTTGAATCAAATTATTCCTGGACAATAAAGTAATTTAACTAAATAGAATAAGTCATACAAACTAAGGACTTCATATAGTCCAATAGTAGGCAATAAATCCCAATCACACTTTGGTTGTGGGTTCGATTCCCGCAGCATTGTATGATGCGAGGGGTTTTCACACGTTCAACATGTTTTACCATTTTTAAAAAAAATTATAATTTTATAACATTCTCGAAAATGAGATAAATACCACAAAAATAACCATAACATGTTTTATCTACAAATGTTACCTCATACCTAGCATTTTCATCCCAAAAGTAATAACCAGTAATATCCTCAAATTAAAGGATCATATAAACCCAAATGATTCTTTATAACTATATCCACAAAATAATAGATAATTATTTGTTGAATTAAATTTTCATATAAAAAACATCAGTGTTCCACATACAGGAAAAATACTTCCAATGTAATCACATAATCAAAAGTTCCATAATACATTTAAGCATTTCATCGTTATAAAATCTACCATAAATCTTGAATCCCTTATATGTGGACTTCCTACTCATTCAACATTCTTCATGATACATTATCAATTCTATTCCAACATATTTGGAAAAAAATATCATGAATCATATCCTAGGATTCAATAATGTTAAAACACTAGTTAAGATATAATAGATACATATAAATGGTCATTTTCAGTTTCTTGATCTTCAATTGGAATGACATTAGGTATTGGTAAAAATATATTTGTATGATCCTAGTGATCCCATTCATTAACCTTCTTCATAAAAAATCTTTTTTTATAATGACCATGTACACAACATTTAAAACACTCAATTTACCCCTCCGAAAGAACTTCTTTCCCTTTCCTAGAGTCAATTGGGTGCTTCTTTTTTCCATGGAAGGTTCTTGATTTATGACCTCCATTTCCACATCTATAGCAACTTCCCATCCCTTTAAAGAATTTTCCCAGGACTTTCTTTCCACATCGTTGACATATTGGTTTTTTAATATACTTAACTTTGTGATTATTACCTAAACATCAGTACGGATTTATTTCTCATATATTCTAATCCTTATAAAATTCTCCAAGGTTCTCATTGTCAATCGTGACTCCAAAGAGTTGATTTATAATAATGACAAGTGTTCTCATTCAAGCTCTCATTTCATTAATTTTCTCGTTTATACAACTGTCATAGTTTTCATCACAACAATAGTTACTTTAGTTCCTGTAAGATCTATCAATTTACTAAAACCAAAAAGGTTAGTGTATGTATATCAGTAAAATCATCATATAATATTTTATAGGGAGGGTAAACTCGAGGATAAAATTATTCATGTTATCTTAAACTCATTAAATTTATCTAAAATAACAAAGACTCTTTCTATTATGCTAACCATTATGGTTATGTCACTTATACTTGAATATCACACTAAGCTCTAATATTGTCTAAACCAACCTATGATACCAACTATAAGGAACCATCCTTAAAACATTACATAATCTTGAATTAAATTAATAATTCACATTATGGATCATTTCAGGTTTAGATTTTTAGAGAATTTGGCCATAACTATACCACATAATCTAAAAAATTACAAAATAGACACTTGTACTCAATTTCAATTTTTTAATAATGTAAACACTCTTAAAAAAGTCATCTGTAGTTCCATGTTTTAGACAACATGACTTATCCTTGATCCCATCCTTGACCCTATTCATCTTTAAGTCCTTTGAAAAACATTTCAATACTTGGGATGAGCATAAAAAGATCAGTAAGGGTTATAAAACAGATAAAAAAACATTAGTTCATCAATACATACATTACATAATCTCATTAACATACCTCATGAAATCATAAGATTTATGAATAACACATAGTAATCACAATTAATAAAGATAAATTGTGGGATCCATAACATACATACGTTATAGCTTTCACAGCCACTCATGGATTTACATTTGGGATACACATCACAGTATATTCCCTAAATCTCTTAGAAGAAGCATTATTGTTTACCTCTATAACATTACCCAATGCATTGGAGATCTATTTCGGGCTCAACTGTCCTAGGTTTATCATGGAACCACCTGTATACGTAAACAATGCCTAAAAACCATACCATATTCATAACTCATAAAACATTCATAAAGGAAAGATAACATTTCCACATCATAATCACAATATATCATTTCAACATATTGATATAATCCATGCTTTATCAAACGATTTTTAAAACCATTTAAAAAATTTAATAAAGGGATTTCTGAATCAAAGTTTCCCATAAAAATATAAAGCATTTAAAAGAAATTTTAATTTCAAAACATTCATGTCCATATAAATAAATCCTTAAAATCATTTTTGAAACCTGGATATTAATGATAAATATTTATAAGAATAAATCTTTAAAACATTTAAAATGATATTTTAGTTAAAGTGTTCCTAACCTAATGAGAGATTCTTGAATACAAATAATTGGGAAATAACATTAATCAAAGCTTATAATATCATGACAATAAGGAGATTCATGATATAATATTTCAAAGGTGAGTATATAAACCATATAAAATTTAATTGGTGTATAACAAAAAATGTTCCTCAATGGAATATAAATTGTGACAAAGCCCTTTGCAAAGATCGTATCCTTAGATTAAGAACAAATCAATGACACAATTATGTGTAAAAAATAAGAATAAATCTAATATAAGTGTATATTAACTGTAATATAATCATAGGTCATTCACAGATATTCATAGCATGACATAATCAAGAAGTATATGTTTAACCCAAATAATTGAAATTGGGTTAAAGAGTTCTCTTTTAGAAATTCTACAGCCTAACGACGTCACTTCAAAATTCCAAAAATATGTTGATGAGAGAAAAAATTGTTTCTCATCCCATGGAAATAAAATGTAAAAATATAAGGATATATGAGAACATATCACATCATTGGAAAATGGAAATTTAAATACCTGACATAATATAATTCTTTGTCTAAAAGTGTGTGCTGAAAGGTTCCCTTACCGATTTGGGAACATACAAAACATACACCCCAGGAATGAAGGATCGTATAATTAAAATGTAAATATTCATAAATAAATGTATGTTACACAAAGAATACATTAATGGGCAGTACATACACCACACAAAACGAAATGGTGGAAAATATATCATGAATCTTAGAGGAATAAAAAGTGATATGAAAACCCCTTACCACGTTGTAATCAATCGAGTTTTACGACCAAAAGTTAATAACATCCAAATGAATCACAAAATACCATGAGTATAAATATAATCATGATTATATATATCAAAAGGTAGTACATAATACACCACATGTAATAAATAATTGGTGAACAATGGAAATCCCACAAAATTAAAAGTGAGATACGAAACCCCTTACCTTGTGTCTGAGTTGACTCGTTCATTCATTAATCTCCTAAATAATAAACTAAAGTTAATTTCTACTTTCTTAAGAACATTTTCCAAGTTTATTATTCCTTTTATATCACTTATTACCATGTTGAAAATATTATGTAATCAATAATGTTAGTAATAGTCCTTTTGATGATATTTGGAACTTGAGAAAAATTTATCCTTCTTTTATTTACAAGTTTTCTATGTGGTCAAAAGTACATTATCTCCATAATTATATTCATGATTTATATATAATATATATCATATATATCATGTATATATATTTATTTATAATATTACATAAATTTCAGAGATAAGAAATGAAATGCAACATTCATGGAGAAGGTAAGTCGTACATACGCATGAACACTACATTCATTTCAATTTAAATTTAATGGAATGAAAACTTAATGACAAATAGCTATATTATAATTCCATAATAATATCATATATAATTTCATTAACTCCATCCTTTATACATTCCATGTATGGAATGAACGAGGCATATCACTTTGAGGGGCGGTAGTCTGCACTTTTTTAAAGGAAATTATCGTGTTTACCCATTATGGAAACCATAAAAGAATTATATAAATGAAAAATACAGAAGTATATAGACAATATAAATATAATATATGTCACATATAAATAATGTAACTTTATAATGGCCACCATACGTGGTGGTAGGAGAATATTGAACAATCATCATTTCGTGAGGCAGTAGTTTGTTGTCCACAGAAACAGTATGTTCTAAACCTATTAGACAGAGGAGTGTGTAAGTGTAGTTAGAATACTTAAATTAAAAAAACCAAGAATTTTGAGGATACTATTTTTGTTATATAATAATGGAATAAAACATGTTTAGGGGGTTTGAGAAGTAAAATAATAGAAAAGAACTTAAGAGAAGACGTTACCTTTATATCAGGTAACTCCCTTTGGTTTGAACCAAAAGGATTTCTTGAGGTGTCTTATGCCTAAGTTAAAGCTTCTATGTATAAGAGATGAATATTTAGAGCTTATTTTGTAAGAGGTTGGATGATCCATGTGGCTTTTCAGGTGTGAGTAGTGTGTTAGAGGTGAGGGCTTTTTTTAGGGGGAGGAGGGGCTCTTTAAGAAAGTTTGAAAATATTATTTTATCATATAATGATTTTCAGTTTCTATAAGACCAAAACTCATTAAATCTGATGATATGATGACTATTGTTTGGAATAAAATCATGAAATAATAATTGGGCATTTTTTGGATATTTTTTTATTTTTTATAATCTTATTTATTTAAATCATTAATCAATGAGGTAAACACTACATCATTATTGTGTCAAAATTAATTTTATTTATTTGATGCGAAAAAATTATAAAAAAATTACATGATATAGGAAATATTTTTAGAAATAAAAATAATATTTATATTCTAAGATATAACGTATATAACCCCATGTATGAATTGATTTACTAAATGATAATTTTTTCTGTCATTTTCTTCATTACATTAAATTAATTAATATAAAGTGTTATTATCACTCTTAAGTGGCTCAATGGGGTCCCAAATTCAACCCAATGATTCCCATAGTAAGAAATGTATCATCCAATAGTATTATGAAACATTTAGGGTAATTTATTATTATTATAATATTATTTTTACCTTGAATTTTCCTATTTACCTTTAAAAGTGGTAAATAAAAGCCAAAAGATACTATTCACTAAAAACTATTTTCATCTCATTTAACAAAATTTTATGTACTGATAACAAATATGTATGTCAGATTTTTTAAACTAAATTCACATTTGCGGTAAAATTTCATATAATAGAAGAAGTCAGGTTTTTAACTACTATTTCGTGTTTTCACTATTCATCAAAAATTGATGGTTTTTAAAAAAATACAAAAAATTCATCCTATGATATATTTGATATTGCAAATTAAGAAATGATGTCTATTTTTCCCAATTCAAACCATATAAGTCTCAATAATTAATTTAAAATTAAATCCCCTTGTCAAAACAAAAAAAGTTCTTTCAAGAAATAATAACTATAAAAATATTGACACTTGTTTATGTCCAATTTCAAAGTGATAGTACTTCCAATGACCACAATTGGATTAAATGATAAAAATATAATGTAATTAAACATTAAAACCAGTTAAAAAGATAATCTAAAAATTTAAATAAATTAGATTAAACAGATTTTTTGAATTAAAATATAATATTTTTCGTTATTCATTAACAAATGAACTTTACCAAAAAAATATCAATGTTTTTCCCAACATTAATTTTGGTGTCCCGATCCTAAAAAATATTTTCATTTTTTCATATAGAACATATTAAAGTGACAAAAACAAGATTTAAAAAGGGTTCTCCATCAAAAGGTGGTAAATCAACATTTTAATGAATATTAGAGAATTTATGCTTAAAATTATATTCATTCCAATTTTAAGCCTCAAAAATTTATTGGATAAATGTAAAAACATTTAAAAAACATGTATAATCATTTTTTAGTTAGTTCTATTCATTAGTTCCATTACAATGGCTAATCATTAACTACCATTTAAAAAATAATAATATTTTTTATTTTCCGGTATAACTCAACATTGTGTGCTAAATAATATTTCAAGGAAACCGATTGTTTTATGCCGAGTACGCCATAGAACGGAGAATACCCTTTAATGTAAAATTAAAATTTAATTAAAAAATGATAATAAATATGAAAATGTAATATTTTTTATTCACTTGGGATGTTACAATTTGTTTTAGAACATTAGATTTATTTGTAATTATATTTGACTTAATCATAGTATCATAATAACATACATAGAATAAAAAATAAAACATAATGTTTAAAATATGTGATTAGAATATGATATTTCTTAAATAATGTAATGTGGGACGAAAAAACCTTATGTATTTTATAAAATGCGATTCAATGTATATCAAATTGATAAAACATGAAATGAAAATTTAAATACAAATAATTAATAGATAATCATGATATAATAAATCCAATAAGAATCATATACACTATATAAAAAATGTTATCATAATGCAAAACACGTATCATATCAGGAAATTTGAGACATAAGCATTAGAAACATCAAAACTTTGATGTAAGAATCATCTTATTATGATTTTATAATATTTATATGTGAATAAATATAAAAAATTGGGAATAAATAATAATAAAATCGTTGTTAAAATTATACCGAATATATAATAATGAAATTTAAGAAGATGAATTATTACTAATGAAAAAGATAATGAGTTCATAAACACCCTTTCCTTGTAATCCCGACTATGATGAAATATTTTTAACCTCAATTATAATAAAAAACCTTGTTAGTATCTTATTTTTGAATAATATATATATATATATATATATATATATGTATATTACACTATATAATATTAATTTATTATCAATTATTAAAAATTTATTAGTTGTTTTTATTTTACCCTCATCATCGAATTTTAGCAATTTTGATTCTTTTGTGCATGACTTGAAGTGTGGATGTTGGTTAAAATTCAGGAAAATAGATTTATAATTACTAGATTATCCATGGTCCCATAGTATATTATATATAATTATTTATAAAATCTTTTTTCAGTCCATGAAAATTTTAGTAATGATTTGTAAAGACAGAATTTCTGACGAATGTACTTCGATAATTTTTTTAAAATACAAGTTGGTATGTTAATAACACATTTCATATTAACGTAAAATCTATAAAACAATAAAATTTTCATTAAAAAATTTCAATTCATTATATGAAACTTTAATACAATGTATTTATGGTGATTATGAAAAAGTAATATTCCATTCCATGTTTGAGGTAGTCTATATTCACACGTAAATTTAGTTTTCATTTTATAGAAAATTAAAGAAATGTAGAGATAATTTTAGAATTTTAAAATAATATTTTTTATAAATTAAATATATATTCCAGAAATAACATTTATTAACAAAAAAAATAATGAAATAATGAAAAATGAAAAATAGTGCTTCGAAGTGGAAGTATTCTCGACGTACACATCAATAACAGTCTCATTTTTTTAATTAAGGTGGAAGGGTTGATAATAATTTTAAAATTAACAACATACCATTTAATTATATTAAATATAATTATTTAAATATATTATATTGGGAAAAATATGTTTTCATGAGAAATATTGAGAATAAAAGAGTTAAAAGATGAATAACACTCACTTTGAGAGTTTGAATGTTCTCTAAGAGGGCCTCATAGAAAATGATGATTTAGATATTTTATTTGGATGAATATGGTTGAAAATGTGGTATATGGATATATTTTATCTTAAAAATGTATAGTTTCATGTTGAAAAAACATTTTTGAGTTTATATAATATGGTGGGGGAAGTATCCTTTTATGAGTGAAAATAATGTAATTTTTCCAATAACATAATAGGACAAGTCGCTATTCAATAGATGTGGATGAAATGGTGAAAGATAATGAATATTGGATGAGCATGGGTCAAGGATCATGTTAGACACTCATTTAGATACATGGTTTGCATTATATTTGGTATTTTATAATTCATTTTATCTTTTTAACAAAATTAACTTATACCATAATAACACTTTCTTTATCCTTGATAAATAATTTTTATAAATAAAGTAAAAATATCCTTATATGATAATTTATATTTAATGGTTCAAAATATTAAAATAATTTATCATATAAAATCTCTAAAATAAATAAAAATTAATGATGAAATACTATATGTATAACACATAATGATATTTTGTAGAAAAAATATTACATACATTTTAAAATATTAATCATATGATTATAAGTTAAAATAAATATTTTAATAATATTTTTTACTTGTGAAATATATATTTGGTTTGGGAAATTTTTTCAAAAATATTAAAATCATTATGTATCATAATGATTTTATAAATGTTGATTAGTCACTAAAAGTGGCTAATATTCATTGTTAAGTTCTTAATATTAATGTGTTTAAAAGTTCATAAACATCAATTTTAGTCCAATTCAGAAATTGAACTTCATTTCCCATCATTGTGCAATTCATGCTTAAAATGTCAATTTGGGCCCACTCAATAATTTTCTTGTGTAAATTAAAATATTCATCATTTTAATTTGAAATTTTGGGATATGATTTACCACTTTGTTTGGAACATTTTATCTTTTAGGTCCGATGGATGAATCCCAAAGGAAGATGGAGAATTTTGCGCCTGAAGGCAGAAACATGCTGGAAAAAGCATAATGGGCCTAAGGCCCATCAAACAAATGTGGGGCCCAGAAACCAAGCCCAATGAAGCTCAAATTTATACAGTAGAAAGATAAAAATATGAGGATCATTTTATTCAACTGTGGCCGGAGCTAATTCTGATTTTATCATGATTATAAAGGGATCTGAAGTTTAGATTTAAATGGTGGACTCGTCATTAATGCGCAGAAATCCGTTCCACCATTTCGACCATAACTTCCAAACGGCTGAGCTAAATTTCCTGAAATTGTTACAGCTCATATAGGACACATGGACGAAGATATTTTATATTTATGACACCTCCGGAATCGGCCTTCTTCAATTTCTAATTCATACGTCAAAATGGAGGACGAATCTGGACAGTTTTCCGGGTCAACTTCGAAATGTCAATTTCCTTTTGACTCTCTTAATTGTTGAGGGGTGAATTAATTGTTGGGGGATGTACCTAAGGCTCCTAATATTCCTATATAAGGAGCTATTGGTGAAGGGAATGGGGGTGGAATTTTTTCTTATCATCTTGGATGCTTTGTTTCATTGTAATGTTTTGCTTCCAAATTTCATTTGTAATGTTTTCCATTTCCATGTAAGTTTTTCTTTTTGTTCTTAATCAACTTCTTCTCTTATATATTTTCCATTTCATTTATTAAAACTTTATAATCACAAAGCACAGTGATATCTCTGTGTTGTTGTGAATTAGTTCACACATAGGTGTGAATTTCATTCACACACACGGAGGAGTGCTCGTTATTTCCGCGGTTTTAATTTCTTCAATCCAATTCTTGTTAGTCATCTTCCGCCCACCATTGAGAGTATACCATCAATGGAGGGCTAAACCCTTAATGGGTTGATCTTAGGAGGATTCAAAGGCTGGGTTGAATGTTATTTTATGAACGAATTGTTGTTAAATGGATAATTAATTTAAGATATCCATTCTTCAGTTATTTCTACTCTTCATCTTTACTGTGTTTGAGCAAAATAAATTCAATTACTAAATGACCATATACCTCGGAGAGATCATGAATTTGGTTCTCTAAGTGTATAGGGGATTAGTAATTGTGTTTAGTAAGCACCAAACCAGAAAATGATGAAGGTAGTGTTATTTTTGAAGAATGGATTCATCAAGAATTAATAAAACCAAAATTGTTTAAAGAAGTAAAATTCATTCAATCCACCCCAAGCATAATCCTAGATCAACCCATTTTCATTAAATTGAATTCACGTAGGTGTCTTAGTGTTATTTAAAACATCTAAATCAAAACCAAAGTTGGCTACTTCATAGCCCATCCTTCACCAAATCATAGCGTCTCAAGGTTACTTCTTCGGTCCCTGTGGACTCGACCCCTACATGTACTACATCGATCGCTTTTACCCGTAGGGTAAATTTGGGCGCAACCAAATGTTATGGTATTTTTACAATTATTATTTTATATCATTCATATAAAAATATATATTTTCAAGAAACACTAAAAATTAATCATAATAATATACTATAATTTTTATCCTAAAAGTTAACATAATTTTTTAAAATTCATATTATCAAAATATGGAATTTTTTATTTAAATGAATATACTGAATCTGAAGAAGAAAAAAATTTATAGGAAATTTTTTTAAAACATTAAGTGTTTTTAATATTTTTTAAAATCAATTAATAATTAATTACAATATATTAGTCTATACGTTGAAGCATTAAAAATTATAATATTAATGTTTTAAAATTTATCAATTTTATTTATTAGGATTGAATACATGAAACATTTGAAAAAATTACTTCATTGAAAAAAACCCCTATTTTGAATGAAGTAATATAAATCATTTATCATCTAAATTTAATCATTTTTAATGGATTTCTGTATTTTAATAATTATTATTTTTAATCGTCTAAAATTTTTTTTAAAAAATTTCATGTAATATTTCATGTAATATTTTAATTCGATATTGCCTATGGAGAAATCAGTTAAACATTATATTTAATTACAGGAAAAATACTTACTAAAAAATTAGGGCATTATATAGTACCACAATTAAAAAAATTATATCCTTGGAATTTTAGTTTTCATTAACTAATTTTGGAAGTTGATTGATCTTTTAGAAACTCTATAAACATTTTCTACAGAGATATCAACCTCATAATCTTAAATAATAGAAGACTCGCCATTTTCCACAAAATAGTCGTGTATTTCGATATTCCGTTATCTCAAAAAGATTTAACAAATATTCTCTTATAGTTGGATATTTGAATTTATTCCTTTTAGAATTTCATTTTCATTATCCAATTTTAAATAAAATATGATACAAAAAATGGCTATCATGATACTATCATATGAAAATAAATCATCAAATGAATAAGATAAAATTCCCTTTGGTTCCCTCTCCTATAAAAAGTTCTCTTAGCATAAGATAGATTCTGTTAACAGTTGTTTTCATTAATAAAGGAACACATGTAGTTCATAACATAACCCTAAAAATAATTACCCAACATTATCATTCAATTTATAACAATATTCTAGACCAATTTTTTTAAATATATCCAATATAAATTAAACTTACCCAACATCCAAAAAAAGATCATATCAATTATTTTATATCATAACTCATGAATCATTATGGTTTAACCCATTTTACCCATAGAAATTTCCTATTATGTTTTATAAATGAAATATATTCAAATCCCATATTTTGGATCATAAAGACCGTGTGAATCAACAAAGCATATCCATAATGAGGGTCAGACTAGGAGTTTAGTTAGGACTCTTTGTCATGATGAATGTAAAGACTGAGTTTATAACAAAATATCCTTTTCAGGTTTATTACCTTCAGTTGAATATGTTCGGAAGAATGAGTCCACTTATTTTTATATACAAAGGGATTTCAATTGTGGAAATAACACAATATCTTTTCACTAAAAAATTAAGTATGTTATCCTATAACTATAATAATTCCATGGGGATTCCTAACATTTATCATGTTTTAATCACCAAAAATAAACAAATTAATCCAAAAAATGACTAATCATTCCATTGAATCCAAATATGGTTTCTAGATAAGTTGTCTGGGGATTGATGCGAATTATACATATATTACAAATAGAATTAATACCATGTGAGATAACATAAGATAAAAATATATTTATTTTACGTCATTTCTATAAGTTAAACATTACATCTGACAAAAATATATAATCCCATGATATTATAGTATATCTTCAATGATTACAAGCTACATAAGAAAACTGTTTTATAATAATTTTAAACATTCTCCATAATTGGACCATAGTTGACCGCTTTCTAGACTCATCAGTGGTTAAACACATTTTTATAGCATAAAGAATTGAGAAAAAAATGATAGAGATAAAATTTATAATAATGGAAAACATATCCACATTTAATAATGGGTTAAATTATAATAATTAGATAAACATTAGATTTTGGGAAATATTATATGATATAGAACATGGAACAATATGAGTTGTCCATATGTCATGAGAGCATGACATATGATATCAAATGAAGAAACATTTACCATGGTATAAAAGTGTTTGATATAAAAAAAATTCCACATATAATAATCTTACTCACATGAAATATAAATATTCCATGTCATTTAATCATAGAATAATATATAATTATTGAACAAATATAAACACATAAATCATTACTAAATTGGTCAGGAGATCACATCCCTAGACCCCATAACATAGTTGGTCTGGAATTCAATTCCTAATTTCCCATAATTATCAAATGAGTTATAAAACATTAACTAAATAATTGGATGGTGATATAGGACCCCACCCATGAAATAAAATATAAATAATAATGTGAATAATATATGAAACAGAATTATAAAAGGACAAATTATAACTCATTAAATGGATATTGTGTTAGGAAGAACACTTACCTTATACTTTAGACAAACACAAAACATCTTTAACCTATTATATAATAATCCTAAAAATATTAATAACTAATTCCAAAAAATTATTAATATATATTACGCTATATAAAATTCATTTAAAATTATTTATTATACATTTATTAGTTCGTTATTGTTTTTTTAATCATAGATTTTAGTGGTTTTTCTTTTTTCACACATGAATTATTGTATTTGTATCTACTTATGTTCATAGAATGAAATTTAATCATTACAATATTATATAATTTAACACTATATATTAATTATATTTATTCATAAATCCCTATTTTTATTCCATGTCAGTTTTAGTAATGATTCAGGAAGGTGGAATAAATGATGAGTATTATTCGATAAATTTTTATAAAGAAAAGATGATATGTTAAAGAAATTTTAATTATTAATATAGAACTTCAATAAATTAAAATTTTCATAAAAATTATTTTAATTCATTATATAAATTCATTTAATCGTCCTTGTAGTGTGGTAATTGAAAATAAACATGTTGTTCTAAGGAGATTGTAGTTCACACGTACACCAATAAGATGTATTCATCATATATAGAATGGGAAAATAGTAGAAAATGGTTTCTCCATTCATAATCTTAAATATTTTATGACTTTAATATCTATTAATTAAATATCCTTTTTATCCATCCACATAAATAGGTTATAAAAAATTAAAAACATTACTTCATCAAGGTTGTATTATGCATATATGCGTGAATGTAATTCTCACTTTTATAAGAAATTTGGAGGTGTAAATTATATTTATATCATTACAATAATAAAAATTAATTTTATTAATAATATCAATGTAATTTTATTATATTAAGAAAATTATTTTTTGAGGAAATTTAGATAATAGAAAATTTTAAGATGTGACTATACTCGGGTTGAGAGTTTTATCCTTCAATAGAAGGACCTCTTGGAAATGGATAATTTACGAATCTTCTCTAGATCACAGGGTTTCCAATGGTGGAATAAGTATATTGTGGATGAAAAAACTAATCATTTTTTAGATAAAATAATAATTTTGAGTACATGTAAAAGGGTTGTGGGTGTATCCTTTTATAAGAGAGGAGAGTGTAATTTTCATAATGATAATAAGGGATTGTAACTATTCAATTAACATTGATAAAAAAGTGTAAAATAATGTTGAGTATACGAGTATATGTTCTTAACTATCAAAAGCACTAATTTTGAGATTATTTTTGAGTGATTTATGGTGTTTTCTCAATTGCATTAGATTTATATGAGAAATAAAGTTTACCCCCATACCTCATTTATAAAACATAGTATCTTATTTATTTAACATAAAATAATATTGAACTAATTATTTTATTTTGATATTACTATTATAAATAGTAAAATCCATTTATAATATTTAATATAAAAAAATTATAAAAATATATTCTACAATAATAAGTGTACGTGCATAATTTTTGTTTTGAAAAAATAATTATTAGGTTCAACAATGTTAATCATTATTTTATAAATTAAACGCCATATTATAAATTTATACTATTCATTAATAAATATATATTTACCTAATAAAACCCCATTATAAATTTATATGTCATTTTAAATCCTAATTAAGTCAAAAAGGATGTGGTATTTGCAAAAATATATTATAGACTATTCACTTAAAAATAATTTTTTCTAGAAAAACCCCATAACGTTATTCTATGTTAATATTATTATGGAGAATCCAGGAATTAGGATTAAATTCTAAAAATGATATTATAATATTTTGGAATTTAACTTTAAAATTGAAATACAAAATATAATGAAAGGATTGTTTTATAAATAAAATCCCTTTTAAACATTAAGTGTTCTTACTATTATATCATATCAATTAATAATAAATTTTAATATACTAGTTCAATGATTCAAATATTTAATTTTATCATAATCATACATTTAAATTGATCAATTGAAATTTTTATCATACAAAATGACACTAAAAACAATTCTTGGAAAAAAATCAATTTTAGAATTAAACAATGTAAATTATTTATCCTTTAAATGTAAATTTTTTTAACTCATCACTATATATTTAATTTCAATTTGTCTAATGATTCTTATAAATTTTCTAATATGTTGGATTTTTATAATATGATGCTCATTGTGGATAATTTATTAAACATAGAATATTATTAAAGTAAAAAAACTTACTAAAATCTCATTGTGGTTTAGTCCTGATCCATCTTGGTATTGCATTTTTTTATGATAAAGTTGATCAATTCTTGATGAATTGTAAACCCTGTTTTGGGCGTTGTATTCCTTATTTTTTTAATTATATAGTAGAATGCAACCAGTGGGTTTTCAATTGATGAATGAGGTTGGATGAGATTGATGGTTAAAGGACCGATGAGTCTTATACAGGATGTGAATTTCTATAGTGGTGAAATTTTAATACATTGGGTCCTTTATGTGTAGTAAAATTCATAGAGAATTTTAATTATTAAAGGTTATGACGTGTTTATTTTGAGAACAAGGAATCAGATCCAGGTTTCAAGTGGTGGATTATCTCTAGTATCTGTTTTACGATATGGATCAAGGCCCCTGAAGTGTTTTAGTTTTTTGGATGAATGGAGAAGTGATTTTAGGTGAAACTGTAGTTTAATATTTCTATTTGTTCATTAACATGGGGAGGACTACATTTTTGTAGACCCCATGGTCAAGGGATAACTTAAGAGGTTAGGGATAATGGAGTTCATGATAGAGTGGTGCTTTAGGTGTATTCCATATGGAAAATTCAAGGACCTAACACATGATAGACAATCCTTGGTGGATATTTTATTGGACTATTAGATGTGTTAAACTATGGTATATGTAATGGTATAACAAACTTTCTATTTATATTAAATGATGAGTTGGGAGTGGGAGGATTTAACTGTAATCCTTATTGTGTTAGGAGCTTGTGGGTCTCTTGGGGGAAGTACCCCATACCATAGAACAAAAAAATATCCTCAATATCCCCTCCAATGTTTTTATACTAAAAGGTACATCCCCCTCATTTTTCAGAATCCCTAACACTCATATATTTTAATATTCATTTGGATAAACTAGGGAATATCCTTTAATTTCATCCTTTTCATCTCTCATAGAAATAAGGTGTTTTTTGTGTTTCATCATTTTTTATTGTGATTACACCATTCTTCAATATATTCCCCTCTGGTTTCTCCATATCATTTTTGATGTTTTTATAGGGTTTCATTTATCATCCCATCTTGGAATAGTAGAATCATTATAATGTGAAAATTATTTGGTACAACATAGCTAATGAATGTACTTGGATAACATATGCACACCATCATAAATTGTTTTTTATGAAGTTATGTCACTCAAAATTAACATTTTATTCTACTAGACCTGATTCTCAGAGTTGGATAAAGTTGTGAAGTCCAAGGTGTTATGCACTAAAAATGATATTACAATCATGTAGTATAAGCCCATTAAATTAGAAAAAGATGATTCTTTAATTACAATTCTCTTCAATGTATGAATTTTCATAGGGGTTTTGACAAAATAAAATAAATTTTGGTTATTGAATTGATGATTCATGTTTGGGGTTTCTCCATGAATGGTTATAGGGCTATTCTATATGCCTTTTGAAGGTGGTATTTTGTGGTTTCGAGGATAACATAGTTTGTTTCTAAATTAATTTCATATAGTTGAAATGAAATGAGTAATTAATTATAAATGATTACAATTAATTATTTGGATTTATGAGTTTTTATCGGTTCTTGAAAAATGATGTGATTTTTGGATTATCCAAGTTGGTTAGTATGATGTTGTGATTTAATGCGAATGAATCAAATTGAGGATTGTCTTCCCATTAGAGTACTCATTCATTAAATTTATTTATTTATGATTTATAGGACATATTCTTCATCTAATATTTTATATTGATATTTTCAAATGAAATAAATAGTTTATTTAGAATGAAATGCATGTGGATGAATCCATGTGTCAAGGGTCGTGATACACCCATGTATAGATATTGATTCATTTCCACCAATGGTAGTGGTTGTGACTAATGCTGTGTGACTTGAGATGCATGGACCCTAGAAATATGTAAATGAGTATGTAAGCATATTGTACATTCATATAGGTTCATTAGATACAAAAAATTGAAGGGATATGATTGGTTTATGGTGATAAGCACTAATATTCCATGATGGACCTGTGAGGTGACATAGTTTAATTATATTAGTCTAGGTGACTGTGTGTAGAGGGATCCTCCTCCATTGAAATGTTAGTCCCTTGGTAGATGTGTTCTAGGTATATGGATAATTTTTTTGTTTGATGTCAATCAGTGATGAATTAGAATCAGGATGGGTTTGAGGATATCTACCTGGTGTGAAACATATACAAGTATAATTAGGTTAAGAATGAGTCTTTTAATGATTAAGTTGATGTCCAGGGTATGTTTTATATTTGATTGAATTATGTGGACATGTGAGATGAGACTGTGAAAAGGCATCCAATTTGGGGTGTTTGTGTTGTGTTGAGACCTAGGTGATAATTGAGAGTTCCCTTGTATTGTGTAGCCCATATGAGGTTTAGTTTGGTTATGGGTAGTGAGGATTTCAGTTGTAATCATAGAACTAAAATTGGTGATGTGAGCATGTTATGACAATGTTAGAAATTATTAGACTTGTTCTTGGGAGGATGATGTCTATTATGTGATATGTGTTTGGGTGGATGTCCTTCTGTGATGATATGTATTATATGGGATGACAACTGAGGTTAACACGTGGGTCTAGGGAGGATGTTCCATTTAATATATTATTCATTGAATTGAGTTTTGGGGAATTTTCCCCAAATATATATTTTTTATTTTTTTACGTTTAATGAATCATCAATATGGGGTCAGGCTCCAAGTTGGTTATGAGTATCCAGGTAATGAGGGACCAATTCCTTGTTTCGGGTAGAGGATTTGACCCTCATGTGTTTGAATTTTATTATTGTTCATAGATAAAATATTCCCTAGCGATTTTAATTATAATATTAGAATGTGTAGGTTTTAACCAAGTGGAATCATATGTTTTAGGGATGGATATATTCCCCTTGGGTGGTTACTTGAACATAGATAATGTCTACACTATCTAAAGTTGGCCTGGTATTCTAATGTAGCTTCTGGGAGAGGGTTTTGGTCCCCATGGGTTGTGTGATAAGCTCAGAGACACATTGAAAATGGTTGAATCATGTATATGAGATCCCATGTGACATGTTTGAATCCAAAAATAGGTGATGATTATTTATTTATTTTTCTTCCACAGTTATTTTTTATCCAGATCATATCACACATACATACATTTCATTAAAATGTTATGTTTGGTTACACATTCTTCGTTCCATGGTGAGGTTCACTCACACCCTACTCAAGAGTCCATGGGACATGGATACCATTTTTAGACTCATAGTTTTCAATATTAGGGTTACAATAATTAATATGATTCATGAATGAGTGGGATTGATCATATATATTGGGAGATATGGATTGAGGTGTGGCTTAGGGATTGAAGATCCCTATGTAAAATCAAAATATTTATTTATTGAATCGTAATTGTCCCAACAAGAGATCTGTCAATACAGAATTCTCATACCATGAGTCTTCATGATCACAAACATCCATAATATACTTATTTATAACGTTATTTTTTACATTTCTTAAGTGTACTCTGATCGATTCATTATTTTTATAGGTGATTCATGGTTATTTATATTATGTTTTAAACACTGATATTAGTGTATAGTTTCACCATGATAACACTTTATACCATTATTATTACCTAATAGACTCTGGTATATTAAGATATGTTCCTATGGTCCCTATACCACACTATTATAGACATAAATTAATAGTCAGGTACTGGGTAATTAACGAATTATCTTTATTAAATTACTTCTTCCACAACCAAGACTCAATTTATTCACAAATCTGAGTGAATTCTTAGTAATTTATGAATTATTCAAAATGATTTATATGATCAAATCACATCTAGATATAATAATATTCATTAGGATCTAAAGCATCAATTATCTCCAATGAAGTTAAAATATTATTTCAAGAACATGTATAAGTTGTAGTAATTGAATCATATCACCTCAGCTCACATCCTCTAGAAATACCGTTTTGGAAATATCCTCATCATCAGTTAATGTTCATTAAAATAATTATCACACATATAGTTTCCAAAAAATAAATGATGATCAATAATTTAAGTGGGTTATTCTATCTTCCCCTTTTTATTTAAAGTTAACATAAACGACTCTTATCACAATAACTATAAACTTATCATTAAATTATAACCTTATAAAATACAATTTTTCTAACACCAAATTAATGTGAAAAATAATTTTTTTGACAGAATTTCATCCCTACATGATATGAAACATTATAGACCTGATTGTGAGGGTATTTCCCACAATTTTTTCATATAAATTTCCCTAAGTTAAAAAATAATGAATGATTTAAATAAACAATTGTTTATATAGATATATGTTCTTGTCTCCCCCCCTTTGAAAATATAATCAATATTAATGTAGGGTTTCATATAACTACATAATGTAAGATATAAATGATCAAAAATAAATTTCTCCTCAAATATTCATATATTTATTTTTAATTAATTTTACAAACATATTTTCACTCTGATTTTTTTAGAAATATACTCCAATTTCACATTTCAATTTCTCATTCATGAAATAATATTTGAATCAATAAGTTTTTATATTATGTGTTATATTTTGTTTTATTCAATTACGAATTTCACACTAATTATCCCAATCAATCCACAATGTTTTCTCATAAATCACTTTTAAATCATCTAAAAGTACTTGCATCCATGTAAGAACCTGGCTTTTCATTAATGTAGAGAATCTTTTATTTTAAGAAGAAATTATTTAATTTTTTCCCAATGGATGATACTAATGACGTCCTAATAGTGTTTGGGGTGTATGGGGATTACCCAAATCCTAGAGCCCATACTATTGGAGAAAACAGGTGGGTCACACAGTTAGTAAAAACAACGAATCCCATTCCACTAGGATTGAATAAATTGTGTGGGGAATTCCAATGATCTATTTGGGGCCACATAGTTTGTTCTAACCACGTATCCCTGGTCACATTGTTGTGTTAGTGCTTCCTAACTATTTATAGAAATGTTTTTATGTCATATCCTAGATTAGTTAAACTGTATGCCTAATGTGTTTGCATGGTCTCTTGGGGTAGTTCATGACACTTATTTGGCGCACAGTTTAGCAGACCAGGCATCCATACCATGAATCTCACTATAAATTGGGAAAATGATGGGTTTTACCTCTAATATATTTATTCATCCCCTAGCATTATTCCATTATCCATGGTAATAATCCCTCACATAGTGGAGAGATCTCCTCACACTACAACTTGTTTTTGACTTATCAAGTCAACCCAAACTCCAAATCACTCGATGTTGATCTCATTTGATGTGTAGAAAAATGATATACATTGTTACTGAACGTTTCATTGTTCAACTTGATATCTACAGAGTTATTTTTGTGTGAGATAATATTCCCTATGATCAATAATTTTTCATTATTTGTAAAATTTCTTCCATTTTATCTCGAATTGGAGGAAAACAAAGAACAGGGAGCCAACTACCAAGATACGATATGTTGTCTCATTATTTTCCTTTAATGTATTAGTGATCATGTATTACCTCATTGTTCCACATTACCTTTCTATTAGTAACACTTTTTAAATTCATTTATTCCTAAATTATATGAACATTCAAGAACTACATGACCAACACGACCCATTTATATATTATTGGATATTAAGGACCTTTAATTGAAGCACCCTTTTCTTGAATTGTAAAATTAGATAACACCGCCATGGGTGGACTGTAGAATTGATCCACCCTTTAATGTGTGTTCATTTACAAAAATATTTGGTTATATTAAATGAAATGGTTGGATTTTATATTGAATAAAATTAATGAATAATTGGATGACCAGGTCCCCATTCCCTTGTAGTTTTTCCCTTATTGTTTATTATTATTATGTTATTGAAAATCAAAATTCCCAATTATTTTTATTGATAGATTTCAGGGGATACTAGACTTTATAATCATTTTCTTTGATTTTACCCACCTACAGATTTGAGTTTATTACTCTCATAAACATGATGGATATGTGAATTAAAATGTTAACTAAAATAGAATTGTTAGACTTCTTCCCATGAACATTCATAAAACCAAGTAAATCACGTGTTCCAATTGGGAACACCATTAACATAATCATCAAGATTATTCCACTAATTGAATTTTAAATTATTTAGTCATGTCTAATGGGTGACACATGTGTTCTCATATGAGAACCATGGGAAAATAATTTGGTATCTAGATTATATATGATAGAGTGATACGTGGACTCCCTATGGGGACTACTGAATATGGACCCATTGGTACAAAAATTATATATATTGAGTGATATGTGGACTCCCTATGTATACATACAAGAGTGGAATAAGAGATTATACATTTATATACTTCATGAGTGACACTTTGGATCCCATTGTGGAATAACAAGGATGGAATCAAAGGGAAACGAATTTATACAACATATAGTTCGACAATGAGGTTCTTATGTGGAATGAATATGATAGTCTTGTAAGGTCATGGATTCATGTAATTCCTAGAGTGATACCTTGGTCCAAAATTAGGAATTAAATCGAATAAGATAGGTTGAAATAGAATTATTTAATGAATTTATTACATGATGAGACATCTAATCCAAAAAAAATTATTGGATTATGTCGAAGACTTACATTTTTATGATTGAATTATTATACATTTGATGCCCAAATATGATTCACGGGGGACACTTGGGATATGCCCACATCCCAAGGCACTATTACAAATTAAATCATGAATGAATTTTCACTCATAGACATTTGGGATCAGGGAAAAGCAAGTAGTAAAGGATAAGTGTTCCATGGGAACCTATACCAATGAGGAATGTTTATTACAAAACATAATTTCGACTTTTATTATTATCTTCACCCATCTTTTTATATATTCGACCATATAGAATTAGATATTGTTGGTGGTGGACTACTGAATATATCTCATACCCTCTTTGAGTGATCATTTTGTACTAGAGCTGTAATGACCCAAACATTTATTGATGAAAATTACTCTTGATCTAATTAAATTTATTATTATGTAAAATGTTAATATAAAATTTTCACTTACATGGTTTTATGTTTTTGGATTTCAAATTACCATTATGAATTTTTACCGTTGCTAATACATCCAATGAATAGTGATCACATGATTAGTATAAATATAGGACCTTAACAATTCCAATTTACTCAAACAAAGGAATCGATGGCCTCATCTGATAGAATTTCTCTTTACAAGGCCTTTTTTTAGAGCTTTGAAAAAGGTGGCATCAATGGGCATCGCTCTTGACCAAACCCAATATGATCTTTAACACGTTAAGCTCGAACAAAACTGGTTACAGGAGAAGTGGATGTTGATAGAGATTAGCACCTGAGTGATGTTATCACAGCCACCCCAAGAGTCTGCCACCAATGTACACCTTACCCTTAGGTATTATGTGGGATTTATATAGGGTTATGTAACAGGACCCTAGAATAATGATTATGTACATTATTTTGGAATAGATTAAAGAATATACATTCATTGTTACTTTGTAAATAGTTTTTAAAGAAAAAATAGTATTTTTAGATAATATTCAATTATGAAATATATTATGTTGAATTAATGGATTTTTATATTTAATAATATTTAAATAAAATATTATTTATTAGTTAATTTTTATTAAATTGAAATTATCATATAATTTTTATGAATATAATTGTAATTTTTATTAAGGTTTGAAAGCGGTTTTTGTCAAAACCAATGATTTTTTGTAAATTCTGATATTTATTTTAAAAGTATAAATTCACATATGTATAAAATTATTTGGATAAAATGAATACTATTTTTGGAATAAGGTTGTCCAAATTATCCAATGGTTAATTTTTCGTAATTTTATGAGACATTCGAATTTCTGGGTAAAAATTAAATATCGTATAAATATATATTGTGTTTTATGAGATCATAATGACCCAATAATGATGTAATAAATTACTATAAATGTAGTACCCCATGGTTGAGGTATGTATCCTTTGTTTATGATTTTTATGTGTCTAAAATGTATGAGATGAGTTGAGAAGAGGTTGGGAGAGTTTGGAATGGTTTTGAATAAGTTCGGAGGCTTTTCGTAGGGAGCACAGTTTTATCACAGTTCTGGGAAACCATGCGGGTTCTCTAGGAAACCGTGCAGGGGGAGACAATAAGATTCGCATGGCCTACGCACGGTTTTCCAAATCGTGCATGGAAACCATGCAGTCCCTTTCTCTCGAGGCAGTAGCATGCACATGGTTAGCACACAGTTTTCTAAATAGTTTGGGCTAACTGTGGGACCACATAAAAATAGGGTTTTAAAACCTGGGTTCACTTAGGGTTGCCTCATTTCTCTCCAAATTCTCTCCCAATCGATACTCACTTGGAGTTTTGGGTTCTCAGGGGTTGAAGGTGATCTACCACTGATTTTGGAATCAAATTGAAGTGTTTTTGTGGTGGTTTCAAGGTGGTTTCTCCCATGTAAGTATCCCATCTTGGTTTATTTGTGTTTTCCTCTAGATCTACATTGTCCTATCTCTAGGTTTTATAGATCTACACCCTTTGTGTGTAGATCTAGGGTTTTGGTTTCCTTGGATGATATTTTTAAGAATTTTGGATGTTAGGTAAGGAGATCTAGAGAGGTTTTAGGGGTGCGTTCTCCGGTTTTGAGGTGCAGTTGCTTGATGGTCGATTTCGTCAGAACCCTAAAGGTAGGTGGCTTCTCTCTCGACTCCACTTTGTTGGAACTAGTGGGTTTGGTTACAATTAATTTTTTTACTAGAAATTAATTGTGATATGGATGTGTGATTCTTATTTGAAAATAAAATGGGTGATGATTTGGGGGTTTTGGCATGAAATTGGGGTGTTGTTGAAATGGGTTCAATTGGTTAATTTTAAATTGGTGATTTTAAAATGGTAATAACTATGATAATGAGTATTGATTTAAATAAAGTGGTGATATTTAAATGTATTTGGCATGGAAATGGTATTTTTTGGTATTAAAAATAATGCATGATTATTGTTGTGGCTTGGGTAGAAATGGGTGATATCATTGGGTGGATGATGTTGGGACGTGTTAGAGTGGAAGAGAAGTGCCACTATAAAAAGGGGATGGATAGTTTATGGAAGGGCCACCGTTAATTGTAATTGGACGAGAAGTTCTAAAATAAAAAGGTGATGGATAGTGGACGAGAACTTCCACCGTCAATTGCAAGTGGGCTAGAAGTGCCACCGTGGTTTGTTGGGTGTGTGGGTTGGATGGGAAGTTTAAACATGGGTAGTTGTGTGCTTTATTGGTGATGGTTGTAGATAGGGCTTGTGAGTGAACTATGAAAATGTCAATCGGCTTGCAACATGGTTGAATTGGATTCCTTGTGTGCATGGTTGATTTTTCTTCCTTGTGTGGAATTTTTGGCTTTATCTTGTTTGGATTATAACCAATTAGTCACTTGGTTTTGCATTATATAAAATTTTTCATATAAATGTGCTTACGGTTTAATCCTAGTGGCGTGTGTAGGGAAGTCATTTGGGGAAATCTATACTGAGTAGTTGTACTCACCCCCTTCTTTGGCAAGCAGGTGTCTTTGAAGATGTTGTGTATCGTGATATGGGAAAAGGTAAGGAATCACCCTCCTTTAGTGGTTCATCGTGATATCAGGGTGGATCGTGGAGCATGGAACTTGGTGTGGAGCCATGGAATGTGTCTTGGCTTATTTTGGGTCTTTTGTTGTGTCTTCTGCATAGTACTCTGATATAGTATTGGTTGTATTGGTTTTGGGTCATATTGTGGAACAAATTTGTTGTACTTTGGGAATACATGCTTGAATGTTTTGATTTACATGCATCATATAGTGGTTGATAGTGGATGGTTTGGTTGTTTTGTCTTAAGTAAAAATTCGTTCCCCAAATTGTTCTTAAAGCCCTCAACATTTTTTGCCAGCCTTTGGTGCCTTCGGAACGTTGCTTAAGGCCATGTAACCCTCACCTCCTCCTCAAGTCAATGAGGTAGGGTTGTGGTGTTATAAGTGGTATTAGCTTGTTCCGTCCTTTGGAGTTGATTCTCGGATTTGGAGTTGACATTAGTTGAAGTATATTCCTTGATTCGGGATGGAAGCAAGGCGTAGGAATGTCAGAACATATAATGTATAACATAAAAGGACGTAACTATCCCTTTTATGATGAAATTCAAGTTACCAGGGAGTTGGGTACAAAAGTGTTTTGGAGACACTTATAGGCATTGGAAATCTCATTGTCATGGGTGTAGCCAATGAGATGTGAATTGAATTTATGGTAGAAATGTCTTCCCTCTAGGATGCATATTTTATTGGGGCATAATGATTTATGGGATGAATTGCAAAATGGTTTTTCAAATTTGGGAATTTTTAATGTGAATAAATTTGGTATTTTGAAAACGGTGTGATTTTAACTAATGGTGAAACATGGTAAATGTGTAAAGGTGGAAAGCCTCGTTGTGATAGTCTCGTGTAATGCGATTTGAAATGGGAATTCTTGATGTCTACAGAAGTGAGACTCATGGATGTTTGTTTTCTGTTTATAGAAATAACACCGGGTAGGCATCGTAGAGACCAACCGATAGTGGGCAATGAGAACTTTGTTTCACTTGATCCCCAAGTGAACCAGTAGTTATTCTAGAGCATAGTGCATGATTTCAAAGCTATGGGATGTGTGAATAGAGTGTAGGAGATGAAGCATGTTGATTATGTGGATCAGTTCCAAAGGTAGGATCCACCCGTCTTTAGGGGTGATTCGGACCCAGAAATGGAAGAGGCATGGCTGTCTAGATTGAACAAAATCTTCAAATTCTTGGGAACTCCAGTAGATTTAAAAGTGAAATTGGCCATGTATATGTTGGAATATCTTGACCTTTAGTGGTAGGAGTTGGTAGTCCAAGCTGTAACGGACCAAGATATGATGTGGTAAGGCTTTGAATAATTGTTTAATAAAATATTCTACCCACATGAATTTAGAATTTAGCGCACAGTGGATTTCTTCCATTTTAAATAAGAAAACCTTTCGGTAACGGAGTATATAGCTAAGTTAATGAGATTAGTGTGGTTTTCACCCGAGGTGGCGGGAAGCACATTGTTGAAGGCAAGTATATTCAAACCGGGGTTAAGGCAAGACATCCGTTCAAAGATAGCATTGCTTTGTTTTGGCGATTACACAGAGATGGTGAATGGAGCATCGGTGGATGAGCAGGATCTGTTGGGAGATCCAGGTGGAGGAAGCACGGTGGTACTAATGGGGAATAGTGGGAACTCTAATGCTGGGTTCAAGCGGAGGAGGGACACTTATTCCCAGGGTGGAAACTCTATTGCTACATGTGTTGTCGAGTTGCTAGGTTTAAGAGTTGAAATGATTCCTTCAGTTTTAAAACATCAATCTCCTCTGCATCAAAGAGAGTGTCGAGCCTTCTTGTGTAGAGCATCTTCTATCATTTTGGAAGAGGTTGAGCTAATGTGAAATTTCTATGCACTTGAGATGGATGGATATGATGTAATCCTGGGAATGGATTGGTTGGTGGTTTTTAAGGCCCACATCGACTGTAATGCACAAATAATGGATTTTACGACACATGATGGTGTTAGAAATTTCTTTAGAGGAGGGAGGCATGAAAGGCGGGGTGAAACAGGTTTGTTGGCACCAGAAGTGGGAACGTTATTGTATCAGTTGGCGGTGTTGTCCTAAAATTCGGTAGAGGGTGTTGAGAAAAGTGTTCTTCTGGTAGTTTTGGATCAGTTCATGGATGTTTTTTATGAGGAATTCTTTGGGTTACATCTTATTAGAGAAGTGGAGTTTACGATTGATCTCCTTCTGGGGACCAATCCTAGCTCACATCCGTCTTACCGGATGATACCTACTATATTGCGGGGATTGAATGTCCAGATGGAGGATTTAGAAAACAAAGGGTTTATCTATCCTAGAACGTCTCCATGGGAAATGCCGATGTTGTTTTTGAATAATGCGCATAAGAAGATGAGACTCTGTGTTTATAATAATCGACATAACCATGATACAATAAAGAACAGATATACACTTCCACAAATTTTTGATTTGTTCAACCAGTTGAGGGGATCCCAGTTGTTCTCCAAGATCAACCTGAGGTCAGGATACCATCAATTGCAGGTTAGGAAGTATGATATTCCTAGAACAACTTTCAGAATTAGATATGGCCATTATGAATATGTGGTTATGCCCTATGTTCTAAGGAATTCTCTAGTGGTGTTCATGGAATTGATGAATCAAATATTTTAGAGATATCTGGATTCATTTATGGTGGTGTTTGTAGAAGATATTCTGGGGTATTCAAAGATAAGGGCGGAGCAGGAGCAGCACTTGGCGATAATGCTGGGGATCTTGAGGGATCATCGGTTGTATGCCCAATTGTTAAAGTGTGTCTTTCGGATACAGGAAGTCCGTTTTCATGGCCATATAATTTCTAAAAGGGGGGTTTTAGTGGATCCAGAAAAGATAGAAGTTTTTATCTCGTGACAACCAAAAAAGAATGTGTTTAAGGTATGGAGTGTCCTTGGTCTAGCTGGGTATTATTGGCGTGTTTTTTGGGATTTTTCACATTTGGCTTCACTGATGACAACTTTGACAAGGTAGAATATTCCATTCCAGTGGAATGAACAGTGTCAGTAGTGTTTCAAAGAGCTAAAGGGTCTCCATACATCAGCACCAATCGTGGTTTTTCTAGAACCATGAAAATTTTAAGTGGTGTATTGCGATGCATTAGGATCAGGGTTGGGATGTGTTCTCTTGCAAGGTAATCATGTGGTTGTGAATGGCTCACGACAGTTGATGGTGCATGAGAAGAACTACCCAACTCATGATTTAGAATTGGTATTAGTGGTCCATGATTTGAAAGTGTGTCATCATTATCTCTTCGGTGAGAAATTAACGGTATACACAGATCATAAGAGCTTGAAGCACATTTTTTCACAAAGGGATTTGAACTTGAGGCAAAGGAGATGGATAGAATATCTCCAGATATTTGATTTTGACTTGATGTACACATCGTGTAAGGGAAATTCGGTGTCAGATGAATTAAGTATAAAATAATATGTTCAAGTGGTGAAACATGCATCAGACCAGTGGTAGTTGATGTCGGTTATAGCTAACATGCTGCTGGAATGTGAGGACCAGAGAGATAGAGCGATCTTCTTTCTAGTATTGTTGATTCGTGACATGGTTGAACTTGTTAAAGAGGCGCATATATTTTATTCTGAGTGTGTGACCATGAGGTCAAAACTCAATGGTGGGGAGACCATTGAGGGTTGGAAACTGAATGGAGATTTTGTTTTGTGTTTTTGGAATCGTATGGTTATTACAGTTGCTTGTCAGGAGGATGTTCTCAAGGAGTATCATCATTATAGATGGGTTGTTCATCTTGGAATTCAAAAAATGTATAAAGTGTTGAAATTGCAGTTCTAGTGGGCTGGTATGAAATGAATAGTGGATGAGTTTTTTTCATGATGCTTGACTTGCCAGCAGGTCAAGGAAGAGCATCAATGGATAGCGGGAATGTTGTAGTATTTACCAATACTTGTTTGGAATTGGGAGCAAATAGTGTTGGATTTTGTCATAGGTCTCCCAAGACCGGTCATTAAGCATGATGCAATTTGGGTGATAGTGGATCGGCTAACGAAGTCGGCCCATTTCATCCCAATTTGGGAATCTCATACGGTGGAGGATCTGTCCAAAATCTATATCCGGGAGGTGGTAAAAATTCATGGTGTTTCAGATTCAAATATATTAGATAGAGATCTGAGGTTTACATCTTGTTTTTTGAAATCCTTGTAGTAATCCCTTGGGACACAATTGACTATGAGCACAACATATCACCCTCAGACAGATGGTCAATCCGAGAGGATGATACAATATTTGGGGGATATGTTGCAGGATTGTGTTATGGATTTTGGTGGTTCGTGGGAGGAGCACTTGTCATTGGTTGAGTTCTCGTACAATAAAAATTATCAGGCATCCTTACATATGGCTCCGTTTGAAGAGTTGTATGGGAGACCGTGTCATTCTCCACTATGCTGGGTGGAAATGGGCGAGTCCTCGATGGTTGGACCGAGCCTTATCTAGGAGACTATGGAGAAGATCATGTTAACTAGGAAGAGAATGGAGACAGCTTAGAGTCATCAGAAATAGAATGAAAATCATCGTTGATGGCCGTAGTATTTCTAGGTGAGTGATCTTGTATTCTTGATGATCTCTCCTAGGTTGGGACATCGTTGGTTTTGGGAAGTAGGGAATGTTATCTAGAAGGTTTATTGAACCTTTTGAGATTCATGAGAAGGTCGGTGAGGTGGCTTATCATTTGGATTTTCCACCTAGGTTTAGTGCAGTTCACAATGTGTTCCATGTTTCATAGTAGAAAATATATCACCAGGATCATGACCATGTGATTCGATGGGATCATGTTGAGCTAGAGTCGGAAGCTTTGTTAGTGACATGCCAGTGCATGTTGTGGATAGGAAAGAGATGGTATTGCACGGTAAAAGCATTGGTTTAGTTCGTGTTTTATGGTAGCATGGCCAGATTCAATATGAGACTTGGGAGGGGGAGAAAGAAATGGTCGAGCAGTGGCCTGAGCTCTTTTGGCAAAGGGTGGGTTCACTACTTTCCAAGGAATGATAGTCTAATGGTGGGGGAATTTAGTACCCCCCTGGTGTGAGGTACATAGCCTTTGTTTATTCATTTTATGTGTTTAATGTGCTTAGTATGAGTTGGGAAGAGTTTGGGAGAGTTAGGAATGGTTTTGAATAAGTTTGGAGGGTTTTCGTAGGGAGAACGGTTTGAGAACGGTTAAGGGAAACCCTGCAGGTTCTCTAGGAAACTATACAGGGGAGACAGCATGCTTCACACAGCCTGTGCACAGTTTTCCAAACCGTGTGAGGCAACCTTGTGGACCCTTGCTCTCGAGGCAGTATCGTTCGCACGGTTAGCACATGGATTTCCAAACTGTGTGTGCTAACCCTGCGACCACTTAAAAATACGGTTTTAAAACCCAGGTTCAATCGGGGTTGCCTCATTTCACTCCAAATTCTCTCCCAATGGAGCCTCACTCGAGAGTTTGGGTTCTCAGGCGTTCAAGGTGATCTCCCACTATTTTTGGAAGCAAATTGAAGGGTTTTTCGTGGTGTTTTGAAGGTGGTTTCTCCCGGGTAAGTCTCTCCTCTCAGTTTCATTGTTGTTTCCTCAAGATATACATCTCCATATCTCTCGGTTTTCTAGATCTACACCCTTTGTGTGTAGATATATGGTTTTTGTTGCCTTGGATGTTAATTTTAAGGCATTTGGATGTTAGGGAAGGAGATCTAGAGAGGTTTCGATGGTGCGTTCGCTGGTTTTGAGGTGCAGTTGCTTGTGGGTCGATTTCGTCACAACGCTAAAGGTAGGTGGATTCTCTATCGACTCCACTTGGGTAGAAATAGTGGTCTTGGTTACAATTAATTTTTTTTCTTTAAATTAATTATGATATTGATGTGTTAATCTTGTTATAAAATCAAATGGGTGATGATTTGGGTGTTTTGGCATGAAATTGGGGTTTTTTTGAAATGTGCACAATTTGTTAATTTTAAATTGGTGATTTTAAAATGGTAATGATTATCAGAATGAGTATTGATTTCAATAAATGGGTGATATTGAAATGTATTTGGCATGTAAATGGTATTTGATGGTATTGAAAATAATGAATGATTATTGTTGTGGCTTTTATGGAAATGGCTGATATCATTAGGTGGATGATGTTGGGATGTGGTAGAGTGGACGAGATGTGCCACTATAAAAAGGGGATGGATAGTGGATGGAAAGGCCACCATCAATGGTAATTGTAAGAGAAGTACCACTATAAAAAGGTGGTGGATAGTGGATGAGAAGTTCCACCATCAATAGAAAGTGCATGGGAAGTTCCACCATGGTTTGTTGTGTGCATGGGTTGGACGGGAGTGCCACCATGGGTTGTTGTGTGTTTTGTTGGTGATGGTTGTGGATGTGGTTTGTTAGTGATTTATGAAAATGGTAATTGTCTTGTTGCATGGTTGAATTTGATTCCTTTCATGGCTTGGTTAATTTGGCTTCCTTGTGTGGCATGTTTGGCTTATGGCATGTTTGGCTTATAACCAATTGGCAGCTTGGTTTTTATTTATATAAAATGTTTCATAAGAATGTTCTAAAGTTTTTATCCTAGTGTCATGAGTAGGGAAGTCATTTGTGGAAATCCTACTAAGTTTTTTTACTCAACCCCAGATTTGTCACTTTGGTGTCATTGAAGATGTTGTGTATCTTGACGTGGGAAAAGGTGAGGCATCACACTCATTTAGTGGTGCATCGTGATATTTGGGAGGAGAATGGAGCATGGAGCTTGGTGTGGATCCATGGAGTGTGTTTTGTATTATTTTGGGTCTTTTGTTGAGTCTTCTGCATAGTACTCTGATATGGTATTGGTTGTATCAGTTTTGGGTCATATTGTGGAACAACTTGGTTGTCCATTGGGAATACATGCTTGAATATTTTGATTGAAATGAATCATATAGTGGTTGATATTGGATGGTTTAGTTGGTTTTGTCTTAAAGTAAAATTGTTCCCCAATCTGTTCTCGAAGCCCTAAACATTTATTTCCAGCCTTTGGCACCTTGGGAACATCGCTTAAGGCCAAGTAACCATCACCGCCTACTCAAGCCAATGAGGTATGGGAGGGGTGTTACAATAAACATGATGTTTGGAAAATATATTTCTTACCGGTAAAATAATGTCATTTTCGGTTTGTTTGATTTATTTAACAAGCCTCAGTGGACCCCACATGACTTATAAAAGATTTTTTTATTTTAAAGTGATTTGGTTTAGAGTGTTACTCACATCCACATAAGCAAGTCTATTATTTTAATATATTCATCCATTTCCATATAAAATAATGTTTCCAATCCCCTTTGAAAAAAACCATTGGAAAAAACAAAGGTATGGTTTGTGGTTTTGATTAGTTTAATGTGTGGTAGCTAAACCCTAAATAATATAGAATTCACTATCTTTTCATAGAAATCCAAACAAGATCCCACCTCCTCATCACTCAAATCCATTGGAGCTTGACCACCCTCTTACCTCTTGTCCCTAAAATCCTACCAAATATCCTCAATATCCCAAGAATCCCTTCTAAAGCCTCTTCTATGCCTTTTGGATCAGACATCAATGTAAGGGATTTCATCCTTTCTCAATTTTTGAACAAATTTCATTATTGTATTATACCATTTTTCATTAAATTATAAATTGTGGGGTATGATTTAGAACCTCCCCCAAACTACCTTCCTTATGTTTTAATGATTATAGACCCCTTTCTCTCTGATTAATTCCTCCCATGTACACTTGTTACTATGCTGAAATTCCATAAGAAATTTTTCTCATCTCATTTAAATTCAATAAATTATTTTGTATTATGAATCAAAATTCCATTACAGACATTGGATAATTTATTCATAAGACCTATTTACTATCAATTTTATTTAAATAGGATGAGACCCCCATTTCTCTCTCATCATCATTTTTTATGAATTCCTAGGTCACAACGTTATGCTACCGAAATTACACAGAGATTTTCCTCGACAAAGTCATTATGTGGTGAATACCATCCCTATATCTCCATCAAGGGTATTCAACTTTTTGTAAATTAAATATTTATTATATAGTCTAAAGGATGAATTCCACATTACTTTGTTGTGGAATAAATTATGATGTTTGATGATTCCATGTTATATGATCCATCTAGCACACTTATTCATGAAATGAAATGATTATGAAGGGTTCTCCATGATAATGAATTAATGCGTCGGTTAATGATTAGTATCACGATACATCAAGTTATATGATGGTTTAATCATGATTATTAAATTACAATGAGGGTTTACACATTCTACATATGCAATGATCATTGGATAAAGCTAAAATCATGTTAATTATTGATGCCACATTTCCATGATATGATAATCATCCGATATCATGGCTTTATGTTCATGTTTCTCTTGTGATTCATTGATAAGACTATTGAATAACATGAACTATATTCTTCATGTTATGCCTTTATTACTCCATTAATGGGCTTTATAGCTCACCTTTTTCTTATTCATGTTGTCAAGTTATCCCACACAATGATAACTATGAACAAGTGTTGTGGTCATGTAAAATATTTTTTCAATAATGATGTGGTGTTTTATGTTCTATGTTATTATTTAATGTACCTATGCCCCAAAGACAATAGACCAATATATCTTCTATGTTCTATCAAGTGAATAATTTTAGGTAATAAATTATTTTTATGTGTGTAATAAAGAGAAGGGTTGTCCTAGTTTGTGTTAGAGGATATATTTAGTTATTTTTTTGATTATGATTAGAAAGCCCAAGTGAAAGCCTTAGCTATAAGACTATGTATTATAAAAACATCCCTATATTTTTTCAGTATTGAGTGCATGTTTAATCAAGATAATACATCCCTATTTAGATACGAGCATGTAGAGGATACTTTCGCATAGATGTATCTATGGGTAAAACCCAACATCACTGTATTGAGCTAGAAATGAACGAGAACTGGTAGAAGACAACGATCCTTTATACTCTATTGGTTATGAAAATATCTGGGGGTATTATTTGGTAAATTCATAATTCTTAGTACGAACCATTATTATTGGAAAAAATTACCCCCTAAGAATATATTTTGGGAAGTAGATCATGGATAACATAGATTGAAGCCTATAAGTTCATACGTTAAGTAAATAAAAGAAATTTATAAGTCATCTATTTTTTTCATTGGATTTCCCTTTAGGTGTTACCCATGACTTTCCATTTATTCTATCCATTCTCTGGTAATATGAGGGATTTGGATAACAACCGATGAAATGATTAATGTGACAGCTCTTGTAATGATATGCCCAATCATATGGGAGAAGGAATTCTGATCTTTGTCACAATAATCTCTCAGTTAACACATGTGTTGAATATATACATGGGTCAAGAAGAAAAATAACCCCCCTAAATGAACAAGTCACAATAGAGAGAATCATGGGAAAATGAATATTACTTTCAATTGATCATATGATCCCTCAATCATTGAACAATGGATCAACTCCATTTAGAAGACTTTCAACATCCTTAAATGTTCTGAATAAGAGAAGGTTCATATGGTAGCTAATCCTATGGATAGTGAAGCGGATAAATGGTGGAAATTGAAAAAAAAATACAAAGCCTATGGAAGAGATTAATGAATTGGAAGGGAAGGATTCCTTGAAAATATTTTTTGAAAAATATTTTCCTTGCACCATGTGACTTTAGATGGAAATGGAATTCATTACCCTCAAACAAAAAGATGAAAAATCAACTGCAACACACGTGAAAAACATCACAATTCTTACACGATGTTCCACCAAATTTTCGTTACCCCTGAATGCATGGTTGACCACCTCTTTTGTGGGATAAAACCTAGCCTACAGAAATCTCCAATGATCCATGACTTTGAGATATATGATGAAATTTTCAGATGTTCCCTCAAAGTTGAAACAAGATTGGTGAATCCCAAGGCTATCATAGGGATAAGAAATGTAAGGTGACTTCAATTATAGTGGTCTGATAGATAAATCAGTGGTGTTATGAAAATATCACACCCCACATGCCAAAGGTGTGGAAAGAAGCACACTAGAAATTACCTGAAGGGGATGAGGAAATGCATTCATTGTGGAAGAGAAGGGATCTTAGCCATTAAACTCTGACAAGAAAAACATGTGGTTCTGATAGATGTGAGGAACACTTCGTTTTACCCTCAACGCATTGTTGATTTCTTCAACTGCAAATAAGCAGGGCTTATTGCAAACTAGTGCCCAAAGACAAGGGTTTTTAGAGGCAACCAACAAACTCAAAGGCATCAAGGGAAATATTTGGAAATCACTACTATTAAAGTAAACACTAACAAAAAAGTGGTGACATGTATGCTCGTTATTAATTCAAGAATAGAGAACATACATTTTGATTTTAGTTCTTGGAATTCTTTTATATCCTAAATTTTTTGTAAAACAATCTCAACACCACCACAAGTTATGGTTGTAAAGATGTTGGTAAGAACGTCAAATGGGGAAATCATTGAATCCAATGAATATAAATCCTCCCCTGTCATAATTTTTTGTTTGAACTTCCCAGCAAATCTGATCATACTCCCTTTAGTTGAATTTGATGCAATTCATGGCATGGATTGGATTTCCTTATATAGATCCAACGGAAATTTATAGGTGAGGGAAATCACTCTCTATATGGCCAATATACCCCAAATTTCATACTAGTGAAAATAGGAGGAGGAATCTATTTTAGTACCATCTTCTCAAGAATGGATATTACTACCATATGAGCCCATGTATATGTCTCAGATTAATGAGTCCAAAGAAGAAACCATCCTTAAAGATATTCCTATTTTTGGGGAATTTGCTGATGTGTTTCCCGAGGAATTTATACGCTTTCCTATTAGAATAGATGTTGAATTCTCAGTTGACCTTATACATAGGGAATTTCTAATGTGGAAGACTTTATATAGAATAGTTGTTTTGAAGATGAAGAAACAACTACAAGAGAATCTAGATAAAGGTTTTATATTCCCAAGTGCTTCACTATGGGGTGCACGAGTCCTCTTCATAAAAAATAAGGATGGGTCAATCCTCCTTTGCATTGATTATCATGAGCTTAAAAAATCATGATAGAGAACAAGTATCCTCTTCCACAAATTGATGACATGTTCTATCAACTATGTGGAGCACAATACTTCTCCATGGTGGTTCTACGTTCGGGATATTATCAAGTAAGAGTGAAGAAGGAGTATATCCCAAAGACTGTTTTTTGTACAAGATATGGTTACTATAAATTTTAGTAATGACTTTTGGACTCACTAATGCTCTAGAAACCTTCATGGACTTTATGAATATATTTTTTTAAAGATTACCTTGAAAACTTATGGTAGCCTTTATAGAAAATATTAAAATATACTCCAAAACCATGGAGGACCATTAGGAGAATCTATGAACTGTACTAGCGCCCTTGCGAAGGGAAAATATCTATGAAAATTACATCAACTATGAGTTCTGGTTTATAGAGGTCCCATTCATGGGTCATATATTTTCAATAAATGGGATATATGTGGATATCTCAAAGACATCTGCCATTGAGGGATGGCTAAGGCCAACAATGGTAATGGTTTTCTATATATTCTAGGGATTAGATGGATATTATTGCCGATTTGTGAGAAATTTCTCATGATTGTCTAACCCTATTTTCAAGCTAACTTTATACGAAGTTATGTTTTCCTAGAGTGATGACTGTGAAGAGAGCTTCATGTAGTTGAAAACGAGGCTTATCACTGTGCTCATGCTCACAATACCCACTAGTGGATAAATTTTTGTCGTATTTTTGTGATGATTTGAAGAATGTAATGGGTTGTGTGTTGACAAAAAATGAAAAAGTCATTCCATATGCTTCAAGGAAATTGAAAAGTCATGAGAAATGATATCCAAAACATGATCTGGAGTTGGCTATAGTAATCTTCCCTTTAATGTTTTGGCGACATTACATCTTTGGGGAGAAGTGATAAATATACATGGATCAAAAAATAATCAAGTATATATTCATAATGAAAGAGTTGAATATGCGCCAATGTAGATGGTTAAGGATAATCAATGACAATGATTGATCCATCCATTACCACCCATTAAAAGCGAACAAGGTGGAATATGCTCTATGTAGAAAGGACCCATCAATTGTATCATTTATGAGAATTGAAAAGGATCCAATCTTCTTATATTTTATGAAGTTGGTCATGGGAATCATAAAGAAGGTGTCATCATCTAACCTATCACAAATGATTGCTCAACCATCTATTTTTGAAAGGATAAAGGATGATCAAAAGGATTATATGGGAATTCAGAAGAAAGTGGAATGTCACGAACCAACCCTGGTCAACCCTAAACTAGTCACCTGAGCCAGTCCACGTCATGGCTCAAGGGGAGTTCCTGATCCCAATGAGCTGGAAACTAGTTCCAGACATAAAATTTAATTACTTGGAATGATTTTCCCCATGAAATATAAATAAATAAACTAGAGAAGACAGAAAAAAAAGACCTAACCATTAGTAGTAGAAAAACAAATAAATAGATAAGGTCAACATACCTCCACGTGACCTTCTATGTCACCTCCCAACTAAATGATGAACTTTCTCAAATGATGAGAAACTCCGCCAAAAAAACCTATGCAAATGAAACATGAAATTGAAATGATAAAAATAGTCATGAGCATTAAAAATGCTTAGTAGGGATTCCAAAAATGAACCACAGAATCAATTCATTTTCCAATTCCAAAAGAGACCAATAGCACTAGTTTGAACAACAGTTTTAAAAATAATGTTTTCTTATATATAATGTATTTTGAAATTTAACAATCACAATTCCGTTGCCCTTATAATTCAAAAATAATGAAAATAATTAAATATGGGATCACACAAACTATTCCAAAACAAATAATTTGAAATCGTTTTTAGAAACCATCCACACATACAATGTTTTCCTAAGAAAACACCAAATCCAAGATCAAGGGTAAGATTCTACACACAAAGCAAGGGAAATGGTAGTAGTAGTGCTCCTATAAAAGAATCACAGAAATTCTAGGAACTCAAAGGAATACCAGAATTTACTATACATGTGACTCGTCCTGATGGCATGCCTACTTTCGATGACATCATAATGCCCTAATTCTTGGTGTTTCCCTACATGGCCTAACCGAGGGGCCCAATTCAATAGCAGAGTAAAGACCGTACTAAGGGAAACTAGCAAGTGCGTAGTCTAAACTAGTGCAGGAATATTTCTCAGTAAACCCCCCTTGCTATACTATGTTTCTGTGATATGTTCACAAAGAGGGGTGCCACACATTCAAAGCAACAATATATATATATATAACCAAGAATGTGATACAAATCCGACACCACCCCGACCTCCTCATGATCATTCTCATACCTTAAAGTAAATATTCTAAAAAGGAAGCCCATACTGAGGACCCTCATGTCTCATGATCAACCTACGATGCAAGAGACATAAACCAAGAGGGGTTCTTCAAACAACACATTTAAAGATTCCAACAAGGCCATTTGACTTTTTTACAAAACCATACGTTTATAAACAATGAGATACACAAATCACTTTAGTTCCAATCATTTTTACAATGTCCAAAAATGCATTGCATCATGCACTTTTCATGAAAACCCATTTGCAAGAACCTATCATTATTTTTATTTCATTTAAATTACAATCAACAAAATCTAAATATAGTTCTAAATATAATAAACCATATGCAAGATCCAACAAGAAACTCAACCAATGATTGGTGTGAAAAACCCTAAAAAAATGCACGACATGTTAAGACCCAATTTTAGAACCATACACACCCTAAAACAACCAAAAAAAAGTTTCACACCCCTTTAATATTTTATTAAACCATTAAATCACTTTATAAAACCATTTTATGTAACACCCCCAAGCTTTTTCATTGACACACAACCAAATCCCTCTTAATGTCTGACCATATGCAAAAACCATTTCCAAAACAACCAACCCCACTTTTACCAAAACATGACAATACAACCTTTACAGCAATTAATTACCAAGAAGATCCCAAGTACCTTTTTATGTGAATCTAATACACTAAAATCATATAAAAGTTCCAAATGGACCCTTTTGTTTCAAACACACACACAACAAAACTTTTCACAATTTCTAAAAAGACCCTTAACCTTTCCAAACACACACTAAATCATTTCCATAAATAGAATACATCAATGTTTTAAAATGATGACCCTTTTGTAAATTAATACAAACAATATATTAAAAATTATATAATCACCCCAACCAGTTTATAAAAAAATTTCTAATAAGATAACTAGTTTCTAAACAACTTTTATAATCATGAAAAACAATGTATATATAACATTACGGGAAACCCAAACCATTTTCTAGAAATTATATAATCAAATAAAACATTTTATTAAAAATTCTATAAATAGATAAACTAAATAACAAAAACTTGGAAACACTATAACAATCACTTTTAACAAAACCAACTAACTTGAAAACACTATATAAGATTGACCAAATATTTTGGAAAGATTCGTATCATGTAAAATAATAAATTAAAAACATTCAAGAATTAAATGCACTTTTGTGGAATGGGTAAATGTAGATTTTTCATCCTCTAATATAGTGTAGGTGGTGTAAAACCTCAATGAATGAAGGGACAATACCACGCAGACCAACCGTGCAAGCTAAATAGCGAGAAGAAACACACGACACACAACCCATGATGGTATTAGTATTTATACAAAGTAAATGAAGACACCAAAGGAGAAATTAATGAAAAAAATAGTTAAATATAACTAAGTAGGGGGGTTGGCTGTCATAGAAAAGGGAGGTCGGGCGGAGGTGCGTAGCGAGGCGAGAGAGAGGTCGGGGTTCGGTGAGGCTGGTTCATTGATCTGGCTCAAGGAGGATTCCATGTGTGGGGAAGTTAGGGAAGCGTAGGGACATAGATAGGGATAGTATGGAGGTGTTTAGGGGAGAGCGGGGCAGGAGGGGTTTGGGCCAAGGAGGGTAGGGGTAATCAGCTGAGGTGAGGGAGACCGGAGAGGCAGGGAGCTGGCATGCGGGTGGCTGGAGGCAGCCTAGCCGGAGTGCCAGAGCCCGGAGGTGGAGGGCCCAGGAGGCCTGGCTAGGTCATGTGGTTGGAGCATGATGAGGGATGAGGCAAGGTCGAAGGTGGAGGGATAGGGATGTAGTGTACCAGTAGAAGGCGAGCACTGGAGGGCTTGGGCGTAGAGGCCGGTTCTTGGAAGGAAACAGGGGACGGGAACGAGTTCCTTGGGTGAGTGCTGAAGTTAGGGGAAAGGGTGGATGCATGAAGGGGCGAGGGTTGATGCATGAAAGGGTAAAAGGGGGAAGGAGAGGGCGATGAAGGTGGGGCAAGGCTGGCATGAGCCTGGGTGGCGGAGCAGACGAAGGTGGAGGCGTCTGCTGGAGGGTGCTACTACACGAAGAGTTAGGGGGAGGGGGGCTTGGGATGAACTAGGTTTTCTTAATTTTCTTCATTTTAATTATAATGTAATAATAATAATAATACTACAAATAATGATAATAATAATAATACAAATAATAATAATAATCACACTGAAACAAAAAATAATAATAATAAAAATGAAAATAGTAAAGATAATAATAATAATAATTAATATAAATAAATATAATAATTATAAAAATAATAATAATACCATAAATACAATAATAATAATAAAACTAAGAGTAATGAGCTATTCCCCAACTCTTGGGCTGACAGTAAGGTTTCTTCCGACTGTGAAGTGACCACGAATGGGCCTGAGGCCCAGTAAAAATATAAAACGTCAAAAAATAAAATAATATGGGACCCCACCTGGACCTTGGCATGAGAACTCAAATCCATTAATTAATAAAATAAAAATAAATCAAGAAATCTGGGTGTGAAAATTCTCCCCACCAAAGACACTTTCTACCCCCCAAAAGTCACCTAGCCAAAAAATATATGAAACAAGAATCCTTGCTCGGTTGAAACCAAAAGAAACCACAACACAAGATAATGGGAAAACACGAGAGGGTTCTACCAACCACATGAACCAAGATAGCGCAAAATATTTACTTTCAAACAAACCACCCTGGGAAGGGGGGGTTCGATGTGAGAACTCCCAACAGATCTAAACTAACTTCTGTATTATGAGTGAACCAACACCTCTTCTAAATTAGGTACTCTCGAATCAGACCAAAAACCTCAGACACTAGAGAAAAATCATTGAGAAAAACATAACCCAAGCATAGAAACGGAAAATAACCACAAACATCAATCCTTCTACAGGAACTTACATCTTCAAATGAACCCAACTAAACCATGATCAACCCTTACAATGTCCAAACAGAATTTTAAGAAAAAAACATGATTCAGAAAAACAAATCCACACAACCAGAACTATTTTTATTATAATAGAGGGAGTGTGTCATATCTTCATGAAAAAAATGAACATACAATAAAATTATAACATTAATAGCTAAATGGTTTTTCTAAATTACATTGAATGTTCCACAGCCAACACTGAACACTAAACCTGAAACGAGGCTTCACACCCTAGAAACTCCTGACTGTGTTCACACTTCACCCCAAGACATGTGGTTGGGGATCTGATGGCTGAAAAATCTCCTTCCTCGTAGTCAAGCATTATAATTCCTCCAATCATAGATTCTTCTTCAGGAATTGCTTCCTGAAAAACATTTTTAGATGACCCAGGCACCCACATCGACAACACATATTCGGAGGGATGAGACATAACAACTGAACATGCCCGAACCAGCCACACAAGTGGATCACCGTTGAATTTTTTGATGAAATAGAAGCTAGAACCACTGTAGAGGACTCTTTAGAAAAAGGTCCCCCTGGCACACCTTGCTCGCCCAATGGGGAACCATCACTAGAAATTGAATATGCTATATTTTCAACAATCACGCCCTAGAGACCAACACAGTTAAGAACGACTCATCCACCAGCTTTTCAAGATAATGATCACTAGATGGGAGGACTCACTCCTTGATTTTTCGATGAAGGCTCCTGATGAAGAGAGATTTCTTCAACAAATCACGTGATGCCACCTCGGGAAAAAAGGAAAATAGCTCTATGAAATGGTCAACATATGTCCTCACCATCCGTTGACCTAGTTGAATACACATGAACTCTTTCCTTTTATTAGTCATAAACTCTTCATGTATGAACCATCAGACAAAGACAGATTTAATGAAATCCCACGAAATCCCAACTTGCAGTGATGGTGGGGCGAAAAACTCTCATTCTTCCAATGATGGACCATCAAACAGATCTAAAACAACACGCACTCTAACGACGTCGGGAGATCCCAATACCCTAAATATACACTCGACCACTTCAAACCACATAATTTTCATTAACAGACCCGAATCACTTTTAAGGAAAAACAATGTCTGAGAAGGACCAAAAACTAGGCATTAATTATCAAAAACCATGGGGTCCTTTCTAGGTGGAATTTTTTGAACAATATATAAAACACCTAGTCAAAACTGTTATCAAATCAAAGTATGAATAAAATTAACATACTAAGACTAAATGAACTTATCAAAAAACAAACGAATAAAACCACAACCGAAAATTCCTTTTTCAAAAACCCATTTTAATTTTCTATTTCAAAACCTCCTTCTTTCAAAGACACTTTTAAAAAACCAATCCCACATTTAATCCCAAACTGAATTTACAAAATCATTTCCCTTTATAAAATCACATTAGGAAAACAAGGTCAAGACTTTAATTCAAAATACGAAACCCACTAATCCCATGAACCGTTTCACTAGTCTTCATTATCTTTCATCCACGTGCACTAACACACATTTCATGCATCCCCTCACAAGTGAAAACGTTCATAAATAGTACCTATGGTTTCACCCAAACCATTTCTCTACCAGTTCCAAAAAACAACAGATTTTTAGACGAAGATCATTTTATTTTAAACCCCATTTCAAAAATTTAAATCCATTTCAAAGAAATCATTTTCATTTTAAAAATCCTTTTTCATTTTCAAAAGATCACTTACACCAACCATAATCAAGACGACACTCGACATTCATCAAATCCCTTGAGTGAAGGACTAGTTGTCATCCCAAACCTGGCAACATGGTAGTGGCCCATTCCCCAAGTAACAATAAACACCTAAGATGAACATAAACCGTGTAATCATACTGCACATGGGCCACTACTCTATGGGAAATCACGATGTAACTTCAGCATGCCTCCGTTTCCATCCCACATTCTAAAACAAACTAGAACAAGATAATGAATCAATCCCTGAACCACCCCTTGCAAATCGAGGATCGGAATAGGTGAGGTTCATGAAATCCTTCCAGTAACTACCTCTTGAGTACCAACAGTCCTATTCTCCATCTACCGGAAACCGTAAATAACAAGAGACCCATTACTACCATTTTGTTACAAACCATCCTGGGTCGACCATGAACCAATCACCCGAACCAGTCGACGACATGGCCCGAGGGACATTCTTGATCCCCACAGGCTGGAAACTAGTGCTGGTAAACAAAATTTAATTGCTGGGAATGATTTGGACCATAAAAGATAAATAAATGAATAAGAATGTACAGAACAATACAACTGAACTCGAGTAGCGGAAAAAGAAATAAACAGATCAGGTCCTCATACCTCCACGTGACCTTCTAGATCACTACCCATCTATAAACCATCTTTTTTCCAATGATGATAAACTCAACCAAGAAAACCTATGAAAAGGATACCTAAAACTGAAATGATAATAATAGGTGTGAGCATTAAAAATTCTCAGTAGGGATGCCAAAAATGAAACATGGAATCCATTCATTTTCCAATTCCAAAACATACCAATAACACTCATTTGAACTATAATTATAAAAATAAGGTTTTCATATATACAATAAATTTTGAAAACTATAAATCAAAATTCCATATCCCTTATAATTTTAAAATAAGGAAATGAAATAATGGGGGGTTACACAAAATTTTCGAAAACATATACTTTTAAATCCTTTTAAAAAACTGACCACACATTCCATGTTTTACCAATATAACACCAAAACCAATTTCAGGGGTATGATTCAACACACAAAGCAAGGGAAATGGTACTAAGAGTGCTTGTATTAATGGATCACGGAAGTCCTAGGAACCCGGAAGATTACTAGAACGTACTCGACAAGTGAATCATCCTGAAGGCATGTCTACTCTCGATGACATCATAATACCCAAATTATTTGTGTCGCATACTTGTCCTAATAGAGGGGCCCAATTCCCTCGAAGAGAAAAGTCCATACTAATGGCCACTAGCATGTGTGTAGTCTAAACTAGTGCTGCAATCGTTCTCGGTAAACCCTCTTTCTATTATATGTTTACATGCTTTGTTCACAAAGAGGTGTGCACCACATTCCAGAAATAATCCATATATATATATATAAATGTATATATAACCAATCATGTGAAACAATCTAGAACCACCACAAACTCCTCAGGATTAATCTCATGCCTTAAAATAAATATTCTCACAAATAATCCCATAATGAGGACCCTCCTGTCTCATGATCAACCTCTGAGGAAGAGACATAATCCATGGGGTTTTCCAAATAACCCTTTCAAAGATTCCAAATGGCCTTTCAGCTTTTTTACAAAACCATACTTCTATAAACAACCAAACATGTTATTCACTTTAGTTCCAAACATTTTTAGAACATCCAAGAAGGCATCACATTGAGCACTTAGCATGAAAAACCAATTGAAAGCACCGATCATCATTTTTCTTGATTTTAAATTATACTCATAAAAACCAAAATATAGTAAAAATATTATAAACCATATGCAAGAGCCAACTGAAAAACTCAACCAATGTTTGGTGTGAAAAACCAAACAAGAACACATGACATGTGAAATATCATTTTTAGAACCATACACACCCCAAAAAAACCTCCAAGGAAGTTTCACATCCCTTTTAGAATTTAGTACACCATTAAAGCACTTTATAAAACCATTTTACAAAACACCCCAAAGCTTTTATATCGATACACTCCCAAATCCCTCTTGAATGACCGACCACATGCCAAAACCATTTCCAAAAAACAACAAACCCCACTTTTACATAAATATGACCGAACATCCTTTACACCAATAATTTACCAAAAAGTGCCCAAGTACCTTTTTAAGGCAAGAAAAAACACAAAAATCTTATAAAATTTCCAAACGGGCCCTTGAGTTTCGAACACACACACATACCCAAATATTTGACCATTTCTAAAAAGGACCTTAACCATTCTAAACACACACTAAATCAATTCCATAAAAATACATCAATGTTTTAAAATGATGACACATTTATAAAACATGCCAAAAAATATCAACAATTATATAAACAACTCAACTAGATTATAAACAGCTTTTTATAACTAACTTGTTTTTGAACAACTTTTATAAGAAAACCAAACACTGTATAAGTAACTTTATAAGCAACAGAAAACGTTTAATAGAAATTATATAAACAAATAAAACAAATTATTAAAAATTCTATAAATAGATCAACTAAATTACACAAACTATAAAACACTATAACACCAACTTTTAACAAAACCAACTAAAATGAAAACACTATCGTAGATTGACAAACTTTTTCTATAGAGATGCGAATCAAGTAAAATAATTAATTATAATATTTCAATAATTAAATGAAATTCAGTAGAAAGTGTAAATGAGGATTCACCTGCCTCAAATCTAGTACTGGTGGAGAAAAACCTCGATGAAAGAAGGGACAAATCCACACACACCAACAACACATGAGAAATAGAGAGACAATACACATGACACACAACATGTGATGATATAAGGATTTAAACCAAATAAATAAATACACAAAAGGAAAGATTAAGTAAAAAATAAATAGTTTAATATAACAGAGTAGTGGGTTTGGCTGGTGTGACAATGGAAGATCGTACGGAGGTGCTTATCAATGCAAGAGCGAGGTGAGGGCGCGACCAGGCTGGTGTGGTGATCCGGCCCCAGGAGCAAACTAGGGGTTTGTAATTGATGGTAGTGGAGTTCCATAGAGAATGATAAATGAGACTCAGATGGAGGCAAGTGAGGCTGGTGGGGTTTAGAGCAAGGAAAGAAGGGGTAATCACCATGAGCAAGGGAGTCCAGTGTATCAGGGATCCGGTGCATGGGTGTCTGGAGGAGGATTGACCGGAGCACCGACCCCCAAGGTTGAGGGATGAAGGTGGAATCACTAGGTTGGGTGGATAGTGCACAATGAGGAGTGAGGTGAGGTCAAAGGCGGAGGGCTAGGGAGGTGGTGTGGGAGTGTAAGGCCGATAGCGGAAGGCCAGTAGGAGAAGGCCGGATCTAGGAAGGAACCAGGGGGCGAGGCTGGGTTCCTTGGGCAATGGAGGAAGTGTGGGGTGAGAGTGGATGTGTGGAGGGGTGAGGGTTGATGTGCGGAGGGGTGAAGTTGCATTGCGAGGTCAATGAAGGTTAAGTGAGGCCAACATGAGGCTGGGTGGTGGACTGGGAGACGGTAGAGGCGACTTCAGGGGGAGATACTATGCAATAGGGTTAGGGGGGAAGGGGGTGTTGGGTAGAGTGAGGATTCCTTATTTTTGTAATTTAAATTATAATTTAATAATAATAATAATAATAATACAAATAATAATTATAATAACAATAAAAATACAAATACAAATAATAATACTAATAACAAAAAAACAACAATTTTTAAAATAAAAATTGTAATGATAAAAATAATAAAAAATAATAACAATAAATATAATATTTTAAAAAATGAAAATAATAATACAATAAATTCTATAATAATAACAATAGTAGGAGTACTGAGAAATTTCGGACTCTTGGGCTGACTGCACGATTACCACCGACCACGCAGTGACCACACACTGGTATGAAGACCTGTAAAAATATTAAACAACAGCAATAATTTTAATCTGGGACCCATCCCAGACCATGGAGTGAGAACACAGAGCCAATAATTAATAACATAAAAATAAATAAAAAATGTCAGGGTGTAACATGGAAACTATCTAAAAAGTGATATCCTTAGAGTTCAATGTTTATGAAGAAGGAATTGTGGGATTTGGGGCAAGACTATGTGTTCCATCAAATCTAGAGTTAAAGAAATAACTTTTGGATGATGCAAATAGTTCAAAAATCTCCATTCTCCTAGGAAACACAAAGTTGTTTGGAGATATCTAAAAGCATTATTGGTGGGATAACATGAAGAAGGAGATCGTTGAGTATACCTCAAAGTGCTTGGTATGTATGCATCTGACAGATGATAGGAATATGTATAAAGGGAAGATACAACCAATACCCCTACTAGTATGGAAATGGTAGAACATCCCCAAGGAATTTGTCACCAAAATTCGGAAGAAATCCAAAGGTAACAATTTTGACTAGGTTGTCATGGATCTTCTTACAAATACTGCACACTTTATTGCAATTTGAGAGGTCTTCTCATTGGATCCACGGGCACAGATATATATCAGGTAAGGGGTAAATATGCATAGAGTAACACTATCTATTGTATATAATCGAGATCCAAGATTCACCTCTATGTTTTGGAAGAGGCATCAACATGATATGAATACTGAGATGAATTTTTGTACAACATATCATCCTCAAATAGATAGCCAATCCGATCAAACTATCCAAACACTTGAGGACATGTTGAGAGCATGGTCAATGGACTTAAAAGGAGGATGGGATCAACCACTTCCTCTATTTGAGTTCTCTTACTACAATAGTATCCAATCAAGCATCCAAATGGCTCCTTATGAAGCCCTTTATGAGAAGAGGTGCGGAAAACTGATATGCACGGATGAAGTTGGGGAGGGAAACCTCCTAGGTCCCGAAATAGTCGATGAAATGGTGGGGAAGGTTAAGACAATAGAACATCACATTAAAGCTTTTTATAGTTGAAAAAAGAGCTATGCTGATAATCATCGACGAGAAAAATAGTTTGATGTCGGAGTCATGGTATTCCTCCACATATCACTGTGGAAGAGAGTTATTAGATTTGAGAAGAAGGGAAAGCTTAGTCGAAGGTACATTATCCCTTCTGAGATCATTGATCGCATTGGAGCAGTGGCCTATCGACTAGAACTCCCACTAAACCTATCTCAAGTAAATGATGTATTCCATGTATCACTCTTGAAGAAGTATATACCAAACCCATCACATGTACACAATCCAAAGGTGGTACCATTAGAGAATTACATATCGTATGAAGATAATCCTGTTAAGATCTTAGATTATAAGGAAAAAATTATACGAAATAAGACAATTCCCCTTGTGAATGTGTGGTGGATAAATAAATATTTTGACAATGTAATGTAGGAATCATAGGATGTGATGAAGCAGAGTTACCTACATTTTTTTAGTATGGGAAAAGAAAATTTTGATGGAAAAATTTCATAAGTGGGATGATTGTAATGACCCAAACATTTATTACTGAAAATGAACCTTGACAAAATTAAATGTCTTATTATGTAAAATGATTATATAAAATATTCACATCCTTGGTTTTATAGTTTTTGGATTTCAAAATTCCATTTATAATTGTCACTATAGATAATATAGTCTCTTAATAGTGATCACATGATTAGTATAAATATAGGGCTTTATCAAATAAAATTTACTCAGACAAACGATGTGATGGCCACAGAATATATAATTTCTATGTACAATGCCCCAAATTCAGAGCTCTGTATAGAGGTTGTGTCACTAGGCTTTTCTCTTAACCCATACCAATCCAAGATTTAACACATTAAGCTAGAGCAGAACCTCTTACAGGAGAAGTAAAATTTGATATAGATTACCACCCGAGCGATGTTATTCGTGCCACCTCAAGAGTCTGCCACCATCACACACCTTACCCTTAGGTCTTATGCAGGTGTTGTAAGGGGATATGTAACAAGACCCTAACACTATTATTATGTACATTATTTTGTCATAGAATAAATAATATACATTCATTGTTACTTTGTAAATAGTTTTATTAAAAAAATAATATTTTTAGTTAATATTAAATTAAGAAAACTATTTTGATGAATTAAAGGATTTTTTTAATTAAACAATATTTTCATAAAATATTATCACTAAATTAATTTTTATTAAATATAAATGATTGTATAATTTTTTTGAATACAATTGTAATTTTTATTATGTTTTGAAAGCTATTTTTTCAAAACCCATGAATTTTCAATAAATGATGATTTTATTTTAAAAAAAAAATCACAGATTTAGAAAGTTATTTATTAAAAAATAATATTATTTTTGGAATCAAGCCGTTGAAATTATCCTATGGTTATTTTTTTATTTTATATGATAGTCGAAATTTTGTTTAAAAAATAAAAATATTGATTAAAAATATAATGTGTTTTATGACATCATAATGAGCAAATAAATATGTAATAAAATAGTATAAATTTTTTTCCCAATATATGTTTTACCATTTTAACAATGTGATTTTAGTTTTTTTTAATTTATTTTACAAAGCCTTAGTGGACCCTCCAAGACTTATAAAACATTTTTTCATTTTAAAATGATTCTTTTGAGAGTATGAATCACCTCCACATAAGAAACATTAATATTTTAATATGTTAAGAAATTTTCCATATAAAATAATTTTTCCACTCCCCTTTTAAAAAAACATGGTAAATACAATTGGTTGGTTTGTGGTTTTGATTTGTTTAATGTGCGGTGAACAAACCCCAAATAATAATGAATTTCCTCTCTTTTCTTATATAAACCCAAAAAATCTCCCACATCTGCTTCACTCAGATCCTTTTTAGCTCGACCAGTCTCTTCACTATTATCTCTAGAATCCTCTCAAGGAGCCACAAGCTCCCATGAATCCCCTCTCAATCCTCTCCCATGCCTTTGGGTTCACACTTCCATTTAAGGGATTTCTTCCTTTCTCATTTTTTGTCCAAATTTCATTATGTTGTTATTCCAAATTTATTTAAAATATAAATGTTGAGGTATGATTTAGTGCCTCCCCCATACATCCCTCTTATGTTTTAATTATGAGGGTCTCCTTTATTTATCATTAATGCCTCCCATGTACACCCGTTACTATGCCGAAATTCCATAAGTAATTTCTCTCTTCTCATTTACATTCAAGAAATTCTTTTGTATTATGAATCTTAATTCCAATAAATCCATTGGGACTTGTATCCATACTACCCCCTTACTATACATTTCAGGTGAATATGATGTGACACCCCTTTCTCTATTATTATCCTTTTTTATGAATTCTTATGTCACACTGTTGTGCTGCCGAAATTCTTCTGCAATTTTCAAATCCAAAGTCTTTGTGAGGTGAATAACATGCCCATACCTTTTTCAAGGGTATTCACCATTATTCACATTTACTTATTGATCATAGAGTATCATGTATGAATTCCAAATTCCTTTATCGTGTTATAAATGATTAGGTTTAAGGATTCCCTGTTATATGATCCATGTGTCACACTTATGCATGAAATGAAATGATTAAGAAGGGTATTCACCTTTATTCACATTAACTTATAGATTATAGAGTCTCTTGTTCCTTGTGCAATGAGCCTTAGATAACGCTTAAATCATGTTAATTGTTGATGCCACATTTCTATGTTATGATAATCATGTTATATCCTACCTTTATGATCATGTTTCTCTTATACTTCACTGATTTTCCTATTGCCAACATGTACTGTACTATTCATGTTAATACTTGTTTAGTCACTTACTAGGATTTATAGCTCACCCCTTTATTATGCATGTCCTCAGGTTATCCCATGCAATGCTAAGTATGAACGAATTTTGTGGTCATGCAAAATATTTTTTAAATAAAGATGTTGTGTTTTATGATCTAAGTTGCTATATTATCCTCAAAATCCCTAAATACTCTAGACCTATTTATATTCCATGTTGTTTCAATTGTAGTGTTTTATGTTATAAATTAATTTTATGTATGTAATAATGAGAAGGGATGTTATACAAAAAGTCTTCAAGGAAGTAGTTGGGGACAAGGGAATGAGACCTTCCATGGATTCTTGATTAACATTATATGATAGTGTTGGGGGGGTGGAGGACCGAGCCTATGTATGATATTATACTACATATATAAATGATTATTTTGATCAAAATCCTTATAAATATTGTATCCTCATGTTCTTCATATTTTCCTATATTTATCTTTTTTAAAGAAATAAATGATCATCATTTTCGATATGAAATTGATAGATGAGATTAATTATTTATTTATAGGTTTACTGATTAATATTACTCAGTTTAGATATATTTTCTACCACTATGTTATACTGTAATCATGATGGCACAATCTCCCCAATATTTCACCGTGGACCCTCACTTCTAGTTGGAATCGTATGGAATATGAGGAGGCATGCTTGCAGTCATATGGTAAAATGCATATGGTTATACTTTACTAAACATGTTATGAGATGTCACAAAGGGGTATTAGAGGAGTTTGGTTTCATTATTTTTCATGCCGAACTAATTAGGATGTTAGAATAGTGAAATAGGATGTCTCTTTATTTTCTCATGATCATATACCCAAGAATAACAAACCCCTGTATGGTGAAAAACCAAATTACATGCGATGGGGATTATTATTATAGATTTTTTTGTTATAGTTTCATTGATTTAAACATGTGATTATTCACATGATGTTTAATTTTCCTTATGATAGGGAATTTCACCTTTAGATAGTATGTCAAGGACATTTTTCATAATGAATCATAATAGCAATTAAGGATTTATATGTCAGGAATATAACATCCCATGTTTATCTCACTACCAAAATTTCCTGTAACATTTTTTGGTCCCCTAATTTTTGTTTCAATGAAATTTTTATATCATTTCATTAGGGGATTTGATGAATAATTGGTGGTGATTAGATAGATGACATACATCAATTTATAAAGTGTATGGGATTATATAAATAAGAAATAGTGATCTATATAATTAAACCATTATTTATATTTTCGGTGTAAATGATTGTGAACATAAATTTAAATGAATTATGAAATGAAAAGATTAGTGTTAAATTGAGGTTACAATTTCAACTTAATGGGTTTATTCCTCTACAACTCTCAATTTACACCTTGAATACTAGGACCGTGGACTTATAGTAGAGAACATGAACCTGATCTGACCTATATTGTGAGATGTAGGTAGTGTCTCTTGTGATCATTATAATCTATACGTAACCAAGAAATGGATTTAAAAGAAATTATAATGGTGTGATTGTTATGTAGAGATTATAGTACCTATCATATAGAAATATCTGTGATTTTAGTGTTTACTAAATCTTATATCGTGTAGTCTATTTGGAATTTTAAGAAAAATACATCATGATGAACTCAATCTATTTTCCAATAGGTTGTTGATGGAAATGAAATTCTGGTGGTGGTATTAGGGTCAAAAATAGAACATCAAGGAGTTCCACTTGTGGGACCACCAATTATACATGACATGGTAGTAATGCCAAAGTTCAAGTTTCTTTCTTATTCATTATGGAGGTTGTTAAGGGATCACCAAAACCAAAATGACATCGGAATAATTGACGAATTAGTTAAATAGTTTAATCCTACCACATTTTTGGCGGATTTTTGTCCACATGATCTTTACTAATTTTTAGAGGTCAAGATGTTGATTTTTTAGAATATTGAGACACCATCTGAGAGGAGAGAGAAGAAAACAATATAGATGCTTAAGGATTCAACCATGGGATGGTGGGGAATTATTATATAGAGGGATCATCTTTGTGATATGGTTGGGAAGTATTTTCATAGAGCCATTAATGATTATTTCTATCCTAAGACGTTGAGGTTTGATAGAACCAGAGTGATTATTCTCATGGAGTATGGAGAATTATTAGTCATGAACTATTCTACCAACTTTTATATGCTTTAATATTTCACAACTAGTCTGATATGGATGATTTATCCAGTTCTATGTGATTTATGGGTAGTCATTGGTCTGACATTCATTCATAGGTTTATTTATTTTGTCTTACTACAATATCCAGAATAGTGAACTAGGGGCTTATCATTGAGTGTAAGGTAAGGGACGGAGAGGGTGTACTCTAAAGAAATTTTGAACCATGATATTGAACGAAATACCCAAATAGTAAGAATCATTGTTTAGAGCATCCTTGTGGTGATATTAAGAGCCAGGGTGCACACAAAAGTATTAATGTGAGGTGTCATTAGTGAAAGAAATTGGGGTATACATAACCTCGTTTTATGAGGGACCCAATCAAATGTCGATCTTGTTGAAAGATGAACTAAAAAATATTTCACTTTTCCAATGGGGGTATATCTATTTATAAAATCATATTTTCTGTTTGAAAATCATTTTACAAACACATATGTCCATATCACTATTTTTTTGGTAAAAAATCTTTCACAAAATGTTATTGCGACATATAAAATGATTCTATTGGAATTAAAATAATACAAACAAATAATATATATTTTGGTAAAAATGTTTATAAATAGAGTAATATGACTAATATATCTGTTGATAATATTATTAACATTTATAAGAAACACAAACAATTAATAGTTTTTTTAAAATAATTTTCTAAACATTGATATTCAAATATGTGTTGTTAAAATTGTATATTATTTGCATGAGTATTATTTTATAAAATATTTATTCTATTTATTATACTTATTATATAATAATTACAAAATTACCTGATATAAAACACTAAAAAACCAGTACATTAATTGAAAAAACACGTTCAAATAAAATTTCAATACATATCCAAAATTCATGATAATACAATAATCTCCAAGAAACAAATTACCAACATCTTCAATCACTATGAGACATTACATGGAACTCAATATAAATTTATCTACGATCTATTTATCACAACCATCATATGTCACTACTGTGTACTTCCCATCACATCACATAACCTATCATCTACTATAGTGGATTGGGAAACAAAAACATCACCATCATCCATTAGATTGTAATGCAACACCATTCTATACTTGAAGTATAACTTATCCATGCTCCCAATACTTTAGACATGCACCACCACGAGCAACGTTTTGTTCACAGAAACACTACAATTAGAAAATTGTTTTCATTGAAATTTATTTTTTAAAAATAAAAACGTATGATATAAAAATATCATCCATCAACCACAACAAGAGTATAATCTTAATAGTGAAAACAGAAAACATAAGATAATCTAACTAAAGACCACAACAACAACGAGATTATCCCTCCTAAACAAAACAAGATTATATAACCAATGAACAAATCAATTTTCATAAGACATGATATAATAAGAACTAGTGATAAAAAATTAAAAATTACTAGATGAACCATTAACTCCCAAAAAAATTACAAGTGCAAACATTAAAAGAAGATATACAGTGACAAAAACAAATGAATATTACAACACAAGATATAAAAATTATAATATTTATATATCATATGACCAAAAACCATTGTCAACGTTAATAACCATGTTTGATGTTTAAGGAACCGACAAGGTATGTGCCTTAAATTGCATAGATTTGGGGCAGCCCTCAAATCAAACAAGTGGCATGAATTTGGGAAAAGTGGGGAACCAGGATTCTGGAGGCAATTATCTACTATATGAGCATGATTTCATTACTATTCTATGAAGTAAAAATTTCACAATGACATCATTATATTTATACACATTATATACATATTTTTCAATTGCTAGTTATAAGACATAAATTATTTTTACAGCAAACCGCAGTTTTATGTACACTAAAATGGTCTCCCATACCTAAATACATGAAAACAACATCTATTATATTAATGATAGTTTTCATAGTCTAATCAAATGGGGTGTAAAATAGATGAATATATGACATACTAGATCTCATTGAATCTCATTGTCCATTTTAGTGCACTTTACACCATTAAACTATGTAAAAGTCATGTTTCAACCACGAAAGAGGTGATTTGATAATGAAAATTTTGGGTGGATCATGGAGGGAATAGAAATGAGTAGTGTCCTCTTAAACATGTATCCTCATCAACTCTGGATTTCATAATGAATCAAATAAATCCCTCCTTTGAATTCTTGCCTTGTGTGAATGATGATACACTATCTAAAGAAACACATAAATTCCCAAAAACAAATCACTTAAAATCATTTAAAATCATATTGTTTCAATAAACAATGTATAAACACCCAGGAAAAACACATTTAATAATAATTAAGTAAAATAATAACATTCACCTTCATTTCCAACCAATTTCCAAGATGGAAAGTGTTTGATATATTTTTGCATTCAACGTCAATATGACTAATGGATGCCAACCACCTTTAGGGAAGTACTATTAAACCTTGTTTTTTCGACCCTCACCCTGTAGTAATACTTTTATAGTACCATAACATCTCATGTAAATTATATATATACTACCTTCTTAATACATAATATACACTAGTGCCCTTGTGATATTTTACTACACTTTATAGAGCATTATTTCTTGCATCATTCTTAAGTGGTGGTTAACATTTTCCCTACAAATATGTTTGATGAGAATTCCAATTAAGCATGTGTAGATCTAAATAAAAAGTACAAATACTCATTTTTATCAAAATATCCCTTAAAAATGTAATTTTTAAAATCATAATTTTTTTTCATAAAGAATAAATATGTAGGATCAGTTTTTCAACAAAATCCATTTACAACACTTGGATCACTAAATAATATCTTTAAAATTTATAGTTATTTATTTCCTAGGAACTTAAAAATAAAAGTTTATTTGAATCTACTGACATTACTTCCATGCTATGTCACCCATCATGCTAATCATCATATTGATGTTTCTCACTGCTTATGTTCCTTTTACTACATTACCAAATGCAGTTAGAGCATCGTATAATTCTACAAGTGAAATCATATGCTTCACTTAGAAGATCAAAAAATATGAAGGTAGTAGTGAAGTATCACAACATAAAATACCACCACTCAAAGCATCCAATCAACATAATAGAAGAATATTAAATATCCCATATTTGTGGTTGAACTATCTAACGACCATGCAATCAATTACAAAGGGATTTATACAAAAATGTAGGAAGTGGATAGTAATGTCATAGATGATAACACAAAACAGGGTATATTATTATAGATGATAACACATACTCACAAAGGTAGCAAGAAAAATCACATACTCACAACGTGATCTTACTTACAAAGGCAAAAAAAGAACTTTCGTAAGTAGTAGGGAGACTTTCATCATGTTCCAAAATTGAAGAAGTGCAGTCCGAAGGCTGCAATTATTCACTAGAATCAATAAATAACCCCACTATAAAAAAATGTAAAGAAATTTACATGTGAAAATAAATTTACAAATGTAATGAAATTTATAATATTGTCACACCCCTATTCTCTAATTTTTATCCCCAAGTATTGACCTATCATCGGGTATCCTATCATGGCCTTTAATGATGAATTCAATGCAGGGGTCTTTTTTGTTCATTGATGTTCCTTTTGTGAAACTAGATCTCCGATGTGGGGGATTTCATGAACCAACCCAGGTCGACGCTAAACCGGTCAACTGAGCAGGTCCATGACATGTCTCGAAGGGCATTCCCGATCCCCATGACATGTAAACAAGTTTTGGTCATCCAAATTTAATATTTGGGAAGGATTTTTCCCATAAAAGATAAAGAAATAAACAACAAAAAAACAAGAAAATATAACTCTAGCACTAGAAAAATATACAAATCGAACTACTCAACAAACCTTCATGTTACATTCAAGGTCACCTCCCAACCATAGGATTAACGTACTCTAATAATGAACATCTAATCCAAGAAAACAAGATCAAATGAAACCTTCAACTAAAAAGGTAAAAATATGTGTGAGCATTAAATATTCTCAACAGGGGAACCAAAAGGGAACTGAGGAATTGATGCATTATCCAATTCAAAAACAGAGCAATAACACAAGTTTGAAATACATTTATATTAAAAAATAATGTTTTCACATATAAAATGATTTTGAAAAATAACTATAACAATTCCAAATCCCTTATAATTCAAAAATAGGGGAAATAAATAAATAGGGGCGCATTGAAACTTCTCCAAAACAGTTATTTGAAATCCCTTTTAAATCCAACCATACATAGATTGATTTTCAAAGAAAACACCAATACCAAATTAAAGGGTATGATTCTATACACATAACAAGGGAAATGGTATTAATAGTGCTTGTATCAAAGGTCCATGGAAAACCTAGGCTCTTGGAAGAAGACTAGAACATACTATACATGTGACTCATCCTGAAGGCATTCCTACTTTCGATGACATCACAACACCCTAATTCCCGACCATCACCCTACCTGGCCTAGTCGAGGGGCCCAATTCCATAGAAATAGCAATAAAAAAACATGTCTCTATTATGGGCCACTAGCCAGTGTGTAATGTAAACTAGTGTCACAATCATTCTCAGTAAACCCCCTTACTATGCTATGATTCCAAGCTAGGATCACCGAGAGGTGTTCCACACTTTCAAAAAACAATCCATATATACATAACGAAGCACACAACATAATCTGACACCACCCTACCCACCTTATCATTAGTCGCATCCCTTAAAATATATATTCTCAAAACAAGGACCATATGGAGGACCCTCTTGTCTCATGTTCAATCATTGATGCAAGGGACCTAACCATATGGGGGTTCTCAAACATATTGTTTCAAAAATTACAAAAATTCCTTATGCTTTACCTCAATAAACCATTTACCAAAACATTTAGAAATTTTTCCAAAATAATTTTAAATGTCATTTCTTACAAACATGGTCATACGAACAAAAACATGATAATATTCTTTCAAGAAAACATGCATTTTCCAAAACACACATTTATCAAAAAATGCCGAAACAATAAACATTAATGTACCATTTTCAAAACAACATTAAACACAAAAACATGTTTTGAACCAAATAGTCTAACCTTAACGAAACAATTGAAAACCATGTTTTCCCAAACACATAATGAAACAATTTAAGATATCTAATTTAAAACTCTCTTTTGAAACCACTCAAGGGGACCAAATTTATTTAAAAATTAAAATCCATTTAGGAAAAATAGGAATCTTTACAAAACATGTCAAATGGACCCTTAACTAGAAATAATTGGGCACACTCCCAAATACCACACATTGGTCAAGAGAATAGTTTACCATTCCAAACTCACTACAAATCATATTCTCTATGACTTTGAAAACTACTAATGTGATGGAAACAATATCAAACAACAACAAAATTTCTCAACAATTACACAAACAAGAAAAAAAAGATATAAACAATTTAATAACATGACCAAATGATTTATAAACAATTTTATAATGAATCAAATAGCTTTTTAAAAATTTTATAAACAGAAGAGGCAATTTATATAAAATTTGATAAATAGACTAAATAATTCATAAACAATTCATTCTAAATTGAATCATGATCCCAAACTATTAAATATTACATCTGAGGTTTTTTTAAAGTATAAAAAATTATCAAATCAACCTTTGGAAACTAGTGAATATAATTTTCATAAGAAAACTTGATCATAACCAGATAAAACACTTCAAAAATAATTTTTTTAACAAAACAAACTAATATGCATACACTATAGAGGGTAAACATTGTATATTTGGGTGGTGATAAAAAAGTCAAAATTTTAATTTAATCACTCAAGTATTAATTAGAATTAATCAGAAAGGAAAATAAATATTTTCCTACCTCAATGCAAAAAAAGACATGATGAAAACTCAATGGAATTAGGCGAAATGCCTTGCAGACTGAATTCACACCTTAATCAAAGAGAAAAACACATAAAATTTAAACCTAACAAAAGGGTTTTCTAAATGTGAATAATGGAAATAGAACCAAAGGAAGACCACACCAGAAGGGAGGAGTCTGTGTTCCGGAGGGGAGGCTGAGGAAATACAAAGTAGGTCGGAGTTTATATTGGAATAATGCCATAAATAGTGCGCACAAGGGGGGTTCCGAGTAGCAGGTTTCCAAAATCAGTTTTTCCAGAGAAGATTGTGGAGGGTCATCTGGCTGGAAGTGTGGTGAGGGCACTGAGGTGTGAGGCTGGAACGGTTAGGAGTTAGCGAGTGGTCGGGTGCCTAGGGTGGTGGTTAGTTGGGGGAGGTGTAGAGTAAGGTGAGATTGAGGATGGGGAAGGACTAGGATGGTGTGGCGAGCCAGTGCAAGGGGGAGTCTGAGTGTGGGGAAGTGAGGGCAGTGGAGGGTTGTAGCACGTTAGATGCCAAAGGCGACTGGGGGTGAGTGTGGAGGATCAGGAGGTGGGGACTTGGGGGGTGAGGCATATGCAAGATCATGGAGGGTGAGGAGGGTGTTGTGAACGAGGAGGGTCGGAGTGAAGTGAGGGTGGTAGAGTGGGCCAGAGGGGCTGGGCATGGTGCAAGAGATGTGGCTCGTGCAGGGGAAGGGTAGGGAAAGGGGGTGGCCGCTGCGGGTAGGGTTAAGTTTTCTATAATTTTTTCATTCTTATAATAATTTTATTATTTCAATAATAATAATAGTAAAAATTATAATAATATAAATAATAATAATATACATACAAATAAAAATAAAAAAACACAAAATAAAAATGAAAAATAATAATAACAAAAATAACCATGATAAAGATATTAATAATAAAAATTAATTACATTATAAATACTAATTTTAAAAATAATAATAGAAATAAAATAAATACAATAAAAATAATAGTTAAAATAATGAGATATTACCTGAATCATGGGCTGACTAAGCGCCTACCTCCAACCGTGTAGTGATTGTACACTGGTCCAAAGCCCAGTAAAACTTTTAACAACAAAAATTTTAGACTTGCACTCAATTGAGCCTCAACAAGAGATCCCAAATCAAAGAAATATTAAAATAAAAATAAACTTAATAGTTGGGTTGTGACAATTCCCCCCACCACATACACGTTCTTCCCCTAGAAATTCATCCCACCGAACAATAGAAAAAACAAAAATTCATGCCCGAATGAAAACAAAAGTATCCACAACATAAGAGAACTAGAGAACATGAGAGGAATCTCTCTAACACCAGAACCCAACTAGTGCAGAAATGTTACTCCAAAAAATTCCACTCTAGCAAGGGGGCGATGCGGGAACTCTCAACTATTAAAAACTAACATCTATAGCATGAGTGAAACAAAACCTCTGCTGAATCATGGAACTCTTGAACTAGACCAAAATTCCCCAAAACTAGAGAAAACCCCCGAGCAGAACATAACCCAATCAGTGAACCGAAGAATAACTATAACCATTACTTCTTCCACGGGCAGTAACATCTCTATACAATCACACCTAAACTAAGATCAACCCATACAAGGGCCTAACATACTTCCAATAAAAAAGTACGATCTAGATAAGCATATCCACCCAAATAAGACTACCTAGATTATAATAGAACACTTCCATCACAACTTCAAGATGATGCAATGAACTTAAAAAATGTAAAAACATTAACAGATGAAAACAACTAGAATGGAAAGACATTAAATGTTCCATTGCCAACACAGAACACCAAACCTGGACCAAGGATTCAAAGACCTGACAACTCTTGATTGCACACGAACTTCACCTCAAGACCTATGGCTAGGGCAATGGTGGCTAAAGCATATCTTACTCCACAATAAGGCATTATAATCCTCTTGACAGAGCATCCTCTTCAGGTGACACTTCCTACAAAACTACTATAGATGACCAAGACACCTGAAACGATGAAACCTCTTTGGGGGTGTGACATGAAGGTTTTATGTGCCATAAACACCCACACTGATGGAACACCATTGAATGGTTTGAAGAAATGGAAGTTAGGTCCAACGTAGAGGACACTTTAGAAATAGGTCCCTATGGAATTCCCTTCAAACTAGATGGGGAACCTTCATGTGAAAACAAATACATTAGTTTTCCAACCATCTGCGCTTCAGAGACCAACTCATATGAGAACTCTTAATCCACCATCTTATAAAAATGAGGGTCCCTCAATGGGATTAATTGATGCTTGATCTCAGAAAATATACCCCTGATGAAGAGGGAAGTATTCATAAAATTTTGGGATGCTATCTCCAATGAAAAGGACATAAGTCCCTTGAAATGGTCAACATATTTCGACACTGTCTATTGGGATTGTTAAATACACATGAGCTCTTACCTTTTCATTTCCTTCTCCTCTTTTAGTATGAAACATCATATAATGATGGATATAAAGATATCCCATGTTATCCTAACTTTCATTGACGGTGTGGTAAACAATTCCAATTGGTCCAAATCTGGACCCTCAAATAATCCTTGGATAGTGCAAACTCTAACAGTGTCTAGATTCCCCAACATCCCAAATACACACTCGACCTCCTCAAACCACATAACTTTATTTAACAGACTCTTATCACCATTACGGATAGGTAACGTTCGAGAAATACCAAATAATGGGCATGGATTTTTAGAATCCTTGGGGACCTTTTTGGGTGGAGTTTTCTAAACAACATATAAAAAACATAGCCAAAACTAATACCAAGAAGATGCAATATAATTGAAATATACTTCATCAAAAAACAACCATCAAAAAAACAAAACAAATACATACATAACCAAAATTTCCATTTTTCAAAATCCCCATTTCATTTTATATTTAAAAACCACATTCTTTCAAGGACACTATCCAAATACCAAACCCACTTTTCAAACCAAATTCAATTTCAAAAATCATTTCCGCTTTTTAAAATTAATTCATAAAAACACATTCAAGAATTTAGTTCCATGTATACACCCCAAAAATCCCATGAACCGTTGCATATGTCTTCAATCTCTTCCATCCATATACACCATCAAGCAATTTCCATGCACACCTCACATGTATAAATGTTCATAAAGAGTACCTGAGGTTTCACCCAAACAATTTCAATAGTATTTTTTATAAAAACTGGATTTTTAGACTAATAGAATGTAGTTTTAAAAACCATTTCCAAAATTTAATTCCATTTAAAAGAAAACATTTTCATTTCAAAATCCTTTTTTTAATTTTAAAAATAAAACTTGCACAATCCAAGACAAATACGACACTCAACTGAAATCAAACTACTAGAGTGAGGGACTAGTAATCACATGTAACCCAGTGACATGGTATTGGTATATAAACCATGTAAGCATCAACAACTAGGATGAACTTAAACTGTGTACTCGGACACCTCATGGGTCACTACTCCATGTGAAATCACGATGTAACATCGGCCTGCCTCAGTTCTCATCCCTTAATCTAAAACAAAACAAAACGTGACAAAGACTAAATTCCTAGACTACCCCTGGATACCTGATGTTCTTAATGGGCAAGGTTTCAATATTTCCATTCCGTACCTACCACTCGAGTATTGAAAGTCCAAATATTTATCTACCAGAAAACCCAAATAACAAGCCCCCCCCCCCCTATGATACCATTTTTCCGTGAACCAAACCGGGTGAACCCTAAACTGGTCACTCGATCCATTTTGTAACATGTCCAGAAGAGAATTCCCGATCCAAACAAGATAGAAACTAGTGCCGAGCATCCAAATTTAATCATTGGGAATGATTTTTCACCTAAATTATAAATAAATAAACAATAATAATCAAAACAATAATACATAACTCTAGAAGCGGTAAAAAGAAATAAACAGAACAAATCAACATACATCCGCATGACTTTTAATGTTACCTCCCAATCAAAGGCCGAACCTGGTCAAATAATGAGAAAATCAGCCAAAAAACCAACATAAAGTAATCCTTTAACAGAAAGGATAATAAAAGGCATGATTTTTAAAAATTATCAGTATGGATGTCAAGAGTGAACCATTGATCCATGCATTATACAATTCTAAAACAGACTAATAACACTAGTTTGGAGTACAATTATATTAATAAAATATGGTTTTCACAAATACAATGTATTTTGAAAAATTAAAATCACAATTTAATTTCCCTTATAATTCCAAAACATGGAATCGAAATAAAGTGGGTTCCACACAAACTTTTTCAAGATACTTACATTGAAATACTTTTAAAAACCAACCAAACATACAATTATTTTCCTAGAAAACACCAAAACCAAGATCTAGGGTGTCATTCTACACACACAAAAAAGGCAACGATACTAATAGTCCTCAATGTAAAGGATTACAGAAAACCTAGGAACCTAGGGTAAGACCAGAACGTACTATACATGTGACTCATCCTGAAGGCATGCCTACTCTCAATGATGTCATAATGACCTAACACCCGAACGTCTCCCTACCTAGCTTTCTGATGGGGAAAAATCCCATAGGAATAATAAGAACAAAACATCCCTTTTCCATGGGCCACTAGAAAGTGGGTATTCTAAACTAGTTCAACAGTCATTCCAGTAAACCCCTTTATTATGCTATGATTTTGTGCTATGTTCACAATGAGGTGTGCCACACATTCCCACCAAAATCCATATATATATATTTCATATCACATTACACAATTTGGAACCACCCAAACCATATCATGATTAGTCTCATTCCATAAAATAAATATTCTCAAAAGGAGGCCCATATTGAAGACCCTCTTATCTCATGATCAATCGACATGGAAATAGACCTAACCAAAGAGGTGTTTTCTAACATACCATTTCAATAATTCCAAAAGGGACATTATATTTACATCTTTAAACCATTTACCAAAACATTTAGAAATGTTTTTGAAATAATGATACATGCCATTTCTTACAAACATGGTCAGACAGACCAAAACATGTCAATATTCATTCACTAAAACATGTATTTACCAAAAAACGCATTTACCAAAACCTGAAAAAACAATAAACATTTAAGAACAATTTTCAAAAAAAAAATTTAACACCAAAACATGAGTTAAATCAAATGGTCAAACCATAAAAACCCCATTAAAACCATGTTTTCAATAGCACTTAAATAAACACTTTATAAGACCTCATTTGAAACACTCCTTAGAAACCACCAAAGGGGACCAACGTTATTTGAAATTAAAATCCATTTATTTAAAAAAAGAAACTTTATAAAACATGTAAAATGGAACCTTGACAATATATAACCATGCACACACCCAGATACTTCACATTTTTCAAGAAAACTATTTTCGCTTTCAAAGTCACACCAAATAATATTCACTATGTCTTTTAAAAACTCTAAAGTGATGGAAACTTTATAAAACAATCTAAACAATTTCTCAACAATTGGGAAAAAGGGATAAAATTATAAATGATTTAATTAATAGACCAAATGATTTATAAAAAATTTAATAATGAATAAAACAATTTAATTAAAATTTTATAAACATATGGGACAATTTTTATTCAATTTGACAAACAGATAAAATATTTTATAAACAATTTATTCAAACCAAAAACATGACCAAAACCTATTAAAGAGTATTTTGACTGTGCGTATCATGTATAAAACATAATCAAAAAACCCATTTTCAACTAGTGAACATATTTTTCATAGACACACATGAACATAACCAGATTAAACACTTCAAAACTATTTTTTTAGCAAAACTAACTGAATTGGAGACACTGTAGTGGGTAAATTAGGTGTATTGGGGTGGTGTGAATTAGGTCAAAAAATTTATTAAAACCCTTAATAATTAATTGTAATTAATAAGAATCGAAAATATGGATTTGACTTCCCCAAAGTATGAGAGGATGTGATATAACCTCAATGGAATGTGGAGCAATTCCCCGAAGACTAAGCGCACACGTAAAACAAAGTAAAAAAACACATGGAATTTAAACCGAACACAAGTGTTCGCTAAATTTGAAGGTTGAATGAAAAACCATAGGAAGAACACACTATAAGGGATTTTTACATGTGATGGAGGGGAGGCGAAGGTTCTACGAAGTATGTATGAGTTTGTAATGGGAAACTGCTAGAAATAGCTCACACAAGGGTGTTCAGAGCCGTGGGTTGCTGGAATTAGGTTCGGCCGAGAAGATCGTAGAGGGTCAGCTTACCAGAAGTGTGGCGAGGTCACTAATGGGTGAGGGTGAAGTGGTCAGAAGATGAATGGTGGTAAGCTTGTGTGGGTGGTCATCAGCTTGGGTGGAGGTGTGGAACCAGGTGAGAGTGAGGCTATGGTGAAGTGAGGATGGTGCAATGAGCCGGCTCAAGGAGGATGATGGGTTTGGGGATTTAAGGGTAACATCGGGCCATAGGGTGGAAAAATCTGGAGGTGACTGTGGGCGAGTGTGAATGAGTTAGTGGTAGGTAACTGAAGGGGAGATGCAGAGGTAGGATCCTGGAAAAATATGCAAGTGCATGGTGCGAGGAGGGCCAAAGTGAAGTGAGGGAGACATAGTGGGTGAGAGGGTCTAGGCATGACAATGGAAATGAAACTCATGCCTGGGAAATGTAGGGAGGGGTGGCTGATAAAACACTATTTTATTGAATATTTTATTGATAATAAATTATATAATTTCCTCAAATTGTGTTAAATATGTTTAATTAGAATGTATTTGGGATTAGATCATTCGTTTGAATATTTGATGAAAATTCCAGTTTTACCCTTTATAGTTCATTGTAGTCTTTCGAAGATAAATATTTTTATATTTATTATTGGAATTTTAAATTTTGTAACCGTGTTCCTGACATAATTATCTACAACTTTCATTCAGGACACTAAAGCTAAAGAGTGCATTAGTTTGTTTAAAATGGGTCATTAAGTCAAAGTTTGGCTGGACTCGCCAGAATGGAGAAGCTTCTGTATTGCGGCCATAACTCCTTCATCTGGGCCTGGATTAAGCCCCCATTTTTATATCCTATAGAGGACCCATATCCTCACATATTATCCTTCTGGAAGTCCGGCCAATTCATGCGTATTGGTGGTCAACTGGGCGGTTCAATTTGCATTAAAATATTTGTCCGAATTTCCACATTCACACTTGAAACCACTTGTAATCTTTCCTACCCGCCCCTCTATAAATTAGAGTTTTTCACATTTGGAGGGGTTGGGACTTGAATGGGTAAGGTGAGGGAATAGGAGAAGTGGATCCACTCCAATTCTCTAACCACTTCAATAAGTGTAGCTCTTGAAGCAGGGATCCCTTCAACGAAGCCTTCTTCTTCTCCTTCATGTTGTAATGATTTTGTTTGTGTAATAAACTTCATTGTTCTTCTTTTATTTCTTCTCTTTTCTTCTGTTTTGTTTAAATATATTCTTCTATTAATCTTCCTCTTTGGGCTGGAATTCTTTAGTAGAAGATTTATTGGGTTATACCAATTATAAACCTTTGCACTTGCAAAACTATTCTACAATGATTACCCCACCCATTGAAGAGTAGTCTTTTAGTAATCGATCTATATTTTACCCTATTCATTTAATTATTTTGAATAAATGAGCTACTGTAATTAACATAATATGATTCATGAATTGTTTTTTTAAATTACAAGAAACTAAGAAACCAATTGGATAATTAACACAAAAACACGCGAGGTCGAAATTTTGTGTAAATTGTGAAAGCGTAATCTTAATCGGTAATACAAGACCACATGGGATAAATTTGTAGAGCTCAAATATAATCCCTAAAAACAATTTATCCTCATTTATAGAATGGATATGTGCTCTAATTAACCACTAACCCTAAGCTATCTTTATAACAACAATCAAATCAGGGTGCTGCGATTGCGTGTTCCGAAGCTAGCCTAGGGATTAAGTAATTTCATCTTTGTGGTTATGTTAACTCTCGTAGGGTTCGAGGGATAAAAAATTATGGGATCATAATTAAGTGGATATTTATTTAAATGATAATGATTAATAAGTGAATGAAGAGGTAGAGTTAGATCGATTACGCCTTTTAAAATATTTTCTAAAAAAATATCTTTTTGTTGTGTCATTTTAATCGAACTTCATTTCAAAACAAAAAACAAAAAAATATACAATATTCTTCCAGCAAACATCTTATAGATTTATAAACTATAAACAACCCCCATCTTTAATATAGTTTTTTTATTCTCTTTTATTTTATTTTTAGAATACCTTTAAAAAGTTGTTTTAAATCTACTTCCTCCTTTGAGAGACGACCTTGGTCAGCCACTCTACTGCACCTACGTACCCCAAAATCACACTAATCATTTGAGGGTGCCCACGAAAGTGCTCTTTCAAATTGGAGCCATTACTGGGGAGGCAAGTAATTTATTCAACCATTTAGAGGTATTTATTTTATTTTTCATTTTATTAATTTCTTCACCTCTCTCTTTCATCTTTACCCTTTCTCAAGTTTTAATTTTTTTTCATCCTCTTCTTTTCTTTTTGGACCGTCAACTCAACTTCTAATTTTTATTTTACTATGGTCCACTCACTTTATTTTAATTTTTATTTGATTTATGACATGAACTAATCCCAAAGATCTCATAGATCTTGACCCTGAGATTGAACGTAGCCTTAGGGCTCGAATCAGACATTTTAAGTCTACGGGAAGTTTCAATATTCAACCAGTTGGTGAATTCCTCTCTTCTGGAAACATAGAAATTTGAAGCAATTCAAATTTAAACATAAAAGAGGAACCAATGGCTGGAAATAATGGAAATGAACTTAATATAAGCATTCGAGAATTGGTTGCACCTGATATTAACTATCAACCAAATTCCATTGCATACCCAAATCTCAAATCAGACTTTGAACTAAAATCCGGGTTAATTCACTTACTTCCAAAGTATCATGGCCTCTCTGGTGAGGATCCCAATAATCATCCGAAAGAATTTAATGCGATTTTCTTAACCTTGAAACCAATAAATGTTTCTGAAGATCAAATTAAATTAAGAGCATTCCCATTCTCACTTGATGGAGCTGCAAAAGATTGGATGTATTATTTACAACCTGAAGATGTAACTTGTTGGAACGATTTGAAACATCCTTTCTTGCAGAGATTTTTTCTAGCATCAAGGAAAACATCCATTCGTAAGGAGATCTCAGGGATCAAGCAAGAACAAGGGGAGTCAATGTATGAGTATTGGGGATATTCAAGAAGTTGTGCACAAGCTGTCCACATCACCAAATCAGTGAGCAAATCCTCATCCAATACTTCTACGAAGGACTCACACCCATGGAGAGGAGAATGGATGAGGCTGCAGCTAGAGGAGCATTGGTGGACAAGACACCAGTAGCTGCACGAGCGTTGATCGACCCGATGGCCCAAAACTCCCAAAAATTTGGTGATAGAGGTACACCACATGTCAGGGGAGTACATCAGGTAAGTCCTTCTTTTATTGAAAGTCATTTGATTGATACTATGTTGGAGGAATTGACCACTATGGTGAGGCAAATTGCTTTTGCACAAAATACATCTCTACCCCCTCTTTCAAAGCCTTGTGGTATTTGCACTGAGACAAGCCACCCAACTGACTGTTGCCCACAACTCCAAAAAACAGAAGATTGTGCAGCAGTGTTCCCTGGGAGACCATATCAGCAGCAGCAACAACAACCATATCCCCAAAAGATGTTTGATCCATCATAAAACCAAGGGTGGAAAGATCTGTCGGACATGAGGTATGACTCTGGACAACAACAAAGCCCCCTTTTCAACTAAACTTCTAGCAACCTCTACCTTACCAATAGGGTTTCCAACAACCCCAATGGAGATTCGAAGCTCAAACATCAACGAGTCAGTAACAAGGGAATCTCCAACACAAGGTAGACTCTAACACTTATGATCTTTTGAAGTAAATTTTTCTTAATCAACAGAATGAGCAAAAGAGTCAAGGTTCAGAGCTAAGGGAGTAAAAGACTCAAATGATCCAGATTGCCACCGCCCTCCATGAACATGTAAGTAAGAATTCTAGAAATATACCTTCCCAACCCACTCGAAATACAAAGGGGAATGTTAGTGCCATAACATTGAGAAGTGGGAAGCAAATGAACGATAAATCTATACATACCATTCCAACGTGATTCACCTCAACTCCAGAGAATCCGCATTCCATACCAAATGATGAGTAATCCAAGGAGAAAGATAAAGGTAAGAAAAAGATTGATGATGTTCCTCCTAAACCCCTTCCTTCTCCAAACAGGGTTGTTCAAACCCAGAAGATGGCTGAAGAAGAAATTCAAAAGGAGGGTTTGGACACATTCAAGCGTGTGGAGATCAACATTCCTCTACTTGAAGCCATTAAGAAAATCCCAATGTATGCCAAATTCTTAAAAGAACTCTGCACCAATCGAAGAGGGCTCAAGGGAAATGAGAGGATAAATCTTGGAAAGAATGTGTCATCACTCATTACACCAACTCTAGTAATGCCGAAAAGTGCAAGGTTCCAGGGACATTCACCATTCCATGTACCATAGGGGAGTTGCACTTATCTGATGCTCTTTGTGATTTAGGAGCTTCAATAAATGTGATGCCTCACTCTATATTCTCTTCCTTGCAGGTTGGTGAGCTGAATCCACCAAGAGTAGTGGTGAAATTGGTGAATAGAGCTACAACATATCCAGTGGGAGTCCTTGAGGATGTACTTCTCCGGGAAAGAGACATGATCTTTCCAGCAGACTTCAATGTTCTTAACATGGAGGATGATCAGCTAAGTTTTCATTCCCCCATTATCTTAGGTAGGCCCTTCCTCAAAACTGAAAAAACTATCATAAATGTCAATGAGGGTACACTTTCCAGGGAATTTGGAGATGATGTTGTGATATTTAATGTTATGGATTCCATGATGTACACCTCAGAGGATCATTCTGCATTTGTTATCTCCCATTTTGAACCACCAAGTAAAAACACAATGGAATTGGATTGTCCTATTCTTAGGGAGCTTATGAGTATTGGTTCTAGTTTGATGTCTAACAGTACTTCCACACCCATTTCTAAGGAACGAGACTCTCTAAGATTTGATTTTGAAATAGAATCATATTCTGATTTTGATCATGTGAACTCTGATTATGACATGGATATAGAGTATGCTGATGGATTTGATGCTTTCTTCTCTAATTTTGATGATGTATATTCTGATACTGATTCTCTTTGTGCACATATTTCGGTTAATTCAATGTATCCATCCATACTACACCCTCCTTCATTAGAACTCAAGCCATTGCCACAAAATCTGAAATACTCATACTTGTTGAGTGGTGAGAGATTAACTGTTATCACTGCTAACAAACTCCCTTTTGAACATGAAGAAAAGATTTTGAATATTTTTAGGGAGAACATCATGGCAATTGGGTGGACCTTGGCTGACATATCAGGTATTAGCCCCTCCATTTACATGCAAAGGTTTCTCTTAGAGGATGGGGCTAAACCGGTGAGACAGCCACAATGGAGACTCAATCCCACCCTCCTGTAAGTTGTTAAAAAAGAAGTTGAGAAATTGCTCGAGACAGGTATAATCATTCCCATTTCAAATTCGCAGTGGGTAAGTCCAATTCGGGTTGTGCCTAAGAAGAGTGGTGTTACTATTGTTAAAAATGAGAAAGATGAGTTAGTTCCAATGAGGGTGCAAAACAGTTGGCATGTGTGTATTGATTATAGGAAACTAAATCATTCCACTCACAAGGACCATTTCCCCCTCACATTTATTGATCAGATGCATGATAGACTAGTTGGGAAGACACACTATTGTTTCTTGGATGGATTTTCTGGATATTTTCAGCTACATATAGCTCCGGAGGACCAGGAGAAGACGACATTCACCTTCCAATTAAGTACCTTTTCTTACCTAAGGATGCCATTTGGGCTTTACAATGCCCCACGTACCTTCCAGAGATGCATGGTGAGTATTTTTTCTGATTTTATTGAGACGTGCATGGAGGTTTTTATGGATGATTTTACAATGTATGGGTTTTTATTTGATGAAGGTCTATGTAGTTTGGGAAAGTTGTTGAATCGTTGTACTGATAAGAACCTGGTCCTGAACTTTGAAAAGTTTCATTTTATGGTAGAGCATGGAATTGTCTTAGGGCATGTAGTTTCAAAACATGGGATAGAGGTTGATAGATCTAAGGTAGACATTATTTCATCCTTACCCTATCCTTCATGTGTGCGTGATGTTAGATCTTTCCTAGTGCATGCAGGATTTTATCGGTGCTTCATCAAAGATTTTAGTAAGATCGCTCTTCCTATGTCACGATTACATCAAAAAGATTCTGATTTTGTGTTTGACGATTCTTGTAGGACTTCCTTTGATAAGCTAAAGAATTTTCGGACCACTCCACATATCATACATCCATCACGATGGGAGATTCCTTTTGAGCTTATGAGTGACGCCTCCAACTTTGCGGTTGGAGCGGTCTTATCTCAGAGGGTGGAGGGACATCCACATGTTATCTCCTATGCATCGAGGACACTGGATTCAGCCCAATCAATTTACATAACCACAGAAAAGGAGTTTCTTTCTATCATATTTTCTTTAGATAAATTCCTTTCATATTTATTGGGCTCTAAAGTAGTTGTTTTTTTCTAACCATGCAGCTTTGAGGTACCTCCTAAAGAAGCCAGATACAATGCCATGACTTATCCATTGGATGCTCCTTCTTCGGGAATTTGATATTGAGATAAAGGACAATAATGGATCAGAGAATTTGGTGGCATGCCACATGAGTAGGCTTACTCACACACTAGAGGATGACACCTTGGACCAGGTACCACTTCAGGACACTTTCCCCGATGAGCATCTCTATACCATCTCAGGTACGCATCCTTAGTATGCTGATTTAGTTAATTACATTTTTTCCTCTGAAATCCCAGAAAATTTGAAGAAGCATCAAGTCCAAAAATTATAAAGTGAGTCTAGGTATTATGTGTGGGATGATCCTTACCTCTGGCGCATGTGTAGTGACCAAGTCATTAGGAGGTGTGTTCCCTATCATGAGTTTGAGTCTGTTTTGCATTTCTGTTATACACTTGCTTGTGGTGGACACTTTGGACCCTAACAGATAGCTAGTAAGGTTTTGGACTCTGGATTATATTGGCCTAGCTTGTTCCATGATGCCCATGTGTTTTGTAAGTCATGATCTCGTCGCAAACACACTGGGAATATTTCTAGGAGACATGAGATTCCCTAACAACCCATACTATTATTTGAGATTTTGGATGTATGGGGCATTGATTTTATGGGTCCTTTTCCTAGTTCATTTGTATTTTTGTATATTTTGGTTGCTGTTGATTATTTGAGTAAATGGGTGGAGGCCAAGGCCACCAGGACTGACGATTCTCAAATTGTTGTGGACATTGTCAAAGCACAGCTTTTTTGCAGGTTTGGAGTACCAAAGGCCATCATTAGTGACCAAGGGACACACTTTTGCTATAGGAATTTTGCTTCCCTACTTCGGAAGTATGGGGTGACACACAAAACATCAACACCATACCACCCCAAACCAATGGTCAGGCTGAGGTTTCAAATCATGAGCTGAAACAAATATTAGAGAAAACTGTATAGCCAAATAGGAAGGATTGGTGCAAGCGATTGGATGATGCATTGTGGGCTTATAGGACATCATACAAGACACCCATTGGTACGTCCCCATTTAGGATTGTTTTTGGGAAAGCCTGTCATCTCCCAGTGTAAGTCGAGCATCAGGCATATTGGGCTATAAAGAAATGCAACATGGATTTGGCCTAAGCTGGAATTCAAAGGAAGTTGCAAATTCAAGAGCTTGAGGAGATTCGACTGTCATCATATGAGAACACAAGGCTCTACAAGAAAAGATCCAAAGCAGCTTATGACAAAATGATCCAAAAAAGGGAGTTTCATGTTGGAGAGAAAGTCCTTCTCTACAGTTCACGACTCAAGCTAATTCCTGGTAAGTTGCGTTCCAGATGGTTAGGTCCTTATATTGTGACTAATGTTTTTCCTTATGGTGCAGTGGAGATCACACAAGAGGACACTGGAAGGAGCTTTACAGTAAATGTGCAACGTTTGAAGAGATACATTGAGGGACTTCCTACTGATGCAGTGGATTTTATCACACAGCATGACCCCATCATCACTTGATCACATCATGCTGTTTCTAACCCTTTCACTTTTATATTATTTGTCCTATTTAAAAATACTGCATTGCATGTGCATATATCATCTCATAGGTTCACATTGAGGACAATGCAATATTTTAAGTGTGGGGGAGAGAACCTTTTAGTTTATTAATTTCAATTGTTTTCCTGTTAAAAAAACAGAAAAAAATTGCGTGTTTTTCAAATTTTGTGTGTTTATTTTACAATTTTTTGTGTTTTTTTTAATCTTTTGAGCTGAAATGATTCTCATCAACATTTTTAAATCCATATCAATGAGTGAAACAATTTATCCCATGAAACTGAGCTTAAATGAATGCTGAAAATGACTTTGTTTCAAGTTCAAATATTTAGTAATTTCATGAAAAATACACTGAATTTTGAATCCCATGCCACATCTCACTGGCTTTATATTTGAAATCACTTTCTTGTGAAGCTTATGAACCATTATTTTCATATTCTTTACATTCACCTCAATTCTTGAGAGAACCAAACCACACTTGATTTAACCAGAATTTGATTTATTCCTGTCAAAACTTGTGGGTTTGACGTACTTATGTTTAAATGATTGAGGAATTTGTTTGGTATTAAATACCTTATTTCAAATAATCTTTTTTTATAATGGCCTAACTTGAATATTTAATCGTTTTATCCCTTAGAAGCCATGCACAGCCTATTAGGTTAGCCACATTACAAGCCAATTTTCCCTATCTAACCAACTCTTGAAGTGAAATTGCATAATCTAGTTGAGCTTAAGTGTTGGGGAAGCTATGTTGTGTTGTGCTACCACATTCTGTGAAACATTGGGTGGAAAATTAAATTCTGAAGAGATGTTTTTTCTGATGAATAAATTCATTGAAAGATGTGCCTTTTCTGGAGCTTTAAAGACAAGTGAAGTTGTGCCTTTTCTAGAGATTCTAATTGAGGTGGAAAGCGGTGCCTATCTGGAGCTTTCAAGAAAATCATGTTTGAGAAGATTGACATTTTTGATGCTGAAATGATGAATGGTGTAAACTTTTCATGACTTTTCATGATGATGGAGCTGAATTGATACTATGGGGATTAATAAGGAGACCATATTTAAGTGAAAATTAGATTAATGCAATTTTGCTTCAAAAAGAGTCAAGCCCTCCTTATTCAGCCTCAGAATTTTTCACTTCTAAATACTACCAACCGAAAGCCAAAGAACAACCTTGAAAAGTCCTCATGATAAAAATATGTCCTTGACTCACATCGAGTTTCGATGTAGGATTCTATCAAGCCTATGGTGTCCCCTGTATGAGTTTGGATAAGAAAGACATTGAAAAAAAAATTGATATTTGAGTGATGAGAGAAAATCCAAGCGAGGTAAGTGTTTTGTGAATGGGAGGATAAATGAAGTGGAAATATATTGAATGATATAAATGAAGTTCTTTAAATAATGGTTTTTATGAGTCATGATATCTTTTGTTTCTTGGTGTGTATGTGTTTGATCTCAAGGATATGTGTTTTAAAATTGGTTTTGATTTGATGTTTACTTGATATGAGGTTTTGCTCAGGAGTGAAAAAGGGTAAGTGTGGGGGAGTTGATAAAACACTATTTTATTGAATATTTTATTTATAATAAATGATATAATTTCCTCACATTGTGTTAAATATGTTTAATTAGAATGTATTTGGGATTAGATCATTCATTTGAATATTTGATGAAAATTCCAGTTTTACACTTTATAGTTCACTGTAGTATTTCAAAGCTAAATATTTTTATATTTATTATTGGAATTTTAAATTTTGTAACAGTGTTCCTGACATAATTATCTAGACCTTTTATTCATGACACTAAAACTAAAGATTGAATTTGGTTGTTGAAAATGGGCCATGAAGTCAATGTTGGGATGGACTCTCCAGAATGGAGAAGCTTCTGTATTGCGGCCATAACTCATTCATCTGGGACTGTATTAAGCCCAAATTATTTATAGGAGTTAGAGGAACCATATCCTCACATATTATCCTTCTAGAAGTCCGGACAACTCACTCGTTTTGGTGGTCAAATGGGTGGTTCAATTTGAATTAAAATATTTGGCCGAATTTCCACATTCACACTTGAAACCACTTGTAACCTCTCCTCCCCTTCCCTCCATAAATTAGATTTTTTCTCATTTGGTGGGGTTGGGACATGCATGGGAAAGTTTAGGGAAGAGTAGAAGTGGATCCAATCCAATTCTCCAACCACTTCAATAAGGTAATCTCTTGAAGCAAGGATCCCTTCGACGAAACCTTCTTCTTCTCCTTCATGTTGTAATGATTTTGCTTGTGTAATAAACTTTGTTGTTATTATTTTATTTCTTATCTTTTCTTATGTTTTGTTTAAATTTCTTATTCTCTTAATATTCCTCTTTGGGATGGAATTATTGAGTATAAGCGTTATTGGGTTATACCCATTATAAACCTGTGCACATGCAAAACGCTTCTACGATGATTACGCCACCCATGGAAGAGTAGTCTTTTAGTAATCGATCTATAATCTACCCTCTTCATTTAATTATTTTGAATCAATGAGGTACTGTAATTCACATAATATGATACATGAATTGTGTTTTTAAATTACAAGAAACTAATAAAGCAATTGAACAATTAACACAAAAACACGCGAGGTTAGGATTTTGTGCAAATTGTGACAGCGTAATCTTAATCGGTAATACAAGACCACACGGGATAAATTTTAAGAGTTCAAATATAATCCCTAAACACAATTTATCCTCATTTCTATACTATATATGTTCTCTAATTAACCACTGACCATAAGCTATCTTAGAACAACAATCAAAGCAGGGTGCTGCGATTGCGTGTTCCGAAGCTAGCCTAGGGTTTAAGTAATTTCATCTTTGTGGTTAAGTTAACTCTCGTAGGGTTAGAGGGATAAAAAATTAGTGGATCATAATTAAGTGGATATTTATTTAAATGATAATTATTAATAATGGAATGAAGAGGTAGAGTTATATCGATTACGCCTTTTAAAATATTTTAAAAAAAACATCTTTTTGTTGTGTCATTTTAATCGAACTTCATTTCAAAACTAAAAACAAAAAAATAAACAATCTTCTTCCAGAAAACTTATTCTAGATTCATAAACTATAACCAACCGCCATCCTTTAAAATAGTGTTTTTATCCCCTTTTATTTTATTTTTAGAATACCTTTAGAATGTTGTTTTAAATCTATTTCCTCCTTTGAGAGACGACCTTGGTCAGCCACTCTGCTGCACCTAAGTACCCCAAAATCACACTAATCATTTGAGGGCACCCACGACAGCGCTCTTTCAGTGGCCTCCATGGGTAGGGTTAGGTTTTTTGCCTTTTTTTCATTCTGATAATAATGTTATTATTAAAATAATAATAATATTATAAATAATAATAATAATAATAATAACCAAAAATAATAAAAATATAAATGACAATGATAAAGATAATAATAATAATAAAAATAGAAATAAAAATAATAAAGATATTATATGCAATACAATAAATATAATAATAATAATAGTAAGAATAAAGATAAAATTCCTGACTATTGGGCCGACTGCGCGACTACTACCAACCGCACGGTGACCGCGCATAGTTCCATAGCCAAACAAAAATATTAATGACAAACATTTTAGACTCGTGCTCACTATAGCCTCAAAGAGAGAACCCAAATCCATGAAATATTAAAATAAAAATTAACATAAAAGTTAGGGTCTTACGGGGGATTAGGTGTCCGGATCTTCCCTTGTCCCGAACTGCTTCCCTCGAGTAGTGTCTTGCCTTCATCTGCTTTCACTGGCCCCTTCCTATCCTCTATATCACTTCTCGGTGACATCGTCACCACTACAATAAAGGATGTGGACTGGCGCCAGCCTCGTTCATCTCATTCATTAATGAATCTAGAATTTTTTTATCCATCAATTATACTTTGGTGACGATTTCCCATAGTCCTCATTGACATTCTCTCATTTAGGGCCATGGGTTCTCGATCATGGTGATGGAATCTCATGCACGAGTGGTTGAGGATTTTGGAGAGGTTGCAGAAGACAGAATGGTGAAGGTGGGTGGATGAAATGTGGTAAATAATGATCTAGATTTGGGTTTCAGAAAGCAAATTATAATATCCAAGGATATTTCATAATAGAAAACAATTTTTTATTTTTTATTTAGATATAAAATTAATTTATTGAAAAACATATAAATATTATTAAATTTTTCATGTTTTAATTATATACATATAATATATTTTATTGATGAAATAATTTGTGGATATAAACTTTTAAATAAAACCATTAAAATTTAGTCAAATAATAATAATAATTGAATAATTTATTATCATATATTTATAAAATGATAGAATAATTATTAGTAATTAAAATAAATATTAATACATTCATTTTTTGGTAAAATAATTATTTTTATTAGTTTGATAATGCAACATATTTTATTTTTAGTAAAGGATATGTCGGTATAAAACTATTAATATCAACATATATATATATTGGTAAAAAAGGATGGTACATGAAATTATCAACAGAAGACATAATATTTGTTAGAAATACTGATTTATACCTATAAATATAATATTTTTTCCTAATTTTTTGTTGGTATAAATAACTTTTTTTGTAGTGATGGTTCATCTTTAGTGCTTTTAAAGAGATTTTCCTACATTAGACAGTGAGAGAGGGTCTACACTAAATCTATGTTTAGAAGAGGAGTTAGAAGATTCTAATTAGTCTAAGAAATTGAGTGCGACCTACCGATCATTCTGAGTTGGTGGTTGGGGTTAGGGAATCAAGAAACAATTATTATAGTTCTAGAAGACCAGACCATCTTAAGGTACCCAACCATTATATGAGGGCCACAAATCTAGCCAAATGTATGTAATGTTTCTAATACATGAGGAGATGAGAATCATAACTTCTATGTTGATAAGTACTATTATAGTATCATATCCATTAGTATCTTATCTTTTTATATAAGTGCTTCCCATTCCTTAATATATTATCGTAGTCTTGAGAGACATGGGTGTGATGTTCATATTCCCTATGGAATGAAAACAATCGATACTGAATTGGGAATATGATAATATAGTGTATGATTGTGTAGTGAGTTTCCCCTGAAGGTTGGTGAGTGTCACATTGTATGGAACCTTTTTTTCATCGAGATTATAGTATTTTAATTCATTCTCAATATTGATTGGTTGGATCCATATTAGGATTCTGTGTAATTATATCACCAAATAGTGACATTTACATAACCAGAGGGTTGGAATTTTTTCAAAAACGTTAATAGGATGTTCTGGAAAGTGGAGCTGGACCTATGTATCATAAACTAGGTGGGATGATAGTTTATATTTCTTTATTTTAGCTAAGTGCTCAAGGAATTATTCTGATGGATTTCCCTCTAGTGGTAGATAATTTCAAGGACATTTTCATGGAGGGATTTTTGGGTCTACCTATCTTGAGAGAGGTATTGTTTTCAGTTATTCAATAGTTAAGAGAAAATTCAGTTTCCAAGACACTCTATAAGATGGAAACTACAATGTGGATAGAGATCAATAGGAAAACAGAGTATTTAAAATCCAATGGTTTTGTATGACGCATTTCTCCACCATGGTATTCACCGATCCTTTTTTCCAAGAAGTAAGATGGTTCCATTAGGCGTTGTATGGATTGTCGTAAGCTAAACCTACTTATGGTTAATAAATGGTTGCAATTCCATCGTATAGAAAATCTCTTCAAACACAACATGGGGAAAATGGAATTCCATTATATTGATCTAATATTTGGATATCATCGAGTACATGTTAGACAATCATATATATTAAATACAAAATTCTGTAGTAGATATGGATTGTAAAATAATTTTTTCATGATTTTTCATCTGATGAATGTTTCAATAGTTTACATAGATCTAATGACTCGTGTTTTCCAACCATATTTAGATGAATTTGTGGTTGTCTTCATGGGTGATATCATAATATATTCTCACACTAGAATTGACCATGACAATTAACATGAGATCATATTGAATACACTAATAGATAATCAATTATATGACAAGATCACAAAATTCCACTTCTAGAAAACAAATATTACTTCCAAGGTTAACTTATCTCATAAATATGAGTATCAGTTAACCCAATGAAGGTGAGTTATATTGATTCCTAGGATAATCCTAAGAAAATCATTGACATATAGAGTTTATTTGGGCTAATTGGATATTACAAGAACTTCATTTAGGGATTTTGATTCCTATCAACACCTCTTTCGAGATTGACTATATAATCTAGGAACTTAGTACTATTTTAATCCTTGGTGATAGCCATTTAGCAAGTGAAAGGGAGTCTGAATTCAGCTCAAACCAGACTATACCACAATGGAGATGAAGTTATATGGTTTATTGTGTTGCATCATGCCTTAAGATAGGAGTATAACTGATGTAATATGAGTGAGTCATAGTGTGTGGAATCTTTATTTGAGGCCAAAAGAGACAAGATACCCATCACACAATTTAACGTTATCTATTTTTGTTTAAACATTAAACATTCTGAGGAATTACATACCAAGAGATCACTATGTGGGGTATATGGGAAAAAAGTCTCAATTACGAATTTACAATGTATGGATTTATGGTCATGAGATGAAGGTGGGATAAATACTATAGTTTATTAAATATGATTATTTAAATATTCTTGTAAATAGAAATGAATGTTTCAGTGTTGTATGTAGGAATAATCATACACATGATGCTCTTGAGGCTAGTAGTGAATGGAAGGTTATGGAAATGTCTCCTGATATGAACATAGTGGTTATGTAACATAATGGATTGTGTGTAATTTCATCGTGAGATGTGACCAATTTCCTTATAAAAGTAGTGAATATGGGGAAGCTATTAGATTCAAAGGGCTTGGTCCTATAGGAGAGAGTTGTATTTGATTGTCCAACTCTTGGTTGATTTTTTGATGATAATAAAACATATCACATTCAGGGAAATAACCTGGTTCATAAAAATGTGCAAGAGGAGATTATGAGGGAGTCCAATTCCACTATATGGGAAGTATATCCCTATCTAACCATGATATATAATGACATATGAAAAAAATATAGGTGGTCAGAGATGAAAAAGGGAGATATTTGGGTTTGATACACAATGTTCCACCTATCAGCAGGTGAAGGAAGATTTCAAATGACTATTATTGCTTCTATATTCATTACCAATTCGTTAGTGGATGTGAGAAACTATCCATTTGGATTTTGTGATGGGATTTCCTAGATCACCTCATGGAAGTGATGTTATCTTGGTGACCCTATATTGATTGAAAATTTCATCCCATTCCTTAAATATTTGGTATGCATTATTAGTGGATGATCTCATGAGGCTCTACATTTGTGAGATCCTATAGCTATATATAGATCCATGTTCTATCATATTTGAAAGAGATTATTATTTCACGTTGTATTTAGGGAAACGGTTTTTAAGGGAACTGGGTTCATAAAAACTCATTGATGTCCATTCCATTCGAACCTATGATATTTAATAGTAATAGATGTAGAGCCACTATTTTCTAGTCTCATTCATGAGAACTAATATCATGTTAATCTTATTAGGAAGTAGGATCCTCTATAATAACATATGGAGATGTTGTATGTCAATCATCACTATAGACCACTAGAGTATGGGGTGGGGATAATTTCCATCTTATACGATTCAGATAGATTGCTTCATAAATAGTTTCAGATGAAATTGAAACCATAACCTTTTTATGTTAGGACCTTAATGATTTTTGATATCGTAAGGCTGATATACAATTAGTTATAGTTACCCCAGAGGTACCAGACCAAGAAACATTTATTCATGGTATCTCATATTCATTGATATCGTTCATATCAATATCATATTATTCATACACAAGAGCTTAAATTAGAGGTAGATTAATCCCTATAGGTGATTAATTTCATTACCATTGAATGTGGCATGAAGGTTCTTCGAGTATGGTCATTTCCTATGGTACTTGTTCTATATAAGAATGTCCATATATAGGAAGATTCATGGGATTTGAAGGCAGATGTCAATGCAATGTTTCTAGAGTTATATGAGGATATTACATAACAAACCATAGAAAGGAATATTGAGGAAAATTTAAATTATGGAGGGGAGATTGTATGAACACTACTTTTACTTGATGTATTGAACCTTTTTTTAATTTAAATTATTCAATTTCAACAAAATGGATGTTTCTAATGAGTTAAAAAGAGTTTTATAGGTTTATGTGGATTTTATGGAGCCCAAGGCCTTGACTTTTAGAGGAAATAGGTGGTCCGAAAAGTTAGTATATACCATGAAATACTACACAAATGGTTTGATTAAACTTTGTGGGGTGGTCTAGTGATATGTATATGGATATATATTTTGTTCTAAAAATGAATCACATGTCATATGGTTGTATGAGTTCTATATAACTATTTTCAATGTGTTATTTCATGAGCTACAAACCATTAGTTATACTATGTGCATAGTCCATGAGATGGGTGTCTTTGGGAAGTTTATAGAACACAACTAGTCCCACCATGTGTCTAAATAATGAGACCCTTTAAAAAGTGAAAAATTATGGTTTTTAACATTTATTATATTTATTGATCCCATCTCTTTGTTTCTTTATCCACACACTATAGACCTCACTCATTGGAGATCTCTCCTCCAAACACGACTGTGATTTTAGGTATCTTCTCCATCCAATCACCAAATGTAACACCCTAACCATAGAATCTAGGAGTTGGTGCATTATTTTATTACATGTCAATGATTACATGGAATAAAATTCTGAAGGAAAATTCAGTTTAACAATCTTGTAAAGCCATTTAATATAAATTATTCCATAAATATATAGGGAAATATAATATACAAACAATATACATAAAAAAAGAAATATGAATCATCCTTGAACACTTATTTAAAGATTTATTCATCAAAATATATGTAAAGAAATATAATAATTATGAGATCAAATGCTCAATAAGGGTATGGAAAGAGGAAGAAACAATGAATCAATATGAAAAAATTATCCTAGAAAGGTAACTAACAATTATAAAATTCCATTCGATTGGATAGATATGTAAAAATCAATATGAAAGAGTATGATAATGTAACTCATTCCATCAAAATCATTAAACAGTGAATGAAACATAACAATAGATATGTCAACACAAAATCTCATATACGAATAATAAGTAAATACTAAAACATAAATGCATCCATAGATATTTCAACATAAAATTTCACGAAATAATATTAACTGAATATAAATGATGAAAATTAAAAACTATTTTATTTCATGTTTCATAGGTATATCATACCTTTACAATCAAGACCCTTCACAAGATGGTTTAAAAAATGATTGGTAAAACCCCATTAAATTTGGACAAATAATTCATCTCACGAGACATCTGATGCATTGAGGGGATATCTATAATCAGGTACCACCAATGTCGTACTAGTACAAATCATTTCTCATATTCAAGAACAATATTTTTCTCAAAATGTGTCCATATCTAAACGAAGATGTAGATTTATCAATAATTTCTTAGTTAATCAAAAAAGGTCTAGTGAAACCCGTATTTAAAATGATATATGATTTAAGAAATAATAATACCCATTGTGTGATAATATAGATAATAATGATAATTTCAAATTAAAATTGATTTCAATAAAGTGATTATTTCCAAGATAAATTTAACAATCACAAAAGTAAGTGATTTTTCAATGATAATAATTAAGACTGTGTTTTAGGAAATTTATCATTAAACATCCTAATGTGTCCCATACCCCATGAAACATTTAATTGAATATCTCTATGAAATAATGGGTTTCAAGACATCAAAAAAACTATTCAAGATATAATGTATAAATTGTGTGGTAGATGCACTATACAAAAGAAGTGAGTGGTGTATATGGAATATGCCTGGTGAAATGAAATGTAAGACATGAATCCATTACCAAAACCATACTTTTGATATGTGGTCTCTATCAAACTATATATTCGTTTAAAATATGTTACTATCTTATAATAGTACCATTAAATTTTTTTTAATATCATTTATTAATTCTTTATAATATTTTATTACACATTTTTAACATCTATCATTTATTTAGTATTTTAGGTGTTAATTTCCCAGTATTATAGAGTATGTTTTAACCAGTTAGTTGTTGTTACTATTTATTAGATAATGATTTAATCAACTACATAATTTAAAAGAGAATAAATTATCTTACATATTGAGTATATATGTATTTATAATATTCCTTAATATTTTGATATTAGAAATGAAGTTCACCAATCATGATGATAGTAAGTCGTACATACAAATGAATGCTTCATTCATTTATTTGTTGTAACAAAAGAAGGAAAGATAAATGATACATATTTATATTTTAATTATTATATCATATATATGTTTTATATGTTACATACTTTTATTATAACCAACATTTATATGTTCCATCTATAAAATGAATGTGTCATATCGCCTTGAGTGGGAGGTAGTCCACATTTCCCCACACAAAATTATTTTATTTACACAAGATGGAAAGAATAAAAGTAAGATTTAAATAGAAATTAAATAATAATAAAGATGTTATAAATATCATTTATAACATATAAAAAATGAGTGTACATCATAATGGACACCTTGATAAATGGTAATGGGAAATGAACAATCATCATTTCGTGAGGTAGTAGTTCATCGTACATAGAAACAATATGATTGTTACCCACTATATAGAGGTGCGTGTAAGTTTATGTTAAAATATAACCATAACATTATCTTAGTATATTGACTATATAGGTGTTTTTATTTAAAGATATTATAATAAGAGTATACGAAGTCTTGAATGGAAATGAAACTAAAAATCCTGATGGAAAACATTACATCTTAATCAAGTAACTTCATTTGGTATATACCAAAAGTATTCCTCGAAAAACATTCCTCATAAAATTGATGATTCTGTGTCTAGGGTATAGATGTTCGGAATGTATTTGGGTAGATATGTTCCAAAATTAAGAGGTTTTAGTGGGGTGAAGAAGTGGGAGTGATGGTGTCCTTTTAAAGGGAAATAAAAGGACTCACATGGAATTTTTGGAATCAAGTTAGTTGTACACATCTTATAACATAATAATGTTATAAAAAAAACAAACTCAATAATGGAATATTTATGGCCGATAAAAGGCATTAAAATTGGTTTTTATATGTTTTTTGGTCATTTGGGCACTTAATTTAATGGTTTAGTCCCTTATTATGCTTAATTTTTCCTTAATAATTGTATGTAATTTTAATTATATTCACTAATAATTTTGTTAAAAAAATATTTTTATCTTTTAGAAAATAAATATCATATTTATTACAATGTTTTATGACTAGTTTTTGATATTAAATCCCTAGATTCAGGAAAATTAAGATTAATGCTAATCCCGCAGCTGGGAGAAATAACATGTTTTTTATATAGAAAAATGTTCAAATGTTTGTTGACTTTTAGTATCCAATTTCACATTAAAATTTATTCTATTTATCAAAATTTTATTAATAGGTTTATAATTTATATAATATGGTCTTCAATAAATTTAATTTATAATAATTATTTAAACGAAATGGTATTTTTTAACAAAAATGTAGTATTTTTTTATTATTCATCGAAAAATTATGTTTCTTAGAAAAAAAATTGAAACTAAGATTACTATTTGATTATGAATTCAAAATATCAGTTTATTTTATCAAATTCAATGAAAAAAATTGTTAAAATTCTGATTTATAGTAGGTGTTCCATTAAAATGTGGTAAAACTACTTTTAAAAAAATATATTATTTTTTGAGTAGTATTTGTTTTGTATCTATATTATACCCTTAAAATATATTAAATGAGTGAAATAAATTTTTTTTGGATATATAATATTTATATTTACTATGTAAAGTCAATAAAAGTGTTATAATTTAATATATTTTTTAAAAATGGAATAAATAGCTCTTTGTATAAGTCTGGTGTTGTGTGTATTATAAAGATGTCAACAAAATATATTGGAAAATATAGTTTGTTTTGAGGGTGATATATTCTTCCTTCCTACAAAACGTTCTTCCTATATATTTTTGGGTTATTACCTTAAAAAATATATTGGTAGTTATCCTTCATCGAATCTTTTGGTTCCTATGTTGCTTCTTCCATTTTGTGATTCCTCTAGAGAAATTTTAGCAGGCAAGTCATTAAATTCCTCAATACATGCTTTCATGTATCAAAAACACGAATAGGTTATTCTCAATACGAATGGCTAGGCTCAAACTCTATCTCATCAGATATGAGAACATTCATTGGGTATGGTATGTGCATCATTAACATATATATTTGGATCACATTGTGTACCTTTGAGAGATTTGGAAGCAATTCAAAAAGGTAAGTAGTGATTCCAACGCTTTCAATAATTTCAAAAGGTTTGATGTACCTGGGGTTCAATTTCCCCTTCTTACCAAAAATGATGACATACTACGATGGAGATAACATCATGAAGACATGTTCTCCCACATGGAATTCCAAATATTTTCTCTGATTATCAGTGTAAGTCATTTTCCAAGATTTAGAAGTTTTGATATGATATTGAAAAGAATTCACCTTCATTGTAGTCTCTAAAAAAATTATTTTTCCTATGAGTTTCTATTTTCAAACATAATCTAAAAAAGATGTAGTACAACATCTCTTTCCATATAACTCTTCAAACAACACCATTTGAATATTTGAATGGAATGTATTATTATATGAAAACTATACCAAAGGGTAATACTAATCCAACGTATCTTTAAAGTTGAGTGAACATTATCTCAACATGTATTATATTATTTGAATTGTTCTTCTATATAGTCCATCAGTTTGGGGATGATAGGAAGTGTCAAATGAAGCTTAATTTCAAGATCATTGTAATTAATTTTCCATATTTTTGTTTAAAGAGGGGATATAGATAAAAAACAATTGATATTGGTTCTTCATTAAGTCTTAAACTCCATTAATGTAGATCCGTATGAGGTTGTTGAGAAAAATATATTCTCTAATAGAAATTAAATGAACATATTTGGTTAGTCGATCAATGATAAACCATATTGAATCATTTCTTTTTGGAGTCTTTGGTAGTCCAGTGATAAAGTCCGCAAAGATTTCGTACAGTTTCTTTATAGGAATATGAGGAGGATTCATTAATCCTTTATAAAGATTCCTTAAAACATTTAAATGTTGAAAAACAACTCACCGGGACACATAATATGAAATTTCCCACTTCTTGTTATCCCACAAAAAATGATCCTTCATGTCCTTATAGATCTTTGTCCTCTGAGGGTGTATATAAAAATTTGAGATATGAGAATCATGCAACACTTCCAATTTTATCTTAGGTATAGATGAAACACATATCCACATTCTATATTTTAGAACACCAACAACACAAAAATCAATGAGTTTTCCATCATTCACACCTTTTATTTTCATCCAAAAGAACACATCATTAGTTTTAGAATTAATTATCCTATCTAATATAGATGGGTTTTCAATCATTTGATAAATGAATGATGTGTACCCTTCCATAGATATTATCTTACCCATATATACTAAATCCCTATACAAATGAACCTTCTTAATCCTCATTTGAGTTATAACTCCATGGTTGTTCATGCCCAAAGAATCCTCCACCATATTCTTTATCCATAGGCGGTAAGAAATAATAATCTATTAGTTGTTCCAACCATCTTATTTGTAACATGTTGAGATCTTTTTGTGAGAAGACGCATTTTAGGCTCTTGGGATCCATGTATATCTTGCATATTTCACCACAAATATAATGTCTCCATATATTCAATGTGAAGATTAAAGCCTCTACCTCTTTTTCATGGGTTTTATAGTTCTATTTTGGAGTAAAAATTTTCCACAGTTAATATACAATAACATAATCATATTTCATAGGACACTTCAATGTTGCATCATTTTTTCATCACTATATATGACAATCCCAAAACTATAATATAATAGAGACAAAAATGAATCATTTACTAGTATTCTCTTTTGTTCTTCATATCACACTTCACATTCCATTTTCCAGACCAAATTAACACCATTATGTTTAATCTTTGTTAATGGAGTAGAAAATATATCAAAATTATGATCTAATCAACAATACTAAACCTCCAAATTAATGATACTACATACATCAGTTCTGTTTCCTGGTGTAGGCCACTAAATGGCTACCATTTTCGTTACATGATCAACCAATATTCCATCCTTGGAGATAATATTTACAAGAAAAGAATCTTCTTGAATCCATAAATTACATTTATCAAATTTCCAATAAAACTATTCCCTTCCAAGAGTCTTATTAATGATCCAAAAATGATTTTCGTGGACCTTATAGGTTTTATAAAACACTATAATATCATCAATAAATAGAAAAACAAAATATTAATAATATTCTATGATTAATCTCATCATTATTTCCATAACAATTGATGGTGTGTTAGTCAGTCCCAATGGAATTACTGTAAACATTTAATATCCATACCTCATTAGAAAAGATGTCTTTAGAAAGTATTCCTTATTCTCTATAATTTTTTGATACCCTGAATGAAGATCAATATTTTAAATATATTAAGCTCCATGAATATATCAATGAATTAATCAATATAGGGTTGATGATACTAGTTCATTATTATAATGGAATTTAATTCTAAATAATCAATACACAACCTCATGGATCTATATTTCTTTTTAACAAAGGGAAAATGGGATCTCCATTGTGAAAGACTAGGGAGAATAAATACCTTATTTCCAAAATCCTCTAGTTGTTTATTCAATTTCACTTATTCCTCAGTGGTAATTCTGTAGGGTGTTTTTGATATTATCATTTCTCAAGGGGATTAAATCAATGAAAAATTCCACATCCATGTCTAGGGGATATCTAGGTAAATAATCAAGAAATACATCGACGCATTCCTTCACAGTAGGTATATCCTCAATTTGATGATTACTTCATTCGTCACTAGGCATCGTCTGTGATTTTCCCCCATAATTTCATACAATAGGGATACTAGTGGTAGATCATGATAAGAATATTATGAAGATACTTATACTCTAATGAAGATGGAATCAACATTTTCCTAACAAATGGTAACATCAATTATTTTCCAATAAATATTTTCATCATATTTTGACAACCAATTCATACTAAAGAATATGCCAAATTCAATCACTTTTATTTTGATAAGCGAAGTATATAACAAAAATTTAGGTGTCATAATTAGGACTGACCGACACATATTTTTTAAATGATAATTCTCTTAGGTTTTTTGATTGACAATTCTCATATTAAATCAATATGGAAGTGTCCAATTTTCATAGAAGATTGGGTAGATATAAAAGTGTGTGATGATCCAGAATCCAAAAATGCTTCGACTAACTTTGAGGATAGGATTAGTGTACCTTCCACCATTTAATTTTGTACTTCTTCCTCTACTATAGAGATTGCATAATCATGGAAATTTCTCTTTGGCATTTTATGTGGTAGATTCCTTTGATGCTTTAGGCATTCATTTTCATTGTTCCCTATCACCTTGTAGTTGTAACACTGAATATTAGTGTTTAACTTCTTCCCCATTCATTCATTAAAATGATGACCAATTTCTCCAAATTTATACCAAACACCCATTTCCTCAAAAAAATTCCCAGGGTAATCCTTCCGAAATTTATCAGACGATGTGATTTTTTTTAAATTAATATTAATTTTTGATGCATTAAATTTTTATTAGACCTCAGAAGACCACTTATTTTATGGGATTCATTGGAATGCCTCGAATTTGGATAATTCCTTCTTCGTCTTTATGGACCAATAATTTATTGCACTATATGATGAAAAATTCTGAGAAACCTGTTCCCATCAATGATTTTTCTTATGACCTTCAAACAAGAGGTCAATATTTTTGACATTCTGGGTTCCCTATACCCAATTATGTAGTACTTTTGATTACCATGTCATGTGTATTGTTAGTTATACCCAATGTCATATTAGCATTATAGTGTATAATTATCTGCGTCCACATTTAGAATGGTAATTTCTAATGATTAATTGTCAAATCAAAAGGTTATAGCAGATCCCATGATATAATTAGAACCTCGAGATACAATGACATTGATCTTAAATAAATGTTATATAGTCCAGATACATCTTACAAACTAGACATAGTAGATGTCTGACTATTAGGTGTTGGAGGATCATAAGCATTGAGACTTCTTCTCATGAAGTCCGCACTTGGTGATCACTAGTAGTGAGATCATGAGGACAAAACCACCAATAAGAACACCATGTGTTTTGGGTGTCATTGGTTGTTCTTATCTACGGACAATTGTATTGGTATCCTGAATTGAGACCATTACCAATGCATACTATTTGATTATGTACTTTGATGCAAGATGAGAACCATCTAAATGAAGTATTGGGGAGGTAGTTTGTGTTCGGTGCGTCATTGGTGGTATAACATTGGCTGAATAGACAAGAAAGGATTCGTCACTTCCATGTTTAAGAAGATGTATATCTCAGGCCTGGTTGATCAGGATGGTGTTTCCTTCATAATTATTTGGAAAAAGCAGTAGAAAGGAAAATCCATCATGACAGATCTAAAAATAATAAAGTAAGAAAAGGGGGATGACACAAGTGTGGGTCCTCCTCTATGAGATATTTAATTTACAATGATATTATAGTAGACACTCAGTGTTTGTTGGATGGTAATGGTTTCTATGACTATCTGTGTCTCTTTAGAGGCCATGATGGGTTGCAAGACTCTTCTCTTGGTATGTGGATTTTATTCACTACTATCGAGATAGGGTCATAGAGGTTCACACACAACAACGTATTCAAGAATCTGCCCTATTCAGTTGAATAGGTATATGGACATTGTGGGCCCTGCCATAGGGTACGAGTGTTGTCTAAGTTATCGATCCCTGATGAATTAAATAAATTTATTATTATTTAAGTTATGAATAATTGGTATTGAATTTATTTAATGTATTTAAAAGTTTACTATATATGAGAAAAATATTAATCGAACCAATATTATTTTAATATTTGTGTTTCGGTTAATATTTAGTGGGACTACGAGTCGAGTAAAATGGATCAGGTTTTTGAACGTAATATATCTTATATATTACTTGTATGTGATAAAATAATAAATAATATTGGTGTAGTTTAGTTCATCAAAATTATTTATTAGTGGACATTGAAATAAACGGGGGTTGGGGAACCCAACCGGGTATTTTGGAATTCCACTATAAATAAGAGAGGGGGATCTATCCCTTGGTTTGCAATTCACTATTCACTAATTTTATAGAGTGTAATCAAGAGACTCTCTCTCATCCCGGTCTCTAGAGAGACAATCCCTCGATCCAAGAAGCTCAGATCAAGTTCCCTCTTCAGCATCGAATGCATATCGATGCGGTGATCGTCGGGACGTCGAAAGTGTCATCAGATATCCATGCGGATGATCTAGAAGGTTCCTACATTGGAACCTTAAAGTGACGATCACCACTGAATAGTTGTAGTTGGCAGATACTTCAGATTTGAAATGGGTACATTTTCATAGTAATTTCATGCGCATTATAATTTAAGCGAGATTCTCAAGCCATACCAGGGATTGGATCGTAGGAGATGACAAGTCTCGTCATCCCGCTGATGAAATTTTTTAAAATCCCCGACCCACTGACTTTTGTTGCAGGCCCCAGAACCTAAATGTTGAATCAGAGGGATCACATAAATTTTCTAAGCCAAACAAAATTAATCTGATTAATATTAAGTAGAGGGTTCAAAGATTGTCCCAACGGTTCAAACCGTGCATCAATCTATTGCCGAATGACCGAGTTATGGTCAATTTAACTTTTCAGATTGGATAGAATATCTTATTTGATCATGGGTATTTATGTTTTCCATCCCAAAGAACTTATCATGTTTCTTTAGAATTTTTTAGTTCATTATAGTAAAAATAAAACTATTTGAAAATTATAATTTTATTGTATGATTTTTCTTAATAATTTTATTATTATGATCAAAATATTTCTTTTATTATTTAAAAAGTGTAATAATAATAAAATATTATTTTATGATAAAAAATTTAGTATAATTAATTTTAATGTCTAATTGAATATCCATTTGAAGGGAAAATGTTGGTAGGAAATTTTTTTATGAATACTTAGTCTCAAATTAAAATGGGTGGAAGAAGACTTGCAAAGAATTCATTATTTAAAAAAAGGGGAGGTGGGATAGAAGTGAAAAAAAAAACAATCTATTAAGGCTGGACGCTGCATAAAGAAAAAGAAAACAGGGGATCCAAGTGGACCCCCTCGGTGTCCCACACACGACGCAGCCCTAGGGCCGCCGCCAACCCCCTCACCAAACAGGCACGCCGCTGCGCTGCCAACCCCCGCCAGACCTCCTCTCAGCAGCACTCGCTGCACCACTCCGCCTCCGCAGTAGCCAGCTAGCTCTCATTGTGCCACGACTTCAAGCTGGCTCGTGGACCAGCCCTACACTTACCTTCTGACCAGGTACGCTGACGAACCCCAGCAGGACCGACCGTCTGGTCCCCTCGCCATGTGCGCAGTAGCAGCCCCTACGCCCAAATTTAGCGCTAGAAGCTGGGATGCCTCCGGCCTCCAGCCTCTCCTGTCGTCCCTACTAACCCATGCAAAAGACCCCTTTCCAGCACCATACTAGTCATGGACTCCTCCAGACTTGCCACAGCACTGCCGACAACAGCACAGACGCGACCACTCACCACCCAAGGTCGCCTCCCATTGTGGCACAAAAAGCAGGGTTCCACAACCTGCAACCGGACCTCCCTCTCTACTAGACCAACTGATGGACTGTACCATCGGCCTCCCTCCAGTCCGGCCATCATATGGCCGGATTTGGCTTCATTAATGTACTGTAGAAGCACTCGCTGGCTACCCGGACACCCTGACAAGGTCGGATCCAGGCCGACCAGTAGCTCCCTGGTGTAGCAGGCGCGCCTCCGGCCTCCCTTTCACTAGAAAGCAGTGGCTGCTGCCACACTAGATATCCATTCTCTATGGTTTGTGGCTCGATCCGTCACTGTAGATGTCGCACACTTTACCTAACCGACACACAACATGCACGATGAAGATCCGTAAGGTACCCACATTTGTCTCCAAGTATTTGTGCAGAGAAAATTTGGCCCCGAAATGGTTTGGGCCGACCGGCCCAACCCGAAACAGGTTTGGGCAGATCGGTCCGGCCCAGTTTGGCCCTTTCACGGCCTACTAGGGTCCTACGTGGGTTTGGCCCGACCTGCACTGGCCATGCATTGGTGTTTCGTGGACTGATAAATTTAAATAAATCAAGATTAATTAAATTTTTTAATTTAATTATAGTTTCAAAATTAAGTTATTTAAAATTAATTTGGGTTAATTATTTTAATACCAGATCATATAAATTAGATTAATTATGAATGTTATTAAATTAATTAATTAATTTAATTTTTTTCATAAAATATTAAATTAATCAGACTACCGATAAATAATTAAATTATTTGAATTATTAAATTCATTGAACTAAATTTAGATAGCCCTCATACTTAATTAGTGAATTTTTATTTAATCTCGCTTTATTTTTCCATCCATTTGGTCTTTAACACCGACCCGTGTATGACACATTTATTTAATTAATTATTTTATCTACGTAAGATGATTGTAAATAATTAAATAGATGGTATGTACATTTTCTTTTTTTCAGTTAAAAAGGGCATGCACTCCCAATTTTTACTTGATGTACATTTATCCCACTAGTTTCCCTCGCTTGTGTTGGAGTATTGTTGTACTACAGACGAAGACGGCGAACGACGTGGACCCCGCCAATATGAGGCGATGCACATTGATCAAGAGGATGCAAGAAGAAATGTGGACCCTGCCAAGATGAGGTGATACTCCAAGACGTGATGTGGACCCCACCAGGACTGGGTGATACTACAGATTATAAAGCAGACATACAAGACGAGGGAAAGCTGCATCAAGAGTCAAGCTTCAACTCAGGTACAATGTTCATAGTTCATTTAGATGCTCAAGACCAGTCATGTATTTGTTTACCATTATGCATTTATTTATTATTTTATGCATTTTGGAACATTGGTAAAATACATAAAATAATATATAATAAGATGCATAAAGAAGCTGCATGTGTATTTCTATTAAATTTCTATTGTGAGTGTGACAACATAGACGAACAAATTTAATTTAAATGGATTACATTCGTCAAGAGAAACCAATAAAGACCTCAATGAAAATATTAATTCACAATAGCCTTCCATCATTCAAGTTTAAAAAAATTGAGTGTTCCAGGTGTCAGCCATGCCATAGCTGATGGGGCCTCTTACTACCAGGGACTTATTATTTGGGTGGTGGGTCGACTTAACTAAAATTGCAGCAAAGAAATATCTATAGCATGCTTGTTGTAATTTTATAGGCTAGCGTTGAGTAAATTAGTAATGATTTTTGAAGTTGGTACTTCACTCAAAAGATCAAGGAACCATGAGTTAATGTTGTTGGCAATCCCAAAGCCTACCTTGGACCCTCCGAGTAGTAGCACAACCATAGCTTGTAGACTATGAGGGAGGTTCAAATATCCTTTCCACATGAATACTCAAGAGTATTCTGATTCTAGTACAGAGGGTTCCTAGAATTCGAAAAATTAGTGGGAGACATTTAATGATTAAATTAAATCAGTAATGTCACATTTGGTAATCACATAAAAGTACAATCTAATGAAGTTTATTTTTAGATAATGGCTTGTAATAACACAATAAAACTATGATAAATCATGGAGAACGTTAAATTACAAACATGCACGAAATTCCAAGTATATTATAGGCACTTGCGCACATTACTGCCATAATAGAAATTCATGGCACTTGTGTCCTGACATGTTAAGCCACCTCTAGAAGCAAGGGTGTAAAAGTGCTTACAGGAGACTCATGAATCAAGATTATAATGGTTCTGTCATAATTCTACCATCAATGTCTAATGTTGGTTGTGGATGCTACATCATGACATGGATGATGTTACATGTAGTCTCATCTCCAAAAATTTCTCAGGGTGAAAGTAAAGCGAGATTTGAATGTGATGATTTCACTTACTTTATTTAATGTGAAAGACAGTACATAATCGTTCATGTCATCCCATTATTATACCTTTTACAACCAATTACACTAGTTTAGTTTAAGGATACAAATGAATGGTATGGATTAAGTGCTTCATTACCTTTAAGGTGAAATTATCCAAGTGATAATAATATTAAAGACAACATAATATTTTGTTCTTATGGAAAATATATTGATTGAAAATTTAGAAAGACCAATTGAATGTTATGCTAAAGGAACCTCTGTCATTTCCTTCAATGAAAAGTGGTTGATTACATAACATGAGGTTATTTGCATCACATATTAGAAATAAATTTATAGAAGTTTAAAAATGTAATAGACTGAAAAACTAGAAGCATGTACCTGCTTCTCATTCAGTTAAAATTCATCAAATAAACGTATTGTTTTCTCACATACTTCTCAGGTATTAAAATAAAATATTCTTTTCAAATATATGTATAGAAATACAGTAACAAATTAATTAGAGAAACATTACTTGATGTAAAGTGTATTCTCCAAGCAGCTGAGAAATGGTGATTCTTAAGTCAGCGATGAGAAACACGTAACTTCTAATTTCCAAGTGATTGATTGAAGTTGAAAAAATTGTTGAGTATAAAAAAAAAATTTATCTCACATTCCCTTTTGGTCATAATGAGTCTTTATTCCCAGATTTTGGATTGAATTTTTTTTTCTGGAAAAATATTCAACAAATAGTTCTTTCATAATTGAATCAAAGGAAATACTTGATGAATATTAAATGTAAGATCTACCCAGTTGTGGAAATATAGATCTTTTTAAATAAAAACTAAATGTGGATGTCAAGAATATACCCAATATTGTGTTTAGGCTCGGTACAGCTAAACATCTTTGGTATTATTGACATCCTTAGATTAGATAAAGAAACCTATAGAAATAAAGGCATGCCACAATTCATTTGGGGTTAGTTCAATAAAAGAGTGTGAACTTTTCCAAATAATGCAACAGTTAAAGATAATAAATTATACTCTTTTATGTATTTATGGAATGTAATAATGATGTATATGTTTGGCCAAAAGATATGTGTTGCTTTAGATCGGCATTCCAAACAATATCTGGACAAAACATTAATCGAGCCTGATAATGTAGCGTGGAGTAATTCCTAAATGCATTTTACCGTATCTACATCATAAAATTGATGTTCATAAAGGGGATCGATGATAATGTCATACATGTTTACATTGATCAACAAAATATAGCTTGGAGAAATTCCTAAATGAAAATTTAATACATCAATGTTATGATGTATGTATTATGAATGTTACAACCTACATTAACTTCCATTATATTTCATGACATGCTTTTCTAATGAAGGCATAAACTCAGAACCAATATTCCAACTAAAATGACAAATGGATATCATATAATTCATAGCATGATGTAAATCCATTATTCCATAGATCATGTGTTAGGATACAATGAGTTTGTCAAAAACAAACATGCTTCAATCTGAACACATAGTGCATCTATGTAATTATTCTAACAGTTGGTTAGAATATTACATAAACCCCAAAGATAGAAAATAGGTAGTCAAGAATTAGACTAAATTTCTATATAAGGGTGCAAAAATCTATTAGAGATAGTGGGAGCTGATTTGACTTGGACTTCTTCATTTCTCGTGATTCCCAAATGGTTGAAAAAGGAACATGTTCTATAAGAACATGTGGAATAATCTTGTTCCGGTGACACATACTGCGTATGGAGAATGAAACCATGGTGATTGTTTTATATTAACCATGATCGGTGATATATTATTCATTAAGAATAATAAATCCAACAATTAAGCAGTATAAGGAAATGAGATAAGATTGAAAAGATCAACTAAAATTAAATAATGGATTCCATGTATCAAATTGGAAAGGGGCTTATAAATTGAATACTTCAGTGGGTATTAAAATGAGATGACACATGAATGGTACAAGAATAGTACCAATAAGGCTCGATTGCTTATACTATGTAGGTATTCCTATATCCATTAGAATTTTACATGTCATATATAACTTCTACGATCATTATATTGGTCATTGGATGTCAAGATCATCATTTGTGGGAGGTGTTTATATGATGCAACCGGAAAGATATGATGACATCATATGATGCCAATAAAGGTTGCATGTTACTAAAATCCAATTTTGAATTAAAGTAGTCAACAAGATATTAGAGCATTCATTATAAATGAATATTTTCATTTTGTCTACCAAATATTAGTGCGATCACCAATGTTTTTCAAGTGAAATATGTTCAGAAACATATGGAAAACAGATCTTGGTTTTACTGTTAGATAAGACCAGGTTACATGAAATTCTCCAATGATTGACTTAAAGTATCAACTTGAGTTATAGGGAATAGGATCTACAAAGGTAGATCTATAGGTTTCATGTCCTAGTCAATCATACATATACTGACATTGAATTTAAAAATACACGTTGGAACAATTGAAGTTCATATTTTTTCCAATGTCACACAGCTTAATCTCTCCAGGTTAACTTTTTCAGAGAATGGGTAGAGATTAATGTTGTGAATTGATACCATATTATTTAGTGATGGACCAATCAAATATTCTATAATATGTACAATAACTGATTCAACTAGGATATAATTTATTATAGGAAGATATCATTTGTTTCGAGGAGCAATGCAAGTTTTGTATTTAGAACTATCATCTTGTACTTTGGAATGTACAAATGATATGTACCTGGTATATGGAGAAGAATGTATAATAGTTTTTGTAGGACTCATACTATTAATCATTAGAACAATTTGATTTATTTTCGCAATTATGAAAAGGCGATGAGTGAGTCATACTCATAAAATCCAGTGGTAGCCATACCTATAAATATCGAGTATGTTGCAGCTTCTAAGGAAGCTCCAAAGAAGTTATAAATTGAAAATATTTGTTCCATTTCTTGGATTCAAAACTAGTGAGAATAGTATTATCAAAATTATGATATTCTTACTAGCCAAGTTGTCAATTTATTACAATGGACCAAAGTGATATACTCGGTGATTACTTATCTTGAGAAGTTTTACTCAAGCAGATGAGGTTGCATATAATAGATATGCCACATGGTGAGAACGTGGTAGGCCCCGTAGTTAAATCCATTACTTAGAAGAAACGTGATATTTTTCACATGAGTTGCTAATAAGTTTGGTTAACAAGTTGGCTCCAGTGAAAGTGTGAGTGTGGAAATAGTGGGTGCCCTAGACCCAACTATGTAGTACCTTTGATTACCATATCATGTGTACAATTAGTTATACTTGATGTCATATTACCATTATAGTGTAGAATTTTATGCATCCAGTAGTATAATGGTAATTTCCAAAGATTAATTGTCGTATCGATATGTTATAGTAGATCCTAGGCTACAATGAATACCTCGAGATACAGTGACATTGATCTTAAATAAATTTTCTATAGTCTAGATACATCTTACTAACTGGAAACAGTAGATGTATTACTATCAGATGTTGGGGGATCATAATCATTGATAATTCTTCTCATGAAGTTCGCACATGGTGATCTCTAGTAGTGATATCATGAGGACAGACCCGCCAATAGAAACACCACATATTTTGGGTGTCATTGGTTGTTCTTATCTACTAACATGTGTACTGGTCTCCTAACATGATAACATTACAAATGTGTAATATTTTATTATGTACTTTGATGCGAGAAAAAACCCTGAAAATGAAGTCATGGTGATGTAGAATGTGTTGGGTGCATCGTTGGTGGTATGACATTAGCTAAGTGGTCAAGAAAATATTTGTCGCTTCCAAGTACAGGAAGTTGTATATATCAAACCTGGTTGATCAAGATGGTGTTGCCTCCATAAGTATTTGTCCAAAGTAGTAGAAAGGAAAATCAATCCGGATAGATCGAAAAATAATAAATCATGAAAAGGGTGAAGACACAAATGTGCATCCTGCTTTACGAGATATTTAATGATAATGAGATTATATTACACAGTCAGTGTTCGTAGGATGGTAGTCGTTGCTATGACTATCCGTATCTCTTTAGGGGTCATGATGGGTTTCTAGACTCCACTATTGGTATGTGGATTTTATTCACTACTTTCGAGATAATTTATTAGAGGGTCACATACAATAGTGTATTCAATAATCTGCCCAATTCGGTTGAATAGGTATATGGACATAGTGGGTCCGGCCAGTGGGTACAAATGTGGTCCAAGTTATCGATCACCGTTGAAATAAATAAATACATTATTATTAATGTTATGAATAATTGGGATTTAATTTATTTATTGTATTTACATGTTTATAAAATATTAGAAAAATATTAATCGAACGAATATTATTTTAAAATTTGAGGTTCGTTTAATATTAAGCAGGAAAATGAGTCGAGTAAAATGGATCAGGACTTGTCATGTAATATATCATATATAATAAAAGTATGCGATAAAATAATAAACAATATTGGTGGAATTATTTAATTAAAATTATTTATTAGTGGACATTGAATTAAATGGGGGCTGGGGAACCCAACTGGGTATTTTGGAATTCCTCTATAAATAAGATAGGGGGATCTCTCCGTTGGTGTGAAATTCACTAATCACTCACTTCATGGAGTTAAATCCGGAGACTCTCTCTCCTCCTACTCTCTAGAGAGAGAAGATCTCGATCCATGATGATTTGATAAAGATCTCTCTTTAGCATTGAAGGAATCTCGATGCGGTGATTGTTGGGACATCGAAAGCGTCATTGGATCTCTGCGCTAGCACCTGGAATTCAACAATCGCCACTCCCATGGATTTTTGAAATGTGTGTGGATGATCTAGAGGTTTCCCGATTTAGATGCATCATGCGATGATCACCATCAACTAGTTTTTTGTTGACCATGGATTTAGATTTGAAATGGGTACATTTTCATTTTAATACGGTTATCTTTACAATTTACACAAGATCCTCAGGCCTTACCAGGGATCAAATCATTGGCGATGACAAGTCTCGTCGTCCCGCTGAAAAAACTTTTTAAAATCCCCATACCACCATCACCCACTGTGGGCCCCGGAACCTAACAAATATTTCACTCTATGTTGTGTATATAATCCATAGTATACTATGATAGACTTTTAAAGGTATATTCATAATCTGAAAAACGCTCTTCTTCAATTTTTATTAATCTAAGGAACATTCTCATCATTTCAATTTGTTGATCATGTGGGAAGTATGTATCGAAGAATATATCCATGAATGTTCTCCCTTGCATGAGTTCAATTTTTTCTACCCGCCATGTATTCTAGATTAGATACTAGCATTGATCACCATCAATAAAGAGAAAATAGAAATAAAGTATAACTTTTTTCCTTTTCACAGCATTACAAGGCCATAAATGTCATCGCTGGATGCTTAAACTATTTACCAGATATAATTAGATTAGTAGTAAAATTAAATGATAAAGACATATTTCTTTTAAATTGAATTTTCATTGGAGATTATCTATATTTAATAGGTTTTTCTTTTCGAGAAAGGTTATTTTTTATTACAAGACTAAAATTCCCTAATATTTCCTTAATTTTCTCTATTCAAATATTATATTACTAGTTTATTTATCTGGTAAATATCTAAATTTTCTATTATTATTAATACCATTCATCCTTCTATGAACCATTTCTAGAAAAATGGACGATATGGGAATAACTCATGAAATCATTAATTTCAAATATAGTATAACACTCAACATAAATTTATTTCAAATCATAACATTAGTTACTTTGATGTAATGTTTACATTTAAATTCATAAAAATTATAGTTAAATAAAATGTGAAATATCCTAGGTGTATCACCTAAAAGTGTCAAACTAGGTTCACATTAAGGCCCATTGTTGTGTACGGGGTTACCTCGAGTCAGGCACCGAACACCTTTTTGGAGTTGTTACTCCTATGTACATTTTTTTCTAGAACAATGTACACTTGTAGAATCCAGACATGGATGTATTACTAGAAATACCCACATTATGACTACCTTACCAAAATTACAAGGATTCAATTGTATAATTATCCTCAATGTCTATATTTGGGACCTTCTCCCTAATCAATATTTCATAAATCTAGATTCCATGATTATTGATAAACTACTTTTGATACCAAATATAACGACCTGACCACATATGTCAAGAGCTAGTGCATTATTTTATTACATAGGCATGATTATAAGGAATCAAATTTTGAAGGGCCATTCAGTTTATCATTCATGAAAAGATAGATTACATACATGATACCCATAATATATTGGTGAATTGGAAATAAAAACAAAATACATAATAAAAAGAAATAAACAACATTCTTGAACAGTAATTCAAAGATTTCTTCTTTATAAATAGGGGAAGAAACATAATAAGAGTGAGCTCAAATTCACAATAAGAGAATGTAAACAAGAACAAATAATAAATAAATAGGAATAAATTAACATGTAATGGTAAATATCTAATAAAAAATGACAGTAAAAAAAACTAGATTAGGAAAAATATGTATGGAAGAGTAAGAAATTGAAGCTGATTCAATTTAAATCAATATTCCTTGAATGTAATGTATCCATATAAAGGTTGACACAAAATCTAATAGATGAATAATGACTGAATCATGAAAATAAAATGAATGCATTGTTAAGTTGATGAAAAATGTCAGAAATGAAAAATAACTGATATAATTGTGGATACTACTTATTTATTAGACTCTTTATTTCCAAAGTACTGAGTAAATATACCATTAAGATCTTTCATAATAAGGATTAAAAAACATCATGTAAAAACCATCAGATTTGGCCAAATGATTCTCCTCTTGAGACTACCAAATCATCGATGGGTTATCCTTAACCAGGCCCCACCGATGCCATACCAGTACAAAGAAATTTTTGTATTCATCAACAATATTATTTATGCAAATATATATTTATTGAATAAAAGTTACATATTTACCAATAATTCCACAGTTAATAAGACAACATTCATGTGAACACCATTCGTATAATGACATATGGTTTTGGAAATAAAAATATCCATAATGTGAGAATATAGAAATTATAGTTAATTTTCAAGAAATAATGATTATAATATTGTGGTTATTTCTGATAGAATGTTAATCATCAAAATAGAAAGTGAGATTTCAATGATAACCATTAAGAATATGTTTAATGAAATTAATCATTAAACATCCCAAAGTGTCCCATACCACTAGAAACATTTAATTCACAATACTCATGAAGGATACTTTTTCATACCTTTAAGAAAAGGAATCACAATATAATGATTAAAATTGGATGTAGATAAGTATACAAAAGAAGTGTGTGGTGTATATGGTGTATGCCTTACAAACAAAAGTAAGAAAAGAATCCCATACCTTAAACTTCATTTTGATGTGTGGTATTTTTCCTCTAGTATAGGTTTTTGAAATATTATACTAACTTATAGTAGATCCATAATCCTATTTTTAATATCATATGATAAGGACCCGACATTAAAACATTACATAATCTTGAATTAATTGAATAATTCACAATTAGGATCTTTTCAGGTTTATACATTTTGAGAATTATGCCGTAACTATTATATATCATATTGAAAATTATATGTATAAACTACTACTCAGTATACATTTAAAAAAAATAAAAACACTTAAAAAGATTCATGTCTAGATCCATGTTTTTTATAGAATTACTTTTCCTTGATCCCATCCATGACCCTATTCTAATTTATGTCCTTTAAAATACATTTCAAAAAAAAAGTGAAGAAAAAAAAATATCAGTAAGGGTTATAAAATAAGAAAATAAAACATTAGCCCATCAATAAATACAATTCAATGAAACCATACTTTTCAATCATAACATACCTTATGAAATCATATTATTTATGAATAACACACAAAAATCATAAATCATAAAGTTAACTTGTGGCATCCATATCATACTTACATTGAATCTATCATAGCAACGTAGGGAGTAACGTTGGAATACCCATCACAATATATTTCATAAATCTCCTAGGAGAAACATTAATATTTATCTTCGTCACGTTACCCAATGAATTGGAGATCTATCTCGGGCTCACCCGCCCTAGGTTTATCACGGAACCTCCCGTATACGTAAAAATGCCCAATAACTGTAACATATTCATAACACATAAAACAAGCACAAATTAAAGATAAAATTTCAACATTTCAATCACAATATATCATTTCAAGATATTGACGTAATTAATGCTTTACCAAAACCATTTTAATACCATTTTAAACATTTAATAAAGAGATTTTTGAATCAAAGTGTCCCATACCACTTTGATGATTTTAAAGAAATTAATATTTTAAAACATTAATGTCCCTAAAAATAAATCATTAAACCCATTTTTAAAACATGGACATTAATGTAAATGATTTAGAAAAAAATCATTAAAACATTTCAAATGATATTTTAGTTAATGAGATTCCAACCAAAAAAGGGACGCTTGAATAAAAATAATTGAGGAATAACATTAATAATATCTTATAATACCATTAGAATAAAGATATTCATGATATAATATGTCAAAGGTCTGTATATACAGTATATAAAAGTAAATTGGTGTATAACAACAAATAAGTCTCTATGGAATGTAAATTGATACAGAGTCCCTTTCAAATATCATATCCTTAGATTAAGGATAAATAAATGAAAAAATTATGTGTGAAAAATTATAATACACCAAATATAAGTGGATATTATGTGTAAAACAATTATAGGTAATTCACACATATTCATAGCATGGCATTATCAAGAAGTAAAAGTTTAACCCAAATAATTGAAATTGGGTTAAGAAGTTCTCTTACCGAAATTCGACAGCCTAACGACGTCACATTAAAATTCAGAAAATGAGTTGATGAGATAATAAAGGTTATATATTAACATTCAAAGAATATTTTTCAAAAAAAGGATATATAAAAACAAATGAAGACATAAGAAATTGGAAATTAAAAGACATAACATAAATGAAGTCTTTTAAAAAGTGAAGGGTGAAAGGTTCCCTTACCGATTTGGTAAATTATGAAACATACACCCCATGAAGGAAGGATCATAAAAATAAGATTTAAATACCCATAAATTAAATTATATTACACAAAGAATACAACCATGGAAATTACATAAACTACACAAAAGGAAACAATGGAAAATATAGCATGAATCTCAAGGGAATAAAAAGTGAGATGAAAACCCCTTACCGCATTGTAATCAATCCAGCTGTATGACTGATTTTATTAATATTTTCATGAATTATTATATTCCCCCTTTACTGATTTTATATGAAATGTGCATAAGTTGTGTGAAATATTAATGTTTTAATATTAAATATAATTTTTGAGCATTTTTAGAAGTAGTCAAATTGAGTCCGTTTAATGATTTAATAATAAATGTCACTATAATGATCCAAATTGTGTGGTTCTTGTTTTGTAGGATTCTCCTTTAAATATAAAACATTGCATTAGAATGAACCATGATCCAATTCTGCAATTTGAAGGGTCATATGGTCCTCACAAACAAGACCAAAGAATCTGTGAACAAACTAGACCAGCCATGAAGATTGATTTACTGGGCTCAATCCAGAAGTCCAAAAACATTAACTCTCCCCCATAATTTGGGGGACAGTACATGTCATCTTGGATAAAAATTTCAAGGCCCAACTCCAAATAAACAGGGCCCAACATTTGCTTTGAATTCCAGCCCACCATTCTGTCCGATAATTAAAATCAGTATAGTATGCATGACATATCTCATGATGTAAGCATGAAATCGATCTGAGATTTTTCAGTGTGAAAGTGGAGATATAGGTGGCCGACTTTGTTGAAGAATTAATTCGGATTTGAAGGCATCTTACTATTCCAAAATCCATTCACATTTTGGCCATCGAAAAAGCATGGATAGAAATGGACAGTTTACCTTTGTTTAAAAAAACCGCCATAACATTGGCTCCACTTGTCCAAATGCCTCCAAATGTTGACATTAGTCGTCCAACATTATTATCTACAACTTTTAAGAAGGAGATATTTGGAGATTCGGCTGTCTGTATAGCCAAATTGGCGATGTAAGTGGAGGGACAGATTGGGAATGCAAACAGTCCACTCCTTGGGCTATAAATACTCTCCCCTTATCTCCTTGAGAGGGGTTGGCATTTCAGAAGAGAGGATATCATATTGGCATGACCAAATCCTTGAAAAAGGATTGGTAGGACCTTCCATACTCATGTTTTCACTTGATATACCTTTCCTCCTCTCTTTGTTTTCACTTACTTTTGTGTTCTTGATTTTTGTAATCTTGTAATTCTCTTTCTTTGTAATTCTATTTTAATGCAAGTTACTTATTCAATATCTCTTATTCTGATCCACCTTCTGTAGTTTAATATTTATGTTCCTAAAATAGTTTAAATTCAATTGAATCCCCTTCCCTTCTTTTTCTTCCTCATTCAATCAAAAATCCGTTTTTAATTATCATCATCGTTCGTGTGTGTGTGTCAACGTACCACTCTTTTCTAATCCCTTTATTTTTCTTCTATTCTTAATTTATCATCATAATTATTTTAACCAGAATATTAAACATCCAAATGGCTGAGTAAATCTCTCATTTGGGTGAGTTATAATTCGGGGATGTTAAGTGATTGAGAGTTTTGCTCGATGAGTATTCTTTAAATTAATATTGTGTATGTTAAACTTAATATGTCATGGATTAATGATATGTTTTTTTAACGAGTGGTTTCCATGGATTATTGGAACCATAAATACACTACCATAAATAAGTTTTGATTTAGATTAGAACCCTAAGTTAAGTTAAGGATTGGATTAAAGCCTTCACACTTAGGAATTCCAATCAACGTCAACTTATGACATGGGTGTTAATTTAATGCAATACAAAGTAAGGCTCAAGGATATCACATGCTTAACTCCCCAATAATGAACTCACCCCAATCATTATCAATTTGGTAAATCAAAAATCATCCTTAAATCATTTAAATTAAGCTCTGCAAACAAACCCCCCTAATCAAAATACAATCAACTAAAAACAAACGACTATCACAAAGTGTCATCGCCGAGGATTCGACCCGAGTGCTTCTATACACATTAGCAGAGCACCAGAACCTTGAACGGTCGATAGGCGACAATCGGCCGCACATTCAAATGGCACAGTTGCTGGGGATGGTTCTCTAAGTAGTCATTCGTTTCTGGTTATTGTCAAAAAAATAAAAAAAAACAAAATTTTAAAAAAATTGAAAAAAAACACAAAGAAAAACCCGTCATCCTCTTAAAAATCATAAACTGAAAAAAATAAAAAGAAAAAAATTGTCTTCCTCTTTCTTCCAAAATCTCTTGGAATGCCCCGTAGCCTTCCAAACAATCCCTCAGATTTGTTTGACCCTGAAATTGAGCGAACACTTCGCCAACTTAGGAGGAATATAAGAGATACTCAAATAATTCAAGAACCAGTCCTCACCCTACCAGTTGAAATTGAAATGGCCAATCCAAGGGAACAAACCCTAAAAGAACTCGCTGCCCCTGATATGAATTACCAACCCCTTGGTATTTAATATCCAAACATAGAGGCTAACTTCGAACTCAAATCGGGATTGATTCATCTTCTACCTCATTTCCATGGGCTAGCCGGTGAGGATCCGCATCTACATCTCAAAGAGTTCTAGGTGGTGTGCTCTACCATGAAGCCTCAAGGGGTTTCTGAAGAACAAATCAAACTCCGAGCATTCCCTTTCTCCCTAGCTGACTTTACCAAGTCATGGCTCTAATACCTCCCCCCTGGTTCCATAACTACATGGAATGACATAAAGCATCTCTTTCTAGAAAAATTCTTTCCTGCTTCTCGTACCGCCTCCATCCGAAAGGAAATAAGTGGTATCCGTCAATTCCCAAATGAATCACTCCATGAGTACTAGGAGAGGTTCAAAAATCTTTTTGAACCCTGCCCACACCATCAAATCCCTGACCAACTCTTGATCCAATACTTCTATGAGGGGTTATTGGCTATGGAGAGAACTCTCATAGATGCCGCAAGTGGCGGTGCTCTTGTTGATAAAACTCCTACAGATGCAAGAGATCTCATAAGTAACATGGCTGCAAACACACAACAATTCCATACTCGAGCACATGCTCAAGTCAAACAAGCCCAAGATAATCAATCAATTGAGCCGAAAAAAATGACCGAGTGGATGAGTGAACTTACAGGTCTTGTGCGACAGCTAGCTGTGGCTACCAAATCCCCAACCTCGTCTTCTCCGCAATCAATGTTTCCTGGACCTGTCAAAAACTGTGGAATCTGTAACTCTTCATCTCATCCAACTGACACAAGTCCACAACTTCAAGATGATCAATCCGATTCATTTGGACCAATGGAGCTCAATGTAGCATAAGCTCAGCAGAACCCCAACCCTCAACTATCAGGTCAGTTTGTTAGAAACTTCAACCAACCTCACTCTGAGCCATTCTCTTCTTCCTATAACTAAGGCCTTAGGTATGGTAATCCCATATCTCATCCCCCTCAATTCCCTCCTCAAAACCCAAACCAGTTTCAATACAGTCAAGGTGTTGGTAACTTCCAACAACCTTACCCTTTTGTCCCTCAACCTCAAAGGATCAATCCTCCTATTCCTCCTCCTGGATTCCATTATCGAATGAGCCTTCCCAATTCCCAACCCAATACAATCGGTTTCCCAAGAACCCAAATCAAGGCAATCCCAATTCGGGACAAGCCTCTTCTTCCAAGAAACCATGGGAAAGTGCTGTTTAAGATCTTTCCTCCTTCACCCGTTCTAGCCTTAAAAACATTGAAACTCAAATAGGTCAACTTGCATCCCACCTGACCCAGCAACAACAATCAAATTCTTCCCAACTCCCAGCTCAACCATTACCCAACCCCAAGGGTAATGTAAGTGCAATTGCAATTAGATCAGGAAATCAACTTTCTATGCCTCAAGACAAATCCTCAAACCCTCCTTTGAATGTTGACCTAGAAAATGAAAAGAAAAAGAATCTTGAAAAATAACCTAAATCCATTCCCTCACCTCCTTCCATTTCACTTAGGAATCCAATTCCTTTTCCACAAGCTGTTTCTAAACCAAGGAAGTCCCTTGAACCTGATCCTGAAATGCTCGACATGTTTAGACGTGTTGAAGTCAACATTCCCCTCTTAGATGCCATAAAACAAATTCTTAAGTATGCCAAGTTTGTCAAGGAGTTGTGTACCCATAAGAGGCAACTTAGGACCTTCGAAAATGTTTCCACCTAGCAGTCCATACCCATTAAGTGCAAAGCTCCAGGGACCTTTATGGATCCATGCCAAATTGGAAGTTCCAACTTTGATGATGCACTCCTAGACCTAGGAGCCTCAATTAATGTCATGCCAAAATCCATATTCTCCAACCTTGGTCTAGGTCCCTTGCACCCAACAAGTGTTGTTATTCAGTTAGCCAATCGAAGCACAGCCAGTCCTGAGGGAATAATTGAGGATGTCCTTGTCCGAGTCAATGATCTTATCTTCCCTGCTGATTTCTATGTCCTTGACATGGAAGGTGAGACAAAATTTTCTCAATCTCCCCTAATTCTAGGAAGACCATTCCTCATGACTGCAAGAACTAAGATTGATGTCCATTCAGGCATCTTATCCATGGAATTTGGTGACCAAATGGTCAAGTTCAATATTTTTCAATATATGCGATACCCATTAGAGAATCAATCTGTATTCTCTATCCATGCTTCTGAAAGTCTCTCTGAGAGTGTGTTGAATCCCAATTCAACATGTTCTTCCTGTTCTACTAATAGAGGAGTTTGTGAATATTGCATCCTCATTAACTAAGTGATTAATGGTGAAATTGATGTTGACTTTACAAATGCAAACTCCATTGATCTAAAGGATCTTGAAAACTCTTTGGAATCTCATCTCACCTCTGACATCCAATGATCCAACATGGATGGTAATGAGGAAAATGAACTAGAATGCTCATTTGTTGATTCAAATCAGATTATCCCAAATTCATCCTTTCCTATCCATGATTCTGAAAATTCTGTTATATGTGAAGTGAACCCTGAACCAATGTGTTTATATTGTCCTGATGGTAGTGATGTTTGTGACATTTGTTCCCTAATTAATAAAGTGATCACTGGTGAGGTTGAAATTGACAATTCTTTGGCAAAAAATATTGAAATAAAGGATATTGAAAATTTTATTCAGTCTTATGACTCCACTGATCCCCATTACACTACATCGGTAAGTGATGAAATAAATGAGTAAAAAACAATTGGGATATCATATTGTAGTTCTGTGTTATCTGATCCTCACAAAAATGAACCATCAGAATTGAACCATCTTCCTGAATTTCCAAGCATAGAAAACCAAAACATTGTGGATAATATCATTCCTCTAGTTGAAGACCAATGTGAGGATAGAAATATTCTCTTTCCAACCACATTGAATTTCAAGCACACCAACAAGGATGGGAAGAAATTATCCAATGAATCATCAGGCCTCCCAAAGAAAATGTTTTTCTAGAAGCAAACTAGAGTTGAGAAAATACGATGGCCACCGTCAGACTATGGGTAGTCCACTACAACTGTCCAAATGTAGACAAATAAATGCAGCGCTTCTTGGGAGGCAACCCATGTTTTCTTTTACTTTTGTGAAATTTCAATTTCTTTTTAGTTTTTCATTATATGAATAAAGATTTTTGTTTTTCAGGTAACATCCCACAATCTTGGATCAACCTAGACTTCCACCAAATCCCCAACTTCTCTAATCGACCAACCACTAGATGGAGAAGGCAACCCACCAAATCTAAACCAGGGGAAACCTCTTTCCCTTTAACTCTGTCTCTATCTCTTCCTCTCTCTACCTCTTTCTTCTTCTTCCTCTCTCTTTAATTTTTTTACCACTTTATTCATCAAACCCTTTCTTTTTCTCTTTCTTGTGTGGGTGTGAATTTAAAAAAAACCTTAAAAACTAAAAAAAACCCAAAAAAACACAATCACTTAAAAAAATACAAAACAAAGAGTCATGCTTACTCACCATCGAGTTTTGAAATTTTGTCCAACCATTTTGGGGAGTTAAGAGGCATGTTTTCATCTCAAAAATTTTGTATTTTCATCATGACTTTGGATAAATAATTTTGTGTCAAAATTAAAAAATTTTGAATGCTCAATTTTTGATTTGGAAAATGCTTTTCCCAAACCGTGAGAACAAACAATTGCTTTCATGCCAAGGCCACCTATGGCCATCTTTTCAAAATCTGTGTTTTCACCCCCATTTCTGAGTCTTGAGTTTGTAGACCTTCGAGCTGAATTTCCTGCCTTAGTGTGCATTAATATGATAGAGGCATTCTCTGAACCACATGATAATCACAATAGCCAAATAGCTTCCCATTTCCCTTACATTAATCCTCCTTTTGAAATCCCCTTCAAGCCTATGAAAACCTTTTCTTTGATAGCCACATTATAAGCCCAATACCTTATCCCACCCAATATCAACATGGATTTTAATTGCATATGTTTTTGAAATTTAAGTGTGGGGGGGAATGGATTTCATTTTTGGGTATCATTTCCTTACTTTATGGTGTGTTATCATATGCTTGAGGGAAAGCATCCATTTTATTGTGGGGGGGGGGGAGGTTATCATTCAGTGGTATTTGGGAATGTACTGTAAAAATGATATTGAAAAGTGTTAAAAAAAAATTCAAAAAAAATCAAAACAAATTAAAAAAAAATGAAAAAAAATGGGTTGTGTCTTGGGTAGGTCTACGATCACTCTTCCTCAACCTTTGATCTTCTCATAACTATTACAATTTGTGTCGTGAAGAGATCAAACATGGGTTGGGATATGAGTGTGAGATCTGTTTCAAGGTCAACTTTCGAAAAAAAGGAAAAAAGGAAAAAAAAGAACACTTGCATTATATTCTTATATCATTGGTAGATGTTTGGTGGTTTGTAAATATTTCATCTTCTCATCCCATTCATATTTTCTTCCTCTATTGTGTCTTTCTTCACACAATCATTCCCTTGTATATATGTGTTCTCATTTCCTTCCATGTTTTATTTCAAAAAAATGTGCATTGTTTTTCTATGTCGGTATTTTAACCCTCTTATTCTCTCTCTTGGACATTATATTCCTACAGTCCCATAGCCACAGAAAAACCACTTAAAATACCTCTTGATTCTTGTGCACTTTGGATAGGGATTGTAAGCTGAGATCTCTTTTCAAACTCTAATATTTTCACTTTTGGTTGGTGAAAGAGTGAACCTCTACAAATAAATTTTATCATCTTGAGAGGTGTGAGTTTTGAGTGTCCACATTCTCCATTTCAAAATTTGAGCAAGGAAAAATGAATTATTTTTGGACATTGTTTCTGTAACAACTTGTGGTGGATTTCAAAATGGATGAGTGAAATAGTCTAAACCTCCCCTGATTGGAGAATACAAAATTTTAATATTTGTTGGTGAGTGGAAATGATTTTGTCATGTTTTTATATTTGTTGCACATGAGGACATGCACAAAGCTAAGTGTGGGGGAGTTTATGTTATTAATATTTTCATGACTTATTATATTCCCCCTTTACTGATTTTATATGAAATGTGCATAAGTTGTGTGAAATATTAATGTTTTAATATTAAATATAATATTTGAGCATTTTTAGAAGTAGTCCAATTGAGTCAGTTTAATGTTTTAATAATAACTGTCACTATACTGATCCAAATTGTTTGTTTCTTTTTCTTAGGATGCTCCTTTCAATATAAAACATTTCATTAGAAGGAACCATGATCCAATTCTGCCATTTGAAGGGTCATATGGTCCTCACAAACAAGACCAAAGAATCTGTGATCAAACTGGACCAGCCTTGAAGATTGATTTACTGGGCTCAATCCAGAAGTCCAAAAACATTAACACTCCACCATAATTCGGGGGACACTACATGTCATCTTGGATAAAACTTTCAAGGCCCAACTCCAAATAAATGGGGCCCAACATTTTCTTTGAAGTCCAGACCACCATTCTGTCCGAGAATTAAAATCAGTATAGTATGCATGACATATCTCACGTTCTAAGCATGAAATAGATCTTACATTTTTCAGTGTGAAATAGTAGATATAGGTGGATGACTTTTTTGAAGAAGTCATTCTGATTTGAAGGCATCTTCCTGTTCTAAAATCCATTCACATTTTGGCCATCGAAAAAGCATGGATAGAAATGGACAGTTTACCTTTGTTTAATAAAACCGCCATAACATTGGCTCCACTTGTCCAAATGCCGCCAAATTTTGAAAGTAGTCGGAAAAATTTAGTATCTAAAACCTTTAAGAAGGAGATATTGGGGGATTCGTCTATCTGAATAGCCAAATTGGCGATGAAAGTGGAGGGACAGATTGGGAATGCAAACAGTCCACTCTTTGGGCTATAAATACTCTCCCCTTCTCTCCTTGAGAGGGGTTGGCATTTCAGAAGAGAGGATATCATATTGGCACGACCAAATCCATTAAAAAGGCTTGTGAGGACCTTCCATACTCATGTTTTCACTTGAGAGACCTTTCCTCCTCTCTTTGTTTTCACTTACTTTTGTGTTCTTCATTTTTGTAATCTTGAAATTCTCTTTCTTTGTAATTCTGTTTTAATGCAAGTTACTTATTCAATATCTATTATTCTCATCCACCTTCTGTAGTTTAATATTTATGTTCCTAAAATAGTTTAAATTTAGTTGAATCCCATTCCCTTATTTTGCTTCCTCATTCAATCGAAAATCTGTTTTTAATTATCATCATCGTTCGTGTGTGTGTGTCAACATACCACTCTTTTCTAATCCCTTTCTTTTTCTTCTATTCTTAATTTATCATCATAATTATTTTAACCAGAATATTAAACATCCAAATGGCTGAGTAAATCTCTCATTGGGGTGAGTTATAATTCGGGGATGTTAAGTGATTGAGAGTTTTGCTCGATGAGTATTCTTTAAATTAATATTGTGTATGTTAAACTTAATATGTCATGGATTAATGATATGTTTTGTTTAACGAGTGGTTTCCATGGATTATTGGAACAATAAATACACTACCATAAATAAGTTTTGATTTAGATTAGAACCCTAAGTTAAGTTAAGGCTTGGATTAAAGCCTTCACACTTAGGAATTCCAATCAACGTCAACTTATGACATGGGTGTTAATTTAATGCAATACAAAGTAAGGATCAAGGATATCACATGCTTAACTCCCCAATAATGAACTCACCCCAATCTTTATCAATTTGGTAAATCAAACATCATCCATAAATAATTTCAATTAAGATCTGCAAACAAACCCCCCTAATCAAAATACAATCAACTAAAGACAAATGACTATCACAAAGTGTCATCACCGAGGATTCGACCCGAGTGCTGCTATACACATTAGCAGAGCACCGAAACCTTGAACGGTCGATAGGCAACAATCGACCGTACTTTAAATGACCAAAATTTAAAAACCACCAATTGAATCATAGAATACCATAAATATAAAGAGAATCATGATAATATATATCAAATGGCAGTATAAAATACACCACATGTGATATTTAAGTGGTGAACAATTGAAATATCATGGAATTAAAAGCGAGATAAGAAACCCCTTAACACATCGTAATCAATCGAGTTGTAAGACAAAAAGTTAAAAACAATAAAATGGATCAAAAAAACATAAATATAAATATATTCATGATAATATATATCAAATGTTAGAACACAATACACCACATGCAATAAATAAGCGATGAACAATGGAAATCTCACAGAATTAAAAGTGAGATTAGAAGTCCCTTACCTCATGTCCAACTTGACTCGATCATTATTTAATATACATAATAATAATCTAAAGATAATTTATAATTGATTAATAAAATTTTTAAATTTTATTATTCCTTTTATATCAATTATTACATTACTATAACATTTAATTAATTTGAGTTCATATCTGACATTTTGTTGATGTTCGGAAATTGAGTTAAAAATGAATTTGTTATAAATTTAAATTTTCCATGTGGTAGACATTCATTTATCTCCAGAATTAAATTAATGATTTAGATATAATATATATCATATATAATAGTATATATATATGTATCTATAATAGTAAAAAACATTTGGAGATAAGAAAAAAATGCACCGTTCATGGAGACTGTAAGTCGTACGTACACTTAAATGCTACTTTCATTTCTTTTTCATATTTAATGTAATGAAAACGTAATGATATATAGGTATATTATAATTACAGTATAATATAATATATATTTTAACTATCTTCATTCTATATATATTCCACGTATGGTATAAACGAGTCATATGACTTTGAGGGGCCGGTATTCCACACATCCTCAAATGAAATTATCGCGTTTACCCATTATGGAAACCATAATGGTATGATATAAAAATAAAAACACAGAAGAATATAAATGATATAAATATAATATATATCACATATAAATATAGTTCCATCATAATAGCCACCATGAGTTGCGGTTGGAGATAATTGAACAATCATCGTTTTGTGAGCCAGTAGTTCGTCGTCCAAAGAAAAAATATGTTCTTTAACCATTAGCTGAAGGTGAGTGTAAGTTAATTCTAATAATTCCCATAATAACCAAGAATATTTATTATATTGGTATTGTTTTAAAATAAATAAATAAAAAGAGTTTAGGGGGTTGGAGAAGTAAAATAAATAAATGATGTTAAGAGAAGATGTTACCTTTAAATCCGTTAACTCCCATTGATTTGATGCAAAATGATTACTTGAACTGCCTTATGCCAATGGTAAGGCTTCTAGGAGGAGGATAAGGATTTTGGGTGATTAATTGGGTAGATTTTGGAAGATCCAAACTCCTTTAGAGGTGTGAGGTATGTGTTTGAATTGGTGGATTTTTATAAGGGGGAGGAGTTGCTCTTTAAGAATGTTTAAAAATATTATTTTATTATATAATTATTTTTTTAATGGTCCTAACATTATTAAAGTCCAAGATACGATGATTAATGTTCAAAATAAAATCATACAATAATAATTGGATAGGTTTTGGATGTTTTTTAATCTTTATTATCATATTTATTTAAATCATTCTTCAATGAGGTAAACACTGCATCATTATTGTGTCATAAATATTTTTATTTATTTGTTGTATAAAAATTATAAAAAAATCATGTTGTAAGAAAAAATTTTATATTTCAAATGAATTTATATAGGAAAATAGTTAACTTATATAACCCCATGTAATAATTGATTTACTAAAAGATACATGTTTAAGTCATATTTGTCTTTACTTTAAATTAATTAATATAAAGTGTCATTATCACTCCCAAGTGGCTCCATGGGGTCCCAAAACCAACCTAAGGATGACCATGGATGGAAATGAATAATACAATAAGATTAGGACAAATTTTTGGGTAATTTAATATTATTATAATAATATTTTCTTACCCTTATTTACCTGATTCACCCTTTAACCATGGTAAATAAATTTTTTACTAAAGTATATATTCATAACGTATAAAAATAAACGTACCAATTTACACAACTTGGACCACCTGATTCCAAATAAGGAATCCATTTTTTTCCAAATTCAACGCACAGAAGTGGAAGAAATTAATTTTAAATTAATTTCCATTGTCAAAACAGTAAGCGTGTTTTTAAGAAATAATAATTATCAAAAGATTGATACTTATTTATGTCTAATTTTAAATTTAATTTACTTCTAATGACCAAAATTTTATTAACTGTTAAAAATATAATTGAATTATACTATAAAACCATTGATAAAGATAATATAAAAATATAAATAAAATAGATTAAATGGAAATTTTGAAAAAATACAGTATTTTTCACTATTTATAAAAAATGATCTTTATCATAAAAATAAAAAAAATAATCCAATGTAAATTTTGATGTCCTGATTATAAATAAGAATATAATTCTGTCAAATTGATAATATAATAGTGACGAAAACTACATTTAAAAAGGTTTCTCAATCAAAAGGCGGTAAATCAAACTTTTAATGAATATTAGAGTATTTAGGCATAAAATTAGATTATTTCTTAATTTAAGCCTGTGAAATTTATTGGATAAATGTAAAAACAATTTAAAAACATGTATATACATATTGTAGTTAGTTCGGTCCATTCCTGCCAATACAAATGCAATTCATTAACAACCATTTAAAATAATATTATATTTTTATTTTCATTATGACTAAGAATTGTGTGCAACATAAGATTTCAAAGAAACCTATTGTTGAATTTTGAGGACACCATCAAACATAGAATCCCCTTTAATGTAAAATTAATAATTAATTCACAAATATTAATAAATATGAAAATGTTATATTTTTTATGTACCTGGAATGTTACATTCTTCACCCATTTGGGAATTGTGTCCACGTAATTAAAAATTGGGCTTGGAAACGTCATTGGTAATCCCACATTAAAAATGAGTTAATAAAAATATCACATTAAAATAATGAAAGAGAAATACAATGGTCACTTGATATAAACTATAATAGGATTCCATGTAGGAAAACCTGGATATGGAAGAGAAAAAAACCATCAAAGTTTGATGGAGAGTGGTTCGAAACATGATTAGTTGAAAGTTAACCACCAGAAAATTACACCCTTGTGACGGGTTAAACAGTATTTGATTCCAAAGTAGGAAAAGTTAATAAACATTGTTTTTGTTTTAAGTTACATTTCATAATGTTGAGGAATTTATTTAATAGATTGAATAAGAACATAAGGAATCATACTTACCTTTCAAGTATAATTTCATCCTTTACTAGATTTCCACCACAATATCATCATTCCTCCAAACAAAGAGTATTGAAGATGACTTTTTCACATTGAAAGCGCTATAATCAACTTATAGAGAATCACATAATCCCTAGAAGATGAGCTATATTTTTCCCATGTCGTTAGAAATTAACCAAAACCAAAATTGATTTGTACGAGATCAGATAATCCCCAAAAGGATAATACTTTATAAAAAGAAAAACTACTCTTAATCTCTCAAAAATTTCAAACAATACCCAATGTTCAAAAAGACCATTAAATAAACAATTGTCCATAAAATTATAGAATGTAATACAAACTATGATTGAAACCCAAAACTCAGAAGGATTAAATCACATAGAATTCCAATATAAATCATAAAATTTATCTCCAAATAACATCAATTACTCTTAAAGTCTCATACTAATGATTAATTATCCTAATCTCATATTCTCCATGATAGGTTAATTATTTCTATAAATAAACCAAATAGTCCTATTTCAACAATTAAAAAATAGACTCTTCCAAAATAAAATATAAAAAATTACTCCAAAAATGAGATCCCATCATATTCTATTTTCCTTAAGCATATAATGTTTCAAAAAGGACAAACATTTCCTAAAATAACATTTATCACAAAATCCCCAAATCATATTCCTATAAAAAGGATATCTATTTGATAAAACATAAGTTCCCAAAATAAACTTATTATTGATCCATAAAATCATTTAAGTTAAATTTATATGTAATACTAAGTAGGGACATCACATAGGATAGTGGTAGGTGATGCGCACATATTTCCCTTCGGTTGTGGGTACGATTCATATAGTCTTTCCGGACGCGACGGGTTGTTACCCATTATATGGGTTGCCTTTTTTGTAAAAATCAAAAATTTCTTTAACATATTTTAACCACAAATGATTTCTTATACAGTTATGTTTCATCCCAATACATTAAGACCTCAACATCTTATATATTGTCAATTTTTCATCTCCATGTGATAAAATAAAACTAATCCCAATAGAAAGAACATCATACCTTGATCATGGTGTCTATATGGTTTCACCATAATCTTATTCACGTAGGTAAAAGGTCTAGTCATTGAAAAAATTATTTAGAGATCCATCAAAATCATTTTAATTCTTTATCCAATTACACCTAGTAAAACTTTGGTCATATGGGTGTTTGTGGAAAAAAGTTTTGGAAAATAATGATCTATGACATATAATTTCGAAACATCTAATAAAACATGATTTTAATAAAACATTTAAACCGAATTTGAGTTGAAACATTCAATCAATGGTCCTTTTAAAATATCATAAATATGTGTTGAGGGACTATATTGTAAAAGAAAATATAAATAGGTTGCACATGGGTCTTCTTCCTCAGAACCTTTTTCAGAATCATAATATGCTTCAAAATCTTGTGATAAGGTAAAATATTTGAAATTGACTGGATAATATTATCCTTTCCTGAAAATATGAGAATATTAATAAAATAGGATTTGATTAAATACAACCTATGTTCCACGATGATTTCGATGTATAGTAGAGGTTTTTATATCTCAAAAAATTACTTACTAGTGAGTTTTATGCTTGAAAACGTTTCACAATCATTTGAACATGGCATTACAATAATTATTGCAAGCTTGTCATCATGAAGAGATATGAATGTTTTTTGAGTTACCCCACCTTCCATTTGTAATCGACATTCATTAATATGAAAAAAAATTTAAAATAGGAATTTAATAGAAATAGTAGACATTGGGACTGACCATGTGTTTAACGGAAACTCCTAATCCCTAAGGCTATCTAAACTAACCTCTGATACCAACTATAAGGTCCTGACCATAAATCATTACCTAATCATGAATTAAATGAATAATTCACATTGAGGATCTTTTCCTGTTTAGTGTTTTTGAAAAATGGGACATAACTATAAAATTTCAACTTGAAAATTAAAAGTAGAAACTATTACTCAGTATCCATTTTTTTAAATAAAAAATCATAAAAAGAAACATGTGTAGTTGCATGTTTTATACAACATGCCATTTCATTGATCCCATCCATGACCCTATTCCACTTTATGTCATATGAAAGACATTTCAAAAATATGGGATGAGAAAAAAAGCTTAGTAAGTTTAATAAAATAAAGAATGAAAACATTATCCCATCAAAAAATACAATTGAATGAAACCATACTTTTCAATCATAACACACCTTATGAAATCTTATGATTTAAGAATAAAACACAAAAATAATAAATCATAATCGTAACTTGTTGCATCCATATCATATATACATTGTAGCTATCAAAACTATGTAGAGAGTTATTTTGGAATACCCATCAAAATTTATTCCCTAAATTCCTTAGGAGAAACTTTAACGTTTACCTCCGTCATGTTACCCAATGCATTGGAGAGCTATCTCAGGATCACCTGCCCTAGGTTTATCACAGTACCACCCATATACGTAAACAATGACAAATAACCATAACATATTCCTAACTCATAAAACAATCCTACTGTAAATATAAAATTTGTGCATTTCAATCACAATATATAATTTCAAGATTTTGATTTAATCAATGCTTTACTAAAAAAAATTTCAAAACCATTTCAAACATTTAACAAAGTGATTTTTGAGTCAATGTGTCTCATTCCACATTAATGATTTTATAGGAATTAACATTTCAAAAAATTAATTTCCATACAAATAAATCCTTAAAAACATTTCTAAAACATTTACATAAATTAGAAATATTTAGAATAATCAATCATTAAAACATTAAAAACAATATTTTGGTTAAAATGTTCACAACCTAAAGAGAAATGCTTGAATACCAATAATAGAGAAATAACATTAATCAAATCTTATAATACCAAGAGAATAATTATATTCATGATATAATATGTCAAAGCGTAGGATATACCCCATATAAAATTTAATTGGTGTATAACTACAAATAAGTCTCAATGAAATGTAAATTGAGACAATTTCCCTTGCAAAGATCATATCCTTAGATTAAGGATAAATAAATGACATAATTATGTGTGAAAAATAATAATACACCCATTATAAGTGGATATAAAGTGTAAAACAATCATAGTTCATTCAAACATATTCTTATCTTGACATAATCCTGAAGTTGATGTTTAACCCAAAGAATTGAAAATTGGTTAAGAAGTTCTTTTACAAAAAATCGACAGCCTAACAACGTCACATTAAAATTCAAAAAATGAGTTGATGAGAGAGGAAAGGATCTATCATCACATGGACATAATATTTATCATAATAAGGATATATAAGGACATATCCAAACAATATAAATTTTAAATTAAAAGATATAACATAAATGAAGTCTTTTTAAAAGGGAAGGGTGAATGGTTCCCTTACCGATTTGGTAACTTATGAAACATACACCCCATGAAGGAAGAATCTTTAAATGAAGATGTAAATACCCATTAATTAAATTAAATTTCTTATAGAATACAATAATGGGTAGTACATACACCACACAAAAGGAAATAGTGACAAATATAGAATGAGTCTCCCTAGAATAAAAAGTGAGATGAAAACCCCTTTCCACGTTGTAATCAATCGAGTTATATGACCAAAATATAATAACCACCGATTGAATCACATAATAACAAGACTATAAATAGAATCATGTTAATATATATCAAATGGTAGTACACAATACACCACATGCAATAAATAGGTTGCGAACAATAGAAATCTCAAGCAATTAAAAGTGAGATAAGAAACCCCTTACCAAATGGTAATCAATCGAGTCATAATACCAAAAGTTAAAGACCAAAAAAATGGACTACTGAATACCATTAATTTAAATATACTCATGATAATATATTTCAAATTGCAATAGAAAATAAACCATATGTAACAAATAAGTGTCAAACAATGGAAATCTCATGAAATTAAACGCGAGATAAGAAATACCTTACCTCAAGTCCGACATGACTCGATTATTATTTAATCTTCTAAATAATAAAATAATGTTTAATTATAATTTATTAAGAAAATTTTTCATGTTTATTATTGTAACATCCCTGGTAAATAAAGAATAAATCATTTTCATACTAATTAATATGTACGTATTGAATATTAATTTTACTTTAAAGGGTGGCTATGTTCGATAGCGTGCCTGATACATAGCAACGAGTTTCTTTGAAATCTTACGTTGCACACTAGTAATATAATAATATTTTTTTTAAATGGTAGTTAACACAATGCCGTTGTATTGTAGGGAATGAATATAAATAACTAAAATATGATTATATATGTTTGTTAAATGTTTTTACATTTATCCAATAAAATATAAAGGCTTAAAATACGAAAAGAATTCAATTTTAGGCATATATACCCAAATTTTCACTAAATCTTCACTTATCGCCTTTTGACAGCGAACCATCATTAAATATATTTTTGGACACTCTTATACAGTCTATTGGACAAAATAAAACTCTTCTTTAGAATCAGGACATCAAAATTTATTTTGTGTAAATTTGTTTGGTATTTCTCTGATAAAGTTCATTTTTTTAATGAATAGTGACAAATGTTGTATTTTAATTCAAAAAATCTTTTTAATCTAATTTGTTTATATGATTAGATTATATTTTGAATTGTTTATAAAGTTAAATTAGAATATATTTTTACCATTTAATATAATAGTGGTCATTGGAATTGATTTCACTATGAAATTGGACTTAAACAAGTGTCAATCTTTTGATATATATTGTTTCATAAAAACATGCTATTTGTTCAGAAAGTGGAAATTAATTATTAAATTAATTAATTTAACTTATATGTTTTGAATTTTTTAAAATATACATCATTTTTGAATTCGGAATATCAAATATAGATTAGGGTGATGTTTTGGTATTTTTCGAAAAAACATAAATTTTTAATGAATAGTGAAACCACTAAGTGGTACTTAAAAAAAACAGATTTTTTGTTTAAATGAAAATTTACCACCTCTGTGTTTTGAATTTCTAAAATCCTATCGACATGGTTTTCATTAATAATAAAAATGTGGTTCAATGGGATTAAAATAATTTTTTTTGAATAGTAACTTTTAAGTTTTAATCGTGATTAGAGGTAATTAGTGTAATTTAAGGTAAGAATAATGTTTTAATAATATGAAATGACCTAGACACATGTCCTACCCTTATGTTATGTGTCATGGCCGACCAAGACAATCTATGGGTCAACTTGGGGACCCCATGGAGCCACATTGGATGGAAAATGACATTAATATCTTTTTATTTAATGTTAAAGTAAAAATGTCACAAACATGAGTTATTTTACTAAAACAATTTTTACATGGTGTAATACAAGTCAGAGTTTTGCTATAAATAGTAATTGGAAATATAATAATATTTCCTACATAATGATATTTTAGTATAATTTTTAAACATTAAATAAATTAACTTGTTTATGACATCATGATGATGCAGCGATTACCTCATTAATAATGGATTTAAATAAAATGAAAATATATTGTTAAAACTATAACTTACACTTGTCAAATACCTATTGAATGAGTATATTTCAAACCCTTATCACCTTATCCTCGAAATACATCAATGTGGGACCTTTAAAATCCAAAACTCATTTGAAAATAAAGTAACCTTTTATACCTTTCCAAGAGTGCCCCTCCTCTCGTCTTATAAAAGGCCCCCACCTCTACCACCATACCCACACTTCAAAATCCTTTGGCTCGGCCAAACCCTACCCATTTTGTCTCTCCACATCCCTATCTTACTCCTTGTAACCTCACATTGGGCAGATGTCTTCCAAGGAATCCTTTGAGCTCAAATCTAAGAGAGTTACCCGATTTTAAGGTAATATCTTCACTTGGGTTATTTTGTTTTATTTTTCTTCTCCAAACCTCTAAACTCTTTTTATTCATTTCTTTTGTAACAACACCAGTATCGTTAATATCCTAGGATGTTTTTATAAGAGGGATTCGAGCTACACTTACACACACCTACATCTAATGGTTAAAGAACATACTATTTCTGAGGACGACGAATTTTTGCCTCACGAAATGATGATTGTTCAACACTCATATAACACCTTCAAAGGTGTCCATTAAGATGTCAATATATTTATATATGATATACAATATGTTTATGTTTTACTTAAGCTTCTTTATTTTTCATTTATGGAATAACGTTATGGTTTCCATTATGGGTAAACGCGATATCTTCATTTTAGGATGCGCGGACTACCGCCCCCTCAAAGTGATTTGATTCGTTAATACCATATGTGGTATGTATAAAGGATGGATTTAATGATATTATATATGATAAAATACTGGAATTATAATACTATTATGTATCATTATGTTTTAATTCCATTAAATATGAAATATAAATGGAAGTAGCGTTCATGCGTACGTACGGCTTACCGTCTCCATGAACGGTGCATTTCATTTCTTATCCCCAAATGTAATGTACTGTTATAAGTAAATATATATAATGGATATATATGATTTATGTTACATCTAAATGATTAATATAATTCTGGAATTTAAATATACATATCTCCCATTTAGTTTTAATCCATTAATATGACATAGAAATGAAAGTAGTGTTCATGTGTACGTACGGCTTACCGTCTCCATGAACGGTGCATTTAATTTCTTACCTCTAAATGATTATGTAATATTATAAATACATGTATATTCTGGATATATATGATATATATGATATCCAAATCATGAATATCATTCTGGATATAAAGAACCTTTGACAACACGAACAACATGTAATTTTAAGAAGTCCACTCTCAACATAAGAACCAAATATTGACAAAACAATCATTATTAACATAAATGATTACATAATGTTTATAAAATGGTAATAAGTGATATAAAAGTAATAATGAACATGGAAAATGTTCTTAAGCATGTAGAAATTAACTCAAGTTTATTATTCAGGATGTTAAAGAATGATCGAGTCAAGTCGGACCCGAGGTATGAGACTTCGTCTCAATCTCCTTTCATTGAGGCATATTTTGTTTTATACACAACCTTATTTTATACGGTGTATAAACCCCTTTGACTTTTACGTTTATCCAAAAGGAATATTTTTTATACGAAGCGTTTTTCTAAATTACAAAAGGGAATGTTTTTGTCATACGTATGTGGCGATAATGAATTCTCCGCCGCCGTGACTATTATTTGAGTTTCGGCTTCCTCTACAAGCCATACATTTTTTTAAAAGAAAAATAAATACCATGTTTTACTTTTCATTTATTTTGGTATTGGAAATGGTTTTCATAATGTTTGTATATCAATGTGTTGTATTGATATCTTGTGATTGAAAATTGGAAATGTCATGTTTCCTTTATGCATGTTTTATGTGATACGATTATGTTATGGTTCTTGGGCATTATTATGAAGATGGGTGGTTTCGTGATAAACTAAGGGCAGGTGAGCCTTATATAGCTATCCAATGCATTGGGTAATGTGAAGGAGTTAAACATTATTGTTTCTCCAAAGAGATTAGGTAATATACTGTGATGAGTATTCCAAACGTAACTAAGAGGGTTTTTCCCTATGTAAGAATGTTATGAATGCCTCAAGTTACCTTTTTGTCTCATGATTTCTATGATTTATTCATGATTTGATGAGGTATGTTAAAGTGCTTTTGTTTTCTGGGTAAAGTATGATTTCATTCGTATGTATATATGTACTCATGTTTCCTTTCCATTTTTTTTATATCTTTTACTGAGCTTTTTATGCTCATCCCATGTTTTTGAATTGTTTTTCACAGGTCAAGGGAAAGGTACATGATCTGATGATAGTGTCAATGATGTGTCAAGAAAGAATCCATGTTTTATTTTAAATATGTTTCCGTTGAGGGGAAAAATGAATACTATCTTTTATGTAACCACTTTTTATAAATGTGGAATGTAATGCAAGTTTTATGATCTAATTCTCTAAAACACTATACCTGAAAAGATCCTCAATGTATAATCTTTTAATAACTCAAGATTAAGTAAGGTTTAATGATGGGGCCTTATAGTTGGTTTTAGAGGTTGGTTTAGATAACATTAGGAGTTAGAATTTTATTAAATGATTAACCAAAAATATTTTTTTATGGTCAAATTGAAATGATATAGCATTTAAAGATTACCATGTTGCTTCACCTAAGGTATTTCAGTGTTAAGAATGGTTTTTCGTAGAGGAAACAGAACAGAATTTCTTGGGATGGAATACAAAGGGAAATGACCTTTCAAATCAGTATCCTGAGATGGTCAGAATCAGAACTAAACAGTTTGTTGTAGTGATGGCTCAGTTGTCTCAGGTTACTACCGAAGGAGTTGAAAAGAAGATTGGTGAATGCTCAAGTTTTGGCACTTCCTTCGAGGAATGAGGAGTTGGTTATCTACAGTGATGCTTCATTGAAAGGACTTGGTTGCGTCCTAATGCAAAATGATTAGTTAATTTCTTATGCTTCACGTCAGTTGAAAAATCATGAGGTAAATTACCGTACACATGATTTTGAATTAGCTGCTGTTGTTTTTGCTTTAAAAATTTTGAGGCATCATTTTATGGAGTAATGTGTGAAATATATTCCGATCACAAAAGTTTAAAGTATATATTCACTCAGAAAGAATTGAACATGAGACAAAGGAGATGGATATAATTAATCAAGGATTATGATTGTACAATTCATTACCAACTAGGAAAATCAAATAAAGTGGCTGATGCTTTGAGTTGAAAATGTAATGCTTCATTAGCAATGTTGCATTTGGAACGTGATCCTTTGGTTAAGGATTTGATGAACTTTGGCATAGACGTTTTTCGTGTAGGATGTCCTTCTGTTTTGTTTCAGGTATCAGTGAAATCTTCTCTATCAGACATAATCAAGCAAGCACAGAAGTAAGACAGTAAGTTTCAGAAAAACGTAGAGCTGGTTCAGAAGGGTAAGTATCCTGAATTCAACATTGATAATGATTGTGTTTTGATATTTGGTAAGAGATTGTGTGTTCCTTGTGATTCACATTTGAAGAGAGAGTTGTTATGTGAAGCTCATAATTCTCTATTTTCATATCATCCTGGCAGTACTAAGATGTATTGAGATCTTCGGGAGTATTACTGGTGGGACGGAATGAAAAGGGGTATTGCTGATTTTACTGTGAATTGTTTGACATGTCAACAGGATAAAGTAGAGCAGCAGTTACCGAAAGGTATTCTTTACCCTTTACCAGTACCAGAATGGAAATGGGAGAATATATCCATGGACTTAGTTGTGGGATTTCCGAAGACACCTCGAGGTAATAATGCAATCTGGGTTATTGTTGATCGCTTGACTAAATCTGCTCATTTCCTTGCTATATGAGATACATTTTCCCTAGATCAACTTTCTCGTTTGTATCTTAAAGAGATAGTCAGGTTGCATGCAGTTCCCCTCTCTATTGTATCTGACCTTGATCCCAGGTTTACTTCTAACTTTTGTAAAGGACTTCAAAAGTCGTTGGGTACTGATATAAATTTTAGTACATCTTTTCATCCTCAATCAGATGGGCAGTCAGAATGAACAATTCCGAATTTGGATGATTTTCTATGTGTTTGTTCGATGGATTATCAGGGATGTTGGGACCAACATCTTTCTTTGTTTGAATTTTCATATAATAACTGTTTTCATTCCAGTATACATATGACACCATTTGAGGCATTATATGGGAAGCGGGGTCGAACTCTAGCTTTTGGGGATGAAGTAGGTGAAAGGAAGTTTATGGGACCAGATTTGGTAGAAGAGATGGTAGAAAAAGTTCAGTTGATTCAAAAACACATGAGAATAGCTCAGAGCATATAGAAAAGTTATGCAGATAACTGGAGGAAGGATCTATCTTTCGAGGTAGGTGATCATGTTTTTCCCAATTTTTCACCGTGGAAAAGTGTTATGCGATTTGGTAAGAAAGGAAAGCTGAGTCCAAGGTTCATTGGACCATATGAAATTCTAGATAAAGTTGGATTAGTTGCAGACCGAGTGGCTTTACCTCCGATTTTATCTCAGGTACACAATGTTTTTCATCTTTCGATGTTGAGAAAGTATATGCCAGATCCATCTCATGTTTTGAGCCCAGAGGTAGTTCAGTTGGAAGAGAATCTCTCTTATGAAGAACAACCAGTCCAGATTCTTGACCGAAGAGAGAAAGTGTTGTGAAATAAGGTAATTCACCAGGTAAAGGTTTTGTGGAAAAACCATATGGTTGAAGAGGCAATGTGGGAATCTGAAAATGCTATGAGGGATAAATACCCACACTTATTTTGATAAGTAAAAAAAATTGCGAGGACGCAATTCCCAAAAGGGGGGAAGGATGTAACATCCCAGGTAAATAAAGAATAAAACATTTTCATACTAATTAATATTTACTAATTAAATATTAATTTTAATTTAAATGGGTGGCTATGTTCGATAGTGTTCCCGATACGCAGCAATGAGTTTCTTTGAAATCTTACGTTACACATTAGTAATATAATAATATTTTTTTTAAATGGTAGTTAAAACGTAGACATTTTATTGGCAGGAGTGAATAGAAATAACTAAAATATGATTATATATGTTTGTTAAATGTTTTTACATTTATCCAATAAAATATTAAGACTTAAAATACGAAAATAATTCAATTTTCGGCATATATACCCTAATTTTCACTAAAGGTTTATTTATCACCTTTTGATGGCGAACCGTCATTAAATATAGTTTTGGTCACTCTTATACATTATATTGGACCAAATAAAACTCTTCTTTATAATCGGGACATCAAAATTTACTTTGTGTAAAATTTTTTGTATTTTTCCGATAAAGTTCATTTTTTAATGAATAGTGAAAAATGTTGTATTTTAATTCAAAACCTCTTTTTAATATAATTTTTTATATGATTAGATTATTTTTTTAATTGGGTTTAAAGTGAAATTATAATATATTTTTACCATTTAATCTAATAGTGGTCGTTGGAATTGTTTTCACTTTGAAATTGGACTTTAACTAGTGTCAATCTTTTGATATATATTGTTTCATAAAAACATGCTATTTACTCAGACAGTGGGAATTAATTATTAAATTAATTAATGTAACTAATATGTTTTGAATTTTGTAAAATAGAAATCATTTTTTAATTCGGAATATCAAATATTGATTAGGGTGAAGTTTTGGTATTTTTCTGAAAAACTTCAATTTTTGATGAATAGTGAAACCACTAAGTGGTACTTAAAAAAACTGATTTTTCATTTAAATGAAAATTTACCACCTCTTTGATTTGAATATAAAAAATCCGACATACATGGTTTTCATTAAGAAGTAATATGTGGTTCAATAAGAATAAAATAACTTTTTTGGTGAATAGTAACTTTTATGTTTTAATCGCGATTAGAGGTAATTAGTGTAATTTAAGGTAAGAATAATGGTTTAATAATATGAAATGACCTAGACACATGTCCTACCCTTATTGGATGTGTCATGGCCGACCAAGACAATCCATGGGTCAACTTGGGGACCCCATGGAGACACTTTGGAAGGAAAATGACATTAATATCTTTTTATTTAATGTTAAAGTAAAAATGTCACACACATGAGTTATTTTACTAAAATAATGTTTACTTGGGGTAATACAAGTTATAGTTTTGACTATAAATATTCATTTTAAGGATAATAATATTTCCTACATCATGATATTTTTTTTTATAATTTTTAGACATTAAATAAATTAATTTATTTATGACATCATGATGATTCAACGATTACCTCATTAATAAAGGATTTAAATAAAATGAAAAGATAATGTTAAAACTATAACTTACACTTTTAAAATACCTATTGAATGAGTATATTTCGAACCCTTATCACCTTATCCTCAAAATAAATCAATGTGGGACCTTTAAAAATCCGAAACTCATTTGAAAATAACGTAACCTTTTATACCTTTCCAAGAGTGCCCCTCCTCTGCTCTTATAAAAGGCCCCCACCTCTACCACCATACCCACACTTCCAAAGCCATTGGCTCGGCCAACCCCTGCCCATTATGTCTCTCCACATCCCTATATTACTCCTTGAAGCCTCACATTGGGCAGAAGTCTTCCCAAGGAAGCCTTTGAGCTCAAATCTAAGAGAGTTACCCGATTTTAAGATAATGTCTTCACTTGTGTTCTTTTGTTTTATTTTGCTTCTCCAACCCTCGAAACTATTCTTATTCCTTTATTTTGTAACAACACCAGTATATTTAATATACTAAGATGTTTTTATTAGAGTGATTAGAGCTACACTTATACACACCTACATCTAATGGTTAACGAATATACTGTTTCTGTGGATGGTGAATTTCTGCCTCACAAAACGATGATTGTTCAACACTCATATAACACCTTCAAAGGTGGCCATTAAGATATAACTATATTTATATATGATATCTAATATGTTTATGTTTTAATTAAGCTTATGTATTTTTCATTTATGGCATACCTTTATGGTTTCCATTATGGGTAAACGCGATATCTTCATTTTAGGAATTGCAGACTACTGCCCCCTCAAAGTGATTTGATTCGTTAATACCATATGTGGTACGTAAAAAGGATAGATTGAATGATATTATATATTATAAAATACTGGAATTATAATACTATTATGTATCATTATGTTTTAATTCGATTAAATATGAAATGGAAATAGAAGTAGCATTCATGCGTACATACAACTTACTGTCTCCATGAACGATGCATTACATTTCTTATCCCCAAATGTAATGTACTATTATAAGTACATATATATAATGGATATATATGATGTATGTTACATCTAAATGATTATTATAATTCTGGAATTTAAATATACATATCTCTCATTTAGTTTTAATTCCATTAATATGACATAGAAATGAAAGTAGCGTTCATACGTACGTACGGCTTACCGTCTCTATGAACGATGCATTTCATTTCTTACCTATAAATGATTATGTAATATTATAAATACATGTATATTATTGATATATATGATATATATGATATCCAAATCATTAATATCATTCTGGATATAAAGAACCTCTGACCACACAAACAACATCTAATTGTAAGAAGTCCACTTTCGACTTAAGAGTCAAATATCGACAAAACAAACATTATTAACTTAAATGATTACATAATGTTTATAACATGGTAATAAGTGATATAAAAGTAATAATGAACTTTTAAAAGGTTTTTAATCAAGTAGAAATTAACTCAAGTTTATTATGCAATACGTTAAAGAATGATCGAGTCAAGTCGGACCCCAGGTATGGGACTTCGTCTCAATCTCCTTTCATTGAGGCATATTTTGTTTTATACACAACCTTCTTTTATATGGTGTATAAACCCCTTTTACTTTTACTTTTATCCAAAAGGAATCTTTTTTATATGAAGAATTTTACTAAACGACAAAAGGGAATGTTTTTGTCATACGTATGCGGCGACAACGACTTCTCCGCCGCCGTGACTATTATTTGAGTTTTGGCTTCCTCTACAAGCCATAAATTTTTTTAAAAGAAAAATAAATACCATGTTTTAATTTTCTTTTATTTTGGTATTTGAAATGTTTTTCATAATTTTTTTATATCAATGTGTTGTATTGATATCTTGTGATTGAAAAGTGGAAGTGTTATGTTTCAATTATGCATGTTTTATGTGATACGATTATGTTATGGTTCATGGGCATTATTATGAAGACGGGTGGTTCTGTGATAAACTAAGTGCGGGTGAGCCCGATATAGCTCTACAATTCATTGGGTAACGTTAAGGAGTTAAATGTTAAGGTTTCTCCGAAGAGATTTAGGGAATATACTGTGATGGGTATTCCAAACATAACCAAGAGGGTTACTCCCTACGTAAGAATGTGATGAATGCCTCAAGTTACCGTTATGTCTTATGATTTCTATGATTTATTCATTATTTGATGAGGTATGTAAAATTTCTTATGTTTTATGGGCAAATTATGATTTCATTCTTATTTATATATGTACTAATGTTTCCTTTCCATATTTTTATATCCCTTACTGAGCTTTTTATACTCATCCCAAGTTTTTGAAATGTTTTTCACAGGTCAAGGGAAAGGTACATGATGTGATTATAGTGTCAATGAAGTGTCAAGAAAGAATCTATGTTGTATTATAAATATGTTTTCATTTATGGGAAAAATGAATACTATCTTTTATGTAACCACTTTGTTTAAATGTGGAATGTAATGAAAGTTTTATGACCTAATTCTCTAAAACTCTAAACCTGAAAAGATCCTCAATGTGTAATCTTGTAATAACTCAAGATTAAGTATTGTTTAATGCTGAGGCCTTATAATTTTTCCTTTTATATAAATTATTACCTTTCAATAATATTTATTCAATTATTTGAGTTCATATCCGACATTTTGTCGATGTTCATAACTTAAGAAAAAAATGTACTTTTTATAATTATAAATTGTCCAGGTGGTCGAAAATACATTATCTATAGAAAGATATTAATGATTTATATATCCTATATACAATATATATCCATTATATATATATATAAATGTGTATTTATAATAGTAAATAACATTTGGAGATAAGAAATTTAATTCACCGTTCATGGAGACGGTAAGTCGTACGTACACATGAACACTACTTTCATTTCTATTTCATATTTAATGGAATGAAAACGTAATGATAAATAAGTATAATATAATTAATTTATAATATCATATATAATTTAATTATTCCCACCCTTTATACGATCCACTTATGGTATGAATGATCCACATCACTTTGAGGCGGCGGTAGTCCACACTTACTCAAATGAAATTATCGCATTTACCCATTATGGAAACCATAACGAAATGCTATAAATGGAAAATACAAAATCATAGAAACAATATAAATATAATATTTATCACATATAAATACAGTTTCATCATAATGGCCACCATGAGAGGCGGTAGAAGATAATTGAACAATCATCATTTCGTGAGGCAGTAATTCACCGTCCATAGAAACAATATGTTCTTTAACCCTTGGATGGAGGTGTGTGTAAGTATAGTTTGAGTAATTATCATAAAAACAACCTACTATATTGATTATATTAGGTTTTTTATAAAATAAATGAGAAAAAATAGTTTAGGGGGTTGGAGAAGTAAAATAAAAGAAAAGAACATAAGAAAAGATGTTACCTTTAAATCATGATACTTCCTTTTGTTTGAACCAAAAGGATTACTTGAAGTGCCTTCTGCCTATAGCAAGGCTTCTAGTAGGAGGATAGGGATGTAGTTAGATTAATTGGGAAGTGGTTTTATGAGATAATCGTATTGAGAAGTGTGAGGAATGGGTTATAAGTTAGGGTCATTTATAAGGGGGAGGAGGGGATCTTTAGGAATGAATAAATATATATTTTTATTATATAATTATTTTCTGTTTATAAAGGACCAAAACATTTTAATGTCGAATATACAATGACTCGTGTTCTACATTAAATCATCCAATAATAATCGGAAAGGGTTTTGATACTATTTTAATCTTTATAATCTTATATATTTTAATTCATTAATTAGGTAAACACTACATCATTATTGTGTCTTAAATATTTTTATTTATTTGATGTCTAAAAATTATAAACAAATATCATGATGCATTGAATATTTTTATCTTTAAAATTAATATTTATAGTCTAGTAGATAAATTATATAACCCCATGTAAGAATTTATTTACTAAAAGATATATGTTTAAGTTATTTTTGTCTTTACTTTAAATTAATTAATATAATGTGTCATTATCACACCCATGTGGCTCCATGGGGTCCCAAAATATACCAAAGGATGCCCATGGTCATAAATGTATCATCCAATAGTATTATGACACATTTTAGGGTAATTTAGTGTTATTATAATAATATTTTGGTACCCTTATTTTCCAGATTTACCCATTTACCATGGAATAAAATGCTAACTAATGAAAATATTCATAATGTCTAAATATTAAAGTTACCTATTTTACAATTTAGACATCCTTATTCCAAATAAAGAATCCATTTTTCCAAATTCTAAACATATAAGTGGCAGAAATTAATTTAAAATTAATTCCCAATGATAAAACAAAAAGCATGATTTTAAGAAATAATAACTATCAAAAGATTGATACATATTTAAGTCTAATTTCAAAGTGAAATTAATTACAATGAAAAACATTGGATTAAATGGTAAAAATATAATCTAATTATATTTTAAAACCATTTATAAAGTTAATCTAACCATATAAATAAATTTGATTAAAAGGCAGTTTTGAATTAAAATATAGTATTTTTCACTATTCAAAAAAATGATCTTTATCATAAAAATACCAAAATTTTATCCAATGTTAATTTTGATGCCCTGATTCTAAAGAAGAATATTATTTTGTGAAATAGAACATATAATAGTGACCAAAAATAGATTTTGTGAGGGTTCTCCCTCAAAAGGCGGTAAATCGACCTTTTAATGAATGTTAGAGTTTTTATTCTTAAAATCATATTCTATCTTATTATCATCCTATACATTTTTTGGGAAACTTTAAAGACATTTAACAAACATGTATATGTATAATTTTAGTTAGTTATGTCCATTAATGCCAATAAAATATCTTTCCGTTAACTAATATTTAAAATAATATTATATTATTATTATTTAATATGACTCAACATTGTGTGCAACATAAGATTTCAAAGAAACCCGTTATTTTGTATCAGGTACGCCATCGAACATTGCATCCTCTTTAAAGTAAAATTATTATATAATTCATATATTTAAATAAATATGAAAATGTTTTATTCTTTATTTACCTGGGATGTTACACATATATTAGTTCATTACAATAATTTTTTACCTGTTTGTTAAAAACATTAATTAATTTTACTATTTCGGGTATTAATTGCTTATTATTTTCGAGTAAGTTTTACCTTATTATTTGTTGTAACTATTTATTTGACCATGATTTCATCATCCTAAGAATTTAAAAAATGACTAAATTTTATTATATATTAAATAAATATGTATTTATAGTACTCCATTATGTTTGGAGATTTGAAATAATATGCATTGTTTATGGAGATATTAGGTCATATGTATGCATTAACACTACATTCATTTAGTTATTGTATTAAATTAATGAAATATAATTTAAACATATTTATATTGTAATTATATAATTATATATATGTTATATATGTTATATTGGTTTATTATAAACATTTTATAAATTTTATACATATGTCCTAAATGATTCATATCGCTTTGAGGGGTTAGTATCCCACATTACCTCAAAAGAAAATATCATATTTACAGAATACGGGAAGCATAAATGTATCTTAAAAATAAAATTTATATTAAAATAAAGATTTTAAAAATATCATATATAACATATATAAACATATTTTCCATCATAATGGACACCATGTTAGGTGGTAAGTGAAAAATGAACAAGCATCTTTTTGTGAGGCAGTAATTCTCCGTAAACAAAACAATATATTTGATACCAATTAGACGGATGTGGGTGTAAGTATAGATTAAAATATTAACATAAATAAATCCTATTATATTTATTTTAATATTTTTTTATGCAATAATAATCTAAATAGATTTTAGGGAGTGAATAATGAAAATGAACTAAGAATCTAGTGAGAAGACATGACATGTTAATTTGGTAACATCATTTGTCCTATAACAAACAATTTCCTTTGGATGAATTACTCAGAATTGTAGGTTTATAGTTAGAAGTGATAGATTTTGGGAATCCATTTGTGTAGATCTTGGCCGAACATAAGAGGTTTCAGAGGTGTGAAACTGTTGGAGATTTGGTGACCTTTTATAGAGAAGTAAGAGGAATCACATAGATTTTTTGGAAAAATGTTAGGTGTACACTAATTACTAACATAAAAAAGTCATACTAAACCAAAAATAATATTGAAATAATTAATTCAAATATTAAATTTATTTTATCTAATTAATTATATAAATATTTAAAAATTAATATTTAAAATAAGAATTCCATTAAAAGGTAGTAAAACCAATTTTAAAAAAATATAGCATTATATGTGTTATATTTTGTTTGTTCCGATATTAAACCTATAAAATATATTTGTTGAGTCTAATAATTTTTTTAATATATATGATTTAAATATACTATATAGTCTCTCTAAAAGTGTTATAATTTAGTTGATTGGGAAAAACATGACTAAATGGTGTTTTCTATAATTAGGTTATTGTGTGTATTGCAAAGCTGTCAACAAAATCTAAACAAAAATATTTTAAAGTCTCGGGGTTCTTCACCAAATCACATTTTGTTGGTATGATTGGATTCATAGAGGTAATATCTAAGTAACACATGTTATTCTCATCATTTTCATCACTCTCAATAGAGTTATTTTTGTGTGAGATAATATGACATATTTTTAAGGCATTTGTCTATTTTCATTATTTCTTCCCTTCTATCACGAATTAGAAGCAAAAAAAGTAGAGGATTCATCTACCACATTATGTTTTGTGTTCCCTTTAATTCCACTTAAATTATTTTTGTTATGTAATATCCCTGTATACCAAAAAATGGAGTTTCAGTGAAATACATCTTAAATGAATATATTATTATATTAAATAGGTATGTTTGACCTATATGACCCACTAGACCCATTTATATATCGTTGGATGGTAATGGAAATGAATTTAACCAACCTTATGTTGTGTTGTTAAATTGGATAAAACCACCATGTGTGTCCTAGAAAACTCATCTACCTTATTAGGTGTGTTATTTTACAACTTAATTATGGTATGTTAAATGAAATCACTAAAGTGTAAATTGAATTAAATAAATAGTGAATGTGATATCATGTACTTCTTACCTTCGAACTTTTCCCTAATAACATAGGCTTTAGATTATTTTTAAAATAAAATTTCATAAGTTTAAATTATTGAAAGAATTCATGGGAAACTAGGCCATATAATTCTAGGATAATATTTGATCCACCTTTTGTGGTTATTAAAGATTTTATATAAACATGATGTCAAATTGAATTAAAATGTGAATATAAATGGTATGGTCAAACTAAGGTATATGACCACTCATATTTCCATGCTATGATTAAAATAATGGGTTTTATCATATAGTTTCATTAATATAAACATTGTGATTATTAAATTAAATAAATTTTAAAAGTGTTTTCATGCACCTCGGGTGACACATGGGTTCTTATATCACTACTATGGGAAAAATGACATGGTTTTTAGAATGTACATTTTTGAGTGATAACAGGACTCCCTATGTGTACTATTTAGGATGGACTCATAGGGAAGGCATTTATATAAATTGATTGATACTTGGAATCTTTATGTGTACTTAGAAGGATGGACTCATAGAGTAGAACTGTACATTCACCATGAGTGATAGTTTCGTTCCCTTTATTGTCCTCCAAGGACATAGTCAAAGGGTGGTGAAATTCTACTAAATCAATTCAATACAACGGTTACTTTGAGTAATTAATAGGACATTATTATAAGGTTATGGGTTCTTACCATTATTATTGGGATACTTGCCTTTAAAATTAGCAACATTTAGGATGGGCTCAGGTTTCCATTGAATTCTGTAATGATGTAATCACAAGATGTGACCACAAATCCAAATAAATGGATTAGATTCAGTTAGAGACATAAAATTTTATGATGATATTATTATACATATCAATATTAGATATAATTTATGGAGGATGATTGGGATATGATCTAGGATCTATGACATCACTATAAATTATTTCACGAATGGCTATTTACTAATAAAAATAATCTCTTAGGTCGATGTTGGTAGTAGAGGATCTATGTTCCATGGGAACACTGACCCATGTGTGTTATTTATTACTACACTTGAATTATAACTATTTATATTTACTACACAGTATATATTTTATACTCAAAGTCTATATAAAACTATACACTATTGGTGGTGGGCTACTAAGTAAATCTCACACAATATTTATTCCATCGTTTAATACCTAGATAAAATTCATGTATATAGGCAGGGGAAAGAAAAATAGGCCATCATTTTATGATTAATTACCTTTGAATGATTGTGTATGTGTAGAGGACTGATCCTATTCTGAATATGTTGATATATATATCCTTTTTTTCATTTTTATAGCATTTTTATATGATTTTTCCCTTGATCCCCTTATTTCCTTTTTTGAGGCATTCAGCGATTTAATATTTTAATATGAAATTGAAATAAGTTATTAATATGTGATTTTTATAATGAAAGATTAATCTTTTATTGTTTATAACTTTATTTATTCTTATGATGTTGATTTATATTATTATACCACTGTGTTACACTCTGATCATGAGGGTATAGTATCCCCACTATTACACCATTGACCATCACTACTAGAGGTTAGCCTCTAGTGTACAATGTGGCATATTTGATTTCATTTTTCCATCTAGGTTATTTAAATTTGACTGGACATGGACTGGGGAATCAAAATCATTAAAAACTATTTACAAGTATATATAGAAACAATATATTCAACTTTATATATAATCAATTTAAAAAAATTTATCATACAATGACAACTAAATATAATTTCTACTAAATATAATGATCCTTAAAATATTAATTTATGATCAATAAAATATCATTCTCAATCTTTATTAGTAAAACCTAGATAGTTTTTTAGTTCACTTACTATATACATCGAAACATAATTTTATAATCATTTGATATAAATAATTCTTCTTTTTTTGACAATATGCGTGATTCCATAAGATCACTTTGATATCTAGAATAAGATTTGACTACATACACAATAACTATATATGATGTTGTAGGATAAATCAAGCACCTAATAACATTATTTAAGTATTTATAAATTACACTTTTCATATATTATCATTGATCATTTTCAAAAAATTATAATTGGCTAGATACCTACTTTGATACTTCCTTGATAAACATCATTAAAAAATTGATGTTATTTGTTAAAATAAGAAGATTTAAATTTCCTTTTGTTGATATTTTAACCCTAGACTTAAATTTATCTTTATGATAATTAACATCTCAAAACGACTCCATATTTGTTTGGAAAATTCATTACAAGAATATTCCTTTTAATGTGAAAAAATCGGGTTGTCAACCAATATTATGATTATCAGTTTACATGTATTATATTAGTTTACATATATGTGTCTATAAACATTTCCTTTATATATGATCAACCACTTCTGAAAAATATCAATCTTAGAGTACCACATTGTTTGAACATTCATTAACACATACAATGATTTCAACAATTTCCACCCAATAGTTCCATCACTATCTATAATAAAACTCCATGGTTTCAGAATATGGACTCCCCCAAGAGTTTATCAACTAATAATGATGACATGACGTCAATCTAAAAAATCCTTTATGGTTTCTGAGTCAAAAATCAAGATAATTTTAAATGTATCACATCTTTCAAAAAGTGAAATTTTTTTCTTTAGATGTTATTACCTTCCATTTTGGGATAATATTAATAATCTAATATTTATTTATTCCTTGGGATATCAACTTTTTCATGTAGTGTATTTATTAACATAAAATATGTTATTTTAATTATTTTCATTCCATCTTTATGTACGTTTACATGTTTGGTTTTTCATAATACAGTCGAGCTTTTAAATCATATCACTTATCAACTCATTGGGATAAATAAAGTATAAAAATTAATATAGTTCATTCTTTGAGATAATTGTTATTAGATTATAAAGACTCAAATTTATTACCATTTATATTGTAGGTTCTTATTTGTTAATAATAAAATATTGTTCTACCTATTTCTAAAAACTTAAATTGATATTATTTAACTTCCAATATTATAGTCCCCATCAATAATGTTTTTAGAATAAGAATGATTTAGTTCACAACTATTTTCCTTTTCTCCACCATTTTCATAATTTAGAAATATTTCTTCTATTAATTATTTATAATCTTCTTCACTTGATTACGTTATTATATAATTATATTAAATGAATATTAAATCATAAGAATAAAAAAAATGTAGATATTTTTTCCATGACATGTAACTTCATCGATTGGATGGATATCCCAATAATAAAACCTATATTAATTCTTATAGTAAAATCTCTAATATAGATTTTAATTCATTGAGAAATAGAAATTCAAAAAGAAACATCAATTATTTAACAATATATATCCTCTTATACCACATCTCATAAGTATTTATATTTTATTTTTGTATCAACAAACATTTTTTGTGAATATGTAAAACATAACATATATCATCTCCCAAGAATAATTTTGAGATCTTATATTAAACAAGCCTTTTTTATTAAATTTTAACTATAGAATTACTCTTATTTTTTATAATTATATAATACATGAACATATACATAGAACTACATTTTTTAGTGATATATTTTTTATATTGGTTTCAAAAACATTTCTAATGAATTCCTTCCCATTATTTTTTCTATATTTATTAATATATACTACCATTTATTTCTCACATTCAATTAATTTGTTTCAACATCCCCAAACCATTAGTTTTGTCTTTCATGAAAATCACATTAGTTTTCCTACTGAAATAATAAATGAAAGTGATAAAGTTAATATCACCCATTTTTGAGTTGATTCCTATAAGGAATACGTAAATCTAATTGTATATTTTCAAGTGGTTTGTGGACTAAATATCTATCATTTTATTGCTTTTAAAAATATATTTTCCTTATAAAATATTTAATATATAACACATTTTTCAATTTTATGATTGAATAAATGTCTCACGGCACCCCATTTGAGGTTTTAAAAAAAATTGATTGACCCATATGACTGATTCTTTTATGAAATATCATATTTAATTCTTTTGAAATTAGTTATCCTCATTAGCATGGATCTAAAATTAAAAATATGATAACATTGGATATTTTTACCTTATTAATGATAGTCCCTATTTCTAATGATTGATTGGAAACTAAATTTATTTAAATATAAATTAATTATCATAAAAAAACATTGATAACAATCAATATGTTTTGTTTAATCTGATCAATAAATAAGAAATCCTTAGACTTTACCTTCTAAGATTAAATTTCAGTGGTACCAATTCCTCAAATAATAAATTAACTACCATTCATGAATGTAAAAACTTATTCATACCATTATCCATGGATAATTAATATGTTCACATCATGTATCTTTTTAGAGGAACAACAACTTTCACAAATCAATGGATACAACTTTAATATAGTGTTTTAGACCAACCTGATTGAAAGGTGACATTTCTTCCTTCATCATTTTTTTAATTCATTTTATTCTATTGTATAATTAAACATTCCAAATGATTATTTATACATTCTACAAAATGATAACCCTTTTTCATAAACCGTAAATAAATTTCCTCTATAAAGAAAAATCTATTTTATGTGGATAAACTTATGTAATTTATTATCATAGGGTTTTAATTTAATAAATATACATTTATCTTATTGGAATTCCTTTATTATTCAGATTTTCATCCCCTCGAATCACACATACTCCCTAAGAGTGAAATTTTGTACCCGAATTTATATGATTTGTTCATAATGATTCCATGATACAACAAATATCCTTCTAAACATGTTATTTCATGTTAGTATAAGTTTTTAATGGGATAATATTATTGAGTCCCATCTATATTTACATATTTTGATTTCAATTGTAATATGGATACCTTTCCTCACATATTACTATTATATTCCTTTAATGTAGATAAATAATTAAATAAATTATTTTCCACTAAAATTTTCAATGATTTTGTTTTATTACATTCATTATTAGTAAAAATAGCTTTAATTTTTATTTTAGTAAATATAGTGTTTATATTTTTTTAAGTTAACATCCCTAGGACAACGGGATGAAATTTCTTTAGCTTTACCAATTTTTTTGTATCATTCAATTTTAACATAGTTATTTATTTGTATTTTTTTCATTAAGTAAGGAAATATGAAAAATGTAAATATAATAGTAAGATTGATAACATGGATGAATGTTATAATTTAACTAACCTATTTAGAAGAAGAACACATTCCCATTAAATGTATCACTTTATTTTGAGTAAGTAGATATTGAAAAAATTCCTTTTTTGTTTGAAGTTAGGTATGATGAAAACATCGATTATGTGGAAATGAAATAAAAAGGAAGTTATTATATTATATTAAATGAAACGAAATGACATGATGTAAAAGATTATTTAGAGATTCAAAATTCTCCTTCTTGGTAATTGATATAGGAGTCTGATTCAATAATATTATTATTTTAGTGAGTGAAGAGTTTGGTATTGCAATCACATATATAAATATCATATATCTATGAATTGTTTTTAATTTATTAATTTTTTTTTGTGTTGATATTAAAGGTTTAATGAAATGTTCTAGAGATAATGAATTTTTTTTAATTTATTTAAATATCTTATTATGTAGCTTATGTGTATTTCTTGAGAGGTGTTAGTTTTACTACTGAATGCTATACCAGAGGGAAGACAAATAAAATAATGACCCATAAAATCTTTCTATGGAATCTTGTTCTTGAATAATAATATGAATACTCTTTGGATGAATTTTTTTTCGAGATAAAAATTTATAGGGTAAACATTTGACATCATAAAATTCTTCTTAATAATTTCATTAATTTAGTGTTGAATCTAAGGGATGGAAAAAAGGAAAGATAATAATTTGTTTCCTACTAACCATCTAAAATTGATTAACAACACTAAAATGAATTCTATTTATCATTGTAATGCCCTATTGAAGAATTAAATACATGGAAAATTCCTTAAATTTAATGTTTTATAAAATTATATAATTGATCATAAGACATATAGACATAAATATCAAACATCATCTTATGAAATTTTCAATGATCGCTTAGATTGAACTCTCAGATAATTTATTTTGTTGATTTTACTTACTAAAAATTCAGGGATCCAAATTTTTTGTTATAAGGTAATATAATAATAAATAACCTACAATATTATATTATATTTTTTATGATCAAACATTATTAACCCATGATTTGTGCAAATATTCTAGATACAGAGGAAGAAAATAATATAAGTTGGTAATCTATAAACCTTGATGAATATTGTTTCCATATATCATTTGGGATTCCACACCACAATAACATGATGAATAATATATTCTCATTTACACCTAGATTGTGAATTAATGAATTTAGAATTATATTAAAATCATAGAGAATATTATAGTATTTTGAACTGATTTTTTGACCAGATTTCTAGGAAGATTTAAATTAAACTTGTACATGAATATTCATAAGAATAATGTTTGAGATTTTATAAGTTATTAATGATAAGTATTATGAAAAATATGTTCTGATTCTCCAAGAATAAAAAGAATTAACAATTCTATGATTCTAGGGTGTTTGATTATTATAATGACCTGATGTTACTTAAACTATTATATATATATATATATCTTTGTGTGTGTTCATATGTGTATATCAATGGGAAAGTGTGAGATTATTTATGGGGTGAGCTGAAAATAGACTCCATAATTAAAAATATTTAAAAGGGAGAAAATTATAGGACTAATAAAATAAAAATTACAAGATCTTACACATCAATGATAAGAAATTTTTTTACTAGTGATATTCATATACATTTAAGTAGAATAAGAAAAATGTGGAAATATAGATGGATATTTCACTGATCACATACAAGATAAAGTAATTGAGAAGTATAATCTAAATATAACTCTTGATATTTATAAATTATAATGAAATAAGATTCCAGATATTCCCTTATTGATTATGACCAGATAAAAGTTTCATGGGTAAATATACATAAATCTATCTCCATAGATGTCTAAATAATATAGAGTCCTCCATATAACTATTATGAGTAATGGAAAAAGATCTATTTATATAGAACATAGGGGTATTGAGCCATTAATGGTGATATTTCATCGATGATGTAAAATCACATTCTCTTGAATGAAGGGACAAAAAGATATGACATTCATTATACCATATTGGTTCCCGAATGACATTTTCATTTCAACCATCAGCTATTATTTATTAAAAAAATAAGATGAAGCAATTCACATGGGATAATAACCATAATGTACTATGTATATAGTAACAAATTGGGAGGTTAAACTTGTAAACCAACACTAGTGTCCTCTTATGCTTATTTACATTTTTATATTAGAATACTAGAGAAAGAAGAGATAGATAAAGATAAATCCAATAACTAAAATAAGAAAATAGATTATTAATAGATAAAAATATATCAACACCAATTCACCCCATAGATGTGTTAGAAAAATACCCATGATATCCTAACCATTATTATTATTGAAAAGTTACACCTATATTAATCTTTCATATCAGATGTTATTTTAATTGAATTAATTTTTTTAAATTCTACGTCGTTATATATTTTATGAGTTATAAGATATTCCTACCTAATAAACCATTTATGATATATATTCTAAGTCAATAATGAAAAAGATGAAAATGGATGCAATGATGTTTATAATAGAATCAGTTAATAAATATGATTATAACAACTCCATACTAGTTTAAGTTAATCAACGAAGAGTTAATTCAAATGTTTCTACAGAAAATGCATCTGAAAAGGAACATGTGATTAGAAACCATCCCTCTTAAGTAAATAAGAAACCCTATTTTCCCATATAGCAATCTGGATAAGAAAAACGTCATGTGTGGAATATAATGGCATAATGGTTAGATTCACCACCAAATAGTTCGATAACCTTGTTTCTTCATGTGGTGTATCCTATCTTCATAGAGAAGGGGTAGAAAAAATCCCTTTTCAAAATAGAAATACTAATGAACAAAGTATCTGTTGGGTATATCATAATTATCATAATTTACAGGATTAACAAATTGATGCTACAAAATATTTTATTTATAACTAAACAAAATAATTTGTCACATATATCTCTGGGATATTCAACACTATGTCTAAATATATAAACCACTCTTAATATCAGAATAAATTAATAGAGAAGACATTAAATGTAATATTCCAAATATGAGTTTTTATCTCCAAACAATTTTGGGGTCATAAGTGAAATAAATGGAGAGTTTGTGGAAATATGATCAAAATTTGAAATTAAATTGTCCAAAAGAATCCAATATAGAGAAAAATCTATTAAAAATACTGAATAAAGATTCCGCGCATTAAAATAAATAAATGTTATCAAAGATTCTCAATTGGGTATTAAATGAAACATGATTAAATATATTTAAAATATAATAACAAATTGTGTGACGACCAAATTAAAGAAATAATAATGTACTGTGAAGAAAAAATAAAACTAGTTCAAGAAGAGAAATGTATTCTCAATATGAAATTCTTGGATATTTATATTAAATTGGATAATCTAGAAACAATACACGAAATACCTTTAAAAAATGTTTGAAACCAATATGTTACCAAACATATATTATAAGATTATTCATATGGAAATAATTGTATATAATCATCTAACAATTAGTATAATATATCCAAAAAAGGAAATGTACTATTTATATCATAAAATATTTCCTATGGTAAATTTTTATTGTTTTTTGATTGCACAATTAATCCCAAAAATAGTACAAATATAGATAAAAAATTGATGAAATTATTACTATCATGTTATGGATGGATAGAAGTTTTGGTCTGAAACATGGCTCTCCAAAGGAATCCCAAAAATCTGATCTAAATCCCTAAAACAACAATCTATCAGTCCTGAAATAGAGGCAAAACTATAAATTCAATGTAGAAAATAAAATTTTTCCAGTTATGGTTTTTATATTAATATATTTGGGCATATGGAATGATTCTATTAGTAGAATCCATCAACTGTAAAAAGGAAATTGAAACCCATTTAATGGAGGATCATGTATCAAAACCTTTATCATGTGTAGACTATGATGAATAATCTACACACAATGGATATATTTGAATGGATTTAGGATTTTTATGGTGTCTTCAATGGGAGGGGTAATAGTGAAGCGGTATGCATGTATACATCATTCATTCATGAAACCAAAAATAGAAGAAGAGAACGTTAAAAAATATAATGTATTGATATAATCCAATCTTGGGAAAGAATCATTAGATTTATATTGAAATTAACATCCCCAAGATGTATATAAAAGAGGATAGTGAATTTTCCTAGTTTATGAAAAGGAAGAAAAATAATTATGTTCACAAGAATCATAAGAATTTAATTATCAATGTTTCATCAAAGAGACAAGAATTTTCTTTTTAGAAAAAAATATGTAAAATAATGGAATGTTATTAACAAGACATGAATGAATGATTGTAAATGAACGATCTGAAACCAGATTGAAAAATAGTTAATGTTACACATGAAAGGACAAATTTTGGGATGAGTACATCCATGAAACGAAGTGAGATAACCAAAGAGAATGATAAAATTTCTGAATATGATTGGTAATATAGAAATATTATTTGGAGAATGGTATAGAAATGGGATCCCAAGATAAGTTATGAAAAAAATTAATGTACAATTCTATAAGAAGAAGAAATATAAAACTATGATAGGTTTTTAATAAATTACAACATGATTATTTTAGAAGTTCTATGTGGGAGGTACAAGAATGGTTGAAATTTTTTATAACCGTGTAATAATTATTCTTCTATAAAAATAAATCATAAAAACATAATAAATAACCAAATAATGAATATTATCATATGATTCATTATAAAAGAAATATATCAATCAATGAGAAAATAGAATAACCCAATCTTACTAAATAAATATCTTCTATGATGATTTAGTATGAAATTATGAAGACTACGTCAATATATGGAGATGAACTGAAAAGGAAAAACTTCTAACAAATTCCATTTTTTATGAATTAACCTCTTAATATATATATAGTGATTTTTACATAGAGTCGATACTGTGTTTGTAAGTTATAGGACCCCATAATTAATATATTATTATTACTAATTTATATTAATTCATCTGCTCATACCATTTCCAAATAAATGTTTTAAAAATTTTAGGGACATAAGATAGTAAATCCAAGACTGTGGATGTTTCTGAATCAAATGTTTTACACGATTTAATACATATTGTTATTTGGTTTTGGGTGTTTGGTTGGTGAAAACAATTTTTAGGTACGTCAATTGGATTACATAATTTATATAGTTATTATACATAATTTCCCACAAACCAAAATCCCTCTCTATAAATTATTCGTTAACAAAATTCTCTATGGTAATCCATAAAAAAGGGATACTATAGGGGTGTATGAGGAGTCGAGATTCAATGGGTTTGATTGACATGAGAATGTGGATGGACCACAAATGATCAAGCAGAATCATAAATGGAATTATAAATGATTTATAATCAAACTTCTCTTCTCATATTGATGTGTTCTTCACTAGTAATCAATATATTATTGAGGAATAGATCATTATTTTGGTGCATTTACATTATTAAAATAGATATAATAGTGGTATAAATCATGGATCTAGTTTTTTTATGATGTAAGGATTCTTTGGATGTGAGAAAAATAGACTACACATCATGAAACTCAGAGGGACATGATGTTTATGATTAGATAGGTAGTTGAGCCATGTGATGAGATTACATTCCCAGTATCCATGGTGATTAAACATGCCATGTGACCCAATATACATGTTGAGTGGATAAAAATAGATAGCTAATTCTTGAATATGGGAATGAAATAGCAAGGTTTCCAAGAGAAATTAGACACCTTGTGACCTGATGTACACTATTTTTACATTTCCAATAATTTATACATTGTTTGTCTCCATCATTAAAAATCAGATTTGGGACCATGATAAAAAATATTGAATAGTTTTCAATATAGTACATGATGGTTTCCATTTTATGTAATTATATATCTGGAATGAGTTGTTAAGTGTTGGATGATTCTCCCAATGATGTTGGACTAATGGTACAGATCATAATGATCAAAAGAGATATGTCAGGTTCGGTAATCCTTTATCAGATGAGGGTAAGAGTCCTTGTACTCTTTATATAGGTCTATTAGGTAGTACCCCACACAATAGATAGTGTGGGACCTCAATCAAAGATGTGTTACTCCCCAATATACATTCAAAATAAGGGATTAGGTCCTCTACTGGAGTTAGCAATCCCTCGACTATGGAGTATAGTGGAAAAGTGCAGGTCCTCTACTCTGATTCTTGGGAGATTATATATAGTTCTAAGCATTATACCTGGTACTCTCATAGCTAAATTCAGGATCTTCATCATTTATATATAGATATTATGATGGAGATAAAATATTAACTTCTTTTTTGGATCATTTGGGATTATATATTATTGGGATTTCATTACTTTACTGACTTATGGGTTGTGCTGACTATCAGAATCTATTTCATCCGTCTTTGTTTTTGGGTGTCAAGCTGGGTGTGTATATAATGAACCATGTATATGCTTTGTGTACATGTGTTTGATTTATAAATATGATTAAAAGATTGGTGGGGACATTGGTGTATATATTATTGGAGGGTAAAAGTGGTTCTTTGAGCAATTTTCCATGATTTGTGGTTAACCACGGAGAATGTGATCCACGCACTCTCCCATTTTCCATTTTCAGAAATTTTTAGGTTGAGACCTCATTTTTGTTTGGTCATATATTTTCCCTCATTATATATTCTATATTACTTCACTTCACTTCGATGTTATTACTAATGGTTTTTTCTATGAATGGTTTACACTCAAGATGTTTCCAAAATTTATTAAATCTATGGACAATTTCATGGAGCAGGTTCTGTAAATTCATATATGTACATAAGGATAAGGCCTCACAGTTTTGTTTTTAGTAACTCGTTACTTGTATATAGAACCTGGACAGTAGACAGTGGGATTGATGTGTCACTTTTGGCTTATAGCTATCCTAGGTAGGGCTTAGTTGGTTTGGGAAATGAAAAATTTGTATTAATATATGTTTTTCAATGGGTATAATATTAAAGTATACATTTTTTGAGGATTTTTTTTGACTTATGGAAATTAAGTTTTTTCATGAACTACCTAGGGTAACCAGGTAACCTGATAATCGAGCTGATATTGACATATCCATAAGGTCATTAAATATCCCTATAGTTCGGTGACATTGATTGGGAATCATACAACATGAATGTGGGAAAACATTTTGCACAAAATGTAGTAGAAGAAGACATGTAATTAGATATGCATAAAAAAGAAACTCCTCTGGGAGTAAGTTACACGAATTAAAAAAGGCATTAAATCCCAAAATTACTTTAACCCATGTACCAAGTCTAGGGAAACCCTATGTCCTTATGGATATGACTCACTACATCCAAGGTTCGACAATTCGATCCACCACCAAAATATCTATCCCCCTTGCTCAAACCTGGAATGAGATAATCTAAAAACACCAGACTGGACACATAGCATTTGAGCTAACATTACTTGTAGGTTCTCAACCATTCTTCCATATCATATGCCAATAATTGATTATCCAATGCAATGAATTCAATTTTATAATTAAAAAGTTTGGAATTGTATGCAGTATATAAACAAATCAAGATATACAGTTAAAATGATGGGAAAATATTTAAGAATGGTATTTGAATGTGATGAAATATTTTGAAAAAAAATGGATTAAAATAAAAATCAATATAAAATAGATGATATAAATATAGAATTATTGTAACGAAGTTTAAAAACATTGAAATACATTTATATCTCAAATATAATCATGCGAGCAACCTGGTCATCTACCAAATAGGTATGAATGTTCTAGGGTATATGAATCCACTAAATGATCACAAAAATATATATATACACGCATCCCTATGAAATTTTCCAAAGGAGACTCATCAATATCCAATCAAGGATGTGACCTACTACATTTATGTTTTAAAAAAATTGTATAAGCCTATAGTGTGTCCCAATTACTCACAAATTACCTAAGGCATGCATGTTATCATATACAATAAATGGTGGGAAATTTAATATAAGAATGATTAAAATACAACTAAATAACATTACCCCATTTCAAATTTTAATTTCCATTTAAAAATAAAACTATTTTTAATAATAGACATTCTTATTTAACAAGATAAAACAACTAGGTTTCTATCAATAAAATTTAATCCATTTTCACAAGATTAAAATCAACTAAAAAACAATTCGAATTTTTTTTAAAACTGTTTCCTTAATTAAATGCAACAATTTAATTGAAATATATTTCATCAAATTTTCAATTTAAATCACATATAATTAATCCAAAAATTTCAAAAATTGCTCCCGAATTCAATTGAATTGGAAGTTGTCCCCATTTTCATGCCAAAAGCATTCCAAATATCCCAATTTATAGGAATTTAGTTTTATAAAATCAAATGATAGAAATTTTGAGTAATTGAATTTAAATCCATAATTGAAATATATCAATCATTTTATGGTTAATCAATTTGGCCCAATGGAATTGAATCACCTACCTTTTTTTTCCAAAAACCAATACTCATAACGGAACCCATCAATGATAACTATGTTTAATAAGATCCCAAAAATAAACCTAGAAATGATATACAATAGTACGGAGCATAAATACTTCCATTTCAATATGATCCATTTAAATTACAAAGGAGGAGAAGGATAGATACATGATGAATGGATATATCGCTTACCAAGGAATCCACACCACAAGTGCAATGACAATAGATTGTCGAACGAAGGAACCCGGAAGGGTTGGAGGGCTCCATGATCAATTTTAGAATGCATTATGTCAAGATAAATTAAACTAGAAAGGAGGGGAAAATAGGATCTCAACATTGATGCCCATTTGAAAACTACATTTGGGGTATTACACAACATGTTATCTAAGTAACCTTCGTGAAATAATTAAGATTCATAAACACAAAAAACACACCTCATTGAATCGAACTCTTTTTGATAAATGAATAACAACATGTGATGAATCAACATGTCATCTGACCATTAATGAAGTGAATTATATCATGTAACGAACCATCCCATGGTATGAATCTAGTGACAATTTTACATCATGAAACCTAGTTACACAACATGAACCCATCATAAAGCCTCAAAAAAAGACTGGTTAAAGCTGAGAGTCCCAAAAATCTCTAAATAATCCATTATAGGTTTCCTGCCAATTCATTATCAACCCTACATTTTCAAGAAAAGGAAAAATCATGATTATTTTGTAAGTATTAAATGTCAGATCAGTAAAAATATGTTACATTATCCCCACAATTAAAACATTCTGTCCATAAAAAGCGTATGAAGATGCTTCCAAGTCAAAATGATGATGCAAATACTCTCACATCTATGCCTCAAATTCCCATATCTCAAGATTTTTAGAAAAATGAAACCATAGAACATAAACCAAATGTATTTTCCTCCCTAGATGTACCATGGTCTCATAATAAACTATTATAAAGAGCAGCTCTGTCAAAGATAAGTCATGTTCAATCTCAATATTAGTCCACCTAAATTCATGAGATGGATAAGATAAATACATTAACTACTGTGATACACCTAATATGTTCAATATTGACATAAGTTGTGGTGGATGTGTTAAGAACTGAGAAACTGTTCCCACCTATTCAACAACCATAAAGGGTCCAACAAAATGAGGAGCAAGCTTTCCTTACTTCCCATAAAATCAATGACCCAAAACAGTTGAAACATTCAGGAACACATGGTCACTAATAGAAAACCCCAAAGGTCTACATTGATAGTTAATATAAGACTTATATTAGCTCAATGTTTAAAACATTCTATGAAGAATTAAACGAATTATTGTTGTTTTCTCTTGTACCAATCTTGATCCATTCAAGGAAAACTCACCAATATCTGATGAACATAATGGATTTTTACAAGGATGGTCATGAAAGGTATAAAAAGAATCAATTATTATTGTGACCTGATAACTATATTTACAAGAAAAATAAAAAAACAAAAGTGATCATTGCAAGCCCCACCGAAGTTGAGAACCGAATAATGAAGTGTTTCCTCATGAATTTATATTGCTCTCTCTATATGGCCATCTGACTGTGAATGGTATGTCATGGTAGAATATAATTGAGATCCCAGTGCCTCTAAAAATCCTCTATACATGATATAAGTGAATCAATGTCCCATATAAAGATCAAATGAAGATGTAACATTCTGAAAATGGAAAATCGTTTTCATGTATAGATTTCACAACTCCTCAATAATGGCTATATCACAAATGGGTTTGATGTGAACCTACTAGATCAGCCTATAAATCATAACCCATATCACATTATTCTTTCTCAGGGTATTAAGAACCCTAACCACAATGTCCATAGAGATTTCATCTCACATCAACGTAAGGAATAAAAGTGGTTGATGTGAACCCACAGGTTTTTGATGCTTGGACTTCACTTGCTAGCGTGTATAATAATGAGAATCAAACTCAATATTTCCCCATCTCATACCTAGCCACTAGAACTACAACTATATGTCAAATAACATCATAGTGTTTCCTGGGTGTACTTCCCAATAAGAATAATGAAAATCCCCAATAATACCCTATCTTGTTGATAACGACACATCGAAGTGATTCTGATAGCATAGAACATGCACATTGGGAACAACAATTAGGAAAAAATATCCAAACCATAAAGAGAGTCTCTAATGTTATAGAATTCATCATAAAGCACTTTTTTCTGAATAATCATTTCTAGAAGTGTAGAAGTCAACTAAAAACTGGATAATGAAACATCATCCCATTTCTCTTGAACTCCAACATGCCACTATGCAATGATATTCATAAAATTCAACTATTTTAATGAATTATTTACAACCTAGGTTTGAATTATCATTCTCAATGCATTCACAATGATAATAATTTTCCTTGATGTAAAGGAATTTACTATGTCGAATGAATTTAGGTACTCCACCCTTTGACTCTAGCGAAGGTTCAAATCATTTTGAGAGAAGATATAAATAAATCTTTTGAGGTATGAATACATAGTAAATAATTCTCAAAATAAGTAGTTCATCCAAATCTTATGTTCATGCATCAGAATAACATGATCATGGTCATGGTTAAGATAGTTCTTTTCATATGGACTAATATGATGGCATCCATAAGAAACAACGTGATTTCCTTGCATAATAATTCTCCCTAGCCTAAACCTGGTGCATAAATTATCACATTTCCATGCTCGCCCTCTTCAATACTCAACACCTATGTAGTAATTAAAAGACACATCAGATAAAAAATAAATCTTGAAATTTTTTATTCAATGAAAACATCACCCCCGGCAGGGTTACAACAGTCATTGGAGAATGCAAATCGAGAAGTACATCATGAACCGAAGATAAAATCAGGAAAAAAAATCTAGAAGATATTTTTTTTACTCTCAAGACATAAAACCCATCACCTTCTCTATATCAACTAATATAACATGTTAATAGACCATGTATCCCAATAATTTCACATCATGAATCCATAAATCAGGCTTCAAATGCTAGGCATAATGCCAGTTATTTTTCAAAAAACACAATACAATTATCAGATGATTTATATGATCCTCCTAGAACCTGGCATAAATGAGGTTGTCGTCCTAAAAGACTACCAATTTGTTATCATGGTACACATGGAAAATCATGTTCTTAAATTCCATGAAAAATTCATGATTATTTATTAGACCAAACGGCGTAACAATATACTCATAATGGTCGTACCTACTCCGAAAGGTTGTTTTAAGAATATCATATTCTTTTATCATTAATTGATGGTTACCAGGTCAATGGATTGTCATTGAAAACCACTTTTCCCATTTCAACTAAGGAATTAATCATCCATCCATTGAAATAAACACTTATTATTTATTGTAACTCGATTGATCATTCGGTAATCAACTCATAAGGGAAGAGAACCAAAAACCTTCTTAGTGAAGAGAAACAGTGCCACTTAAGGTGACACACGTAGAAATATTAATCTTTCTTAATGAAGATCATCCAAATGGGACATTATCTCTTTCTTTTTAGTTAGGGCTATGTGGTATGAGGGAAAATAAAAGTTTCAAGTACTAGCCATTAGGTCAGTGGAAATCTCAACCTTTCTTCTGAGTGGAAAAAAATAAAGTAGAATAATACATGTTGGGAAACTCAGTGATAACATTTGAGAGATCACCATTCAAAGATTCATTCTCATGGAGAAAAGAAAAAATCGATATTTCCTTCCATAAATCTTGATAAGAATGTACGATCATGATTAACCATGGGTCACTTTCTCATTGAATGAAAAGAGACACTTAACTGGGTGTATAATGGAAAACCAGACAAAGATAAAAATCAAACCAAAATTTATTGACATTGAACCAATCCACATTGAAAATGATTACAAGAGGTTTCATTTCATGGAATGGTAAATTTTAAGAATGATCGACATCTGGAAAAGAGAATACACAAGTGGTACTATATAGATACTTCTCTATCACCATTTTAAAGGGTGTAGTAATATTAATTACACAAGTTAAATATCCATAGGTTGATTTATCAGATTAACAATACAGTTTGAAATAAATGAATGAGGTACACCAGTATCAAATAGAGATCTCACTAATGATAATTCTATAGTAATATTACCTCTAACAGTTTCTTGATGAGTGTTTTATTCCTATAGATATTCTTCCACTACATGAAGTAGCTTCATTCTAGATTCATGTGGATGGAGCCCTATTATACATGAAGAAGAATATTTCCCTGTAATTTTAGGAGTATTTTATGATACTATTTCTCTATGCATGGTAGAAAATATTTTTATAAATCTCTATAAGTGACATGAAAGTTCACCTGAGCTACAATTATTGGGTTCCCTACTACCAACTATATTATAATTTCCTTGATTTACACAATAATATAAGGTGAAAGGACATTCTCATGGACTTTTAGGAGGATCATAATAAATCTACAATCAAGAAATATTATGAGAATCATCCCTGACCTTCATTCCATTGAAAGACCTGACACTAGAACTAAGAGATAAAGTAACTGCTATCAACCATGACTATCCATGGAATTCTATCTCAACCATTATCTACATATCTAGAACATCATCATAAGTTGCCAGTATCATCAAGAAAATAAGGGAAAAATATCAGATCGATGTCCAAACTCACACAATCAAGCCTTCGTCTTCTCATTAGAGACAATCTCCAGTGCAAACAACACCATCTCAACAATGCAATTTGAATACTCATTCTTGGTTTTGTCGAACTGGTCATGCATAAAAAAATCTATATCCTTTTCCAACACCACTAATTATAAATTGAACTATTTAGTGAAAATAACATTGATGTCTTTACAAGATAATAATAAATATTTCTTTTCCATCACAATCATTTCCCACCATCTCCTTCTCAGTCCCTCTAGAACCAAAGGAGCTCATTTCCCATGATCTTTTCTGATGTATCCAAGAGATAAATCATACATTATATCCTTCCCAACCAATCCTCAACATGTTATGGATTTTCACTCATTTGAAAACTGGTGGATTCAGATGATGGATCACTAGAGAACTATTCGGAAGAAATTCCCCTACGGTTCCAAAGATGCATCCTCAACAAGGCCTAGAGGTGGGACATATCCTAGTGTTGAGACAGAGTTCACAATGACCTAAACTACATTAAGGTCCACTATAGGATTCAATCAATGTGGTTCAACAATAGATTCCTCCTATATCTATTTTTCATTCCTTCTAAGAGGTATGATTCTATAAAACATCATTAAAAAATAAGGAAGACACCACATTAGTATTCTAACTCAACAACAAGGGAAATTAACTGAATATATAGAACCAGAAAGTTTTATATTTCACACTATCCAAATCAAAATATGGATAAGGATACAACTAATCCATATGAGAACTTTCCTTTACCAACCATCGTGACTTAAGGATCATTGTAGAGAGAGTTTTCCAGACACACAATTACAACCACATCCTAAGTCCCGAAAAGATTTCACATTTCAAATGGACATCAAGACAAGATGTGAAACAACCTCCTTTTGATACCACATTTTCACAAACCATACCATGTAACCTAGTAACCTAATAACGAATCCACCCCTAACATATCCTGAAGTGAGTTCTTGATCCCCATTGTTCAATGACAAGCACCGATCATCATACAACATGTTAGAGGGAACAATTTTACAAAAAAAAACATTGGATAAGAAATATAAGAAAGTAAATATTAATTGAAATGAAACTATATTATTATTAATGATCCATAATTAAAAATATAATTAAATTCCAATGATCTAGAACCCGTGTACCAAAATATAGAAAAAAACCTAAGGCCCTAATGACATGACTCAGCAAGACCTGTGTTCAATATATGGATCCACTTGAAAAAGATCATTTCCCCGTACTCGACCCTTGATGGAGACAGTCTTAAAACACATCAATGTGAAGGTTGGGTGCAAATAAAAAGAGTAGTACAATCTCACCAAGGATTCAATATTACATTCCAACAATATATTAACCAATTGAATAATTTTAATTTTATAATAAATATGTTTTTAATTTGAAATAATATTTAAAAAAATAAACAAAATCTTTGTAACTGAGGAAAAATTTCTAAATAAATGGCTTAGAATATTATATTAAATATTTTATATAAATCTATAAGGAATGTAATGCTTTTTAACAACATTTGAATACATTCATATCTCAAATACAATGAAGTATGACACATTGTCATCCTCCAAATAGGTATTAATGTTCCCGGATATTGGACTCCACACTCTCTATGTGATCCTGAAAATATGTCTATACACACGTTCTACTAACATGGGAAAAATGAAACTCATCACCATCACATCTGGGATGTGACCTACTACATTTATGTTTTAAAATATTGTATAAACATATGGTGTGTCCAAATAAATCACAAAATAGATAAATATTTCATGTTATATAACCCAGCCAATGAGGGAAACATTATTCTAAGACAACATAATATACAAATAAATAACATTCAACAATTTAAAAAGAAAATTTTCCATTGAAAAATAAAACTGTTTTTAATAAAAAACCATTTTTAACAAGATAAAACATGTTGGGTTATTATGAAAACATTTTAATCTTTTCTAAGATGTTTTAAATCAATTCAATAAAAGTTACATAAATTTATCAATCCATTTACATATCTAAATAAAACAATTTAATTGATGTATCTTCTATCATTTTAAAATTTAAATTAAATTATTAAAATCAACCAATTTCCACAAATTCTCCCCAATTCCATGGAATTATGGGTTTCTAAATTTCAATGCCAAACCCATTTCAAATATACCAATTCACTCAAATTGGGGTATATTAAATAAATTGTCAGTAAATTTGAGAAATTTAATTTAAATCATCAATTGAAATCAATCATGAAATTCAAGTTTAAACAATTTAGCCTAATGGAATGGAATCACATACCCTTTTCCTAAAAACCAACATTTGAAATAGGACACACCAATGAGAACAAAGGTGTAGAAGACCTAAAAACTAAAATTAGAAATTAGATCCAATTGTAAGAAATGTTGATCCATCCATTTCAAGATTATATATTAAAATATAAAAGCATAAGAAAGGGATAAATATTAAGAACATAGAGATTACTTACCCGCGAATCCCCATCATAAGAGAAATGAGGATCGAATGTAGAAAAATGGAACCATAAAGGGTTGGAGGGTACATAGATCGCCTAGGGATGGCTTTGAAGTCAATCAAAGTAAAATTTTAGATGAGAGAAAAATTGGATCATATCCATGCTTACCATGTAAAAAATGGATGTTAGGGTATGAAACGATGTGTAATATCACTAAACGTCGTGGAATAATTATGTTTCATAGCCATTAAAAAATGAATCACTTTAAATGAATACCCAATTATTAAATGACTCAAATATTTTAATGAATTTTCATGTCTCGTAACATTTAATGGTCCGAATCCTCTCATGACATTAACATTCTCACAGTTTACATCTAGCGACCATTAAAAATCATGTAACCTAGTTATATGGTGTGTCACAATGTGACAGACTGTAAAAAATATCGATTAAAGATTACAGTCCAACAAATCTACAAATTCACCATTATAGGTATCCACCTAATTCATTCTCAACCCTACCCAGTCAATGAATTGGAAAATCCATGACATAGTTAGAAGGAATACATATCAGATAAGTAATGGTATATTACAATGTTTGCAGTGTCTTGAGTTCATATCTCAGGATAAGAAATCCATTGATGTTGCATAGAATGTTGTATCAATGCACTAAGACTATGAGTAACTAAAAATATACTCAGTATGTCGATACATTGGATTCAAATTAACCAATGGTACATGTATCATATTTTTCGGGTTCTTTTGACATTATTTTCCTACATGATTCATGCCCCAAGATATACTCATTTAATTATGGTATGAATTTTTAATATTGAGTAATTTTCAATGATGATAGCTAGTTAGGATACTGAGACATGTTCATGATGGTGATCATTATTATTTTGAGTCCTTAGCCTAGTAACTTACACATGAGGTTGATCTCTTATATTGGTAGAGACATAGGAATCCATTGAATTTGTAGAATATGGATACACCTCTGGTGGTTCAGGAAGAGGACTATCTGTGTGTTGGGAAGAAGCATTTTCCTACAGTATTGGAGGATATTTTACATATGGTTTGATCATTACACGAGTTACAGTGATAGATACATGTTATGTTTCTTGGTGATCCAAAACCGTGGTTTGTAGAGGATTGACTTAAGGTAGTGGTTTGATTCTTTTATATTTTTCAATAACCTTTTATTAAATGATTATTCTTACATCTAGTCTTTTTCATGGTGTTGAATTACACTGGTGGGGTCTCATTACTCAATCCCAAGATGATACGATGCAATCAATAGAATTCTTTCATTAGATATTCTAAGATGATTACTTCCCTTCAATCTTATAATATATGCATTTTAAGTAGTGTATAGAGTGGTTTCAATGCGATATTCCAGTTGATGATTATTTTTAGTGGTTAAGTATATCCCATATCTAGGCAGGGCGTCCCCAATGAAGGTTTTTTAATAGAGGGGCCGATAGACCCTAGAGGGGGATGCTATTGTAAATGGATGAAATAATGATTTACACAAGCCACCACCACAACCAATTGTCATGCACTAGGATTATAGGGATGGTGGTCAAATGGGTGGGTAGTTATAAGATATAGAGAAATATGATCAGGTTGGTCATGAGTTGATTTGATGTATTATTTTCATCTTCTATAATTTAGATCTAGTATATATATACACTTGTGTGAGTCATTTCTATATGTACACATCTCCTATGCGAGATTTAGAGTTTCTTCTTTTGTTTTTAGATCATCAAGTTTTTATATAGGATCAAATGTAGATCTATTCTTCTATATAAATCATATTTTTATAGTTTGAGTTGTCTCATAGAAGAGAGAAGTTCTAATGGGCCCTCAGGGTAATTGTAATGACACCACGTGACATCATCCTAGTTACTGACTAGTTTTCTATGGTGCAGGCCCATATAGATTTTCATAATAGGAGAGTAAGATTCCTATATAAAAATGTCATGGTATTCGCTTCCATGGGTGATATATGGCTTTTTATTGAGGAATTATGGATCATTAATAGGTGTTCCGAACTTATCACTCATCAGTTGGCTAATATTTCCATTGGTGTAACAGTACCATCATGTATATGGATTCTATTGGTAGTATAAGATTATATGGATTTATTTTACAAAGATGTACAAGGACTACATTAGTGGTGGGAGATTTAATTTTTAATCAAATTTCACATAGAAACTACATTGATACCTTCTATAGAATATCATCTAGACCACATCGAGACCTGAGAGGTAAGGCTGAAATTGGAATACCATCAAGAGAAAGGTTTTATCAGACCTAGTGTGTCCCCTTAGGTGGATGTACTATTGGTTTTGAAGGATGAAGATAATATTTTTAGGCATTATACTGGTTATCATCACATAATCCTGGTGATGATCAAGAATAAGTACTCATTCAAATGTATTAATGAAAATTTTAACTAGTTGAATGGTGAATGTTGGTTTTAAAATATATACCTCATATGAAGTTACCATCATTTGAGGGTTCTTAAGTATGGTATTACAAATATGATATTATGATGTACTATAGGAATTATGAGTAATTTGTGTGGTCATTCTATTTTACTAATCCCTCTATTGTCTTCATGAAACATATAAACCAAATCCTCCTACCATAATTTTTAAAATTAATATCAGTCTTAATAAATGATATTCATGTATACTCTATGATTAAGAGGAGAATAAAATGAATTTTAGGATAGTCCCGGAGTTACTAGGGGAGAGGTATATACCTAATAAGATCTAAAAGATCTAGTTTGGGATTAGATAAATTCATATTTTGGGTCATGTCATCCTAGATAATTGTGTAGATATAGATCATATGATGATTGATGCACTGCATAGTTTAGAACGACCTAAAATTATGTCAGATTTGAATAGTTTCCTTGGGTTAGAGGGGAACTATTAGATTTTTATGGACGAATATATAAGTATTTTAGCCTCTTTAATACATTGACATGGAAATAAAATCCGTTTTCCTAAACAATTTAGTGTTAAACAAACTATATTGAGATGAGGAAGATGTTGAATAGTTCTAATATTTTGCGACTATTGGAGGTGGGTATTGAGTAAGTATTATTTTTTTGATTCCTATAGAGCTGGAATTGTTTTTCCAGAATATGGTTATTATTTATTTTTGGTTGAGTTATTGAAACGTTATTAGTATGATTAATCAACTAATGAATTAGAGTTGAAAATAGTTTTCTTCCCACTGAATACGTTCAAGTATTATCTTCAGGGTTAGCATTTTGATTTTTTACTCATAAAACCGAAGTCTCATGTTCATTTTCACATAGAGATATATCTACATGAGATGGAGGAATTGGTTAGATTTCATATTTTTTTTTAATTTTAGATAGTGTACACTCTAATGAAGGGGAACATATAATAAGATTCCATTATAAGAAACTCATGTTCTTGATTAAAATGGAGGTGACTAAGTAATTGGCCTCATTATAGATGACCCTAGTAGAGGCAAGGGTAGAAACTTCTATTTATTTTATGGATATGGTTCCGACTCTTCTTCAACATCTATGTGAATCCTCATTTGAATATATCAACTTTGGGGTTTCATGTGACCATATATCTCTAATAGATTCCATAGATGTAATTTCAGAAAGACGATGCACATCATCTATTATTAGGGTTATATAGCAGTTCAAGTCACATTTCTTGAGTTTGTTTGAGGGAGTTTAAAAACTCACCTTTTTGTACATATTTTCGTGAAAAATATTTAAAAGGAAATTCTATGGATGTTTTTTTGGGATGGAATGAGGTTGAAATTGAATTTTTTTTGTTTTCTGATTCCTCACGTGCCAGTAGGAAAAGGATGTACTTCAGGATATAAAATGTTTAACACATCTTCTTGAGATTTTAAAAGGGGTTATAATTTTATATCAGTAGATTTTCTGACGAGGAATCTATAGATAGATAAGGTACATGACGTGATATATTTATTATCGACTAGCACAACATATCATAAAATTTTCATTTGTTTCGTAGATTGGTTTTGTTTGAGGGTTTGGGGTACTTTTACATGGGGGAGATCATCCTACTTCATGGTGTACCCACAATGATCAACTCTACAAGGATTCTAGGTTTACATCACAATTATGTTGTGGTATGTTGGACAAATTTGTGCCCTATCTATCGATGAATATAATAGGTAAGATCTCAATGGATGATAAGACTTATTAAACCATAAAATATGTTTAAAATATACTAAGAGGCAATTATTTGGAATTCAGATGAAGCTAGGAGGGTCAAATTACATTATAAGAGTTCACTTATACCAACATTTATCACCCCACAATTTGTATTTCACCATTCTAGTAACTATGTGTGAGACCATTTCAGTCACCCTTGTATTGGAATGAGATTGGTGGGGCATCACTAGTAGGGTATAAACTAGTACTAGAAAAAACATATAAGGATAATGTGATCAATAAGTGTTGAGGATAGTCAAAGCTAATTGAAATATTACATGGATTGATATAAAATGACATTATAATTCAATTAGGGAGACCAGGTTTTTCTGAGGATCTCCTCATGATGAGGATTATAAATATTTTTTTTGTGGAAGCATGTTTTCCTTGATGATTGTCTTGCCATTCCATATAATTTAGAGTGTTGGTGAGGTTATATACTTCTTATCCCAACCCCCACAATTTTATTAAGTGCATGACATATTTCATAACTCATAATTGAAATGATACAAGAATGAATCATTTGATATTATTCATTGGGGTTTGATAGAAACATAACACATTAATTAATTAGGTAAGATAGATTCGTGAAAAAAAACCTAGTATAATTATAGGAGGTATGGAGGCTACACCTCAGGTGATCAGAGATCCAATTTCTAGACATAAGAGACTATGAGTCACTTATCCAAGATTTATCTTTTATTTTTAAAAAAATTATGTGTGCTAAATGTTGAAGATGTTATTGGAAAATCATGGATTTGGAATACATGTGATGTCAATATTTGTTATATGTTGGAAACCTGACTACAAATTGTATACCATGGAGGATCACATGTTGTGTATTAGAGGTTTTTGTGGGGGATCTGGTTTCATCAATGTTAAATATCACATACCATGTGGTCGGTCCCACAAATCCTGTGATCCTCATTGGAAAAAAAGTTATGTATCGAGAGACAAATCCAATGAACCTATGTGAGAAGGCACGCCATATATCTCTATGGAATTCTAGGTAGAGGTACATGGCTAGATGAGGCATATGGTGGGAGTACACACCCTGGACCCCAAGGATTTTTAATGACTATGTGGACATGGGTATATTCTTGGTGGGACAAATAGATAGGATATATATGTATACAGAAATTAATTCCTAGGATTCTAGGAAATCTCACACACTATGTTATCCCATGTACACATAATTTTCTTTTCCTAAAAATATATATCTTTTGTACCTCCTTTTCATGTCTTAGATTTGAGCACATGAACAACTTAACCTGAGTAGTTTTCCTTGTTGGATGCAATGGTATCCTCCATTTTTTCATCAAAGATGTGACATGTTGATTTATAAGTGATACGTTTTTTCATGCAATGTTGATATGATGGAAGAGATTATAATGATTTATAAAGAGAGGTTAGGGTCGGTACTCCCTGGTTACACGATGGTGTGGGTCCCGATACTCTTCATAGAGGTAAATTCGTTACTCCATGACTGACCCTTGTATCATTTATTATTCCACAAGAGAATAATTTGATAATAAATATATGCAAACCAAAATTATTATTAATGTAGAAGTAGGTATCACTATGGATGTCTAGGGTCAAACCTGTTGGGAAGATCTATCAATGATTGTGATCATGAAATTGGAACCTAATAATTGATTCCTCACATTATTCATAAAATGTTATTTTAAATCAAATCATATTGGGTTAATTTTAGATCATAAAATAGGTATCAAGATCAATTTAAGATATCTTATGTAAAATGTATTCATAAATCTAACTTTGGATGGTCCTATATAATAGGATGCAGTGTAATGATGATTTTAACAACTGGTTTAGTTAAATTAATTAGATCCACCTAGATCAAAAACCATTTTTTTGTCTATAGGTGGTCATATAACTAGGTGCATATGGCTAAGATTCAAAATTAAAAAAAATGACAAACTATTAGTCATAATTATCATAACTCCAATTTGGTTAGGGTCATACTTTTTATATACTTATATAGGATTGTATAAAATATTTTGATAAACATGATTAATTAACCCAATTTCATGAGAAATTGTTTCCAAGTTTTTTATTTAAGATTTCAATATTTTTATGACACCACTACTCTTAAAACCTATCATTTAGCAGGTTTTCAATGCAAGGTAATTTGAAATTTAAAAAATGAAATATAAAAAGTTGGATTGGAATGTTCCAAAAGATATTTACAATTCCAGAATGTGAAATCAACCAACTCACAACCATGGAATAAAGAAACAAAAATTCACCAAGAAATCAATATTGAATGAATTGCTCATAATTGAACCCCATAAGGTGTTCAAAAAAGAATATTATACCAACAACTCCTTTAAAATTTATTACCAAAGCATTTCTCTTTGGGATTCTTATTACACATCACTACCTAATAGGTGAATGTGGTTATACTACTCCCTCCACCTCTGGAGAAAGAGGGACCTTCATTGTTGAACATATGGGTCTGATCTCAATGTTTTTTTATCCCTTTTGCAACCTATATTTTTTTCTTTCCTTCCGTTATATTTATCTTTTCCATAATGTTTTGGATTTTTTTTGGTCGACTCCAACAAATGTTTCTCTAGAATTTGGAGTTCAATAATTCCTCATCTATTATATGCATAATGTTGGTTACCTGATTAAACTAACTCTATCCATTTGTGGTCTTGATTTAAAGGTTATTCTTTAATTCCTAAGGTTTACAAGAATGTGCTACAACTGGTCTTCTGGACAAAAAACATATAATGATTATATTTTATTTGGAGGGACATTTTATATTTTCATGGCTAGTTTACCCCCATTCCTTTAATAAATTTCATTTCTTCTTATATAGGGTATCCTATGAATTATATATAAACTAAGGCACAACTACCTTAATGATTTAGGCTACTTTTATAGAGATTCCCCTTATGTTTCTGAAGCTAACAATCATTCAAATTATTATGAATTTAGTTGGTTGGTTTTTATTTTATGATAAAATAACCCATTATTTTTGTCACCAAATATCTCCATGAATCTGTATAAAAGTTGAGGCGTCATGAATTCCAAATGAGTTTTTTTGGATGTTAGTTGGGGAATAATTATGATACAATAAACATGTCTACTGTGAGAAGAGAGTTGATTATTGTTCTTTTTTTAGCATCTTGGGGATTTGATGGTTGTTTATATCCATGGGATTATGAAATGGCATAAAATTATGGTTGAGGAGGGGACACATAATAGTGAAAATGGTTGATAGTTTATGATTGATGTGGGTCAGATGAAGTTTCATATTGATGTCTCTTTAGACTAAATCATTTTCAAACCATAGTCTTCATCGTTTATGAAGGAATATAATCATTTGGTATTGGGTAAAGTAGAAAAAGACATTTTGGCCCTGAAATAGGTTTATCAAAGGGGTATTAATCAAAATGTTTAGGATTATTATAGAAGATATGGATATATCTTGGGTTTTATAAATGCTTGTTCCATGTATGGTTCAAATCGTTTTTAGGTTATGTGGGCCTTAGGTCCATTTAATTCAACTAAATGAAGGTTATTATATAAAGGCTGGGAGAACTGGATATTGAAAAAGAAACAAAGAGGGATTATAGGGTACAATCATAATGTATCATAGGTTCAAATCCCCTCATGATGTAGTTATCAAACTACCAAATGAATGTTTTTTAATAGTGTATATGATTCAAGAAATACTCTTCAAAAGTGATGATTAAATGAATACTAAATGGATAGGTTCTAGGATGGTCTTTCCAAATATAAATCTGGGAAATCATTTTGAAGTTTAAGCTATTAATGTGTCAGTCTAGGAACAACCAAACAAGTACAATATGAGGATTGCTCTGAAGAGAAGGATATTCCTAGGAAGAGGTATGTGATGATACCTCTAATTTTTTATCTAAAGAAAGTGCTTTGGTAAATCATGGTAGAGGGATTCAGAGCCCGAGGAGGATGAATGAGAGAATAGTAAACACATATTCATGCCACACCATTCTTTATTCAATGATATAAATCAAAAGTAGATTTGATCTATAACTACCTATGTAATCCAATGGAGATTAGGTTATTCAATAAAATTAATCCCTAGGATATGATCTATGATCTTGATGTTAAAGAGTAACATAAGATGTTGAGTTATAAGATTCATCGTTGATGCCAAATGACTACAAATGATGTCTCCAAATAACATGTTAAGGATGGTGATGTGATTGAAGAATAAATTAACATATATGGTGACTCAGTGGTGGTAGAGAACTCCTACAATGTGGACACCACTGATCAGGCTGATCTCTCTAAGGGCGCACCCTCTGAAAAGAAGGAGGAGGTAGGTAATGAGGATCCAAATAATTTAAAAATATGGGATCTTCTTATAAACACAGATGAAGAAACGTTGGTGGAATACCTCTTGACTAATTACTCACAAGAGGATGTTGATAAAATTTCTGAGATACTGTGTCTTTTGGAATCTAATAAGGGGAAGATGAAGTGGATCAACATGAAAGACCATATTTTTATTAAAAGATTCAAGGCAGTGATGATTAAAATTTATATATAAATTTAAACATGGGAAACTATGGGATATTGGTTTGAAGACATTTTCATGAATGATCATCCTATATCGTTAAATGGAAATGATTACAAATTATTAAAGATAATATTATCTAATATGATTAAATTAGATTTCAATTTATCATCAATATATTATGAAATTTTATGTATTATATTATTTTCTTCCATGGGTCCCCACTTTTCCTTTAAAGTGTTTCCAAAATAAAAATAATGTATTCAGTTAGAATACAACTCCTTTAGACGATGTGCAGTATAGAAGGATAATGAAGAAATAAAATAAAATTAGGAAAACCAAGGTCTAAAATGTATGATATAGAAATCACAAAAGAATGACTTGAGTGATCTATTTATTCAACATCATAGGTGGTAGAATATAAAAATACCCAATCATCTCAAAATGTGAAAGTGTTTCACATTGTGAGTCTTATTTAAATTACTTCATCATCAAAAAATTCTCCTATTTATTTTCATTTCACATCTTCTAATCAGATTTTAAAATAATTAAAAATTATATATCTTCCAAATATCACATATAATTTCATAGACTTTATCAAATTATTTGCGAATAATATTAATAATATTATGTAATGTAAATGATTCACATAATTAACATTTTTTGACTCAATAGATTCATGGAATCTATTAATTTCAAATGATAATGGAATTCTCATGGTTGGATGGTAGAAAATTAAAATCCTTCATGTTAGAACATCCTTCCACATAATGAAATTATTCAACCCGCATATTCATAGGTTTTATTGGTTAAATTTCATAGTCTTCTGTCATTAGAAGTCTTATATCTATGTATAACATATTCTGAGATGGATTCATGATGTGAATTGTTTGAAGTATCTACAATTACACAGTCACCCCAATCAAGGATTTATCTCTTATTTCATACAAAAAATCCAAATTCCTAACACTCAAATTATATATAATGAAAAAATCCGTGAGAAATAATTACAATATACATATTTATATTAATCCATCTTAAAAACATTTACCACATGTGAAAATTTTCATGACCATAAAAAAACATTTAAGAATGTATTCCAAATGAAACAATCTATAATAGGAAATATTTGTCAAAAAAGAAATAAATAAATTATTATTGTTAAAATATATCCCTAAAAATTACTCTAGAAAAAAAATTATGCATGCCTCAAAACAGATTTATTTATTCCAATCCCTTTTACCTTGAATTTATATTTTTTAACTATTACATAGTTGATATTCACATGCTTTAATTTTCCACACCATGAATTTTCATTAATAAAAAAAGGTAAAATAATATTGGTGTTATTATCAAACCCTAAATACATGTTCATATCCATTTTATTACATTGAATCTAACATTCCACTACAAAAATATATTCAAATAATTAATCACGAGTGATTTAGAAATAAGGGTCAAATGATAACAATGTTGAGTATTGGTTGATAAATTAAAAACATAAAGATAAATAATTAGGGTAAACTCTTAAGAACAGTAGATGATAATATGGAATAGTGAAATAAAGAATCTTATGAAAAACAATTAGTATCTCTATTGTCCCAAATTTTTAGGTATAGTCCATGGATATACCATAAATGTGTAATGAATGTATCATGTTTCTTATTTTTTTTAAATTTTTTTTGGAATTTCATGGTTAGGAAAAATCTCACATCCACAAAAAAACCATATATTACCTACAATGAGATAATTAGTTTGGGAATTGTTATTTTTGACCGTCTTGAAACACAACCCATTTTTTATTTATGATTTATTGAGTGAGGGAAATATGAGGTACATAAAAAATATCCATGGACCACAACACATAGATCCAGTGAAAAATTCACAAAATAACTCCTTAGGAAATAAATATACCATGTACACTATTAATGATTTTCCACCATAATTATTAAGGATATAATTATGAAAACATACCCAAGTCAATCTATGAAAGTGTTAAATGTTTGTGTAATGTAGATCAATCCTAACATGGTCAATCATAGAATATATGAGAAAAAGAATTATAAATATATTGTTGGGTTTCATGAAACATTTATCAAAAAAATTCTCAATCATGTCAAAAGTAAATTTTTACTGTTATATCCTTTATAATATTTAAATTCATGTTATTTAGGGTTTATAGGACCTATTAATCTACTAAGAATCATCGTTTGAAAATAGTAGGAAAATTAAGGTTGGGATTCTCTAAGGAATGGGAATATATTTAAAAGGCATATCAATCAAGGAATAATATTCATTAATTTGTCAACCAATGTAAATAGAATTACATTAGGTTAAGATGTAAAATAATAATATCATATGTCATGCTAAAATAAAAAGATTAAATAAAAAATATTGACTAATATTTTCTAGAGAAAATTTTCATTTTTCAAGGTGCATTTAGATTTCAAGTAAAACAATGTTTTAATTAAAACTTTTATCATAGAATAAAGAAAAAAATACACAATATAGAAGAAAATGTAATAAATCTCAACAAATTCCCCACACAAAAAATAAAGTAGTATTTTCACTCTTTTGTGATGTTACATGGGATAGATAAAAATATGAAAAAAATATGTTTAGATTGGAATGTATGAACGAAGTATAGGGAATCGATAGCTTCTTTAAATAAATTTCCTTCCATGGAGAAAAGGATGGTTTTTTTTCGAAACTAGGATACCTATGAAAAAATTTAGAAACAAAATGTACATTCACTATAAAACCAATTATTTCACAGGACAACTCCTATATTGAATATTATAAATGTGCTACTGCACATAGTAGATAGAAATGGATATCAACATTGATGGAAATGTATTTAGAATAATATAACGAATATACAAAAAAATATCTATTATGGAAACCATAAATAATAATTGAAGAAAAAAAACTAACAGACTCAACAATAACTCAAAATGTCAAAATATGGGTTCTTCCCACAATGCCCTAGAATATAATTATCATTTAAAGGGATAAAAAAGATCAATAATAGTAATCTATCAACACAACTACCTTATAAATCTTTCATGAACATGAGAGAATTTACTATAGCTCTAATTGTTTCTTAGTTGGGATCAACACATTAGAAATTGGTTAAGCAAACTTCTCATGTATAAACTGGAGAATGGTTGTAGTTCATATATGAAGATCCTAGATCTATACTTATATGTCATAAATATGAGGAAATAGTTCTCGGAGAAGGCCATATGATAGTATAGAAGGTTCCCTCATATATATTTAAGAGGTATAAGATCAAGATATATTAAAATGAAATAAAAAAATTATAAGGACAGTGTCAGAGAATCAATTTCAGTAAAAAACATCTTGTCTCTTCCATAAAATAATATAAACCATACAACCAATGATTTGGAATGAAATGAAAATAAAAATCACACAAAAAGAGAATAATAGGGGAGGGGTAAACTGTAAAATATCTCTGAATGGATGGAAGAATACTCACAAGTAGTATAACTGGTCCCCTCTGGAATAGTGGGTGGATAAAGCTTCTTCTATGCCAATGGATACTATAGAGGTAGAGGTAGGTACCATGGTGTCTATAGAATGGTCAGTCAATGTTGTAACTAGTGATGTACCATTCTATATAAATGATGAATGTTTGGAAGTTTTATTAGAAAAAATGATTATAATATACTGTGTTTCACCCCCACCCAAAAATCTCGGAGCCTATGCATTATTTTAATACATTGGGATGACTTCAAGAAACAAGTCCTGAAGAAAATACCAGTTTAAATGGCTTGGAAAATAGATTACATACATGAACATTACATTACACATTCATAAACAACATAAATAATTCTTTTAGAATTCCATTATTACCCTATCATAACCCTGCATATCAATCATAATACACATCTAGGAATCATGGGAAAACCAAACATAAGAAATAGGTAAGATCAAATGCTCAGTAAGGGTAAATAATTTAGCAGAAGCTATAAACATTTAAGGAAAGATGTGTATTAAAAAAACTTTTTTAACATAAAATGAACATAATATGGAAAAAATAAATCAAGCATTACCATGTAAACATGAACATTGATATTATACTAGTCGAATAATCACATGTACTAAATAATTTCATAATGAGGGAATGCATAATTTTGGACATCATAACCACATAATACAGGCCTCTTGCATGGACTACAATTAGAAATTTTTTCAAGTACTTGTGCCAAGAAACTAATTTGTCTCATGAGACCTAACGATGCATCGAGGGGCTATAATGGCCTCATCTTGTCACTTACAATGTCCAATTTATTCAAAATATGAAAATGTTTAAACATAACATAAACATTCGTATTAAAACAAGAATAAGAAATGTCAATTCATTTTCCAAATACCATTAATGGTATAAAAATAGCACATCCATAGTCAAACATATCATAACTCAATAAATGTAATATTGATGATTGTATTATAATAAATCAACATCATTAAAGAATAATATTTACTAAAGGATGTTGACATAGTTGAAATTGATCATCAAAACTCTTTGAAACAAATATCCATTTCTTGTGAAATAATTTAAAAGTCACAAAAAAATTATAAACGAAGACATTTAAAAGATATTTTTTTAATCAGTGTGTCCCATACCGTTTTGAATTTTTTGAAAGCAATTAACATTTTAAAACAATCATGTCCATATAAATAAATTCTTAAAATATTTTTGAAAATAAGGACTATAATTAAATATATTTAGAAAAATAAATTTTTAAAACATTGAAAAATATGATCTAGTGTATGTTTCACATCTATAATAACTTCTAAAAACATTTTTGTGAAACATGGATATGGATGATAAATATGTACAAGTAAATACTTACACATAAACAAACTCGGATAATAATGAGATTGAGAATTAACCCTTACCTTGTACATTTCTTTAGTTGAGGGTAGGTTATACTCCTGTACAATTGTTAAATCATTGTTATTAAATTATACAATAACCACATATATAAATATGATATCATATATAGTCCTCAAATATTTCTTTGTTAATAATATTTCAGTTGTATCATAATTTCAGTTTTTAACTGTTTTATTTCCCTTTATGTGATTTGATACTTAAGTCATGTTTGTTATGAATATGATTAATTAGATTCATTTTCAGAATGATATTATGTTTTTAAAAAATATTTTTAAATCAAAAAATGAAAATTAATCTTGAATGGTTATGATGGGGATCAAAATCTCATCGCGTCGTGGATACGGTAAGCCATATATACGCCCAAGTGACAATATCTTCATATTGATGGTAAAACTATATTTAATTAAATAGTATATGATATAAAAAGAATCATTAACTTGTTTTATTTATTATTTAGATCAATTATACTAATTATTATACCCATCCTAATAATGAAGCGTTGAGTAACAAACTACACCATGACGTGGAGAAGGTAAGTCGTACGTATGCACGTATGATGGATTTGACATTCATAGGTTGGGAAGAATAATGAATATGGTTATAAAATATTTATAATAAAATATAATTATATAAATGGTAATGGATTTATTATTTTTTTATGGAAACAACAAAAAATATGATGTGTAAGAACAAAAAAACATCGAAATAGGTGATTAAATAATTACCTCTTTTTTGAGGAGCTTCCTTTTGTTTAGATCAAAAGGGCTTTTCAGGTTGGATTTATGATAAATGTAAGGCATCTAGGATGAATTGGGGGTAGTTGGGAAGATATTTGAGTAGGTTTTGGCTTAGCCAAATTTCTACGGAGTTGTGAAATTAAGAGAATGAGAAGTGCCCTTTTATAAGATAGGTGAGGGTCACTTTAGGAAAATTATGAAATATTATTTTATTATAAAATAATTTTCGGTTTCTAAGGGCTCCAAATGGATTTATTTCAAGTATAAGGTGATGATGGGTCTAAATTCTCTCAACCAATAGGTTATATACATGTTTAGGTCACCATATTAACATTTTATTTTATATTGATGTCCTAGTTCAATTGTTTTACTTTTAACATGTCTTGTTGTATTTTTATATTACTTAGTTAATAAAAATACTATAAAATTCCAAGTGAATGTAATGTGGATCAATAATGACTTACCCATCATTATATATTTCCTTTTGATGATTATAATTTTTATGAATATATATCTTTTAATATTATAGTATTTGTTTTAAAAACTCATTTATGTCAATTTTGACACAATTTAGTATTTGGTTTTTGTGAAAGTCAAAAAAATTTATTACTTCAAAAACAATACATTATAACAGCCATAACTGGTCATATTTACCTATAAAATTCACAGTTAGAATAAAAAGTCTCAATTTTCATTTATTTTGATATTTATAATATCAATTATTATAATCTTTTTTTAATAAGGAAATTACTACATCATCAATGTGTCATAAATTAATTTAATTATATAATGTCTAAAAATTATAAATAAAATACCATGATATAGGAAATATTTTTATATATTTAATGAATATTTATAATTGAAATTATCTTATCTATAACCCCATATTAAATATGTTTTACTTAACAAAATTTCAATTTAATACTTTTAACTCTTCTTTAAATAAGATAATAATAAATGTTTTAATCAAATCCACATGGATAAAAGCGGATCATATATTATTTCTATGGTTTATCTCTGTCTATATACACTTATACAATAGATTTAGGACATCTGTTAGAGTAATTATAATATCATTTTTAACTTGAATTACAATATTTAATTTTAACCATGCTAAATAATGTTCAAAAGATAGTATTCAAAACAAATTATTATCATCATATTGAAAAACATTTTACTTACTGATGTTAACTGTGTCTCTTTTATTTTTGAAATTAAATTCATAGAAAAGGGAATATTACGTTTTATGCAAATTCGAAAATGTGCCTAGAAGGTGGGTAAAAGACTTTAAAAAGTTCAATAAACTTTTATACATATATAATATTAATGTAAAATGACTCCAATGAATTACATTATACTAGTATAGGTATTATTTATTTATTTTTACATTAAATAAATTTATATTTAAGATAGTTATATAATTAAAAAGTCAGTTTTTATGTACAATGCAGTATTTTTCACTATTCATCCAAAATTAATTTTTTTTAGAAAAATACCAAAAATTCATCCTTAAATAATTTTGATATGTTGAATTTAAAATTGAATTATATTTTACCAAATTCAAAACATATAATTTACATAAATTAATTATAAATTAATTTCTGTAGTCAAAACCAAAAAGCTGGTTTTTGAGAAGTAAAAACTATCAAAAAATTGATATGTGTTTATATCAAATTTAAAAGTAAAATTACATCCAATTACCATCATTGGATTAAATGATAAAATTAAAATCTAATTATACATAAAAACCATTTAAATATATAATTTAAAACTATAAATTATTTTAATTAAATAAGTTGTTTTCAATTAAAATTTAGTTATTTTCACTATTCATCAAAATGTTAATGTTATCATAAATACAACAAAATTGTATCCAAAAAAATTATTAAGTCCCGATTCTAAAGAAAATGTTTATTTTATCAAATTTAATATTTAAAAGTGTCAACTATTGAATTTAATAAGGGGTCTCTATTAAGAGGCTGTGAAATTGTATTTTTTGAAAAGTACTTCTTTTATTTGAAAAATTGATTTTGTTCTTATATTATGTCTAAGAAACACATAATATGAATTTTAAAATAATTTGGTGTATTCAAAATAAAGTTAATACTATTCATAAATTCTTTTAGAACAACTAGTTTGGTAAGTTGTGGTGCAATCGAAATCTATGTTGTGTGTAGTGCAAGCTATTGAATTATGTTAAAGAGATTACATAAATTGAGATCTTGGGGTGTTACATTCACCCCTTATTCATTAAATTGCATACTCATAATTTGAAATTGTTCATTGAAAATAAATGGTTGAAAAAAGAAAATAGCTTTGTGGAAAACCCACATCAAATATAAGATTAATAATTTTTTATCTTAATAAGACTGAAAGGGGAATGAATAAGTCGCCCCCAAATTAGGGATTCAAATAGGAGAACATTGGTGGAAATTATAAACACATAATTGGTTGAAAATTCTAAATATTTATTGGGAGTGATTTAGGTAATCAATCACAAACAAGTGGACAATAAATGTAACATTGAGGGCCTCAAAGCAACAAATATATGAGGATTTATAATATAATCGGTTGAACAAAACATAAGGTATTAGGATAACTGATTTTCGGTTTTTATATACTTTCCCGAATGTTTAATAATTAATTTATTAGTATAATAAGAAAAAAATACTTGAAAAGTAATGATCCATACAATAACTAGTTTCTACAACAAACTATTCTTTGTCACTAAAAGATAATAGTCCTAAAAAATATTCTATTAAACCTAATCATACAGGGTTTAAAAAAATGAATTTATAATTCTTATGTCATAGAATCTTAAGAAAACTACATTACATAAACCAGGACAACATGTAGGCCAGTGGTTTGTGATGCACCTTTGTCGACCTTCAATTGCAGGTTCAAGTATCATGTCCTTGCTAGATGCGATAGTTTTTCACAAAACCGCCGTGTTGTACTTTTTATAACAATCAAAAAATAATTATATGAAAATATTTAACCTTAATCAATTGTTTCCAATGATAAATTTAATCTATTGCAACCTTTAGACATATCCAAAATAATTTTCTCCAAACTCACAGTCCAATATTTATATATAAGGTCACATAATATACATGTGAATACCTTCATCATGTATTCTCTTAAAACATTGAAATAAAATGAATTACCAAAAACCATGTTGAATGAGGTCATTATTCTACATTCCATATATAAAACATTGAATACTTGATATACACTTTAAATTCAAAAATATTGAAAACTCCACAAAATGATCGTAAGAACCCCTTTTTAATCAAACCCTTAATCTGTTCCATGCATATCAATAATACCCTATTTACATTATCCTAATAACTTATGTCGGTATCAAGACCATATTAAGGTTTATATTTCCCTCTACCACATATTTTTTAAAATGATAAACTTGAAACTGTGTCACTTTACATGGTACTATACAATCTAAAATCATTAATTAAATAGTACTATAGTACAATCCATATTTATTTCCATAATTCATATAACCATTGCATCATTGATACAACACTCAAATGATATAATTCATTAATAAAAACATAATAACACTAACTATTCCTTTTCCTATGCAGTAGTATTATGACATGATTGTTTTCTAATAATATCATTTGGGGTATACTTTGATGATTTGGACAATGATTCATGTAGGGTCCCAACTCCTTGAAGATGAAGCATTGTACATTTGAATCCTTTTTCTTACCCTTATAATCACATACTTGGTGTCCTTTTTTCTACACTTATAACAAACTCATAATTGCTTCAAACATTTACTAAGGTGATTCATTCCACAATTATCACAAGTGGGAAAATCCTTCTCTCCCTTCATCCCTTTATCCATCATTTTCCCTTCCATCCTCTTCTTCTCTTTATTCCCTTAAAATCCACATGACTCATAGAATTCATTACATATATTTTTAAACCATGATTATATTTCTTAATATGATGTGAATATATGGGAGATTATATCCCTTTAAAATGTTTTCATATGACCATTAATGCTATGATACTTCTAAATCTTTGGATCATGCATATATCTAGAGTTCTCTTTCCTTCTACTGGGAACCATTTTTGAATGACTACATACACTGGGTTATATCATATCATTATTTATAATAAAAAAACTAGAAAAATTCTCAACAATAATTTAATATTTTCACACATCTCGTATCATAATAATAATAATGGTTTCATAGCTAACATAATTAGTCATAAATCCTTCATAATGGTTTGTAAATAAAATTTTAATTATCCAATGAATATCTCCTTGGATTGTCAAACTAGGTGCACAGTAAGGCCCGTTGTCGTGTACCAAGATACCCTAGGTCAAGTTGGAATCTCCTTGTCAGAGTTTTCACTCTTAGGTACATCTGTTCCAGAACCATTTCCACTTGTAGTATCGAAGTAGGGATATATTGATGGGAAAACCACATAATATATACATTACCCAAATTTTTGGATGTCCTTCTATAATAATTCTCAAATACTATCTTAAGGTAATGTTTCCTAATCAGTGTTTATTTAAATCTATTTCCATGGTTGCCTCAAAAATTTAGTTGATACTAATTGTAATGCCTTGACCCCAGAAGGCAGAAGCCGATGCTGTATTTTAATACATTTTCATTATTTTAAAAAATAAAGTCCCAAAAAATTGATCAGTTTAGCAGTTTTGGAAAATAGATTATATACATGAATATTACATTACAAATTCTTTTAAAACATAAATAATCCATTTAAAATGCCATTATTCTCCTAGTTTAACCCTACATATCAATCATAATACACATCTTGTAATCTTGGGAAAACAAAACATAATAAAGGGGCGAGCTTGGATTCTCAGTAAGGGTAAATAATTTAGTCGAAGCTATTTAATTCTAAGGAAATACATGTAATAAAAACAATATCCTTCTAAACATAAACATGAAAGTATTATGACAAAAATAAATCAAACATTACCATATAAAAATGCACATGGATATTCTACTAGTCTAACAATCACATGTAATAAATAATTTTATTTTGATGGAATGAATAATGTCGGACATCAAAACCACATAGTCAAGGCCTCATGCCAAGACTACAGATAGAATTTATAACAAATCCCTATTCCAAGAGACTAATATTCATATTAGACCTACCGATGCATCGAGGTGCTATAGCTAGCACATCCCGTCACTTACTATGTCTAATGCAATCCTCATATGAAAATTTTGAAACATAACATAAAAATTTGTATTAAAACTAGGATAAAAAATATCAATACTATAACCATAGACCATGAATAGTATAAAAATAGTACATCCATAGCCAAACATATTATAACCCATTTAATACAATATGGAAGATAGTATTATAATAAATCGACCTCAGTCCAGAATAATATCTAGTATAAGATGTTGACATGGATGAAAATGATCAGTAGAACTCTTTGATAGAAATATACCTTTCTCATGAAATCATGTAAAAGTTACAAAATTTATAAATTAAGACATTTAATAGATATTTTTGAATCAATGCTTCCCATACAACTTTAAAACATTTGAAAAGAATTAAATTTTTAAAAAAATCACGTTCATATAAATAAAATCATAAAATCATTAAGAAAACATGGGCATTAATTAAATAGTTTTAGAAAAATAAATCATTTAAACATTGAAATTGATGATCTAGTTAAAGTATACCTTTTTTTATAAAATATTGAGGCACATAGGCCTCTTTATTGAATCAAAAGAAGGTAACAAGAAATAGAGGAATCAAAAACAGAGATAAAAGATAGAAAGAACACCTTTAGGCCATTTTAGACCGAGTGTTCATATTGTGATGCGGGGAGTGTCCACACCACCCACGAGGATGCTTCCCTCTTCTGCCAGTTTTGTCCCATTTCCACGGTCCCCCTCCATCATCAAGAAATTCAGCATCACCAGCATCTTCCATCTCATCCAATCCACATACACGAACATCGCTTTTAACCTCTTCCTCGCTACTACTTGACGCATGCAGCTCAAAAGAATTACGAGCACTTGCCATTACAAGATGTTTGTCTTTATTGCATAGAGATGTGCCACTCTCAAGATACTTCAAGACTGAAGTCCTATCTACAGTCCATTCTATGCACCCATCCCCCTTTTTATTGAGAGTCTGTGGGATAGTATTTTTGATGATCCTGTCAACTGTCAGAATGTCATCCATGGTAGTCGGGTACTTTCCTATTCACTGGACAGGAGTAGAAGTTTTTGGAAAATCTAGCCTGCTCGTGCCTGATCTAGGTTGGGGGTCTTCTACCCTCTGATTAGGTTTGTCATTGGTAGGATGATTTGTGCTTGTGCGCTGGAAATATGTAGTATCTTGAGAGCTAGAAGGGACCTGCTAGAACTTACTAGGTCCCAAATTCTGAGGGTCTTCCATTCTCAATTCACGTGTGTCCTTCACGGGGTCATCTCTTTATCCAGATGAGTCAATAAAGATCATTCAACATCAAAGTGAGTCCTTACATGTCCTGAGGCATCTAGGGTTGAGGATGATGTCAATGATTCTTTTGAAGCCATTGGTCTTGTAGGATTCATGGGGTCTCCATGAGCTTTGAATGATTTAGAAACAGATTTGTTGCAATTTAGAATAGGACCACATTCACTTTTGTACTGAGGAGTATAAAGAACCTTTTTGGATAAATCCCCTTCTAATTTGGTCTTCCACTTATGAGTCGAAGAAACTAAATTGTGATCTTTCCACAAATTGATGTATACATCATTTTGAGAAGAAATTTCATGTATTTTTGGCTATAAGTTGATTCATCACCCTCATCATCATCCATGATGTATTTAGTCAAGGCATCCTTGAATTAAAAACTAGTGTGAAGACCATCCTCCATTATATCAAGCCCAAGAGACCTTGGATTTATCAACTTCCATAACCGGTGGAGCCACTCTATTGGTTCTTTCAGGAAAGTCAATGGGAAACTTCATGTCATCTGTACAACTGTTATTTAGAGCAAGGTCCGAAATAGGTGCACTGCTTTATTGAGTAGTTCCTAAGTTGAAATGTGAAATAACCTGCCCATTAAATGGATTAGGATTATTGGAAACAGGAACCTAACCTGCATCAACAGATTCCGCATGCTGTGTTATTACATTACTAGACTTTCTACAACTCTGGGAGTCATTGCCTTTTCTATGATAGTTTGGACATAGAATATCACTTCTACAATTATCCCATGAGGGGCTAATTATATGGAAAGCCTCACAAAAGGGGGGCTTCTTCTCATATTCAATTCTGAGAGTTATTTTATCCTCACATGTGGAAAGCACATCTTTTTCAATCAGTGTTGAGATTAGATTAACTTCAATAAAAATCCTAGCGAAATGACCATAGCTGACCAACTTATTGGCGGTATCCATCCTTATGAAATTTACTAATGCAGTAACAATATAGTATATAATTTTTGGGTGCCATAAAACCCAATGTAATCCATGTACATTGATACAGATTTGTGCACAAGTTTCTTTAAAATCGTTGAAGTTTAAGCTTAGGTTCCATTCATGAAAACACATAATACCCGGTTGAAGGTTAATTGATCTAGAACTCTACGCTCATTTTTTCAATTCCATAGAGGGGAATAGCAGATGGGAGAAACCCCTCCTAGTAGAAACACATTTGAAGTCCAAAAACCCCCAAATAATATCTAGACGATCAACTAGATCTATCACCTTCCAAGGCTTCATGTCTTTCGATAATGAGATACGAGAGATGAATGAAAACGTACATATTTTGATCCTTTCTAAAACTGCTCCATATGAAGCCGCAACATGAGCAGACGCCCCTTTCCGAACTATGATTTTTGAATCCATAGGTTTAATGGAGATGAAAGATCCACCTATGAAACCAGAAATGGAGGATAGACTCTTTACCTCTTCTCGATACTTCAGTTTCTTTGATGTAGAAATGATTTTCCGACCATGAATCGAGGTATACGAGTACAGATTCAAACTCCTCGGGTGATCGAAGTAGCCTCCATTTCTGATATTCAATGAAGGAACCCTCTCCTTTTCCTCAATCTATTCTAGTTAAAGTATCCCCTCTACAAAAAATTATTAATACATTTTTATGAATCAAGGATATGGATGATAATTATTTCCTAGTAAATATTTACACATAAAAAATCTCGGATAATAATGACATTGAGGAATTAACCATTACCTTGTACATTTCATTTGATGACTGTATGTTAAACTCTTATATAATTGTTAAATAATTTTCATTAAATTATAATAAAACAACATTCATAAATATGATATCATATATGATCCTATAATATTTCATTGTTAATAATATTTCAGTAGTAACATTGTTTTGGGTGTTAACTGATTCATTTTCCTTTATATGTTTTCTTCTACAAGTCATGTTTCTTTGAATAGGATGAGTTTGAAAAAATTCAGAATTTTATTATTTTATTTAAAATTAATTTTAAATAATAAAATGAAAGTTATTCTTGAAAAATGACTATGGGGAACAAAATCTCATTTCGTCTTGGAGAAGGTAAGTCATATGTATACATGAGTGGAAATACCATCCTATTGATGGTGAAATAATATATAATTGGATGGTATATTATATATACAGATTCATTAACATTTTGTATTTATTATTTACAGAAATTATAATCATTATTATACCCATCCAAATTATGAAGCGTTGAATAACAAACTATACCATGACGTGGAGACGATACACCATTCGTATGCACATATGGTGACTTAGCCATTCATAAGATGGATAGAATAATGAATATTGATGTACCATATTTATGATAACATATCTATATTTTTATGTTCGTGGAGAAATTGTTTTGGTATGGAAGCAACAAACAAAGTGGTAGTGGAACAAGAAAAGAACTTTGAAAGAGGTGATGAAATAATTACCTCTTTTTCGGGTGCTTCCTTTTGATTTGATCAAAAGGGATCCTTAGGTTGAATTTCTGATCAATTTAAGGCCTCTTGGTTTAAGTGAGGGTAGTTGGGAGGATATTTTATTAGGGTTTTTTCTGAGCCAAATGGATTTGGAGTAGTGAAATTTTGATAAGTGGAAGTACTCTTTTATAAGAGAGGTGAAGGTCACCTTATGAAAAGCTTGAAATATTATTTTATTATAAAAATAATTTGGATTTATAATTGCTCCAAAATGATCTATTTCGATGATACAGTGGGTATGGGTCTAAATAATATCAACCAATGGGGTTTAGAGTAGTTTAGGTCATGATATTAACATGATCTTTTAGATTTAACACTTAGTTAAATAGTTTGACTTTTACCATGTCTTCTTGTATTTTTATATTAAATTGTCAATAAACATACTATAAAATGACATGTGAACATCTTGTGGATCATTAATGAAATACATATCATTTTTAATGTTCTTTTTTTTAATCTTATATTGTTTGGAATATTATATCAATTAATAATATAATATTTGTTTTAAAAACACATTTACGTCAATTTTGACACTATTTAGTAATTGGGTTTTTTGTGAAAGTTGACAAAACACGATTAATTGTCAAAAAATACTATAAATAAACCCTAAAATTTCATATTTACTTATAAAATTAGTTTATGGCATAAAAAGTCTCATTTAACAATAATTTTGATATTTAAAATATCAATTATTTTATTCTTTAATTAATAAGATAATTACTACATCATCATTGTGTCACAAATAAATTTAATTATTAAATGTATAAACATTATAAATAAAATACCATTTTGTAGGAAATATTTTTATCTGTCTAATTAATATTTATAGTCAATTATATCTTATACAGAACCCTATATTAAAAATGTTTTAGTTATTAAAATTTGAATTTAATAATTTTAACTCATCATTACATAACATAATAATTAATGTCCTAATCTAATACATGTAGATCATAAAGGATCATATTTTATTTGTAAGGATGATTTGGGTCGATATACACATATCCCAAAGAATTAGGAGAGGTTTTATAGTAATTATAATATCATCTTAAACTTTAATTACCCTATTTACTTTTAACCGTGGTAAATAAAACTGAAACGTTACAATTCACCAAAAATTATTTTCATTCTACTAAACCAAATTTTACATACTTATGTAAACCATGTCTCTAGGATTTTTGAAATTCAATTCACAAAAGTGGTAAAATTACTTTTTATGCAAATTTGTAAATTTTCCTAGAAGGTGGGTAAAAGACATTAAGGAGTTCAATAAAATTTTATATATGTAATATTATTATAAAATGAATACAAAGAATTAAATTGGAGTATTATAGGTATTATTTATATAATTTTTCATTAAAATAAAATTAAAAATTAAAATAATTATTAAAATAAATAGTCAGTTTTTATGTACTATTGTGTTTTTTACTATTCATCAAAAATTGAATGTTTTCAGAAAAATAACAAAAATTCATTCAAAGCTATTTTTTATTTTGAGAATTCAAAAATTAATCCATTTTTACCAAATTAAAAACATAGAAGTTACATTAATTAATTTGAAATTAATTCCTATTGCCAAGCAAAAGGTGGGTTTTTGAGAAGAAAAAACCATCAAAAGATTGATATGTGTTTACGTCCAATTTCAATATAAAATTACTTACAGTGATAAAAATTAGATTAAATGATAAAAATATTATCTAATAATACTTCAAAACCAATAAAATGTTTAATTAAACACTCTAAATTATTTTTATTAAAAAATATGTTTTTAATTAAAATTTAGTATTTTCAATATTCATCACAAAATTAAAGTTTTCAGAAAACAGAAAAAATTTATCCAAACTAAATTTTTATCTCCATATTATAAATAAAATGAATATTTGGTAAAATAGAATATATAAAAGTTTCAAATATTGTATATAGAAAGGTTATCCATTAACATGCGGTAAAACTGTAGTTTTTAAAAAATAATTAATTTATCTGATAAATTGAATTTGTTCTTATATTATGTCTAATAATAATATAATATGGATGTAAAAATATATTGAGTATTAAAAATGCAGTTAATACTACTCATCACCACTTTTTGAACAACTAGTATGGTATGTCGTTGTTTGCTCGAACTCGGTGTTGTGTGTAGCGCAAGCTATTGAATTACATTAAAGATATAACGTAATATGAAACCGTGTTGTGTAACACAGAGAATTTAGATCAAGGAACATACCATATTGAATTTGATTCAACGAATAATCATACTAGGCATTTGGGTTAGTAATCTATAGAAGAAGCTTGACCAGGGTGGTCGATGGTGCTATGGTGGAAGGGGATATTATAGAGCCTGAAAATTGTTTGGTTGTAGTAGTAGGCTTTTGTGCGGAAGAGGTGGTAATTTAATGAGATGGGGTAGTGGTTGGTGGATAGTTATGCTCAGTGAAAAAAAAATAAAATGAAGTTAGACCTACCTATGGTTCATGAGAATACACTGAAGGGAACATTCATGTTAGCATAACACTAGGTAGAGATCAAATATAATGATTAGGGGAGGCTTATAATATGAAGTGGTGGTATCTTTGAAGAATGTGTGATAGTGTTTAGTGTGGTTGAAACCCTAAATCAATAAAATCCATAACTAAATGGGATTTTTCGGGTGTAAAAGGATTAAGATCCTCATAAGCTAGAGAATGAGGAGATAGAACCACCTCAGTCTCTATAGCATACATGGGAGTCCACACATATCTCATCCTTGTCTCATATAAAAGTCACATCTTGTAGAGTAGTGATAAATCAACCAACTACATTAGAAATAATGATCAAGGGGCTTAACTAAGTATATGAAACCAAAGTGATGAGATAGATGAGTGATAATGATCCCAATGATCAATGTACCATAGGTACTCCTCCTGTTTTGATGATAATTGTAAGTGGAAATTCATTTCATGTTCATGGTAGTGTTACCAATAGAATAATTTAAAATGTGTACCTCAATATGACAGATGACACCCTGAGAGAAACCTTGGACCAACCAATCATAGGATAACCACTAATTAAAAATCCATTAGGTGTCACCCCTCTACTGGTCCTCTTTACTATGCGCGTGATACTAATGCTCTGGGTTACACGGGCTATCAGTGCCAAACTCCATGTTTGGACTATATTTTTGGTGTAAAATAACATGGAAGAATACGCATGACACGAAATGAATTCAAAGTTTCAAATAACTTTCACATCGCTAAACTCACCGAACATGCGCTCCCATTAACTACCAACAAAATGGAAGGATACATTCATGATATAAAGATATAAATTATGTTGGAACTGAAGAGATATCTCTGAGTACATATGCCTATGTACCTCAATGATGTGGGAGAGGATCACACATCTTGTGAGCTCACTGACTTCTTCATCCACACATATCTACTCAAGCATGACATGTTTAGGATTATAATTTCTCCGCATGGGCTTCGTACGAATATGGACCAAGAGAACCTGAGGCTTGGGCTTAGAAAACTAATGGCAAGAGGAGATATGTGAAAATTGGAAAACACCCAATAACTAGTGGGTGGAATAATGGGAATTTTAGGAAACTATTATAGTGGAAGATCATAATATAGATGGTTGTGGAGAAGGCTTTTTGGTGGAGGTGGAGGACCAAGCACTAAGTGCTTGGGTGATGGAGGGTTGTTTCTCTAGGCTATATATTTGGATAAAAAATGATTAGAATCTTTTCACAAGACATGTTAGGGAACTGGAATAGCAAGGGAATGGATGGAAGGTAGTCTTGATAGAGTGTATTTACATGACCAACAAACTATTTTATGGGATAAGGTGGTGGCATGCCAAACAGTGGGTGTGATAAGTTGGATATCATGCGTTATTGGGGAGAAAAATCGTATGTTTCCCATAAATTCATCATTCATGGATAATGTAGTAATCCATGATAATTCAAATCATGAATCAAAATAGTGGTAGAAATTATGCATGAAAATAATTTTCCCATCCCAAAAATAGTCAAATCCTAATGTATTTACATGAAATCAAAAAGGACTTTTGTAGAAATTATTTTGTATATGTATCTTCTGCCTGCTACCAGTGTCATTGAACCATTCCAATTTCAGAAAACCTACTCTATCCAATGAAACCAAATTTGGGTTGGCTCCTAGTTACCACTTCATTCAACATCAAGCGCTAGTAAAACATATAATCAGAGTAATTTTGAATAAATAACAATCACTTCATGAACTGGTTCATGGTAGATTTAAAATCAATGACAGTTCACTAAAATTGGTGATGCATTGACTCTTTAAAGGTTGATTGTTCTATAAGGGAAAAACATAACCACTTCAAAAGGTCATCACCTAATATATTTTAATTTTATTTGGGAAATATTTAGGCGGGAATTAAATAACAAAACATTTTACTCATTTTTGAATATTTTTCATGATATGTTTCATTCATTACAATTCCATATATCAATATATATATGATAATTTTCATAAGAATCCCTTCAAATCACTTGTAGATCCTCCATTAGAAAAAATCATTGTTTCCTTGTTTTTAAACATCCATGTATATCTTTTTGATATCCTCATATAATCTAAATTCTAATTTTTCTAGGATATTAAAGGGTTTTCTATAGTCAAATTAAATGAGTAGTTTCAATGGGTGTATTATAGACTATTTGGTACCCCCAATGTCTATAGTCAAGCATGTGAAGAAAATATTTCATACTTGTATGAAATGTATTTTACATGATCTGTTTGATATTCTGGTTGGAGACTACCACTTTCCTATAAGTCCAATGGTGTTAGTGGGTTCCAGTGTTTTATCATGTCCTATAATTTTCATTAAGTACTTTAATTAACGTTTAATGATATTAATTCCCAACTCACTAAAATGAATTTTGGAGAATCAAAATCTAGAAAACATATTTTTCTTTATAAAGTACAAGACTACCTTGGTTGTGTCATGGGTGGTGGATTTACATTAATTAGTTTAAAAATTTACTATACTCCCACCATGATAAAAAAAATCCATGGGAATTAAGAATCATTCCATAAAACCCCCCAAATGTTGAATATTTATACTTCCATGATGGGATTCTGGGGTATCTTATTATGTTTCCCAATGGTTCATATCTTATTACACTAATAAAAAAATTATAGAAAACATCTGGGATCCCATTGTAGTGTAGGAAAAAATATTACAATTTTAATGATTTCATCCATAGTGAATTCATGCCCATGGTCTCTTCCATAACGAGTTTTATGAAGGACTTGTTTCACACATTTAATTTCATCCTTTAAAATGCATCATCACATTAAAAATTAGAATGAAACGTGAATAATATCATCTTCCCCAACCATAGCATGAATTATCCACAAATAACTTTTTAAAATGTTGATAAAGGAAATGTGGATAGAGTTCACAGATGAGTAGATAGTTTATGTTATTAACAAACCACATTAGTTATTTCAAATCAATGTTTAAATGTATCCCATCAGGAACGTCAACTTTGAGGTTCAACATTTCATCATCCTCAACAACAATAAGTGGAATTATTGATAGATGGTTAGTAGTGACATTTTTAGTTCCTTTTGTGTTACTTAAAATGATATAAAACTCCTAATGAAGAATGATCAATCTTATTCATCCCATTATGGCATCCATTTTATTTAAAATAAAATTCAGTGTTTTATAATAAGTCTAAACTATGAATCAGGAGAGGAAGAGAGAGGACTGAAAGTTTTCAAATGAAAATCTAACACAAACATATCCTTTTTTAAATGTTATATAAATTATTACTGATTTATTTTATTGAAGTATGGAATAATAAATGGGATGAAATATATTTCATACCTCATATCCAAAAATAGTTCCCATTGTGAATTTCATTGAATCACACTTAATTTAAATATCTTTCTCCCATTCATGTCATATATCGATCAGATCAGATGCAATAAGATTATTCATAGTTTTAAGTGTTCATGGAAATATTTAATTTAAATCATAAGGAATGTATGTTGAAAAATGTTGTTTCATTGGTCAGGTTATTTATGAATATTACTTAACAAAATTGTGAAATAATAACACATATACCCAAAAACTCTTTAATCCAATCACCCTTATAGGTTTATTAAAGTCTTTGATTACATAAATTTTTTATTGGTAGATTATCGTTCTATAGTATTATATTTTACTTTCAATGATGATTCTTACATGTACCATGAAATGAAATTTCTCCCATTTTATCACTGTTTATTTCACTTTAATGTATTGTAGGTCTAGTTATAAATTGCATAGGGAATCATTAATGGATCTCCCATACATGGATAAGTCATCTATGATTATTTCTAAAACTCTAATTCTATATTATTAAACATATGTTTCAAACATAATTGAATTTATTTTAGAAAATTAAATAATCGAAATGATTTCCTCTGATAACTGAAGGTTTTAAATATACACGCAAGTATTTTTTTTAAGTAATGAACAAGATAAACATCAATTTGATTGAATCTAAATTAATCATCATGAAAACAATAAATTTCATTCCTAGTTAATATCTCAATCATATCAAAAATAAATAGAACAGAGAAGTGCTATTTGTAATTTTCTATATTGATATTATTTTAGTTGAAACATACATACCATCTAATAATGGTTAATGTTCAGATTAATTCATCTTCATTTTTTAATAACAATAAATCCACCATTATTTGGTATGACTTGTACTGAGATCACCTTGTCAATATTAGAGATGAAAAATATAACACTAATTTTTAGAAGTTTTAAAACATACTTCTTAATAAATTCGTTCATTATTGGGGTGAGTCTCATCTAAGGGTAAAATTTTGTATTTGTACATAATATAGTGCAATCTTGTTGGTGGAAATCATGTATCTTATCCATTTTATATAATCAATACCATAGGTTTGGGAATTTTTTTACGGCCCTTAGGGTCTTCTGTGAGTTACAATTTTTTCATGTGATTCATCTTTGATATTATGATAATAATTATTTTGTCATTAGTATATAAGAATTAGAACATCAATGTTTTCAATAAATGTTTCAATTCATAGTTCAGTGGCATAGTGAATGATAGTGTGAACTATTTAAAAGTGTCTATTTTAAGAGTTTTTATGTCACTATATTCCATGTATTCAATACACTCTTACATATTGGGAGAAAGAGTTTCTTTATCATCCCTAATATTAATGCTATTAACCCATTAATTAGTTAAAAAATTCTTGATATTTTTTTTCACACTCTTCATGGATGGTTTCACTAAATCACACCGTACATGTTCTTTACCTACTCAAAAAATATAATTACCTAGGTCCACATTGATCAATTCCTAACTATTGGTGAGAAATGGTCTCCATAAAATAATGGGGGCATAAACATCTTCCCCCATAAATATTTAAGGAAATCTGTATGGAATATAAAGTTTCTATATTTGACTAAAAAATCCACATGAAGTCTCTAAGGCTATGTAACTGATTTATATTCCTCTTGATGTGCCACTATTATGGATTTTAGGTCTTTGAGTCCCAATTTTTGGAAGACACTCATTTGAATGAGATTTAAAATTTCTTGAAGATCTCAAGCAGTTTTGTAAAATTACTCATTTTTATAGTTTAGGGAATTGAGAACCTATCGAGGTCACTCATTTTTTTGTATATTATAATACAATAAAACAAAGTATTAATCATTTAATGAAATGTGTAACAACCTGAATTTTATAAATAAAATTCCCCTTTTAATTTAATTAAATTATTCATATGTATTATGGTTATTAAAATATTAACTTGTTTGGTTTTATTATATCATATGATAATTAAAAGACTCTTAATCATAATTTCCATTTATTATATATCCATTAATAATTGATCACATTAATATTGTATATTTATTATTTTAACAACTCCTATTGACACATACAAAGGATGTGACAACCTCAACTAGTAGGATCATACATTATGAAGACCTTTTATATTACCATACAAAGTGGATATCATCACTGGTATTCTCCCTCTAATATGATGATGTTGAGGACCAAAAAAATTAGCAGTAATGAAACCCTTTATAGCAAACATTCAATCTCATTGAGATCAAGGACCAAAACATGTATTCCAAACAACCCCATGAACATATCACCATTGCACAACTTACTTATAGTGAGTATGGTGGCATATTAGGGGAATATGTATCACGTCCCTAATGATATGAATATGTATATTTTATATAATCTTGAATATATCTTCATTTTATTATGATTACATTATAAATGATTTTTTATACAATAATTTTTTTCCTGTTAATATTATAATTAAATTAAGGTATTTTTTTTCTATATTTAATTGATTTTGAAAATGATTAATATTTTGATATAATAATATTATTAATTATTTATTATTAAATATAAATCATCTTATTATTTATATTAAATCTAATGTAATTTTTATATGTTTTCAATAAATATTATTAGAAAACATTCCCAATATTTCTCAATAAATGTCGATTATTTTATTAAAACATAAATGAACATCTTTAGAAAATTAATTTGATAGTATAATTTTATTTAATCATAGCATTGAAATTATCTAGGCATTAATTTTTCATAATTTTTTGTGGAAGATGAATTTTCAGGTAAAAATAAAATACGGTATAAATATATGAAGGGTATTAATTCATCCTAATTGAAATAATGATGTAATAAATACTATAATTTGTATCCTTGTGAAAATATTTTTTTAGAATTAAAATAAATTAATATTATGTTTATTTTATTAATTTTATAAAGACTTCATGATTACAAAAAAATCAATAATATATGATATGGTTTTGAAATAATTTCCTTAAAGTAGGACTCACCTCAACATAACTATGGGAAATACATTAATAATTTTACCCATTATAATTATAAAATAATTGAAAACACATTTATTTTGTAGAAAATATTGTAAATACCATAAGAAGGTTTGTGATTTGGTTTCTTTTTTTATAATGAGTCCATTACCTATGTTTGGGAAATGATAAAGACTTCCTCTCTATTTTCCCTTATTAAGACCATAAATTTAACATTTAAATTCACTCAAAATCATTATATCACATAAAAAATCTACCCTCCCAACTCTAGAGTCCTCCCAAGGTTCCCCAATCTCTCTAGAAGTTCCTCTGATGAATTTTATGTCTCACAATCATGTTAAGGGATCCTCTCATTTTTTCTTTTTTTAAGTTTCTTCATGATCTTATTCTTTCATTTCCAATTCAAAATGTTTGGATATGTTTTTCAATGTCCCAATTAATTTTCTATTGATTTATAAATGATCATAGATCCCATTCACTCTCATCAACAAGTTTTATGAATATTAAATGACACTGTATTGCTGTAAAAATTTCACCGTAATTTTCCATGCCAAATCAATTGGGTAGGGAATACCATACACATATCCTATAAATGGTGTTAAAATTTATACAATAATAATTCACATGTGGATAAAATACATGTATGTATTCCACACTCTATGATCGTGGAATAAAATACGATCATGGATGAATCCATGGGGTATGATCCTTGTGGCACACATAAGCATGAGAATAAAAGAATATGACAGGTGAAACCTAAATTTTATAGCATTGTAATGCATTGTAGAATGTTTTAGTCTCATGAGACATCATGCGTGATATTATATATCGAAACTAATAAATCATGGTAATTTTTCAATTATGTTGTCTTGGATGTTATCCTGGACTATGTTTATGATGTAGTGTTTTACATTATGCCCACATTTCCCTTGTTTCCTTCCTATTATCATGGTATACGATATATTATTATTCATGTATATGATTATTTTCACATTTAAAATGAATTTATATTACTATGGTATTCTATGTATTTTATTCTTCATGTTATTCAGTTTTTCTTCCCTTACATGGCTTTATTGCTGACCCATTTCTTTTGTATTTCCCTAGCTTATCCCATGAAATTTTTAGTACAATCATGTTTAATATGTATTCAATAAAGATGACGTATTTCTAGTTTTAAAATATTATGTAATGTACCTATTTTAATAATACACTATACATATTGATCATATGGGTTTTATTGTGTGTAATTTTATATAATAAATTATTAATAAATGTGTAAAAAATAGTGGGGTTTTTATTTGTCTGTTTTAAAGATAAAATTTAGTTATTTATTTCATTTATATTAGAAAACATTAGTGAAAGACATAGGGATAAAATCGAGTATATGAAAACTTCGCTAAAATTTTGTAAAGTATTTAGTTATCGTTTTATTATGAAAATACATCCCTATATAGATAATACAATTTTATATGGATCTGGAACAAATGTATATAGTGGAAATAAAAAAACCACATCGAGATGGACTCAGATTGGAAATTGAGCATGATAATGAACTTTAATGCACTTATGGTTCGACACTCCCAGTTGATATTTTGTATTAAATTCAAATGGTCACTATGATACATTATTAAGGGAACAAATTCCCACAAGATTATATGTTAGGAAAAAGATTAGGTATAAAATTTATTCTACTCTATAAATTAACAAGTTTTGAAAATACGTGTAATTTATCATTCATCCCTTTATTGTAATTTAATTTTTTTCATATTTTATTAATATTTTAAAAAATTATAATCCAATATTTTTACATTATTCTATCCAATATCCGGAAATAAGAATTATCGAGAAAACAACATATGTCAATATAAATGTGATGACTACCCCAACGAGATGCCCACTCAGATGAGAGCAGGAATAAAAAAATTTATGATGATATAGTCTTAGTTGAATGAGGTTCTAAATATAAAGTATGATCATTTTGAGTTCTTGAATCCCTTTAATAATGAACAACATAGAATATAAACCATTAAGTGACAAATGCCACCAACTTTAAATAGATCATATGATCCCTTAATCATGGAACAATTGATCAAGTCCATTGAGAAGATATCATCCATCCTTCAATCATTTGAGATAAATAAGTACTTACTAGTTGCTTATAATATGGAGGAAGAATATGATCAGTGGTGGAAATTGATCATTAATATAGATCCTGAGGAAGATATCGAAGCGATGAGGTTGATGAAATTTTGGAAAATGTTTCTCGATAAAAATTTTACTTGAAAAATATGACATAAAATGGAAATATATTTCCATTCCCTAAATAAAAATGATGTTGAATCTATCTGGGTGTATGAGTGAAACAACCTAATACATGCATGATACACCTCCGTATTTATTTTTACCACAGAATTCATATTTTACTGATTAATTTGTTTGGCTAAAACTATGTTTATAAAAACCCATATTAATCAGTGACTTTAATTGCATTGATAATAATATATTATGTTACCTAAAAATGAAATGGACATCATAGAATCTCAAGGTTATCATAAGATAAGAATAATAATGTGCTGTTTAATTATTGCAGTTAGATGGATAAATATAATGGTGCTATGAAATTTCTACACAACATTGTCCAAGGTTTGGATAGTAGATTAGTGGAAATATCCATAGGGGAATAAAGAAATGATTTAGGAGAAATATCCAAGGAAAAAAAGTTAGAGATTTCATATATAAGAATACCACTAGTTGGATGTAAGAATATAATGATCTAGTTAATGCTCGATGCATTGTTCATATTTCAATTTCAATGAACCATGTCACTTTAAAAACCAATGGTCCAAGCCAAAGGTTTTCAAACCCATCTGACAACCTCCAGGGAATCCAGGGATATATTTTTTCCTTTATTACTACTAAGGTAGACCGTGACGATGAAGTGTTGACAGGTAGACTAGTTAATTATTCAATAATACAACATGCACTTTTTGATTTGGGATATGAACATTATTTTATATCATGAATGTTTTATAAAACTATTAAATCACCATCATAGAGCATGGAATTGTAGTTTTAAGTGATAATGAAAAACTGGGTAATTATTTCTTCCCAACTATATAACTCACCCCTTTCAAAATTTGAGGGAGAGATTCCAGGATAAAATTATGATAAATCCTTTTGTTGAATTTGATGAAATTATGGATATGTTTTTGATTTTTTTTATTTGGAGGAAGCATCAATTTCTTTGAGAAGAAAATCACACTTCATATCAGGAATCATCCTATCATTCTGAAACATTCTTACGAGTTAGAAGGATCTTTTTTAGAACCAATATCTCAAGAATGTTTATTAATTTCCATTGAGAAATAATATCGATCTCAAATGATTGAGTCTAAGGAAAGGATAATTCATGCTGAGATTCTGATTTGGAGGGAATACATAATTGTGTATTCTGAAGAGTTGTATAGTCTTCATCCTAGTTTATTGGATGAATATTCAATCGAGATAATACATAGAAAATTACCATTATCCAAAAATCCGTATGGAATGGCTGTTGTGGAACATGAGGAGGTGATGAAACAAATACATGAAGAAATGGGTAAGGGGTTCATATACCTATGGTCTTCTCCACAGGGTGCACTATTATTTTGATCAAGTAATTGGAGCAAGATTCATCTCCATTGAGTTTCTGTGGTGGGTTTACTACCATGTTATCGTGGGGAAGGAGGATATCATCATGACTACTTTTTGTACAAGGAATGGGAACTAGGAGTTCATTATAAAACAATTAGAACTCCCTAATTCTCTATAAATCTTTAAGGACATTATGAATAAATTCTTTATTGATATCATAAAACAATTTTTTTGTCTTTATAGTTGATAATCAAATGCACTCTAAAATCAAGTATGAACCTGAAGAGAATTGTTTCGTTGTACTGAAGTCCTTATGAAAGGGGATGATCTATGCCTAGAACAATAAATGAGACTTCTAGTTGAAAGATGCATCATACATTTAGAATATTATCACATTAAATGGGATGAATTTATAAAATTTAAATATAGAAAAAACTGAAATATAGGCAAGGCCAACATTTTTGAAAGATATCCATAGTTTCCTTGGAATTGGTGGGTATCATCATCGATTTGTATGAAATTTATCATGATCGACAAATAGTATAACAAAGATAACTATAAAGGGGTTAAAAATTTCTTATAATGATGAATTTTAAGAGATCTTTATGGAAATGAAAATGAATTTATCCACAACATTTATACTCACACTGCCCACAAGTGGAGAACATTTTGTGGTATTTAGCAATTCTTCCAAAATGGATTGGGTTGTGTGTTAATGATGAAGGAAAATGTGACAGCCTATACCTCTTGGATATTAAAATTTCATGAACATTACTACCCAACAAATTATCTAGAGTTAGTTGTATTGATATTCACATTGGAAACTTATAATTATTATCTATTTTGGGGGAAGAATGAAATATCTATGAATCGTAAGATCCTTGAGTATAAATTCACCAAGGTAGAGCTGAATATATTCTAGTGAAGATGGTTAGAGTTGATAAAAAACAATAAATCCTAAATACACTACCATCTTGGTAAAGTGAATAAAGTGAAAGGTTCTATATGTAGAAAGGTTATGACAATTTTATCATTGTTGAGAATTGAGAAGTATTTGATATTCATATTCAAAAAATGAATTGACATGAGAATCATATGATAATGAACATCATTAATACATTCCAAAATTATTACTCAACCATCCCTTATAGAGACGGTAAACGATGACCAAAGAGATGACATGAGAATCTAGTTGAAATAGGAAACTATAAGAAAATGAAAATACTCATATTTGAGTTATAATAACTAATGAGTTGTAAGATATTGATCAAGACTATGTGTACCATCAAATACTGAATTAAAGAATGAGTAACTGGATGATACACAGAGCTCAAACATCTCTATCCATCCTAGAATCATTAAGATGTATCAAGATATATGAGGGCAGTAATAGTGGGGAAATAGGAAGAAAAAGATAATAGAGTATATCTCAATAGGTCATGGATGATAGCATGTGATTCTAGAAAGGAAAAAATACAAGGGGATGATGCAACCCTTAGCCACACTAATATGGAAATAGTAAAAAATCACAAAGGACATTGGTACGGGTCTTCTATAGAAATCAAGAGGGTATAATTCTATTTTGGCTATAGTGGATTTTCTTATAAATACTACACTCTTCATTTCAATTCAATAGGGCATATCACTCAATCATATTGTATGAACATATATTAGAAAAGTGGTAATGGTTTCTAGAACACCACTATCGATTGTATCCAACAAAGATCCAAGATTTACCACCATGTTCTTGATGAATTATAACATTTTCTATATACTATGTTGAACATTAACATGACTTATCACCCTCAAACCGATGTCTAATCTATGAGGACAATCCAGAAACTCTAGGACATGTTCAGATCATGCTCAATTAACCGCAAACGAGGATGAGACCAACATCATCCACTGATTGAGTTTGTATACAATTAATTTTACACTCAAGAATCAAAATGGATCCCTATCAATCCATTTATGGTAAGGTGTGTAGAAAAACTTCATGTTGGGATGAGATTGGGAAAAACAAAAAATGAGGTCCTATAATTTTCAGGGAAATGGTTGAAAAGGATAAGACCATTCAACATCACATCCTTGTTTCACATAGTTTAAAGAAGAGTTGTGTGAATAACTTCCAAGAATAAATGGAGTTGGATGTTAGAGAAATGGTATTCCTTTGTAAATACCCATGGAAAAAACACCTGGGATTTTGGAATAACGGAAAGCGTAATCTAATAAAACATCTTCCCCTTTATGATCTTTGATAGCATCAGAGTTGTGGCCAATATACTATCACTCCCACCTAACCTCTAACAATTACATGATATTATTCATGTATCTAACTTGGGGAATCACATTTTATAACACTCACATGTAATCAATATAGAGGTGGTACCATTGGAGAATGATCTCTCTTACAAGGAGTATCCGATGAAGATCTTTGATCATTGATACAATGTTCTATGGTAAAATTCAATGCACCATTTCAAGATATTGTGGGTAAAAAAATGTTTTATGAAGTGATGTGGGAACCATAGAATGTGATTGAACAAAGTAAACTCATCTGTTTTTGTATGAAAAATGAAAATTTCAATGCTGAAATTTCAATATGGGGAATATAGTAGTGACCCAAACATTTATAAATAAAATTCACCTCATTATCTAATTAAATATATTTATTATGTATTATGGCCATAAATAATCCATTCACAGATTTGTTTTTATTATACAGTATCTGATTTAATGTAATGTTATGCATAATATCGTTTGATAATTTAACCATTTAACTAAGAGCATATGATTAATATAATTTTAGGGTTTTACCAAATCTAATTGTCTTAGAAGAACTATGTGATGGCCTCCACCTTAAGATCATACCCTATGAGGCCCTTTTATTGGAGCATTGAAGGGAGACATCATCACTGAGATTTTCCCATGAACAATTCCATTATGAAATCCAAAATCATATGTATGAGTTAAACTATTTATATTAGAAGTTCAAGCTCATCTTGTTCACAACCCAAACCATGTACATCGTACCACTCCATGAAATTATAACTTCCGCACACCTTACTCATAAGGATATTTTTGTTGTATTAATGGGGTACATATCAAGACTCTAATAATGTGAATATGTAATGATTATATAATAATGAATATATTCTCATATAATTATTATTACATTATAAATGATTTGGATTTTATTCAAAAGAATTATTTTTGGGTAATAGTCAAATTCAATTAATGAATTTATTTTAATGAATTAATGTATTTTTTATATAAATATTATTGTGAAAATATTATTATTAAATAATTTTTTTTAATTATAAATGGTCTTGTGATTTTTATGAAGTCAAATGTTATTTTTTTAATTATTTAAAATATATTAATCCCAAAAAACCAAGAATTTCTCAATGAATGTCGATTCATATTTTAATAGTGAAAATTTAAATGTTTATTTAATTATTTTAGTAATATAAAAAAAACTTTTTAAATAAAAATAATGATATTATAAATTTTTTAATTTTTCCTAATTTTATAAGATAGTCAAATTTCTGGGTAATAATTACAGAAGGTATAAATATACTGTGATTATTATGAAATCATAATGACATAAAAATAATGTAATAAATACTATAATGGATATAAGTGACCAAATTTATATATTCCCTTTAAAATAAATAATATTATGTTTGTTTGATAGATTTTTTAAAGCTATCATGAATGCTTACAATCCAATATTATAGTTTAAGGGTTTAATATAATTTATATAAGAGTTTGAATCACCTCCACAACACCAATAATAATATTTTCATAAGTTAAGATTATGTAAATATAAAATAATAAATCATCCCCTTGTTTTTAGAAACCATGCGAAAACCCATGGGAAGGATTGGGGATTTTTTTATTTTACGATATAGTGATCAAAACTAAAGAATGAGAAATGATAAAGAATTATCTTATAATTTTCTATGTACACGCACCCAAGCTCCCATTTATCATCAATATAAATCTTTTTAGAACATCCTCACTCTTTAATCCCCTCTATATAGTCCTCAATAGGCTCCCACATGCACTCAAGAAGCTCTTCCCCAACATTAGGAGTCACCCCTAAAAGGTTAGAGAAACTCTTCATCTCCTCTTTATTCATGTTTGTTTATTATCCTATGAATTCTGTTTCTAATTGCAAATGTTTGGAAATGATTTTCCGTGTAACTATTTCTATTCATTTTATTTAAATTTGATTAGAGACCCCTTCATCTCCCATTAATCCAATTTACAAACGTTTAAGTGGTGTCTTTATTCTGTCAAATTTTCACTGTGATTTTTAATGGAAAAACAATTATGTAGTGAATACCATACCCATCTCATATCGAGGGTGTTCACATTTATAAACATATTATTAATTTATTTTGGACATAAATTTATATATTAAATACTCTTTGATCATAAAGTATAATATTATAATGAATGAATCAATGTTGTATGATATAGGTGGCACACATAAGAATGAGAATGAAAGGAACGTGACAGGTGCACCTAAAATTGTATAGAAGCCCATTGCATTGGGAAATGATTTAGTATGATTATGTTTCGTGAATACGATTATGGAGTGATCATAATCCATCACATTCCTTTTCTATTTATATTTATTGGTTTTTTTCCTTGGCCTATATTTATGATACTGTTTTTTTGTTGTTTCCACATTTCCCATGTTGCCCTTATGGTATCATTAAATATCATGTATTATTGTTCATTATTATGATTCTCGCCATATTTATACCACATTTATATTCAAATTTACTAACATTTGTTACTTTATTCAATTTATTCTATTCATATTATCTTACAGTGAATTGTAGCTCATACATTTATTATGTATTTCTAAATGTTGTCCCAGGATGTTTTATGTATGATCATGTTAAAGAAGTTTTAAATATAGATTATTTATTTACTATTTTATGTGATTATGTAATGTATGAAATTCCAAAATACACTAGACTTATTGATATTTTGGGTTGTATTATTTGTAATATTATTTAATAAATGAATAATTAATGTGTAAAAAATTGAAATGTTTTTCTTAATTGACTCATTTGTATTCCATTTCCATTTTTTTATAGTAGCGCCTTTACAAAAATTCATTGTTTGGAATTTGGGAAATGGATTCCCTAATAGAGTTATTTATATGGATTTTTTTGAAAATTTCATGAAATTTATTATACAAAACTTTTTCTATTCCTCTTCTAATTCTATATGGGAACGGATGAGGGAATCTATTCAGTGGAAGGGAAATAGTGAAATATTATTTCATAGGATACTATTTTACAGTCACTTTAATCTATTTATATGTTTTTATCTTAATAATATTTTTGTTTTATAACATAAATATCATTACCGATTGTTTTAGATCATGTTTTAAGTGATTGTTTCCAATTTTAATATATTTTGTATACCTATTTAATGATTAGATATTTTCTACTACGAAGGACTACCACCTTAAATTCTTCTCGTTGACCTGCCAATTTATTACGAGGTAGTGTACCCGGAGATCTGTCTCAAATGATCTTAATGATATTCCATACATGATGATGAAGGTTTTGGAGACAATCTAAATGAATTTTAATATTCATTTCATGAGTATTAATTCAATGGACCGCCTTTTGAAAAAACAAGGTCTAAAAAGTTTCATGATTTGACTTTTGAGGTAGGGTTGTTGTGGCTACTGTGGTGGTTCCAAATGAAATTATTACTTATTAGGGGGTTTATATTTTTTATAAATTGGTGATAATTTTATTTTTATAATATTTTTGTGGGAGATGAGCTTGATAGTGAGGTGGTTAACCATGTAGTCCCTGAATTCATGGTGGTTATTGAACATTTCTATATCAATAGTAAAATTGATTTAGTTTTGTTTTTATTGAAAAAGTATTTGTGGGTAAAAAGGATACTAAATTTTCTTGTTGTTTATTTAAAATAAGATAATTAAAATCATGGATTGGGTGTTCTTCCATGCCTTCTTGAAAGTCTTGGTTTGGGTGCAGGGATCTACACATTTTACATGCTTCAACCTCTATGACTAGAGTAGGTGGCAGTGATGTTTGAGAAGACATTATAGAATTTTCATGTTTTTATGAGCATCATCGAGAGATTTAAGATATGTTTTTTATTATATTTGGTTAATTTTTCATTGATCATGTAATTTATCACTCTGGTAAATAGATTCATTGTGCAATACCTCATCCAAAGTTGCTCATCTAACTACTATTATCTTGAGCATAAGTCTTCCATCAATAGTGAATCCTACGTTATCCTGTGCAGTGGGTTGTAGGCCCTGATAGAATTTTTGATGTTAGTCCACACATTAATTCCTTTATTTGGGAAATTCCATGTTAATTTATTAAGGTGATGTAAATCCTCCAATTTTTATTCACTGTCTACTTGGGCTATGATTGATATTTCATTCCGTAGTTTCAATATACATATAGGTAGAATGTACAAATAAGGCCCTAGACTTAAACATTACTTAATATTGAGTTACTTCAAGAATACACGTTGAGGATCTTTTCAGGTTTAGAGTTTTAGAGAATTAGATCATAAAACATGCATTACATTCCATATTTAAACAAAGTGGTTGCATAAAAGACAGTATTCATTTCTCCCATCAATGGAAACCTATTTAAAATAAAACATGGATTCTTTCTTGAAACTTCACTGACACTATCATCACATCAGGTACCTTTCCCTTGACCTGTGAAAAAGATTTCAAAAACATGGGATGAGCATAAAAATCTCAGTAAGGGATATAAAAACATGGAAAGGAAACATGAGTACATATATACATAAGAATGAAATCATACTTTACCCATATAACATAAGCACTTTAACATAGCTCATAAAATCATGAATAAATCATAGAAATCAAAAGACATAAATGTAACTTGAGGCATTCATAACCTTCTTACGTAAAGAGTAACCCTCATGGTTACGTTTGGAATACCCATCACAGTATATTCCTTAAATCTCTTCGGAGAAACTTCAGAGTTTAACCCCTTCGCGTTACCTAATGCATTGGAGACCAATATCGAGATCACCCGCCCTTAGTTTATAATGGAACCACCCATCTTCATAATAATTCCCAAGAACCATAACATAGTCGTATCACATAAAACATGCATAAAGGAAACATAAAATTTCCATTTTTCAATCACAAGACATCAATACAACACATTGATATAAAAACATTATGAAAAACATTTTCAATACCAAAATAAAATAAAAGTAAAACATTGTATTTATTTTTCATTTAAAAAAATGGTATGGCTTGTAGAGGAAGCCGAAACTCAAATAATGGTCACGGTGGCGGAGAAGTCGTTGTCACCGCTTACGTACAAAAAAACATTCCCTTTTGTCGTTTAGTAAAACACTTTGTATAAAAAATATTCCTTTTGGATAAATGTAAAAGTGAAAAGATTTTATACACCGTATAAAAGAAGGTGGTGTATAAAACAAAAATATGTCACAATGAAAGGAGATTGAGACGAAGTCCCATACCTCGGGTCTGACTTGACTTGATCGTTCTTTAATGTCCTGAATAATAAACTTGAGTTAATTTATAATTGACTATGAACCTTTTTCCAAGTTCATTATTCGCTTTATATCACTTATTACCATGTTATGAACACTATGTAATTATTTATGTTAATAATGGTCGTTTTATCGATCATTGGTACTTGAGTCCAAAATAAACTATTTATAATTACAAGTTGTTCATGTGGTAGAATATCCATTATATCCAGAATTATATTCAAGATTTAGATATCATATATATCATATATATCCAGTATATACATTCCTTTATAATATTACATTACATTTAGAGGTAAGAAATGAAATGCACCGTTCATGGAGACGGTAAGCCGTACGTACACATGAACGCTACTTCCATTTCTATTTCATATTTAATGGAATTAAAACATAATGATACATGATAGTATTATAATTCCATTATTGTATCATATATATTATCATTAAATCTATCCTTTATATGTACCATATATGGTATTAACGAATCAAATCACTTTGAGGGCGCGGTAGTCCGCACTTCCTAAAATGAAGATATCGCGTTTACCCATAATTGAAACCATAAAGTTATGTCATAAATGAAAAATACAGAAGCTTAAGTAAAACATAAAAATATTATATATCATATATAAATATAGTGACATCTTAATGTCCACCAATGAAGGTGTTATATGAGTGTTGAACAATTATCGTTTCGTGAGGCAGAAATTCTCCATCCACAGAAACTGTATGTTCATTAACCATTACATGTAGGTGTGTGTAAGTGTAGCTTGAATCCTTATTATAACAAAATACTATTATATTTAAGATACTGGTGTTGTCACAAAAGAAAGGAATAAAAAGAGTTTAGAGGGTTGGAGAAGCAAAATAAAACATAAGAACACCAGAGATAACACTACCTTTAAAACGAGTAACTCTTTTTGATTTGAGCTCAAAGGCTTCCTTGGGAAGACTTCTTCCCAATGTGAGGCTTCAAGGAGTAAGATAGGGATGTGGAGAAACAAACTGGGCAGGGTTTGGCTGATCCAAAGGCTTGAGAGGTGTCGGTAAGGTGGTAGAGGTGGGGACCTTTTATAAGAGGAGAGGAGGGGCACTCTTCGAAATTTATAAAAGGTTACTTTATTATAAAATGATTTTTGGATTTGAAAGGTACCAAAATTATATATATCGAGGATAAGGTTCTATGAGTTATAAATCCACCCATCCAATAGGTTTTTGACATGTTTAGGTCTTAGATTTTACATTATCTTTTCATTTTACTTAAATCGTTAAATATTGAGGTAATCGCTGCATCATCATGGTGTCATAAATAATTTAATTTATTTATTGTATAAAAATTATAAAAAAATATCATGTTTTTGGAAATATCTTTATATTTCTAATGAATATTTATAGTCAAACATATGACTTGTATAACCCCATTTTTTTTTAGTAAATCAACTCATGTTTGTGACATTTTTATTTTAACATTAAATAAAAAGATATTAATGTCATTTTCCTACCAATGTGGATCCATGGGGTCCCCAAGTTGACCCATGGATTTTCTTGGTCGGGCGTGAGACATACAATAAGGGTAGTACATGTGTCTAGTTCATTTCATATTATTAAAACATTATTTTTATCTTAAACTACACTAATTACCTCTCATCGCGATTAAAAACATAAAACTTACTATTCAATAAAAAATTATTTTAATCTCATTGAAACACATTTTACTTCTTAATGAAAACCATGTATGTCGGATTTTTGAAATTCAAAACACATAGGTGGTAAATTTCATTTAAACGAAAAATCAGTTTTTATAAGTACCACTTCGTTGTTTCACTATTCATCAAAAATTGATGTTATTCAGAAAAATACAAAAACTTCACCCTAAGCTATATTTTATATTCTAAATTCAAAAATTATTTCTATTTTACAAAATTAAAAACATATAAGTTACATTAATTAATTTAATAATTAATCCCCGCTGTCAGAGAAAATAGCGTGTTTTTATGAAACAATAAGTATCAAAAGATTGACACTAGTTTAAGTCCAATTTAAAAGAGAAATTGATTCAAAATACCACCATTGGATTAAATGGTAAAAATATATTCTAATTTTACTTTAAAACCAATTAAAAATATAATCTAACCATATAATTAAAGTAGATGAAAAAGCAGTTTTGATGTAAAATGCAATATTTTTCACTACTCATTAAAAAATGAACATTGTCAAAAAAATACCAAAAAATTATCCATTGTAAATTTGAATGTCCCAATCATAAATAATAATTTAATTTTGGAAAATAGAGCTTATAAAATTGTCAAAAGTTTGATTTAAAAATGGTTTTCCATCATAATGCAGCAAAACAATCTTTTAAGAATATTAATGTATTCCATGCTTAAGATTGGATTTATTCTCATTTTAAGCCTCTAAAACACTATCTAATTCATAAATAGGCACAGATAAGAATATATATTATTCATTACTTACATGGGATGTTACATCCTTCCCCCCTTTAGAAAATTGTGTCCCCACAATTTAGTTACTTATCGAATAAGTGGGGGTATTTAGCCCTCATTGCATTTTCAGATTCCCATGTTGCCTCTTCAATCATGTGGTTTCTCCATAAAACCTTTACCTGATGAATCACTTTATTTCATAACACCTTCTCTCTATGGTCAAGAATATGGATTGGATGTTCCTCATATGATATATTCACTTCCAGTTGAACTACCTCTGGACTCAAAACATGAGATGGATCTGACATGTACTTCCTTAACATTGAAACATGAAAAAAATTGTGTACCTGAGATAAACTCATAGGTAAAGCCACTCGGTATTCAACTAATCCAACTATCTCCAGAATTTCATATGGTCCAATGAACCTTGGACTCAACTTTACTTTCTTACCAAATCGTATCACACTCTTCCATGGTGAAACATTGAGAAAGGCATGATCACCTACCTCGAAAGATAGATCCTTCCTCCGGTTATCCAGATAAATCTTATGCCTGTTCTGAGCTGTTCTCTTGTGTTTCTGTATCAGCTGAACTTTTTCTTCCAACTCTTCTACCAATTCCGGTCCCATCAACTTCCTTTCACCCACTTCATCCAAGAAAGCTGGAGTTCGACACTGTTACCATATAATGCCTCAAATGGTTCCATCTGTATACTGGAATGAAAATTGTTATTATAAGAAAACTCAACCAAAGAAATATGTTGGTCCCAACATCCCTGATAATCAATCAAACAAGCACGTAGCATATCCTCCAAAGTCTGAGTTGTTCGTTCTGACTGCCCTTCTGTTTGAGGATGAAAAGATGAACAAAAATTTAATTCAGTACACAACGACTTCTGAAGGCCTTTACAAAAGTTACAAGTAAACTTGGGATCACGATCAGATATATTGGAGAGAGGAACTCCATGTAACCTGACTATCTCTGTAAGATACAAACGAGAAAGTTGATCTAGGGAAAAAGTATCTCTTATAGAAAGGAAATGAGTAGATTTAGTCAAGCGATCAACAATAACCTAGATTGCATTATTACCTCGAGGTGTCTTCGGAAAACCCACGACAATGTCCATGGATATATTCTCTCATTTCCACTCTGGCACTGGTAAAGGCTGAATCATCCCTTTAGGTAACTGCCACTCTGCTTTTTCCTGTTGACAAGTCAAATACTTCACAGTAAAATCAGCAATATCTCTTTTCATTCCGTCCCACCTGTAATACTGCCGAAGATCTCTATACGTATTAGTACTTCCTGGATGAACTGAAAAAGGAGAACTATGAGCTTCACATAACAACTCTCTCCTCAACTGTGAATCACAAGGAAAACAAAATCTCTTCCCAAATCTCAAAACAAAATCATTATCAATATTGAATTATGGCAACGTACCCTTCTGAACCCGCTCTACCTTTTTATGAAACTCGCTGCCTTGCTTCTGTGCTTGCTTAATTCTGTCTGATAGAGATGATCTTACTGATACCTGAAACAAAACAGAAGAACTTCCTGCACCAACAACTTGTATTCCAATGTTCACAAAATCCTTAACCAAAGGATCACGTTCCAAATGCATCATTGTTAATGAAGCATTGCTTTTTCGACTCAAAGCATCAACCACTTTATTTGATTTCCCCGGATGGTAATGAATTGTACAATCATAATCCTTGATTAATTCTAGCCATCTCCTCTATCTCATATTAAATTATTTTTGAGTGAATATATACTTTAAACTTTTGTGATCGGTTTATATCTCACACTTTACTCCATACAAATGATGCCTCCAAATTTTTAAAGCGAAAACTACAATAGCTAATTCCAAATCATGTTTAGGGTAATTTACCTCACGAGTTTTCAACTGTTATGAAGCATAAGAAATTACTTGATCATTATTCATTAAGATGCAACCAAGTCCTTTTAATGAAGCATCACTATAGATAAAATTCTTCCCATTCCTGTAAGGTAGTGCAAAAACTGGATCAATCACCATTCTTCTTTTTATTTCTTGAAAACAATAATCACATTCCGTTGTCCAGATAAACTTAACACCCTTCCGAGTTAGCTTAGTCATTGGACTAGATAACCGTGAAAAATTTCTAACAAACCTTCGGTAATAGCCTACCACACCAATGAAGCTACAAATCTCAGTTACATTTGTGGGTCTTGGCCATTCTTCCACAACCTTTGTTTTTGCAGGATCAAGAGTTATCCCATCTTTAGAAACAATATGACCAAGGAAAGAAATTTGTTGTAACCAAAACTCACACTTGATGAATTTACCATAAAATTTATTTTCTTTTAAGGATTACAAAATAACCCTTAAATGTCTTTCATGCTCCTCTTTACTTTTAGAAAACACCAAAGTTTCATCAATGAAAACAACCACAAACTTATCCAAGAACGCATGGAAAATTATATTCATTAATTCTATGAATACAACAGGTGCATTGGTTAGCCCAAAAGGCATTACTAAAAATTCATAATAGCCATATCTTGTACGAAACGTGGTCTTCAGAATTTCTGCTTCCTTTACCTTCAACTAATGGTACCCCGATCTCAGGTCAATCTTTGAAAAATACTAAGCTCCCTAGAGCTGATCAAACAAATCATCGATATGAGGAAATGGATATTTGTTCTTAACAATGATGTTATTCAAGGATCTATAATCAATGCAAAGTCTCGTAGAAAAATCTTTTTTTTAACAAATAAAATAGGATCACCCCATGGTGATGTGATAGGTAGAATGAAATATTTCTTTAATAAATCATGCAATTGCTCCTTAAACTCTAAAAGATCAATTCGTTCCATTCGATAAGGGGGTTTTAAAATTGTCTTAGAATTAAGAACTAAGTCTACAGTAGACTCAACATCCCGATCTGGTATTATTCCAGGAAACTCATCAAGAAAAACATCAAGATACTCATTTACCACTGACACATCATTAATCTGAACTGTTCCCTTGTTTTCAAAAATATGTGCAAGGTAACATTCATTTCCATCTTTTATAATATTCTTATCCTCTTGATATGTTATCAACACTAAGGGTTCATTCTTGTAGACAAACTGAAAGTCTTTCTGAAAAGAAACTTTTTTAGCTTTATAGTCAATCTTAGCATGGTAAATAGAGAGCCAATTCATACCCAGGATAACATCAAACTATACTAGAGGTAAAAAAAAAATCTTACAAGTAGGTTCTTTCCATATATAAGGATAGGAGGATTCTTATAAATTATTTTTGCCTCAACATTTCCCCCAGGTGTTTTTAACAAAAGTTCAAGAGTCATTTCTTGAGATGGTATTCCCATTTTACTTGAAAAGTTTTCAGAGATGAAAGAATGTGTAGACCCCGAATCAAACAACACACTGGCATAATCTAAAAAAAATTACCTGATAACACTTCATTTGATGGCCCAAAATCTGCTGAAGTAGTTGCAAAGGATTTCACCACCACTTTATGCTTGTAGTCTAACTACTTCCCATTACTCGAGCTCTTTGTTGTACACTCATTTGCATAATGACCCATCTCATTGCACTTAAAACATTTCACTAAATGTAAATCAAATTTGGTCTTACCATCACCTTGATCTTTTCCAGTGCAATCACGAGCCTTTTGTCCCTTCTTACCTCATCGGTAGCACTTTCCAGAATTTAGAAGACATTCCCCAGCATGCCTTTTTCCACATTTATCACAAACTGAAAACTTAGTTTTCTTACCGTTAGAACTTTTTGAAGAATTCTTTCCATTCTCCTACCGCCTCATTCACTTCTTCTGTTATTTGTTATAGAACACTTGATCATCATAAAACTCCATTCCCACCTTTTCAGCACATCGAACAAGCTTTTCATAACTTTTGAACTCATGAGAAGCCAATTCCCTTCGATATTGTGGCTTTACTCCTGAGTAAAAATGATTGATTTTACTATTAATGTCTCGGATAAAATTTGGAGCATACCTTGCCAATCTTGTGAACCTGTCATCATAGGATTCCACAGAGTCTTCCTCTTGCTTAAATTCCAAGAATTGTTTTTCCACCCTAAGTCGAACAGCCTTAGGAAAATACTTCTCAAGAATCATACCTTTGAATTCATCCCAGTCGAGAGCATCAATCTCATCAGTGTCCCAGATATTTTCAACCATCGACCTCCACTGATCTGCTTCACCCTCCAAACGGTAAATAGAAAGACTAACCTTTTTATTGCCTGAACACCCCATGACATCAAAAATCATCTCCAGTGCTTTAATCCACCCTTCTGCTAGCACAGGGTCAGATGATCCTCTGAATGATGGGGGATGTTGCCTCATGAAATGTTCCACCACTGACATGTTCCTCTACGGTTGATCTAGCTGATCTTATGCATGCATACCACCACTATTTATCGCTTGAGTCAACTGTGCCATTACTACAACAAACTATTCAGTTCCAATTCCGACCATCTTAGGTTGCTGATTCGGAAGGTTATGTCCTTTTGTATGCCTTCCTAGCACTGCTTCCCTGTTTCCTCTGTGGAAAACCATTTTGAAAAAACTTGTCTTAGATGATACAACATGGTAATCTTCAAATGCTATATCATTTCAATTTGACCATAAAAAACTATTTTTGGATAATCATTTAATAGAATTCTAACTCTTAAAGTTATCTAAACTGACCTTTGATACCAACTATAAGGCCACAGCCTTAAACATTACTTAATCTTGAGTTAATTCAAGAATAATCATTGAGGATCTTTTCAAGTTTAGAGTTTTAGAGAATTAGATCATAAAACATGCATTACATTCCACATTTAAACAAACTGGTCACATAAAAGACAGTATTCATTTTTCCCATCAACGGAAACCTATTTAAAATAAAACATGGATTCTTTCTTGAAACATCATTAACACTATCATCACATCATGTACCTTTCCCTTGACATGTGAAAAACATTTCAAAAACTTGGGACAAGCATAAAAAGATCAGTAAGGGATATAAAAATATGGAAAGGAAACATGAGTACATATATACATAAGAATGAAATCATACTTTACCTATATAACATAAGCACTTTAACATACCTCATCAAATCATGAATAAATCATATAAATCATAAGACATAATGGTAAATTAAGGCATTCATAACATTCTTACGTAGGGAGTAACCCTCATGGTTATGTTTGGAATACCCATCATAGTATATTCCCTAAATCTCTTTGAAAAAACCTCAACGTTTAACCCCTTTCGCCTTACCCAATGCATTGGAGAGCTATAGAGGGCTCACCCGCCCTTAGTTTATACCCGTCTTCATAATAATTCCCAAGAACCATTACATAATCGTATCACATAAAACATGCATAAAGGCAACATAACATTTCCACATTTCAATCACAACATATCAATACAACACATTCATATAAAACATTATGAAAACCATTTTCAATACCAAAATAAAATAAAAGTAAAACATGGTATTTATTTTTCATTTAAAAAAAGGTATGGCTTGTAGAGGAAGCCGAAACTCAAATAATGGTCACGGCGGCGGAGAAGCCGTTGTCGCCGCATACGTATGACAAAAACATTCCCATTTGTCGTTTAGTAGAACACTTCGTATAAAAAATATTCCTTTTGGATAAACATAAAATTAAAATGGGTTTATACACCATATAAAAGAAGGTTGTGTATAAAACAAAAATATGACTCAATGAAAGGAGATTGAGGCGAAGTCCCATACCTCAGGTCCGACTTGACTCGATCGTTCTTTAATGTCCTGAATAATAAACTTGAGTTAATTTATACTTGATTAAGAACATTTTTTCAAGTTCATTATTCCTTTTATATCACTTATTACCATGTTATGAACACTATATAATTATTTAAGTTTATAATGGTCGTTTTGTCGATCATTGGTACTTGAGTCCAAAATAAACTCTTTATAATTAAAAGTTGTTCATGTGGAAGAATATCCATTATATCCAGAATTATATTCAAGATTTAGATATCACATATATCATATATATCCAGTATATACATTCCTTTATAATATTACATAACATTTAGTGGTAAGAAATGAAATTCACCGTTCATGGAGACGGTAAGCCGTACGTACGCATGAACGCTACTTCCATTTCTATTTCATATTTCATGGAATTAAAACATAATGATACATAATAGTATTATAATTCCAGTATTTTATCATATATTATATCATTCAATCTATCCTTTATACATACCACATATGGTATTAATGAATCAAATCACTTTGAGGGGGTGGTAGTCCACATATCCTAAAATGAAGATATCGCGTTTACCCATAATAGAAACCATAAATGAATGCAATAAATGAAAATTATAGAATCTTAAGTAAAACATAAACATATTATATATCATATATAAATATAGTTACATATTAATGGCCACCTTTTAAGGTGTTATATGAGTGTTGAACTATCATCGTTTCGTGAGGCAGAAATTCTCCATCCACAGAAATAGTATGTTCTTTAACCATAAGATGTAGGTGTGTGTAAGTGTAGCTAGAATCCTTTTTATAACAACATCCTATTTTATTGAAGATACTGGTGTTGTTACAAAAGAAAGGAATAAAAAGAGTTTAGCGGGTTGGAGAAGCAAAATAAAACATAAGAACACAAGAGAAAACACTACCTTTAAAACAGTTAACTCTTTTTGATTTGAGCTCAAAGGCTTCCTTGGGAAGACTTCTACCCAAAGTGAGCCTTCAAGGAGTAAGAGAGGGATGTGTAGAGTCAAAATGGGTAGGGTATGGCCGAGCCAATGTCTTGAGAGGTGTGGGTAAGGTGGTAGAGGTGGGGGCCTTTTATAAGAGGAGAGGAGGTTCACTCTTGGAATGTTATAAAAGGTTACTTTATTATAAAATGATTTTCGGATTTAAAAGGTGCCAAAATTATATATTTCGAGGATAAGGTGATAATATTTATAAATACACCCATCCAATATGTTTTTGACCTGTGTAGGTCTTAGATTTAACATTATCTTTTCATTTTATTTAAATCGTTAAATAATGAGGTAATCACTGCATCATCATGGTGTCATAATTAATTTAATTTATTTAGTGTCAAAAAATTATAAAAAAACGATCATGATGTGGGAAATCGTTTTACCTTTCTAATTAATATTTATAGTCAAACATATGACTTGGATAACCCTATTTAAAAATTGTTTTAGTAAAACAACTAATGTTTGTGACATTTTTATTTTAACTTTAAATAAAAATGTATTAATGTAATTTTCCTACCAAAGTGGATCCATGGGGTCCCCAGGTTGACCCATGGATTTTTTGGTCGTCCATGATACATCCAATAAGGGTAGGACATGTGTCTAGGTCATTTCATATTATTAAAACATTATTTTTACCTTAAACTACACTAATTACCTCTAATCGCGATTAAAAACATAAAAATTACTATTCACTGAAAAATTATTTTAATCTCATTAAACCACATTTTTATTCATAAAGACAACCATGTATGTCAGATTTTTTAAATTGAAAACACAGAGTTGGTAAAATTTCATTTAAACGAAAAATTAGTATTTATAAGTACCAATTAGTGGTTTCACTATTCATCAAAAATTGATGTTTTTCAGCAAAATACAAAACATCACCCTAAGATATATTTGATATTCCAAATTCAAAAATGATGTCTATTTTAAAAAATTCAAAAAATATAAGTTATATTAATTAATTTAATAATTAATTCTCGTTGTCAGAGCAAATAGCGTGTTTTTATGAAACAATAAGTATCAAAAGATTGACACTAGTTTAAGTCCAATTTCAAAGTGAAATTGATTAAAATTACCACCATTGGATTAAATGGTAAAAATATATTCTAATTTTACTTTAAATCCAATTAAAAAGATAATCTAACCATATAATTAATTTAGATGAAAAAGTAGTTTTGATGTAAAATGCAGTATTTTTCACTATTCATTAAAAAATGAAATTTGTCAGAAAAATACCACAAAATTAACAATTGTAAATTTCAATGTCCCAATCATAAATAATAAGTTTATTTTGAAAAATAGAGCTTATAAAATTGTCAAAAGTTTTATTTAAAATTGGTTTTCCATCAAAAGGCAGTAAAACAATTTTTTAAGAATATTAGTGTATTCCGTGTTTAAGATTGGATTTATTCTCATTTTAAGCCTCTAAAAAACTATCTAATTCATAAATAGGAATAGATAATAATATCTATTATTCATTACTTACTTGGGATGTTACATTATTTGTCAATAAATTTCTTTGATAAACCATCCCATTTAGTAAGGGACTTGGGATCATTGGTTTTAAGACAATCCTTTGTTATGTCATGCATGGAGAGGTAAAATACCCTAAATATAATGGAATCAGAAGGTTCACCATGATTTATAAAGGTGTTTCATACTCTTATAATGTTTTAAATATTATCGTAAGGATATTTTCTATGTATAACATTGAATTTTCCTCTATATTTGGTTATTTGAATGAGTCAATGATTAATATCAATCGTATGCACCTAAAAAGGAGGACGAAAAATTATTTAGTAGCTCCACTAAACGATGGAAATATATAATAAATGATGGGGAACTCTAACAGTATTGGTCACTCCCCTTGATGTCAATATAGCACATATTGTGTTTTTCGTGGTATGAGAGCCCAAGAGGTTTCACCCATCCATGATTTATCATCAGTGTGAAGATATATATCATTCAATAATAGGATTGAATTAAAATTGTTTATGAGATCATAGTATCCATGAATCAGTCCGAGGTCCTCGATGCATTCACATATGAACAACGTGGATATGGTTGATAACCTGCATGAAATTATTGTAAAATTAAATGAGAATGGGGATAAAGAGTGTGAGGTAATTGTTGGTTCACCATAAAGGTCACTTTTTTGAAGAAACAATATTCTCCCTATAAATGGTGCAACAATTTGACTGGAACACATAGTGTCATAAGTGTTTTATGGGAGAGATCAAATAATAATGTTATTTTTTACCCAATTTACCATACTATATGGGTGCACAATATATTGTATGTTCATATCCAAACCAACATGGATGAGCGAGTAAGGTGAATGGATGAGAAATCAGAACGTGACATTGGATTCATAAAGGCATTCTTAGTGGATGGGTTTTAAAAATAAATAGAATGAATTAATATAAAATGAGGAAAGACAGTTCACAATAATTTTTAGTGAGATCATAAAAAACGAAGTCATAAATCTAGATGTGGATCATCTTGTGACATGGGATAAATATAACATTAATAGTGAATAATTGGTATTGACCAACCTAACAGGTCAACCAATATTGTAAACCATGCTATAGTATAGAGGAGGTAAAAATATGCATAAGGTGAAAATTTAAATTCCGAAAGCATCCCAGACAATTTCTCTTATTCTAGGTAAGTCCAATCAAGTCATGGAAGTCTATTTCAATTACATGGATTTGGAATGTCCAAAATATTGTGTTAAATATTTTTTATTAACCTAATTCTTATCTAGAGGGCCACCCTAGGTGCGATTTTTGAATTTATTACGTATTTGCTACCACTATACTCATCCCCACAAACCTATGTAGGTTATCCCAACATGGAAATGATTGTAATGAATGAAAAAATATACAAATTAATATGTTCGTAAAACATTTCTAGATTATAGAATGTAGAATAAACCAAGTCACATACATTGAATAAAGAAACATAAAACATTTCTATAATTTTTATAGAAATAATAATTCATAATTGAAACACGAAAGGTTTACAAAAAAGAATGATCAATAGAAAAATCCTTAAGATGAAGTGAAATTTTATAGGATGGAGAATATAAAAAATAATGGGATAATATCATGTCTAAAAAATAGTAAATGAAATAATAATAGAAATATTAGATTAGATTTCTTTCATTATCGGACCTGCTTGAATATTAATAGACCTCATCATCACATGATGTGTAAGGATTTGAATTCACAAGAATTCATTAAATTAATTATTCCATTAAACATTCACAATGTATATTTATATTTCAAATCGTGTTATTTAATACTAAAATATTCAATAATTTTTAATCTTTAAAAAATCATGGTGAATGTTAGGGCATATAAATGTTTCTTCAGGAACCATTATTATGTCATCTAAATCAGGTAAATGATCCAATTCCTAGAATTTCATTATATTAGAGGATTTAGAACTTATATGTATTTAATAATAAAAAATTTATATATTCTTCTTGGTATATATATTGACACTTTCATGTCATGAGTCCCCTTCACATATTCATGTAATATATCTAAGGAATTAATGGTTTGTGTTAGTTTCAACATTTGGATTTTGGTTTGTTGGAGGCCTATGTCGAAGTATTACAAGTCATTACATATATTTACAATGTAAATATATGAGATTACTGAAATTTTATTACCATCAAATTTGAATATTGAGCATCCATTACCTACACAAATAATCCAAAATCAATGGAATCATATTAAAAAAAAGAAAATAACAATATAAATGATTCCAGTATATGTATTTATATATAAATAGGAATTCAAATTATCCCTCCCCCAAAACACTGGGGGACCAATTTGTATATATATATAGTGGTAATACCATATCATTCATAATCATGTGGGAGTGATTCTTCCACAAGAGTTTTTCCCCCTTGAAAATGGGGTGTTGTGTAGAGGTGTGGTCCTTCCACTATGATTCATGTGAGGTTTCACATGGTGATAAGAATTATAGTTGGAACCTTTTGTGCTATAGGAGGACTCTTAATTGTTCTTAGCTATCATTGATGATGGATGTTCCCTATTGGTTTCTTTTGATTATATCCACTATTGGGGTTCATTAACCCTCTTTCCTTATATGATGAGCTAAATATATAATTATATTGCATATCACATTATACATAGGGTTTTTTATTTGGTATGTATATACCCACTCCTAATTAAAAAATTCCAACACATATTTTGTCCATTGATGATGACATCCTGATTGGCGATGTTTTTGGAGGACCTAATGTCGGTGGAGAATTGAGATACTAGGGGCCAAGTTTAGTGGGTAGCCTTAGATAATGTACGACAGGATCTAATCAGTTTTCCCTTTTTATTAGTTGTGATGTTGGGACCTCTTATACAATTGATAATTTATTATTCTACCATATATCTTACATAATACCTTTCTACAAATTGATTTCCTTATAAAAGGATTTTCAATTTGGGGATTAAAATATAGATGTTTCAATAATTTTTTATATCTCTATACTATTTCATGGAGATGGTTATGTGCATGAATATGATTATACTAGTATAAGGCCTCTTATTTCAGTTTTTCCAACATTAATACTTTTTCCAACTCCTTTTCTATTGTAACAGGGCATGGGGTGTCACTCTTAGCTTACTATCGGCCCAGGTGGGCCCCCATTGGTCAGGTTGTGGAAAACATGTTTCCTAAGAAATCATGTATCCAACTTCTCAAATTGATGTAAAGGGAGGTTCCACCTTATTCATTTACCATTTGTGTTATATTTTTTCAAACCATGTAGTTAATTTAAGGAGACTAGAGAAAACATGATGTGATGTTTTCTGAAATAAGTACTCAAAATCCAATGAATATACTATTATTAATTTATATCACTATTGGAATCATAAATAACATATGTTTTGGTGAGTCATTAATAATGAGAAAACTATAATTTTTTCAATATTGATGATAATATCATTAACTAAGATAAAAAAATATTATTTTCTGATCACACTTATTAATATAGTAAAACAATTTATTAGATTTTATTTGAAAATATACTAAGATCATTCAGTTCATAGGAATGGGGAATTTAAATAACGTTATTTGCATTTTTAATTAAAAATTTTATAACTTCAACTATTATATATTTTTATTCCTAAAAAACAATTCAAATAATAATAAACAAAAATTATATCCTAAAATATTTTAATAATATTTAATTTGATGATATTTCATAACCGATTCTTGAAATTAAAACATGCCATTTTTACATGAATTCTTTTAACATTATTGTTGAACTTTTTCAAGGAATTTAGTTAAGAATTATAATGAAAAATGGATTTAATAGGTTATATATATTTTTACTCATCCTAAATATTAAGGAAAACCTATTGAGGGATTAATGGGAATAATTTGGCATCATATTCTATTAGAAAATTGAGGACATTTTAATCTAAATAAATCATTTTATTAACTACACTAATCATAGATTATGTAGACATTGAGTTGTATCATTCATGAAACATTTATTAAGAGTAAATTGATTTAATTCACTAATATGTGATTTATATTTTTTTAAATAAAATTGGGAGAGTAGAAAATAAAATAATCCAATGAGAAAAAGTGATATAATAAAGAAAATAGATCATTAATAGATTTATATTTTTTATCATTGTCATCCAAGATGAGAGTTAGGAAATGGGTTCACAAATTTTTATTCTATTTTAAATCATTATAATTGAAAACTAGTAAATTGTGGGAGATTATAGAACCCACTTTTATTTTTTGTTTTATCTATTGTTAATGAAGAATAATACATGAATAATGAAAATAGGAGAGGAAGATGGACAAAATGGAAGGACCTTGGATGTTCATTAGCCTATTGAGAAGAAGAAAAAGTACCCAAGAATGGTGTCACTTTACGTCTAGTAAGGTAACATCTGAAACAATACATGAATCATTTAATCAATGAAATAAATTAGTATTGTATATTTGGAGAATAAATGTTAATTAATGATGTTATTCTATGAGATTCAAGTAAACCTAACCACTAGATGGATGAAATAATTTTATGAATCAAAACACTTCTTCGTGGTATTCCATATTCAAATCTAATTCAAGCATATTTCTCTTTCAATGAAGGAAGAGTTCCATAAACTATTCCAAATGATGAATATTATATTTCTATGAGAGATTATTAAATTTGAAAATTTTCAGGATGATTTTCATAGTTTAGTTACTTGTATTGAGTATATGGATTATTACCATTATTATTTTTGGAATATCATGTTATACATATATTGTTTTCAACTTGTAATTTTTTTGTTTACACTATTGATATATATCCTGAAAATAATATTCATAAGTTAAAGATATGTAGAATCCATCAATATCATGATACAATCAATAAACTGTAATCCAATAAGATATTATGAATTATATATTTTGCAAAAAACTAATCTTCTTGGATAACTTGTGTTATATGAGACACCGAGTTTGACATTCTTTCACACAACATAGACTTTATGTTATGTTATATGTGACAATTAGTTTTAACAAACCCTGATATATTACTAACATTATCATTTAAACTAGACCATTAAAAAGTTATCTCTAAAAAATAGAAATATAAATAGAAATTAATACATATAAATCATTATGTATATTGTTTTTATATGAATACAAAATATTGATAAAAAATAAATAATTTATTATAAGGTCAGTATAGGTTATGAAAATATTATATTATTGATATATATATATATATCATAAAATTATAAAATTAAATTTTGACCCTTTAAAATAATTAATTTTATATAATAAACCTCATTTTGTAAATCATCATTTCAAAATTTTCTTGGTATGTATTTTTGTTATTTTCATGAAAATATTAATTTTTTGAGGAAGTGTTATAAATAAAGGTTTAAATTTAAAATCCAAATTTCGTTGAAAGTGTTTATATGTTTAGTTTTTTATTAAAATATATTTATAATTAATAATAATTAATATATATATATATATATATCAAATTTATTTCATAATATTCTTTTTTATAATGAATTTTGATAAAAAAACATTTAAACTGTTGGACATTACCTCATTGAAAACAAGATCTGTTTTCATATATGGTAGATTTGTTTTAAATCTGGTTTTCCATTTATGTGAATATAATTTGTGATAACTAGTTTACATATTAGGATTAAGAAAAATTAATATTATCTAATAATTTGAACTTTGTTTTTTTAACCATAATTAATAGTAAAAACATTAAAATTTATTTTCTGTGGTTAAGGTAAAATGGGATACCCATGGGGTAAAACCAAAAATGATATGTTTTAAAATTTTCCCAAAACATTTACAACAAAAATTTTATGTTAGAATATTGACTTGATGTATTCATGTTTCAAAAATTACCCATTTTGTTATCTTTATGAAAGTGATAAATTTGGGCACACCTTTTTCTTTTACGAAACTACTTTTGTACCACTAACTGCACATATAAAAGTCAATCCCCTTATCTCCTCTTCAATGCTTAAAACCCCTATGACACTGAAAATGGAGAAAAAATTAAATTACATTATTCCCTAATATAATACTAGAAGCCTTATTTTTAAAACAAATCTTACTTAGTAAGTGTGTTGGTTCAAACCAATATATGTTGTCTCAAGAAGAGATAACATCTGTAATGGATCTTTTTATTTTATTTCTCCCTCCAACTCCACCAATTATCATTATTCCATTATAATATAATAAGATAATTATATTTCATATATTTATATGTTATTATGTTAATTTAATGAAATATATCCATCTCCCCATCATTAGAGTGGGATATAGAATCACTATTTGTGTGTTCGACATATAACCAATTTATGAACTGTTGTTATTTATATTCAATCACCACCTATAATAGCTTGAAATACTGATGTATTTATTATTTATATATGATATATATGATAATAATATTCTTATGTATTCTTGATACCACATATAAATACTTAACTTCTATTTCATTGGAATATGATTTTGTCGTTCGTGTGTACTGTGGACAACTGCCTCACGAAGCAATGTCATTTGTTCATAAAAAAATATTTAAATGGAATGTAATAAGGGAAATATGATATAAAAATATGTTATATATATGAAATAAAAATTATTATTTACTGTTAATATATTATCTAAATTTATTTCTTTCATTCTATCTAGAAAATGGAAACAATGTTCATGAATATGTATGACATACCGTCTCCATTAACAGTGTATTAAACATTCTATATCTATATTTTCAGGAGTAATATAAAAAAATATATAATGAATATATATGTTATTTGAATAATGTTTATCATTCTGGAGATTGTGTAACCAACATAAAATTATAAGTACAAAAAATAAAAAAAAATTCATATGTGACAAACATATTAGTTTTTACCCAAAGTATGAATTTAATATGAAATTGTTAATAAATGGGAAAATCATGATCATATGTATAGTAATATATATGTTTGGTAATATAAGAGATTTATATTAAACTAATATCTATTATATATGAAGTTAAAACATGTATGAAGGAAGTTTAGAGTTGATGTAAGGGATTTTTCATCTCACTCTTATATCCATAAGATACATGACATACTAAGCACATGTTTCTTAAATGTGGTGTATATACTATAATGATCAAGACTCCATTAGCTTGGATCTAGATTCTTACATTATTACATTGTAATAAGAAACTATTATCACATCCCAATAGACCGAACTATTTATCTTTCATGTTATACTAGACACATATTTGAAATTCATATTATATTTTAAACATTAAATACAAAAAATAATTTCATTTATAAAATAATTATTCCCCTTAGTGTAACCCAACATATTAGTGAAAATATTATTTTTTGGAATCATGGGAAGACATTAATCATATGAAATGGGTGATATCTTATGCTTAGTAAGAGTAAAAATATATTGTAATCGATCATAAATAAACTTCATCAATATGGAAATGTGAATAAGTAAAAACACATGCCATTAAAACATAATCATAAAAATAATTTGGTTGGTATAAAAGCTGATAAAATAAATCTACAAATATAATAACATCAAAAATATAATTAACCATGGATGTTATAATTATCAAATAATCACTTGTATTATAATGGAATAATTTCATAAATATTTAATTCATAATTTAGGATATCATAAACATACATTCAAGACTTCAACCAAGACATTATAAATAACTAGGAAAGGCATTATCCAAAATTGAAACTATTTTATCTCATGTGACATACTAATGCATCAAAAATATATATAGAGCCCCAATTTATACATACTAAGTCTAATTCATTTCACATATTAAAGGGATGAAACATAAAAAACATTGACATTATTATTAAAAACTATCATATGAAATGTGAATACTTTTACCATAACAAATACTGGTATCAAAATAGAATATCCATAGATAAAATGAATCATAAAACATTCAGCAAAATATGGTAAATGATATAATATGATATAAAAATAAATTATAAATATAAATCAATATTTTATGTCGAAAATGATGATAATATAACTAATAATCAATGATGTTTTCGAGATAAATTAACTCTTTATTATAAAATCAGTTATTTAAAAGATAAGAAATGAAAAAAATAGAGAAAACAATGTAAAATTATAAGGGAATATTCAAAAAACAATTCATTCATGTTGGTAGTAAAATACCCTCATGACGTATATGTAAAAAATAACATTCCTTTACTTATTTTGTTTGAAAATTCATAAAGAACCTCATTTGGAAAATGATAGAAAGTTTCCTTTCAAAAGGTTTTATAAATTTTTAAAAAATGATGAAATAAAGACATTAAACATTCTCAGTATAAAACTAAATTTTTTTGGAAACATTATTATAAGATATTGACATGGAAGTGAAATATTCCCCAATGTAAGTTTATTTTAATGAAATCTCTATTAATGTTGATACTATAAACTAAACCCTTACAATAGTTCCAATTTCTTGCATAGATGTCCAATGCTAATTTATAGTGGTTTTAATAAAATTATTAAGTTATTAAAGAATCCTAATAATATTTATGAAATAATATATGATCCCTTTATAACTTTTAACAATTTTATATTAATAATTTTATCTTTTGTTTTATTTATTTTTGTCTTAATTACGATGTTTATCAGATGATTTTTTTGTCTTAAAAACCCCAATTATCATTAATTGGAAATATATCCAACACAACCAAAATAATATTAATGTCATTTTTATTCATTATATACATTATTATAATCAATTTTAAATGGTTAACATGAACAATTAATCATATCACCTAGCGGAGACAACATGTCGTACGTATGAACAAGCAATGGTATCATTCCCCTAATGGTGAAAGGATAAGAATGTGTATGTGATATTAATTTTCTCATAATTTTTATAATTTAATATTTATTATATATATAAACACAAACTATTTCTATCATCATACCCATCCATGTAAGGTGATGACGACAAATAGATTACCCCACAATATGGAGATTGTTAGTCGTACACATGCACGTCCGATATTTTCTTTTTTTTGTAGGAAGCATAAAATGTTTAATTTAATTATCAAAATATCATAATAACATCTAAAAATATGTAATATAATGTAAATATTAATTTATAATGTTAAAAAACATGAAGATGATGTAAAATAATAAACAAACTTGAATGAGTTGGTAAAAATGAATACCTTCTTCTTCAGTACACATCCTTTACATCTCCAATTAATGCATATAGGGACAACCTAATTAGAATAACATGATCTCTAGAACATAGTAAAAAACATTTACAGGAATTTGGTATGGTGTGGTCAATCAATAAGGATCAATGGTGTGTTAGGAGGATTGGTAGAAGGTTCCCTTAAATAATTAAGGTTATAGGAACATTTTGAAATCCTCAAAAAATTAAAATATATTATTTCTATTCATAAGATAAAGAAATAAAATTGGCCAATAAATAAATAGGATAATATATTCTGGACCATATATTATTAAATTTTAAATTATTGAACATTTTTATTATTTTTAATTAATTTAACAGAATATTAACTCAAAAAATATCATTATGGGAAAATTTGATACTATTTATTTATTTGACATTAAATACATTAAGAGAATGTGGGAATTTGAATATAATGGTTTAAAAAAAATTATAATATATATCATAGATCTAAATTTTTTTTACACACTATTCTATAATAAAATTTATCAAAATTAATATAATTCAATTCATTTATTTTTTATGTTAATTAAATAAATATTGTTTTAGAATTAAGGATTATATTAAGGTAATTATATAATTAACAAAAACTTTATATAATTAAAATAGTTTCATATTATAAAAACTGATATTTAGGTTCCTTAATAGTTTATTTTTTCTTTATACGACCACAAATAATATATTAAATAAAATTATAGTGATATTCTACAACTATCAATGATTTAAATAATATATAAGTTATATTATTGGGAAATTTACCATTAAACAAATCAAAATCAAGAAAATAGTTACAATGGTTGAATTATATTCATCTAGTAATTTTATGACAAGTTTAGGTCATGGTTATACCCTAATGTTTGGTAATTATCCCTATTTTATACCCTCTAACTAACATTGTGACAACATGGATTTTTACCATCTGATAAAAAAAGTTTTTACAATTATATGAAAAGTGAATTATAATTGAGTCATTGATGATATTTTAGACCTTATACAAATATTATGTCCTAATATTATATTTTTATGAGTTTTATATAATTTAATAAATTAATATTTATTTTGAAATAACATTAATGTCATTTTTTATGGTATTCATTGCTTGACATTTTAATAATAACATAAAAACATGATATATTTGAATAAACTACATTTAATCATCACTAACATTACAAATTCATCACTAAAAATCATGGAAGATAATAATTATGTAAATTTATATTTATTTTAAAAATATTTATAACATTTATTTTATATGTCAGTTAATTAAAAATTTAATTCATCATAATTACCCAATTATTTAATTTAAATATTTCACCCCCAAAATTAAAAATAAATAATCATTATGATGAAAAATATTTTATCACTAAATTGAATACTTATATTCAAAGATATATTCTTAACAACACAAAATTTAATTTTTAATACTTATTAAAAACATGAGTATAATGCATTTGAATTTTCCTAAAATAAAATACTATAAATGGAATAAAGTCATAAATGTTGATCCAAGAGTCTATAGTATCAAACAAGGATGATTTTGGATGAAAACAACTCATCCAAAAAAATAAGAAATGTTTTTGAATAATTTTCTATTATTTATTATATCATTTTACCCTTAATTAACTAATTTCACACTTAGCTGGGGTAATAAAAATTAATAAAGATTCTATTCATACTGTCCAAAAAATAATGGGGCCTATTTAATAAATATGGACCTTATGATTCAAAAAATGGAATCCTCTTTTCAAAATGGAAAACAATTAATTGGATAAAATTTATCTAAAATTAATCCCATCGATGAGGTGAGAAAATGTTATTAACGTGAAAACAATCAAAAGATAAAAATGTCATTATATCCAAATCTAATGATAAATTTGATAAAACAAAATAAACTATATTAAATGATATAAAATAAATATAATTATTTTTTAAAACCTATTAAAAATATAATTTATCTTTATAAATTATTTAGATGAAAAGACTATTTTCATTAAAAATAAAGTATTTTTTTAGTATTCATTGAATCATGAAACGTATAAAAAATACCAAAAAGTAAACCAATGAAATTTTTTATTTATATTTCAAAGAAGAAGTTTATTATGTGATATAGATTTTAAAAATATTTAAAAATGTTGATTTTAAATAACATTCCTATTAAAATGTGGTAAAACATAATTTAGAGAAATATTTTTTTTATGCGTAAAATAAGATTTTTTTTATTATCATATTTCAATTAAATGTATTATATGAATGTAAAAAAATTTGACTAAATATAAAATATATTAATTTTATAATTTGGTTAATAATATTCATTCTTTCCAATTTAATTGCTAGGTAATGATAATATTTCATTGATTCTTTAGGCTTGGTACTAAGAGAATGACAAGCAGTAAAAGAGATCAAATCTAAAAAGGAAAAAACCATAAAATTCTAGGATTTTATTGACTCTAATCCCTCAAGAAATTATTTCCTCAAAACATAAAATTTCCCATGGAAAATAAAAGGTTTATAAAGAAAATACCATTGTGGGAAACCCAAATTAAAAATAGTGTTAATAAGATATTCTCTTAATAAGAGGGAAAGACAAATGAGAAGGGAACTAAAAAATAGTAATTAAAATAGGATAATCGTATTGGGATGTGAATATATATCTAACTATTAATTTATGATGTAGAGTGATAGAGAACATGTTCATTTGAAATCTGACAATAACAAAACCGTAAATTTGTGATTTGCTAAAAGAATAATGGTTTCTCAGAATTAAATGTAAATAGATGATGTTTATGTTAAAAAAATAGTTTCCCTATAGTTGATTGACTTTTTTCAATTTATAAAAGCATTTGATATAATAATCATACATCCTAATATTACACTTTTTGGATATAATATCATCCTTTGGTTGTGATTCATTATAGTTTCACTTCATTCGTACCTAAGAATATGACTATTCAAGATTATATATTATACATAAAAGAAATTTAATGAATCATAAGGTGAAATTCCGTCATCGTATAATTTTTTACAAAAAAAATTGATTGAAAATTATATCTAATAAATAATAAACTATCCTCAAATAATATAAACAAAATGTTAAATTTATTCCTTTCCGATATTAAGACTCTTACAAAATACATCTTACCAAAATCTATATCCAAAAATGTCTCTAAATTTACAAAATTATTTTTAATATTAGATCTTACAAACAATGTAACGTATCTCATATTATCACATACAAAATATTTTATGGACATAAAATACTTAATGGAAACATTCAGGATTCTAAATCATTACTGAATACATAATATAGTACTATACATTTATATCCCATGATTATTATTACCATGATTTCCTTGATGAAAAAAGTTTATAACATAAATCCGGAATCTGAATATATTCATATTAATAATTCTTCTTTATCTGGTGTAGTAGCATAATCATGAACCTTATCCATTAGACACTTCTAAGGAATATTGCATTGATTCTTGATAATTGATTTCTAATGTATTTTATATCATTTTAGTTGAGAATTGTACTTAGGAAATAAATTTTTTACCCTTGAAATCATATTAATTAAGTCCATTTTATCCACACTTTAATTTATATTCTATTAATGTATGTACTTGGTAAATTCTATCCATTATTATCACATGTGGTAAAATTCTACATTCTATTCTTTCATTTATCATTACATTTTCCAACTCTGCTTTTGTTCTCATGATTCCCTCCAAATTCATAATAATTAGAGAATTGTTTCTCTATATTAATAACATATTATATTATTACCAGATATGATGGGAATGTTTTAGAGAATTATTCCCTTTTATTTATTGTTTTAAACCCATTGATTAAATGATCATTCATACTCTCTGAATTATATATATTGATTTGGTTCCCATTCCATATGTGATGCACCATTTATAAATGAAATCATATACTAGATTATATCATATCATTATGAAATAGAATGTATAATGTCATAACCTTTAAATAAAATAACTTAAAATAAAAATTTAGGTATAAATAATCTACAAATCATAATTTTTTCTCCTTTTTGAATATTCAAAAAAAATTTCATAGGGTTTTATTCTCTAGTATATGTTTTCCTACATCTAGTTACCATGGTTTCTACTAAATTTTCTCTCATACCAACTATAATGACCTAGACACTGGTAACCTTGTGCTGGTGCCTTACTTTATTAAATTTTTATAAGATATAAAAAATTAAATCCCAAAACAGAATAGATTAGTAGTCTTGACAAACCAGATAGATATTTGAAATTAAAATTTCATTTAAAACATCTAATACAAAATGTATTTTCTTTGAGAAAATCATATTACCCTTTAGCTTAATGATTAATATCAGTCATAATATACATATTAAAATCCATAGAAAGATGAAATATAAGAAATGGGTGAGCTCTGATGCCCAGAACAGGTAATCATAGCCAAAAATATACCACAAATAAACATAAACAATAAGTCAAGGTGAATAACTAAAAACACATGAAAATAAAACATAATCTTGACAAAAAATTTATAGGAATAAAATTTGAGAAAATAAAACCATATAAATAATCACATGAGAATGATACGAAACCATGAATAAATTACTACTCTAATAGTTATATGGATTATCAATAACTAATATCCTAAAGAAGAAATTCTTTATTTAGCACATAATAAATATATTTTCAAGGCTTTGACCAATACACCATACATAATCTATTTAGACATTAGGAAAAACCAAAAAAGTTTGTCTCATTAGACATGTCGATGCAAAGAGGGGCTATATTGGACCCTAACTGATATTTACTAAGTCCAATGAATTCCTCTTATTTAATGGATATAACATAATCAATGTAATAATTCTTATTAAATACTAGAAAATAAAAATATGAACACTTAAACCATAAACAATGAATAGTATCAAGATAGCACATCCATAGACAAACTCAATCATAAAAAATTATGTAAAATATGTTAAATGACATTATAAATTATCAACAATAATTAATATTAATATTCCACTGAGGTGGTTAAGACATAAAAAAATAATTTTATATAATGATTTATTTTTTTTAAATAAATATTCTTTTTTATTTTGAAATAACTCAATTAAAAAGAGACAAAAGGAAACAAAATTCTTTTCAAAGATCATTTAAAAATATTAAATGAGGTTTCGAAATATTAATTTTTCATGATGCAAAGAAAATAATCTAATGATTTGTAATTTTAGAAAAAATTACTTCTATATTTTTTTTCGAAAATCCAAAAATAACCTCATTTGAAAAATCAAAAAAATATTCCCTTTAAATTACATAATAAATGTATGAATATGGTCAAAATAATGATATTAATTCTTCATTGGATTATATTAAAAATGTTTAGAAAATATTTTTAGAAAATAATTAAATTGAAAATAAATATTACCCAATAGAGACTGAATCAAAATTAATAACTATTAATGATGAGATTGTCAATTAAACATTCTCCTTGGGTCTGAAATCTACCATATGTGTATGAAATACCTTTATAGTGGTTTTAAAAACATTATTTACTTATTCCAAAATCATAACAATATTTATGATATAATGTATGATCCCTTTATAACATTTTACAATTTTTTTATTAACAACATTTTATTTTTTAATTATTTTCGATGTTTCTCCAAATATATATTTTTATATTTTCTAAAAACAATTATAATCACTAAGTGTGTACCCTAAAAAAAATAAAACGAAGAAATCAAAATTGAACTCCAATATTACACCACCCCCAAAAAAGTGTTTTGAGAATTAAAAAAATGAACAGATATCATCCACCTGAACATCCTCATCAAAAATCAACAACATGATAATGTCAAATTCAAAGCAAACATGCTTCATAAAATGAACCATGAAATAATTGGGCCACAATCACTGGAATATCCATCTTCCTTGAGCTGTGAAATGAGATGGAAGTCAAAATCAACTGACACCTTGATATAAAAATAATGAAATAAATCCCCACTAGCTAACATGCTCTTCGTCGCCCAAAAAAACCACCATTGCCAACATATCCCCAATACTGTTAGTAGGACCATCTCCAAACATTAAAACTATCAAAGATCCTATGATAATCCATAAAATAACTCAATAAATCCAAATAATTAATATTCAAGGTAGAAACCCATATTTTATTAAATAATAAAATGAGGCTTCAGCCCCAACCTTAAAAAAGATAGAAACCCAGGTTTCTATCGACAGTGATCCATAACACTAATAGACCCAACATTCCTTTAAATAATATCGAGAATTCAAATAGGTGAAGAAGAAACCCATTTTTTAGGAAAAACATCGAAAACCATCATCTATAATGAGAAATATGCAAAATACTATCACATACACTGACCAACATCAGAACAACCATAATAAAAGCAATGATACTATAGACTGGCCGCATCATCAGATGAAAGAACATATTGAACCACTCTATGGGAGAGGGGAATGAAACTGAAGCTATTAATCGTGCATCATATATTCAATAGAAGTAGTCAAAAAGTGTATCACACGGGAACCTGGAACATCTGGTAAGCACATCATAGAGGTAACTTGAGCAGCCAAGAAGCATAACATAGAGGAAATGGACCCTCATATAAGCACATCACATAGCAAAGAATCTCAATTACTGATGGATCTAAAACACTAGAAGATGAACTAGCTTCCTAATTGTGGTTGATTGTTTCTACCTTCATATCAAGATCATATTTCTATAAAGAATAATAAGTTGAAAATATCTTCAACAACTGATTCAATGCATCCATTGCCATCATATAGAACTAAAACCTGACCACCACTGATTAAAAGCATTTTTCATCGTCATCCATGTCACCATTTCGTAATGAATCCATTGCACAAGATGATTAATTATGATTCTACTCTAATGGATAAGAGATCCCTGATTTAAACCATGATCCTCACAAAATTATTCTATTTCAAGTGATAATTCAAATGTTTTATCATGCTTATTATTTCTTGAATGTCCCAGTTCACATGCATAAGTAATATATCGAACAATTAATGAATAATATTACTGTCATATTTATTAATTTTACACATTATTAGACTCATTTTCTAATGGTTAAAATGAAAAATTAATCACATCACATCATTGAGATAGTTGGACATATATATGCATGAGGGACAATACCATGCCCCTAATGGTGAAAGGGAATAGAAGTAAATGTGATATTAAATTTTATATAATAATTATCATGAAATATTTATTATATATATATATATATATATTATTTCCATCATTATATATGTACAAGTATGGTAGTGATGAAAAATAGATTACACCATGACGTGGAGATGACGTGTCGTATTTATGCATGTGCGATGCATCTAGTTTTTTTAAGATGGAGAAAAGGTGGAATATGGTTTTCCGATAATCCCAATAACAAATCATAATACATATTATACTGTGTTATTTTACTTTAAAATGTAAAATAAAGACAAATAGGATATAGAATAATAAGTGACCATGATTGAGTGGGTAAAGATGATTACCATCTTCATTTGAGAGACTTCATTTACATATCTTCATAAGTGATCTATGGATGGTCTTTTTGGAAAACTTGTATATCTAGAACATGTTTCAGAATTTTGGGAGGAAGATGGGTAGTTATTGGTAGAGCTTGGAGTCTTAATGTGGTGTGAGGAGGTGAGATAGGATGCACTGTTTTATCATTGTGGTGAGGGACACATGTTGAGATCCTAAAAAATTTGAAATATAATAAGGATATTCCACAATAAACAATTATAAATTGAATATAAATGGAAATTAGAATACATTTTTGACCATAAATTTCCTCCTTTTGTAATTATTTAATATATTTATTATTTTTAAATAGTTTAACAAAATATTAATTCTATAAAATATCATTATTGTCAAATTTGAGAATACTAATTTTACTTGACTTCAAATACATCAAGATAAAGTGGTAATTTGGGTCTAATTATATAAAACATATCTAATATATTTTATATATCTGAAAAAACAGGCTCAATAGATAATCCAAAATGTATCAAAATTTAAATTATTAAAATATATTTTTTTATTTCGTGGTTAATTAAATAGTTATCATTTTGAAGTTGAAGATGATTTTAAGGTAATTATATAATTTATAAATATTAAATTTAAATTTATTTAATTAAAACAATTTAATTATGATCAAAATAGATATTTATGTTCATTCATATATTGTGTTGGTCTGTATGTGGACATAAAAATCATATAAAATATAAAGAGAGTGATATTTTACAACTATCATTGATTTGAATAATATATATGTCATTTTCATGGAAAAGTGTCCATTAGACAACACAAATAAGATAATAGGGTGATAAATATTGAAATATATTCATACAATTATTTTTGGACATGTTTAGGTCATCTTTATACCATTGTATATTGGTTTTAACCTCTTTTATCTACTACAACTCTTACCATGACAACATGGATTTTTACCCTTGGTTGGATAATATAATTACGATAAAATACTAAATGAACAATAAATAAATCATATGTGATATTTTAAACCTTATAAAACTCTTTTGGATAATTGTTTTTGTTTTTATGAATTTTATATAATTCAATAAAATATATTTATTTCAAAATACCATTAATATCAATTTTGACTCAATTCATTACATGAAATTTTGAAAAAATCCTTATAAAAATATATATTCAAATAAAATAACTTAAATAATATAAATCATGTAAAATTAATATATTAAATTAATGAATGACATTAATTAAAGCATATTATATTTAATTTAATATTTTAAATATTGTTTATTTATTTTACCATAAAATAATAAATTATTGCATAATCATTGTGAAAATATTATATTTAATATTTAATGTATAAATACATGTTGAAATTTTTTCAGTTATTAATAACATGACTGTTTCATATTTGACTTTTCTAAAAATGAAATACTATAAAAGGTTTATTTATTCGAAGTGGATCCAAGAGGAAATAAAACAAATGAATGGTTTATTTTGGTCAGCAATAACTCATCCAATAAATTAGGAAAAAAATTTGTGGTTATTTTCTCATATGTTTAATATTTTTTTACCATTAATTACCCGATTTACCCATAATCATGGTAATAAAAATTATTACTATTACGATTCTAGAAATCCCAAAGTAAAAGGTACGTAATGAAAAATAAAACTACTTATAATTAATTATATTGAATTTATTTTTCAATAATTAATTCACATAATATGATAAAAGTAATTTAAAATTAATCGTATTGAAAAGATGATATGCGATGTTATTATAGTGAAAATATTCATGAGATTAAAATGTTTGAAATCCAATTTTAGTGAGAAAATTATTACAATGACATAAATAGTATTCAAATTCTAATTATAATGTTAAACCAATTAAAAATATAATTTAATAGTATATATTCTTATGAAAAAAATGTTTTGTAATTTAAAATGAAATATTTTTTACTATTCATCAAAACAAATAACTAATCAAAATATAGTAAATATTCCTCAAAAGTAAATTTTAATATTTATATTTCAAAGAAGAAGTTTATTTTTTTCTTATACAATTTATAAAAATGTAAAAATTTAATTTGATTAGAAATTCTCTATTAAATGGTGGTAAAACTACATTTAGAAAAAGATCACTTTTTTGTATAAAATTAGTTTTACTCTTTTATCATGAAAATTATATATATTTGATGAATGCAAAAAAATTTGTTTAAAAATATAATATATAATTTTAATAATTTTTTATACTATTCAATTCCTCCAATTTAATGGTTAGGTTATAATAATATTTCATTGTTTGTTTAAGTTGGGTATTGAGTGTAATGAATGCTATCGAAGAGAAAAAATTTAAATTTAGACATAAAACAATATTATGGGGTGTTAAATATTGTTCCCATGAATTATTTATATATTTATTCTATATAAAATAATGGGGTTATAGTTATCTATTTGAGTATATCCATTTTATATGGTTTACTATTCAAATGTTAGTACCATAGTAAGGGGTTTTTATATCAATATTAGTTAATTGAGATATATATTGTGTTATGAAACTATATTATATAATGAGGCTAATACATACCCCCTTTTATAATTAGTATCATGAAATTATTTATTATGATTATATTATATTTTTCATTTAATTTTATTTATTCTTGGGGATTGTAATTCAATGGTAAGAAAATTGTAAGGGTTTTATGGTGCAATATTAAAATTTATTAGGATTAGTATGGAATATGGTTCCATTTATGAAATATTATGATCAATATATCATGAGACACATTAATTTACTTATACATTGGTTATGTCCTGGGAATCAATTTTTTCATTCATTTTCCTCTTTTCATGTACTCAAGAATTCAAATACATTTTTTATGAAACATTATCCTTAATTATCTCTAAGAAGAAAAAAATATTAATCTTCCAGAACAATGGTTTATATTATTGCTTTAAATGTTTTTATAATTCAGAAAATGGTAAAATAAATGTATTTTTACACCATCTCAAATGTTTTTAATATTTATTGAATGAAAACTTCCTGTTGTTTTCCAAAAAATGGGAATTTTAATTTTAATGAAAATCCAAAAGGAATATTTATTTTAAATTAAAGGTCATGGATTCAATTTCAACCATCATGACCCTAATTTTATATGAATCATTCTTTATAAATATCTATGATTATCTAATATATAATTTATTTTTAAAATAATTTATTTTGTTTTCTTTTTTCAAATTGTTAAATAGATTATCCGCAATAAATGTTTTATAATATCCTAATGTTTCTTATATAAATTTCAAATTAAATTTTCAAATTAAATTATTTTCAAGATGTCTGATGTTTTTAAAAATATTTTTTTGAGTGGAAAGTCTATCTACCTCAATAATTATTCTATGTAATATTTTGAAATCATTTCCCATTTAAGATGACATCCTTTGATGTAACTTATTATATAGGGATATGACCCAAGGATACCGGTCTTATTCATTATCTGAATGGTTTATGATTATAAAAAGAAGATTATTATAAATCAATTTTCCATTATATGATATATAAACTTATAAAATGATTATAGAACCCACTTGTTTTTTCACATGTTATACTGTTATGAAATGATGTAATGATTATGAAAAATAATTCATTTATACTTGTTATTTTAGGACGAAATTCTTATGAAACCCATTTGGATTCATTGAATGTGATATGAGGGATGTTTTAAGAATATAAATTATTTTTCTATTCTATTATATGATGAATGTTTTAGGATATTATGACACATCTATGAATGGTTTTTGTTATGTTTTAGTAGGGGCCTATATCTCTGTCTAATTTATTTGGTAATAATTAATGTTATATGTTTGCAAAGAATACATGTGAAGTTTTCTCAAGCCATATATATTGTTCATAAAAGGTTATCCCAATATTGATATAAGCTATATTAGATGTTATCCCATTCCTAAAAGAGGCTACACTGGGGGTTATCCCAATCCATAAAAAGTGTACATGAGAGGTTACCCCAAGCCCGAAGTAGGTACACAAGTGGTTATCCCAAACCTTACATGATACAAATGTCTTTTAGGGTATCATGGAAATAATATTTTATATACTTATTTGTATTTAAAAAATATAGGTTTATCAATTATAATGTTCCCTTTATTCATGTTATTTGATTCTATTATGATTCATGTGTTACGAAATACCAAGAATTATTCCATGGATCAAATTTATAATCTTTGATATGAACGGTATGGTTTCAAAATGTAATTCTCCTATTCTCATAATAGTATTCTCCTGATATATTAATATCTCCATTTTTTTGTTACACCCTAAGGTTTTAAAAATAAATTTAAATTCCTGAAAATATTTTTTAATTTGATTATTATAAATTGACTTCAAAAATAATTTTTATTCTTTTTTGTTTTGAATTTTGAAAAATTCTAATCTATAACTGTGATCAGTAATTAATTTGGTGTCTCATGGATCCAACTTGATTTTTTATGAATAGTAAAATACCATTTTGCATAGTAATATGACCTATTGAATAGTAAATTGTATTATAAATTTATCTTATTACATTTATAAGATAATGACAACATGATTAATTTTTCAAGGTGTTAAGAAACGACTAATAGATGTAATTTTGTTATTTTTGAATAAATTATGATTTTATTTGAAAAATAAATTAAACATATATAGAAACTTCTTAAAATAAAATGGAGTTATTTTTTGAACTATACAATTCAAAAAATGGTTATGGTGAAATTTTGGAAAATATTTTTGAAAATCTTTTATTTATGATGAATAGTGAAATATTGTAAAATACCATATTTTCATATTATCAGTTAACTACACTGTTTATGAAATCATAAGTTAGGTAATCCCTAATAGTTCGAACTCAGATACCATTATTACTATTTGGTGTAACATGAAACCAGGTTATTCAGTGTCTTAAGCAAACATATTAAAATAATGATTAATATAATGTAAAATCCCTCCTACTCTCTAATATAAATACAACCCACATTAACCTCACCAAATCACACCTCCAAAACCTTGAGCCTAGCCTATCGTATTCCCAATACTTGTTACAAGACCATTTTCCACGTCCAATACCTACATGCCTCACAAAATTCAAAATCCAAGGTCCTTAAGAAAGATCTAAAGGAGAAGAGATTAAAAGGTAAACATCCTCTTTTGTTTTTTTTAATTTTTTATTTTCTTTCCTATTATAATTCTTTCCTCGACCACAATTATCTAAAATTCATTAATGATCTATTATCTTAAATATTCTGGATTTAATCATGTTTATGGATGACTCACCATTATACTTCTTCTCCTCTCCCACTTATTCATAAATTTAAAACAACATCTTTATTATGTCAATTTACCGACATCGTGGATAATGTGATTTATATTTTTTAAATTTCTTCATGGAAAATCTTAATTCATTTTTATGGTTTAAGAAGATTATAATATATGTATTATATCTTATATTAGGTTATGGAATCATTTTTTACACATTTTATTAATTTATAAAACAAAATGATTTCATTACGATTAAAGAATCAAAAAAATTACATAAACAAATAAAAATAATGTTTTTACTCATAAATCATACTCATGTTAGAATTTTAAATTTTATATGGAATAATTCATGGTTATAAAAATATTTAAATACCACTCCATTCCAATTTAGGATTTTTACTTCCAATCAACAAGAATATCCCTTGTGAACCAATAGTGGAATTCATGTAAAGAATGCACCAAAAACAATTAAAAGAACAAAATACTAACAATTAATGTGAGAGATAATTTAATTATATCAGAATATATGGTATTATAAACATGAATAAATTTCTGAAATATATTAAGAACACTTTTTTAACCATTATACAAGAGGTTTAAATGATTTTGATTTAAGAAAAACCTGAGGGAAGGGAATTCTTAACCTGATTTTCATTCTTTGGGTTATGCTTCTACTTCATTATTTATGAGTTATTTAAATTGAATTTGTGACGGGTTTTGTTTATTATATTTTTATTTATGTATGTTTATAGTTTATATAGATATTCAGTCCGGTCTATTAAGTATCAATTCAATTATATGATATTTATAACAAACGTTAATTTTATAAACCAGTTTTAAAATTCCATTTTATGAAATTCAAAAGAATTTTTTATGCAATTATTCATGTCATGTGATTATGTTTTATTACAGGTTAATTTTTATATTAAAGGGTGGAATCAATATATCCTTCCAATTCATTATGGATGTGTATGTTGGAGGTCGGTTGTATGGTTACTCCATGTGTAAATGTAATGGTTACACAAATTGTAAGGTATTCGTGAGGGTTACAAATTATAATGTAGCCGAGATGCTAACAATATTATGTTAGTAATTCCCCAAGATACCTTTATGGTTCTACTTATGTTCTATTTGTTTTGTGGAAATCTCATGGAAATATCAAGTTTCAAAATGTATGTTTATAAGGGTGACATGTATGATTTTTTTTGAAAATGATGTCATGCATTATAAGTATTCATGAAATAATTTGTTATTTCTTTTTTTATATCCCTTAAGGAGATTTTAGTCATCATCCCAAGTTTTCAAATTATTATTACTAGTTATAAAGATGTTAAATATAAAATTTAAATCCATGTTATCTGTTATGTTTTTTTTTGAAAGATTACATGTTTTATATGAAAAGTTTTATATTATTGAAGAAAGGGATACTATTTTTTTGTATCATAACTATCTGAATGTGGAATTTTATTTATGTATAATATCTCAATTTTCTAAAGATCTAAACTTTAAAATATCCTCAATGTGAATTTAAGTGAGTTCTTGACTAAATTCAAGATTATGTAAAGTAATAGGGTAGGGTCCTTATAATTGGTATCAGTTGATTGTGTAAATAACTCTAGAGGTTAATATTATGTTAATAGAATACCATAAATGATCATTATTATATTTTTAATTTGAAATTATATTGTATTTAAAAATTACCATGTCTCTTAGACTATGATATGTTTGTTCATAATGGTTTTCCGTAGATGAAACAGGGAAGGTGAAAAGTTGAGACACTGATAGAACTATATCCTTCTGAATCTACATCCCGAAATGGTAGGGATTGAAACTGATCAATTTGTGATAGTAATGGTTCATCAAAAACATGAAATAAATTGTGTTATCATCCATGAAATATAGAGACCATATGTATCACAATAGAACATGACGATAGTGGAACATTTTATGAGAAAATACCCTCCTTCATTCAATGGATCTTCTAACCCATTAGCTAATGAAGGATAGATTAAATCCCTTGGAAAGATATTTTATGTTATGGGATTTTTAGATAATAAAAAGGCAAGTCTTTCCATTTTTCATTTTGAATGTTAAGATTATAATTGGTGGTCAATGGTCAAAAATAAAAGGGATAGAGGGGACATTTATGCCTTAGAGATGGATTAATTTAAAACGCTTTTCCATGAAAAATAGTTTCTTAATGTTGTGAGACATAGGATGGAGAATAAACTCCATTAATTGAATGATAAATAGAAAGATTTAGTTGTCATGTATGTAGTGAACTTCACCCTATTGTCAAGGTATTCTCCCAATATTATTCTAGATCTTGATAGAAAAATCAACTGATTTTACTCAGGATTGAAACCTAGTTTTCGAAGGGCATTGGACTCCCATGAATTCAAATGTTATCAGAATCTTATCTGATGTTATTAGAGGATAGTGATGGATTTTTCTAATGATCACGCTCATATTGAAAACATGGAGAAGATAAGGTCAATATGGCCAGTGATGGGTAAGAATCAACCAAAGAAATTTGATGGTAACAAATTATAATTTATAGTTTATGAAAAGTGTTGAAAAACACCCAAGGGAATGCCTGACCAAAACTAGGAAGTGTTTATGAAGTGGTATGTTTTGTCATATGGACCTTTATAGTAATGAAAATGATCTTAAGTCAAATAATTATAAGTAAACTATTAAGTGTTTCAAATGTTGACAGATGGGTCATTATGAAAATTTTTCTCCAAAGAGAGATCCAAATGATGAAAAGAATCCAGAATACATGAAAAAATGTGTAGTGTGATTCCTTTCGACTATGTCAGTGGATTTCAGGCCATCCAACAATGTTGTATCAGGTACCCTATGTGTTTACTCGATTTTTTCATATGATTTGTTTGATACAACATCTAACCATTCCATTATTTCTAATGAAATTTCTTGTAAATTGGAAATACTACCTCAAAAAATAAGACTGGAAATTATTATTAAAAAACCAGGGAAAAATATTATAGTAAAGAGGATTTATAATAATCTCTCTATTATGGTATGTTGAAAAACATTACCTACAAACCTTGTTGTTCCTCCCTTAGTAGATTTTGATTTCTTTCTGAGAATGGATTGGCTTTATATTTGTCTTAATAAGACTGATGGTAGAGTAAAATAAGTTGTTTTTCAGATTGATTTTCAATTTGTAAAAAATAACCAATGAATATAATTTATACCATATTATGAAGCTGAGAAACTGTTGATGGAAATACATGAATGTTATCATGATCATATTGTTTAAAAAAATGGAACCATTTAGATTAATGATGTGCCATTGGTAAATGAATACCTTGATGTTTTTCCAGATTAGATTCCCAATGTTATACCTAATCGGGATGTAGAATTCACAATTGACATAGTTTCTAATGCTAAGACAATTTCAAACACCCCATATTGAATAGATTAAATGGATCTTATAGAATTGATAGATCAGTTGCATGATTTTCATGATAAAAGATTCTCTCAATCTAGTACATCACCATGGGGTGCTCATATTTTTTTGTTAAAAAGAAAGATTGTTTCATGGGACTTTTTATTAATTTTTGATCCTTGAATAACATTACTATTAAAAACATGTACCCTTTGCCTCATATCTATGGCTTGTATGATTATCTCTTGGGAGCATAGTACATTACAAAGATGGAATTGTGATCCTGATACCATCTGATGAAGGAGAAGGGGGATGAAATCTCGAATATAACTTTTAATAATATATTTGGGAATTATGAGTTTTTTGTAATATTTTTTGGGTTAAATAATGCACATGTTTTATTCATGGATCTTACAAATAGAATATTTCTTGAGTTATTAAATATGTTTGTATTTGTGTTTATATTTGAAATTCTGGTATTTTCTATGAGTGAATAGGAGATTAAAAAAAATATAGGTTTATTTAAATCCTTAAAGTAAAAGATACTATATTAAAAATTCTGCTAGTGTGATTTTTGGTTTCAACAAATTTCTTTTATTAGTATCAATGTAAATAAGGATGGAATAAGAGTTGATCCTACCAAAACCAAACTGGTTGATGAATGGCCAAGACCTTCAAATCTGAAATAGATTCAATGTTTTATAACATTAGTAGGTTTTTAACGATGATTTATCAAAACTATTCATAGTTATCTATCATGCTAATATTTTTTTGATATTCCATTAAATTAATTAGGAAAGAAGAGTGTGATGTTTGTTTTTAGGAACTGAGGGGAATTTTGGTGATTACTCCAGTTTTGGACATACCTTCCCAAAATGGTGAGATTTTCATCTACAATGATACTTCCTTGAAGGGACATGGTTTTCTTGCGATCATGAATGAATTGGTAATTTCTTATGATTCTAGAAAACTAAAACATAATGAGTCAAATTTTCGCACACATGATTTGGAAATAGATGCTGTTGTGTTTGCTTTTAAAATTTGGAGGCATCATTTACATGGAACCGATGGTAAAATATATGTTGACTATAAAATTATAAAGTACGTATTAATGTAGAAGCAATTAAACATGAGGCAGAGAAGTTGTATTGAATTTGTAAGGGATTAAGATTTCATGATTAATAACAATTTGAGAAATGAAATCAATGTAGTGGATGCCTAGAGTTTAAAATATCATGCATCATTAACCATGTAACATTTGAAACAGGATCCCTTGATTAATAATTTGATGAATTTTGTCTTAGAAGTTTTTGGATTAAGAAAATACTATGTTTTGTATTAGGTTTCAGTGAATTTGTTATTATGTGAATGAATTAAGCTAGCACCGATGGAAGACCATGAGCTAAAGAAAAATGTATAATTGGTTAATGTGTATGTCACCAAAATTTATCTTTTATAATGATTCTTTTTTAGGATTTTGTAAAAGGTTGTGTGTGCCGTGTGATTCCCAGTTGAAGAAAAATTTGTTTTGTGAAGCTCATAGTACTCCATTTTCAATTCATCCTAGTAGAACTATGATGTATTGAAACATTCATTATTATTATAGATGGAATGTAATGAAAATGATTATTGTAGATTTATATGTGAAATGTTAGACATGTCAACAGGTTAATGAAGAATATAATTTACTGAAGGGGATACTTAATCATTTTCTAATTCAAGGGTGGAAATGGGAGAATGAATCCATGGAATTTGGGGTGGGTCTAGCTAAGACATCTTGTGGTAACAATGTTTTTTGTGTTTTTATTTATAGGCTCACAAAATCTGAAAATTTTATTTATATTAGAGATACAATGTCTTTGGATCAGCTGTCTCGATTATACTTCAATGAGATTTTCAGGTTACCAGGAGTTCCTCTTTCCATTGTATTTTACCGGGATCCCATGTTCACTTAAAATTTTTAGAATGTTTTTCAAAAGTGGTTGGGTATAGAATTATACATTAGTACAACTTTTTATCAACAATCAGATGGAAATTTAGAATGGATGATTCAAAATATAGAATTTATGCTCTGAACATGTTCAATGGACTAGTGGAGATGGTGGGATCAACATATTTCTTTAGTTGAGTTTTCGTATAATTATTATTTTCACTTCAGTAAACAAATGGCACATTTAGAACAATTGCATGAGAAGCTGTGTGGAACTCTATATTTTTTGGATGAATTACGCTAAAAGAAGTCGATGTGGCTATAATTAGTAGAGGGAGTGGATCGAAAAGTGAAGATGGTCCAGTGACACATGGGGAATGCTCAGAGTAGGTAGAAAAGTTATGAAGACAACAGGTTGAATGACATTTCTTTTGAGGTAGGTGATCATATTCTACTTAGAATCTCACCATGGAAACATTTTATGTGTTTTGGTAAGAGAGGAATGCTAACTCCATAGTTCATTGGACCATATGAAATCTTGGAGAAGGTTGGACCAGTCACCTACTGAGTAGCGTTTTCTCCGTATTTATCTCAGGTACGTACTGTTCTTCATGGTTCGATGTTGAGAAAGAATTTTCCAGATTTATCTCAGGTCTTGAGCCCAAAAGAAATTCATTTGGAAGAGAACCATTATTATGAAGAGAACCCAGTTCAGTTTCTTGATTATATGGAACAAGTATTACAGAATAAGGTAATACACTAGATAAAGGTTTTTTTGGAGAAACCACATGGTTAAAAAAGAAACATGTGAGTCTGAAAATTATATGAGGGAAAGGTAACCTCACTTGTTGAATAAGTAAATAAAATTAAGAGGACCAATTTCCAAGAAAGTATGGATAATTTAACACCCGAAGGTTTTAAAAATAATTTTAAATGCCTGAAAATTTGTTTTAAGTATATAATTATAACTAGCATTTAAACATAATTTTGTTTCTTCTATGTTTTGAATTTAAAAAAATGGTCATCTACAATTTTGATCATTAAGTTATTTGGACTCTAATGGAACCAAATTGATTTTTTTGTGAATTGTAACATACATGTATGAATATTAATATGACCCTAATGAATAGTAACTTCTACTTTTATTTACTTTTATTATGTATTTATGATAACGACAACTTGATTAATTTTTTTAGTTGTTAAAAAAAATTTATAGATGTAAAATTGTTATTTTTGAATAAATTATGATTTTTTTAAAAAATTTAATTAATAATATTTAGAAAAATATTTTAAAAAAATGGAGTTCATTATTTAATTCTATAATTCAAAAGATTTCTAGGTTGTTCTTTTGGGATTTTTAAGAAATTGTTGAATTTTTTATGAATAGTGAAATACGTTAAAATACTATATATTCAAATTATCTATTAAATACAGTATTTATGAAATAATAAGTGATTTAATCCCACTTAGTTCGAACTCACATGTCATTATTACTATTTGGGTTCACATGAATCAATACAATTCATATTCATATGAAAACAATATTAAAACAATGATTAAAATAATGTAAAATCCCACCTCCCATCTACAATAAATTGCACCCTCATCACCCTCTTCCTATCACACCTATAAATATTTGTGCATTGACCATGTTCTATCCAATACTCCTCCAAATACCCTTCCCTACTTCTAAGACCTACTACTCTCACCAAATGGCCAAAACCAAGGGCCTTAAGAAAGATCTAATGGAGAAGAATTTAAGAGGTAAACACCCTCTTTTGTTTTCATTTTCTCAATTAATTTTATTTTATATTACTCTTCTTTCCTCACCTACCATTGTCCAAGAGGCATAAATGATCTGATATATTACATATTTTGGATATCATAAATTTTAAATAGGACATATAATTATTATTCTTCTCCACTGTAAGTTATTAAAAAAAATAAAACATCATCTATGATGTGTCGATTTACAAACATCATGGACGATGGGATTTCAATTTCCATTATTCCATTCAATAATGGTCATGATACAATTTTAAAGATGAACCTGATTATAATATGTTTATTTTATCTTACATAATGTTATATAATCAGTTTTTACAAATGTTATCAATTTATAAAATAAAATAAGTTCATTATGATTGACGAATCACCAAAATGACCTAAACAGATATCTATAATTTTTTAACCTATGAATCATACCCATTTCAAAATACAAAAAGATAAATTGTATAATTTATGGTTTTGGAAATATTTAAATACCACTCCATTCCAATTATGGTGTTTCACTTCCAATCAACTAGAACATCCATCATGAACTGATCATGGAAATCTTGCAAATAACAAAACCAAAACAATGGAAAAACAAAGTAGTAACAATTATAGGGATAAATGATGTAATGAAATGACCATATATATAAAACCTCAAGCCCAGTTACCCAATGTTGGGGCATTATTACATTACATTTTCATTATATAAGGAATAATGTCTTGAAAGAACGATCAATTTTGTAGCCATGAATGTACTAGATACACACATAAGCTTTATATTACATCATGAAATAAAAAAACAACATTGAGTCCCCATTGAACACTCTTATATCCCGTATCCTATTCATGTAGGTTAATTGTAATACAATTCTTTACATATTAGGACTAATAAAACATAAGAAAGGGGTTATCTTAGATGCTCAGTAAGGATAACAATATAGTGGAAACTATCATAAATAAGAATAATCATTCAAGGCAATGTATTATACTAAAAAACAAGACTTTTAAACTAACTATTCAGCATAATATGGAAAAGATAAACCAAATAATTCCATTAACTTATTCATATGATTATTCTACTTGTCTAATAATCACATGTAATATCAATAGACAATTTCAAAATGATGAAATGAATAATGATGGATATCATAACTACATAGTCAAGGCATCATGCCAAGACTACAAATATGATTTTTTCAATGCCAATTTTCTAGGAAACTATTTTTCCTCATGATACCTACTGATTCATCGAGGATATATAGTGGGCTCCACCTATCAATTACTATGTCCAATGCATTCCTCATATAAAAAGGTTGAAACATAACATAAGTAATTGTATTAAAACTAGAATACGAAATGCTAATACCTTAAACATAAACAATGAATGGTACAAAAATAACAAATCCACTGTAAAACATATTGCAAAACCTTCAATACAACATTGAATATTGTATCATAATAAATAAACTTCAAAAAAAATTTAAATCCATCAAAAGATGGTGATATAGATGAAATCAAAACTAGTTGAGAGAAATATGTTTTTCTATTTTGAAATCATTTTAAAGTCACAAAATTTTAAAATAAATCATTTATCTTGAAAATATTATTATAATAATGCAAGGTAAGTTTTGATGATATTATAACAATGGAAAGTATCCCAAATCACCATATAAGTCAAAAAAAATCTTTCCATAATTTTTTCGAAAAGGTCGTAAAGGACCTTGTTTGGAAAACGACGGAAATATTCATTTATTAAAACATTATAAAATGTCATACAAGGGTATAATTGAAAATAACCCATAGTCAAGGATATAGTAAAAAAATTTGAAATACATATTTACGTAAAATGAATGTGGATGATAAAGAGGTCCCTGTAGATAATCTAGTATAAACAACCTTAGATAATGAAGAGATTGTAGAATTAACCCTTACCTTGAACTTTTACTTTTTCAAGGGTATGCTAACATACTATATAATATTCAAATCATTGTTATTAAATTATAATTTAACCACATATATAAATATGATATCATATATTATCTTTTAATATTTATTTGTTAATAATATTCAAGTAGTATCATCGTTTTGGGTGTTAACTGATTTGTTTTCTTTTATAAGATTGGTTAGGTAAGCCATGTATGTTTTAGATAGGCAGTATTTGATTCATATATATAATTATATAATATTATTTAATCATTATTTTTAATAATAAAATGTAAAAAAATCTTGAATGGTTTTGATGGGGAATGAATTTCATCGCATTCGTGGAGACGGTAATCCGTACATACACATGAGCAGCAATTTCAATATATTGATGGTGAAATAGTATTTAATTAGATGGTATATCATATATACAGAATCCTTAAAATTTTATATTTATTATTTAAATTACTTATACTCATTATTATATCCATCCAAATAATGAAGTGTTTGAATAAAAAACTACACCATGACGTGGAGACGGTAAACCATATGTACACACGTATGTTGACATGTCATTCATAGGATGGAAAAAATAATGAATATGGTTGTACCATATCAATAATAATATAATAGACTGTATGAGGTACTGGATTAACTATTCTGGTATGGAAATAACAAAGAAAGAGGAAGTGGAAGGAGAAAAGAACTTTTAATGAGGTGGTAAAATTATTACCTCCTCTTCGGGTGTTTCTTTTTGAGTTGATAAAAAGGGCTCCATAGGTTGGATTTATGATTAAAATTAAGGCCTATAGGTCAAATTTAGTGTATATGGGAGGATTTTTGAGCTGGGTTTGGATGAGGGAAATGGATTTTGAGGTGTGCTTTTGAGATAAGCGGATGTACCCTTTTATAAGAGTGGTGGGGGTCACATTAGTAAAATCTTGATATATTATTTTAATATACAAAAATATTCGGTTTATAATGACTCCAATAGTATTTATTTCTAGGATAAGGTGGGGAAGCTTCGAAAAAATCATAACCAATAGGTTTTTGATAGGTTTATTGAAATGCACGGCCGATTGTCGCCTATCAACCGGTCAATGTTCTGGTGCTCTACTAATGTGTATAGCAGCACTCAGGTCGAATCCTCGGCAACGATACTTTGAAATAGTCGTTTGTTTTTAGTTAATTGTATTCTGATTGGTGGGTTTGTTTTCAGAGCTTATTAAATAATTTATGGATTATGTTTAATTTAACAAGTTGATAAAGATTGGGGTGAGTTCATTATTGGGGATTTAAGCATGTGATATCTTTGAGCCTTACTTTGTATTGCATTAAATTAACACCCATGTCATAAGTTGACGTTGATTGGAATTCCTAAGTGTGAAGGCTTTAATCCAAGCCTTAACTTAACTTAGGGTTCTAATATCAATCAAAACTTATTTATGGTAGTGTATTTATGGTTCCAATAATCCATGGAAACCACTCGTTAAACAAAACATATCATTAATCCATGACATATTAAGTTTAACATACACAATATTAATTTAAAGAATACTCATCGAGCAAAACTCTCAATCACTTAACATCCCTGAATTATAACTCACCCCAATGAGAGATTTACTCAGCCATTTGGATGTTTAATATTCTGGTTAAAATAATTATGATGATAAATTATGAATAGAAGAAAAAGAAAGGGATTAGAAAAGAGTGGTACGTTGACACACACACACGAACGATGATGATAATTAAAAACGGATTTTTGATTGAATGAGGAAGCTAAAGAAGGGAAGGGGATCGAACTGAATTTAAAATATTTAAAGAAAATTAATATAAAAATACAGAAGGTGGATGAGAATAAAAGATATTGAAGAATAAACTTGCATTAAAACAGAATTACAAAAGAAAGGACTTACAAAATTACAAAAATGAAGAACACAAAAGTAAGTGAAAACAAAGAGAGGAGGAAAGGTCTCTCAAGTGAAAACTTGAGTATGGAAGGTCCTCCCAATCCTTTGTCAAATCTTTGGTCATGACAATATGATCTCCTCTTTTCTTAAATGCCATCCCCTCTCAAGGAGAGAAGGGGAGAGTATTTATATGCCAAGGAGTGGACTGTTTTCATTTCCAATCTGTCCCTCCACTTTCATCGCCAATTTGGCTATTCATACAGCCTAATATCCTAATATCTCCTTCTTAAAAGATGTAGATAATAAAGTTTTCCAACTAATGTCAAAATTTTGAGGCATTTGGACAAGTGGAGCCAATGTTATGGCGGTTTTATTAAACAAAGGTAAACTGTCCATTTCTATCCATGCTTTTTCAATGGCCAAAATGTGAATGGATTTTGGAACAGGAATATGCCTTAAAATCCGAATTACTTCTTCAACACAGTCGACCGAATATATCTCCTCTTTCACACTGCAAAATCTCAGATCGATTGCATGCTTACATCATGAGATATGTCATGCATACTATAGTGATTTTAATTCTCGGACAGAATGGTGGGCTGGACTTCAAAGAAAATGTTGGGCCCCTTTTATTTTGAGTTGGGCCATGAAATTTTTATCCAAGATGAAATGTATTGTCCCCAGAATTATGGCGGAGATTTAATGTTTTTGGACTTCTGGATTGAGCCCAGTAAATCAATCTTCAAGGCTGGTCCAGTTTGTTCACAGATTCTTTGGTTTTGTTTGTGAGGACCATATGACCCTTCAAATGGCGGAATTGGATCATGGTTCCTTCTAATGAAATGTTTTATATTTAAATTAGAATCCTAAAAAACAAGAACCCCACAATTTGGATCATTATAGTGACAGTTATTATTAAAACATTAAACTGACACAATTGGACTACTTCTAAAAATTCTCAAAAATTATATTTAATATTAAAACATTAATATTTCACACAACTTATGCACATTTCATATAAAATCAGTAAAGATGGAATATAATAAGTCATTAAAATATTAATAACATCAACTCCCCCACACTTAGCTTTGTGCATGTCCTCATGTGGAATAAATATAAAAACATGACAAAATCATTTCCACTCACCAACAAATGTTAAAATTTTGTTTTCTCCAATCAGGGGAGGTTTAGACTATTTAACTCATCCATTTTGAAATCCACCACAAGTTGTTACAGAAACAATGTTCCAAAACTAATTCATTTTTCCATGCAAAAATTTAGAAATGGAGAATGTGGACACTCAAAACTCACACCTCTCAAGATGATAAAATTTATTTGTAGAGGTTCACTCTTTCATCAACCAAAAGTGAAAATCTTAGAGTTTGAAAAGAGATCTCAGCTTACAATCCCTATCCAAAGTGCACAAGAATCAAGAGGTATTTTTAAGGGGTTTTTCTGTGGCTATGGGAAGGTAGGAATATAATGTCCAAGAGAGAGAATAAGAGGGTTAAAATACCAACATAGAAAAACAATGCACATTTTTTTGAAATAAAACATGGAAGGAAATGAAAACACATATTTACAAGGGAATGATTGTGTGAAGAAAGACACAATAGAGGAAGAAAATATGAATGGGATGAGAAGATGAAATATTTACAAACCACCAAACATTTCTCAATGATATAAGAATATAATGCTAATGTTCTTTTTTTCCTTTTTTTTTTCTTTTTTTTTTGAAAGTTGACCTTGAAACAGATCTCACACTCATATCCCAACCCATGTTTGATCTCTTCACGACACTAATTGTAATAGTTATAACAAGATCAAAGGTTGAGGAAGAGTTATTTTTGACCTACCCAAGACACAACCCATTTTTTTCTTTTTCTTTTTGATTTTTTTTTTATTTTTTTTGAATTTTTTTGAACACTTTTCAATATCATTTTTACAATACATTCCCAAATACCACTGAATGATAACCTCTCCCCCACACTAAAATGGATGCTTGACCTCAATCATATGATAACACACCAGAATGTAAGGAAATGATACCCAAAAATGAAATCCATTCCCCCCCCCACACTTAAATTTCAAAATCATATGCAATGAAAGTCCATGTTGATATTGGGTGGGATAAGGTATTGGGATTGTAATGTGGCTATCAAAGAAAAGGTTTTCATAGGCTCAAAGGGGATTTCAAAAGGAGGATTAATGTAAGGGAAATGGGAAGCTATTTGGCCATTGTGATTTTCATGTGGTTCAGAAAATGCCTCTATCATATTAATGCACACTAAGGCAGGAAATTCAGTTCGAAGGTCTATAAACTCAAGACTCACAAATGGGGGTGAAAACACACATTTTGAAAAGATGTCCATAGGTGGCCTTGGCATGAAAGCAATTGTTTGTTCTCAACGTTTGGGAAAAGCATTTTCCAAATCAAAAATTGAGCATTCAAAATTTGTTAATTTTGACACAAAATTCTTTATCCAAAGTCATGATGAAAATACAAAATTTTTGAGATGAAAACATGTCTGTTAACTCCCCAAAATGGTTGGACAAAATTTCAAAACTCGATGGTGAGTAAGCATGACTCTTTTTTTTATAATTTTTTATGTGATTGTCTTTTTTTGGTTTTTTTTTAGTTTTTAAGGTTTTTTTTTAAATTCACACCCACACAAGAAAGAGAAAAAGAAAGGGTTTGATGAATAAAGTGGTAAAAAAATTAAAGAAAGAGGTAGAGAGAGGAAGAGATAGAGACAGAGTTAAAGGGAAAGGGGTTCCCCAGGTTTAGATTTGGTGGGTCGCCTTCTCCATCTAGTGGTTGGTCGATTTGAGAAGTTGGGGATTCAGTGGAAGTCGAGGTTGATCCAAGATTGTGGGATGTTACCTGAAAAAGAAAAATCATTATTCATATAATTAAAAACTAAAAAGAAATTTAAATTTCACAAAAGTAAAAGAAAACATGGGTTACCTCCCAAGAAGCGCTGCATTTATTTGTCTACAGCTGGATAGTTATAGTGGACTACCTATAGTCTGACGGTGGCCATAGTATTTTCTCAACTCCAGTGTGCTTCCAGAAAAACTTTTTCTTTGGGAGGCCTGATGATTCATTAGATAATTTCTTCCCATCATTGTTGGTGTGCTTGAAATTCAATGGGGTTGGAAAGAGAATATTTCTATCCTCACTTTGGTCTTCAACCTGAGGAATGATATTATCCACAATGTTCTGGTTTTCTATGATTGGAAATTCAGGAAGATGGTTCAATTCTGATGGTTCATTTTTGTGAGGATCAGATAACACAGAACTATAGTATGATATCCCAATTGTTTTTGACTCATTTATTTCATCACTTACCGATGTAGAGTAATGGGGATCAGTGGAGTCATAAGACTGAATAAAATTTTCAATATCCTTTATTTCAATATTTTTTGCCAAAGAATTGACAATTCCAACCTCACCAGTGATAACTTTATTAATTAGGGAACACATGTCACAAACATCACTACCATCAGAACAATATAAACACATTGGTTCAGGGTTCACTTCACATATAACAGAATTTTCGGAATCATGGATAGGAAAGGATGACTTTGGGATAATCTGATTTGAATCAACAAATGAGCATTCTAGTTCATTTTCCTCATTACTATCCATGTTGGAGCATTGGAGGTCAGAGGTGAGATGAGATTCGAAAGATTTTTCAAGATCCTTTAGATCAATGGAGTTTACATTTGTAATGTCAACATAAATTTCACAAATAATCACTTGGTTAATGAGGATGCAATATTCACAAACTCCTCTATTATTAGAACAGGAAGAACATGTTGAATTGGGATTCAACACACTCTCAGAGAGACTTTCAGAAGCATGGATAGAGAATATAGATTGATTCTCTAATGGGTATAGCATGGATTGAAAAATATTGAACTTGACCATTTGGTCACCAAATTCCATGGATAAGATGCCTGAATAGACATCAATCTTAGTTCTTGTAGTCATGAGGAATGGTCTTCCTAGAATTAGGGGAGATTGAGAAAAGTTCGTCTCACCTTCCATGTCAAGGACATAGAAATCAGCAGGGAAGATAAGATCATTGACTCGGACAAGGACATCCTCAATTATTCCCTCAGGACTGGCTGTGCTTCGATTGGCTAACTGAATAACAACACCCGTTGGGTGCAAGGGAACAAGACCAAGCTTGGAGAATATGGATTTGGGCATGACATTAATTGAGGCTCCTAGGTCTATGAGTGCATCATCAAAGTTGGAACTTCCAATTTGGCATGGAACCGTAAAGGTCCCTGGATCTTTGCACTTAATGGGTATGGACTGCTGGGTGGAAACATTTTCGAAGGTCCTAAGTTTCCTCTTATGGGTACACAACTCCTTGAGAAACTTGGCATACTTAGGAATTTGTTTTATGGCATCTAAGAGGGTAATGTTGACTTCAACACGTCTAAACATGTCGAGCATTTCAGGATCAGGTTCAAGGGACTTCCTTGGTTTAGAAATAGCTTGTGGAAAAGGAATTGGATTCCTAAGTGAAATGGAAGGAGGTGAGGGAATGGATTCAGGTTCTTTTTCAAGATTCTTTTTCTTTTCGTTTTCTAGGTCAACATTCAAAGGAGGGTTTGAGGATTTATCTTGAGGCATAGCAAGTTGATTTCCTGATCTAAGTGCAATTGCACTTACATTACCCTTGGGGTTGGGTAATGGTTGAGCTGGGAGTTGGGAAGAATTTGATTGTTGTTGCTGGATCAGGTGGGATGAAAGTTGACCTATTTGAGTTTCAATGTTTTTAAGGCTAGAACGGGTGAAGGAGGAAAGATCTTGAACAAAACATTCCCATGGTTGCTTGGAAGAAGAGGCTTGTCCCGAATTGGGATTGCCTTGATTTGGGTTCTTGGGAAATCGATTGTATTGGGTTGGGAATTGGGAAGGCTCATTCGGATAATGGAATCCAGGAGGAGGAATATGAGGATTAATCCTTTGAGGTTGAGGGACAAAAGGTTAAGGTTGTTGGAAGTTACCAACACCTTGACTGTATTGAAACTGGTTTGGGTTTTGAGGAGGGAATTGAGGGGGATGAGATATGGGATTACCATACCTAAGGCCTTGGTTATAGGAAGAAGAGAAGGGCTCAGAGTGAGGTTGGTTGAAGTTTCTAACAAACTGACCTGATAGTTGAGGGTTGGGGTTCCGCTGAGCATATGCTACATTGATCTCCATTGGTCCAAATGAATCGGATTGATCATCTTGAAGTTGTGGACATGTGTTAGTTGGATGAGATGAAGAGTTGCAGATTCCACAGTTTTTGACAGGTCCATGAAACATTGATTGCGGAGAAGACGAGGTTGGGGATTTGGTAGCCACAGCTAGCTGTCGCACAAGACCTGTAAGTTCACTCATCCACTCGGTCATTTTGTTTGGCTCAATTGATTGATTATCTTGGGCTTGTTTGACTTGAGCATGTTCTCGAGTATGGAATTGTTGTGTGTTTTCAGTCGTGTTACTTATGAGATCTCTTGCAGCTACATGAGTTTTATCAACAAGAGCACCGCCACTTGCAGCATCTATGAGAGTTCTCTCCATAGCCAATAACCCCTAATAAAAGTATTGGATAAAGAGTTGGTCATGGATTTGATGGTGTGGGAAGGTTTCAACAAGCTTTTTGAACCTCTCCCAGTACTCATGGAGTGATTCATTTGGGAATTGACGGATACCACTTATTTCCTTTCGGATGGAAGCGGTACGAGAAGCAGGAATGAATTTTTCTAGAAAGAGACGCTTCATGTCATTCCATGTAGTTATGGAACCAGGAGGGAGGTAGTAGAGACATGACTTGGTAGAGTTAGCTAGGGAGAAAGGGAATGCTCGGAGTTTGATTTGTTCTTCAGAAACCCCTTGAGGCTTCATGGTAGAGCACAGCACATGGAACTCTTTGAGATGTAGATGCGGATCCTCACTGGCTAGCCCATGGAAATGAGGTAGAAGATGAATCAAACCCAATTTGAGTTCGAAGTCAGCCTCTATGTTTGGATATTGAATACCAAGGGGTTGGTAATTCATATCAGGGGCAGCGAGTTCTTTTAGGGTTTGTTCCCTTCGATTGACCATTTCAATTTCAACTGGTAGGGTGAGGACTGGTTCTTGAATTATTTGACTATCTCTTATGTTCCTTCTAAGTTGGTGAAGTGTTCGCTCAATTTCAGGGTCAAACATATCCGAGGGATTGTTTGGAAGGATACAGGGAATTCAGAGAGATTTTGGAAGAAAGGGGAAGACAAGTTTTTTCTTTTTATTTTTTTCAGTTTATGATTTTTAAGAGGATGACGGGTTTTTCTTTGTGTTTTTTTTCAATTTTTTTTAAATTTTGTTTTTTTTGGGTTTTTTTGACAATAACCAGAAACGAATGACTACTTAAAGAACCATCCCTGGAAACGGAGCCATTTGAAAGTGCAGCCGATTGTCGCCTATCGACCGTTCAAGGTTCCGGTTCTCTGCTAATGTGTATAGCAGCACTCGGGTCGAATCCTCGGCGATGACACTTTGTGATAGTCATTTGTTTTTAGTTGATTGTATTTTGATTAGGGGGTTTTTTGCAGAGCTTAATTGAAATGATTTATGGATGATGTTTGATTTACCAAATTGATAAAGATTGGGGTGAGTTCATTATTGGGGAGTTAAGCATGTGATATCCTTGAGCCTTACTTTGTATTGCATTAAATTAACACCCATGTCATAAGTTGACGTTGATTGGAATTCCTAAGTGTGAAGACTTTAATCCAAGCCTTAACATAACTTAGAGTTCTAATCTAAATCAAAACTTATTTATGGTATTGTATTTATGGTTCCAATAATCCATGGAAACCACTCGTTAAAAAAAACATATCATTAATCCATGACATATTAAGTTTAACATACACAATATTAATTTAAGGAATACTCATCGAGCAAAACTCTCAATCACTTAACATCCCTGAATTATAACTCACCCAAATGAGAGATTTACTCATCCATTTGGATGTTTAATATTCTGGTTAAAATAATTATTATGATAAATTAAGAATATAAGACAATGAAAGGGATTATAAAAGAGTGGTACGTTGACACACACACACGAACGATGATGATAATTAAAAACGGATTTTTGATTAAATGAAGAAGCAAAAGAAGGGAAGGGGATTCAACTGAATTTAAACTATTTTAGGAACATAAATATTAAAATACAGAAGGTGGATGAGAATAAGAGATATTGAATAAGTAACTTGCATTAAAACAGAATTACAATGAAAGAGAATTACAAGATTACAAAAATGAAGAACACAAAAGTAAGTGAAAACAAAGAGAGGAGGAAAAGGTCTCTCAAGTGAAAACGTGAGTATGGCAGGTCCTCCCAATACTTTGGAAAGGCTTTGGTCGTGCCAATATGATATCCTCTCTTCTTAAATGCCAACCCCTCTCAAGGAGAGAAGGGGAGAGTATTTATAGCCCAAGGAGTGGACTGTTTGCATTCCCAATCTGTCCCTCCACTTGCATCGCCAATTTGGCTAATAAGACAGCCTAATATCCAAATATCTCCTTCTTAACAGTTGTAGATAATAACGTTGGCCGACTAATGTCAAAATTTGGTGTCATTTGGACAAGTGTAACCAATGTTATGGCGGTTTTATTAAACAAAGGTAAACTGTCCATTTCTATCCATTCCTTTTCGATGGCCAAAATGTGAATGGATTTTGGAATAGGAAGATGCCCTCAAATCCGAATGACTTCTTCAACAACGTCGGCCAGCTATATCTCCTCTTTCACACTGAAAAATATCAGATCGATGTAATGCTTACATCATGATATATTTCATGAATACTATACTGATTTTAATTCTCGGACAGAATTGTGGGCTGGATTTCAAAGCAAATGTTGGGCCCCATTTATTTGGAGTTGGGCCTTGAAATTATTATCCAAGATGACATGTAGTGTCCCCCAAATTATGGTGGAGATTTAATGTTTTTGGACTTCTGGATGGAGCCCAGTAAATCAATCTTCAAGGCTGGTCCAGTTTGTTCACAGATTCTTTGGTCTTGTTTGTGAGGACCATATGACCCTTCAAATGGCAGAATTGGATCATGGTTACTTCTAATGAAATGTTTTATATTGAAAGGAGAATCCTAAAAAACAAGAACCACAAAATTTGGATCAGGATAGTGACAGTTATTATTAAAACATTAAACCGACTCATTTGGATTACTTCTAAAAATGCTCAAAAATTTTATTTAATATTAAAACATTAATATTTCACACAACTTATGCACATTTCATATAAAATCAGTAAAGGGGGAATATAATAAGTCATGAAAATATTAATAACATCATTTATATCAACATATTAACCTTATCATTTAGATTTAACTCTTAGTCAAATAGTTTATCTTTTACCATGTATTCTTGTATTATTGTAATAAATGGTTAATAAACATACGATAAAAGCCAAGGGACCTCCAAGTTGTTAAATTTTGATATATCTAATCTTATATAAGTCTTTTGGATGAAACATAAATTTTTATAAATATTATATCAATTAAGAATATAGTTTTTTTAAAAACTCATTTCTTTCAATTTCTACAATATTTGGTTTTCATTATTGTGAAAGTAATAAAATTTAATTAATTCAAAAAAATTAATTTATACAACCCTAAAATATCATATTGTGTTAGAAAATCATTGGAATTCGTCATAACTTTCAGTTTACATTTATTTAGATATTTATAATATCAACTATTTTAATCTATCAATAAAAATGTAATTACTACATCATCATTGTGTCATAAATAAATTAAATTATTTATTTCCAAAAATTATAAATAAAATACCATTATGTAAGAATTTTTTTTATCTTTTTAGTTAATTTTTTTGATGAATTTATGATATCTATATCACTATATTAAAAAAATGTAGTTATTAAAATTGGAATTTAACACTTTTAACTTTTCTTTAAATAAAATATTAATAAATGTCCTAATCTAATCCATGTGAACAAAAAGGATTATGTTTTATTAATAAGGGTTATTTCGGTCGTAATAAACTTATAAAATATAATTAGGAAATGTGTTAGTGTAATTATAATAATATTTTTACATTTAATTATTCTATTTACTATAAAATATGGTAAATAAAACTCAAAAGTTACTATTAACCAAAAATTATTTTCTTCTTGTGGAACTAAATTTTCCTTACTGATGTCAATCATGCATATTTTTTTTCAAATTCAATTAACAGAAGTGGTAAAATTTGTTTTTAGGAAAATTTTCAAATGCACATAGAAGGTGGGTAAAAGACGGTAAAATGTTCAATAAAATCATATATATATATATAATATTATTATAAAATTATTCAATGAATTACATTTAACATATATAGGTATTATGTATCTATTTTTACCTAATATAAATTTAAATAAAATAACTAATTATTTAAATAAAAATTCAGTTTTACATAATAACACAACGTTTTTACTATTTATCAAAAAATGAAATTTTTTAAGAAAATACAAATAATTCACCCTAAGATAATTTTGATATTCTGGTTCAAAAAACAAATTCCATTTAAAAAAATTATATAATTTCAAATGTGGGTATTACTATTAATAACGACTAGTTTGATTAGTTGTGTTGTGTTAGAGCTCGAAGTTGCATCCATCGTAAGCTATTGTATTATTCTAAGAGAAGTGTGTCGTGGATACATGGGGCATTACATAATTCACTCCTTAAAAAGATTTCATCCATGATATTTTTAGATTTTTACTAAATAAAAATATTTGGGTGGTTCTTTATCATATGTTCTTTGAGTTCCCGCGTTGCCTCTTCCATCTTATGGTTCCTTCAATGATCTTTCATGAGATGGGTCATCCGGTTTCTCAGCACTTGTTCTCTGGTATCTAGAATCAGGAGAGGCTCTTCACAATAAGATATATTGGATTCCAGTTCAATTTCTTCATTGGTGAGTACATGAGTTGGGTTAGGCATGTATTTTCTTAAAGGTGATATATGGTACACATTAGGAAATTTGTAGATACTTAACAACATTGCAAAATGATATGCTACAACACCAATTCATTCTAGAATTTCTAAAGGTACGATGTACCTGGGACTTAATTTTCAATACTTACTCAATCATATAACACCCTTCAATGGAGATACCTTCATGAAAATATTTTATCATACATGAAATTCCAAATCTTTTTTTTGGTTATTATCATAGCTCTTTTGCCTATTTTGAGATGCTTTGATATTGGTATGGATAGCCTTCACATGTTCTATTGTTTCCTCATCGTGTTCTAGGCCTACAAGTTTTCCTTCGCCAATATCATCCAAACAAGTTGGTGCGTGACACATATTTCTATATAACTCTTCATATGGTGCCATCATAATACTTAAATAGGAGCTATTATTATTGGAAAATTATAACATAGGTAAATATTGATCCCACATACCTTGAAATTAAAGGGAGAAAGATCTCAACATGTCTTTTATGGTTTGAATAGTCCGTTCTGATTGTCTATCAGTTTGGGGGTGGTAGACAGTGCTCAAACGAAGTTCAATATCCAAGGACTTCTAAATACTTTTCCTGAATCATGATGTAAGACGTGGATCACGATCAGAAAAAATCGATAGGGGCACTCCATGAAGTCTTTCATCTTCATTAATATATTTTCCTACTAGAAGTTCAAGTGGTAAATCTTCTCTTATAGTAAGAAAATGTGCTGACATGGTATGAAAATCAACATTGACCTATATTGCATCATTCCTTATATGATTCTTTGGTAGCCCCATGAAAATTCCATCGCAATATCATCCCATTTCCAATCAAGTATGGGATGTGGTTTCATGAATCCTCCATTATGTTGTCTTCTAGCATTAAGATGTTGACAAACTAAACATCTTGACACAAAATAAACAATCTACCTCTTCATGTTGCCCCACCAAAATAATCCTTCAAATATCTATATATCTTAGTGCTACCGGGGTGTATAAAGAAATTGGATCTTTAAGCATCATTAAAAAATTTCCTTTTTAGATCATGTATGTTAGGAACACAATTTCTCTTCCCAAATATCAAAATTCCATCTTCATATACAATTTCTATCAACATCACATCATTCACAACGTTAATTATACTTTGAAACTCCTTATAATCAGTTTGGGACCTTTTTATCCTTTCACTTAAAGTTGTATTGGAAACCATTTGAAAATGAATTGATGTTTCACCTTATATGATTATTCAAATATCCATATTTACTTAATCCTTGAACATTGGATACCTTTCAACTCTCATCTTGTTCAAAACTCCATGATCTTTTCCACTCAAAGAATCTTCCACATTATTTCTTTCCCTAGGTCGTAGTGTAAAGTGAAATACTAATCTTTTAGTAGTTTAATCCATTGTCTTTGCCTCATGTTAAGTTCTTTTTGTAAGAAAATATACTTCAAACTCTTGTGATCAGTATATATCTCATAAAACAATCTAAAGACATCATATTTATGGAACAGAGGGGGGAGGGGGGATCTCGGGCGAAACCCTGGCGATGTCTATTCCCTGGAGTTCACAGTGGTGCTCAATGCTCCGGATCCTCACCCCTATGTAGGGGAGGTAGCTCCATCTTCCCTTGGGAGAGAAGGGCTACCTTTTCAGCCCTTCTCCAACCCTAATTTCCTTCCCCTTTACCAAAAGTGTTCATAATCCCCAATGTTCCGGCTCTTCTTGATGGAATTCTCGACCTACAGATTTCGACTTCGAAGTTCACGGAGTCCTCGGCACGCCTTAACCTCACTTTGATTTCCCTCTTCAAAGAGAGGAGACCTTCAGTTGACACCTTTGACATATTCATGTTTTCGTCTTGGGATCTCAAAGAAAGGGTGGTTGTTGGTTTATTGGAAAGTCACCATATCATTATACGGTTCGAATCAGAGGAGGATCTTATCAAAGCCAGGTCGACAGCCCCTCACAGCTGCAACATGATTCGTTTCTTCATTTTGTTCTGGTCATTCTAATTTCATATGGATCGTGATCCTCCCTCGGCGGCGGTTTGGGTATGCTTTCCCAACCTCCAATTACCTTTTCAAAATCCTTCTATTATCAGATTGTTGGGTAACCTCGTCAGGAGGTTTTTATGGGCGGATAGCCAAAAAGGGGCACTGTGCCACCCGGTTAATACTCGGGTCTGTGTGGAAGTTGATGCCTCCCGGACTCCTTTTGATTATGTTTGGATTACCATCGAAGAGGAATAAAGATGAAAGGGAAGGTTTGTTTATGAAATTTGGGTTGAATTTTGTTCATCTTGTAACCGTCTGGGTCACTCTGTGGAGGTTTTCCAAAGGAGATCTTCAACCCAGGTATTTTCAAAGAGGGACTATGGTTTAAAAGATAACGAACCTACAATTTTTTTGGGAGGGGGGCTATTTCAGTTCAGAGGGAACATGGTCTAGATAGTTGAGGCGGGATTCAGCCGCTATGTCTGTTGGAGCAGGATGCTTCGGAGGGAGTTCGCAAGGAGCCTGAAGTTCGTGCACTTGGTCCTGTGGCGAAGGAACCATTGGTTCTCAACCCAACGGTGTCCGAAGTGTTTAGAAGGTTGAGACTGGATTTGGAGGGGCCATCCAGGTAGTGTTCACGAAAGGAATCCAATAATTCTCATGATGAGTTGAATGAAGAACCTAAAAGGAATGGAACTGTGGGGGAGATTGTACAACTAGCTGATGGCGAAGGGGCTATGACTGCTATGGAGGTGACCAGTTCAGTCAGGATACGAGAAGATGGAGGTCCTGCTCTACCAGTGAGACCTCTACTGCAGTTGAGCAACATATTCGATAGTCTCTCAGAAGTTGGTTTGTCCACTGATCTCATGGAAGTCTTATCCGGAGGTGTGGATGAGGGTGTCCTGCAGAATCAAATTCAAGGAAGGGGTAGCGAGGAGACCTCTTTGCTTGTGGAAGAGCATCCCAGCCGGGACATTGGAATCTTTAATGACAATGAAGAGGGTATTAATATAGTGGCATAGAGTGAGGGGAAGGACTATCCTAATGTCAATGGAGATATGTTTAGCTGTCTTTAGGTGATTGAAGGCAGCACACCTGGAATGAGGTTGGGAAAGGACAAGGGATTCAAGGAACCCATGTTAGAGATTCATTTTATAAGGAGTGGGTATGCACATGGGGGTGATAAAGAAATTCTGAATGAATTTGACACTTGATCCTTTAGTGATATAGTTCAAGGTGTGAAAATAAAGATGAATGAAGATGTTGGAACGTTGTCGACATTACCAAGAAGAAAAACAAGGAAGGATTATTCTTATCTCCTGCGCCCAGTGATTACCAGAGCCTCTTCTAAGCGTGATTGTGGAGTGATCCTGGCTTTCAAAAAAGACAGGATATCCATACAATCGAGCCCGGAGCAGCACTCTCCAGATCAAATGAGGAGTCAGGTCCAAGGTAATAATCTCTGGAGGCAATATAAACCAGATTTTGAATGGGAATCGGCCACTGTGGAGGAGGAATCATGTGTTGGGTGTGGTGATGAGTATGGTTATTACGATTATTAGTGGTTTTACTGGTTGTTCTTATTGTTTTTTCTGGTGATCATTGTTGCTGGTTGTGTCAGTTGTCTTCTTCTGTGGTTGTGTTCAATGGTTCCTCACATTCCCTAAAAGTGTTTGGAAATAAAAAAAATTATGTTTCAATATATATCTCAAATTTTTCACCATAGAGATTGTGTCTCTATATCTTCAAAGTACTGATTATAGCTGCTAACTCAATATCATGGGTGGGATAGTTTTGTTCCTCAGTTTTTAGTTTTTGTGATATATAGACTATAACACTTCCATTCTACATAAGGACACAACCATGTACTTTCATTGATGAATCACTATAAATAACAAACACATCATTCATAAATGGTAGATTCAAGATAAGATCATTTAATAATCTTATCTTTAGTTCTTTAAAACATTCTACAAAATCTTTTTTCCAAAAAAATTTAACCCCTTTACGTGTGAAATTGTTTAATGGGTTAGCCATTCGGGAAACATTCTGGAGGAAACGATGATAATAACATGAAAAGCCAATAAAATTACATACCTCTATTATAATCATCATTTCCTTCCATTATAGGATCGATCTTTTCCTAGAAGGATCTACAAAGATTCCATCCTTAGATAGAGTATGGCCATGAAAATAAATCTCTTGAATCCAGAATTCACACTTGCTAAACTTCTCATATAATTCATTTCTTCTAAGAGTCTTTAGAATAGTGCTCAAGTGGTTTTCATGATCTTCATAGCTATTGTAATAAACTAATATAGAATCAATAAATACCCATACAAAGTCATCAAGATATTCATTAAAAACATTATTAATTAGATATATGAAGATAGAGGGTGCATTAGTTAGTCCAAAAGGCATTTATATAAACTCTAAATGCCCATACCTAGTACAAAATGATGTACATGTAATTTCATCTTTATTCACACACAACTAATGATATGTATATTGAAGGTAAACCTTTGAAAAATATTGATCTCCATGAATTTGGTTGAATAAATCATCAATGTGAATTAGGTGATACTGTTTCTTTATTGTTTTAGCATTGATCTCATTGAAGTCAATGGATAACCTCATTGATCCATGTTTTTTCTTAACAAAAAGTACAGGGGCTCCACATAAAGAAACAATAGGGAGAATAAATACTTTCTTACAGAATTCATATATTTTTTTCTTTTGTTCCACTGATTCCACAGTGGCCATTCTATATAGGGTATTCGATATGGGCCTTGAACTAGGAATTAAATCAATTGAAAAATCAATTTCTCATTTTGGTGGATGTTCAGGTAAATCCTCTTGAAACACATCAACATATTCATGCACAATAGGCACATCCTCTATTAAAACATTCTTTTTTTCACCAATAGTTATTTAATTCCCTTCCTCTATAATAATTGAATTTAGTAGAGCCATTGGGGGTGGATCTAGATCTGAATCAGATGGAGAAGTTTCTGTTAAATGATAAGGTATTCCTTATCATCATCAAAAATTATACCCTCCTTCTTCTTACAATAATTTTTTGCATCATGGCACGAAAGCCAATCCATACTGAGGATTATATCAAATTCAATCATGGTTATGATGATGAGATCAGTATTTAATGAACATTTATATGACTAAAGAGGAACTGATTCAAAAAACATTATTTCAATGATACATCCCTTATATGTTTGGACTGGTCACTCCCTTGTTAAATAAAATTGAAAGAATCTAATCTAATTTTCATAGAAAACAGGAACGATATGAAACATTGCGATGATCCAAAATCAAATAAATCATTGGCTAATCTTGAGGAAACCATGAAATTACCTGCCACCACATATTTCGGAGGTTCAACCTTAGCATTAGATATCACATAATCTTGGCCTTTCTCTCTTGTCCATTTCTATGGTATGTTTCTTTGGTGATTTGGAAATTCATTTTCATAAATCCCCATTTCTCTACAATTGTATCATTCAACATTGTCATCCACTTTATATTCCTTGCATATCATAAACATGATGGGCTTTTTCACCACACTTGTAATAGACTCTCATTTCCATGAGGAAAGTACTGAGGTGTTTCTTCCCAAATTTACCAAAGGATGGAAATTCAACTTTTCCCTTCTTCCCCTTATTTCCTTTTCTAAAGTGTTCATCATATCTCTTATTCTCTTTCTTTGATTTAATGTCGTATCAATTAGAGAATTTATTTTCTTTCATGATTGCACATGAGATAATATATTCACATGATGAGAAGGATTTTGAGACTAATGATCTATGTAGAAATGGTTTTAACCCATCAATGAATCGACCAGTCTTACTCCTTGGGTTTCATATATAATTTGTTGCATGGCTTCAATTCCTTGTATAGATAACCTCATACTTTGCGACATTCTCATTCTCCTTTTTCCTCACACTTAGAAATTGTTTTTCCATATCTGCTCGATGGTCACAAGGAAATTATTTTTCTAAGAAAAACTCTTTATTCTCCCTCCATTACATATTTCATACTTCTTCGTCCTCTATTTTGTTTTGAATTAATTAACAGCATTGATCTGCATCTCTCGTGAGGCAATAAAATGCAATGAAAATTTTTCCCCTTTTGCTACTCCCTAAAGCATGAAATATTTTATCTATTGAACTTATACATTTCTTAGATACTAATATATTTATAATCCCATTTAATTTTGGTGGTTATTTCCTAGTGAATAACTTTATCATTGATCCTACGCATTGTAGATCAAGGTGCTCCATATGGGTAAGGTTATTATTAATAACCTGAGTGAGCTGTCCCAGTATGGTGATAAGCTGATCAACACCAGTTGCATCACTAGCTATACTATAATTATCTCGGGTTGGAGGTAAATCCCTACAAGGATTACATGCATTGATATGGTTTCAATTCCTTCTAATAGCATCCATTTCTAAACAATGGGATACACACGATTAGTTTATGAATCACAATACAAAATTCCAAACATGTCAAACACAATACGTAAATTGAATTGTTATGGATATAATACATAATAATAAAAATGTTATCTTTGAGGAGGTATATACCCATAAATACTTCATAATGGTTTGTAATGAAAGTTTGAATTATCTTATGCATATCCACTGGGAGTGTCGTAAGCTGGAGTGCAACAAGGCCCCTTGTCGTGTACCACGACACCCCGAGTCATGCCCAAAACTCCTTGTCAGAGTTTTCACTCCTTGGTACATCTGTGCTAGTGCCACCATTACCAGTTCATATCAAGACAAGGATGTATATCTTGTGAAACTCACAAGGTCTCTATAATACCAAAATTATAAGATGTTTTTAAATACTAAATCATAATGTATATATGTGGGTAATGTTTTCGAATCCATGTTTTTCTAAATATATCTTCCAAGGTTTGTAATTAACTTACTTTGATACAAAATGTAACTCCCCAACCCCAGTTACCCAAATTCAGTGAATTATTACCTAACATTGGTATGATATTTTGAATCATATCTCGAAATACCAATCAATTTAGTAGTCTTAGAAGTACTAGATACATACATAGATTTTACGTTACATCATAAAATGAAAAACAAAATTTCTCCAAATTGAGAAATATTATATCCCTCAGCCTATTCATTAGGGTTAATCGCAATTTACTTATTAGATTATAGAGAAAAATAAAAAATAATAAAGGGGTGAGATCAGATGCACAGTAAGGATAACAATATAGTAGAAACTATCATAAATACGCATAAACATTTTATGAAATGTATATGACTATAACACAAGATTTTAAAACATAAACTTCAGAATAATATGACAATGATAAATCAAATAATTTAATTTAATTATTCACATGGTTATTCTACTAGTCGAATAATCACATGTAATATCAATAGAAAATTTCATAATGATGGAATGCATAATGCCGGACATCATAATCACAGAGTGAAGGCCCCTTGCTAAGACTACAAATAAGAATTTTTCAAGGCCCTGGGCCCAGACAATAGATTGTCTCAGGAGACACACTGATGAATTAAGGAGCTATAGTGAGCTCCACCCAACACATACTAAGTGCAATGCATTCCTTATATGAAACGGTTGAAACATAACATGTGCATTCATATTAAAACTAGCATACCAAAGGTTAATACATTAACCATAAACCATGAATGGTATAAAAATTACACATCCCCATTAATACATATCCCAAAACATTCAATAAAATATTGAATAATGTATCATAATAAATCAACTTAAAACAAGTGTAAAATCCATCAAATGAAGTTAATATATATGAAATCAAAACTATTTGAGAGAAATACCTCATTCTATTTTGAAATAATTTCAATGTCACATAATTAAAAATGAAATCATTTATTTGGAAAATATTATTACAATCCTGAAAGGTAATATTAAATTATTATATAATGGTGGAAAATAGCAGCCCTCGTAGTATATGTTAAAAAAATACAATCTTCAATTTTGTCGAAAAGGTCCTAAATGATTATGTTTGGAAAACGACGAAAATATTTCTTTTTCAAAACATTATAAAAAGTTAAAAAAGGGTATAAATTACATTAAACCATAGTCTAGGAAATATAATTTTTTTAAATTCTCTTTTTGGAAACAACGACGGGGATGTTAAATAGTCCCCATTAGATACTCATGTATAAATAACCTCGGATAATGATAAGATTATAGAATTAACCATTACATTGTAATTTTCATTGATAGAGGGTGAGTTAACCTCCTGTATAACAGTTAAATCATTGTTATTAAATTATAAAATTACCGCATATATAAATATGATATCATATATGATCTTCTAATATTTTTTTGTTAATAATATTTTAGAAATATCATTATTTTGGGAGTTAACTGACTTGTTTTCCTTTATATGCATGGTTACGTAAGACATGTTTGTAATGGATAAAATGTATTTGATTCTTATCTAGAATTAAATTATGTTCTTTAAAAATTAATTTTATCATAAAATGAAAATTAATCTTGAATGGTTATGATGGGGAATGAATTTCATTGCGTTCGTGGAGACGGTAATCTGTACGTACGCATGAGAGAAAATATAATTATATTGATGGTTAAATAGTATGTAATTTGTTAGTATATAATATATATAAAATCTTTAACATGTTATTTTTATTAATTAAATTAGTTATACTCATTATTATACCCATCCAAATAATGAAGTGTTTGAATAACACACTACACCACGACATGGAGACGGTAAGCCGTATATATGCAAGTATGGTGAATTGTCATTCATATGATAGATTGAATAATGAATATGGTTGTACCATATTTATAATAAAATCATAGTATTTAGAAGATACTGTAGTTATTTTTTTAAGGAAACAACAAAGAAAGAGTAAGTGGAAGAAGAAAAGTACATTGAATGGGGTGGGGGAATTTATTACCTCTTATTCAAGTGTTTCTTTTTTTTGTAGATCAAAAGGGATCCATAGGTTGGATTTATGAAAAAATTAATCCCTCTAGGTCAAATTTAGGGTAGTTAGGAGGATATTTGAGTAGGTTATGGCTAAACCAAATGCATTTGGTTGTGTGATTTTCAGAGAAGGGGAAGTACACTTTTATAAGAGAGGTGAGGGTCACTTTAAGAAATTTTTGAAATATTATTTTATTATACAATCATATTAGGTTTATAATGGATCCATAAGGATTTATTTCGAGGCTAATTGGTGCATGAGTCGAAAAAATCGCAACCAATAGGTTTTAGACAGGTTTAGGTCACCATATTAACCTTATCTTTTAGATTTAATTCTTAGTTAAATAGATTAACTTTTATCATGTATTCTTGAATAATTATAATTAATGGTCAATAAACTAACATTAAAAATCCAAGAGAACCCCAAGTAGTTCATTATTGATATATCAAAGCTTATCTATATATTTTTATGAACCATAGACTTTAATAAATTCTATATCAATTAATAATATTGTATTTTTTTAAAAACAAATTTATATCAATTTTGAAACTATTTGGTATTTTGATTTTGTAAAAGTTGTAAAAATTTAATTAATTCTAAAAAAAATTATTCAATTAACCCTAAAATGTCATATTAACAAATAATATTATTGGAATTCACCAGAATTCTCAATATACATTTATTTAGATATTTATAATATAAATTATTTTTAACATTCATTAATAAGGTAATTATTACATCATCATTGTGACATAAATATATTTTAATATATAATATCTAAAAATTATAAATAAAATAAAATTATGTAGGAAATTTTTTTATTTTTTCAATGAATATTTATAGACTTATTTAGCTTATGTATAACCCTATATTAAAAATGGTTTTGTAATTAAACATTGAATTTAGCTCTTTAAACTCTTTTATAAATAAAATAATAATAAATGTACAAATCTATTATAAATGGACCAAAAGGTTAATATTATATTTTTTAGATTTATTTGTGTCTAAATAAACTTATCTAATAGAATTTGGGTATGTTTTTGGGAAATTATAATATCATTTTTACCTTTAATTACCCTATTTACTTTTAACCGTGGTAAATAAACGTCAAAAGTTACTATTTACTAGAAATTATTTTCATCTTATTGAACAACATTTTACTTATTGATATCAACTGTGTCTTGTGGAAATTTAAAATTCAATTCACATAAGTATGTAAATTATGTTTTATGAATATTTGAAAATGCGCCTAGAAGTTGGGTAAAAGACGGTATAAAGTTCAATAAACTTTTATATATATAATATTATTATAAAATGACTCTAAGGAATTAAATTGAATAAATATAGGTATTATGAATCTATTTTTTCCTAATATTAATTAAAATAAAATAACTAATTAAATAAATAAAAAAATGGTTTTAAATAATAACGTAGTTTTTTTTCACTATTCATAAAAAATGAATGTATTTTGAAAATACAAAAAATTCACCATAAGCTAATTTTGATATTCCAAACCAAAAAATGAAGTCCATTTTGAGAAATAAAATTTACAAAATTTCAAAAAGTGTGTATTAATACACATAACGGCTAGTTTGATTGGTCATGGTGTGTAGAATTCAAAGTTGCGTACCATGCAAGCAATTGTATTATTCAAATGGAAGCATATTGTGGATGAATTCGGTGTTAAAATATTAGGTATTATAAAAATTAAGATGTTTCTGTAACATATTAATAAAAATATTTTAACTATTATAGAATATTTTGAAATTAGTTAGAAGTAAGACAACCCCATGTTAAGGGAATGTATTACCCGATTTACATTCAATGGGTTTAACATATACTTTGTTATTTATGTGGTATTAAAATTGATTGTGTAATGGGTTTTATTATAATATGATTAATTATTTTAATTTCTTGTTTATATACATATTCAACACACTCTATTAAGTATCACTTCAAATATATGATATTTATAATGGACATTCATTTCATAAGCATCGTTTTAAATTCTGCTTTACGAAATTCAAAAGGAATGTTTTCATGAAATTATTCATGTTGTATGATTTTCTTATGGTTCATCGAAATTGTTTTATGGTGATGTTTGTGACCAATATATCCCTCCAATTCATTGGTTACATGTACGTTGGAGGACATCCATATGGTTACTCCAAGTGTTACTGGGATGGAAGCACAAATAGTATGGTAGCCATGAGGATTACAAATTATAAGGTAGTCAAGAGGGTTAAAATATTATATATGTAATGTATCAAGATAAAATTATGGTTCTATTTATATTCTATATGTTTTATGGTAATCTCATGGAAATATCAAGTTTCAAAAAGTCATTTTATATGGGTGAGGTTTTTTTGAAATGATTTAATACGATATATGTATACTTGGACTAATGTGTTCTTTCATTCTTTTTATAGTACTTAATGGGATTTTTGTGCACATACCACGTTTTTAAATGATTTTCAAAGGTTATAATGATTTGTAATACAAAAAAGAAATCAATGATAACTGTTATGAAGATTTTCCAATCAATATTATGTTATATTGCAATCATTACATGTTATATTTGAAAAGAATTATATTTTAGAAGAAATAGATACTATTTTTGTGGTAAATTCAATATATGCATGTGGAATGTTAGGTTTTTTTATATCACAATTATCTAAATCTCTAAACCTGAACTAATCCTTAATGTGAAAGAATGTGAGTTCTTGACTAAATTAAATATAATGTAATATAATTAGTCCGAGTCATTGTTTTATTACCCTTATTGATAATCTTAGATCACCCTTTATTATCATTCCATTTTCTGGGATATGATGAATGTTATTATTTATTATAATCCAATAAAATGTTATATATTCAATTAAAATAGGGAGACATGATAATTGTCACTTATGGATTAGTAGATTATGGGTCAAATTCCAAAATCACTAAACCTAATAGATTTTGGATTGGATCGTTATGTAATATAATGAAAATTAATATACTATAATGTAATATTTATGTATGAGATGATTGGGTCATTATAGTTGGTATTAAAAATTGATCAGTTAACCTTGGTAAACATGTATGAGAAAAAATTATTGCGATCCCTATAATCATTTTTAATGCTACATATAGGGATATGTCTATGGAAAGGTCTATACATGAGTCAAATTATAAGAAAATGTCAATGAATTTGGTAAAGGACAGAGTCAATGGTTTTAAAAAAATTAAACCCATATTTGAACAATAAAAGAGGTTTTGGATCAAAAATATAGGTACCTAGGGGTAATAACACTATAAATGGTGCATTTGTATGGACTCAATCATTACTTGGTGCATGAAAACATGGCTTGTAGCACACTTAGTTTGAACCTCTTAGGGTAGATGTTTTATAAATTCACAAATAGTTTACAAAAAATCATGAATGATTTAAATTGATAAGGAAAATTAATGGCATGTTATAAACCTATGGTGTCATAGATTGAATATAAGGTGTCATGATTTAGATATCCTATATATGTTTTTCATGGTTGTGTTAGTTTCAACATTTATTATTTCTTCTGAAACTATGATTTTAAATTTTAGCCAATGGATGGAACTTGAAGGAACTATCTTAATGCTGATTGAAATTGATAGTTAAATGATTACCCTCATAATAATTTAAATTTTATGTGAGCCAGAATGTATAACATCATTTTTAATCTCACAAATCTTTCTCATTATCTATTTCATGAAAAACATCCAAATAATTAATTGAGGTAACAAAACTTTGTTGACTCATTTATATGGTAATTTCCAACCACTTATAGTGGGTCCACCAATCCACTAGTCACTGAAAAATGGATAGGTGACTCTAAAAAGACATTTTCCATTCTCTGATGTTTGAATAATGATAAATTCATTTTGGATTTATACAATTTATAAGAAGAATAAGATCAACGATTTAACCAAATTACGAATATGTGTAAAGGGGAGGTAATTGACTCCATTGATTGGGATGAGTTTGAGAGGATATATTTCAATAAGTACTTCCATAATGTTCTTTGAAAATGTTTGGATCCAAAATTTCCTGATCTTGAATAAAAGTATATTGAGTCTATTTGTAATTATAAAGGTAATTTTACCATACATTCAATATATATTTTGGTTTAATTGTGAGTCCAAAAAAGAAAAATTAATAGATTATTTAGTTGAAGAATAAAAATTCATCAAAATATGTTGGATGAAAGAGTTATTAGTAGTTATGAATATATTATTAAATTTTCAATGAAGGGATAAATGGAAATTTCAGATTCTGAATATTCCCATGGTTTTGATAAGAAAAAAAATATTTAGTATAATAGGAACACTAATAAATCACACATTGGATATAAAATTCATTCACCTATTTTCCAATAATTTTGGAATATAAACTCATGGTAATTCCCAAAAGAAACAAGAATGTGATTCAAGTGTGGGATGCGTATATATCAATAAAAAAATGTAAAAGTGATGTGAATAAGCTAGAAAAGGAAATGAATTGACCGAGAGCTCAACATAACTCACCACCAAAATATTAGTGTCTCCAAAGCATGGAGAATGGGAATTGTGTGAATCAATTCCATAATATATGGGCTACTGTTCATTTATATGTTTATTTCATGAATTCATTTTACATTATTATATTAAATTAATTTATATATTTAAGCAGTGAGTATTTCTAATGTGTGAATGATTAATGGTTTTTTGATTTGATGTAATCACATAAGATATTTTGAAAATTATGAAAAGGGGATGAAAATAGGACCTCAAAGGAACGTTTTACCATGAGCATCAATCGAGGAATTAAACTAGAAATTTTGGATGTAGTAGAGCTGTAGAACAAGTGAAAAATAGCTACATTTAGTGTATTTCATTACATGATGTGAGATTCAAGAGGATCTTCCACTACTAAGGACTTGTTATGAGTTAATGAACTCTATTAAAATCCATTACACATCATGTACACTATACATGATGTGTATATTAAAGAGAGTGAGATATATAGAAATGATGTTACTATCATGTATTGTAGGTTGTGTAAAAATTTATATGTCATGACAGTTTTAGGAACATGTAATTAATAAGATGCATTATAATACATGATTTAATTATTGAAATGAATGTTTTATCTACCAACCAAATAAATCTACTTTTACAGTTGCATGTTAGGGTTAGGAATATATGGAATCTTAAAAATGTATGATTTTGACCAAAGACACACCACCGTGAAGCCTTACTGCCGCCTTTTTGTAGTTTTCCATCATTTTTTTATCATACCCTAATATCGATAGAATGAGTGGGTCATCTATTTTTTCCATAGTGTGCAAGATGGATGGGGACTGAATGTGTATGTTATTTTTTTATATCTTTTTATGATGGGACTTCTTGTTTGTTCATCATTACATTCTATTTATTGATTCTTCATTAATGACCATTGTGACTAGTTTATGAAAATGGTTAAATTACTTTCTTTCATTGATCATGTCTATTTCTTATGTTTATGGAATTATTTTATTTAATTTTAGTTCTAGTGTTTATACTTCCACCATTATTATTGGGTTTTTATTTTCCCTATGATTATAAAAGGATTATTGGTTCTTTTTCTCTTCTATCTAAAGTACCCAACCATGAGAAACAGAGTGTTTTTATTTGGGAGTGTTTAACATGACCATTGGAATAAAAAATAATATGTTACAAAAAATCTAAGACTTTTAATTGGAAATTTCACACCTTATTTTTCAATGAATCATGATTCATTTATTCTCACAACCCTTTTTCAAATTTATCCTCCCACTTTCTCTTCCAATCACATGCTCATTATGGTAGATTTAATTCATTAAAATCGTAATTACTTAGGGACTTTTTCATTAAAATATTTATTTCTTCCAACCCTATATCTATGGTTTTGATGTCAAACATGAAATTTATTTACAATCTAATATTTTGGTGTTTTTTTTGATTTGTTTTATAAAATTCTAAATTCAGCAACCCAATGGGAAATAATGATTCCCCATGGAAAATAATATTTCTACATAGAAATTTGTTGTTAAAATTAGTATTTTCTATAACCTTGAATCTATGGATTATAACATGGACTTCTAATTCATATATTATCCTTTAGTTTAGTGGGTTTTTCATTTGTGTTAAAAATTTATGAATTTTGAAACTGTGGGGGAAGTAAAGACACCCCACAGGCTATCATAGATGACAAGCCCTAACAACCCCAAAATACATAGGAAAAAGTAAAATCTTATGCCTTCTCAATGGATGAAGTCAATCCTGATTATTTGTGAATATTATCCTCCCTTACATAGATTGAAATTTTATGTTTTATTTTTTATGATCGATCCATATGAGAATCTTATTGTTCATTCTTTTGAGGATCATCATGTGGTTTTGATAAATTATTATCACCCATTAAAGGGATTTTGGAGTAGATAAACCAGATTTTCTATTCTATTAGTTCAAGGATGAAGTAAATATTTCAATGAAATTGTTTTTATATATGATAAGATATTATATATGGAATAAATGGTTAATAAACTTCTTTAAGTGTATATGTATTAATTTAATATTAACATTGTAGTTATGGATACAATCATCAGTTTTTGTGTTTATGGTTTATCAAATGTTCATTGTTATTGACACCCCTTATGAGGTATTACGTGATGGGAGTTAACAAATAATATAGATTTTTTAAGATAAATTTATTGAAATGATACCCTTTTAATATTAAGACAATTTAGTGACAAATTTACATGATGAATTAATTTACACATTAAAGACATATGATTAATATTATTTTTATTTGTTAGGGTTTATCTTAAATGTAATCCTATGGTAATTAATGGATTTAGTTAATCACCTTATGATGTTAGGAATTTTTTTTATTAAGGAATATCTATCTCTATATCCCATTGTGAGAAATAAATTAAGGGAGTGGTAAGGCTTTAGGAAGCACCATAATATGATATACATGATTAGGATCCAATGTTTTGTTCAAGGTTTTTGGGATCTATTCAACAAGATATTGATATAGAGTTGTGTTTTAGAAATTAATATGATCCTCAATATATATAGTAAATTTTAGAGAACAATTAAAATCCTAGAGGATATGATAAAATCTTGTTTTATGGATTTTAATGTTTATGGGGATCATCACCTTCCTTTAATTGATATTTTCTTTGAAAATGGATTTCACACTAGCATTATTTTTGAACCCTATAAAGAAATTTATTGAAATAAGTATATAACAACAAAATAAAAGGATATATTTGTAGATATATGTCCATTGAGACCATTACTAGATTATGTAATGGAATAGAAGGTTAGATCCATCTACAAAAATATAAGGGAATACAAATGTTGATTATAATTTTATGCTAATATAATAAATGTAATAAAGAATATAATGATGGTGATGATGTGTTTCTATCAACATCTCCATAGAATAAATAAGATAAACTGAACCCTAGCTATAACAGTCCCCTAAAAATTCATGATCATATCAGGACTATATCTTATTTCAAAAATCATTCGTTGAACCTCTCTCAATGTCCAAATGGGTTCTATGTATCTTTTTAGAGGAATAATATACCTGATCTAGCACATGAACTTTACTAAGACATTGTAGAAAAAGACCTTGACCTTTCATTAATGAAAAAATAAGTGAATATTTGGGAACATATAAATAATGTTATATAAAAAATATCTATTCATCTTGTCAATTTTTTGGTGTAAAAACAAAAAAAATTCAATATATTTCGGAACATGAGGACGCAATGATGTAGAAGGGTCCTTAGGCATTATTACCAAAGTGATTAATTTTGATGGAAAAGTTCATTTTATGGCTATATATATAACACCCTATGATTTTTTGAAATATTATTTTCAAAATAATGTTAATTTTGTAATGTCTTTTGTTACACGAAAAAATTAGTTTAACTGTTATTACACCCAACACCTAATTTAGATTGAGTTACAAGCGACATTGACTTTTTACACACCACAATATAATATTAATACTATTATTTAAATGATACCATTATAACCTATTTTGTAAAAATAGATATATGAATTGCAATATTTCTTTTAAATATTATGTAATGTGGTTTTATATAATGACTATATATTGAAAAAATTTATATATTTTCGTTGACATATTTGTATGATTCAAAAATAATCGTTTCTAAAATTGTTGTGTTTTATATTAGTGAACAAAAAATAATTTCGATTTTGATAGTTTCAGAAAATTAATTTGATAAAATAATTTTTTTAAATCATAAATTTGAAATTTTCTTCGTATGAATTTTTGGAATTTTTATAAAAAGATTAATTTTTCAATGAATAGTTATAATATATTTTTTTATTGAAAACTCTATTTTAATTTATAGAATTTATAAGAATTATTTATATATTAAAAGTGTTTAAAAAAAATAATAGTTCAATTAAATATATATTTATCCAATAAAGTTCATTGGAATCATTATTATATTCAATTTTTATATGAATAATTTTTTAACTTTTGAAAATTTACTCTTTGAAAATACTCTATCTCGTTGCACCTATAGAATTAATTTTATTTTAAATATTTCAAATACTATGACTCGAAAATGAAATTTTATATTCTATAATTTTAATCATAATTTTTATATTATATAATATGTTTAAAATAATTATTATCCACAATTAACAGTCAAAATTGATAAAATTATTTACCACGGTTATGGTATAAATTGGTTTATCATGGGGATAAACAAAAAAGATAAGATATAAAAATGAAACCAAAAAAGTAAAAACTACATTTCATATAAATATTTAGACATTATATCCATTATATTTTTTAATTTACCATTTTGGTTCGATTTTTCATTTGAAAAAAGTTGGTAGAACTTTTTTCCAATATAAAATTACACGTGTACCAATCCCCTAACTTATAAAAGGCCACACCTATACTATCTTATTTAGAAATCCCAAACCCATATTTTTTCCAACAATAGTCAAATTACTTCATTAATTCTCATATATCATCCTATATTCATTTTTATGTAATGAAACTAGTATATTTATGGTATTGGTGAAATCCAAAAAAAATTATCTATAGAAGAGGTAACATCCCAAAAAGAGCATTTTATACTATTTACTTATCAACCTTATTATGTTTTTATTAAGAACATGTGATAAAATAATCTATGTATATTTAATATATTGATATTTTTTTTATTTTTGGGTTGATACATATACATGCATCCTCTATCATCAAATGGGAAATGAAATCATCATTGATGTGTATGGAAGCTACTACCTTATGAAAACATGTTATTTTTTTCTGTAACCACCTTTCATGGATATATATAATTATTGGATTATTACATATATATATATATATATATGATATTTATGATATTAATATTTTTATATAATCATGATATCACATATGCTTTCTTATATTTCATGTTGTGGGAATATGACAATATCATTCCAAGTATATTAGACTACCACATCATAAAGCGATAATATCTATCCATAAACTAATATTTACATGGAAGGAAATATGGGAATTATTAAATAAACATATGTGATATATATGAAATAAATAATATTATTTTAAATTTAATATATTATTTACATATATTTCTTTCAATCCATTGTGAAAATGAAATCAAATTTCATGTAAATGTAGAACCTATGTTTACTATATACAATGCATTTAACATTCTATCTATACCATTAATGGATTACTATAAGTAAAAATAAGATGAATATATATAATATTTATATATTTGATAAAAATTTGTAGTTGATTGGTTCATGATAACTATAGGAGAAAATATTATACAAATCAAAACAAACATGAAAAACAAAGAAATTATTTCCCACAACATGACACTGACATGAAATTCTTTAGAAATAGGTAATAAATGATCATAATGAAATCATATATATTATTTAGCGTATAATTATTGTTATATAATATATTTATAATATATTTTTATATTATACATGATTGTATAACTTGTATGAAGGAATTTGAGACCTAAGGTAACTGATTTTTCATATCACATTTATATCTATGAGATAAACACTATCTCACCAAATGATTATTATATGTAGTGTTTATACTACCAATGAATTAAATTTATATTTATTTTCATATAAATTATGGGTATTTACAATTTTCTTTTATGATCACTCTTTCAAAGGGTTTATATTTCAATTTTTACCAATGTGGGGTTGGGAATTTTGTATAAATTTTTCTTATTAGACACATATGTTGTGTTATGAACTTATATTCTTTGATGAGGTGTATATAAATATAATTTAACATATCATATCAATAAAATATGTATTATCATGATATTATAAATTTTATATAATTTAATTATTTCTTGGGGAGTACAATTCATTGTTAATATTGTGGTAAGAGTTTCATGATACATTCTCATAGTTTATTAGGATTGTTCATGAATTTTCTGCCAATGATGATATATTATTATATATATATAAATAAACACAATAATTTTCAAAAAATATGATTATTTCATAAATAAATAATTTTTTTTCCAAAAACATATATCAATATACCCTATAGATCAATGAATGTTTTTTTAGAAAAATAATTTTTATTTCTGCCTTCAGCCGAATACCTATTTCACTTCAGAATCATTTTTAAAAAAAAATTCAAATAAGTTTTTATCATTATAAAAAATCATTTATTAAAGACACTATTACCCTTGTTTTTAATTTTTTTAATGGAATCATCATATCACTTTTCAAACAAGGAATGTTTATCTTTTTTCCCAAAATGTGAAATTAATATTTGTTTTTACACGTATGACATGACTAGGATATAAAAAATCAGGAACATTATATTATTTTATGGTTAAAATAGAATATTAAATGGTTATAATTAAATAAAAGTTTCTAAAAATGATTTAGTTTTTGAAAACGTGTTTTTCATTGTGGAAGATCTATTTTCCTATAGAAATGATCTAAATGATATTTATAGCTTCGTGTAGAAGAACCCAATGTTATTTTCAAATAATACTATTTGAAAATTTTATTACTGTTAAAAATGTATTTTAATGTGGAAAAGATCTATTCTTAATCATATGTTTGTGGGATGTGATATGATTATTATTTATTAAGCCCATGTACTTTCATGGATTATGTTATGAGGAATGTTTTATGAATGTGTGAAACACATATGTAAGATTTTTATTATTCAAAAGGTGATAACCATATCTTCCTCTAATTCATTTGCTAACAATTAATCTTATATGAGCTCAAAGGGTATACTTGAGTTTATCAAAATACGGAAAGGGGTACATGAGAGGTTATCCCAATACTCAAGGAAGGAACACATGAAGTTATCGAAATATCATAAAACTGTATACATGATGTTATCAATATCCAAAAAGAGGCTACACAAGATGTTTTCCCTATCCCAAGTTGGTACCCAGGTGGTTATCCCAATCCCATCATGCAATGAATGTATTTTCGGGGTACCTTGAAATATGATTTTCTTTTCATATTTGTATGCAATATATTTATGTCAGAAAAATGATATGTTCTCATGATTCATGTTATTTGATTCCATTATAATTCATGTCTTATGAACATTGAATATTTATTCCAAGACACATGTTTATGATATATAATATACAATGTATGGTTTTGACAATTTATTATAATGTTCTCACACCCTTATTCTCAGGGTATGTTGATATCTTTTTTATTTAACCACATGCATCTTTTGATCTCCCCCATTATTATGTTTCATTCCCCATGTTATGAAGAATTTTATTCACTATGATATTTATATGAAGGTTTATATGAATATCATTAAGGGAGATCATGTAATTCATTTATCTATTATTAATTATTTTTTCATATTTCAAAAGGCATAGGGCATAAATGATTCTGGAATCGGTCATTATGTTATTGAATGAAAATTAATTTATGATGATGTAATATCTATGTATGAAAAGTTTATGTCTTCACATTGAAATTAAATAGAATATATGGAAGTTGTTTTAAAGTGATTGACAAGGGTTATAGTACCTTTGAATAAGTCCAAAATTCATTTGAATAATGTGTAAAATTTGTTGTCAAAACATAGAAAATAAAAAATACACAAACATAAGTCTTTAATATTTTAACAAATGAATTGGAGTGCCATTTTTTAATTCATGTACATTGGTCATGGTAAGGCACATCCATAGAATCATAAATTTAGAGAAGTATCTCAACATAATGATTCAATGAGTGATTTTATTTATCATAACCCCTTATGCCTAATCATAAAGAATCATAATAATAGTTTTTCAAAAATCATAAATCAAGAACTCTTAGAATTTTTTGGGAATCCTTATTTGTAAAAAGAAATGTACAAATATTGATATTTTGAGGGAATAAAAGAATAAATAAATTAAATGATATAAATTTGCACATTTGAGTTGAAACATCATGAAGTAACGATCTATGATGCGATTCTATATAGTTTAGAGGGTAATAATATCCATTTTAAATATATTCATCCAAAATTCAAGAGTGTCCAAATATTGCGAGGGTTAACATAATAAATGTGTGTGATGAATAGAATAATCCCATGAACAAATGTAATGAGAATATGTTCATTTTTTTGATGATTTAAAAAAATAATAATTCCACCATATTTGAAAATAATTCATTATCCCTATGTATAGGTATATTTCAAATAAAATTTGAGTAGAATATTTACTTGTATGAAATTTAATATTTCATTAGTTTTGAACAATGGAGATTAAAGAAACAAAATTACCATTATTCAATAAATAAAAAAATAAATAGATCCTTATTATGAGGTTGTTTTGATTTGTTAAATACTCAATGCTCTTGAAGCTGTTATATAAATATATATATTGTTCATCAAAGAAAAAAATATTATTTTTTCAACTTACTGTGAACCAAATATATTCTGAAAGTCATATAAATAAGATGGGAGTGAAATAGAATAACTAATACAATAAAACATTTCATATATTCTGAATTAAACATAAGTATAAAGTATCCCACTACTATTCTAATTCACTGAATAAGATTAATAATATATGAGGGAGTCTGGAAAATTTTTATATGAAGCACATCCATGAAAATTTAATTGAGATGGAAAATTTAATTCTACCTCTTGTTGTATAAGTATAATGAAGGGATATTTATGATGTTCAATTGATGCTATATCCAAATTTGTGTTATTGAAAAATAAAACCTTCGATAAAATATTGTGGATGCCTAATGAATGGTAACGATTTTTTTACTTATTTTAGTAAGGGAAAAATATATATTCATAATGATATTTCATGACTCTATCTAATAATGGTGATCTTTCTTTGAAAATATATATGGCAATTCTCTTTTATGAATTGAAAAGAACCACACTCTTTCTTTTTACCTAGTATGTTTTTGGATTATAGAATCATTTTCATATCTTTTATTAGGAATTATTTAATAATATAAAGAATTTTTTCATGTTGTAAAATAACGATAATGTACCAGGGATGTAGTAATCATTAGAGTGGGGAACCTCAATAAAAAATAATGGTAACCCATTATGGTTGTTCTTATTTTTATATCTAAATATTGAATAAATTTTATATATTGCAATGGATATCCACTCACTAAATAAGTGAATATATGATTAACTGAGAAAAATGGAATTCGGAAAATGTATACAAATAATGATTAATCCCCTCACAAAATTGGAAACAACTCTATATGATCAATAATTTTCATTCAAACACATTATAATAATTTAATATTTAATACACCTTCATTTTTCATTAATAACCTCATATTATATAATATCATGTTTCTTATAAATATATATCCTCATATTATTGGAATGTCCCATAGGATCAACGAAGACACCTGAGAGGGGGTGAATCAATTTTTTCCTATTTTTACCAAATTCCAAACTCATTGAGAATCATTTACTCTATTGGGAATTAATAATATATATCTATGTTGTGTAATTGGTTTTGATTTAGATTATCCATGTAATCATAATTCGCATACAGGAATGTATAGAAGAAAAAAATGGAATGTTTAATTTATGAGGTTAAGAAATAATTATTTCTTACCTTGAATGGTTGATTTATGAAATAAAATACTATCTGATATAATTTTATCACTGATAAAAGTGGAGTTGGATAAGTATCATATTAAAACCATGGTTTATAATATTATGAATTATATGAAATTCAAAACAGTAATACACATGTTATGGGATCTTTATACTACATCCCATAGCATTTATACCCGAATAAAAAAAGTTGGTATCTGATCTTCCTACCCCATATTGATGTAGATCAATATTCCGACATAAGAATAAATCTAAACCCACAAATTGATCTCATTCTTCTCACATGGAGTCTTAAAATTCAAATAGTTCCTCTAGAATATATTATAAATTACTTTCTATTTTATCTCAACTTCATAAGTCTTCATTAAAACTATTCACCTCACCTTATCCCCTCAAACTAAATTCCTAATATTTCCATCAATCCAAGATCTACTTATTCTTTTAATATATCAACTCCATGATAGAAAAAAATAAAACAAATTCCATATCTCACTATGTTAATCTTTTCACAACTTATTATCACTAATGTAAACATTAAATGATGGTCGTATATCTCTTTTGTATTCCAATTTAACACCCTAATTGATCAACAAGGTTTTCATAGACTCAGGATCAACATCTCCAGCCTCAGTAGGTCTTCAAAATATTAATATCACCTTAAAATAATTGATTCTAAACGTACCAACCCATCTTGGGTCAATATGAAAATACACCAAGACCATCTCGCTACATGATATGGGTAAAATAGGAGGAACAAAAATGAGTCTTGAATATAAGAAAAAATAAAGAATTATAACAAATGTACATAAAGAAAAATTACAAGATACCACCAAAACAGACAATCAATGAATTATAGTCTAAATATAAAAGTAATTCTTTTCTCCAAATGACCAATAGTATCCTCCAAACAAGCTGAATCCAAATAAAGAAAACAAGATAATATGACATTCAATAAAATTCACATCACTGCACTTGAATTCTGTAATTAAACATCTAAAAATTCCTAAAGAAATAAATAGGGTGTGAGATAAATCCCAATATAATAGGACCATAATATTTATATAAGGACTAATTTCAAGATAGAAATAATTAAGGTTTTAAAAAAAAATAGTTTGGAAAATATATTGATAAATACAAACCACTTATAAATAATTTTCCATTTATCAATATTTTTTATTTTCATAAATATTTTAATATTATTAAACTAGGATTATAACATGTGGAAGTGATAAAAATAGAAATTAATATCCATTTATCAAGAGGCAAACTGGAAAATACATATCCATGAATCAACATATCTTGTAAATCTATGTGAAACATGATCATTACAAAAATCATTAAGAAACAATCAATGATGTAAAAAAAATTCTGATAAATAACCATAGATGAAAAATTACAATGCAGCAGACATATTAGGAACATGCCTATGAAAAAATACATACAAGTACATGAAAGAATAAACTAGAATATGTTTGATCAAAATGATACCGAGTGCTCCCAATTGAAATCATAAATTTTTCCTCCTAGCTCAATAATACACACTAAGGCCTCCCATGTCTCTATCCAAAAATCTTATGGATAACAATGTGAAATTTTCAAATACATTATCAAAACCATTCTCAATATTTCATAAAAACACTTTGAATGACAATCCAATCCAGTTTTGAATTTAAAAAACCATTTTAAAATAATGAAAATCTATTTTCAAATCAGAACCCCTAGTTTGAAGACACTAGGTTTTCCAAGAAATCATTTGAAAAAATTTATCACTTTGAAACAATGAAAAAAATAAATGATTTAATCAATAAAAATCTTAAATTCATCATATTAACCCATTGTATAGAAACACCTAATTCGACATGGTATAAAATAAGACGATTTCAATAAAGGTGGCTGGAAACAAATATAACTTCCTTCGATTCATAAGGAACCCCACGAAATTGAAAAGGATAAATATAATACCCCATCAAATAAAAATGAACAACAAAACCACATCTATGACCAAAAAAAACTATAACCATAAGGAACACATATATGGAGAAATTCACTACAACAATAACCAAAATCCATTACTTATTGAAATGATATGTAAGTGTTGGAGATCTACAAAACTGTCATAGAGGGGTCATAGTTCAAGAGGGTGAAGAGATACCAAAATATGGAATAATATTTTATCTGAGAGTTACCATTAGATAGAAAATTCCAATAGTTTTGTGGACTGTAATTGTTATAAGTAGTGTGTAATTCCTAAATCTCACATATAATGAAAACCCCACAATCTATTAAATTGAAAACTGTATTTTCCCTATATATGTAATATACATTTTACACAGTGCGTAACCATACATGATGTATATCTATTTCATGGAATCTAACTAGAAATAATTACATGCCATGTTCCAATTACAGAGTGGGTAAATCCCCAACAGTTTTTAAAAACTGTGGGTTTTATGTTGAAAATTCCAAAAAAATCCCTAACTTTACCATTATAGGTATCTCCAAAATTTCCTTTTTATCATACCATAACCAATTAAAAAGGGGAAAACAAGGGTAAAACCCTGAATATATAAAAAAATGTTTTATAATCTCTTCACAATAAAATCGTTATTCCCATAAGAATCCCTCATGATTTTAGATCTTCCAAAATAGAGGGGAATTATTGCCTCATAAATTACTACTTCTCCTAAGAGACATTGTTATCTTATCCACATTTAAATAGTATCTAGACAAGGGGGATAATTTTAATATATAGAACCTTATCTTGGTTGTCTATAATCTCAGCGATCATATCAATCAATGAGGTAATAGGCTCAAGATCAACATCATCCCATCTAATCTCATGTGAAGTATCTGGTGTATACCTCCTCAGATGTGAAAACTAAAACATAATATGTATAGAGATTAGTCCTGATAATAAATGAAAATGGTATTTTACCCTCCCCAGTTATCTAATGATCTAAAAGGGTCACATAAAACCTTGTTCCAACAAAACCTTATGGCATAGCTAACAACGTAGCATTCATGGAGAAACTATGATAAATACCTCAACAATAAATTGAAACTATAGTGGTCTATAATGATGGTTTACGTATTATTTTGGATGACTCTATGCCTTGATAAAATTCAACAGAATCAACTTTAGAATCTCTTCTATTTTTTGATCAACACATAGACCAACCAAAGACCTATATCCCACCTTTACCCAACATAGTGGTGAAGTACATGGAAGCCCATAAAAATCCTCAATGCTATCTATCATTTTCAAATCATGATAACTATTATTGTATGAAAAGACATCCAAAGTAATATGATTTTCCATAGATCCTATGAAACCAAGAACAAAAACATATGAATATCCTCCAGAACTAGGAAATCCCTATCTATTTTCCCATTCATCCACGGATGATAATAATTGATTAATTTAATATTAAAACTCTTGGCCTCCTGAAAACATTTTCATAACATTGATGCGATCCTTAGACCCTTTCCCAAAACATGTATCTAAGTGACCCTATGTATTCCCAAAATCACTTGGGAATAGAAATCTCTACGGTATTCCACATTCACAACTTCTTATATAGGTTGTAAATGTACTTATTTTTTGAGTTAATAAATGATAAACAAAATCTACTGAATCCCACTAAGAATCTATGGAAAACAGATGATGAAATCCATGGAAATTTGAAACCACTTCTATAATGGAATGGGTAATATTTTTAAATACACTGTTTATATATGGACATCTATCTTAATTTCTTATAATGTAAGACATCATGAAACAAAATCCACTATAAACCATATCTTCCCTTTCAACCAATATTGATGCCTCATGTAATGAAATATATTTGTATCCTTGGGGTTCATGGACTAAGTTGAATGGTTTCCATTATCCAACAACTCATATCTCATGGAAATTGGATCCACAAACCTAATATGAAAGAAAAGATCTCTACCGAGAGACCAAGGCCCATCACCTGAGGTATCCCCAATATGATGGATTTCAATGAAGTATTATAACTATGTGTCTTCCATGTTCTCAAGGAAACAATTCATCAAAACACGAGATAGATTTTATTGAAGCTTGAAATAGCTATCCAAAAACCTATTCTACTCGTAATCTCATATTAACAAATATACTATGTAGAGACAATTGTTGACCTAATTCCTTCACATATGTTTTCAGTAATTTTCATCCCAATGGATTGAAAAGAAGATTAACTTTTACATGAATTTAAAAATATCCTAATCAAAATTCTAAAAATACAACACCCAATGTCTCTATGAAAAATTTAGATCTCTATGTGTAAAAATATATTTAAGGGTCCTATGATCAGAATACAAAATAATCTTATCCCTAAAACGACTGTAATTCCTCATATTGACTGCATACATAATATCATCCATCTCAAGATCAATGGATGTAGTTATTCCCATTGGGGAATAAATTATTTGATCGAAAAGTCCAAACTTGATTCCTCTATATAGAGAGTCATCACAAAAATTTACCAGATGAATTGTAGAAAATGTCGTAACCCAAACCACGTTCCAAAAGACTCAAAACTAGTGCAACATTCAACATCATCTTCAGATCCTCTAATGATATTTAAATCTTCTCATTCCATTCAATCATTACACCCTTATTCGGTAATCAAGTCATCAAATATGTGATCTTAGAGAAGTCCTAATAAAACCATCTATAGTAGCTACCCAATCCCAAGAATCTCTATATCTAAAACACTTTTATATATTTCTCGAAGAATGTAACTTATTATATCTTTTTAGGATATACTGAGATTCCATTCTTAGAAATACAATTCCATAGAAATATCACCTCTCAGATCCAAAACTCTAACTTAGAAACCATAACATACATATGATGTTCACCAAAGGTTTGAATAATGATTTCTAATTGGACCATATGCTAGTAATCTGATATGGATTACACAAAAATATTATCCATGAGAAGAATTAAAAAAATTTCCATGAACTAATGATCCATCCACTTCATTAAATACATAACACCGTGGGTAAATTACTAATACTAAATGGCATTACTAGAAGATAGAAATTCCCATATCAAATCTTATGTGTTGTCTCTAGTATATCTTCTTACCATACTCTAAACTATAGACACAATAAATGGGGATAAATATTATAAAATCATATAACCCCACTACGATTATAAAAGATGTCTTCAATTCATGGGAGAATATTTTTTTTCTAAAAGTTCACTTGATTTTGTAAACCCAACCCCATAATCCCAAAGGCAGTGCATTAAATTATTACATTGTCATGGTTTCAGGGAATAAAATTATATAGGACCAATAAGTTTAACAATTTTAGAAAACCATATAACATACATCATACCCATATTACATTGGGAAATAAAAAATAAATCATAATTCTTGTAAAATACAAATAAATTGATCCCTGGGAACACATTCTATTTTTTAATCTACATATCCTAGGGAAAGGAAGATAATTAAGGGTGAGATAAAATGTTCATTAAGGGAAATTAAAATGTATTAAAAAATTAATCCATGTTCATAAGAATCATTAAAATGTAAATAACTTTCAAGACATTCAATATAAATATCCTGATAAGGAAAAATCAATATGGAATATCGATAATAGAAACACATATCATTTAATTGATAAAATAAAAATGGATTGCTTCCCTAGAAATTTGAATGAAAAAATATCAGGGAGAAAAATTATTATTTAAATATCAATAATGCAATTTCTTAGCTATTGGACATCATTTTTCTAAGGAACATGACACCATTACAATCATGGTTTATTCCCAAGACAGTTTAATCTACTCTGATTTATACAATTAATTCATCTCTCGAGACTACCGATTCATCAATGGTCACTCATTAACCAGTCACCAACCATTTTATTGTATGTACATGGAACTTCTCATATATTGAATAATATATTTAACTCATGAGAAATGTTCCTTATCAAATATATTTTTCAAGTAAAACATTTAGATTTATCAATATTTAAAATAATTTTCAAAGCGAACACTGTGTGTAAAAATGGTTTATGGTTGGGGAAATAACAATATCCATTGAATAAGAATATTTATATTTCTGGTAAATGTAATTTACAGTTATAATGATCATAAATAAGTGACTTTTCCATGATAATGTAAACTATCACAAAAGAATGTGATATTGTGAAGATAATTTTTACCATTGGGTAATTGTCAAGTCAAAACCCATTTGATGAGATAGTTCAAATTGAAACCGAAAATTAAATGAAGTATGAGTGGATCATGTTAATAAATTAATATAGAGATTTAATTACACTATAGTAATGTTAATTGGTTTATTATAACAAATAAGTCTCCATTGAATGCATATTGTGACGAAATCCCTCACCATGTGTAACTTTTTGGGTGAATTTCCATTAACCCTAATTATAATGGTTTTAAGAAAGTTATTAAATTATTATATAACCATAATCGTATTTATATTGTTATATATGACCTTATAATAATATCTTACTACACTTTCATTAATGATCATTCATTATTTTCATCGTTTCGAATAATAACAACCTAGTTTCATGAGTAAGTTTTGACTTGTTATATATTGGTTTTCTTAAGTAAATCATGATAAAATCATCTATATAATGTAAAATATGATATAAATATTTTTTATATTTATTATATCATTATTTATATTATTCCATAATGTTTGGCTAATGTAAATGAAATGCACTATTCTTAGAGGTGGTAGGTCCTAAGTACACATGAACTCTACTTTAATTTATTTTTCACATTTAAAATGTAAGGGATATGTATATATGTAAATTATAATTTTTTTATCATATAAATGTCATATATTTTAAATTTCTTAAACCATACTCAATACATTAAATGTTTAACATGAATGAGTCACATCGATTTGAGGAGGTTCTAGTCCACATTCATACAAACTAAGTTATAATATCCCTAAAAAAGGGAAAGAAAAAAGGTATGTGTTATATAGAAATATAGAATCATAATGAAAATATAAATATCCTAAATATCATATATTAATTATAAATCCATCATTACTTACACCCTTGAATAGTGGTAATGAAAAAATCAATGACATTAGTTCGAGAGGTTTTAGTCCACTGTACACATGAACGACGATTACGTATCACATTTGATAGATGTGTGTCAAATGTGTAGTAATAAATCATATAATAAAAACATATAGATATATTAAATATTTTTGGGATATTATATAATCATTATTTAAAATTAATTTCCATGGTGGGGATGTAATTGAAACAGAAACTGATTATTAAAGAACAATAAATCTTATTCGGTTAACTCTTTTTTATTTATACAAAAGTTATACTTGGAATTAATTATTACCAAATTGAGGTTTCTAGGTTGAGGGGATGTATTTTGGGACATTATTTAGGTATCTTACTATGATACAAAGGTATTTCTCGGTGTTAGTTAGTGGGAGGGGTATGTTCATTTTCATAGTGGAGGAGGAGTGGGATTGTTGTAAATTTTTGAAAGAGAGAAGTCCTTCCATGTTTTTACCATTTCATGTGGCACACAGATTTAAAAAGTTAACTGAAAATGGAGTAATGGGTATAAATATGTTCTTACAATGTATTTTGGACGTTTTTTATGTCATTTTGGCCCTTAGGATTATGATTTTTTTCCATTGTTAAGTTAATTTTTTTTAATCGCAATAATAAATTACAATTACATTCTCTATTTTTTTTTTGAAAAAAGGTGAACATATTTAAAATAAAAAATTATTATAATTTAAAATATGGAATCTATTTATCATATTTCTAATCACATTAGGGGAATAAATTAATTTCAAATTAATCTCAATGTTGGGATGAAAATGCTGACTTATAAAGTGAAAATGTATAAAACATTAGCGTGTTTTTATATACAATTTTAAAGTGAAATTAATTCTAATTACCGAAATTGAATTAATTGATTAATAATATATATATTTTTGATTTAATAAAAATTTAATTTAATTTATCAATATAGATTATTTTCACAAAAAACAGTTCTCAATTTAAATTTAGTATTTTTTCACTATTCATCAAAAAATGAAACATCATTCAAAAATACAAAAAAGTCACCCAATTATAATTTTGATGTTACACATTCAAAAATATTATCAATTTATTCAATTTAATTTATAAATGTATCATAATTTTGTATGAAAATAGATTCTCCCTTGAAATGTTGAAAATTAACTTTCTATAAATATAGGTTTTAAAGATTAAATTTGGTTTTTTCTTTTCTTATGAATATAATACATAGGAAAATGTAAACAATAAATGATTGAAAATATAAAATATATATTTTATTGAAATTATTTAATAAACGTAATTTATTTAATTTATTAAGACAAAACACTTTTGGGAGTATATTTTTTTTTAAAATACCTCTTTTATATTAAATAGGTTCTTATATTCATTTCTATATAGTTGGTAACCTATGAGTTTATTTTATATTTTAATAAACCATATATTATCATAAGATAACTAAAACTATTCATAAACTATAATTTATTGACTATTTGATTTCTTATTAAACTAAATTATAATACTTTTTATAATTTATTTTTGATCGATAAAACTTATTCTTACAGGTAATGAAATATATAGATGAAACACATTATTGTATGTGATACAAGATAACTCAATATATTTCACATTGGAAGATTTAGAAAATAATAAAAAAATGTGTATATATTTTAAACCACTAGAATTTAATATCCCCTTATATTCATAGGGTTTTTTATTATACAAGGTATAAAATATAATTTTATTACTTTATAATTTATGGGTGTCACATTCTATCCACCATAATTAAATTGAATCCACACAATTTAAACATGATATTGGAAATCAATGTATTTATATTTTAAAATAAAATATTTTTGAATGAAATGCCCCGTAAATAGGGTTAATAAAACATCTTATTAATTGAGGCAAATTAAAATGTGATGTCACCACAAAATGAGGCCTTAAAATAAGGGAACATTAGTTAAAAATTGGACATGGAAGATAAATCTAACAATCATTTTCTAATTGAGAGCTATATTGAACATGTTCATCTATATGATGATGACCAAAATCCAAAAACTATAGGTGTTAAAGAAGTTATTGATATCATAAAAAATGATGATAATAGGAAAATAATTTTGTTTCAAAACAATTTTCCTAGAGTTGGAGAATTACTTCACTCTATATGAATTCATGGAAATATAATTACATGATACATTTTAATTTCATAAACATAATCTCATCCTTAGCTTATTTATTGAACTATTTTTACTTAATTTTATAGAAAAAGTTTCATTAGATGGTGATGTGATACATTAACATATAAAAACTCATCAAATGTTTAGCTTATTCTACTTCATAAATAGTTACCCTAATGACCCTTGAGAAATATTATAATACAAATAATCATAAATAATGTCACTGAATTTATTAAATGAAATTATCACTAGCCACCAATAAAAATGATGTTGGTATTAAATGAATACAAACCAAACACGTGATCACCTTCATCCTTTATTGTCCTAAAACAAGGTAATATGTTTAATTACTATAAAACCTTATGAAAATATGAATGATTTCTTATTCCCTATGTCGAACTAGATTAATGTAAATATTATTTATATTACAAAAAATACATCAATCAGAGAATAAAACACATGGTTAACAAGACATTAATCTGTTCCAAGGTAATCTATAATATCCAATTTACATTATCTAAATCAAGTATCTATGTATCCAAAAATCATCATCTCAATAGGAGTAATATATTAAAAGTTTTATTTCACTTAATCATATGTTTTCCTTGATCACAACTTATCACTAAATCATTTTTCTTACAAGTAGGTAAAATTCATCAAATGCATTGAAGTATTGAAATAAAAGTACTTCTGTAAAATCCTTAATCATTTCACAACATTATCAATAGAAAAATATTAAAACATATTTAGTGGAAGGAAAAACAAAATAACAGTATTCACTCCACTGTGGATATATCAATCACATAAACGTGGGATTCTCCCATTGGACTCTTTTTTTGGTAGTCCTCCTTGAATGTTGGGGAATTCATTAGCACAGTTCCCCATATTCTAACTATTGTAACATTTAAAAAATGTTTTTTCCTTCTCCCCTTTTCATTATTTTTCACAGTTATATGTTTCTACAAACTTATAAAAATCTCCATATCATTTCCAGTATTTCCTAAGGTGAATATTTCAAAATAAATCATTTTTTTGGGAAAATCCTTCATTCTTTTACACCGATTATCTATTTTTTTCTATTCATTCATCTAGATATCATGCATCCCTTTGTTTTAATATGACTTAGTTATTTATTTCTTTATATTTATTGAAGATAAATCAACTTTATCATATGAATAAATTGTTTAAGACACCAACACACTTTATATACATTGTTTAATCTCTTTAAATAAGTGGTTAATAATTTATTGTTTTTGTTGCATTTGAAATCATTATTATAGAATACACCAATTGTAATAGAATCTCCATACTCTATAATACATTATTCATCATTCTACTTTAAAATAAATAACATTCTATTCATCTAAGTTTGTTTTTCATGAGGGATAGTATATTTAAAAAATGTGTCCTAAAAATATTTCTAATCCATTAGTTTATTTACTCATCCTGTTAAGTATTATAGATCCAATACAACCATTATTCAGCATCACTATTGAGAAAATACATTTCATGTGTATCCTTTTCCTTTTCACTCCATCCTAATGCAATGAATATATTATCCAAATATATAATTCATTTCGTAGCCACCATTACTTCAGTAGACCAAAAAAAATGATGGGGTCTTTATCACATTATGTTATCAATCATTAGAGAATCTCATTAGAAACTAGGATCCTCTATCCGGGAAAGGTTATGTGTCATAACATAATTAATATTTCCTAATATCTCTATTACATTATCAATTCATATACTATCTATTCCAGTATTCTCTAAATGGAAACAACTACATAGTCCACACGTATTGATAGCATTCTTCCTTCCATGAATCATTTCTAAACTACTCCACATACAAGATTAGATCATAAAATTTTGTAACATTATTTATAATTTGAAAACTAGTAAACCACATATAATAAATTGAAAACAAAATCCACAACTAATATCATTATATTAAAATTGGTTTCTTTGGGGATATCTTTATTCAAATCCTTCATAATAGTTAGTAATTAAATTGTGAACAATCATATGCATATCCCATGAGAGTTGCAATCCTAGTGTATAGTAAGATTTATTTTAGTGTACCACGTTACACACATGTCAGGCCTAACACATATTTTTATATTTATTACCCCTAGATACATATGTTCCAGTACCAAATTCACTTGTAGTAAGAAGGCAGGGATATATTTCTATGAATACCCATATAATCCATACCTTATAAAATTTAGAGTATGTTATTCTATACTCATGCTGAAACACAATATTAGGTTTATCTACTCAAATATATGTTTTATTAAATCTATTTCATAGTGATTCTAATAAACATCAATTGATACAAAATATAATGCCCAGACCCCAGAAGCCCATACCATGTGTACTAATTTATTAAGATAGAATCATTACAAGGAATAAAATCCTAAAGGGATGATTATTTTAGTAGTTTTTTATAACCAAATTACATACATGATACCAAAAATATATAGGGAAATATAAAATGAAACGTAATATAATGAAAATACTAATAATGTGCATCCTTGAAACACATTCAAAAATTACATTTTTATGTCATAAGGGAAATAAACAAATTAAGAACGAGCTCAAATTCACAATAAAGGAATTAAAATGGAATCAATAATGAATGAAAAATGATAACATCATGGAAATGTAAATTACTATGAAAAAATTACATATAAAAATATCTATAAGGCCAAATCAATAAGGCATTTTATATTACTCAAATACATACCATTTTATCAATAAAATGATTATGAAATGAATCCATATATTTTTAAAATCATAAATATAATGGAAAAATAATAACTAAATTACAATTAAGGGAAATTATTAATCATTGGATATCTTGTGTAACAGGCACATAATACCTCAATCATTATGATTTATTCTCAAGAGAGTTTAAACAACATTGATTTGGCCAACTGATTTATCTCATGAGACTTTTGATGCATCAAGCAGATTGCATTAACTAGTCCGCAACCCATGTAGTGAATGATAAAATCATTCTTCATATATCTAATAATTTATTTAACTTATAATAAATGTTCTTTATCATATATTCTTATTGATTAAACGATATAGATTTATCAATATTTCAATTAATTATCAATTTGAACACCTTTTATAAAAATTGTATACGGTTTTATAAATAATAATATCTATTTATTAAGAATATGTATTTTTATAATAAATTTTTTATAATAAATGTTTTATAAGAAATGGATTGTTCAATGATAATGTTAACAATCACACAAGAATGTGATATTGTAAATATAACTTTACCACTAGGTAATTCTCAAGTCAAAATTCCTTGGATGACATAGATTGAAGTTAATCATAAAATAACATTATGTATGACTAAATAACTCTATTACATGTATAATGGGATCTATATACACCACATTACGTTGAATTAGTTCATAATATCAAATAAGCCTTAGTGGAATGTAAATTGATACTGAATCATTTACCTTGTGTTTTATTTTTGGTGAAGGCCCTTTGAAATCGTGTATAATGGTGTTAAGAATTTTTTTTACTTATAACAGAAACATAATAATATTTATTGTATTATATATGATCTAATAATAATATCTTATTACTCAACTATTAATTTAAATTATTATTTTTATCATTTTCAGTAATAACTGCTTTGTCTTTTTAGTATTTTTTGACTTGTGATTTTTTGTTCTTTTTACGTTGATCACAATATAATATTCTAAAGAATGTATATAATGATTTAAATACTATATATATTCAATATATATTTATTTATATTAATCCATAATGTTTGGAGATATGGAATGAAATGCACCATTCATGTAGACATTAGGTTGTTCAAATGCTTAAACGTTACTTCTAGTTCATTTTCATATTTAAAAATGAATTCATATATATATATATGAGAATATTATCATTAAAGTATCATATTAATTTCATATATTTCATTTATTTTTATTTAAAACAATCTATAAGACATTCATGTATAGGATGGATTAATCACATTGCTTTGTGTACGTAGTAGCCCACAGGTCCACAAACGATGTTAGCATATTCCCAAAAAATGGAATGAACATGTTATGTGTTATATAAAAAATATTGAAGAATAAATTCTATATAAATATCATAAATATAATTTATAACCTAGAATTTCATCATTATTTACAACCTTGAATGGTGGTAATGGATGAATGATTAACATCGGTTCGCGAGTCAATAGTCTGTTGTACAGACAAACAACGATTGTGGATCACATTTGATGAATGTGTGTGAATGTATAGGTCAAAAAATATCATAAATAATATCATAATATTTATGATACTTATGTTGTTATATAATAATGATATATGAAATATTTAATGGCTGGATAAGTTAATTAATTAATAATTGATCGCAGAAGAACATCACCTCTTATTGAAGCAACTCCTTTAGGTTTATACCTAATGAATTCACTGAATTTACTTATTCAAAACGTGTTGAATAAATGACTATGTTTGTATTATGGGATATTATTTGGGAATAGTTTTTATTATCCTGATAGCATTATTGTTCTGAATAAGTTGGAGGGTTGTGTGTCTTTTTCTAGTGTAAGTGGGGGCAGTATTCTGTTATATTTTTTAATGAGGGAAGTCCAAACATAATTTTTCTCTGTAAAATGGATCAAATTGTAACACCACAACCCCTGTTACCTAGAGTCGGTCCATTATTACATAAAATTGGCATGATCCCAAGGGATCAAATCCCAAAAGACTAATTAGTTTAGTAGCCTTCAAAGTACTAGATACATACATAAGTTTTACATTACATTAAAAAATGAATAAAAACGACAAAAACATTGTATCCATTGAACACATTCATATCCCTTAGACTATCCCTGCAGGTCAGTCATTATATACTTCTTCGCATCTTGAGAAAAATAAATAATATAAATCGGTGAGCTCAGGTGCTCAGTAAAGTTAACTATATAGAAGAAAGATTCATAAATAAGCATAAACATTTAAAGAAATATATAAGACTAAAACAAAAGAATATTAAACATAAACATTAGCATAATATAGAAAAGTTAAATCAAATTATTACATATACTCCTTCACTTAGATATTTTACTAGTCAAATAATAACATGTAATATCAATAGCCAATTTCATAATGAAGGAATGCATAATTCTAGACATCATAACCACATAGTAAAGACCTCATGAAAAGACTGAAAATATGATTTTTTCAAGGCCTTGTGCCAAGACACTACATTGTCTTAAGATACCTACCGATGCATCGAGGAGCTATAGTGGGCTCGACCTGTCACATACAATGTCTGATGCATTCCTCATATGAAAAGGTTGAAACATTAGATAAACATTGATATTAAAACTAGCATATGAAATGTCAATACATTATTCATAAACCATGAATGGTTTAAAAATAACCCATCCACAGTGAAAAATATCCCAAAACCATCAATACAATAGATAATATTGTATCATAATATATCAACTTCAAACAAGTGTACAATCCATCAAAGGATGTTGACATAGATGAAATCAAAACTCTTTGAGGGAAATATCTCGGTCGATTTTGAAATCATTTAAAATTCAAAAAATTAAAAAAGAAATAATTTATTTTTAAAATATTCTTTTAAGACTGTATGTGAAGATTCATAGATGTTATAATGGCAGAAAATATCCGCAATTGCCATATATGTTAAAAAACATTCATTCCTTAATTTTGTCAAAAAGGTCATAAAGGACCTTGTTTTGAAAATGATGAAAATAATCCTTTATAAAAATTCTATAAAAATTCAAAAAATGTAATAAATGAATTTAACCCATAGTCTAAAAAATAGTAAAAATGTTTTGAACTTCATTTTTATGAAACACGGATTTTGATGATAAATAGGTCTTAGTAGATACTCACGTATAAACAACTTTGGTTAATAAAGAGATTGTATAATTAACCCATGCTGTGTAATTTTTCTTGATATAGGGTATGCTACACTCTTGTACAATGGTTAAATAATTTTTATTAAATTATTGAAAAACCATATACATAAATATGATATCATATATGATCTTATAATATTTATTTGTTAATAATATTTCTGTAGTATCATTGTTTCGGGTGTTAACTGATTTGTTTTACTTTATTTTTTTGTTATGTAAGTCATGTTGGTTATAAATAGGATGTATTTGATTCATATCCCGAATGATATTAATTTCCTAAACATTATTTTTAATCATAAAATTAAAATTATTCTTGAATGATTATGATGGGGAATGACTCTTATCGCGTTTGTGGAGACATTGGTTTGTATGTTTACAAAAGCGATAAGATCATTATATTGATGGTACAATCATATGTAATTGGATGGTATAGCATATATAAAAAATATATAACATGTTATATTTATTATTTTCATCATTTATAATCATTTTAATACAGATCCAAATAATTAAATGTTTGAATAACAAACAACACAACGACGTGGAGACGGTAAGCCGTATGTATGCATGTATGGTGACACGTCATTTAAATGATGGTTAGAAAATTGAATATGGTTGTACCATATTTATAATAACGTCAATGTTTGTATAAGGTTCTTGATTTATTATTTTGGTTTTGAAATAACAAATATAGAGGAAGTGGAAGATGAAAATAACTTTGAAAAAGGTGGTGAAATTTTTACCTCTTCTTCGGGTGTTTCCTTATTAGTTGATCAAAATGGATCCATAGGTTGGATTTCTAATTATAGTAAGGCCTATTGGTCAATGTGAGGGTAGTTTGGAGAATATTGTAGTAGGATTTGTCCGATACAACTAGCTTTGGAGGTGTGATTTTTTAGACAGGGGGATGTACCCTTTTATAAGAGAGGTGAGGGTCACTTTAGAAAGTTTGAAATATTATTTTATTATACGTTGATATTCAGTTTATAATGGATCGAAAATAATTTATTTCGAGGTTGAGGTTGGGATGGGTCGAAAAAATCTCAACCAATAGGTTTCAGACATGTTTAGGTCACCATAAAAACCTTATCTTTTAGATTTTACTCATAGATAAATAGTTTTACTTTAACAAAGTATTGTTGAATTATTATAATAAATTGTTAATAAACATACTATATAAAGCCAAGAGAACACCATGTAGTTAATTATTGATATATATAACCTTATCTACGTCCTTTTACCAATCCTTATATTTTTAGGAATATTATATCAATTAAGAAAATATTTTTTGATTTAAAAACTCATTTTTGTCAATTATGAAACTATTTGGTATTTTGTTTTGGTGAAAGTCATAACAACATTATCACTTTGAAAATATTTTATTTAATCAACCCAAACATGTAATATTAACCTATAATATTAGTGGAATTCATCATAAGTCTCAATTTACATTCATTTGATTATTTATAATGTCAATTCTTTTAATCATTAATTAATAAGGTTAATAATGCATCATTATTATGTCATAAATAAAATTTATTAATTAATGTATAAAAATTATATATAAAAAACTATTATGTTGGAAATATTTTTAGATTTATTATTTATCTTTTTATTCGAATTTATATTATGTATGACTATATATTATAAATGGATTGGATATTAAACATTGAATTAAACACATTTAACTCTTCTTTAAATAAAATAATAATAAATGTATTTATATAATCCAAGTGGACAAAATGGATCATATTTTATTAAAGTTGATTTTGGTTGAAATACACTTATCTAATAGAATTAGGACATGTTTTATAGTAATTATAATAACATTTTTACCTCTAATTAACTTATTTTATTTTAACTGTGGTAAATAAAATCAAAAGTTACTATTCACATAAATTATTTTCATTTTATTGAACCAAATTTTAATTAATGAAGTCAGAAGTTCATCTCAGATTTTTGAAAATCATTTCATAGAAATGGTAAAATTGTGTTTTATGCAAATTTGCAAAGGAGCATTGAAGGTGTGGAATAGATGGTTATAAGTTCAATAAAATTTTATATATCTAAAAATATTATAAAATGACTCCAATGAATTACATTGAACATATATAGGTATTATACATCTATTTTTACATAAAATAAATTAAAATAAAATAACAATTTATTTAAATAAAATGTTGTTTTTAAATAATAATGCAACGTTTTTCAGTATTCATAAAAAATAGAACTATTTTAGAAAAATACAAAAAATTCACCCTAAGAAAATTTTGATATTCTGAATCCAAAAATGAATACCATTTGGAAACATAAAATTTTTTAAATTTCAAAAAGTGAGTATCACTATTCATAATGGTTAATTTTATAGGTCGTGGTGTGTTAGAACTCGAAGATGCGTACAACGCAAGCTATTGTATTATTCAAAGAGAAGTGTACCATGGAAGCTTGGGGTGTTACATTCTTACATCTTTCAAATAATTTCATCCGAAAAATTTATAGAATGTTATAGAATAATATGATTCAGGTGGTTCATAATCCTTAGTTCCTCAGGTACCCACATTTCCCCATCCATCTTATGGTTTCTTCGTAGAAATTTCACCAGATGAGTCATCCAGTTACATAGCACTTGTTCTCTAGTATCAAGAATCCCAACAGGCTCTTAAGAATAAGATAGATCAGGTTCTAGTTCTATTTCATAATATATGAGTACATGCATTGGGTCTGGCATATATTTTCTCAAAATTGATACATGGAACATGTCATGGACTTTGGAATGACTTGGAGACATTTCCAAACGATAATCTACAACTCAAATTCGTTCTATAATATTGAAATGTCCGATCTATCTGGGACTTAATTTACCCTTCAAACTAAATCCCATACACCCTTCCATGGAGATTCCTTCAAGAAAACATGATCTTCTAATTGAAATTACAAATCATTACTTCAGTTATCAGCATGTATTCTTTCCCAAATTTGAGCTTCATTGATGTGGGTTTGGATAATCATAACATTTTCTATTGTTTCCTCAACAAGTTCTAGGACTGTGAGTTTTCATTCACCAACATCATCCCAACAAATTTGTGAGTGACATATCTTTCCATATAAGGCCTCATATGGTGGCATATGAATACATGAATGGAAGCTATTGTTTTAAGAAACTTTTACTAGAGGTAAATATTTATCCCAAATACCTTGAAAGTTATGTTTGGAAGATCTCATCACGTCTTCTATGGTTTGAATAGTCTGTTCTGATTTTCCATCAGTTTGAAGGTTATAGGTAGTGGTCAAATGAACTTCAGTATCCAGGGCCTTTTGAAGAAATTTCAATAATTTTTATGTAAAATGGGAATTTCAACCAGAAACAATCGATAGGGTACACCATAATGTCAAACAACTTCTTCAATATATAGTTTTTCTAAACATTCAAGTGGTAAATCTTCCCTTATAGAACATGTAATAAAATAAACAATATATTTTATCTTATTTAAATAAAATGTTATTTCTTGAAAATTATTATTTTATATTTTTGGAATGAACTTATTCTTTTAATCCAAAATAATTTTGTTTTATACATGTATTAGTTTAGTAAAATTATTTTAAATTATAATAAAATATTTAGTTTATATAGAAGTACTATTTGAGTTTTTGGGGAGTTACACTCTTTCCCCCATAATTAAATTTCCCCCTAAAAACTTGTTCATCAAACTCTATTTTTTTGAATTTTTTTCTTAGAATTATGAAAAACTATAAGTGTTAAAAATATTTACTCTACTAATAGTATATAATCACCAAATTTTTCTAGATCATTCCTTTGATACCAACTATTAGACCCCAAACCCTAGTTTCCCAAAGCCATTGCAAAAATATGATGTGCATTTTATTATAGAAGGAACTGAATAATTAAACATCACATTACAAAAACGATGATCTTTACCAGTCTAGGTTTTAGAAAATTAGATACAACCATTAAAAATTACCAAAACTATGCAAAAAAAATTAATTAAACAAATCATTCTTCAATGTGTTGCCTCCATAAAAGAATTACATTGCAATAATATTGTTATAACTATAAAAATTATTATTTATGTAGGGTGAGCATTAAATGTGACCACTAAGGTGTTTTCAAACTATAAATTAATAATTTTAATTAATTTCATTAAATTAAAATTTCATACATTAAAAGTCAATTTTGATAATGTATGTATATTTAATAAATAATTTTGAAAACATTCATTTCCAAAAATAATTAATGATGAATAGTGTATTGGGATTTCTCTTTTGAAAATAATAATTTATAGGTGGGTCATTCATGATACTAAAAATACAATTATAAAAACCATAATGTAAGGCCGCTAGACATAAGAGATATAGAAAAAAGTTACCTTATGTATTATGGGTTAACTTTCCATAACAATCACCTAACATGCTAGTACCAATTTTTTTAAAACATTTTTCAGGGACTATTCTTTCTCAATTTAATCCCAAAACATTTCAAATATACAAAATATTGATTCCTTAAATAAAAAACTAATCAAACATAATACATGTTACAAACAGAACCATTAGAATTTCTAAAACAGTATTTAGAAGATCCCAATCGTTTTAATAAAAATTACTATTTGATAACTCTAATTCAACAAAAAATGAAATTTTTGTTTGTATACTATCAAAATGCATGTAATGTCACATATGAAATAGATAATGGGCATACCAATTCATGCATGACATGTCAAGGGATCCAGAAGAATGTTTTCACTTAAAATAACATCTTGAATCCTAATTCCACATAAATTGATAATAATTATCAAGGAACGCATGTAATTTTTAAAATAAGGTGACTTGATGAAGTGGAAATTTACATAAATTTTAAACACTAATTTGATGATTGAAATTACCATTTTTAACTTCTAAAAATAAATAAGAAAGATTAGTTATACATAGAAATATATACAAATAAGCATACATAAGAATATGTATGATTCTATATATATATATTTATATTTCGATTGAAAAAATTAAAAACACAAATCCCTTACAAAACAGGTTTCTGGAATTAGGGTTTTAAAAAAACCATAATCTAATCTATTATTAAAATTGAGTGTTATATATGTGTATATATACATATATATACACAGATATATATTTATATATCTATATAAATTTGTAAAACAAAAATAATTTGGTAATATAAAATAAACCCTTACAAAACACAGGTTTTAGATATTCTGTTTCAAACAAGAACCATTTATATATATATCAAAATGGATTGATATACATCTATATATATTCATGTAAATGCACACACACACACACACACATATATATATATATCACCTTTGTAAAATAATAAAAACCTGAATAACTATAATAAACTCTTAATTAACATAAGCATGAGAAATAAATGATTTAAATCAAAAGCCTTATATTATATTTATAAAAATACTTAATCATATAAGAATATATATATATATACTCATATATATATTAATATATTTATGTCATTGTAAAATTAAAATAACATGATAAAACATTTAAACCCCTATAAAATATAGGTTTAAGAAATAATAATTTAAATAAAACCCTTTTCACACACATATATATATATATACTGAATATAGATTGTTATATATGTGTATATAATCATATATACAGACACATATATATGTAACCCTAAAATAATTTTAAGAATAAGAATAAACCATTATAAAATAACATTGAAATTAAATCCCTTACCTTGGTTTGGATCAACGAGGGATATAGAGTTGCTGAATTTTCAAGTAGGAAGCAGAGGGGAGTTAGGGAAGAAGAGGGCTAGGTAGAAGGTGTGGGTTTAAATAACTCCAATCACATTATTAAAACAAATAAAAACCATGCAGGTTGAAAAGAATTATTTTAAATGTATTGGTATTTAATTTATTTTATATCAATGGATTCTGAAAGAAGTCATGGGAGATGATAAGTCATGGATTCAGTTTTATTTCATTATATCTTATTCAATTCATTTTAGATGTAAAACAAGAGATGGGAAAAGGAAGAAAATGAATTTCATGATGGAGAAGGGAAGGGAAACAAAGGTTGAATTCTACTGGTTCAGCGCAACTTGTTGTCCAGTAGAGAAGACAAGCCCCTTTATTTTAATTTTAGTATTTTTCTAATTTTATTTTATTTGTTCTGTTTTTTAAAAAATTTCCTCCTTTAAATTTTCCCATACTTTTGACTTTTCTAAGAGTTATGGATCAATTTTATACCTTTATTGACTTGTGTGTCACATTTCAAGATTCAACTCCATCTTAAAATATGTTTATTTTATATTCTGTTATATCTATCTCCAATCAAGATTTGAATTATATTATTGTTTTATCATTATTTTACAATATTTTGGATTTTTTTGTAAGAAAATATATATTTTAAAAGAAATATTAAATTCTTTTTTTAATCATCAATTAAAATAGGTTTTTAAAAAAACAATCACACACACCCAAATGCGTTTTGTATTATAATATAATTATATATATTTATATATATATTTTTAAAATTAAAAAATTTTACATAAAAATAATTATATATTTTTATAATATATTCTCTTAAGAAACATGTTAAACCCTTGATTATTATTTCAAATATAATTTTTATTATCATTATAATATTAAAACTAATTATAACATTGACATTTTATTTATGTTAAATTGAATGTAAATATTTTTAATTATAATTTTTATAAATAAAAAAACATTCTTAAAAATAAATAATATATTTTAAATTATTATAAGAGAATAATATTTCGTAAAATGTAATATTTTTTATTTTTTAATAAAACTTATTATGATTACACCAAAATATTTTAGTTTAATAAAATTATTAATTAAAAATCATTCATTTAATTTATAATAAAATACATATTTACATAAATTAGATTTATTATTTTAATTTCATGGGGTGTTATAATAGTGACACATGTGACTTGTTGAACTCGAGGTAATGGTTTTTTAATTTTAATTATATTTCCCAAAGATAGATAACCTATTCAATACTTAATTTTTTTCGGAATATATAATGTCGATGAATCTATTATATGATTATAAAAATTATATTTATGGGGATTTACATATCGATTATAGGATCTCACTTTCATGGGGTTTATAGTTTCAATTCACCAAAGCAGTCAGAGATTTTTTTCTCAATTTTCCATCTTTGATATATTTGTTATATTATACGTCTCTTCTTTTGTGGGGTGTATATAATTACCATTTGACATGTTAAATCATTAAAATTATTATTTTCATGATATTATAAGGTTCGTTTTACTTTATTCATTCATGGGGATAAGGATTCAATGTTACTAAACTGGTAAGAGTTTCATGTTAACATCTCATCATTTTTGTGGATGGTTAGTGATGAGGTATCTAATGTTGAAATCATTTAACATAACACTATATAATTATCCCAATTATTATACTCCTCCATTTATATCAGGTTAATACATGTTTTAAATTCATTTTACTCCATTTATGTACTAGGTATCCCAAAAAATGCCTTTATGAATAATCATCTTTTTGATAAAAAACTCATTTTTCCCTAAAACTATTTTCATAAAAAGATTTTAAGAAATGTTTTCAAATATGTTTCTCCAATACAAGAGGTTGTTTTATGTGAGGAATGTTTTAAATTATTTTGCAAAGAATTATTTATAAGAATAAACGATATTTTCAAATAAAAGTATTTTCAAAATGTATTATTAGTTCAAAAGTGAGTTTGAAAAATAAAAATGGTATTTTCTTGAATTTTTATTCCATTATATTTAAATGGTATTACCATCTATACAATTAAACAACACTTTCTATATTTATGTATAAATTGGGATATTTTTTTATGGCACCATCCTCATTATTTTTTATTTATTTTTTTTGTTTAATTTGGATTTATACCGAACATGTTTTTTTTACATGGGTTAATCATGTTTCACAGAGATTGTTACTGCTCAAATTTATTTTCAATAGGTTAATCGTGTATCAAATATATTTTTAGTGAACTTGTTTATATACTATAGTTTAATAATTTCCCAATGAGACTGTCCAATAACCCATTTATTTTCTAGGGGATTATAATATTTCAATTTGATATTTATGGAACTCCTTTCTATTTTTCATGGGTTAATCTTTTCCCAAATATAATTTCATGGAACCTATTTCCATTCTATGGGTTAATCATTTTTTAATGTGATTTTTATTAGACGTAATTATTTTCAAAATTTTAATAATGTTTTCAAATGTATATATTTTGTTTCAATGATTTATGATGAAACTAATTTTCTATATTCTTTACACTTGTTGTGGTTATTAAAAATTCTAAATGGTAGGTGTTCCAATATTTCATCGGGTGAGCCCGTTATAATTTATACATTGGGTAACATATTTAATAATCCAATTCATTGGGTTGTGATTATATTCTTTGATTAATTATATTGGTTATTGTTTTATGGTTATTCTAATTTTAAGCATTCTATAAGGGTTCTATGAGGCAATTTTCCATGATGCCAATATATTTTATATATTGTTTAATTATATTTCAATTGCTCTAGATTGGTATCGCATGCCTCAAGATTATTGTATCATATAAATCATTCTTTTATTAACTACTTGTGCTAGGTTTTCATGTTTGATTATCTATGTATTTATGGTTTAGATTAATATTTTTATTTATTCATTAAATTTGATTATGTTAGAATTCTATATTCTTTTCTTATGATCACTATTGAAATTAATTGGATAAATTATACATTTTCCCTTACTGGTCATTTGATTTCAAGCATATTGTGTTCAGTATTCCAAATGTTATAAATAAATAGTTTAAACAAATTACTAAAAAAATATATTTTTTATGGTTTTTGATGATGGATAATTGTGAAAAAGAAAACCAGGTTTATGTTGAAAACCCGATCATTGAAAGTAATGTTAATTTTTTATCATTGAGTTTTTCTAATTATATAAATCTATAATCCCAAAAGTTCTTTTAGGATGTAAATGATCCAATTTTTTTGTGACTGTTGGATTCAAAAAAATGTGTCACGAAAATTAGTATCAAATATGGAAATGTAATGTTTATGATATTACGAAATATTCCAAGAGTTAAGATTTAAGGATGTCTTAATAAACAATAAAAAAAGAATAAAACCATTTACATGTGAAATTTGTAATTTGGGATAGGTTTTGAAGTTTAATGAAAAGAGTATAATAGAAAATTACTGCTGATCATTCCATGATCAATAATTTGATTTAATTACTTTGATTAATGAAATTTATTGGTGGTGTAAAACCAAGATGATGATTCACTTCTATCCATCTAATTTTTATGGAGGGATAGATACCTAATCACACTAATTCCTCATGTCTATTTGACAGAAGAAAGAAATTATATTCGCAATTAAACATAATATGAGAAGACACTTAATATCTATGGTTGAATGGTTTTTAAATAATGAAATTTATTTTATATTATTTCAATAAATTACATTTAAATAAATAACATATATAGACCAAACAAAAAGTAATATTCTATAATAAAAATAACTCATGTTAATAGTAAAAAAACATCATGAACTCACTCTTTAATTTTGTATCATAATCACAATTGTCTCCCTTTTATTAAGCCTATATCTATATGTGGTGAAGGTTTGGGTAGATATTTTTCTTTGTTTCAATTCACCCTATGTGGAAAATGAGCTCAAAAAACTCAAAGGTGATGAGTGGAATACTTTATATCTCCAAAAGGTAATTTCCACCCTTTGTTGAACTAAAAAATGATAGTCCCAAGGATCCAATTTTTAAGAAATTAGATATAGTGTTTTCCACATGTATATTTACCAATTCCAATTGTATCTATATTTTTTGAAAGTAATCATACTTATCCTATTTTTTAAAAAACTGAAGATATTATTTTGGATGTCTCCAATATAATCATGTAATATATGAGGTCTAGTAATTATTTATATTGAGAGACACTATGACAATAACAATAAAAACTCTTGACATCATCAAGTTCTAGTTTTATAAATATATCACTACATTTAAGCTAATAGAAAAACTAACTATTATTTGCTTCATTCAAAAAAATTCAGAACACAAAATTTTTCATTGATCCAAAATATTTTATCTCATTTTCATATAATTTATTTTTCCTAAATGTGAAATTATTTATACATGTTTTATTGGGAATCCATGTAGTTTGGAACATTTTAATTCAAATACATATTAAGTTATCTAAATCAACTCCACCAATGATGTAAAATTTAAAGCTAGTGAAATTTCAAATATAAAATTTACATAAAATTAAATAACTGAATTAAATTAGAAATGAAATTTATTATAACCAAATAATTATTTTATTTTCAAATAATGTGTAGTAATAAGATAGAAAAAGGAACCATAAAAAATAGAATCATAGAAAATTACTGATTTATGAAATGACGAAGGTTGTGGGTTTCTCCATTCATGAGGTTTACCCCTACACGAGGGAAAATATCTCAAGATAGGGAAGAAAGTAATCTACACTTCAAGGGATTCTGTGGAAAAAATGAAATCAATAACTTCGTTCGTATCTTTCTAGGTGAAAGGGAATCTATGGAAATATTTAAAATACTTGTGCACCTAAGGATAAGATAGATGATTTACCATGGTGTGGGACCTAAGTCATGCAATTTTTTTTTGAATTATTATGGAGTCTATTTCAACTACTGCAAGACAAATATTTTAATAACTGCAAATGGACTGGACTACTAATATAACATTATTTTTTTCTTAGAGAGAGTCCCCACTTCCATTATACGTAGTGAAATTATGGAAAACAAAGCCACAAGGATCATGAAACATTCAACCATCCATTATAAAACAAAGACTACAAGATCTATCTATGTTTAAATTTGTTATCTTATGGGAAAATTTCAATATAAAATAGTTAAAACCACTAATATTGGTTTAGAATAGAATAGTTAATAATTATGCAATCGAAATCTCATATACTGAACCAACCTAATCAACAAAATTCTATCTCAGATACTAATTATAAGATATTCTGTGATAGAATATTACAAAATCCTATTTTGATTGATATAATGAAAATTCTTTTCACTATATACTAGTGTAATTCCATAGGATTTTTTATATTATGTGGATTAACATGGAAAAAACTAAATGTATGGTGATATCTCTATAAGGTACAATAAGCATTCAATTATTTTCATATATTCTATAACACCATCTTTATCTCCATCATCATCCCCTAATAACCTCATGAAGGTATTCATAGATGCCTTTATCATCCAATAACCCTCAATTATAAAAAATATTATTATCTATTTGTAATATTTTTAACTCGAAATAGACATTCCATGTTTTACATGAGATACCTATAAACAAGGAAATAATAATAGTCCCTAACCATATACATATTTATTTTCTATATCATGTATTACATAAATATAATCCATTGTGATTTATCAAATCCACTAAATTTTAGGTTTTCTACAAAAATTAGAACCAATATCCTTTTTATATTCCAATTTAAATATAAATATTGTTATTTACTCTTTATTTCTGGAATATAGGATTTCACAAGTATTGATCCATCATAGAATATGATGTTCTTGGTGTATTTTATCCCATAAAATACTTTATTTAATTGATATACTTTTATATCATATATATCAATACAAGTTGTCTTTTTCTAAATATATTGTCTCTCCATAAGAACTCCTCTATGAAATGATAACAAAAAATCTATTTTCTAAATCATAAATACTCATTTAACATCCACTTCAATGAATAAATAAATAGCTTCTAACTAGGATATATTTGAAAATTCCACTTCAACATAAATTCCAACAATTTGGGAATAGCCCTTGCATACCATCCCAGATTAATTTTTTGTCCCCTCCACATCTTCATTGAGTTTGAATCAAAACACCCACTTATTTTCAATGATATATTTTCATTATATCGCTGTGAAAATTTCCAATTTTTATTCCATTATATTTTTTCTAGATCATTAGGAATATATTTCTCCCAATAAACATCTTTCATAGACACATCGAAATACATATGTTCTATATTATATAAAAATGATGTTTGTTATAGAGTCTTAATTCACTATATTTTTGATAGAGTTATCTAGTCACTAATAATATTCCCATCACAAATATAAGATCAACATCTTTCCATACATGTGACTAGTGAACATAATATTATTTTCTTAGCATTGATTTATTTATCTGTGTTTTTTATTCAAAAGTTTTCCCCCATATTCTCCCCTCTTCGGCATAACAGTACTTAAATATTTTATCACTATTTTATTTTCAAATAACTAACCATACTGTTCAATCTGATCATTTTTAACAATCATTACATATTGGAATTCCAATGTGTTCCTAGTCATTCTATTATAACATTTTGAGACATTTATTATGAATGAATAACTATAGAAAAATCATTCATATTAGATATATTTATTGATAAGATTCATTTCTATGTTGAAAATAGACCATTAAAATTATTAAATATGAAATTAAATTAGTGTTAAATTATTTCCATACCACATCTGATTGGGTTTATTCACTAAATTTGGATATAAAAAGTCTGTATTTGAGATTTACATTGATCAAAGCATTGATTCCTTCCATCATGTCTCTGGTTGAACCCTCTTGGTGATAATTTTATGAGCCATGTAATTATTATTCTAGTTCCAACTATTAATATAATCTTTTTATTAGGAGATCCCACCACTATAACATGGTTTCTTATATCATGATTGTTGAGATATTCTTCGACCTTATTATTAGTGAATTTCATACATTTTTCTGTATGTGATGTCTATATTCTTAGTCAAATCCTCTGATCTACCTAACTTTGAAATCAAGTAATTCACTTGAACAAGTTGAATTTTGAAATTATTACCCTTATATTTGTAATCCTTGTATAATAATTAATTAATATCATAAATTCCCTTTTCTATTAATGGATATTGGTGAAATTATCCCACAAACATCAACATGTTCAAACTCAAGAAATATCATTGACTTTTTATAGTCAATTTGGATGTTTTTCTATTGATTTTATCATTTTGAGGAATATTGAATATGTGTGTGTAATCACATGAGTATTTTGGTATACAATGATCTCTTAAATTTTTAACTAAGTCTTATAATGAATTTTAGTTTAAGTGGCCATGACTTTTTGAAAATAACTTTTTATATTCCTCCATAAATTGAATTCACTTATCATATTTCCATCTAATAGGGTATATATTACACTTTATATTCTCCCCTTACATCAAAATCATAAAATATATTCCATTTTTATCATAAACTTATTGTCGTAATTTCCCACAAGCCCCATGAAAAAAATAGGATTACACATACAAAAAATTTGTCCAATCCCTTTAACCACTATGACACTCATGAACCTCAGATATTTTAATCTACTTTCTGATTTTACAAAACAAATTACCATCAAACCATCATCACAAGAAAAAAAAATATTTCTCTTATTTTATTTTTCATTTGAAATTTTCTTATAATAATGTATGTGAGCTGAATCCACTATAAAGGATCTAAACTCTTTCTATATCCATTTCAATTAAGTAAACGTGTAGAAATTTTCCATCTTTGTATATTATTTCATGATCAATGTATGCTACCTCACTTCATTTTTTATTGAATTATATTATTCCATATATGATTCCATTTGTTCTCAATCTTATTTTATTGAAAGAAATTGAATATAATATTTTATGAAAAATTATGATTCATTAATATGATAATGTCTCCTCTTCTATGTTTCGATCAACAAACATACTTATACCATTTATGGGAAATTTATGGATTTTTATCTAAAACCATCCTTGAAAAAAATATAGATATAAAAAAATATAAATTATAGTAATTTTTACATTACATATTTTAGCCCAAAAATTTCATTTTTTATATAGAACATACATTTAATTTACACCTTATCATTACAGAATACTAATAATGGTTTCGTGGTATATAATTATCTTCCATAACTAAATTTCATGTGATATTTTTGGGCATTCATGAATACCCAAAATCTACCTTCTTTTAGGGTAAGAGATTTAACGATTTTACATAAACAACCACTAATTTATGAATTTGATAAATCACATAAATTGATTTTAATTTATATTCAAAAAAAATACACTTGTAAACATGTTAATACAATTTTCTTTGCGTCCCCATCTTCTAGATTAGTGTTTTCACATCCCTAAAATATTGACTGTTGATTTCTGATGTACGCCTGTCGTGGGGCGTGGAAAAACAATATTTTATTTACCTAAGTATAGTATAGCAGTTGATCCTAGGTAGTCTCCCGAAGAGGAGTGCACACAAAACAAGGTTGTCACTTTTTGTTGGTTTTCTTAAAAAGATTGGTTTTAATTAATTTGAATGACTATGAGAGAAACAAACAATAGAAATTGATTGATTTTAACAAATTATAAAGATGGTGATCGGATTAGGTTTGGCTAGACTTAGTATTGTGCTATCATGGTTTCCAAATTTTATCTCTTCTTCTTCCTTAAACTGGTAAGAGAGATGTGATGAGAAATTTTCCTTTCTAAAACCATAGATTGTTCTATCCTCCTTCCAATGTGTTTAGGGTTGTAGACGGTCTCTTGATTAATTAGAGTAATCTCAGACCTGTAATTATTGTTCCCTAATATACCAAGATTTCAACATACAATCCTACACATGTGCTTGACAACCGTCAAGCAATCACCCCCCAACCCTAATCATGTTCCACCGTATACAGATTAGAATTGGGTGGAGGGAGATGTGATCATCGACCAAAGAAATTTATAATTTCATAATAAAAACCTTAACACAACCGCATTTGGAATTTAATACTGAATTATGAATTGATACCAGAAGAAGAAAGAAGAACAAATTTTATTAATTTCAAGCACAAAAACTCAAGCACAACACATATGTCCAGCCTCCCCTCTTTCCGATCACTCAAATGAAATTACCCCTCCATGGATGGGGTAAGCGAGATAATTCGGGAGAAGAGAGAAATTTTAAAACAAAAGAAATAAAATAAAAATCTGAGAAGTTCTACTCCTTGGTGCCCTAGAAGGAATGGGGTGGAGAATAGGATGTCTTGAGGGGGAGGAGCTCTCCTCCTTTTATAGGCAGAATTTTACCCCCGAAAGATTGAGCGTTTTAGACCTGATTAATGGCCTCTTAACACGTTACACCCTTCATTAATGTTGTGCACAATTATCTTGGCCGTCTCTCCCCAAAAGTTCATCTCATTTGCAAACCGGATGGAGGAGTTATGAATTTTTCATTCTCGGTTTCTGTTTCTGGATGAAGTTTCCAGGATGGTTCCTCCAAATATATGTCATTTAATGGACTCCTTAATGACTTCCAAACTTCCCCAAATTTCTTGTAGAATCTCCACTATATGTCCTAGTCATATACCAGGTTGAAAAACATAAATTAGATAATTGTAGGCCGAGTTTTATGTCCTTTATGTTGGGTGGGTCCACGCTGTCCGCCCGGAAAAATTCCCAACTTCAATGAATTTGTAGACCCTTTAGATGGCCGAATCAGATCCTGGTCCAGAAGAAAAAAATGATCTAAATAAAATAAGGATTATAACAAAATTTTAATCAGAAAATTTTGAATTTTATTTATCCAAAAATGACCGAAATACCCCTGACATAAAAATCTGTCAAAAATCCAGAAATAGTCGTTTTTCACATTTGTGTTCAAAATAACACTAAAACCTAAAAACATGAAAATTACCCATCCAATAACACTTTTTTGGGAGTATAAACAATGATATTCAATATAAATTAATTGAAAATATTTGCTCTATCAATTCCCCCACACTTAAACTATGCTTGTCCTTAAGCATAAAATCTCAACATGGAATTCAAAGGGCACCAATGTCACCAATATTTAAATTTCAAATGGAATAAAATCAAATGATTATCAATGTCCAATCAAATTTTCCAGTTCCACAAAAATAACAATTTAATTTCCCATTTTTCAAAAAAACAATCAATTCATGCATTTTACTTTCCCCCATTGAAAAATAATGAAGCTTCTCCTTTCATTCATTCAAGCTTCTCAATTTATTATTATTAAACATGCCAAATCATGACCTACCTCACTTTGAATATTTTCTCTCATCACTCATGATACAATTAATAGTGGAGTTATTCTCATATCATGAGAACATGCTCCTTACCCATAGGCTTGTAATGTAACTACTTTCTCCACTTTGTAAAGACAAAACACACATAAAATCACGAGGACTTGCAATAAAGGTTCAAATGACTCTGTGGATTAGGGTTGGTGGGTAAATGATTGAAATAATTTAAGGCCAGAAGTAGGAGGTTTGACTCTTAAGTACAATGCATGATTAATCAAGTGAAAACACAAGATGAACCTCACTCAAATCCCCTCGAAATGTGAATCACAAAACCACTCCCCTTTAAATGACATGGGTCATGAGTCAATAAATTATTACAAAGAATGATATCATCCATGTTCTCCCTGTTTTTTTGTAAAGCTCCAGAAAGGCACAGCTTTATTTTTTCTTTTTTTTTCTTTTTTTATGGAGAACCGGATGAAATGAAAGAAGCATAATGAAATGATGAATCATGCCCAATTTTCTAATAATACATTGACCAAAATGATGACGCACACATTACACCACCCAAAAATGATACATATCCCAAGGAACGCACACGAAAGGCCCTTCCCCCACACTCAAACTTGAAATTACCATGCAAAAATACTAAAAGTGCAGGTAGGTAAGGAAAAATTGGATTTTAATGTGGCTTAAACCTATAAGGCAATTCATAACATCTAAGGGCTTACGAAGGATAAATGTAAAGGTGGGTCTTAGGATAAAATGTGGCTAGCCAAAGAGATGCCTCAATAATTTTATATGTGGTTTTGTACAGTCATAGCTTTGACAAGTTTCAATACAAGTTTTAGCAGGTGGAACGTCCCAAGATCACTCAAGAAATATGCTCAAGATAAAATAGGAAATATTTGGTCTAGAAATCCTCTCAGGAATGAGAATATGATATTGGACAATCACTTATGGCATGATTAATAATAACAAATTAATTCGCATGAATTTCAGAAATTCGAAGAATGAAAAATGGAAGGGAAATTTAATTTACATGAATTAATTAATTCCCTTAAATCATGAGTCCTTATTTCAATATCCTTGCTTCACTTTAATCATCCAATTATCCATTTTAATCATTCAATCTCATTAACATTGAAATCTAAAACATGGCATCACAAGATTCCTAAGAAACTCATGTATCCTAGAGAAGTCATGGAAAACATGAATTCAAGCGTGGGCGTGCCTTTTTTTGATTAATTTTTTAAAAGAATAAAAAAAGTAGGGAATAAAGTCGGATAATATAGAATTGAAACTCATACTCCCCTGTCAAATGGATCCTTTTCTTCACGAAGTATAATCCCACAATACCCTCTTCATTAATGGACCTGAAAAAAATGAAAACAATTGATAGTGCAGGCTCATTCAATCATGCCGGTAAATGACTAAGAAGACAAGTGGAAAACGGGGGGAAATGCGGGTTGCCTCCCGGTAGCGCCTTTGTTTAATGTCATTGGCTCGACAAAACAAAACAATTTTTTTTAAAAAAAAAATCTCTTGGACTACAAGATTTCCTCCCCCACACTTAATTTATGCAGTGTCCTCAATGCATGTAAATTTATGTCTCAAAAAGTTGGAGTTACTGCATTTAATCAAGTGTAATGGAATGATGCAACCTGGTAGGTGTTCATTTGTATTCAGGATGAAGGAGTGTGATCTCCTCCACTGGTTCTTGAGGTACGGTCCCATGGAACTTCTTTAGCCTCTGCCCATTTATAGTGAATGGGTTTCCTCCTCCTTCCTTTTTAATCTGCACAGCACCAAAGGGATATACATGAGTAACAGTAAAGGGGCCTTCCCATTTGGAACGAAGTTTACCTGACATAAGCTTAAGTCTGGATTTGAAGAGTAACACGTGATCTCCAGGGTTGAAGGTTCTTGGTTGAATTATCTTGTCATGGGCCATCCTCGTTCTCTCTTTATAGATCATTGAGTTTTCAAAAGATTCCCTTCTAATTTCCTCTAACTCCTGCAACTGCAATCTTCTTTCTTTCCCAACTTTCTCAAGGTCCAGATTCATCTCTCTGACCGCCCAGTAGGATCTATGCTCCAACTCCACAGGAAGGTGGCAAATCTTTCCATAGATCAATCTATAGGGACTCATCCCTATCGGTGTTTTGTAGGCCGTCCTGTATGCCCATAATGTATCATCTATCTTTTGGCTCCAGTCCTTCCGGTTGGGTTTAACAGTATTCTCTAGAATGGAATTGATTTCTCTATTAGAGACTTCTGCTTGGCCATTTGTTTGGTGATGGTATGGGGTAGATGTTCTATGATGTACCCCATACTTCTTCAGCAATGCTTCCATTTTCCTGTTGCAGAAATGAGTTCCCTGATCACTGATGATTGCTCGTGGCACGCCAAACCTACAGAAAATGTTAGCCCTATCAAAATCACAAACAAATTTTGCATCATCAGTTCTGGTTGCTTTTGCTTCCACCCATTTTGAAACATAGTCTACCACCAAAAGAATATATGAATTTCCAAATGACATTGGGAATGGTCCCATGAAATCTATGCCCCAAACTTCAAAAATTTCACAAAATGTTATTGGTTTTTGTGGCATTTCATGTCGTTTGGATATGTTACCAGAAAATTGGCATTTTTCACATCTTTTAAAAAATTCATATGAATCCTTGAATAAGGTGGGCCAGTATAGTCCAGATTCTAAAACATTTCGGGCAGTACTCTGAGGTCCAAAGTGGCCTCCACATGATAATTTATGACAAAATTCAAACACTGATTCAATTTCACTTCTTGGCAAGCATCTTCTTATGATTTGATCATTACAAATTTTCCACAGAAACGGATCTTCCCAAATGTAAAATCTTGATTTAGATTTCAGCTTATGTTGTTGATGAGAGCTTAGATGAGAGGGTACCTGAGATGTTACCAAATAGTTGACAATGTTGGCATACCATGGTACTTCACTGTTGATGATGTAGAGTTGTTCTCCAGGAAGCTCATCATTAAGTGGGTTCTGCATTGGTATTTCTGTTTCAGTGATGTGGGGTAGTCGACTCAGATGATCAGCCACTTGATTTTCAGTCCCCTTCTTATCTTTGATTTCCAAGTTGATCTCTTGTAAGAGTAGCATCCATCTCACCAACTGTGGTTTAGTATCCGCCTTTTTCATATGTACCTAAGAGCTGCATGATCAAAAAAAAAACAACAACTTTAGTGCCCAGAAGATATGATCGGAATTTATCTAGTGCAAAAACGACTGCAAGGAACTCCTTCTCTGTGGTTGTGTAATTTATTTGTGTTTCATCCAAGGTCCTTGATGCGTAGGATATGACTTGAGGTTTGCTGTCAATTCTCTGTGATAGAGCGGCTCCCACTGCTTGGTTGGATGCATCACAAAGTATCTCGAAAGGGTAATCCCAATTGGGTGGCTGCATTATTGGTGGTGTTATCAGCCTTTCCTTTAATTCATCAAATGATTCCCTACATGCACAATCAAAATTAAAGTTAGCATCCTTTATAAGTAATCTTGAGAGAGGGAGAGAAATCTTACTGAAATACTTGATGAATCTTCTGTAAAATCCTGCATGCCCTAAAAAGGATCTAACATGTTTGACACAAGTTGGATATGGTAAGGAATTTATTACATCAACTTTTGATTTATCAACCTCAATCACATTTTTGTGAAATTATGTGCCCCAACACTATCCCTTTTTCAACCATGAAATGACATTTTTCAAAATTTAAGACAAGGTTCTTTTCAATGCATGTTTTCAAAACATTTTCCAAATTTCCCAAGCAAAGATCAAATGAATTGCCAAAAACTGTGAAATCATCAAGAAACACCTCCAAGAAATCCTCAATGTGGTCCGAAAAAATACTCACCATACACCATTGAAATGTACCTGGGGCATTGCATAGCCCGAAATGCATCCTTTTATAGGTGAATGTTCCAAAAGGGCAGGTGAAGGTTGTCTTCTCCTGGTCTTCTAGTGCAATTGGTACCTGAAAATATCCTGAGAATCCATCTAAAAAACAGTAATGAGTATTTCCAGCTAACCTTTCAAGCATCTGATCAATGAATGGAATAGGAAAGTGATCTTTTCTGGTAACTTGATTTAGCTTCTTGTAATCTATACACACTCTCCACCTGTTTTGTATTCTCATGGGGATCAGTTCATTTCTTTCATTTGTGACAGTGGTCAGGCCAGTTTTTTTGGGGACTACATGAATTGGGATGACCCATTGAGAATCATAGATTGGGTAAATGATATTAGCTACTAACAATTTCTCAATCTCTTTCTTAAGGACCTCCATGATTGTGGGATTGAGTCTTATTTGAGGTTGTCTAACTGGCCGAGATTCACTTTCTAAAAATATCCTGTGGGAGCATACCTTAGGGTTGAGTCCAGGAATATCACCTAAACTCCATCCTACAGCTTTTACATTCCTTTTGAGAAGGTCAATCAATGTTTTCTCTTGTAAATGGGATAGGTTATTGGCAATGATTACTGGGAATTTCTCCCCTTCCATTAGGTAAGCATACTTCAAGTCACATGGCAAAGGCTTCAGTTCTAAACATGGGGGTTGTTCAAGGGATGATATTTCATTTAGGTTTCCTACTTCTAATGTTGAATTCTCAAGAATAATATTACTTCCTTTTAACAAATCATCGAAAAAATCATATTTTACCTCATCCTCCAACATGATATCAGAATTTTCAGGTTCATGGGAGTTATAAAATTCAAATGAAGAGTGTTCTCCTACAGAGAAAAAGTCATGAAGCATACCTGAGTCTTCAATTGGTTCTATACCTTCATCATGGGAGATTGCATAAAGTGAGTGATTGCTGGATGGGTGTTTCATCGTATCAAGAATATTGAAGTGTACCGTACTATCTCCGAGCTCCATGGTGAGTGTCCCTTCATGCACGTTGATTATTGTCCTTGCTGTTTTCAAGAATGGTCTCCCTAGGATAATGGGAGATTGGGATGGTGCTCGGTCTTCATCCATGGTAAGGAGATAAAAGTCTGCTAGAAAGATTAATCCTCTCACCCCTACAAGTACATCTTCAACGACTCCAGCTGGGAAAACGGTGGATCTGTTTGCTAATTGTACCACCACCCGAGTTGATTTTAGTTCTCCGATCTGCAAAGATGAAAACACAGAGTGAGGCATCACATTTATCGAAGCTCCAAGATCACATAGTGCATCAGTAAAATTTAATGAACCGATAGTGCAGGGAATAGTGAATGTCCCTGGATCTTGACATTTTTGTGGTATCGGTGGTGTGATCAATGCTGAGACGCTTCTTCCTAAGTTGATTCTTTCATTTCCATCCAGCCTCTTTCTTTTAGTACATAGCTCCTTTAGAAATTTTTCATATTTAGGGATTTTCCTGATTGCATCCAGTAGTGGAATGTTAATCTCAACTTTTCTAAATGTTTCCTGAATTTCCCGTTGAAGTCGTTCTTCTTCGCCCTTCTTTGACTCAACCAATGCTGATGGGAATGGTGCTGGAATATCCTTTTTCTCCCTTTGTTGTTTCTGCAATGGTGTTTCTTGTCTTTCTTTCTTGAACCTTGTTCTTTCTACTTTGTTGTTGACTCCATTTTTTGGTTGGAAAGGATGAGATTCAGCAGGTTCCCTAGATTCATCCTCCTCATATTGTTCTAGTGGTTTAAGCTCCTTCCGGCTTCGGGTTGTGATTGCACTAACATTCTCTTTTGGATTGGGAATTTTTTGTGCAGGAAGCTTACTTTGGTTCTTGGTGAAAGCATCCATAATGCTTGCAAATTGATCAGCTAGCTTGTCCATCTTATCTTCTATTCCTGCAACTCTTGTATTCAGTTGTTGGTCTTCATTTGTCGGTGCACATGTGGATGGTTGCTCATAATTCTTCCGCTGGAAAGGTGGTGGTTGAAAAGTTTATTGTTGTTGGAAGGGCTTCTGATAAGGTTGTTGGAATGCTATCGGGTTCTGATATTGCTGCTGAAAAGGTGCTCTGGCTTGGTTCTGTTGAAATCCATACCCTGGTTGGGTTTGCAGTTGGTATTGCCTTTGTTGATAGGCTGCAGCACAACATTCTGTCCCCTATACTTCTGGACATTGATCAGTGTAATGAGAATTAGAAGAGCATAAACCACATACATGATTCGGCCCTTGTTGTTCCTTCACATGGTTCACAGCTATTTGTCGCACCAACCTGGTGAGTTCACCCGTTTCATTCCTAATTAAATCAACTGAATCAGATGTTCTTACCTCATGGATCCCTCTGGTGATCGTACCTCGAGTGCCAAACTGCTGTGAATTTTGTGCAATCTTTTCAATCAGAATTTGTATATCTGCAGGTGATTTATCAATGAGGGCTCCTCCCGATGAGGCATCTAGTAGATTCCTGTAATTTTCAAGCAATCCTTGGTAGAAGAACACAAGGAATTGGTCCTCTTTTATTTCTTGGTGTGGACAACTTGCACAAAGCTTCTTGAAACATTCCCAGTATTCGTAGAGTGTTTCTCCAGTTGATTGATGGATGCCATAAATCTCCTTCTTTATTGCAGTGCTCCTAGATATTGGGAAGAATATTTGTAGAAAGCATTTTTTTAGATATTCCCAGTCACTGATCTCCCCCGGTTGTAGATTGTACAACCATTCCTTTGCTGCTCCCTCTAGTGAGAAGGGGAAAGCCCTCCACTTCACATGCTCTTCCGCGACTGCTCGAGGATTGAAGCTGGAGCAGACATAGGTGAATTCTTGAATATGTCGATTTGGGTCTTCACCTGCAAGACCATGAAATTTAGGAAGCACTTGGATCATGTTAATTCGCAATTCAAAATCATTTTCTATGGCAGGAATTGCAAGTTGATAATTTTGATTGACAAATTGAGGTGCACAGATGTCACGTAGGGTTCGGTTTGGATTTACAGCCATTATTAAAGGTTCAAAGTATCCACTCAAGGTATCACTTGAATCAGTGAGATTGATTTCTTCAAAATCTTTTGGAAGATTTTGATTTCTCAATTTGGTTATTGTGCGCTCAATTTCTGGATCGAATTCTAATAAATTGCTATTTGAACTACGGGTCATTCAAAATAGATTTTTTTTTTATTTTTTTTTAAAAAAAATTTGAGGCACTGCCTCCCCGACAACGGCGCCAAGTTTGACACACGCCTGTCGTGGGGCGTGGAAAAACAATATTTTATTTACCTAAGTATAGTATAGCAGTTGATCCTAGGTAGTCTCCCGAAGAGGAGTGCACACAAAACAAGGTTGCCACTTTTTGTTGGTTTTCTGAAAAAGATTGGTTTTAATTAATTTGAATGACTATGAGAGAAAAAAAAACAGAAATTGATTGATTTTAACAAATTATAACGATGGTGATCGGATTAGGTTCGGCTAGACTTAGTATTGTGCTATCATGGTTTCCAAATTTTATCTCTTCTTCTTCTTTAAACTGGTAAGAGAGATGTGATGAGAAATTTTCTATTCTAAAACCTTAGATTGGTCTGTCCTCCTTCCAATGTGTTTAGGGTTGTAGAAGGTCTCTTGATTAATTAGAGTAATCCCAGACTTGGAATTATTGTTCCCTAACAAACCAAGATTTCAACATACAATCCTACACACGTGCTTGACAACCGTCAAGAAATCACCACCCAACCATAATCATGTTCCACCGTATACAGATTAGAATTGGGTGGAGGGAGATGTGATCATCGACCAAAGCAATTTATAATTTCAGAATAAAAACCTTAACACAACCGCATTCAGAATTTAATACTGAATTATGAATTGAAACCATAAGAAGAAAGAAGAACAAATTTTATTCATTTCAAGCACAAAAACTCAAGCACAACACATATGTCCAGCCTCCCCTCTTTCCGATCACTCAAATGAAATTACCCCTCCATGGATGGGGTAAGCGAGATAATTCGGGAGAGGAGAGACATTTTAAAACAAAAGAAATAAAAGAAAAATCTGAGAAGTTCTTCTCCTTGGTGCCCCAGAAGGAATAGGGTGGAGAATGGGATGTCTTGAGGGGGAGGAGCTCTCCTCCTTTTATAGGCAGAATTCGACCCCCGAAATTTTGAGCGTTTTCGACCCCATTAATGACCTATTAACGCGTTCCACCCTTAATGAATGTTGTGCAAAATTATCATTTCCGTCTCTCCCCAAAATTTCAGCTCATTTTCAAACCGGATGGAGGAGTTATGAATTTTTCATTCTCGGTTTCTGTTTCTGGATGAAGTTTCCAGGATGGTTCCTCCAAATGTATGTCATTTAATGGACTCCTTAATGACTTCCAAACATCCCCAAATTTCTTTTAGAGTCGCCACTATATTTCGTCATCATATCCCAGGTGGAAACACCTCATTTAGATAATTTTAGGCCGAGTTTGATGTCCTTTATGTTGGGTGGGTCCACGCCGTCCGCCCGGAAAAATTCCCAACTTCAATGAATTTTTAGACCCTTTAGATGGCCGAATCAGATCCTGGTCCAGAAGACAAAAATGATGGAAATAAAATAATTATTATAACGAAATTTTAATCATAAAATTTGGAATTTTATTTTTCCAGAAATGACCGAAATACCCCTGACGTAAAAATCTGTCCAAAATCCAGAAATAGTCGTTTTTCACATTTGGGTTCAAAATAACACTAAAACCTAAAAACATGACAATTACCCATTCAATAACACTTTTTTGGGAGTATAAACAATGATATTAAATATAAATTAATTGAAAATATTTTCTCTATCAATTTCATACTATGATTTAAATGAATTTATTGATCACGAAGATTTTATTTGAGCAACCAAACTATACATTAAACCTCTATGATCTACTTGACATGATCATTCACAGAATTATTTATTCTATAAATTTAATATCACAAATATTTTACATTGATTTTCATCTCTATTTCCTTATCTATTTTCAAAAAATATCTTAATTTGATTCCATATCTCTAATCCATTAATTTTTATTTTTATATTTTGTAATACTATATATATAGTTTGAAATATCATACTATTCTATTATCCATATTATTCTTTTATCAAAACATCATTTTCATCAAATATAGCTTATAAATCAATCATTAGATATTCTCTTAACTTAAATTCAGTACTTCTATCATTACTGGTCTCTACATATAATTATTATATTAATAATAATTTTCTTCCATTAATGGATTTATCACTCAACTTATTCATATCATATTTTTTTATCCAACATGTTATTTTGTAATAATATTCATCTATTTAGAGACTTAATGTTTGGTACTCATCATTCCTTACAGATCCTTTTAAACATTATTTGAGGGTTCATTATCCTCATCACCATCATAGTGAATTTTTATAAATCATATAGCGATGATACCATTTTCAACATTGGATGAAAGCAAGATAATTCTTTCATTTAAATTATTATTTTAGATAGTTGAGGTTTCATGATGGGAAAGGTATCACCACATAAATAAATTTTTCATTGGAATCATCCTTAATGATGATTTTTTTCATTTCCATTAATTGCAAATCCATTAAATTATTCTTTTTATGGGACCTTTTATTTTATTTCCTCATCACATATGTAATGAGTGTAATATTAAAACTATATAATTCCAAGTACCTTAATTAATTTTATTCTATCAATGAGATAAAAATGTTGAAAATTGATGGTAATATTCTTAAGATCATCTAAAGGAATTTTAAATAGTTTAGGTTTTCTCCTTGTCTATGTAAAAACTCAACAATGACCTTCACCTAATCAAATAACGCAGTGATTGAATATTTCTAGTACATAGTTAATCCTAAAAACTGATTCATATTACAGATAACATATATTCAACTTCATAAACTTTCCTTTTAAAATGTTGAAATGTTTTCCTATGTCACATAAGAGTATTTACATGACATCACCTTTATGCATGTTATGTATTGAAGAAATAATATCAAGACACATTGGTTTTGTTAGGGAAAATTTACTTATCAATATGGTATTCCAATAATAATAATATAGTCTCTATGATGGATGAGATCCATTATACCCCAATTATATAGAAAATTGTTTCCCAATATTATAATTTTTTTATCTGATTATTCTCTAATTTTAAGAATTTTTCATCAAATATTAGAATTCTAGAAATTTTAAAAACCAATTCCATCATCTTTTAAAGAGAATACCCACATTTAATGTATTTAATAAATACCATTTTTTATTATTGAGAATGTTAAATAAACTTTTAAATGTGTGAAATAGGGTATTTTTTTCATCTAGAAATTCGCCTCACTAATGATCTCATACCATCATTTTAAGGAACAAAACTATATAATATATTTGATATATATAGATAACGAATGTGGGATACAGATAAATAAAATATAAATTGTTCACCAAAAAGGACCAAATCCAAGTAACATGTAATGGAAACCTACAGATGCACTTGAAACTGTAATCCCACTATATATTCATGTAGAATAATGTAGTTAGACTAACTTGTTAGGTTTAACACACTAATAAAAATTGAATCATAGATATTAACCGCTTTAAAAATCCAATGATCCTCTAAGATCTATCGTCTAAATCATCATGAAGAAAGATTTATTTTTCACAAATAGTGGAATATCAATTAGTACCACATTCATCCACCTTGATGAACTTTGTAAACCAATAATAAGATAGCCCAATGGTTATTCTTTTCCCATGTTCAAGAAAAATTATTGAATTTCATCATCTATAATATTTTTATCTTCGCATAATATGATCTTTATTCCTCTATATTAAGTGAATGATATTCCACACATCCTGATAGAGTGCCTATATTTCCCATTATCATGATCTATTATTATGATTGTAAAATAAACACAAATATTATCTTCAAAATAATGAAAATATATCCAGTTTAACATTAGTAATTAAATAAAATATTTTAAGTGATTTTATTATATAGGTAATCTAACATGACATTTTAATGGTGTGAATAGAACCATAATGAAATGATTCCTCCATTAATTATAATCATGGTGTCCAATCTCTTGACCCACCTTGACATGATTCTTTTTATTTTTTATGGTAAATTTTTGTTTTCTAATTTCAGTACTTGTATATGTAGATCATTTCATGGAAAAAAATGAATGAATTCTACATTGAATGGAGAACCCTAATGCACATCTCTTCACCATAGAGAGAAATCCTATAATATAATAATACTGGATCATGTATACATAGTCTCTATAGTGTGGTGGACCATCACATTGTGGAAACCTTCATAATTATAGACCGACTAAATTCCATCGCACTCTTCTCATAGAACGAAAATATTCACAATAGAGTGAATATGTCTTATATATTGATAAAATTTTCAATAATTCCCTCTATAAGTCACCTAACTATGTGTTAAATACTCTCATGTAATAACCCACACTATTAGATCCATACATTATTGAATCTAACCTTCATAGTCTCTATAACATATTTAGTTTCTTACGCTTGATATCAGCCATTAGCATAGTATTTCATGCCAAATCAGGGAAAAAAGTGACCAATGGTGTATCATTTTTACATGAATTTTCCCCAGTAAAAAATTAAGAGACCATGCATATGATTTCAATGAACCTTACACATAATTACAAATACTCTTACATATATAATAAATCCATGCCCTTTCCATTTTTTTTGGAACCTCGTCCTGCTAGGATGTGTGTTATCATTGTGTAACTCATCCCCTACAACTAGAGCTTCTACAAGATTATAGAAAAACTCCTTATACCATTACCATTACACTATAATCTCATTTGGACGACTCTTCAATATCAATGCCAACAAACTCAAAAAATATATGCTCTTACGGAATACATTCTAACAACATTGAATATAATGATTAATTTTTCTATTATCAATGATGAATATTATACAATTAATGATTGATGTCCATTATAACTCAATTTCATGTAAATATAATATATTTAAATGAATATAAATCATAAAACCAACTAGAAAGTTGAGCTTGAAAACATTTCTTCCATGTTAATATTTCATATATTCTATAATTTATTTTATATTAAACCATTTCCTTTTTTTTAATATTTTATTGACTGATTTTCATAAATATTCTCCATATATTTTTTATTTTACATAAACATTACCTTATAATAGAACCCATTCTTGGAGAATTTTTGGTTTTATCATTTTTATAATACTATCTTATAACATGAAAAAAATTTCAACAATTTTTTAAACCAATATATTCATGTTATAACATAAATAAATTGATTAATATAATTTATTTTTTTTATAGATTATGTACCAGTCATGTAATGACCCCATCAATATCACTTGAACAAATGAGACTAGGATTCCATATGAAAATGTGACCACTCCCCAATTTCTAGGGGTTTTCAAAAAGAATCGATGGTCTTCACATGTCATAGTTGATAGATTAACCGGCCTTTAATTGTTAAACTATGTGAAAAGAATGTATTTATCTCTTAATGATATTAATTTTTTATAAAATCAATTAACATTTTTTTTGAAAATAGACAGTACAAAATATGTCTATAATAGATGTGTCTAAGTATAAAATGTAAACATAGTATCTAGCTCCATAATTAATTTCATCAAAACCCATACTAATAATGAAGATTCATAATAAGAACAAACAATATATATATCTTCCTGAATCAATCGGTACATTAAAAAACGACCATGAATCAACTAATCCACCAAAATGAACATGCAGAGAGTTATTTTACAACACTCAATAGGAAACCATCACAGGTTCCTCAAATATGGAATATTACTAGAAGAGTTAATTTTATTGATATACTCATTCTCATTATCATACTAAAATATTTTATCAGAAAACAATTGGGAAAGAATCATGGGGAATGAAACATGGTGCATGAATAATCATGTTTTGTAACTCTCTATACTTTGATGATTCATATCAATTAACAATATATTATCCTATTTATATGAATATAATATTACATGGGGATTGTAATTAATGATGATCAACCTATCTATGTATGAGGCCCCTCCCTTAATCATTAAAAATATAGTACATTCCCTTATAATTCAACTTTTTTTCATTCATAAATATCATTTTGTTTTATTGTTTTATAAAATTTGGACAAAATTCGTACATGGAAACCCAAAATTATATAAATTTGATACTACTAATTCAAAATCCATTTCATTGATCATACAAAATTATTTAATTAAAATATGAAATATTTTAATGAAATGTCTACACAACATTCATCTAGTCTTATACATTTATCTTAAACTTTATTAAACCCTATAAAAAACATCTTAAAACATGGTATTTGAAAAATAACATAGTAAGGGTAATAAAATATAGGATATAATCCGTTAGTACATGAATAATTATAAACTAATAAAACCATTTTCACAATGACATAATTTACACCCATATAGTATCTATACTTAGTATGTGAAAGAAAGAGATATACATTGAACAAAGGAAACATAATAAAACCAAAAATTTATATTGGGGAATTAATTTCATAGGATTTTTTGTCCATTACAGCGAACATAGGATTTGTAACCCTCAAAGCTAAATTATAATGAAACCCTCACAACTACATATGGTGTAATCATTGTAGTCACACATGGAGTATGTATTCAATCTACCTAAAACATAAACATACCCAATGCATTATAGGGATACATAGGTCCCACCATATATAATAATGACTTCCCTAGAAATAGAATATAGACATAAAACCTGAATAATTTAATCCTAAAAAAACATTCCATTTAAATTTTGTAAAGACATAAATTTAATAGGTGATTTTTAATGAAAATTTTCCTTAACAATATCAAATTAATGAAGTGAGAATTGATATAAATAATGGAATTTTTATATAAAATTTATTTAATAAAATATAAAATAATGAAAAATCATTTCAAAAATAATATTATTACCACATAATCATTGAAGAAGAATGTTAACCAGAAAATGGATATTGGGTTAAAAATTCCTTTAACTCAGGTTCACCTTACATAAATCGTGTTGAAACCTCTTGTGTGATGGTTTAAAGATTGTTATTAATATATTAATCAACCATATTATTATTAATCATTACATATATGATATTATTATGAAATCATTCCAAATATTTTGTAATTACATTTTATTCTTTTCATTGATTCCTGTGCATTTTTTTATTGGTTTCCATGGTTGATTCATTATGGATTTCGTTATTGAATGGAATAAAAAATAAAGAAATTTAATAAAAGGGTTTCATGTTGTCTCAAAAATTTTGAACGATACCATTTATTATTATTTATTTTGATATGATGACGAATCATTAGATACTACATTTTTGAGAATAATGGAATTTATTTTTAGTATATTTTATGTTTATCACAAACCTATATCAATTTATTCAATATCATGTTTATATATTGATTATAGAACATTAAATAGATTATAATATAAGGAATACAATATTATTTAACCATAATAATAGTTTTATGACCATACTTGATGGTGAAAAAGAAAAACAAACATGTATTGTCTATGATAGTGTCAAATTGGCAAATCACATATGATGTTATCAATTTTAAACTAAATGGGAGAAGTGAAGATGTTTTTGGTGAATATTTTCCAAAACAAGATAGTAAAATAGTATATATATATATATAAGATATTTTAGTTTTAATTCCACTTGGATAAGGGTATGTTATGTGAATCTAGGAAAATAAAAATACTTGAAATAAAAATAATAGATAATAAATAAGGATTTTACATCTTGAATTATCCTCCTTGAGAATAAACATAAAACTATTTGTTTTGGCCTCTTGGTGAGACCGATAAGTCTCAAACATGTGGAAGTTGATTTGTAAGGGAATTTGGATAGAATTAAACATGAAAGTGGTCATTGAGGTGTGTGATGAATAGGTGGTATATGGTTGTATTTTTAGTGGAGGATCGGGGTATTGTCTCATTATTATATTCATTAGTTTACTATTTTGACTCAAAACTAAGAGTATTTGGAGAATTATGCTTAAATATACTAAAATAAGGAAGGTGACTTTAATATTTTTTTCTAACATCATCCTTATACAATCAATGACTCAAAATTCATGTATTTGTTAAATACTATGAATTATCATAATTTATTATTGACCCAATATTCAAGTATTTCAGAAAAGTCTCAAAATTTTACCCCAAACATTTTTCGACATGTTGAATTCAAAAACGAGACCCCATTTTTTGTAAATTGTTTTAAAAAAATGAGTAGCTTAATTATCAAGTAAAATCATAATTTATTTTAAAAATAACAATTTTAAAAAAAGAAATATATTTTTAACACTTTGTAAAATTAATAAATGTCTCATTAAATTTTTCTATAATAATATAATGATAAAATATTAATTTTTGAATCTAATTTATTAATTAAAAAAAATTTAAATAAAAAAATTAATTTTAATAATAATAAGAAAAGTTTATGTGTTATAAAAATAACAACACATTATTCATCATTTTTAAAACATATATTTACTTATTCTATGTTATAAATATATCATGAATACACTTATATGATACCTATATTTTATTTATACTCTCAGTGGTGAGGATACTAATATATTGGCTATAATACTTTTCATAATGGTCATGGGACTATTCATGTGGTCATGTAACTATTAATTCAATATAAAATCCTTAATTTATGTAAATACCAATTATGTCATTATACATTTATAATGAATTCAAATATTTAATTCCATATTTAAAATATAATATTTTATAAGTACATGGATTGTTACATTATCCCCACCTTCTTGAAATTTCATCCTCATTGTTTTTTATTTACTTATTTAAAAAGTAAGGGTACCTCTCCATCATAGCATTTTCAGATCCCCGTATTGATTTATCTACCATGTGGTTTCTCTAAAAAACCATAACATAGTGTATTATATTATTCTATAATACATTCTTTCTTTACTGAAAACCATAATTAATTTTCTATTCACTACAAAGGTTCTAATTTATCTCGACTACTTCTGGTCTGAAAACATGAGATGAATATGAAAAATTCTTTATCTGCATAGATACATGAAGAAAATTGTATACCTGAGATAACATATAAAGAAAAGATACATGGTAGGTGACTGGTCCAACTATCTCCATGATTTCATAGGGTCCAATGAACCATGAACTTATTATTCTTTTCTCCCCAAAATTTATAGCAGTTTTCCCTAGTGAGAACCAACAAAAAACATGATAACTTACCTTAGAATAAAAGTATTTCCTCCTGTTATCTATATAACTTTTCTTCCTGCTTTGAGTTTTCCTCCTATGATGAATAATCATATTCACATTCTCATCCACATCCTCTAATAATTCATGTCCCATCAACATACTTTTCCTGACTTCATCCCAAAATGATAGAGTTCAACACCACCTTCTTATATATTTCTTCAAACAGTGCCAACTTCATACTGGAATGAAAATGGCTACACAATGAAAAATCATATAATTATATATATTGATTCCAAATTTACTAGTAATCTCTTGAATATCCTCTAAGAATTTCCTCAAATATAATTATAGTTCACTTGGTCTATCCCTCAGATCGAGGATGAAAAGTAGTGATGAAATTTAATTCTGTTTCCAATGACATCAAAATGACATTCCAAAACATATAAGTGAAAAACAGTTCATGTTCAGATACAATGAGAAGAGGAAATCCTTGTTACATGAAAATCACATTGAGGTACAATTGAGAAATCCAGTCCAATGGTATAGTGTGTCGAATAGGATGAAAATGAGATGATTTTGTGAGTTAGTCAATAATAACCCAAATCACATTATTACCTTGATAATTATTTGGTAGTCCCACCATGAAATCCATGGATATATTTTCCCATTTTCACACAGGCACTGGAAGATTCTTAAGAACCCTCTTTGGTATATTTCCCTCTTCTTTAATCTAGTGACATGTAAAACATTTCATGGTAAAATATGCCATATTTATTTTCATTTCATTCAACCAGTAACACTCTTAATGATTTATTTACATATATGTGCTATGAAGATGAACTGAAAATCGAGAACTACTAGATTCACATAATAACTATTTCTTTATCTTTGAATCATAAAGAAAAACATAATCTTATTCCAAATCTCAAAACAAAATCATTATCAATATTAAATTTAGCATAATAACTCTTTTCACCAATTATATATTTTTATGAAACTCGATGTCTTCATTTTTCTCTTTCATAATTTGTTCTAAGAGAGTCATCTTCAATAAAACCTGAAATTAACTACAGTAATTTTCCATACCAATAACATCCAGTAAAAAATTGGGCAAATAATTAATCAAGTGGTCTTCTTTCGAACATTACATGGATAATGATGTATGATTTTTTAAACTCAAGTCATACCACAATTTGTTTTCTTTTGTAGGATGTTAATTGACTGTTAAATCAAAATACCTTATCAGTTCAAGCCATATTATCTTACCCATGATTAATTCTTTCTGAGTGAATATATCCATCATACATTTACAGTTTGTATATGTTTCACAATTTTATCCTTATAAATTATTCCAGCAAATTTTAAAACCAAAAACAACAGCTAAAAATTCCAAATCATATGTGGGATAATTTAACACATGAGGTTTCAGTTATCATGATGCAAAATCATTTACCCGATCATTCGACATTAGAACAAAAAAATTTCACTTCAATAAAGAATTACTATAGATAGAAAATTCCCCATTTCTTGAAGCCTGGTCCAAAACTGGAGAATTCTCCAATTTCTTCTTCACGTCCTGAAAAAAATCATCACATTTTGATATCCAAATAAATTTAACCCCATTTTATGTAAAAATTGTTTGTATGAAAGATAAACACATCATGTTTTCCACATTTCATCAATAATAACCTGTTAATCTACAAAAACTGCAAATATATATAATATTTGTAGGTATTTTCCATTCATGATCAACTTTTTTTGGTTCGATCAATCGTTATTCCATATTTATTTAAAATGTTCCCCAAAAAATAAATCTATTCCCATCAAAAAACGACATTTTCATAAAGTTTCCATATAAGTTATTTTCATTGATAGTTTTTATGAAAATACTTAACATTTTTCAGGATCCACTTATCATTTTAAAGAAAAATAATATCATTTATAAGAAAAATAAAAAACCTTTTCAAATATTCATGGAAAATTATATTCATATGATTCATGAATAAAACATGGGAAATTTTCAACCCAAATGGAAGACAAACTTGTAATTCCCATATCTATTATGAAAATAATTTTTAGAAATTTCATCTTCCTTCACCTTCAGTTGATGGTACCTAGATCTCAATTTATTGTTGGAAACAAACAAATCCCCTGGATATAATCAAATAAATCATAAATATGAGGATATATATAATTATTATTAGTATTAATATTATTTAAAGATCCATAATAAATGTAATGCCTTAAGGAACCATCTTTTGTTAACGGAAAAAAGGAGTATCCTATGGTGTAGTGCTAGGATTAATAAATCCTTTATCAAGAAACTCTTATAATAGATTTTTAAATTTAATACGTTCAATATGGTCTATTCAATAAGGGGTTTTTATATTATGTTATCATAATGAACCAAGTAAATTGTAAATTCAACTTCTTGCATTGGTATACCATCAGGCTACATATCATGAAATTCACACAAGTATTCATTTTTCACTAGCACATCATTAATCTGAATAGTTCTCTAGTTTTAAATAATATGATCAATATTAAATTCATTTTGATCTTTTAACTGTTTCGGACTTTCCTGATATGTTATCAATTTAATGGGTTTATTATTTCATAAAATCAAAAAAAAAATTCCAAAAAGCAACACATTTATATCCAGAGTCAATCTTATCTCGATAAAAATAAATCCAATCCATAACTAGAATAACTTCAAAATATACCTAGGGAAAATAATCATGTTTATAAGGTAACATATTTCTATAGAAAAAAAAGAAGTTTATTATAATGCATTTTTCTGTAATATTTATTCCGGTGCCTTAACCATATGTTCTGGTCCATTTATTGAGTTTAAATTTATAATATACCTAAGAATTTCTTCAAAATAAAGGATTGTGTAAACCTCATATCATTCAAAATAGTATACAATCCTGATTAAGAAAAATTACCTGATACCAATTATTATGTTTCCTTAAATCAACTGATTTAGTCACAAATTATATACCTTCTCATTTTTTATTATAATCATGATTCTTTCCATCATTAGGAACATTTATTGGGATGGTTTTTTCATAATGACCTTTTTTAAAACATTTAATACAATTTATAGTTTTTATCGTAGAATTAACATTAATATCATTTTCATTAATATATCATGACATATTTCCAAACATACCATATTTAATACACTTCCTATTTTTGTTAATAAATTACCTAGGATTATTTATAGAACACCTTTCACAAACTTAAAACTATACTTTCTTACCTTGAGAACTCTTTTATTGATTATTACACATTTCTCTCCATCATTAAATATTAATCATCTTGTTTTGAAATTACTTCTGAACAACAAAAAACTCAATTTAAACCCTCTAAACACATCAAAAATGTTTCTCATAACTTTTTAATTCATGTGAGGCCAATGCCCTTCGATATCCTGTCTTCAATCTTGATTAAAAATGATTGTTTTTTATATCATGATCCTGACTAATATTTGTTGCATTCCTTTCCAATAATTTGATGTTTTCTTCATACATGGCCAATAAACCCTCTTAATTAATTTTAATTATAGGAATTTCATTTCCATTGTATGTCAAACCACCTTAGAAAAATAATTTTCATAGAAAATATTATTAAATTCATCTCATTCTAAACCATAAATCTCTTCGCTATCCATGATATTCATGACCATTTACCACCACTAGTCAACATCACCATGACATATTTTAATGGAAAGATAACCACTTTGTTTATCTGAACCCCCCATAACATAGAATATATTTTCAATCACTTTAATCGATCCTTCACCAGCTACAGGGACATAAGATCTACTAAAAGTAAGAGATTTTTTCTCATAAAATGTTCCATTATCAGCATATTATTTTGTGGTAACCCTTATTTTTATCTTCCATGGGTTCAACCACCATTTATTGTTTGCTTCATGTACACCATTACTATAAAAAAATATTTTGTTCCAATTCACCCCATTCCAAGTTACGAATAAAAAAAGATATAATACTATCTGTGACTCCATACATTAGCTTCCCTATTTATTATACAAACCATTATGAACATACATATCAAATAAGAATTAACATGGTAATATTCAAATGATATATCATCCCAAAATAATCCTAAGGTAATATTTATTTACTGTATTCTGTTAACATCATCCTAAACACTAATGTTATGAAAACCATTATTTCAAACTAACTATAAGGACTCAACATTAAACATTACATATTCTATTAATTTTTTTTAGAATTCACTTCTTTAGATTCTAAAAGAACTAATAAATATAGAGTTTTAGGAAATTAATAAATAATTCATACATATGAACCCATAAGAATACAATGTGGGTACTACTAAAATAGTATGCATTTATTTGATAATAAATATGGTTTTAATAAAAAAAATTAAGTATTCAAAAGGAATGTCTTCATGATATTAATATTGGCATCTCCTTTTATCTTACACAACCTTAAACCCTTTGAAAAACATTTTAAAATAGGGTATGCGAACAAAAAATTTAGTATTATTTATAAAAGTATGGATAGAATCTATTACAATATGAATACTTATAAATTTTTTAAATAATTTCCAAAATGCATACTTCTCAATCATTAACTATCATATAATTACATTATTAAAACATGATATTTCCCTAAAACATATAAATCATAAATAAAAACATTATTGTATCTTTTGAAATTATATATATATGACTTTTTAACCATCATGGATGCCATATAATTTGTAAACCTCAAGAATACCATACAATGTGACCCTCACAACTACCATATGATGTTACCTTCTCGAAAACCTTATAGTGTAACCATCACAATTACACTTGGATTAACTATAGGCTAGAACTACAATATAAATGTACCTAATTAATTATATGGAGATATAGGTCCAGCACATCATTATAAAAAAATCTAAAAAACTACAATATATTTATAAAACATGAGTTCATTCCTCATTAAAAACATTCTATTCAAGTTTTATAAAAACTGAAATTTAATAGAGGACTTATAAAGAAAATGTACCATAAAATATCATATAATTAAAGTGGGAATTGTAAAAAATAATGGAATTTGTTTATAAATTATAAATAATACAACATAATATAATCTATATTCATTTATTAAATAATCATAGTACTACATAATCAAGGAAGTAGAATGTTTACCCAAAGAATAGAAATAGGATTAAAAATCCATTTATATCAGGTTCGCCTTACAAAAAATTTGTTCAAACCTCCTGTATAATGGTTTAAAAAGTGTCATTAGTATATTAACCAAAAATATTGTTATTTATTATTAATTATATGATATTATTATATCAAATTTTCCCCATTTATTAATAATATATTGTTATTTCTATTATTTATGTGAGTTTTTTTCATGATTACCATGGTTTGTTCATTATGGATTTTATTGTTTAATAGAAGAAAAAATTTAGAAGTTTAATGAATGGGTGTTAATATGTTTCCATAATTTTAAATTATATCATTTATCAATTTTTTCTAATATGATGATTAATAATTAGATAAAACATTAATGAGAATTCTATAATTTATTTTGGCGGTTTTTATGACCATCATAAAATTATATAACTTTATTAAATATAATGTTTATATATTTTTTTATTGAATATTAAATAAATTTTAATATTTACAATTAAATATTACGTAACAATACAAATAATTTTATGACAATAATTTTTTTTAGTGATGAAAAATTAAGGTTTATCATCCATCATGGAGGTAAATTGATACATCAAAGGTGAGTTTCTCATATTTTGAAATAAAGGAAGTGTAGAAGAAGTTTAATGATAAAAATTTTCCATAAAAAAGACAAAATTATAGTTTAATTAAGATAATATAGTATTTATACAGCATGGATAAGGGGAGGTGAATATATTCCAAAAAATAAAATAAATGGAAGGAAAATGAAAGAGGATTTTATCCATTGAATTATACTCCTTGAGAACCTCCTTTAGGCGCTTGGTTTTTCCCTTTCAGTGACACCATCAGGTCTTAGATTTGGGTAAGAGGCTTGGGAAGGTAATTGGTAAAAAATTAAACAAGCTATATGTATTTTAGGTTTGAGGTGAAGAGGTGGTGTTGGTTGTTATTTATAGTGGTGGAGAGATTTATTTTTCCATTATTATATATATTACATTATTATTTTGGATCATGAGTATTAATATTTTGAAAATTATCAGTAAATATATAAAAATATTGAAGGAGAGTTTGAGATTTTGGGCTTATATCATCCTTACATTTACTATGACCTAATTAATCATGTATTTGTTAAATACTTTAAATTATCGTTTTTTAATATTCATAAAAACCATTTATTTTAGAATAATACTAAATATTAAACTCAAAAAAATTTATACATGTAGAATCTAAATATGTTCTCAATTTTTTGAAAACAATTTCCTAAATATGAGAAATGTAATTATTAATCAATATCAAATTCATTTCAACATATACCAATTTAAAAACAATAATAGAATTTCAAAACATTGAAAACATAATTAGTTTATCATAAAATTTTCTTATAATAATTTTATAGTAAAATGTTAACATATGAATATATTTTATGAAAATAAATTTTAATTTAAATAATTAAATCAATTATAAAATTATAAATAAAAATTTATTTTTCATATAAATAACAGAAATAAATTCATCATTTTTTTAAAAATAATTTACCTATTATATGATTTAAATATATCATGATCACAATTATAAGATATATAAATTTAATTTTTACTCTCATAGGTGATGTAACAATTCGATTTCCCAGATTCCTATTTTTAATTCTATTGTTTTTATTTCTATGCTGAAGTTACTATTTCATGAGTAAGAATTCCTTAATTTATATAAATACTATGTAATTCATTGGAAATTTATAATGATTTAGTCTATATATTCAAAAATGAGAAGGAATTATTTTATAATCATTTTGGTTATTACATGATTGGTGCACACAGATATATAGGTACCCACACATATACTACTATGTGTTTGCAAACATAAAGGGTCCCAGTAACCCATCTCAGGTGAAAGATAATCTTGTATATGAAAGGACCGATAAGGATATATATGTTCACTAAGAGTGGGATGGGTTGAATGAGTTTTATTTTCATTTTATTTTTTCATTATTATTAAACAAAATTCACCTCATGTATAAGTGATATAAATTTTCAAAAAAGGCTCATAAGAACAACCAATGGAAAAAAAGTATTTACAAGGTACACTACCCAGTAAGAGTATATTATCGTTGTAATGGTTTCGAAATAATGTAATACAATAAATTAAAATAGAAAACAATCCATTGTATATTAATACACCAATTAGGGAATATACATGTACTCAAATATCATGATAATCATATTATAGTGTATGTATTCATCACACAGGTATGGGATGTGACTATGATTTTCATAACTATAATAATACTTCACTAGTATAGATTTGTGTGTTGTCACTAGATTTATTTTAAATTCATCACACATTACATTCGTGTAATAATTTATTCTTCACATTATTTCCACTAAGCAGACAATAACCTCATTCAGTCGCGTTCCTTAAAAAACACTAGCACATTACCATTTTATTCTAATAATTTTTGTTCCCTTTATATTATGTTTCAATTTTTCTCAAGTTATTATAATTTCTAAAATTTATTATATTAACTCACTTTATTCTAATTTAGTATTTCATTCACCTTTGAATAAACCACAATAGGAACTCAATATATTTTTCTAGGTCATCTTCATGGACTATGTATTATGAAGATATTTTTTATTGAATTAAATAATGTGATTCATGAAACTCAAATAATTTAAAGATTTTACTTATTATATTCTTGTTAGACAATGACGTTTACATAGGATAGTTCATAATCAAATCCTATTATTTTTAGGTTATTAATTCAAAATTATGTGATATTTCATTCTTTAAAATAGAATAGAGCACATCTCATAATTCCACTTCAATTAAAACGTTTTCAAGGATGCCTTATATTTATATAAAAAGTATATATCTCTCTAAAGGTATAATCTATCTCAATATTGGATTTTTTTTGTTTTTTTTTCAATGATCCAACACATTGATCCACTATATACTTTGATAAAATAAAAAAATCAAGCATGTATTTAATTCCTTATAATATATGTCATTTCATTAATTTTATTTCACCAAAATCATTCATGGGTTTTCAAGTAATCTAATATCTAATACAAGGGGTCTTCAAGATAATGGATTATTTTTTGATACTGGATTCAGGTACATAATTCCAATTTTAATGCTTGAACTTATACATTTATTAAAGTTGTGAAAAATTGGCCACAATTTTTTTGCATTAAAAAATGTCAACTCATTTGAATAACTACATTTATGAAAGTTAATGATTTTGTGCTTGGAATGTTGTATTAATATTCTCAAGATCAATATCATACAACAAAATTATGCTTGAAATATATCCCATATGAACTGAGTACAAATATATATGGAATTAATGAATGATCAAAGGTCTACCTAAGACGATGATACCTATATGATGATCGACTATTCTAGATGAATCTTAATAAAATTCCATGATATATTTTAATCTGTCTAGAGGAGGAATAATACCTTCACAATTGACCATCAAACATCATAATTTCACTCATTATTTTGATTCTTAATAAATGATTCATATTTGTATAATTCTAAAGCTTTAACTTTGGTTCGACAATAAGAATACCTTATACACACACCCTATGGTTTCCACGCTACACCTGCATTGTCCACCAAGGAATATAGAGATTTCTTTTCCAGTGACATGGACACTACATATCATTCTACATATGGGGATTATGAAAACCCACTCAAAATTCTCACTTACCACCATGCATTATATATGAAATATTACTCCCATATGGATGAACAAAGGGTACCATCTTTGTGGAGCTGGTAGTGCACATGCATGCTTGAATGACATCATTATTTTTTATTAATATTAATAATATGATATATATTATCTTTTAGGAATTAGGAATATTTTATTAATATTAAAATTATTTCATGTATATAACAAATATTCATTGATTGTATCCTTATTACCTTACATGTAATGCTTTAGTGAAAAACTTGTTACATCGATTCAAAAAGTGGTAGTCTATTGTACACAAAAGCGACGTTATCGTCTCCCCCACAGAATGAAATGTTATAATGTATATGTGATATAATACCTCCATGTATATAAATATGTGAAACATATATATATATATATATATATATAATTTTAATTCATCATTATAATTATCCATGAGAGGTGATGATGGAAGAAGAATGACATCTGTTGGCATGTTGTTAGTCTACCATAAACACGAATGATGATTTATATCCCGTTTCATGGAAGAGGTGATTGATTTTTGTTTTGATATTAACATAATAACATCTATGTATACAGTATACCGTGATGTATTATATAATAATAATAAAATATAAATTAATAGAGGTGAAATATAAATAATATAAAAACTCATTTTTAAGAACGATACATCTTTTTCAGAAAACCACCTTATTTAAGCACCAAAAGGGCTCTAAGGATGTTTTTATGTTCATAATAAGTGATATAAATAATGGTTATGGATGTTAGGAAGGTATTTGGTAATGTATTGGCTGATCCAAATTCTTTTGAATGTATCATGTGGAGTAGAGATGTGGTTGCCTTTCATAAGAGAGGTGAGTGGAGCAGTAGTAAATTTTTAGATGAAAATTGTGTAGCCACATTTTATAAACTAAAAAAATTTAAATATATGGACAATAATCAAGAATTATAAAATATAATATTGAAAAATTATCATAAAATATATCATTAGACAAGTTTTTAGATTATATTATCCGTTATAATTTTATTTTATACCCCATGTGATCTCGTTTTCACCTTCATCATTGTAATTAGTTTTTACTGGTTTCACAATTTGTTATTTTAAAAAATTAAATTCACCATAGTAGATGACATAAATTATTTTGATTCCAAATATAGTATCCATTTTAACAAATCCAATTCACATTATTTGAAAAATTTTATTTAAAATTTATCCTGTAGACACGATTAGAAAACATGTTTTGAAGAAGTGCATTTTCAATAGAAATATGATTTTAGATCAACATTAAGAATAAAATTGGTTAATTTATGAGTCTATTTTAATGAATATTTTTAAATAATATATATTTAATTTACAAAATTACTCATTATTTATTATTTTAATTAATTAATTTGGATATCTATGAAGCACAATAAAACATTTTTCTGGATAACTAATTTTTAAACCAAATTATAAACAGATAGTAAAATAAAAAATTTGATTAAAAAATAATTATGTGTACTAAATTTAATTATATAATACTAATTTTATTTAAATTTATATTAAAAAAATTATTTGACATTTATATAAAATTATTTATTGAAATTTAATTAGTTTTTAACAGAAATAATTATTATTCACTATTTATGGAAGAATAAATGTGTTCCAAAATACTAAAATTTTCAACCTAGGATAATTTTCTTATGATTATTGAAAAAATGGAACGAAATTTTTATAATTCATTTTAGAAAGGTTATAAATTATTATTTAAAGTAAAAAAATTTATGAAACGTGTTTATTTAAACCTATTTCCATTGGGGTGAAAATTTTCTTATTATTTTTATAGAAAACATAACTATCTAATTCATAATAATAATAAAAATAATTTTTTACATCATTTCCTAGGTTTTAAAATTCATCCATAATTTTTTAATTTTATTCTCATAATTTTAATCACTTATTAAAAATGTGGGGATATCTTTCCCTCAATGTGTTTTCAGTTTCCTATGTCTCATCTTCAAGAATATGGTATTTCCATAAAACGTAATCCAAATCAATGACCTAATTATACAAAAACTTCACTCTATAGTCAATAGTATGTATAATTCATTCCTTAAAAAAAATCTCTTCAAACTTAACTATTTTTGGTCCCAAAACATGAGATGAATATAACACACATTTCGTTTAAATTAAAACATAAAATACAATTTGTACATGGGAAAAACCTATTGTAAAATCCACTCAGTATGTGAAAGATTAAACATTATCTATGATTTTATATATTTTAATAAACCACATACCTAGCTTCCCATTTTTACCAAAACATACAACACATTTCCATTGATATACTAAAATAAAAACATGATAATCTACCTCAAAATGAAGATCATTATTCTGAATATATGCATATATTTTCTATCTTCTATGACTCGTCCACATATTTTTCAAAACTACAAAACATTGTATCATCCATTTATCTACTATCTATTTTATCATTAACAAACATGCTCCAAATTTATCACAAAAATCTAACAACAAACATTTCTTTCTATATAATACCTAAAAAGGTTACATTTAAATGATAGAATGAAAACCGATCCTATCAGAATACTCAACAAAAAAGTTACTGATCCCATCATCCCTTATAATATTATGAATAAGAAAAAAAATCAATGTCTTCCATGATCTAAAACCTCTTGTTTTAATAACTACCAGTTCTTGGATGAAAATTAGTTTTTAAATATAATTTAGTAACCAATAAATACGAAAGTACTTTCTAAAAATTGTATATGAATCTTGGATCATTATATTATATAATAGATATAGGAACACCATATAAACTAACTATATCTTGTAGAGAAAATTGAGATTGTTGATCTAAATACATATAATCTCAAATATTATTGAAATGTAATTATTTAGTTGTCTAATCTAAAATAAACATAATTGTATTGTTTCCTCTTGTTTTTTTGGTAATACAACAAAAAAATCAATTTATATATTTTCTAATTTCCACTTAAGCAATATAAATTGTTGAGGAATTAGATTAGGTATTTTTCATTCTTCTTTATCCAATAGTTAGGTTGAATACATCATCATAAAGCTAACCATATTTTATTTCATACCATCACACCAGTATTACTCTTGATATACTTTTACATATTAGTGGTTCCTGGAAAAATAGAAAATAGAGAACTGTGAGATTATATCACCATATATTTCATTAAAATTGAATCATTATGCACTCATAAACATTTTAAACATACTAAAAAACATTATTAATAAATTTTAAAATCAAGAAACATACCCTTCATAATAGATTATACCTTTTCCTATAAAGAATGATATTCCTTTTGAGCTTTCCTAATTATTTCTAACAATTTTGAGTATATTGAAACCTAAAATAAAAAATGGATGTTGACACATCTTAAAATTATAGGCCAAATTTCATCAAAATATTGATCAATTTTTTAGGTTCCAAATATAACATGGTAAAGGTAGAATTATTTTCCCGACTCAATTCATTATCCACATTGTTTTATTTTCTAAGAGGGAAATGAATCATACAATAATATTCATTGCACACTTCTAGATATATTATCTATATCAAGTTTATTTATTTCTAGGTGAATATATACATGAATTTTTATCACTATATATTTCACACTATAATACACCAAAATGATGAATCCAAATTTTTAAAATATAATAGTAAATGTGGATGATAAAATCTTTAGTTATGGAAGGCATGACCAAACTGGATCATTCACCAGTCATCTTTTTAGTTACTAAAATAAATCATCACATTATTTAGTATTAATGAATTTATCACATTTTAAATTACACTTTTTCAAGTGGGGGCTATAAAACAATGAATTACTGTAAATAAATCCCCAGCAGTGACCAACTAAAAAACTACATAGCTATATGATATGGGAAGGTCTTTTCCCCTCATTTATAACTTTATTTTATGCAAGGTCAACTGGTATTCCATTTTTATAAATAATCTAACCGTAGAATGAAATCCGTTTTTCCAAAAAAATTACACATTTAAAATAGTCCATATAATTATTTTTCAATAAAATATTTCAAAAAAGATTCATCGGTGTATTCCATGTTTTTCATTACTTTTAAAATTTACCAATATTTTTTCAATATACGCACCCATAATCTTATCCAATGATTGATTGAAAATTATATTAATAAGATCTATAAATACAACAGTTACATTATAAAACCCAATGGGAATAACCAAAAACCCATAATTCCAATATCTTTTTTAATATATAGTGTTTAAAGTATATATTTACTTCACATTAAACTAATGGTATCCCAAAATGAGATCAACCTTCAAAAAATATTGTGCTCTATTGAGATGATCGAATAAATCATCTTCAATAGTGAAATGATATTCTTTCTTAATAATTATGTTATTAAAATCATTATAGTTATGGAAATGTCACATTGAACCATATTTTAATTTATTAAAATAATAGGGTCACCCCTTGGTGAAGAAATAGGTTGAATAAAACCATAATCATGAATCTCATATATTTTTTTCAATTCAAAAAGTTCAACTTAATTTATTCAAAAAGAGTTTTTAGAAATATGCTTAACATCCAACACCAAGTCAATAGTAAAAATCATCCACCTAAAAAATAATATCTCTATGAAATAAATCTATAAGTACATCAATATTTTCATTCAATACTAGAACATCACTAATTCTAATAGTTTATTTCTTTTCAACTATATGAGCTATGCAACTTTTTCTATGATCTATAATAAATTTCTTATATTATTGGTATTTTAATGATGTAATTGAGTAATTTAGTATATAATTATTATATCCAAAATGTATCTTCATATAGAAACAAGAAATGAAATATATAACATGAATGGTATCAAAATCTAATATGGACAATTCAAAAATATTTTTCAGAAAGACCATCCCACTAATGACCCTAGAAAGATTCTATTAAATATTGGATTCTTTAATATTTCTACATAGAGTTTATACCATAAGTTATATATTCTATTTATATGGTGATATTCATATATAACATACAAATTTGTCAAAAATTAAAATATCCAATGATCTATAATTTAATAGGTTATTGACATGAGATTAATAATCATGTAATATACATATCACCACATCTTGTTACGGCAAAATTTCAACCATAAGAGTAGAAAAATAATTTTTAACACCTTTGAACTATTGGTATTGATTATTTCACTCATGAGTGACTATATTTGGACACATGTGAGCATAATTATCTTACTAATATAAGTTTAAAACTCTTACCATCAGCTTCTCATTATTCATATGCTCATTTTATTTGCATTGATGAGCTATATGTCCAAACATAACATATCAAAGGCACTTCCTAGACAAGGTAATCCATTCAATGTGGTGATTTTAACCAAAATTATCACAAGATAGGAACCCGGTTTCATTACCTCCATATTTCGTGGATATGGGATTCCCTATTTCCTTCTATCTATACCTTTTCTCACGCTTTTCATATTGAAGAACAAAATTGTTAGAAAACTCAATCTATACATTCACTACAAAAAAACAACATTCTCATGGATTATAAATTCCCATTTGTCCAAATATTTTTAGAAGAATGGGTTTATGCATATTTAAATTCATGAAATGCTACAGTAAATGTATTGAACAAACAATGATATGTACCTAGCCAATATTTTAATATTTTCCTCATACACAGCCCAAGAATTTTTATTTTTCCCCAATTACAGAAATATGATAACCATATGTGTCTAAAAACCAATTTGGAAATACTTCTCAATAAAATTATTCTTGAATTTTTTATCTAGGCCAACAATATCATATTTCCCTTCAATATTCATAACACAAGACCACCATCGACCAAATTCACCTTAAAAATGATATAAAATAAGGATTACCTTGTGATGTATCGAACACCCTAGGACATGAAATAACATATCCTAATAACTAATCCAATATTTGGATACCATAGGTATAGATCGTCCACTGAATGTAACACCCCCAATATTTTGTGAAATATATATATATATATATATATATATATATTTCAAATTAATTTAATATTTTATATAATTTCTGTAACACACAACATAGAGTTTATCATTCCTTACACACAACACTATGTATGGATTGTGGAAAAAAAATAATTTTACCTTGGATTTTATGAATTGAAGTTTTTGGATTGTGTTACTCACAATAAAATATTTATCTTCAGTTACACACAACATCATGTTTAACTGAAATGTGACATACTATTAAAATATTATCATTTAATATGATAGTTATCATCTATAAATTATAATGGTGGGTATAATTACATTTAAATAAATTATAAAAATATATTGTTTTCACATTTATATATAAGATTTATATGATGAGAAATTAACTATAAATGAAAATAAAAACCTTTTACAAATAATGGAAATCATTTTATAAAAACTATTTTGTAAAAAATAAATGTTTTTTTGACCACTAAATTTATAAAATAAATTTTAGTAAATTATATTGATTATATATACATATATATTTTTTAATAAAATATATTACATTTATTTAATGTGATTTCTAGTCAAGATATACGAATATATCAAATTTTACACCTCAATTTGTATTTTTATTAATATTAGTTTTTTCACTTTTGGGGCACTTATAATCAAAAATATTTGTTTAACACATTTAAATAATTTACTTTTGAAAAATAAAATTTATTTTTTGAAACATAATATAAAATTACATTAGAGTAATTTTTTGTTATTTTTTTTGAAAACATTCATATTTTAATGAATAATGAAAAATACATTATTTGAATTCAAAAATCCATTTAAATTAAATTTTTTATAAAATAAAAATTAAATTTTAAATTTTTTCCAAATTTAAATTAGTTAAATTTTTCATACATTCATCCATTTTTTTCAATTTAATCATTTTCATATTGAATTTTTTATAAAAACATTTGTAATATTTTGATCATTTTCTTTTTAATACACTAATTTCTCATCAAGTCGGCGTGATTAATTTTTTATTTTAATTTTTAAAATGTGTAAATGGAATATAGAAAATTTTATTTCATATTTTTAACCTTTATAATTTATAGATTCTAGTAATTTCAACTTAAATTTTGATGAAAATGAATATTAAATTCTATAAAAATAACTTGTGACTTTTAAGGTAAAAATGTTTTTACTAGGGGTTTAACTAAAATGGTATGGTTAATAATGATCTATAATCATGATGAAAAACTATTTAATATGCATATATCTTCCATAAAACCAATGAGCTTCAATAATTCCCCCTTTTTAACCCTTGTAACTTATGAAAAACGTGTGGGTTCTCTATTCATTTCAAAAATACATATTTTTTCCTCTAACCTACTTATAAATGGCCACCATATTTCATATATCTTCCCAACCTAAACCCATTTTGGATTAAAAAATATATTCCAAATTCACATCAACCTATACATCACATAATTCTAGAAGCCATTTTCTGGGTATAAATCATTCATAGGAAGGATTTAATTACAATGTTAAGGTGGATACCTAAAGTCGAGGTAACATTAATAAACAAGAGATTTTGTTTTATTTCTACCTCTAATACTATAAAGTAGTTATATATAGTAGTTATTTGATATCCTCAATATATTACATATATATATATTATTTTATGTTATGTTCATGACATAATACCATATCCACGTCAATCAAATGGGTTACAAAATAATCGTTCGTCTGTATGGTGGACTATGGCCTCATGGGTTGATGTCTTTCATTATTCCATTACCACCACTCACTATTAGATTTAATGATGTATTTATTGTTTTCAAATTATATTTATGAAATTAATATGTTTTTAGGAATTTTATATCACACATACCTTCATGACTTTAATATTTTTTGCAATAGGATAACATCACTACTTTGTATTTCCGATTACTGCCCCACGAAGCGATTTGATTCGTTTATGTAACACATAATAGGAATTAAATATGGGTTTAATTAAAAAATTTTATATAAATGACATAAAAATTATTTTTAATTGTAATATATTAATTTTATTTATTTATTTTAACTCGACAAGGTAATTGAAACATGGTTAATGCATGTGTATGACTTACCAACTATATTAATTTTGTATTTAATTTTCTATCATTAAATATTATTGAATACCATAAATAAAAAAATAAATAATATATATTATACATAAATAGTGGTTAATTTTCTGGATATTATATAACCGTGATCAATGTAAGGGGAATAATAATATAAAAAATGAAACAAAATATCAATAACAAAGCTTTTTTTACCCAAAATGTAACCTTTACCTAGACTAGTTAATAAATGGGTTATAAAGGGAAATAATAAAACCATATATATTTTGACACACACAGACATATATATTTATATAATATGAGTATATTAATATTATAATTATTATAAAATATTTTATTTTCATATATGACAGATGTTAAGACATAAGATAAAGGATTTCAATATCAATTATTACTTATATGAGACACATTAATTATTCACCACCCAATTGTATTACGTGGTGTATAAAATGGACATTAATGTATTTTATTACTTTAATCCATGCAATAATGTTTCTTCAAATATCTATTTTTGGACCCATCATTCACAGGGATTACTGTTTCAGTGTTTCCATATCGGTAATGGAATTTTTTCTCCATTTGCCTATATTGAGACATTTATTATGTTACGCACCTATAAAATATTATAAACTATAAATACAACCCCATTGTAATGTTATATCATGAATATACATCTTTTAATGATATTATAATTTTATATAAATATTTTTATAATCGGATAATTTTGATTAAAATTTACTACAGTTGTTAGAGACTATGTTACAATCTCGTTGTTTATCAGGATTTGATGATGGTTATATTTCAAATATATAGATATTGTAATATAGAGATCAATAAACTAATTATTATTCATATCCTATAGTTTTCAATGATACTATAAATCCATATTACCATTTTTTAAATTTTTGGTACATAGAATAATTAATACAATATTTTTTAGAAAATTAATCTTTATTTTCATCCTCAATCAGATAAAAAATTTTCTTCAAAAACCTTGTTTTATAATTTATTTTAACAATAATTCAAAAATTATTCATTAAAGAAGTTTTTATTCATATTATAATTTCTATAAAAATGTCTTTAAATGAATATTCATATTGTTTTGCAAATGATTCATGATTGGCTTTTACTAAAAATATGAAAAGAATATTTATTTTTTTACATGCGTGACAAGAATAATATTCTATACAATCACAACATGTCAATTTTTTCATTATTCCCATAAAATATCTCTTTTTTTTCAATGAAAATTTCTTCCTTGAAATTTGGTAAGCATTAATATTTAATATAAATTATTACAACCTGAAATTGTCTTTTTAAATGATATCTACTTTCAGAAGAATTAGTATAAGTACAAATGATGTTTCGCTCAAAAAATTTATTAACTGGTTTTTAAATATTCCTTGAATTTTATAAAATATTATTTTAAATTAAAATTATTTCAATAAATTAATAGGTCTTTGAACATGATTTTAAATGATAAGTTATTTTAACTTAAATAAATGTTCTATGTTATCTTTTAAAATCATTTTCTAAATAAGTTGAAATTATTTTATGTTACATATGTTTTAATGGAGTCTAAATATGAGGATACAATTATTATTTTAACTCTGAATTATTTATGTTTATGATATAAATATATTTATGAAACCCATTTCTCTTAGAAATTTTATAAAATTTTAAAACAATTACGAAACCATCATCTAATCACATGTTACACTATAATTAAATGATAAACTGATTATGAAACATGTCCCTCATCCAATGGTTATGATATAATGAAAAGATAATGTACAAATTTTCATATCAAGGGTTATGATAGGATGAATAGTTTATGATATTATAAAACACATTTTAATGATGTTTAATATGTGCTTTTCGTTACGTTATTACCAAGGATAGAGGTTCTGTTATGACCAAGACCAGTGGTTACATTATAGCTAAATATGGGAGGGACTAATATATCCCCCAAATTCATTGTAAAAATAATTATATATCATGAGATAGACATGATTGGAATGAAGAGGGAAGTCATTTTAGTAAGTGAAATTCTACGCTATGATGGTCTTGGGAGAAAACCATGACATTTACGATGTTTTAAGGATTGAACCCATTCCACTATGAATAGTGCAATACCACTAGAGATTGTTGTGTGTCCTCTACAAAAGGTGTAACTTCCCATATATTTCCCTTATATGTTTTGGTAATGATCTTATACTACTGTGGGAATTATTTCCTATAAATATGTGTATGTCAAAATTCTATTTCTATATCCAATGTTAGGATCAAAAGCCTTGTTTTCATTGATTATATTATGATTTCTCTCTAATGAAATTATAATATTTATATCATGACTCATGATTATGTTATTTTATATCTATGGTAATATTCTCAAATGTTTTAATCTGGTTCTCATAGCCATTATTTCTTGTTAACCTTGTAACATCCCAACATAAATTAAGGTATAGAACATTTCTGTTTTTAGTCCAAATCATTAATGAAACCTTCGGTGAGTGCATGTGCACCTTTTTTCGGGTCCTGGAAATCTATTAAAATTAATTAATTATTTTCTCATTTTTTTTAAAATTTCTACTCCGTGCCCTAGAGTTGTGTTCGGGCTAAAAATACTATAAAAGAGGTAAAATGGAATGAATTAATATAATGAATATTAATGGAATATAAATAGGGATAAAAATAAATAATAAAATATAAATGGTTGGAGACAAATTAAAAATAAATAAATTGGTGTAAACCTATTTTAATTAATTGTTTTATTTCTTCCATAATTTTATATTTATAATTATTTTTATTTATTTTTAGATTTTTATTTATTTTTTCCTTTATCTTTTTCCCATTATTTTGCAATCTTTCCATTATTTTTTTATCTCCTTATATCCTCTCTCTTCCACTACATCCCCTATGTAGCTCCCCCAATGGTGGTGTGCCTCCTCCATTCCATCTTCTTCAGATGCTCACTACAGCCTCGTTACTTCTCTGATTTTGATGTTGTCGGGTGAAAATTAAAGCTCTTTTTATTTCCATCCCCACACACCAAGAATAATTTGATCTCATTCTTGTTGTGCAGTCTATCTTTGGTGGATTTTACCAGAAATAGGATTTTTTTCTTAAATCTTCTAGATATGTTTTTGTTTTAGGTCAAATCAATGATCTCCACTGAGCATAACATATTCTAGGAGTACAAGGTAGTGATTCTACTCTCCTTTCCATCATTTTATTTCATACATTAAAAGGCATGTTGTGCCTCTAACTAGTGCCTACAGACAATGTTATATTTTACCAATGCTAATGTAATTACATTTTTTCTCTTAATAGGTGTACCAATGTATGAGATAAACTAGTTTGTTTAAATTATTTCAACATTTTTAGATACCAATTTAGGTGTGCTAACATTCTTGGTTTCATTTTTCATTATTCCCAAATAATTAAAATATTTAATTTCATCTTTTGTGTTACCGTTTTTGGATGAGCATTAAATTGAACAAATTATTAAGGATTATTCGTAACCATGACCCCTGAGATTTTTAGATATATAGGCCTAATGAGTTTTTTCCTTCCTTGTTATATTATTGTCCTTTCATTCCATTATAATGTGACATGTGCATTTTTATGAATTCTCTGATAAATTGATTTAGATTTAACTTCTTGATTAGACTGATCATCAGAATGTGGATTGAGTTTCTTATATTATTTTGTTTCATGTATAAAGTAATACCCTACGATATATGCTTCCTCGAAAACTATTTAAATTTAGGGCGGTGAGAAAATGTGGGATTCGTATTAAGGACTATACAAGGACTCTCTATTTGCTATCGGTAAGACATTATACCATGGAGATGATGCCTTAAGATTTTTCCAAATAGGATTTCCATAGATTTCTAAATACTCATTATTGATAGTAGTTCCCAAAGGGACATTTAGTGAAGAACTTGTTGGAAAAGTGGAAACACCATGCCTCGAGTGATACTTTACCACTTTTGTGCATTACCAGGATAGACTCATGACAAAGCCTTTCCTCGAGCGACACTTGGTCTTTAGAAAGAATTCCTCAGATGGGCTTGGTGTTATTGGATTAATTGAGGGATGTACCATAGTGATACCTTAGAAAAGTATTTTTACTCCAAATCATAACATAAACATAATAATAAATGATAATGGATGGAATGTTATTGAAGATACTATTTGAGTTCTGTGTAAATTGTGATATCTTCTAGTGCTTGAAGAACACTTTGTTTACCCATAACATAGACCCCAATCGAAATCACATGCTTGGGGGTACTACCTTTTTCATTCTATCCTATATATGTTTATATATATATATTCAACATACTTATTACAGGTAGCATATTAAAACTCCCATCTTAGGCCAAAATAGGTTATGTGGGACGGGTGACGTTGAGGACTCAGATAAAGATATATTTATTTTATTATGGATATTTAATTTCTTAGTTTTATCATATGTTGGCATTCTAATTTTCTTTGCTTCATGAAATGGAAATGTTTAGACACCTTGGGTGCCAACCTACTAGGATTTTTTCTCACTCCATGCTCGAGCACCATTTGTTACCTGGCAAGACATTATTCTCACCATTAGGGATAATTGGATGCATGATGCTTCCTATTCTTGGATGTGGCTAAATTCATATGATGGATCATGGGGGAAGAGGACTGAGCATTTCCTCATGATGTAGTTTTTTAACTTCATATTGATTCCATTACATCTTCTATTATATGATTTTATTCATATTTTCCATACTCTTGATTCTTTATAGACATCATATAATGACATAATTTTGTATCTGGTTTATTTATCAACTTCCACAATTAATATATATTTAGTTGTGGATATTTATTTTCTTTTTTTTTTGTAGTTTTATTATCTATATGTTTCTGTTATTTATTTAAACTGGTTTTCTTCCTATGAGTATTACCTATTAACTATGAGGCCATAGTATTTCCCACATACACATTAAAAAGGCCCTCCCTACTAGTTAGCAACCTCTAGAATTTGGGAACATGTTCTATAGGTTATGAGGTGTATCCAGCTCAGAGAACCCTTCCAGTGGCTTTGGGATGAGGATGCTACAAAGTGGAATTAGAGGAGATGTTTTTTCCTTTTGTCTAACTTATTTGGGTATAAATGAGACTAGGATATAGGGATTTGGAACTTAACCTATTCATGGATTCACTAACCCATGTATTGGGGAAACCCAAATTCTTAGTTTCAGATTGTTGTTATTGATTATGCTGATTATTGTATTTATGATATAACTATGGGTGACCCACTTGTTTTTTATTGTTATTGGTATTGGTATTATTGAGATAATTATTTTTATTATCATTGAATCCCAATGATACAAGGGTAATGCCTTTACATGCACCATATTAGGCACTGTAAGGACGAAAATGCATGCGTATTACCATGCCATAGCTACTATTATTATGCATCTTCCTATTTTCATTTGACACTGGTTGTGACAAGTTGTAAAATCTTGAAGTGAATATTTGTTAAATATAATTTTGTGATGATTTCGTAGATGCTAACTTTACTATACTTGAGAAATAGGTTGTAGGACGTGTTTTAGTTGTCCTTTTATGTTTACTCTTCCTTATCTTGACCTATCTCGTGGAGTGGGCTACCAGTTCTGTAATTCTCAGAGGTAGGCTATATACCTACCCTTATTATTATACCTTTTCATTCATATTCACCTACTATAGATTATTTCTAGAGTAGTGTGTTTGGATATTTTATACCAATTCCACCACGAAATATTTGAGTCATAAATTGGGAAATAGGTGATGAACATACTTCAAAACTATCTGTATTACCACCCGGGTGCCTCCGGTCGTACTACCTCCGGTCAACCATATGATGAGGCATAACGCTCAGTTCAGGGATGGTATCCTTAGGTTCATGCAGTCAATTCAGAGCATTCCCAGACCAACTTTGTCTATAGAAGAGCTCACATGGTACCTCTTAGAGAAGAACCCTCCCACCTTCTTGGGTTGTGGTAGTCTTCATGCAGGGGATTCATGGATAAAAGCCACAAAGTATATCTTCAACCATCCAAAGATTCTTTGAGAGTGGAGGCTAAAACTTATAGTCTATATACTTCGTGGATCTACCTAGTATTAGTGGGATGTTATATCTCATGTGGAGCATAATAGAGACATGGTTTAGGTACACTTACGAATATATATCCATGAACAATTCATTCAGCAGACTCTGAGAGATGATCAAGCAAGTGAATTACTACATCTTTAGTAGGGATCTAAGACAATGTTATATTATTCTACTCATTTCCCAGAGCTTAAATGTTTTTACACATCTTTTATTGGTGTCACACAGACAACTGTGAGACACTTGGAAGATGGAATCAGATATACCATCCTCTCATAGGTGAATGTATTTTGATTGACCACTGTTATAGAGAACGTGATTAAAGACCAAATTTTGGAAAAAAAAATTGAAGTATGATAAGACTGTGAGCCAGGGAGGTCCAGTTTTTAGGTAAGGTGATAATTTTTCATGAAATAAGCGGTTTTGTTTTCAATGTGAAGATAAAAGAAATCCTAGCTAGGCATTATCTTTTGATAGTTCTTTGAGACGTCATTTGTGCGACATAGTTGGAAATAAAAATCCCCATTACATGAGAGACATGATGGGGTGTCAATCTTGTGGTGTGATGGGTCACCTAAAGTGGTTGTTCAATTATTTCACATTTTCATCCCATGTAAGATGATCTATAACAACACCTCTATCAGGTAAGCTATCTTTGACTCCCAAATAATATGGAAGTTCGTTTTCAACTATCCAATCAAAAAGAGGTATTGGTGGATGCTGTGGTCAAGGAAATATAGTTTCAGACAATAAAATTCAGTAGAGCATACCAAATCTGTCCGGTCAGGTAGCATCTCAGGTTTGCGGTTCAGGTCTTATATTCGGAGAGAAACTGACACCAAAAACGTAGAGTGCAGAACCATCTACTACTAGATGAACTATTCTAATAGCGTATACTTTTTTTACATTATTTTTAATGGTGAATCATGTTCCTTTTTATCTGATTCTTTTTTTTGTAATCCATGGTTTTAAAATTGAGTACATTTGTGGCTTCATGTCTTTTGAAACACTTTTTGGGGTCACAATAGAGGGAATATTCTAGTTCCAAGAGGGCCACATGATATAGGTGGGTACTATTTAAAATTTAATTATTTACATTCCTGATATGTTTATCATCGACGTCCTTCTTGGAATGAATTGTCTCACTCTTTATCATGCTCAAGTGGGTCGTTATCACAATCGGGTGTCCTTCAAATTCCATGAGGGTGAATTATATCTTTATAAAGGAGAATGGGATATGCATACAGATCGACTAGGACTACAATGTGAAGGACAAGGACGAGCGAAAAATAAATTATAAAATCTCTTCATGAAAATTTATGGAATATAGCTACTGGACATCTATCATGAGGTGGATTTTTGTAGGGACATCTTCTCTGATGATTTCCTTCGCTTACATCCCATGAGGGATGTGAATTTCACTATTGAGCAAGTTCCAGGTGCAAAAGTAGTGTATATTCCTCATTATAGGTTGACACTTATAGAGCGACATGAACTCAAAATGTGGCTTGAAGACCTCATGGCTATGGGTTTTATCAAGCCATGCACACCATAGTGCGGTTCACCCGTTCTGTTCACCTAGAAGGCCTAAAATACCCTCATATTGTGCATATATTACCATCAACTCATCCATATTATGGTAATGAGTTCATATCTGTTGCCTTTTATAGATGACCTCTTCAACCATCTCTTTGGAGAAACTATTTTCCCCAAAATTTATATCTAGTTGGAAATCCTCATGTTCATGTGAGACCATCTAACATACCATGTATGGAATTATGAAGTACTTACGACTTGTACGATTATTTTGTTATTCCATTTGGCCTAAAAAATGTGCAGGTAGTCTTCATGGATCTCATAAATAGGTGTTTTCACCAGTACTTTGATTCATTTTTGTGGGTTTTTGGAAACATCTTGGTGTATTCCCATTCGAGATACTACAATGAAAACAATCTTGAGATTACGTTGAGTACATTAAGAGAGTACTAGCTATATGCAAAGATATGAAAATTACACTTCTAGATTGATAAGATTCACTTAGAGGGTCATATAATATATGAGGACGGTATATTAGAAGACCCATGAAAAAGTGAGTGCCATAGTTTAATTAGAGCAGTCGTAAAATGTTTTAGGTCTAACCAGTTTCATAGGGTTTGCTGGAAATTAATGGTATTTAATCCATGATTTCATAATTTTTGCAGCACCTCTTACGACATTGACTAAGAATGGTGTCCAGTTTATCTTTTTAGATTATTGTGAAAATTATTTTCATGAGTTAAAGGGATAACTAAACCTAGATCTGACCCTAGTTCTTCTTGAGTTAGGAAGGGGATATACTATTTACTATGATAGTTTAATAATTAGACATGGTGTAGTTTTGATGTAGGGAGAACGAGTCATGGCTTATGGATCCCGCCAACGTAGACCTCATGAGAAGAACTATCCTAAAAAACCATTAGTTAGTAGCTGTAGTTCATGAATTATGCTTCTGGGGATAGTACTTATTGGGTGAGAGGTTCGTTTTTTACACATAACATAAAAGCATGAAATATATCTCCACTCAAGGAGACATGAATTTAAGGCAGCATAGGCGTGTCTAATATCTTCATTCGTTCAATTTTGAGCTTTCTTATACCCTAGTAATGGAAATTTTGTAGTTGAATCTTTGAGAAACAAGTTGTAGACAGAAGCCATCTAGGCATCCAGTAGTGAGTTGGAGATGGTGTTTTGTTTTCTAAGATATATCTAGATGTTTAGAAATAGAACATGAAACCAGTTATAAAAACTCTTTTAGTGACATCCTCTATTCTAGAGCGATTCCATATGCGACAAGTATATGATCCTGAGGGGATTGTTTTGAGGGAAAGCGTCATAGGATTGAACCCTCCTCCTAGTTGGGTTGTTAATGGTAGTGAAACATTGCGTTACCATGGACGTGTATGGGTATCTTCTAATATATGAGAAGATTTTCTGAATGAATCTCATTCCACAATTTGAGTAGTTCATCTTGGACTTTCAATGGTGTGCAGAGACAAGTCTCGGTAGAATTGGTGGCTAGGTATGAAGAAACAAATATCAGGTTTCATCACTCTGTGCTCCACTTGTCACCAGGTGAAGGTAGTTCATCAACAACCAACTATAATTCTATAGCCTCTATCCATTTCTGAGTGTATGTTTTAGGACATCACAATGGATTTTGTTACATTCGTTCCAAGATATCCTCTTCACAGAGATGCATTATGGGTGATTGTCGAAAGGTTGACCAAAGATTCACACTTCATCCCAATTCGTGAGATCTTTTATATTGATGAGTTGGGAAGGGTGTGCATCAAATAGATATTTCAACTTCATATCATACCAAATTCAGTTTTCTTGGACATAGAAACCCTGTTTAATTAATGGTTTTGGAAAGGGATGATAAAATCATTGGGTTCAAAGGTAATCAAGAGTATTTCATATCACCCTCGGACCAGTGGGAACTGAAAGAAGACCATAAAAGTGTTAATAAATATTCTACGAGCTTGTCTCTTTTATTTTGTAGGTTCTTGGGATAAAGGTGTTCATATTTATTGGGTTTACCAATAATAATAACTTTCGGGTGACAATTCAATTGACTCTGTATGAGGCCCTTTGTGGTAGAATATGTCATTCACTTGTATGATGGCTCAATGTATATGATTCTGTAATTATGGGTCCTCATCTCATTCACGAGATCTTTGAGGATGTTTTTCTAATTCAAAATCATATTACTATAGTCCAATCTAAACAAAAATATTCTACTGATCATTTTGGTAGAACTATCGAGTTCGAGGAGGGACATTGAATCATTCTATCTGTTTCGCCAAGGGTGGGTCACAAGAAGATTAAGAGACATGGGAAGTCAGCACTTAGATATGTCGGGCCACTCGAGATAGTGGAAAGGTTTGGGAAGGTTTCATGTTAGTTTTATGCACCTAATAGGTATCACACCATGAATGATGTATTCCATGTATCTCATCATCGATAGTATCATCCAGACCGGTCTCACACTTTTGACCCTAACAACATTAAGGTTAATGCAGATTCATCCATTAAGGAGCATTCGATCCCTATCATGGACTGTAGCTTGAAGGTTCTCCGAGGCAGTTCCGTTTCTTTGGTCTAGGTGCTATGGAAGATTGGTTGCATTCATGATGAGACCTAGGAATTGGAGACTGATTCATGTGCACAGTTGCTAGAACATTTCTCAGGAGACATTCCACTACCCTCAAAAAGGCGTCTCATGGAGGAGTTTTTATAACTTAGTTGAGGTTGAAACATCCTCTAATCAATCAATGTATAGACCGTTTATGTTTTTTTAATATTTAAAATAACCCACGGAACACGCACACTCACCCATTTGAAGGACTCAAGAACATAATAAAATTATTTAACTAATTTCATGTGCTTTTTGTGTAATTTTTACATCGTTCCCTATTAATGCGTTAAGGCTAAAAATAATTTAATAGAGTTTAAACGGAATAAAAAATTAAAATAAATCAATTGAACTTAATTATGGATAAAAATAAATAATAAAATAGGAATGGGTTGAGAGAAAATAAATATAAATAAAATTGGGTAATACCATTTTAATTATTTGTTTCATTTCTTCCACCATTTTATTTTTATTATTTTATTTATTTATTTCAATTTTAATATATTTTTCATTTTATTTTCATTATTTCCTTTTATTTCGTTATTTCATTTCTTTTCATCTCTCCTCCTTTCATCCCTGTCCTTGTGTGTCACCCACCTTGCACACCCTGGTGGTGCACATCCTCCCTTTCCACTCCTTTGGAAGCCCACAACAACCTCATTTCTCCTCCAATTATGATGTCATCTACTTTATAGTAAAGCTCTTAGTAAGGCTGACCTCACACACCAGGAGCCATTAAATATCATTTTTAATCCATCGTGCAATCCATCATAGAATGATTTTACCCAAAATTAGTGTTTTTATAAAATTATCTAGTTTTATCCATTTTAAGTCAAATCATTTATCCCCACGAGGCATAGGATCCTTTACGAGTAAATGGTAGGGAGTCTTCTATATTTCCCCTCATTTTCTTTTATATTTTAAAATGCATGTTGTTTCACTCTCTAGTACCAACCGATGATGTTCAATTTACATATTCTAATTTAAATAAATTTATTGGATTTGTTTATGCACACTAGCTTGAGATAAATTAGTTTTTTTAAATTATTATAACATCTTTGGAAACCCATTTACGTGTGCTAATGTTCTTGGTATCATTTTCTATTAGATGCGAATAATTAAATATTTTAATTTCATGTATTGTGTGTCCTAATTAGGTTGAGGATTAAATTAAATAAATTATTTAGGATTATTGTGAACCATGATCCTTGAGTTTTGTCTTTTCTATGCCTAATTTATTTACTATTCATTGTTAAATAATTACCCTATAATGCCATCATAAGGTGATATGTTTGTTTTAATACATTCACCTCAAAATATCTTTAACTATAACTTCTTGACTACAATTATCATTAATATGTGGATTTGAGTTGCTTATATATATATTTTTGTAAAATTATAAATGAATACCCTATGATATCTGCTTCCTCAAAAAATAATTAAATTCATGCCGACGAGACAACATGGGTTTCATATAAAGTACTACACAAAGATTCTCCATTCCTACTCAATTTCACCTTACTCTAGTGATATGATGTCATTGGATTCGGTAGGTGAGGATTTCCTGGGGTTTTTAAATTCTCATGAGTGATCGTGGTTCCCAAAGGGACATTTCGGGATGGACTGATTTGAAATGTAGCTATGGCATGCCTTATGTGATAATTGACTACTTATGTGTGATTCGGGTACATAATCATGATAAATCCATTCCTCAAAAAATAAATGTCCTTTCATAAGATTTTATTTTAAGGTATTCGTGGTTTTTAATTAATTGAAGAATGTACCATAGCGATACCATCAAGACAACCTCACACTCCAACTCTCTACTTGAACATAATAATAACTGATAAATCATGGAAGGTAATTATTTATATATCATTAGTTCTACGTGAATTGAGATATCTTATGGTGATTGAAGCACACTTTGTTGACACATTACATGGACCAAAAGATAATGCACAATCTTAGGGATATGTTCCTTTTTGTCTACCATTTTATTTCTAGACTCTATATATATTTATATGCATCTTGATTGTTACATGTACCATTTTAAGAATCCCAACATAGGGAAAATAATGTGATGTGATACATGAGACATTGAGGACCCAGAAAAATATATATTTATTTTATCATAGATATTTAATTCCATACATTTATCATATGTTGTCATACATATTTTTATTATAGCATGAAATGGAAAAGACTAGACATCATGGGTGATGACCAATTGGGATTTTAGCACACTCCGTGCTCATGTGACATTTGGTACCTGAGTAGACATTAAGCTCATAGGAAGGGGCAATAGGAAGAATGCTGCTTCAGGTTCTTGAGTCTGTCTTTCTGCTTAGTATAGAGCTTGGTGGTAGATAAAAAATATTTTTCTCATGATGGAGATGTTCCAATTTGTTTCATTTTCATTAAATCTATAATTTAATGATTGTATTCAATTTTTCCATACTCATACATTAGTAAAAAAATTCATATCAAGACCTAATTGTGTATCTAGTTCATTTTTCATCATTCACATTAAGTGTATATTTAGTTGGGTTTATTTGTTTTCTTGTGTTGCAATTTGATTATCTATGTAATTATGTTATTTAGTAAAAACTAGTTTACTTCCATTTTATATTACCTATTTACTAATAGGGAATTGACTTCCGCATGGGCATTTTAAAATGGTTCTTGCAACTAGTCGGTAGCCTATGGAGTTCGGGAAGATGTTATTGAGGTTATGTGGCCATCCAGGCTTAGAGGACCCTTCTATTTGCATCCGAGATTGGGATGATTCAACCATTATGTATCGCTTTCATTTACTATTACTAAGGAACTTATTTTACAGAATATTAATTTTTCTTTACTTATGTTATGAATTTTTTTATGTACCAGAATAAACTTGGAATATCTTTGTGGTATACATTGAATATCTTCCATGAATTAAGAATATTTTATTCCATGTTTTAAGTGGAACTAAATTGTCATGGTCCCCATGCGCGTCTTTGTATAATTTAATGAATATTCATTTAAAATGTTATAATATCCATGTATGTGATACATCGGTATATTTATAAGGATATATCCAAGGGTGTATCTATGTATTAATCCTTAGATGATTAAAATTATAGGAAAATTTCCAATAATTTAGGAAAAGGATAGAGAGAGTGGTTTCCAAGAAATTACATTCATGTATAGATACTATAAGTGGATGTGTCTCTTGCATAGATGTACCTCGGGGTAATAACCCAAAAAACCGCAAATTCAGGTATACTCGATCGGAAATAGATGCACAATAATGGGCCTTGTTAAACCCCTTGTTTTACCACCATGGGGGATATGATTTTTAAATTCACAAATTATTTTGAAACATCATGAAGGATTTAAATAATAGATGACTATGATTGAACTAGGATAATCATAAGATGTCTTATATTACAAATTTTATCATTATTTTGACAAAATATAATTTTTTACTTATTATGATTATGTGGATTTCTTCTCTGATTAGTGATTCTCACACTAATATTATTATTATTAGTCAATGATGGGAACAATTAGGAACTAGGCTAGAATTAGATGAGATAGTCAATATTCTTATGAGAATCAAAATGATATGATTACTAGATTGATGAAAATTTTGATTATTCCTAATAATTTTTCACAGAACATGATTAAAAATGTGTAACTTATCTAACTCTCATACTGACCAAAGAAGACCGAGAATGTGTTCACTAAGAGTATGGGTACTAGTGACAATGGATGAAAGAAGATTCATTTATCATTTTGTCAAGAATGTGGGATGAATCACCCATGTGGATTTCATAGATGAAAGGGATGATGTTTAAATATGGAAAATAAGGGAACATTCAATGTATCTACAAAGGGAAAACAAAATGTTTTCTAAATGTAGTGGATGAAAATAATATTATCCCTAATATATCATATACTATTGAATTAATTAAATGTGGAATGTACCTTCCTAAAATAGATTTATTTCCTTATAGTAATTATCATTAATAAAATCAACAAGGTTATAGGATTAATGGTTTTATTGATGTTGATGATGTGACTGTAAATGAAATATGAATGGAAATATGTATTAATGAACAAGATGATGATGTGTAGTTATTGGTTTGAGACGTAATTGGGGTGAATGATAAATTTATGTTTTTTAATTATTAGATTATGTTATATGAATAACTAAATGTAAATGTATTTATTAGTATAAGTATATGTTTTTGTATTTGAATGAATATGTAGAATGATGCTAACATACTAGAAAATTCAATTAATGAAATGATGATATTTTGACTATATGAAGGTGCCCATTAATAAGATTCATGTGTTTAGAGAATGTTTTTTTATTTTGGATAAAAAGATTATTGTTGTGGATAAAGTAAATTTGATACTATTGATGATCTTAGAACTGATGACGTTTTTATTTAAAAAAATAGGTTTATGTTATCATTGATGGATTTTACAAAATTATTGGATATATAAAAATATATTCAATAGTAATTATTTTTATGCTTGGAATGAGGAAGAATAATTATTTTCATTTAGGTTATGTATAAATTTTGGTTATTTCCATGTATGTAGAAAATAAATGATGAAGGTATTCAAATATTTGTTATATGGAAATCAAGAGAAACAATATGATATTTGGGGGATTAATGTTATGTTTATTTTGAGAAATTTATTAACTCTATTTATAAATATTCAGTTTTAAATGGGTTAAAAGGTTAACCATTAAAGTATTGGTTTAAGTTGAACAATGTTTCAGGTTGTAGAGATTAATGGATCACATCAACATATAAATATTTATTAAGATTTGGAAAACCATTTCTAATGTTTTTTTGTGATAATAAGTAACCATAGAATGATTGAATTTTTTTTCTATTATGGATCTTAGGATTCATTAGTTCTTGAGGCATAAAAAACAAATTTCATTTAATTGATTAAGAATGAAGTGGAAATTGATCAAGGAATAACCAAAGGATGAGATTGAGTATATAAAATGGATTGAAATTGAAATAGTATATCTTCTCGTTAAAATTACTCATCATTTGGAAATTGATCTTGAAATAATATGTTGTCCTATTATATTTATGTTTTGTTATGTCAATTTCCTTTTTGTACATCTCTGTTATTTATGGTTTTGTGGAAATTAAATTTTACTAGATTTCCAACATTCATGTGATATGTAATCCTTATCACCCTCTATAATTATTTTTGAATACATTATTTGTCCAAATATTCACATTACACCTATCTCCTCCAATGAGTAAGCATAGTTTTGGGATAAATTTGGTAATCGTTATGTTTCAAACTTTTTCTTTTAAAGGAATTTTTATAATTCATTTTTATGATGTGGGTTTATATTAATGAAATTTGAAATTATTAACCATAAATGGGAGAGATTAATTTAGAGGGTGAAATTCATTTTAATGGGTGTAGAATGTAACATACTGAGATTTTGTGCAATATAAGTATTTTCCTAATGAATTTATTTTATCGATATTTTTCATAACATTAAACAATGACTTCATATTTCCTTACACAGAACGCTATGTTTGGAATGTTTTAGAAAGAATATGGTGTTTAGTATGTGATACATGTTTGAATGAGTCTATCTTGTGTCACACTCAACACCATACTTAGGTTTCATATACACAACCCTCTGTTTAAAAAACATGGCATAATATTAATATAATATTATTTAATATGACTGTAATCACCTATCCCTTAGAATTTCCTGTATGAATATGATTATCAAAATTATAAAAAATATATGATTTGAAAAAATATATATATAATTAATTATTTTTTGAACAATAAATTAGAAATGAAATTAAAAATCATTTTAAAATAAAGAATCATTTTCTGAAAAAAAAAACAATATTTATACACATTAACCTATTTTAACTCAATAAATTAAATAAATTTGTTTTTTAATTATTTTAATTAGTGGTATGTAATATATATTGATTCAAATATTTAACATTAAATTTATCTATATTCTAGACAATAGATAATAATAAATTAATTTTACGTTCAGAAATGTATTTTTATAAACGGTTGTTTTACATCTTTACGAAAACTTGTTTTTAAAATTAAATTCTATAATTTTAAAATAATTTTTTGAAAAATTAAATTTTATAAATTAAATAATTATATTAAAATTATATTATGGTAAATTTTTGTGTTATTTAAAAAAGTTAATTTTTTTATTAATAGTGAACAACACTGAATTTTAATTAAAAACAACTATTTCATTTAATTTATTTATAAACTTAAAATATATGTTAAAATTATTTTAAGGTTAAATTAGTATTATTATACATATATTAATCTAATGTTGTCCATTTGATTCAATTTCATGTAAATTATTTATATAAACACTTTGGATTCTTATTAAGATTTTCCCTTTCAGAACGTACTTTATCATCTCGTATGAGTGATTAATTTTAAATTAAAATTTTCAACATATGTGAATAGAATTTTGAAAAATTATTCCGTATATGGAATCATTAAAATATATATAAGCAAATATCGTCAACTGAATTTTGACTAAAATGAATAGTGAATCCAGTGAAAATTAATTACCATGGTTAAAGTAAAAATTTGTTTACCGAGGTTAAAATAAAAGATAAGGAATACATGGTCAATAAACATGTATAATAGATATTTTTATTCCGATATTTTGATCATTTTAACAATATATTTTTATAATGGACATTTTTTACCCTCGTGACACATGAAAAATGTTGGACTATTCAATTCTTTTCAAAACAATACAACATGTGTCCTCTCCCCCACTTTCAAAAGGCCACCCATATCCTCTATTCATCACACATTCAAACATTATTTGTGTCCCTACCAACCAAAATAACTTCCAAGAATACATCCACTCGTCCTAGGTGCTTTATTATTGGCTGAAATCCATCCTAGGAACCCTCTTAGTGAAAAAATGTGGGTGATACCTAAAGTATTGGTAACATTCATTAACGAGCGTTGTTATTTTATTTCATCCTACACCCCTTTTAATTATTTTTATATCATTATTGCATAAGAAAATATGTTTATTACATATTAAAATATGTATTTTTAATTTCGTGACCAATTAGAACAACCACTTACCTCATATGCATTATAAAATTGCCATTTATGTATATGGCGGATGACCACCTCACAATCTAATGTAATTCATATTTCCATTACCATCTCTCATAATTGGAAATAATTATGGGTTTATTATATATATATATATATATCATAAAAATGATTTTATTATTCTTATTTCATTATTATAACATATATACATTGATTCTTTCCATTCTGTGGTAATATGATAACATTTTTCAGGTGTACCTCAAACTACCGCCTTGCGAAGTGATTTGATTTGTTCATACTATTCATTGAAGTTATAAAGGAAATTTTTAATGAAAAATATGTGATATATTTGGAATAATAAATTTTCGATACTTATGTGTATGTTGTAATTCAATGTCATATGCCCATGTTATGATCTCATCGATAATGTTCTTTTGTTATCTTCATATTAATGTCTTATGAACTAGAAAACATTACTCAATGACATAGGTTTATGATATTTGATTGGATGAGTACGGTTTTCAAATGTTATTCTCATGTTCTCATATCATTATATTCATTTGACACACATATATAACCTTTTTTACCCATAATGAGAATCGGAGATCACCCTTTCTTATGATTACTCTCTCAATGTTATGAATACTATTGTTAAGTAGGAGTACTAATTGGGACGATCTTTTTAGGTGATGTTGATGATCATTCATGGATTAGAAATATTTTGATCAATGATTCGAAAGTAATTAAACTATTACAATCATTAAGAATATGTTTTTATAATATAATGAATATTCATTTACAAAGAGGTAACATCAATTTATAAGAACCATTAGTCACTATAATAAATGGTGGGTGAGGTTATCCTATGAAATGATCTACTACAAATATTTTACTCTAGGGAAGATCAGGTTCCTTTCTAACATTGGTACAACCACCAATTGTAGCTTATGTCAAATGATCCACCATTACAGCAAAATATTCTATTCTAATTCAAACCATCTTAGAATACTTATTTGGAAGGATATTTCCTAGTTTATTCCTTCCTACTATATGTTCCATGATTCCTTTATGAAAAACTTTCTGAATAAATATTATTTATATAAATAAAAAAGGTAAACAAAAAATTTCACATTAATTTAAATAAACCCTAATGTAAAATATTTGGTTGTTATGATATTACCATTATCATAAACTCTAAAACTTTCTAAATCAACCATTGATACTAACTATAAAGACTTAGAAATAAACATTACATTATACTGAGAATTAATTCAATAATTATTTCACCTTCATTTTATGAAATTATTAAGGAAAGAGTTTAGGATAATTAACTCATAACTCATACATTACAAAACAATATTTATACGTAGTGGAAAAATAAAATATGTTTCATTTTCATAATATATATATAACTATTGAAATAAAACATGATTTATCTATAGGAGAAATCTTCATGACATTCAACTGGACCTCTTCCTTACCTATATCCATCATTAAACCCTGTGAATGAAAAATAAAATAATGTATAAAAACCAAATGATAAGGGACATAAAAATAGTAATTTCATTAGTCTAGTGAAAGTCATGGAAACTAACAAAATGGTAATGTTTATCTATATATATCTTGAGTAGAATGAAAAAATCATTTTCACATGAAATCAAGAACACTATTTTCTGAAATAAATTGGTTATAACACAAATCTATAATATATAAATCAACTAGGAAATTTTTTACATCATTATTCAAATCACTATTACTAATGAAATAACTGATATGGTCAACATCCATTTCTGGAGCACCCAATGCCCTTGAGATCTATCACAGACCCACCTATCCCTGGTTTGTCATGGAACCACCCATTGTAGGTTAATAAAATTACCAAAAATCCATAGTTTAGAATGTAACAACCCATCATCATAAACAATGTCCAATAACCATAAAATAACCACAAATAATTAAAGCTGTCATTTTTTTCATAAACACATTAAAAAATATATAAATCTTGTGTGAAAAAATTATCAAATATAATCATACACATTTTTTTAAAACCCATTTTAAATACAAAAAAAATGGAAATGATATTGTCTTTATAAGAAAACATGGAATATTTTAATGGAATTTAAATTCAAAAAATCGTTATGGCTGTGTTAATGTCATTGTCATCATGAATGTAAAAATTGAATATTCATTTATCCATTTATAATGAATTTTGAATATTCTATACAAAGATTCTTTTTTTGGAAAACGTGAAAAAATAAAATAAATTCCCTTAATAAATGTCTCAAGTATATAGAATTTCATACCTAAAATATTTTTATAAACATGGACATGGAATGTTAAGATATTTATATATAAATTTTAAAAAACATAAGAAAGGTCCCTTAGAACCTTGGAAACATATAAATAGTTAGGACCATAAATGAATAAAATTAAAAAAACATGAAATATCATGATAATAGAGAAATTAATTATTTAAAATTTAAAATGGGATGTATATAAACCATTTAAAAGAATATAAAATCATAAAAATGAAATATTCCCCAATGAAATGATATTTATATAATGTACCTCACCTCGATTTTCATTGGAAACATTCTTTCTTCATTTTACTGAATAAGAATCAAAAGTAAATTATTTACATTCTCAAAAAAATTGGTTTTTATTATTTATTTTATTTCAATTATTAGTATTTTATTAAAATTACATAATCAATTTATTTTACATTGGTTCATTTGATTATAATTGGCATATATGCCCAAAAATGACTTTGGTGGGTCCATTATCATCAAATAGGTCATTTTAAACTCCTCCAGAAAAGTAATAATGAATTTATTATCATATTTATGTAGTGATTATTCATTCTAGAAAAATTATGTTATAATTGTATGAAAAATGAACTCTGTAACGGTCATAGATATGATATTCCATATATACACATGAGTAACATTTCCATTATTCAATGGTTATTAGAGAAATATGGTATGTATTATTTTTAAATCATGATTGATCATAATATAATAAATAACATTTTATTTATTTCTATATACATATATATACCATCATTATGATTTAATATTGATAAAATAGTCATATATCATTTTAGAGGAAGAATTAAATACGTAATCATGAATGATATTATCATTTATTAGTGCATGAATGAAAATAATATATTAGATTTTATGAATGAAAAATATGTTTGGATTTTCATTATTATTTAATTTATATATCATATATTGTTTATATTTTTCTTTATTACCTTCCATGTAATGTATTAGTGAATAACCAATCACATTGCTTTTTGAGCTGGTAGTGCATTATTCAAAAAAGAGATGTTATTGTATCCCAAACATAATAGACATTATGAAGTTATATGTTATATCATAACATCAAAAGTATAAACATGTTAAAATTCATGTACACACTTCAAATACATCATTATAACAAAGAGTGAGGGGTGATGAAAGAAAATGAATGACATCTGTTTGTGAGGTGGTAGTCCATCACACACATGAATGCTGATTCCATATCGCATATCATGGAAGGGGATTGAGAGTTGGGATATGAAATGAGTGTAATGAAATATATTAATTTTTTATTTAATTATTTATAGTATAATATAAATTTAAAATTATTTTAGGGAGGTATGTGTCGAAATAAAATGAATACACAATGTCAATCATGATACATCCTCATCAGGCAACCTCACTATGTAAGTACCAAAATCCTTCAAATTATGGATTTAGGATAACAAGAAAAGATTTAGTTTATATATATGGAATTTAATATTTTATTTAGATTGTTATTTCCCAATACAATCTTCCTTCGATCTTTGAAAAAGATTGGAGAGTGAGTGGTCATTTATAAGAGAGGCGAGTGACACATATATAGATTATAGAAGGAATACTGTGCACTTGAAATTTTCACTTGAAAATAGAACCCAAAATGTACCATTGAAAAAAAATGATACAGTTTAAATATGTCCGTAATATATATTTTATTCTTTTTTTCACATAATTTTAACCATTATGTTTTTAGTTTAGCACTTCATAAACCCATTTTCAACATAACCAAGATAATTAATTTTTACTATTTTCACTATTAATTATTTTTCTAAATTATGTTGAAAAAATTAGATTATATAAATTAATTGGTTTCAAAATATAGAATAAATTTTATGATATTAAATTCATATAATTAGGAAATTGTATTTTCAAATTCAACTGACTGAAGTGATGAAAAATTGGGTTTTCAATAATTAATTTTTTTGAGGTAAATATTCATTTTATAAAATATATAAAAAAATTTATTCATTATTTTAATAACAATTAAAATTTATTGATATATATGCTAAATAATTAATGTAAAAAATTCAAAATTAAGTTTTATTTTGACTAATTATACTATAGAAATATTTTTCACTTTAAAATAGTTTTTTAAAAATGCATGGTTTAAACTCAATAATAAATATATTGTAAAATAAATTATAATGATGATCCAAAATTAATTAAGTGGATAAAATATCACTAATAAAAAATTATTTTACATTAAATTAAATTCAATACATTATGATACTTTTGAATTAATTTAATAATTGAAATTAAATGAAAATTTTACAAATACAATAATTTTATACTATTCAGTAAAAAATATTGTTTTCCAAAAAATAAAAATATTTCATCCTATGATAATTTTGAAATTATATTTTTGAAAATTATATTAATTTTTTTTAAATTCAAAATATAAAATTCTAGAATTATTATGTTTAAATAAAAACTGTATAAGAAATGAGTTTATTTAATATATTTTAATTTTTAGTAAAAATTACATCATATAATTATAATGAATTTAAAAATATAAATAATATCCTTAATCATGTAAATGTTTTATTCTATCAATAACTATATTTTTACCCTTGTGGTCACACCAAAAATAATTGAGGAGATATCTTCTATAATGGAAGGAAAATTAAGAACATAATAAATATTAACCTATCGATGGGATGGAAATAGAACATCCCTTGGAGTCTACAATCATCCTAATCTATGAAAATCATATCCCTAACCATTGTATATATTCCTACAAGTTAGTTACTATCATCATAAATATACTAAAACAAAAACATTCTCAGTTCCACTAATTAATTACAATAACGATGTATCACAATACCATGTCAATACAGATTTACCACAAAAAATAGAAACTATCCAGAATAGATAGAACATGTCACTAAATTCAATTAATGAAAAAATATAAAACACAAAAATTGGTATATATGTGAGTGTTATGTGCCTATTCATTATTCATTAATGCACTGTAAATCTCATAAATAACATATCAACATAATGTTCATCACTCATTGTTAACTAAATCAATTGTAATAGAAAAACATAAATTACCATTTTAATGGAAAAACATAGGTCCACTTTTTTAAAGACCTGTCCCAGTTGGGCCGACACCATAACTCCCCAATCCCGCCTCCAACAGCCCAGAGGCTGGTGACTAGCACAGAGTAGGTGTATTACTGCATGGGAGGCATTTCCTAAGAACCTATATATATATATATATACACACACACACACATCTCCATGCCCACAAATGATGAAATGTAATACCCACTAAGGAACAAAATGTATGCATACAACTAAACCCAACTAACAAAGTACGAAGGAAAGTAAGGTGATAAATGTAAACTGGGATAGAATACAAGCCCACCAAAAACAAGAGTCTGAAAACTACAAAGTCCAACATGAAAACACAAAGAGGTGCTGGGACTATTGCTCAATACCAAAGGAATGCCCCGACCCTTAGGGATCTCAAAAAGCTCTGTCTTGTCCTGGTCCACCCTGGAAACTATCAAAAGGCTGCTCGTCTTCATCAGACACAACATGTGTGGGAAAATCCCGTGTATTGGTGAGTATGAAAATACTCATTAGAGGACCCCAGCCGCCGCATCCAGTACTACACAGCGTGTTCTTCAGAAGTACATGTCGTGTATTCAAGAAAATTCCAGAAATGCGAACCTCCACCGCCACGCCTTCTGTGAAGTCCCATTCATCGATCCATCCATCTGATCACCATAAAACTCGTCAGTTTGGTTTCCCCAACACCATAAAGTCGATTAAATTGTTTTTGGACCATCGATTGGATCCAAATACGAGCAATGATCCACCCACGCGAAGACCGCTTGAAGAACGACCCTACCTGATCCAGTCCGATTCGTTGTCCGCTATTTTCGTCGCATCTCTGTAAGGTCGTTGTGGTGTTGAATCATCAATTTGGGATTGTTTCATCATAAAACAGATACAAAAAAATTCTTTTATTCCTCGCCCCGTTAAGAATGTGATGAACACGTGAAAGAAAAAGTGGGAGGAAAATCCAATGAAAAATTCGAAGAACAAACCATTGACGTCGTTCGTCACGGTGCTGATCCGCTCCCATTAATAGTATTAAACAAAGCATAATCAAAAAATAACAATTCAACATGGAAAAGTCCATGAATCATCACAATAAAACCATCCCGTAAGAATGTACGAATCCATGGATCAACTTGTTCGTAGTTGATCCGCATTCATCATTTAAAATCAAAAACGGGGAAATGAGATTTCAAATAACGACCCCTACGTCAACTAGGATCGATCACTGATGAAGGGGACATGCTACCATCATTGTTGAGATTATTCAACTTCATTGGTGTAGCGATTCTCATCTTTGATTTTTTGTCATTCATCATTGAGATTTTTCTCCAAAGTCCACAAATTTTCCAGAGTTTCCTCTCAATCCTTGCCGACAAGCAACATTCGATTATCTCAATAAAGAAGGGAATAATTTTTTGCATTAAAAATAGGCCGAAGTTGTCACGACCCGTCCTCGGGGCCCGTGCCGTGACTACCCCAAGCCCGCCTTCCATAGGCCAGGGGCTGGCGACTAGCACCAAAGGCGTAAAATCCCGTTAACTGGGAAGGCATTGCCTTTATAAAAGAAAACAAGCACCACAGAGTACAAGCGGAAGGTAACAATAACAAAAACAGAGTACAACTAAAAGTGCGGAAAGTAAAAAGGGGCCGGAAATACAAGCCCAACTGTAAAGTACAGCTCAAAAAGGAAAGACAGCAACTGAAAAGTAAAGCTGCTACGCCGAGCTGTCCACTGGAAATCCCACCTGAAGGGTGGGTACAGATAGCTCCTCTGCTCCTCGGGTCCCGCCGTCTGCTCCGAGTATGTTCCGCCCAGTGTTCTGCCTCTGGGTACCGCCTCGTCGTATAGTCCACCTTCAGGTACCGTCCAGTCCTCGAACACTCGGCCTCTGTCAGCACTGTCCGTCGTCTGCAACCAACACAACGAGGTGCGGGCATAGCCCGTGCAGGGGTGAGTATAACGATACTCAGTAGGGACCCCGAGACCCTCAAGGTCTCACTAAAACCAACAAGGATAAACACAAGAAGATCTCAACAGATAAACTCTACTTAGGTATATGCCCATACATATACCTAAGTTATCAAGTAACCCATCTCAATCATGAGGAAACACAAGGATTGTGAAAACGACGGATAACCACTACCCGGGTATATGCCCATACATATACCAAAGTTAGCAAGTGACCCATCTCATTCATGAGGTAAACACAAGGTCAAAAGTCTCAGCTCAAACCAGGATTTTCATTATCGAAACCGTAACTGCTGAAGAGCTCCGTCTCTAGAGTGTACAGTGGTCCTGTCACGACTCCGAGGCTGCCGCTCACTAACCTAGGACTGCTGAGGTACTCCTCCTGTCGAGTACTGCGGGTTTGCGGCCAACTACCGGGCGCTCCGTCCGCTGAGGGTCTGTCGCCAAATACCGGGCGCTACCCAGATAGCCTGCTGAGGTACTCCTCCTGTCGAGTACCGCGGGTCTGCTGCCAACTACCAGGCGCTCCGTCCGCCGTGGGTCTGCCGCCAAATACCGGGCGCTCCGTCCACTGGGCTAGTCGACTCACTCCAAGTCGAGTCGGTCAAGCAGTCGTCAGGTCTCAGCCGGCTACACGGTCTCCGTACTCTGCACGCTCGTCTCCACCGTCGCGGGTCTGTCGCTACAACCAAGCGCACACACTCCGTAGGGTATCGCGGGTCCGCCGCTACAACCAAGCTCTCCACCGCCAAGGGTCTGCTGCTGCATCCAAGCGCACCACCACTGTCAAGTACCACGGGTCCGCTCCACGAGCTACTGGTCGATACTCCAAGTATCACAAGGTCCCGCGAAGAAGTGTCTCAAAGGTCCGTCTCGGCACAGGGGTCTCAACGCAACAGACGGCGCGTCGATCGGACGCCCGGTCTGTGAGTTATTAGCCTTTTCGTCCCAGGGGCCCGGTTGGTTTCGTGAGCGAAACCAATCCCGGCCGTATCTCAACTGCACCCCGAACTCCCATAGGGTATACTCAAAGGGACCGTTACTCAACGTAACCACCAACGCCGCTGACGGCTCGTCAAGCGAACGTCCTGTCTGAAAGATATCAGCTTTCCCGTTCCAGGGGCCCGGTTGGATTTCGGGTACAATCCAACCCGGCCATACTCCGACTGTATCCAAAACTCGGGCGGAGTATGTCAAAAGTTCCGTCTCATCAAGAGGAAGTTAACGAAACAGACGGCGCGTCAATCGGACGCCCGGTCTGTGAGTTATTGGCTTTTTCGTCTCCGGGGCCCGGTTGGTTTTTAAAGCAAAACCAACCCGACCATACTCCACCTGCGTCCAAACCTCGGGCGGAGTATGCCAAAAGATCCGCCTCATTAAGAGAAACGCAACGCGACTGACGGCGCGTCAATCAGACGTTCGTGGCTCGAGATATGAGTGTTTCCGCTCCGAAGGCCCGGTTGGTTCTGTGAACGAACCAACCCGGCCGAACTCAAAGTAAACCGAAACCTTGAGTGCGATATACCGAAACGACCGTCTCGATCCAAGGATCGCGTTGCCGCTGACGGTTCGTCATTCGGAGGTCCGAGGCTCAAGTTATGAGCCAAAAACCAAAACAGGTTCGAAAAGGGGGGGTCCGGGTCCAGGCCGACCCGGCCCGACCCCCCCCGGGGCGGCGCGGCGGTGGCGGCGGGCCGCGGCGGCGGCGGCGGCGGGCCGCGGTGGCGGCGGGGTGCCGCGAGGTGGGTGGCACGCGGGGCTAAGCCCCGCGTTTTTGCTGGAGAGGCGGCGCGGCTCAAGGGCCGCGCCCCATTTTTTTCAAAGAGCCCCCCCCACGTGGGGGGCTTGCTGGTGGAACCGAGGGGGCAGCCGGCCCCCTCCCTTTGAAGAAACGCCCCCCCTCTTAAAGAGGGGGGTTTTCATGGTTGGCCGGGGAATTAAATTCCCCGGTTTTAAGCCATCCGGCCGGCCAGCTGGCCGGCCGGTTTTATCAAACGGGACCGGAATTTCCGGTCCCCTTCTTCGGCTTCCGACGCCGGCGGCCCGGCCGCCGGTCTTATCTTCCGCCGCGGCCCGGAACCGGCCGCGGTCTCTTCGTCCCGCCGCGGCCCGGAACCGGCCGCGGCGTTCGTCGTCCGGCGCGGTGCGACGGCACCGCGCCCCTCTGCCGTGCTTTGATAATCATCCAACGCGGTGCGACGGCGTCGCGTTTCTGTTGTTTCTACCATGGAGCGTGCGACGGCATCGCGAAGATATTTGCACGTTCATCCGTGTGGTGCGACGGCACCACGCCACTTGCTTCCTCCCGCAAGATAAAAATCAACAAAAACGTTGGAGGGGGGGTTCAGCCGTGTTCATGCGGTCCGACCCCCCTCACGTTAAATAAAAACTCAACATGAACATTTCAAGCCTCATGTTAGACATGCCAGATCCATGTTCAAGAAAAGGAATAATTTAAGAATGAAACAACAATCCCCTACCTCGGGTTTAAGATTCGAAGAATCGCCTACGTCCCGCGGAAGACGGCGTCGCGGAGGTCGGGTGTCGCGGAAGCCGTTCGTCAAATCCGATGACGAAGGGATGCATTCGAAGAGGCACGTCGTTGGCGAATCCTTGTACGCCGACGAAGGTGGTCCGAGGAGGAAGCGGCGTTCCCTCTCGTTGACACCGAGGACGAAGAAGAGAGGCGTCGTTCTTCGTCGGAGTTTGAGCGTTCTTCGTTCTTCGTTCTTCGTCAGAGTTGAAGATGAAGAGGAATGCTCTCAAAAGCTCTCAAGGGAACAAACGATCAACCCAAAATAAAATAAGACTACATCTTATTTTATTCTCACTTTGCCAACCTTTCAAAATTCAAAGTTGAATTCAATTCATTAATTAAGTCTAGAGTTGACAAAATTAAATGAAAAGATAAATTGGCAAGAGTTAAAGTAGGGGAGAGTTACATAATTAAGAGGGGGGGGGGGGTTTGAGAGGTTAAGGAATTTGAAAAGAAAAAGGGGTTCGTGTGGGCCCCACCACACTTAATCCTCCCAAGGGAGGTTAAGTGGGTGTGGGTCCCACTTCTAACCTCCTTTGGTAGGTTTTTAAAATAAGTTAAAATAAAATTTGTTTTGCACAAATTTTATTTAACTTAACTGAAAAACCCCAAAACGTAACATTCAACCCGCAACAAACGCAACTCCCGAAAAGGTCTCATTAAGCGAAAATCGGCGCTGCGAGTTCATCGGTGCCCTTAGATTTCAATTCCGAGCACCGGATCAAAAGTTAGGAATTCCCGCTCGTTCGTTCACTGAACGTACCCGAGCCAAACTTCGGAAATTAATTCCGGGCACTCCGGGCCTCGGAATCAGATGCCGTCTGAAACCGCGCTCTTGTAAAATTCTAAAGAAAATTAAGAAAAAAATTTCCTTGAATTTTACGGGTCTTTACATTACTCCCACCTCAGGGCTTTACGTCCCCGTAAAGCTACATCAAAAACTAGGGAAACAAAAGAGTGTACTGAGCACGCATCTGAGCCTCCCGCTCCCATGTGCTCTCCTGGAGATTCCCGTGCCGCCATCTGCTGCGCACAAGAGGAATCGATCGCCCATGTAGAACCCGCTCCTGGATGACATGGACCTCCTCTGACGTGGCCCGGACCATCTCTGGTCCCACAAGAGCTGCGAGATTTCTTCTTTGCCGAATAGAGAAACCTGGTCTCATCCCCTGGATGAACCACATTCTTTGCCTAAAACAGTCAATCCTAACATGGATGATATTAATCCATACCAAGGATGACGTCGTAAGGCCTCGACGCTACTACTAAGAGATCCAACCGTTACTCTCGCCTCCAAGGGTTGAGTCACACTGTCGGCATCAGTGTGTGGTAACTGGTCTCCTCCAGTAGATGTCTCACAAGTGAGGGTCAAGTCAACAGTCAACTGGAACCTCTTAGTAACATCACAAAAGAGGACAGGAAAGAAAACATCACAAAGGATGCGTCTTTTATTATTGCAGCTCATAATACAAGACGCTACACAAAAGCAACATCAACATGGAACTAGAAGTACAAGAGACGTATCCACTAGTTCCGCTCCTGTCCACCTGCTTTACTGTTGCTCAAGCATTTGTCGCTGCCTCAACCTCGGTGGCTCCCTCCAAGCCTGCGGATCGAGGAGTCGGACAGTCACGTGCCAGGTGACCCTTTCCGCGGCATGAGTAACACAACCTGCTCCTTGCACGGCTAGCTCTGTTCCCCCTCCGGGTGCCCTGCACCACTGGTCCTAAAACCCGAGATCGCCCAATTGCTGGTCTGGTCCTCCTGGACCTCTGCATCATCTGTCTACTGCCCACAGATGACTCGGCTTCTGATCGAAAAACACGCGGCAAAGGCAGAATCTCCTGTACACGCTCGGGGTGTAGAGATACTGGCACAAACTCCACCCTGAAGAAGGTCTCGAAGTCTTCCCATGTGAAGTTCATCTCATCGCAAAACCGAAACAAGTGGCTCCACCACCTACCTGCTGCTGCGTGTAGTAGGCTTGCAGCGAGGATCACCATGAGATCTGCTGGTGTCCTCACTAGCCTAAACACTCGTACCACTGCCTCCAGCCAGTCCTCTGCAGCCTGGGGATCCGTCTCCCCGCGAAACCTGGGCGGTCGCTGGCGCTGAAACTCATGCAGTGCGCTGAGGCGACGTGCATCGTCAGCGGCTGCTGCTGGAAGCATCGGGGGCTCGGCGGGTAGAACTACCGCCGGTGCCACTGCTGACAAAGGGCCCTGCACCGAGGCCTCGTCGCTCGGTGGGCCGTCGTCACGCTCGATTCTCGGAACCCTAGCTGGCTGTCGTCGTGGGGCCATCCTGAAAGAAACAACGTAACACGATCAAACGATTATACTTGGTGAGCTGACCTGGTTTGAGCTGTTTTAAGGGGAAAAACTTTTGAAAACACACACGCAATCAGTGTTTTCGTGCACAAAGTCGGAAATCAGTTGTCAGGGTCCTGGTGTATGGATACGTCGGCCGCCCGCACCAACACTGGACTCCCTGAACTGAAAACCACACTCGGTACTCTCAACACTATTGCTTCACAGAAAGAAACATCAGAGTTATAAGTTCTGCGGTAGAACCGAACTCCTCTGATACCAATTTGTCACGACCCATCCTCGGGGCCCGTGCCGTGACTACCCCAAGCCCGCCTTCCATAGGCCAGGGGCTGGCGACTAGCACCAAAGGCGTAAAATCCCATTAACTGGGAAGGCATTGCCTTTATAAAAGAAAACAAGCACCACAGAGTACAAGCGGAAGGTAACACTAACAAAAACAGAGTACAACTAAAAGTGCGGAAAGTAAAAAGGGGCCGGAAATACAAGCCCAACTGTAAAGTACAGCTCAAAAAGGAAAGACAGCAACTGAAAAGTAAAGCTGCTACGCCGAGCTGTCCACTGGAAATCCCACCTGAAGGGTGGGTACAGATAGCTCCTCTGCTCCTCGGGTCCCGCCGTCTGCTCCGAGTATGTTCCGCCCAGTGTTCTGCCTCTGGGTACCGCCTCGTCGTATAGTCCACCTTCAGGTACCGTCCAGTCCTCAAACACTCGGCCTCTGTCAGCACTGTCCGTCGTCTGCAACCAACACAACGAGGTGCGGGCATAGCCCGTGCAGGGGTGAGTATAACGATACTCAGTAGGGACCCCGAGACCCTCAAGGTCTCACTAAAACCAACAAGGATAAACACAAGAAGATCTCAACAGATAAACTCTACTTAGGTATATGCCCATACATATACCTAAGTTATCAAGTAACCCATCTCAATCATGAGGAAACACAAGGATTGTGAAAACGACGGATAACCACTACCCGGGTATATGCCCATACATATACCAAAGTTAGCAAGTGACCCATCTCATTCATGAGGTAAACACAAGGTCAAAAGTCTCAGCTCAAACCAGGATTTTCATTATCGAAACCGTAACTGCTGAAGAGCTCCGTCTCTAGAGTGTACAGTGGTCCTGTCACGACTCCGAGGCTGCCGCTCACTAACCTAGGACTGCTGAGGTACTCCTCCTATCGAGTACTGCGGGTTTGCGGCCAACTACCGGGCGCTCCGTCCGCTGAGGGTCTGTCGCCAAATACCGGGCGCTACCCAGATAGCCTGCTGAGGTACTCCTCCTGTCGAGTACTGCGGGTCTGCTGCCAACTACCAGGCGCTCCGTCCGCCGTGGGTCTGCCGCCAAATACCTGGCGCTCCGTCCACTGGGCTAGTCGACTCACTCCAAGTCGAGTCGGTCAAGCAGTCGTCAGGTCTCAGCCGGCTACACGGTCTCCGTACTCTGCACGCTCGTCTCCACCGTCGCGGGTCTGTCGCTACAACCAAGCGCACACACTCCGTAGGGTATCGCGGGTCCGCCGCTACAACCAAGCTCTCCACCGCCAAGGGTCTGCTACTGCATCCAAGCGCACCACCACTGTCAAGTACCACGGGTCCGCTCCACGAGCTACTGGTCGATACTCCAAGTATCACAAGGTCCCGCGAAGAAGTGTCTCAAAGGTCCGTCTCGGCACAGGGGTCTCAACGCAACAGACGGCGCGTCGATCGGACGCCCGGTCTGTGAGTTATTAGCCTTTTCGTCCCAGGGGCCCGGTTGGTTTCGTGAGCGAAACCAATCCCGGCCGTATCTCAACTGCACCCCGAACTCCCATAGGGTATACTCAAAGGGACCGTTACTCAACGTAACCACCAACGCCGCTGACGGCTCGTCAAGCGAACGTCCTGTCTGAAAGATATCAGCTTTCCCGTTCCAGGGGCCCGGTTGGATTTCGGGTACAATCCAACCCGGCCATACTCCGACTGTATCCAAAACTCGGGCGGAGTATGTCAAAAGTTCCGTCTCATCAAGAGGAAGTTAACGAAACAGACGGCGCGTCAATCGGACGCCCGGTCTGTGAGTTATTGGCTTTTTCGTCTCCGGGGCCCGGTTGGTTTTTAAAGCAAAACCAACCCGACCGTACTCCACCTGCGTCCAAACCTCGGGCGGAGTATGCCAAAAGATCCGCCTCATTAAGAGAAACGCAACGCGACTGACGGCGCGTCAATCGGACGTTCGTGGCTCGAGATATGAGCGTTTCCGCTCCGAAGGCCCGGTTGGTTCTGTGAACGAACCAACCCGGCCGAACTCAAAGTAAACCGAAACCTTGAGTGCGATATACCGAAACGACCGTCTCGATCCAAGGATCGCGTTGCCGCTGACGGTTCGTCATTCGGAGGTCCGAGGCTCAAGTTATGAGCCAAAAACCAAAACAGGTTCGAAACGGGGGGGTCCGGGTCCAGGCCGACCCGACCCGACCCCCCCCCCCCCCCCGGGGTGGCGCGGCGGCGGCGGGCCGCGGCGGCGGCGGCGGCGGGCCGCGGTGGCGGCGGGGTGCCGCGAGGTGGGTGGCACGCGGGGCTAAGCCCCGCGTTTTTGCTGGAGAGGCGGCGCGGCTCAAGGGCCGCGCCCCATTTTTTTCAAAGAGCCCCCCCCCCCCCCCACGTGGGGGGCCTGCTGGTGGAACCGAGGGGGCAGCCGGCCCCCTCCCTTTGAAGAAAGGCCCCCCCCTCTTAAAGAGGGGGGTTTTCATGGTTGGCCGGGGAATTAAATTCCCCGGTTTTAAGCCATCCGGCCGGCCAGCTGGCCGGCCGGTTTTATCAAACGGGACCGGAATTTCCGGTCCCCTTCTTCGGCTTCCGACGCCGGCGGCCCGGCCGCCGGTCTTATCTTCCGCCGCGGCCCGGAACCGGCCGCGGTCTCTTCGTCCCGCCGCGGCCCGGAACCGGCCGCGGCGTTCGTCGTCCGGCGCGGTGCGACGGCACCGCGCCCCTCTGCCGTGCTTTGATAATCATCCAACGCGGCGCGACGGCGTCGCGTTTCTGTTGTTTCTACCATGGAGCGTGCGACGGCATCGCGAAGATATTTGCACGTTCATCCGCGTGGTGCGACGGCACCACGCCACTTGCTTCCTCCCGCAAGATAAAAATCAACAAAAACGTTGGAGGGGGGGTTCGGCCGTGTTCATGCGGTCCGGCCCCCCTCACGTTAAATAAAAACTCAACATGAACATTTCAAGCCTCATGTTAGACATGCCAGATCCATGTTCAAGAAAAGGAATAATTTAAGAATGAAACAACAATCCCCTACCTCGGGTTTAAGATTCGAAGAATCGCCTACGTCCCGCGGAAGACGACGTCGCGGAGGTCGGGTGTCGCGGAAGCCGTTCGTCAAATCCGATGACGAAGGGATGCGTTCGAAGAGGCACGTCGTTGGCGAATCCTTGTACGCCGACGAAGGTGGTCCGAGGAGGAAGCGGCGTTCCCTCTCGTTGACACCGAGGACGAAGAAGAGAGGCGTCGTTCTTCGTCGGAGTTTGAGCGTTCTTCGTTCTTCGTTCTTCGTCAGAGTTGAAGATGAAGAGGAATGCTCTCAAAAGCTCTCAAGGGAACAAACGATCAACCCAAAATAAAATAAGACTACATCTTATTTTATTCTCACTTTGTCAACCTTTCAAAATTCAAAGTTGAATTCAATTCATTAATTAAGTCTAGAGTTGACAAAATTAAATGAAAAGATAAATTGGCAAGAGTTAAAGTAGGGGAGAGTTACATAATTAAGAGGGGGGGGGGGTTTTGAGAGGTTAAGGAATTTGAAAAGAAAAAGGGGTTCGTGTGGGCCCCACCACACTTAATCCTCCCAAGGGAGGTTAAGTGGGTGTGGGTCCCACTTCTAACCTCCTTTGGTAGGTTTTTAAAATAAGTTAAAATAAAATTTGTTTTGCACAAATTTTATTTAACTTAACTGAAAAACCCCAAAACGTAACATTCAACCCGCAACAAACGCAACTCCCGAAAAGGTCTCATTAAGCGAAAATCGGCGCTGCGAGTTCATCGGTGCCCTCGGATTTCAATTCCGAGCACCGGATCAAAAGTTAGGAATTCCCGCTCGTTCGTTCACTGAACGTACCCGAGCCAAACTTCGGAAATTAATTCCGGGCACTCCGGGCCTCGGAATCAGATGCCGTCTGAAACCGCGCTCTTGTAAAATTCTAAACAAAATTAAGAAAAAAATTTCCTTGAATTTTACGGGTCTTTACAGAAGTATTAATGAATCCTTGTTATCATTTTTAAGTCATTAGGACATGGAATTTATTAAAGAAACAGATTCCCCATCGTCGCACTACAGCGGATGTTTCTATAAAATAAACTTTTCCATTTATTTTATTTTTGTTTTATTGAAAACGTCCAAAAGTTAACTTTTTACCTCAACATGTTTCAATCAATATTAGACCAGTTCGTAGGAAAATTCATCAACTCGAACGCAACGGTACCCTCAGATTTTTAATCAAGGCATCCATTTGGAAACTGCCACAACAGCACACAAGTACCAACTCACTTAACTTAAAAAAGTTTAAACCACCATTCTGGGCTCACCGGGCCTCAGAATGATGTTCCATCTCTGTGCATGGTCTCATAATAATTCCATATTATATTTAAAAATAATAAATGGAAAATTCAAGACATTAAACTCTCCCCACATTAGGTCTTCACGTCCCCGAAAAGCCAAAAAAAGGCTACCCAAAAAGATGTGGGTATTGGGCATAGATTTGAGCCTCCCGCTCACATGTGATCTCTTGAAGATTCCCATGCTGCCAATGAATGCACTTAAAGGGAATTGATCTCCCACGAAGGATCCATTCATGCCGATCCTGGATCTCCACCGAGTACTCAGCAAAGGTCACTCCATCCTTGATCTCCTTGTCACCCCAGTCGATGACGTGCGATGGGTCATGAACGTACCTCCTCAGCTACAACACGTGGAAGACATCATATACGCGATGCAACTATGGTGGTAGAGCTCAGAGGTATGCCACCTCGCTATCTCTGCACATTATCAGGAATAGTTCAACGAACTTCAGAGATAGCTTGTCACCCTGACAAAATCTAAGTAACCCTCATTGAGGTGAGACCTGAAGAAAGTTATGGTCTCCCTCTATGAACTCCAGAGGTCTCCGTCGTCTATCAGCATAATAATTTTGTATGCTTTGTGAAATTTTCATCCACTATCAGATGATCTGCACCTTCTCGGTGGTTGCTTGAACCCACTCCGGACCCATGAGTGCTGACTCCCCGGGGATGTTCCAGCAAAGCAGTGACTAGAAGGGTATTCTATACAAGGCCTCGAACGGTGCCATACCGATGGTAGAGTGGTAGCTGTTATTATATGAGAAATCCACCAGTGGTAGGTGGTCCTCCGAACTGCGACCAAAGTCCAACATATAGACCCACAAAATATCCTCAAGAACATGAATGGTCCTCTCTGTCTGACCATTGGTCTGGGGATAAAACATTGTGCTCAAGAGTAGATGAGTCCCAAAGGCCTCATGCAATCCCTTCCACAATCGGGATGTGAAACATGCATCTCATTCTAAGACTATTGTTGAAAGGACACCATGAACCCGAACTATCTCTTCCATATAGAGGCTTCCCATACCCTCTATGGAACACTGCTCCCTGATAGATAGGATGTGGGCCGACATTGTGAGTCGGTCAACGATCACCTAGATGGAATCATGCCACTTCGGCATCTGTTGTAAGCCTGTCACGAAGTCCATTGATATTCCATCCCACTTCTACTCTGGAACTTCTAGGGGTGAGATATTCCCCCTAGAACCTGGTGCTCAGCCTCCACCTACTGGCATGCGAGACATCGCGAAACAAACTCTGCTACTGCCTTTTTCATTCCTAACCACCATAATAATCACCGAAGATCCTGGTTCATCTTTACCACTCCAGGATGTACTGCCAAGGGGGATTTATTAAATTCCCTCAAGATATTCTCATGCAATTCCACCGGTACAAAAGTGCATCCTCTGAAAATAAGTAAGTTATAAGGCCCCGACCTTAAACCTTACTTAATCTTGAGTGATTACAAGATTACACATTGAGGATCTTTTCGGGTTCAGAGTTTTAGAGAATTAGATCATAATACGTGCATTACATTCCACATATAAACAAAGTGGTTACATAAAGATAGTATTCTTCTTTCCCATCAATGGAAAAATATTTAAAATAAAACATGGATTCTTTCTTGAAACTTCCTTAACACTATCATCTTATCATGTACCTTTCCCTTGACCTGTGAAAATCATTTCAAAAAACATGGGATGATCATAAAAAGCTCAGTAAGGGATATAAAAATATGAAAAGGAAACATGGGTACATATATATATAAGAATGAAATCATACTTTACCCATAAAACATAAGCACTTTAACATACCTCATCAAATCATGAATAAATCATAAAAATCACAAGACATAAAGGTAACTTGAGGCATTCATATCATTATTGCGTAGGGAGTAACCCTCTTGGTTATGTTTGGAATACCCATCACAGTATATTCCCTAAATATCTTCGGAGAAAACTTAACATTTCACTCCTTCGCGTTACCCAATTCATTGGAGAGCTATATCGGGCTCACCCGCCATTAGTTTATCACGGAACCACCTGTCTTCATAATAATGCCCAAGAAACTCAACATAATCGTATCACATAAAACGTGCATAAATGAAACATAACATTTCCACCTTTCAATCACAAGATATCAATTCAACACATTGATATAAAAACATTATGAAAACCATTTTCAATACCAAAATAAAAGAAAAGTAAAACATGGTATTTATTTTTCTTTTAAAAAGAAGGTATGGCTTGTAGAGGAAGCTGAAGCTCAAATAATGGTCACGGTGGTGGAGAAGTCGTTGTCGCCGCATACGTATGACAAAAACATTCCCTTTTGTCATTTAGTAAACGCTTCATATAAAAAAGATTCCTTTTGAATAAACGTAAAAGTCGAAGGGGTTTATACACCATATAAAAGAAGGTTGTGTATAAAACAAAATATGCCTCAATGAAAGGAGATTGAGACGATGCCCCATACCTCGGGTCCGACTTGACTCAATAATTCTTTAATGTCCTGAATAATAAACTTGTGTTAATTTCTAATTTCTTAAGAACCTTTTTTAATTTCATTATTCCTTTTATATCACTTATTTCCATGTCATGAACACTATGTAATTATTTAAGTTAATAACGGTCGTTTTAACGATCATTGGTACTTGAGTAAAAAATAAACCCTTTATAATTACAAGTTGTTCAAGTATCCATTATATCCATAATTATAATCATGATGTATATATCATATATATCCAGTATATACATGCCTTTATAATATTACATAATCATTTAGAGGTAAGAAATGAAATGCACCGTTCATGGAGACGGTAAGCCGTACGTACGCATGAACGCTACTTTCATTTCTATTTCGTATTTTATAGAATGGAATCATAATGATATAACGGTATATTATAATTCTAGTATAATATCATATATAATATCATAGTTCCATCCTTTATACATCCCACATATGGTATTAACGAATCAAATCACTTTGAGGGGGCGGTAGTCCGCACTTTCTTAAATGACGATATCGCATTTACCCATAATGGAAACCATAAAGGTATGCCCAAAATGAAAAATACAGAAGCTTAAGAAAAACATAAACATATTATTTATCATATATAAATATAGTGACATCTTAATGGACACCATTGAATGTGTTAATAGAATGTTGAACAATCATCGTTTCGGGAGGCATAAATTCACCATCCACGGAAACAGTATGTTCTTTAACCATTAGATGTAGGTGTGTGTAAGTGTATCTCGAATCCTTCTTATAAAAACATCCTAGTATATTTAATATACTATATTTGATACAAAAAAATGAATAAAAAGAGTTTAGGGGGTTGGAGAAGCAAAATAAAACAAAAGGACTCAAGTGAAGACATTACCATAAAATCGGGTAACTCCCTTTTGTTTGAGCTCAAAGGCTTCCTTGGGAAGACTTCTGCCCAATTTTAGGCTTTAAGTAGTAAGAGAGGGAAGTGGAGAGACAAAATGGGTAGGGGTTTTCCAGGACAAAGGCTTTGGGAGTTTGGGTAAGGAGGTAGAGGTGGGGGCCTTTTATAAGAGGAGAGGAGGGGCACTCTTGGAAAGTAAAGAAATGTTACTTTATTTGAAAATGGATTTCGGATTAAAAAGGTCCCACATTGATATAATTCAAGGTTAAGGTGATAAGGGTTCGAAATCCACCCATACAATAGGTTTTGGACATGTGTAGGGCATATATTATACATTATCATTTCATTTTATTTAAATCCTTTATTAATGAGGTAATCACTGCATCATCATGATGTCATAAATAATTTAATTTATTTAAAGTCTAAAAATTATGAAAAAAATACTATGATCTAAGAAATATATTTAGCTTTATAATGAATATTTATAGTCCAAAATATCATTTATTTAGACAAAATTAAAAATATTTTACTTAGGTGATACATTCTTTGTCACATTTAACATTTTTTAAAAATAAAAAGATACAATGTCACTTTCTCACAAAAGTGATTCCATGGGGCCCCCAAGTTTGGCACAAGGCATCACATGGTCGGACATGAGACAACCCGTAGCCTTATAACACATGTTGTGGTCTTTTTGTATTATTATGATATCATTTTATTATCTTTAACTACCTGATTACTCATTAATCAAGATAATTAAAGATAATTACCATCATTACTATTCATAATGTCCATAAACAAAAAAGTCTTAATTACATAATTTAGACCTTCTGATTCCAAATATGTAATCCATTTTACCAAATTCCAAACACATAAATTGCAATAATTGATTTAAAAATAATTCCCTTTGTCAAAACAAATAGCGGGTTTTTTTGAAACAATATCTATGAAAAGTTTGGCATTAGTTTATGACCAATTCCAATGTGAAATTGATCGTAATGACCACCATTGGATTAAATGGTAAAAATATATTCAGATTAAACATTAATACCAATTAAAAGGATAATCTAACCATATAATTAAATTAAATGAAAAAGCAGTTTTGATGTAAAATGCAGTATTTTTTCACTATTCATAAAAAAAATGAACATTGTCAGAAAAATACCAAAAATTTATCCAATGTAAATATCAATGTCCCAATAATAATGAATATGTTTATTCTGAGAAATATAGATTATAAAATTGTCAAAATTTTGATTTAAAAAGGGTTTTCCATCAAAAGGCAGTAAAACAATCTTTTAAGAATATTAGTGTATCCCATGCATAAGATTGTATTTATTTTCATTTCAAGCCTCTAGAACACTATCTTATTCATTAATAGACATAGATAAAAATATATATTATTCATCACTTACTTGGGATGTTACATCCTTCCCCCCTTTATAAAATTGTGTCCCTGCAATTTATTTACTTATCGAATAAATGAGGGTACTTATCCCTCATTGGATTTTCAGATTCCCATGTTGCCTCTTCCATCATGTTGTTTTTCCACAAAACCATTACTTGATTAGTCACCTTATTTCGTAACACTTGCTCTCTATCCTCAAGAATCTGGACCGGTTGTTCCTCATAAGATAGGTTCTCTTCCAGCTGAACTACCTCTAGACTCAAAACATGAGATCGATCTGGAATATACTTTCTCAACATCGAAATGTGAAAAACATTGTGTACCTGAGATAAACTCAGAGGTAAAGCCACCCAGTATGAAACTGCTATAACACTCTCCAGAATTTCATATGGTCTAATGAACCTTGGACTCATCTTTCCTTTCTTACCAAATCGCATCACACTTTTCCATGGTGAGACTTTGAGAAAAACATGATCACCTACCTCAAAAGTTATATCCTTCCTCCTATTGTCTGCATAACTCTTCTGCCTACTCTGAGCTGTTCTCATGTGTTTCTGAATCAGCTGAACTTTTTTTGCCATCTCTTCTACCAATTCTGGTCCCATCAACTTCCTTTCACCCAATTCATCCCATAAAGCTGGAGTTCAACACCGCTTCCCATATAACGCCCCAAATGGTGCCATATGTATACTGGAATGAAAACTGGTATTATATGACAATTCAACCAAAGAAAGATGTTGGTCCCAAATTCCCTGATAATCCACCGAACAAGCTCGTAGCATATCCTCCAAGGTCTGAATTGTTCGTTCTGACTTCCCATCTGATTGAGGATGAAATGCTATACTAAAATTTAATTCAGTACCAAACGACTTCTGAAGGCTTTTCCAAAAGTTAGAAGTAAACCTGAGATCATGGTCAGATACAATAGAGAGGGGAACTCCGTGTAACCTGACTATCTCTTTAAGATACAAATGGTAAAGTTGATCTAGGGAAAAAGTATCTTGTATAGCAAGGAAATGAGAAGATTTAGTCAAGCGATCAACAAAACCCAGATTGAATTATTACCTCGAGATGTCTTCGGTAATCTCACAACAAAGTCCATGGATATATTCTCCCATTTCCACTCTGGCACTGGTAAAGGATGAAGCATCCCTTTCGGTAACTGCCGCTCTACTTTAACCTACTGACAAGTTAAACACGTCATAGTAAAATCAGAAATATCTCTATTCATTCCATCGCACCAGTAATACTCCCACAGATCTTTGTACATCTTAGTACTGTCAGGATGATCTGAAAACGGAGAACTATGAGCTTCACATAACAACTCTCTCTTCAACTGTGAATCATAAGGCACACACAATCTCTTCCCAAATCTCAAAACGCAATCATTATCAATGTTGAATTCAGGCAACTTACCCTTATGAAATAGCTCTACCTTTTTATGTGACTCACTATCTTCCCTCTGTGCTTGCTTAATTTTGTCTGATAGGGATGATCTCACTGATACCTGAAACAAAACAGAAGAACTTACTACACCAACAACTTCTATGCCAAAGTTCTTCAAATCCTTAACCAAATGATCACGTTCCAAACACAACATTGTTAATGAATCATTACTTTTTCAACTCAAAGCATCAGACACTTTATTTGCTTTTCCCGGATGGTAATGAATTGTACAATCATAATCCTTGATTAATTGCAGCCATCTCCTCTATCTCATGTTTAACTCATTCTGAGTGAATATATACATTAAACTTTTGTGATCAATATATATTTCACACTTTACTCCATACAAATGATGCCTCCAAATTTTTAAAGCAAAAACAACAGCAGGTAATTCCAAATCATGTGTAGGGTAATTCACCTCATGAGTTTTCAACTGTCGTGATGCATAAGCAATTACCTGATCATTCTGCATTAGGACGCAACCAAGTCCTTTAAATGATGCATCACTGTATATAACAAACTCACCATTCCTGGAAGGTAGTGCCAAAACTGGAGCATTCACCAATCATCTTTTCAATTCCAGAAAAGAATCATCACATTCTTTTGTCTAGATAAACTTAACACCCTTCCGAGTTAGCTTAGTCATTGGACTAGATAACCGTGAAAAATTTCTAACAAACCTTCGGTAATATCCTGCCAAACCATGGAAGATATGAATCTCAGTTACATTTGTGGGTCTTGGCCAGTCTTCCACAACTTTAGTTTCTACAGGATCAATAGTTATCCCATCTTTAGAAAAAATGTGACCAAGGAAAGAAATTTGTTGCAACCAAAACTCACACTTGCTGAATTTCCCATACAATTTCTTTTCTTTTAAGGTTTGAAAAATAACCCTTAAATGACATTAATGCTCCTCTTTACTTTTAGAAAACACCAAAATATCATCAATGAAAACAACCACAAACTTATCACCTGAGTCAACTGAACCATCACTACAACAAACTGTTCAATTCTGATTCTGACCATCTCAGGATACTGATTTGAATGGTCATTTCCCTCTATATGCCTTCCCAGAAAAGCTGTTCTGTTTCCTCTAAAAAAGACCATTATTAACAAAAAATTACCTTAGGTGAAAAAACATGGTAATATTTAAATGCTATATCATTTCAATCGTACCGTAAATTAACTTATAATTTTACACTTTTCTAACTCCTAAAGTTGTCTAAACCGCCCTCTAATACCAACTATAAGGCCCCAACCTTAAACCTTACTTAATCATGAGTTATTACAAGATTATACATTGAGGTTTTTTTCGGGTTTAGAGTTTTAGTGAATTATATCATAATACGTGCATTACATTCCACATATAAACAAAGTGGTTACATAAAGATAGTATTCTTCTTTCCCATCAATGGAAACATATTTAAAATAAAACATGGATTCCTTCTTGACACTTCCTTGACATTATCATCATATCATGTTCCTTTCCCTTGACCTATGAAAAACATTTCAAAAAACTTGGGATGAGCATAAAAAGCTCAGTAAGGGATATAAAAATATGGAAAGGAAACATGGGTACATATATACATAAGAATGAAATCATACTTTACCCATAAAACATAATTACTTTAACATAACTCATCAAATCATGAATAAATCATAAAAATCATAAGACATAAAGGTAACTTGAGGCATTCATAACATTCTTACGTAGGGAGTAACCCTCTTGGTTGCGTTTGGAATACCCATCAAAGTATATTCCCTAAATCTCTTCGGAGAAACCTTAACATTTCACTCCATTGTGTTACCCAATGCATTGGAGAGATATATCGGGATCACTCTCCCTTAGTTTATCATGGAACCACCTGTCTTCATAATAATGCCCAAGAACCTCAACATAATCATATCACATAAAACATGCTTAAAGGAAACATAACATTTCCACCATTCAATCACAAGATATCAATACAACACATTGATATAAAACATTATGAAAACCATTTTCAATACCAAAATAAAATAAAAGTAAAACATGGTATTTATTTTTATTTTAAAAAGAAGTTATGGATTGTAGAGGAAGCCGAAACTCAAATAATGGTCACAGCGGCGGAGAATTCGTTGTCGCCGCATACGTAAGACAAAAACATTCCCTTTTTTCGTTTAGTAAACGATTCGTATAAAAAATATTCCTTTTGAATAACCATAAAAGTCAAAGGGGTTTATACACCATATAAAATAAGTTTGTGTATAAAACAAAATATGCCACAATGAAAGGAGATTGAGACGAAGTCCCATACCTCAGGTCCGACTTGACTCGATCATTCTTTAATGTCCTGAATAATAAACGTGGGTTACTTTCTACTTGCATAAGAACCTTTTGTAAGTTCATTATTCCTTTTATATAACTTATTTCCATGTCATGAACACTATGTAATTATTTAAGTTAATAACGGTCGTTTTAACGATCATTGGTACTTGAGTCAAAAATAAACCCTTTATAATTACAAGTTGTTCATTTATCCATTATATCCAGAATTATAATCATGATGTATATATCATATATATCTAGTATATACATGCCTTTATAATATTACATAATCATTTAGAGGTAATAAATGAAATGCACCGTTCATGGAGACGGTAAGCCGTACGTACGCATGAACACTACTTTCATTTCTATTTCGTATTGTATAGAATGGAATCATAATGATATAAAGGTATATTATAATTCCAGTATAATATCATATATAATATCATAGTTCCATCCTTTATACGTCCCACATATGGTATTAACGAATCAAATCACTTTTTGGGGGCGGTAGTCCACACTTCCTTAAATGAAGATATCGCGTTTACCCATAATGGAAACCATAAAGGTATGACCAAAATGAAAAATACAGAAGTTTAAGGAAAACATAAACATATTATATATCATACATAAATATAGTGAAATCTTAATGGACACCTTTGAAGGTGTTAAAAGAATGCTGAACAATCATCGTTTCGGGAGGCATAAATTCACCATCCACGGAAACAGTATGTCCTTTAACCATTAGATGTAGGTGTGTGTAAGTGTACCTCGAATCATTCTTATAAAAACATCCTATTATATTTAAGATAATAGAGTTGTTACAAAAAAATGAATAAAAAGAGTTTAGGGGGTTGGAGAAGCAAAATAAAACAAAAGGACTCAAGTGAAGACATTACCATAAAATCGGGTAACTCCCATTGGTTTGAGCTCAATGGCTTACTTGGGAAGAATTATGCCAAATGTGAGTCTTTAAGGAGTAAAAGAGGGAAGTGGAGAGACAAAATGGTAAGGGTTTGGGCGAGCCAAAGCCTTTGGGAGTGTGGGTAAAGAGGTAGAGGTGGGGGCCTTTTATAAGAGGAGAGGAGGGGCACTCTTGGAAAGTAAAGAAATGTTACTTTATTTGAAAATGATTTTCGGATTAAAAAGGTCTCACATTGATATAATTCGAGGTTAAGGTGATAAGGATTCTAAATACACCCATCATATTGGTTTTGGACATGTTTAGGTCATAGAATTTACTTTATCGTTTCATTTAATTTAAATCCTTTATTAGTGAGGTAATCGCTGCATCATCATGATGTCATAAATAATTTAATTTATTTAAAGTCTAAAAATTATGAAAAAACAACTATGATGTAGTAAATCTTTTTATCTTTCTAATGAATATTTATAGTCCAAAAGATAATTTATGTAGACAAAATTAAAAATATTTTACTTAGGTGATACATTCTTTGTCACATTTAACATTCTTTAAAAATAAAAAGATACAAAGTCACTTTCTCACAAAAGTGATTCCATGGGGTCCCCAAGTTTGGCACAAGGCATCCCATGGTCGGCCATGAGACAACCAGTAGCCTTATAACACATTTTGTGGTCTTTTTGTATTATTATGATATCATTTTATTATCTTTAACTACCTGATTACTCATTAATCAAGATAATTAAAGATAATTACCATCGTTACTATTCATAATGTCCAAAAACAAAAGTCTTAATTACATAATTTGTACCTTCTGATTCCAAATATTTAATCCATTTTACCAAATTCCAAACACATAAATTGCAATAAATTATTTAAAAATAATTCTCGTTGTCAAAACAAATAGTGGGTGTTTTTAAACAATATCTATGAAAAGTTTGGCATTAGTTTATGACCAATTCCAATGTGAAATTAATCCTAATGACCACAATTGGATTAAATGGTAAAAATATATTCAGATTACACTTTGAGACCAATTAAAAGGATAATATAAACATATAATTAAATTAAATGAAAAAGCAGTTTTGATGTAAAATGCAGTATTTTTTCACTATTCATAAAAAAATGAACATTGTCAAAAAAATACCAAAAATTTATCGAATGTAAATTCCAATGTTCTAATCATTAAGAATATGTTTATTTTGACAAATATAGATTAGAAAATTGTCATAGGTTTGATTTAAAAAGGTTTTTCCATCAAAAGGCAGTAAAACAATCTTTTAATAATATTAGTGTATTCCATGCATAAGATTGTATTTATTTTCATTTTAAGCCTCTAAAACACTATCCTAATCATTAATAGACATAGATAAAAATATATATTATTCATTACTTACTTGGGATGTTACAAAGTGCTCCCCACCTTGTGAATATCCATTAGGAGTATGTCTTGTGGATAACCTAGCACTTAAGGTCTCATAGTCGACATCCCCAAGTTGTGCTTCCCTAACTCGTTGTAAGAGTGTAGGGGTGACATCCATCGACTGCAGGTATGCTGCATCCTCTCCATCCTCGAAGGATAACTGCAACGTGGCTAACTGCACTGTAGCCTCACTCAAAAACTATGGGATCAACCTTCTGTTAAGAGAATCCTCCAAATTATTCCCCTTCCCAGCAGTATAGATAATCTAGAAATCATAATCCTAGAATAAATCTAGACAATGCCTCTACCTTATATTCAGGTCCTTCTATGAATATATGTACATGATACTCTTGTGTTCAGAGTATACGATGGACGACTCTCCCATAAGGTAGTGTCATGACATCATCAATGAGAAGACTAGCAAAACCAACTTCAGACCATGAGTCGCATAGTTCTTCTCATGTGGCCTAAGCTGGCGCGAACCATAAGCAATCACAACATACCTTTGCATTAGGAAATAGCCAAGACTGGTCCCTGATGCATCATAGAAATATATGTACTTGACACCCTCTTTTGAAAATCTCAAAATTATATTTCTCCTCAATCTCTGTCTCAACCGCTCAAAAGCCTACTAGAACTTCTCCGTCCACACGAAGGGTTTCCCCTTCATAGTCAAGGCCATTATCGGTACTATTGTTCCGGAGAATCAGTGATGAATCTCTGGTAATATCCTTCCAACACAAGGAAGCTCCACAACTCCATCACACTCTGAGGTGGATCCCATGCTAACACAGCCTCCACATTGGCTGGTTCTATAGCGACGCCTTATCGTGAGATGGAATGTCCCTGAATGTGGACCACTTGAATCCATAAATGGAACTTTGAGAGCTTCCCATAAAGAGGGTGCTCCCAAAGTATGTCTATAACTATCTGTAGGTGTCTCGTGTGCTCTAACTCTAATGATGAGTACATAAGGATGTCATTGATGAAGACCACCATGAACCGATCCAGGTATAGCTGGAAGATCCAGTTAATTAGTCCCATGAAAACTGTAGGGGAATTTCTCACACTGAAAGGCATTACCAAGTACTCATAGAGACCGTAGATTCATCTGAAAGCCGTCTTCGGTATGTCCCCTTCCCATACTCATAATTGGTGATAACCAGATCGATGATAAACCTTTGAGAACCACTATGCCCCAATCAGTTGATTGAAGGCATCATCGATTCCGGGTAGTGGATACTTATTTTTCATTGTCACCTAGTTCAGGTGCTGGTAATCCACAGACAACCTCAAAATCCCATCAGCCTTATTGGAAAGCAATATTGGGGCCGCCTAGGGTGAAACACTGGGTCGTACAAAACCCATGCTCTGCAAATCCTCCAACTTCACCCTCATCTCGTGAAGCTCTATGAGGGTCATCTGATATGTTACTGAGGAAATTGGTGTCTTCATAGGGTGTAAGTTGATGTAGAAGTCGATTTCCCAATGAGGAGGTAATCATGGAACATCTTCAGGAAAGACGTCCTTGTACTCCACCACTATTACAGGAAACTGAGAGCTCACAATATCTACTACAATGAGGGTAAGGCTCGACATTTCATGAGTGATCGGCTACACTCTCTTATCCATGAGCCCATTATATGCTTCTTGGGAATCCATTTCTCTTACAAAGGAAAACATTATTCCATCAGGGTGGAAACACCACACTCTTCACCTAAAACATTCAATCTAGGCACGAAACAAAGATAACCAATCTATACCGAGAATGAAGTTGTAAGGACTCGACGATACAACAAACTGGTTCCAACCAAAACTCTCACTTCCAAGGGTAAGATTACACTTTCTACAAAGGTGTGTGATCATTTAGTCTCATCTTGCAGGTGTCTCCAACAAGAGGATCGAGTCAATGGTTCTACAGGAATCTCAATGTTTCTCATAAGACATATCGTGATGATGGAATGGCTGGAACTTGTGTCTATAAGTACTAAGTCTAAGGTAGAGAAGTCATAGATCATACCTCGTATCATCCCTCAATTCCCTGGGTCACATGCCTCGATCGCATGTAGATGTCCCCGCCCCTACCCCACAGCTCCCTTATCTTGATGCGGACCTCCTAGGGGTGGTGGTGGAAGTAGATTGAAGAATCTTCCACCAACTGCAGCCCTCCCTACTACTCTGCAATGTCCACCACCTGGTGGGTCTGTTTTCCCCATTCATTTCCTCTACCTCGGTGGTCTATCCACCTCTTCCCTATAAGCCACTCAATAGGTCAACCAATCTCTAACAAGATTTCCCCTAACGTCGCATGAAAAGCATTGTTTCTCCCTAGGCTGACTGGATCTAGCCTGAGATCCCTAGACTGCTGATCCCCTATCTGGGGTCCTCCTCTGACGTCTCTTACATCTTGATCCCTGTGTCCGACATCAGCTCCCTGCAGCCGGGGTCTCCGTACCTATCTGCATGCTGCATACTGTCGGCGGCTATTTCTGCTCCGCCAAAAATCTCTCGATCACCGAAGCCCACTCGAGCAGTCCAACATAAGTAGAAATTAATAGAGGCTTTACAGTAGCTTGGTTGTCTCATCATAACACTCACTCAATAGTCCGAGCATTGATGTACTGATCCCTGACCATATCTATTGAGTACCGGGTAGGGTTGGTGAACCTTGATGAATAGTCAGCTACCATCATACTGCCCTACTAGAGTTGAAGAAGATCTTGGATGCGTACGACTCAATGTGTAACTGGATAGAACTCCTCCATAAATAGTATCTCTAAATATGTCCAATAAAGAGTCTCCTCGTCCTGTGTCTGTGTGGTCAGACTCCACAATCGTCACGCCGAACCCTGAAGAAGGCTCGCTCCTAGGCTCACCATCTGGTCGGCCAATGTCCTTAGTAGACGGAAAAGTCTGGTCACCGCCTCAAGCCAGTCTTCAACTTCCTGAGGGTTGGTCTCACCACGGAAACTAAGGGTTCTCTATATCTGGAACTCATGGAGTGCACACAACCTACGCTCCTCGTCGGTCGGTACTTCCTGTTCCACATGCCACTCCACTGGTGTTTGTATAAAAGGTGCACCACCTGGTGGAAATGCACGGGGAACTGTTCCCTGTATCAATGCCTCGTCACTGAGGGGGAAATCCTTGTGATTGTGTTGCTGCATCCTAGCTGGTATGCATCATAGAGGCATCCTATAAGGAAACAATATGTACCATGGTCAAGGAGTATATCTAGATAGCAGACACAAAGAATACGGAAAACACAACCCATTATTATATAATGCATGTACCATTATTTTATTCCCCCGCTGCTAGTGTCTTCATGTACCGAGATGAAAAGGAGGTTATCAGAGTCCTGGTGTATGGAAACGTCAACCACCACACCAACACTAGAGTCTCTGGCCCGAAATCCATGCTTGAAAAACTAAACACTGTTGCCCCAAACCAATCTTATAGACTCTAAATATTATTTTTGAACCGACGAACTCTGATACCACTCAGTCAAGACCCGTCCTACTAGGGCCCACGTCGGGACACCCCAAGCCCACCTCCAATAGGTCATGGGATGGTGACTAGCACCAAGTATGCATATTACTACATTGGAGGCATTTAATATGAACCTGTACACATGCACTGTAAGAACCCGTTTTTTGCTACGAAAGACTTTGGAATATTCTTGATGATATTCCAGAGCAGCGCCTTCTGACGGCATGCGATTCCGATCCCCGGAGTGGCCGGAATTAAATTTTCAGTGTGTTCACACTAGAAATGCTAAATAAATGATATAACTCCTAAACAGAGTTCCGGATCAGGGATACGAGTTTACGGATGGGTCCGGAATGGGGTGTTTACCCTAGGAATGACATAAAACTTGTCGGCGCGGTACGTTTGGACCCCTCGCCCGCTTCTGGAACGTTAAACAGATTAAATAAATTAATTAATTCGTTTAATGGAGAAACACTAGTATCATTTAAACGGTGGCTTGGATTGGAAAACCGAGGGCACCATTGATTTCGGAGCGTGCCGTTTACCATAGGAGGGGTATAACATTCACGGGCACGGGCCGTTTGTGAAAATGGCTCCAGGGGCCTTTTCATAATTTGGCAGCCTCGTGCGCTAAGTTAAATAACTTTTGAACGGGGTCTCAAAATAAAATTCCGAGACTGCCGTTGCGCTCAAAACGTGGTTCTTAGCCTCGGGGAGGCTAAATCCCGACCCCGTAGGGAGTTCGGGTTCGGGGCTGTCAAGAAGGCGTTTAAGTGATTTGTACTTACACACCCCCACCCCTCTTCTTCTTTTTCTTAATCCTCAAACCCCCCCTCCTTCAACTCTGGCGGGGTGAGCTCTGTTGAGGCGCGCCCCCCCGGCGGGTTGACAGCGAAGCGATGGGCATCGCCCAAGAGGTAAGAGTTGTTTTTGTTTCGTTTTATTTTTCCCGCATCGTGATCATCCAAATTTTACCTTGTCTATTTGCTGCCCAATCTTCGATCCAAGCCCATAATCACGTAGATCGTTTCCCGAGCTTTCCGGAATGTTATCCGGATCGAATTTTCGACCACCGGATCATTTCCGGTGGTCCTCTGAAGTTTTCCGGCCACGAGGCCGGTTACCGGCAAGGTGGTCCGGCGGCGGGCGGCGGCTCGGCTGGCGGTGGCGCTCTCCAGCGGTGGTGGCTGGCGGCGGTGCTCTTCAGCAGGAGCGGCTGGTGTCTGCGGTCCTCGGCGCGATGGCTGAGCTCGCCAGAATGGGGCGGCGACCCGGGGTCGCGGCGCGACCTGGGCGGACAGAGACCCGCGAACCGCGGGTCTCTGCGTGGGGGCAGCGAGACCGGCCGTCCGGGCCGGTCGGGTGATAGCAGGCCATGGCCAGCGGGCTGCGACGGTCCAAACCGGACCCGCGGCCGGGCCGCGGACCGGTTGTGGGCGGACCGGCTGGACTGGGCTGGTCCGGCCCAAGGGGGTCTCCCCCCCCTTTGGAATTTCCAACACCCGTAGCTTTCGCTACGGGCGTCCGTTTTGTGCGCCGTCAGTGGCAGCGGGGACCTCACGTCGAGGGGAATACATTGAGATGGTTTTTGGAATTTTTAATTCCTGAAACGAGGGGCCGTGGAGGTGTGGCGCGTCTCTAAGTGGTTTGTCTTTTTTCCGGGGGAACTTGTCTTAGACGGCACGGACGTGTCCGACGTCCGATTTAAATGCCGTTAGTGGCATTGGGACCCTAGCACCGAGGCGGCGCTTTCCAGGGTGGTTCCAGGCGTTGAGGCCGAAGTTGAGGTGTGGGCCCCACAACCCGTCTTTTGAGCTGCGTGCAGCTTTTAGCGGCTTTTTCCTCGGACGTCCGTTCAGGGCGTGCGAGCAGTCAATGTTGGGTGTTTTTCCGAGGGCATCGCGTTTGCGCAGTCTGCCCGCTTTAATTCCGCACGATTGTGCGGGGCCCACGAGGGCCGTTTGGGCGTCGACGGTGATTTTCCATCTTTATCACCGAGCGACCGTTTTGGACAAGTGAGTAGTCCAACTTGTGTACTTTTTCGAGAGGATCGCAATGGTGTGATCCGTTTGTTGAGTTTCGGGACCAGGTTGCGGGTCCCATGTGGCACCGCTCGTGTGCGGTGCACCAGAATGCATCTTTTTCTCCGGATCTTTGTTGCACTCATGTGAGTAGTTCTTTTGACGTGTTCTCCTGAGGGGATCGCAATGGGACAATGCGCTCGACTGTTTTCAGGGACGAGGCTTAGTATCACGAGGCGCAGTTCGGACGTGAGGTGGTGTGGGTGACCTTTTCCGTAGGATATCCGTTGGAGGCGAGTAAGTAGTCGATCTCGCATGTTTTTCCGCAAGGATTACAATGGTGTGATCCGTTTGGATGTACGGATCCTCTTGCACAATCTTGGTAAATGTGGAAGCATGGAAGGTGCTCCAGTGGTGGTTCGCCCTACTTTGTTTGTAGCGGACCCTTGGGGTGCGATCGCGCACTCTTGGGAGAGTGATATAAATGGTTCATGAGATGTGGTTGGATGTGCCTCAGACGAGGAGGTGGCAGGTTGGAGTTGTTACGTCATGCCTTCGCGTTGACATTGGTTGCCGTGTGCACGATAGCCTATGGGCTGGAACGAGGTATACTTTGGGAGTATACGGGAGCGCTTGGAGGTATGTGTGGTTTCTTGTACCTGAGGATGTTTGTGCGCTCAGTTGGGGTTTTGATGGGGCCACACGTTGTGTGGGCCCCACGTGCGTTCCGGGTTCTGCTTTGCGTACTTTGACCTCTCGCGACGTAGAGGGTCTCTCAGTGCTCGTTTGTTTGACCAGCAGGGTTGAGTGGTCTCCCCCTGGTTTCATTCTCTATGGATCGACCGGTAGCGGTGTTAGTGACACCTATTGATGGAACAGGCGCTGAACCCCTTTGGGTGAGTTGTGCTGGAGTTGGGTGGTTGCGCGATACCAACTCCATGTTCAGTTGGCCAGTGTTGTACCCTCCAGTGGAGATGGACATGGTATTTCTGAGTTTTACCCTCTAGAAGGGCGGGGCAGTGGGTTACTCATTGGCTTCTAGGGTCTCCCCTCCAGCAAGGATTGGGAAGTGGGTCACCCGACGCACTTAGGGTCTACCCTCCAGCAGAGACTGGGCAGTGGGTCACCCGACACACTTAGGGTCTACCCTCCAGCAGAGACTGGGCAGTGGGTCACCCAACAAAATTATGGTTTACCCTCCAGTGGGGCTGGGCAGTGGGTCGCCGGATGATGTGCCATGGTTTACCCTCCAGCGGGGTTGGGTAGTGGGTCACCTAATGACCTCTTAGGGTCTACCCTCCAGCAGGGCTGGGCAGTGGGTCTCCCGTCGTCTAGTTCAAGGTCTACCCTCCAGAACGGCTGGGTAGTGGGTCGCCTGTCGACTTATTCCAGGTCTACCTTCCAGCGGGGCTGGGTAGTGGGTCGCCTGATGATGCAATAGGGTCTTCCCTCTAGCGGGGCTGGGCAGTGGGTCACCCAGAATCTTAATATTGTTTACCCTTCGGTGGGGCTGGGCAGTGTTTCGCTTGATGATGTGTTGGGGTTTACCCTCTAGTAGGGCTGGGCAATGGGTCACCCGATATCTGGTTACAGATTACCCTCTAGCAGGGCTGGGCAGTGGGTCACCCGATATTTGGTTACGAATTACCCTCCAGTTGGGCTGGGCAGTGGGAACACCGGTTGGCATTCCAGACTCAGTCCTCTCGACTAGGCTAGTTTGTGGCTTACATCCGTGATTACCGGAGTGGGACCCCTAGTTACAGGTCAGTGTTGTGACGACCTTGACTTTGAGGAGACCTCTCGACTGCAAGGTAGTGACGTGGTTTGTATTGACTTTACCCAGAACTCTCAAGTACGAGGGGAACTTTCCCCACCAAGACGTGTTCTTACGAGGTGATCTAAACCCGTGCGGGCGAGTCAGTGCCTCCCAAAAAAGATAGTGTCAAGGTGCGTTGATTGAGCCCCTTGGCTTGCGGTTCAGGGAAGACATGCGGGATGCTGGGCATTGATGATGGTGTTTCTTTTCGGACTGTTGGTGACTCATTTTCTTGGGCTGAGCTACGGGACGAAGATCCCCTTAAAACGATGTTCAAGATTCTGGTTGAGCATACAGATATGTATATACCTTGTTTCCGGTACCCACTTCTTGGGTTTGGTTACTCTCCTTCCAGGAGAGGCGAAGACGCGCGGGGTATTCCATGTGATTTCTATATCTAGATTATCGTGGTTGGAAGAGTATACTCTCCTGCTATAGGTAGTGAAGACTCGATGGGAAGTTCGTCTTCTCACCGTTTCCAGCTCCTTGTGTCTTGACGAGTCTACCTTCTTATCTCATGTTGGGTTGAGCTGGACTCTTTACTATACACTCGGTTGTACTCTTTTACTTCTCCCTATTCTCTCTACTGCTCACCCTTAGGTACACCCTTTGTTGCTCCCTCGATCCATCGGGGTATCCTACTGAGTATTTTTATACCCACCCCTTCTTGGGCTTTTCCCGCACTTGGTGTGCCCTTACAAATGACGGACAGGTTGGTCGTGACTTCAGTGGATCACATGAGTTCGGGAGCTTGGAACGCGTGCAGTGGTCGTAGTCAGGTTCCAGGTGGGGGACCCTTGCAGCTGTTTTCTTTTGATCACATGTTGACGGGTTGTGGCACTTTTTGGGTTGGGCGCATGTTTTTCCCCTTTTTCCTTTTCGGCACTTTTCTTGTACTGTTTAGAGGTCGATTAACTCATGTGGTTGTTTATAGTAGTTGCCATTTTTCTTTCCTTTTTACTCTTCACTTTTGCATTGAGTGTGATGCGTGTGTGTGTACAGGTACTTAGGAAAAGGCCTCCCCATGTTATTATGCCTTCGGTGCTGGTCACCAGCCCCTGGCCTATGGAGGCGGGCTTGGGGTAGTTGCGGCTTGAGCCCGGGTTGGGTCGGGTCCTGACAAAGTGGTATCAGAGGTGGTTTGTTCCTTGGGACATTGTGCAGATGTCCCTAAAAGAGGAATTGGTTGGGATTTCGGGCAATAGTGTTGACGTGTCTCGAGGGAGGCTCTCAGGCCAGGGAGTCCAGTGATGGTGCGGCGGCCGACGTATCCATTCACTAGGACCTTGATAACCCGCTTGTCGACTCGGCATGTTGAGACACTTGTTGCAGGGAAAATTTGTTTGTGCATCACATAGGACTGAGTCTTGACTATACTTCTTGAGTCAGCTCCCCATTGTTGTGTTATTGGTATATACATATATGCTCATCAGACCACAACACTTCTTGATAATATTCAGGATGTCTCCGCGAAGACAGCCAGCCAGGATACCAGCTTTGGTTCGTGATGATGACCCTGTGAGCTACGAGGCCACAGTCCAGGACCCATCATGCGATCCCTTTCCTCTGGGTGGTCTGGTAGCAGCACCCCCACCTATTGAGCAGTATGCAGTTTCAGTAGAGTAGGCTGAGCTTGAGCACAGGTTGAGCGCGCTCCGTGAGTTCCAGCGGCAGGGACTGCTAAGGTTCATGGGTGAGCCAGACCCTCAGGCAGCAGAGGATTGGCTCGAGGCATTGGTTAGTCTCTTCAGGCTTGTGCAGACGCCGACAGATCAGAGAGTGGCTTTGAGAGCCACCATTTTTCATGGAGTAGCCTGGCGTTGGTGGAGTCTGGTGACTCAGTTTCATGACGAGTCATCACTTTCGTGGGATGAATTCCAATTGTTGTTTCGTAATGAGTTTTTCCCCTCCTACATGTGCTCCATTCGGATTCAGAAGCTCTTGCAGTTTCAGCAGGGAGGGATGATGGTGGATGAGTACGCGACTAGTATTGCAGACCGTGCACACTTTTACCCGGACTTGGTCCGTGACGACAACTTCCTAGCGCGGAAGTTTGAGCAGGGTCTCCGCCGAGAGATTCATGCTGTCATAGTGCCCTGGGAATTTCCACATATGCCAGGGGTGCTAGAGCAGGCGCTGGTTACTGAGAGCTTCTTGTCACGTTCTGGAGTTGGTGGTGGCAGCAGGCACGTTGGAGCTGAGACGTCTTCCACAACTAGCGGGCATCGGCAAGTAATACCTCGACGCAGGTGGCTTTTTGAAAACCGGACTCAGGGGCGTGGTCGTACACCACAGTGGCACCGGAGGGCACCAGTATATCCCATAGGTAGTCCGTGCTATGTTTGTGATGGGCGAGGTCACTTAGCATGAGACTTCCCGACCCGAGTTGCTAAGAGCTTCGGGCAGGCAGCAGGCGCAGCACCACGGCAGAGGAAACACCGTGATCGGAGTAGTGGCTAGAGAGGTGGTGCTAGCAGAGGAGCGGGAGGACCTGGAGGTGAGGGACGACATTAAGAGATATCCCCATCACCACTAGGTGGTCCATGTCAAGCTCCGGGAGATGGCGGTTGGGACCACGGGTAGCCGCGAGCTTTGGCTGTCTACGATCCTTCAGAGCATGGGATGGTGAGAGGTACCCCTTATGAATCTTCTACTTCTTTCAGTAGAATTGTTGGGCTCTGCGTATGAAAGGATTTTCTCCCTGATCCTTGTTAGAGGTGTTACCAGTGTGATGCAAGGCGTCGAGTGTAACCCTGTGTTGGGAAGGAAATAGGCGTGAGACCTTTTCATTTCGTCGACGGTGTTGAGTCCTTCGCCTCCAAGCATGTAAGAAGTCTTGGTTGAGAGACATCGGCTGTGAAATCTTGCATGACTAGATATCCTTGGGTGCTTCACCATATGGATATTCTGAAGGAGGGAATCACCGGGCCTTGTCTCATGCCTGAGTGGTGATTCCTGTCGCGGCGTGCGACGTAGAGGTTTGACCGGGGAGTTGAGCTACCCTCGAGGGCCTTCGGGCCATTTGAGACAGTGAAAAGGGATGGAGAGGTTTCCTATCGCCTTGCCCTAACCCAAAAGTCTAATGTGGGTGACCAACATCAGCAAGGGCCGACCTCACGTGGACGGGTCAATCCTTTGGTCTGTCTGTGGTGACGCAGAGCTATGCGTGGTTTCTTCTGGGTATGGGAAATCCAGGTGTGGGCTTAGTACCATATGTTGCTCCCTAGTTTTTCTTTTTGGGGACGAAAATCATGAATGAGGGAATGATGTAAGAACCTAGTATTTTCTACGAATGACTTTGGAATATTCTTGATGATATTCCAGAGCAGCGCCTTCAGACGGCGTGCGATTCCGAGCCTCGGTGTGGCCGAAATTAAATTTCCATTGCGTTCACACTTGAAATGATAAATAAATTAGATTACCCCTAAACGGAGTTTCAGATTAGGGATCCGAGTGTACGGATGGGTCCAGAATTGGGTTTTTACCCTAGGAACGACATAAAACTTGTCGGAGCGGGATGTTTGGACCCCTCGCCCGCTTCTGGAACGTTAAACGGATTAAATAAATTAATTAATTTGTTTAATGGCGAAACTCTATTATCTTTTATACGGTGGCTCGGATTGGAAAACTGAGGGCACCGTTGAGTTTGGAGCGTGCCGTTTACCCTAGGAGGGGTATAAGTTTCACGGGCGCGGGCCATTTGTGTAAAATGGCTCCATGGGCATTTTCGTAATTTGGCGGCCTCGGGCGCTAAGTTTCGTAACTTTTGAACGGGGTCTCGAAATAAAATTCTGACACCGCTGTTGCACTCAGAGCGTGGTTCTTTGCCTAGGGGAGGCTAAATCCCGACCCCATCGGGAATTCGGGTTCGGGGCTGTTGGGCGGGCGTTTAAGTGATTTGTACTTAAACACCCCCACCCGTCTTCTTCTTCTTCTTCTTCTTCTTCTTCTTCCTCAAACCCTCCCCCCCCTCCTTCAACTTCGGCGAGGCGAGCTCCGATGAGGCGCGGCCCCCCGGCGGGTTGACGGCAAAGCGACGGGCATCACCCAAGAGGTAGGAGTTGTTTTTGTTTCGTTATATTTATCCCGCACCGTGATCGTCCTAATTTTACCTTGTTGATTTGATTCCTGTTCTTCAATCCAAGCCCATAATCGCGTAGATCTTGTCCCGAGCTTTTTGAATGTTATCCAGATCGAATTTTTGACCACCGGATCGTTTCCGGTGGTCCTCTGAGGTTTTCCGGCCACGATGCCGGTTACCGGCAAGGTGGTCCGGCGGCGGGCGGCGACTCTGCTGGCGGCGGCGCTCTCCAGTGGTGGCGGCTGGCGGCAGTGCTCTTCAGCAGGAGCGGCTGGTGTCGGTGGTCCTCGGCGCGGTGGCCGAGCTCGCCGGAACGGGGCGGCGACCCGGGGTCGCGGTGCGACCTCGGCGGAAAGAGACCCGCGAACCGTGGGTCTCCACGTGGGGGCAGCGAGACCAGCCGTCCGGGCCGGTCAGGGGACAGCAGGGCACGACCAGCTGGCCGCGGCGGACCGAACCGGACCCGCGGCCGGGCCGCGGGCCGGTTGTTGGCGGACCGGCCGGACCGGGCTTGTCTGGCCCAAGGGGGTCTCCCCCCCCCTTTGGAATTTCCAACGCCCGTAGCATTCGCTACGGCCATCAGTTTTGCGAGCCATGAGCGGTAGCGGGGACCTTGCGTCGAGTGGAATGCTTTGATATGGTTTCAGGAATTTTTAATTCCCGAAACGAGGGGTCATGGAGGTGCGGTGCGTCTTTAAGTGGTTTGTCATTTTTCCGGGGGAACTTGTCTTGGACGGCACGGACGCGTCCGACGTCCGATTTAAACGCCGTCAGTGGTATTGGGACACTGGCACCGAGGCAGAGCTTTCTAGGGCGGTTCTAGGTGTTGAGGCCGAAGTTGAGGCATGGGCCCCAGATCCCGTCTTTTGAGCTGCGTGCATCTTTTAGCGGCTTTTTACTCGGACGTCTGTTGGGGTCGTGCGAGCAGTCGATGTTGGATGTTTTTCCGAGGGCATCGCGTTGGAGTAGTCTGCCCGCTTTAATTCTGCATGATGGTGCAGGGCCCACGGGGGCCGTTTGGGCGTCGACGGTGATTTTCCATCTTTATCATCGGGCGACCATTATCGACAAGTGAGTAGTCCATCTTGTGTGAATTTTTGAGAGGATCACAATGGTGTGATCCGTTCATTGAGTTTCGGGACCGGATTGCGGGTCCCACGGGCACCGCTCGTGTGCGGTGCGCCAGAATACATCTTTTTTTCCAGATATCTGTTGCACTCATGTGAGTAGTGCTTTTGACGTGTTTTCCCAGGGGGATCGCAATGGGACGATGCACCCAGCTGTTTTTGGGGCCGAGGCTCGGGATCACGGGACGTCGTTCGGACGTAAGGCGGTGTTGGTGACATTTTCCATCAGATATCCGTTAGAGGAGAGTAAGTAGTCGATCTCGCGTGTTTTTTTGCAAGGATTACAACTGTGCGATCCGTTTGGCTGTACAGAGCCTCTTGCATGATCTTGTTAAATGTGGAAGCATGGAAGGTGCTCCAATGGTGGTTCGCCCTACTTTGTTTGTAGCAGACCCTTGGCATGCGATCTCGCACTCTTGATAGAGTGATATAAATGGTTCATGAGATGTGGTTGGTTGTGCCTCAGCCGAGGAGGTGTCAGGTTGGAGTTGTTACGTCACACCTTCGCGTTGAAGTTGGTTGCCGTGTGCATGATAGCCTATGGGATAGAACGAGGTATACTCTGGGAGTATACAGGAGCGCTTGGAGGTACGTGTGGTTGCTTGTACCTGAGGATGTTTGTGTGCTCAGTTGGGGTTGTGATGGGGCCACACATTTTGTGGGCCCCACGTGCGTGCCGGGTTCTTCTTTGCGTACCTTGACCTCTCGCAACGTAGAGGGTCTCTCTGTGCTCGTTTGTTTGACCAGCAGGGTTGAGTGGTCTCCCCCTGGTTTCGTTCTCGATGGATCGACCGTTTGCGGTGTTAGTGACACCTAGTGATAGAACTTGCGCTGAACCCCTTTGGGTGAGTTGTGCTGGAGTTGGGTGGTTGCACGATTCCCACTCCGTGTTCGGTTGGCCAGTGTTGTACCCTCCAGTGGAGATGGCCAGGGCAGTTCTGAGTTTTACCCTCCAGCGGGGCTGGGCAGTGGGTTACTCATCGGGTTCTAGGGTCTACCCTCCATCAGAGACTGGGCAGCGGGTCACGCGACGCACTTAGGGTCTACCCTCCAGCAGAGACTGGGCAGTGGGTCACCCGACACAGTTAGGGTCTACCCTCCAGTAGAGACTGGGCAGTGGGTCACCCGATGCACTTAGGGTTTACCCTCCAGCAAGGGCTGGGCAGTGGGTCGTCAGATGATGTGTTATGGTTTACCCTTCAGCGGGGCTGGGTAGTGGGTCACCCGATGACCTCTTAGGGTCTACCCTCCAGCAGGGTTGGGCAGTGGGTTACCAGTCTTCTAGTTCCAGGTCTACCCTCCAGCACGGCTGGGTAGTGGGTCGCTTGTCGACTTATTCCAGGTCTACCCTCCAACGAGGCTGGGCGGTGGGTCGCTTGTTGATGCAATAAGGTCTACCCTCCAGTGGGGCTGGGCAGTGGGTCACCCAATATCTTAATATGGTTTACCCTCCGGCGGGGCTGGGCAGTGGGTCGCTTGATGATGTGTTGGGGTTTACCCTCTAGTAGGGCTGGGGAGTGGGTCACCTGATATCTGGTTATGAATTACCCTCCAGCAGGGCTGGGCAGTGGGTCACCCGATATCTGGTTACGAATTACACTCCAGTAGGGCTGGGTAGTGGGAACACCAGTTAGCATTCCAGACTCATTCCTCTCGACTAGGCTAGTATGTGTCTTACCTCCGTGATTACCGGAGCGGGACCCCTGGTTATGGGTCAGTGTTGTGACGACCATGACATTGAAGAGACATCTCGACTGCAAGGCAGCGACGAGGTGTGGTTTGACTTTCCCCATAACTCTCATATACGAGGGGCACTTTCTCCACCAAGACGCGTTCTGGCGACGTGATCTAAACCCGTGCGGGTGAGTCAGTGCCGCCCAAAGCGGATAGTGTCAAGGTGTGGTGATTGAGCCCCTTGGCATGCGGTTCAGGGCAGACGTGCGGGATGCTGGGCATCGATGATGGTGTTTATTTTGGGACTGTTGGCGACTCATTTTCTTGGGCTGAGCTACGAGATGGAGATCCCATTATGACAATGTTCGGGATTCTGGTTGAGTATACAGATATGTATATACCTTGTTTCCGGTACCCACTTCTTGGGTTTGGTTACTCTCTTTCTAGGAGAGGGAAAGACGCGCGGGAAATGCCACGTGCTTTCTGTGTCTAGCTTCTCATGGTTGGAGGAGTCTAATCTCCTGCTATAGGTAGAAAATACTCGACGGGAAGTTCGTCTTCTTGCCGTTTCCAGCTCCTTGTGTCTGGACGAGTCTACCTTCTTACCTCCTTTTGGGTTGAGCTGGACTCTTTATTGTACTATCTATTGAAATATTTTACTTCTCCATGTTCACTCTACTGCTCACCCTTCGGTACCTCCTTTATTGATCCCTCGAGCCTTCGGGGTATCCTACTGAGTATTTTTATACTCACCCCTGCTTGGGATTTTCCCGCACATGGTGTGCCCTTGCAGATGACAGACAGGTTGGTCGTGACATCAGTGGAGCACAAGAGTTCGGGAGCTTGGACCGCGTGCGGTGGTCGTAGTCAGGTTCCAGGTGGGGGACCCTTCCAGCTGTTTTCTTTTGTTCACCTGTTGTCGGGTTGTGGCACTTTTTGTGTTGGGCGCGTGTTTTTCCCCTATTTCCTTTTCGGCAGTTTTCTTGTACTGTTTAGAGGTCGATGCACTCTTGTGGTTGTTTATAGCAGTTTCCCTTTTTCATTATTTTTTACTCTGCACTTTTGCATTGAGTGTACTGCGTGTGTGTATACAGGTACTTAGGCAAAGGCCTCCCCAAGTAATTGTGCCTTCGGCATTGGTCGCCAGCCCCTGGCCTATGGAGGCGGGCTTGGGGTAGTTGCGTTCGAGCCCGGGTAGGGTCGGGTCATGACATGAACACATCTCCAATCCCAAAAATTCGGAAATTTAAAAACTACTAATGAGGAAAATGCATCCATACATATAAACCAAACCAACAGAGTATGATGAAAAGTAGGCTAATGAATGTAAACTGGGCCAGAATACAAGCCCACCAAAAACAAGAGTATGAAAACAGAAAATTCCAACCAGTAAACACAATGAGGTATGGGGAATGCTTCTGGTATTTGAATGAACACATTGGCCTCTAGGGAACTCATAAAGATCGGTCCTATCTTGGTCCACCCTGGACTCTATCAAAATGATTCTCGTCTGCACAAGACATGACACGTGTGGGAAAAGCCCGTGCATGGGTGAGTATAACAATACTCAGTAGAGGACCCCAAAAACACAAAGCAAGTACAAAAAATAAAGGCACAATCAGCTCTACACAATATATGTCTACTGAACACATAATAGGAGATCAAAATCCAGCTATACTCATTACCCAGACCTATAGTCCAGAGACAAGTCACACACACACACACCCCCTATAGGGATTCAGTTCGAATATTTCCATGAAGTACTTGTTCCGAGAGAACACTCTCCATGAGTTTGGTAGCTCAAATGAAATCTGTCTAAGAAGTACTATTAATTGGGAAACATCACGAGAGGTATTTATACTTATTATGGGAGACACACTCTTGTGTGGGAAGATCACGATATATAGAATCACTCATTACGGGAGACACAAACTTGAGTGGGAAAGATCACGATACATAGATGAGGATCACTACCACGGCCATGTGGGATACCAAGACTCATATATATTCACAATCTAGGTGATTCACCAGCTAGGTAGAGGATCAATGCCTGGTAGAGTTGGTCATGTCGATTCCTGACTTTACCAAGGGTTTAGAATTGATATAGGATCTCGCTATGGGCCTATCATATGGATGCAGACTCTATCACATAATGTCCTGCTGAATGGATCATACTCCCGTAGAAGGAAATGATGTATGACCAAAAGGGGAACAAGAAGAAGGGTCACTAACTCAAACTAAAGATGTCCAAGATACTTTGAACAAAAAGACCATGCCATTTTCCAAAAACAAACATGACATTTAGAAAAGTTACACGCCGTGTTGTCTAACACAGAGTACTGCCCGTATACAACGGCTCATGTCATAAGGCGGGTCATGTAGAAAAGTTAGTACACAGAATGTGGTATGGTGTACATGTTATATCCGAGTGTCTGGGGATGGCTCCGTGTACACTGGACATGTGCTCGTACACAGTCATCAAACCGTGTACTCCAACCCATGTAATTGGGAGACGGGGTGACCCACATTACTGGCATCGCATGGTTGTGTGATGGTGTACATGATCATGTACTCCATCCTGTGTCCATGTATCCCTGAGATACACACTGAGTCCCACATAGCCGCTTTTTTCATGCCATGTAGAGAGTACACCCCGTGTCGTCTGAAGCCGTGTAGTTCATCATGTGTCCGTGTACTTCCAAAAATACATACCAAGTTTCAGGAAAAGTCCAACACGTCGTATGACCAGTGTCATATGCCGTATGATTTTTCTCTGAACCAGGAAACCCTAGATACCACTTCCAGTACTACACGTCATGTTCTTCAGAGGTACACGTAGTGTATTCAGGAAATTTCCAGAAACACGAACCTCTGCCATCATGCCTCCCCCGATGTCTCGTTCGTCGATTCGGCCATCTGATCACAATGAAACTACCAGGTTTTGGTATCCCCAACACCATGAAGCTGATTCTATTGTTTTTATACCTCTGATCATCTTTTAAAACATGCAATTATCCACTCGCACCAAGAACGCTCGAAGAACAACACTTCCTGATCCAGTCTGATTCGTCATCCGCTATCATTGTCTCACCTATGCAATGTCATTGTGGTGTCGAATCTTCAATTTGGGATAGTTGCATTGAAAAATGGGTGCATAATGATCCGTTGTTCCTTTCCCCATGAAGAATGTGAAGAACGCGTGAATGAAAAATGGGGAGGAAAATCCAATGAACAAATCGAGGAAAAAACCTTCTCCATCATTCGTCGCGGCGCTGATCTGCCCCCGTAAGTAGGATTAAATGGAGAAGAATCAAAAAACAAAAAATCAACATTGATCATTTCCCTAAATCATACCAATAAAACCCTACTGCAAGAAAGTACGAATCCTCAAATCAAATTGTTCGTGGTTGATTCATGTTTGTCATTTAAAATCAAAAATGGGGAAAGGAGATTTGAAATAACAACCACTACCTCAACTGGGATCGATCACTGATGAAGGGGTTGTGCTACCGTCATCGTCAAGATCCTTCAACATTATTGGTTTAGTGATTCTCAACTTCGATTTTTCATCATTCATTGTTGAGAGTTTTCTCAAAATATCCACAGTTTCCATAGAATTTCCTCTCAATCCTTGCCAACGAGCAACATTCTATTATCACAATAAATAAGGGAAACTTGTATGGCATTCAAAATACACTGCCATATTGATGAGTCTATCTCGAAGTTTTGGATTCATTATGATGTGGTATTTATTAACGAAACAACTTCCCTGTCACCGCGCTGCAGCGGATGTTTCCATAATATAAACTTTTCAATTTATTTTATTTTTATATTACTAAAAACGTCCGAAAATTAACTTTTTCCCTCGACCCACATAGGTCAAGGTTAGACCCGTTATTAGGTAAAGTCATCTCCCTAGAAGCAACTGTGCCCTCAGATTTTTAATTCGGGCATCCATTTGGGAACTTCCTCAAACGCGCACTAGTGCCAACTAACTTAACTTAAAAAAGTTTGAACCACCATTCTGGGATCACCAGACCTCCGAATGATGTGATGTCTCTGTGACTGGTCTCATAATAATTCCATATTATATTTACAAATAATACACAAAAAATCAGAGACATTGCAACTTTAATGTGATGGGAAAACACTTTCATAGTTCCCTATCCCATGTAACAACCATCCTATATCTTATATATTCTATCCCAAATACAAACAATGAAAAGAAACATGTTGGTGTATTCTGGTGCACTTTTCCATTTTTTTACATCCCATATAAATTGTTGTGTCAAATAAGGGTGTTATATGACCTCATGCGTATCTCTTCATATGTTAGAGGCTATTGACTAGTATATTGGATCGAAATCCAAAAATTGGGAGACTATACCATATGTATAATTTTATCGAGTAGCAAAATTAATAATCAACAATAATAAATAATCCGAATAAAAATGAGGAAACTGAATAAATGGCATAAAAAAATATCCCTCACGATGGTAAGCTTGTTCAGAGTATAAGAAATAGATATTCAATGATATATAATGAATTTTTTTAGTCCTTGGGATTCTATCCTAGTTAGTTATTTCTCCATGCTCCACCACTCAACTTTCGAGCATAGGACCCTTACGCTTCGCTGAATCACTGATCATAACATGTATAGGCAGATCAAAATTCCTGACAAGGGTGTGATTATCTGACTTAATATGACACAACCATTGTGTCCTTACCATTAGTTCACTATATAAGATCACATATATAATAGTTTATATAATGTCATAAGTAAATTCTTAATACACACACAACATATACTTTGTCATCATACACTGACCAACCCACCATGAACCCCAACTATATATATATAGGATTATATCCAATAAAGATATCATATATGTCACATACCTTAATCAATGTATCATTTCACACCCAAAAATTTTGTCTATTGTTAGAATAATCATGAACTATCAAACAGGTTACCAAATCACCTTGACCAGTCTGTGGTTTCCCCTAGAATTTCACCCATTATATCAGGATTTGTCCCCAACCATATTATCCCTTTAGTCATCCATGGTCCATGTTTTTAGGTTACGAAGACATGAATCTTCAAGATATCCACTATTATTTTCCCTCTATAGGTATATTCCTAAATCCCTTTTAGTACATTAGGACTACATCAGGTTGGGTAACCTTTCAATGATTCTTTTCCATCTACAAGGATATCCATTCACAGCTTTGAGTAGAATTGAACCACATAACTCCCAACCTTATAGCTCGAACTGAATTTTTTAGTCCCTAATGAAAAATTCCACATACTATGCAGCCTATAGACAACACAGGTACATGAATGGAATTATGAGGAACACCTAGTTAAAATTAATGATCCAAACAAATTCCCATTATCATAAATTGAAATTCAAAACAACTAACACATCCACATGAAACTCATCCCAAACATGGGATAGTCCAATATTTACATCACATCATTATAAAAATCATATAAACATGGAAAATAATGTTAAGGAACCTCATACCTCAGTGTCATCAATGTCAATTAAAAAGTCCATTGAAGTATTCCCTACTCAATCCATGATCATGCACCAACAAGAATACGTTTTCACACCAATGACTCCTTGAAAAATTACAAACTATTTATTTATAGAAGAAATAAAATATTGCATGTGATAAAACATTTTCACTCCCAAATATATTCAAAATTATCATTTTTGGTGAACTCATGAACTTATAAAATTCCCCTCTAAAATAATTACAAACTATATAATTATTCCTTGATAATCAAAAAAATATCCATTAATACATTGATTAAATTAGCCATTTACATTTATCTTATATTGATTAAATACCTATTTTCATCTGATGAATTGAAAATTTATTTATTTTATTATTTTTTAATATATTGTATTCTGTTAATTTAGTGAAATTATCACATGATAGTTATTAGTAATTAAAATTTCATAATGCACATAATCATCCTTCGATAATTTATATATTTTTTATCATGTAACATTTCACTAATAAGTATCCTTTCAGAATTTGAATAATTATCCTAAGATAATCTCAAACAATTATCATTTTATATTTTTTTAATTATCAATTGATAATTATTAGCAACAATATTTGATTTTTAATACAAGAAGAATGAATAAATTAAATATAAAAACCAACATCTTGGCCCTAAGAAAAAAGTATTTGGATTACATTTTATCTCATTGAGATAAACCGAATGACACTAACAACACATTAATCTGATCAATAATGGAAAATATATTGGTGATTGATGTTCAAAAGAATAAAATTAAATTAAAAAATATATATTTGATGATAGAGGGTGGGAGATTTGGAGAGAGGCATAAATGGTGCCTTGTGTGAGGGGAAAACACGCTGAAGGTAGGAGCACCCCTCTTCCACTATTTATAATTTTAGAACATATCATTTATTTATTTTTTCCTAAAAACTATTCCAATTTTATTTAATCCTCCCTATTAAAAAATTCACGATCCACCCATATATCTTAATATATGTTTTTTCTAAATTAAAAACTCTTTGTAACAATTTTATATCACCTATTTAATATATCTTAAAAGTTATATACATATATATATAACTATAAGAATTATATATATACACATATATACATATAAACACCCGCATCTATATATTTGATATATATATAAATATACATATTTAATAAATTTATAAAATAAGTGATTTCAAATGTTTAATAAGGGTTTTTAATTTAAAAAAACATGTAGAATGTTATATGGGTGGGTCATGAATTTATGAGGTGAGAGAATTTGATTAGTGTTGAAATTAATTTGGGAAAAATATAAATAACTGAATGTTTTTAATATTATGAATGGTGGAAGGAGGGGTGCATCTATATCATGTTTACTTCCCCTTCACACCAAGCTCCTTCAACACATCTCTCCAACTATCCCACCCTCCCAAATAAATTATTTTTTTAATATAACTTATTAATACATGAATCTGTCATAATTAAATTCTATAATATTTATGAATGTTAAATTTTTTTTGACTTCATTGGGATTGTCTACATAAGAAAAAAATAATCTAATGTTTTTTTTGAAGGCGGAAGGGATGTATTTACATTTAATTTAATTATTAATTTTCTATATTTTAAATATCAATGACATTTTTATGTAATAATCTAATTAAAATTAAAGAAAATTTTTGATATAAAATTCAAAAATAGTGTCAGGAAAAAATTATAAATATTATGAAAGGATAATTATATGTGAATTATAATATGGAAAATATTATTTAAATTATCAGAGGATAATTATTTTTATTATAAAATTATATTTATCAATAATTTGTGAGTGATAATTACATAAAGTTATCTATGAATAATTTATAGAAATATTATGAACATATAATCATACCATTTTTAGTGGCTAATTTTTAATAAATTAACATAAGATAATTATAAAATGATAATTTATGAAATATAATGAAGGATAATTGTTTAGATTATTAAATAAAAATTATTTAGTTTATAATTATTCTTGAAGGGGGATTTTGTGAGTTCATGTATTGATCTAAAATTATAATTTTGAAATTCTATTTGATAGAGGAAGTATCATCTCATGTAATATTTTATTTCTTCAAGGAATAAAATTTGTATGTTTTGTTCTAAGAGTTTTTTGTAGGTTATAACATTCTTCTTGGTGTAGGAACATGGATTGTGTGATGAAACCACTGACTAAAATTTCCATTGATGTCAATGACTTTTATGTTGGAGGTTGCATACAATAATGATCTATGTATATATCATGCTTATCATGATGTTATGATTATGTTGGAAAAACACTGGATAGATATTTGTTTCATGTGGGTGTGTGAGTGGTTCTTAGATTACATTATTATGAAATTTTTACAATGTGTGGAAATAGACATTGATATTGGTGTCCCTTATCATTTATTTCCATTCCATGTACTGTTTGTATATTTCATAGCCTTTGGAATTGTGCATTAATGACCTAGATATTTAGGTTCATCCTTGAAGTTGGGTGTTATGAAATTCTAACATCCTCAATGATGGGTGTATCTATACTAGAAAAAGGAAAAAAATCTATGGATGGTTCACCAACCCGGCATAGTTCTAATGTCATTAATGGAAAATGTAGATATCCTTATAGTGGTAAAATAATACATTCTAGATTTAATATACAATTCATGGAGTAATTTGGATTTATTTTATGGGTGATTAAAAGGATAATCTTGTCTAGGGATCCACATGATTAATTATGGGACGTTCTGATGAAAACAACTAACAATGTAGGGAGGACTAATGCCATAGCATTGTGTGAGACATTCAAATGATAATCATTGACTAGGTGGGGAGATATGTTCCCCCAATAGTGTTATTTTTATTATTTTAAATCCATATCAGTAATGATCCAAAGCATGTGGGTTAGGTATTTTTGGTATCTTGGTCAATACATGACAATTCGACACATACTGTGTTTTTATTATCATTTTATAATGTTATGAAATAATAGTCTATATATATTTAAATTTTGGTATTGAAACATTAGTGGTTTCCTATTGAGACATATACTCCCACCCCACTCTTGAATTTTAGTGCACTTTTATATTTTATGTACATATATCCGGTGAAGGGTAAGGGACCTATAATAGATTGTTAAGTAGTGGAGCATAGACCTAGAGAAGACTAGAAAAATATAGAGTACTATAACCATGTGTCTATTTACATTCCATTTTATATCAAATTCTTATGAACTTGACAAAATTGGATCCTTCGAATAAATTTTAATGCATTTTATTTATTACGTTTCTGCATTTTTAATATGATCATTTTTAATTATTGTTTACTTGTTATTCTTCTAAATGAAATGATACAGAGCATATAGTCTCCCCACATTAAGACATAAAGCTTCACTAATAGTCACTAGCCTATTCCGTTTGGGGAGAATCGAATGAGGTCATCTTGGAACTGTCATGAAATTTGTGTTTTAGATAAGGATGTCACAATAATCGATGAAATACCTTAAAATACTATGAGAATGTGAGAACAAAATAAACACATCATCCATTTAATTTATGATAAAAAGGTGAATTTATTATACTTACATGATATGATTAACATAAATTCCAAGTAAATTTTTTTTATTTAACATATATGAATGGGACTAAAATTTTCCAAACACCTATATTTATAACATGGTTGAAGAATGTGAAGGTTATGTCATCCCCAAAATGATTCAATAAAATGATAAATCTGCATGTCTACGTTACCCAATAATCCATATATTATTAAAACTTTAATATAATTAATAAAATATTTGAGTTATTTTTTTATCCTTATCATATGAGTGTCATTAAAAAAGAAATTATTCAATGGGTCATTTTGGTTTTTTTTTTCAAAATCTATTATATCATACTTAAGAATAGTAAGGGGAAATTTATTTATTACCTTGACGAAATATATTGGTGGAAAATCAATATAAATTTATATGAAAATCTATATGGGTTAAAATAAAATATCATTACCATATAAATAATGATAATTCACACATATTTTAATGATAATGTACAAATACTTAACAAAAATTCACTACCATCCAAAATCAATTAGCTATGAAACCAAAAAAAATTAAACCACATAATAAAACATAACTAAAACCACAGTGGAATATAAAAACTACAATTACAACCATTAATTGTAATAATTTCTTATACAATTTAGACCCTATGTTCCTAAAATAAGCATCCCAAATCCAGAAATCCACAATAAAATATTTTCGCAGTATAATTACATCAAAGTAAGGAACAATTACCTTGAAATAACATATAATGTTCTCCTTTAACTAAAAAATTTCATGGGAAATTATTCAATTGGATTTTAATAGGTCATAGGATAAATAAAAAATTAAATTACTCATTTAATTTGAATATTTGAGGACCATTGGAACAAGGAGTTGTGAGGATTCTGTTAGTGTCAGTTTACCTTATATTTTCTATAAATAAGACCCAGAAATACACTATTAAATAGAAGACCAGATGAAAGTGAAGAGGAAAATGGGAGTGTTTCTAAGCGGGTATTTTGGAAATCCTAGGTAAAGTGAGCTAAAAGATAGGGAAAAGTGGGTGAAAATGGTTTTAGAAAAAAAACCATGTTATAAATTATACAAAGATAATGTGGCCACCAGGAAACCCATCAGGCACTACTGAGTAGTTGGTGAAAACCATAGGATTCCCCATCTTTTTTGAAGTACATTGAGTACCTGGTGTCCCAGAATTAAAAATAATATGTCAACTATAGTTCTAAAATATCATTAACACTATATCCTAGCAAATAATAAATTCCAAACAACCTCAAACAATGCCCTACACTACAAATAAATTACCCATTATCTACAAAAATACAAATCAAAATTAAAAAATAAAAAACCACATTCAAGAATCAATAATTTTATAAACTACAACCAATATAATAATTATGAATTTATAAAAATTACTCCCAATTCAATGAATTAAACATGGGTCTTTACGACCTCTAGTACGTAGAAGATCTCAATTAAGAACAAAAATATACACTATTAAATCAATTTTTTATAATAGATAATCCTAATCAATTCCGAAATGTAAAGAAAATATTACATTAATATTAATACAAATATTAACCGAATTACTAATACCACAATTGGTATAACAATATATCTTATCCTCCCATTCATCAATATCTAATCCTAGAATCATGCTACTTTATAAAACATCTAATTCATTTTGATTCTAGAAATCTTAACTACCATTGACTTTCTCATCAGTATCACACACTTATAATTAAATTTTAAAACTATATGTTAATTAAAATAAGTTATCATGATCGATCCCAAAATCTATATTCCTAATTTTTAATTAACAAATATATCTTCCAAATAAAATTTTTCAAAATTACTTGATTGAAAAATACATTTCAATTTTATAAAATGGGATTAATATGTAAAAAACCTTATATAACATGAATGTATTCCATACCTGTATGTAATCAGGAAGATAAATGGTGGGTAGTGAGAATTAAAAAGAGATTATAATAAATAATATTCCTTGTGAAAAAAACTCCTTAAATAAACCTGATCACCATTCAATAAAAATAAAATGAAAATAAAAAGGTAAATGGTAGAGGCAAGTGATGAAAACTGATAATTTTTACCATTGAAGAAACATTTCAAGAATACATTTAAGGAACATTATAACTGGTACTAACCTATAGAGTTGTTGTAGTTATTCCAATAATATAATTGAGTATTCAAGGTAATATCTATTATAATTATCACAAATAAAAGATAGATAAGAAAAAGATATATATTATTATATATATCTAAATATACTATATAAATGTAATATCAACATGAACTCACATAGAAGTGAAATTAAGTAATGTTTTACTAACTAATTATCTTTTTAAGAAACCACTAATTACATAATTAGATAATAATTAATTAATTAAATCAAATCACATATATCTTCAAAAAAATAAGTGAACTGTACATGGCTTAATGTTCTACCACATCATAGGATGTGTAAAACACTTATAATTTACGATATATTTCTCTTTAAATATATATAAAATGTATGATATCTTTCATTAAAAACAACAGTAAAAAAATTCAAATAATTAGTAAACATTATTAAATTACTAAAATTATATGGTATTTATTTGGAATATAACCATAAAAAATAATTTCTAAATCATTGAGGAAATACTAACGATCTTACTAAATTATTCGGAACATTTTGTTATGAGAATTTTTTTATCATGAATGTTTTATTTAAAATATATTAAAAATTAATTAAAAAAATAAATTCAGAATATTAATCATATTAAAATTTTACACATATAGAAAATTTATTTTAAATGTTTTTAATTATATATATTTGAATATAAAATCATTAAATGTGAAAATAACATTTCTTCCGAATTTTTTTTTCTTTGTGTGCAATGTGTTTTAATATAAATAAATTAATTTATTCATTATTATTGAAATATAATAATAAAACTTATAAATTATATATTAAATATAATTTTTTACACTAATCTAACTGTTTTTTCATGGAATGAAAAAATATTAAATTTAATATCATGCACAAAAATGCATTTTGTGTGAATTGGTTTTCATTTTGTATTTAAATATTATTTAAAAATTAATTTCATCAAATTATAGAAAATAATTTTCATTAAAAAAAATATATTTGGAATAATAATTTCCCTATTTTTAACAAGAATATTTTCTCGTAAATAATAGTCAAAATAGTAAATATTTTTACCATGATTGTGGTTAAAACTGGTAAATGAAGGGGGTTATACTGAGAGATAAGGTTAAAAATTCCACCCAAACTAAAATTACCTCACCTTATACATCACATATTCTAGTGTTTCTAACTAGATTTCAAATTACTATATCACGGAGGATTCATTAGGTTTATAGTTTCAGAGAATTATGACATACACATCAATTGAAAACCTATATTTCAAAAATATGACACTTCTACATAGTAAAAAAAATTTAAACCAAACATATGTTTTTGGAAATAAATCATTATTTATAATCATGATTGATATTATAAATTTTTTTATTAACCAAATCCTTTTACGAAATCATCCCTAAACCGTATGAAACTCATTTTAAAACTTTTTTACGCGCTGAAAAAGCTCAATAAGAGACATAAGAAAGAGAAATGTGTTAGTCTAGTGAAAATTTGTTATCTCATGAAATATTTACCATTATCTAAATTTACATTTTGAAATACAAATAATTATTTTTTATATAAAAACCCATTCACTTTTATCTCAAGGAATATATTAAAAAACATTAGCAAAAATAAAAAGATTTTTTTTGAAAACATAGAAAATGAAATTTACAAAACCATTACAAAACACTTCTTATTGAAATAACCATACTAAATAATTCATATATAATCATTACATAATGTATTTTTCAGTTATAATGGGTTAAACATTCATATAATCTATATCCGACTCACTCAGGAGATCTAATGGTTCTCAACCCTTCTTATAAGCTATATCGGGATTACGCATTTTTCAAGAGATATAATGTGACTCAACCCTTCAACTAATCTATCTCAGGATCAAAAATTAGATATTATTGGTCTATATATTCTTATAAATTAACTAAGTAATATGTTCAACTTCCATCTCTAGTGTACCCAATGCATTGGAGGTTATAATCTAACTACCCATCTTTATTTTACCACAAAACCACCCATCATTCGATAATAACATAACCTGAAGTCCATAGTTCATCATTAAACCACTCTTCATTGGTATATAATGGAACCATACTTCATCATAAAAAATCTCCATGAATAATAACATAAACATAAATCATGAATGATTTTATCATTAAAACATTCATTGAAGAAAATAAAATTTTCATTTTGAAATCACTATTTTTGAAAAACTATGCACATATAGTGGAATGTTTTTTCTTTTAATGTAACCATATTGAAATGTTAGGTAAAATAAATACTATTATGGTTACATGTGGTAATGACATTTAATTCATGAAATATATATAATAAAAAAAATCCTTTTGAAAATTTTAATAATAAATTATAAATGTAGATTTTTTTAAAGAATGTCCCTTATATAAAGCCTTAAAAATGTCCCTTTTTGAAAAAATTTGAGATAAAATAAAAATTAATTTGTTAAAATGATAATTTACATATAAATAGATTAAAAAATTTAATTTTTAAAAACATGTACTATAATGATAATTATTTACAAAATAAATTTTAATAATATTGAAAATAATGTTTTTCAGTTAATGAGACCCTTACCTTTAATCTAAATGTTATGAACTTACTCCAAATGTCCCGGATAATCATATTAAATTAATTATTTACATAATTAAAAAAATTTAAATCTATATTATATTTATTTAAATTTTATTATGTTCATTTATAGCCATTTCAGCATGTTATAATTATCAATTTCCCAATTCAGGTAGTGTTCGTTTATCGGTTTCATGGTCGGTTCACTTAACTATACTTAGGTATGGTATTTTAAAATTGGAGTAAAATGAAAATATTGGATTGAAATTTTATTAATAATCCTATATAATTATAAATTGACACATATATAATTTTTATCACTTGTTTGTGGTTGATTCAATTGATAAAAACATTAATGGCAAATGGATAGTTTATTTTGGCAGTTCTATTGCCCATCACGAAATAGTTTCATATTATTTAATATTATATATATGTTTCAGTTATAAAACCTGAAATAATATATAATATACCCATTAAAATATTGTTTTCCATAATAATAGTTTTATGACCATCATTAAATGTAGTAATTGAAAATGAAAACTCATTATCCACAGATATGGTTAACCGCCATTATTTAAGAAATGATTTTGATTATATGAATTATAGATGTTAATAAAAGGGATGGATATAAAATTTTCCAGTATAAATATAAATTTATAGTATATACATGATTCTAGTGTCAATAATCCTTAATTTGGGAAGTATTTAAGGAGATGGTCGAAGAGGAAAATAAATTAAGTGGGGTAGTTTGATAAAGTTACCTCTTGAAAATGAGCTATTTGAAGGACCCCATAATAATCATGGAATTCATCTTATGGTGATAACAATAGAAAAAGACTTTGGGAGAGTGGAAATTAGATGTTTTCATAGATATTTTAATTGATTGATTTTTTTAGGATAATTGGGCTAGTGAAGATCTGTATTTATACATGAGGAGTGGTGGTTTTAACTGATTAAATAATAATTATGTTATATTTAAGGACAACCACATTTTGGATGAATTATTTCATTAAATTAGATTTATAACTAATGTTATCAATTTTGGGTAAGGTCACTAATCACATAAAATACTCTTTTAATGATTTAGTTTTAATATATTTTAATTTTTTTTCTTTTAACTCTTACTCATTAAATCATTTTATATATAATGTGGTAAATAATTTTTACCATGGAGAGTTATTTATGAATAAAAATGAAAATGAACATACTATCTACGTTTAAACTTATAATTCATTCTATTTTATCTATTTTATCAAATTCAATTTAAATAATTGGAAGAATTAAATTTGAAACAAAACATACACATGAGATGAAAAGAAGGTTTTAAGGATGATTATTTTTAATCAAAACATGATATTATATTAACTCAAAGAATAATAATAATCATTATATGAAACTAAATTTATATTTAATGATATTAAATCTAGAAATTTCATTTAAAAAATTCTGCAATATGTTTTTTTAATTAGATAAAATTGTAATATTCTATTTACTATAAATTTTTTTTCATAAATGTACCATTATTATAAACAAATATATTATTATTCTAAAATAAAATATAAATTTGATTGAAATTCCTTTACACTAATAAAATAAATATAAATAATAATTAGGTTACATTAAATAAAATTCAAAACACAATGTTTCTTTTAATTATTTTATTTTATTGGAAATAAATGACATGTTTACAAAAATGATATTTTTCAATATTCACTGAATTCCATATATTTTCTGAAAAATGAAATACTTAACCAAAAGTAAAAAAATAAAATTCTTATTTGAAAAGGTAATTTAATTTTATGAAATTTACTTTGGAAAACATACAAGGAATAATTTTAATAATCACTAGTAAATTCATGTAAAAACTTTTCCAACGACGTAAAAAATATTACTAAAAATATTTGTGATTATTTATATGAAATTAATTAATACTTTTGAAATAATTTTAAACAATATATATTTAATAATTATCTTAATAGTTTTTATACCCATAAACATTAATGTTATATTATAATGTTAACATTAAACTAAAAAGATTTTATTCTCTTTTTATGATCGATATTTTGATTACTGTATAATATCGAACAATGTATTTACTTATAAAATAATAGGATGTTACATTATCAGTACATTAATAAATTTCATCCCTGAAATTTGTGCTCAGGATAAAATATAAGTTGGTTGAATTTTCAAAATAACTATTTTTAAATACCACTTTGTAAAAAATTCAATAAAAATTTCACTTGAAACCTGAGAAATGAATGTGAGAAATTCCTATATAATAAAACATTATAGAATTCCATGTAGGAAAAATGGGAATGTAAGAGAAAATATAATGCTAATGGTTAGATGGAGAAGATAGAGAACATTTTTATGAAAATGTTTACCATTATAAAAGAATAAGTCTGTGATAGGTTAAAAATGAAATGAGTTCTCCCTAAATGAAATGAATAAATAATGTTTTTGTTTCTAAAATAATATTTCCTAGTGTTCAGTAATTCATTTACAACCTAGAATATGAATGTAAGGAAATATATTTATTGGAAAATTATAATTTCATACATATATTTTGACCATATTATGAGTATTCAAGTAGAATTTTTTGTACCCGAAGTATCATAACCAACTTACAAGAATAAAAAAATACGCAAAAGTATAATTATTTATTCTTCCCGTCATTAAAAATATATTGATGAAAATTTTATGTACAAGATAATGTAAATCTAAAAAAGTATTACACCTTCATATAAAAAAAACAACTTTAATATCCAAAATTTAATTGTAAATCCCAAATATAAAATATATTATTCAGAAAATAACTGTCCATAAAATTCATGAGAATATTCCAATTTTAAATTGAATCCAAAAAAATAAAATGATTTAATCACATAGTCTTCCAAGTTAAATTTAATATTCATATTATAATATTATCAATCACTCATACAGTATCATTTAAAAACGTATGTTCTATAATAAAATAATCATTGAGATATACTAATCATCTGCATAATTAAATAGATTGACAGTAAATCATTTACGATTCCAATAAATAATTAATCCTTTGTTGCTGAAATAAAATCCCATAGTATTATATTTAAATTAATTTTCAATGGTTCCCAAAATATTGAATATCTTCTGATATAACATTTATCTCTTAATCACCAAAAAAAATTTCCAATCCTTTGGTAATCAATAGGATATTTTTTTTACCAAAATAGGCATATATTTCAATAATAAAATCTTTAAGAAATTAAAATTATCGTACTGACTGGTACATCATGCAAGCTAGATGTATTTGTTGTACCCTTATGACCATTCAATTCTAGGTTCGATCCTCACGACCATGGAAGATGCGATGGGTTTTCACATGGTCCATGAGATTTATTTTTCTCAAGCCTTATTAATATAACACTTAAACAATTCTAGAGATTAGAAAAACAGCTTAATAAATATCCTTAATATATTTATCCTCAAAGGATATCAAATGCATTTCATTTTGCATTCTAAAACATTAAATACCAGTAATTACCTAATATTCAGAGACCAAATAAACTAAACTGACTGAATATACCTTTAAATGTCTGGCCACCAAAACTAATAGAAATAATCATCAAATAGAGTTTTTCATGTCATAAAATTAATAGTTACATGTATATTAAAAATTATCCCCCATTCTCACTTTTGAACGGTATCGATTCTATCTAACATATGATTGAATATTTATGGAAACAAACCCTCCTCTATCATGATACAATGTCATTCCATGAACCCATTATATTTATAAAATAAAATAATATCATAATGTTGGGAACACAATACAGAATCACATCATTCATTCATATTTATTTTTAAAATAAAAACTAAGCTTCATCATCTTATTCAAAGACCCATCATTACAATAGTACAATATGTTAATTGTATACTTATGATTCATAAAAATCATCCTATAATTTCTGAATACATTGAACATAATAATATAATTCTTACAATAAATCCAGACATCATGATTTCATTGATATCTCATTTATCTTTTGACATGATTTTCAACATCCAAATGGTAAATTGTCTGGTCCTTTAACTGATATCTCTTTTTGGGATAGCTAGTAAATTTTTTATTGTAAAAAAAGGAAAAATATAACATGATCTAGAATATTTTTAGAGAAAAAATGGGTTTTTATAATTAAAGTAGATTATTAGAGGTTATTTGAATACTTTAAAAGATGTAAATCTCATTTGAATATGATTTTCAATAATAGTGATATTAATACCATATTGAAGGGGTAAACGGTTCTGAAAAATTAATTTCTGTCCATCTTGATAACAAATTCATATAATATTTAAAATAACATCATTAAAACATAAAATGATTTGTTACATGTTAAAATTAGAATGGTCATTTTAAAGATGATACCTATACAGTCCGTACAATACATTAACCATTAAATCATTTAATCCTAAAATAATTACCTTTATAACTCCATCATCACCAAATATCATTAATCTACTAGAAATCCATCACTTTAATTGTTTAAAGGGGTGTCTAAGTCTTTGAACATATACTGATCCTTAAATGTGTAAATATGTGATGGTATCTATAACTCTAAATATAACCTTAAAAGGAAACATAATAATCTCCAATGTTGTCTAATCCAAACTTTGATACAAAATATAATGACCAAAACATTATAGTAAAATATTCTAGGGATTTTGAATATAATTCATATTATTATATTTTAAAGGAACTGTTTGTTTTAGTGTTTTTGAGAGTTATTTCAAACTCTTACATAGTAATCCCATATTAAAAAAAGTGACTTCAACCCATTATACTTTTCTTCCAGAGAAAAAAAATTATTTAAAATAAATAATGGTATCTTTTAATGATTGATATTCAATATTTTTAACTTGACCCCCTTCTTGTCCTTAATCGTCCCTAAACCATATGATAACATTTTAATGATTGGGATGAGAAAAAATGTATCATTAAGGAAAATAAAAAAGTGGAAATTCATTAGTCTAGTGGAAAATAATATATCCCATGAAATATTTACCGTTATATCAATATTTCTTGAGAAAATAAAATAAATTTTTTTAACATGAAAACACACACATTTTTGACTCAATGAATAACATTAAAACCCACAGGATGAAAATAAAACCCATTTAAAGTCATATAGAATCACATTCAAAAAACCATTTCAGAACTATTTTAACTAGAATAAGCCTTTGGATGATGTTAAAAATAGTCTTTAACCGGTTCTTGGTGAGCTATAATGGGTATAATTATTGCTATATTAAAATATGGTGCTTGACCATGAGCTATAATGGGGATTAAAGCTTTATATGAGCTATATCAGCGACAACCATTTTTCTTGAGCTATAACGGGTCTCAACCTTTAGTAAAATATATATTTATAACATTTAAAAAGATGTTTTCTGTAATTTTGTACCTTACATTGTGTCTAAATGTTTTGAGCATGCCTATAAATTCCATGATAAAAAATATAGATTCCTTAATTACTTAATAAAAATACATTTACATCCAAATTTTCATTATTATAATTTTCTATGTTATTTTATGGCTAATTTGATGAGTTATAAAGATCAATTTCATCATTCAATGAGCATTAGTTTCAAGGTTTCATTGTTGGTTGACTTGAGTATAATTACAGATTTTCAGGGAAAATTGAAATAAAAATACATAAGTTAAATAAAATGGTATTAATGATATTAAATAATATTAATTGTTGAAATATATTATTGTTATTTCTTTTATGTCTAATATTCATTTAATAGAAATTCAAATGACAAATGTTCTATTTCTTTGGGAGGTTTTTTGAGACTAGCGTGATCTAGTTTTATTTTTCAAAATTATGCATATATATTTGTTATAGAACATAAAATTAGTTATAATATACCACTAAAAGTAACATTTAACCATAATAATAGTTTTATGTCAATCCTTGAAGGTGGTGGTGGAATACAAAAACTCATTATCCAAAAAACGATAAATTTTAATAATATGGACAATGATTTAATTTCATTGAATTATAGGGGATAATATACAGGTTGAATATAAGATATTACAATAACAATATTAAATTCAAAAATATAAACTATAATGGAATTATTGTTTCTTGATGGATGAAGTATTCTAGGAGAAGGTTAAAGAAGAAAAAATCTGGAGAGGTTGTTTGAGAATGTTACCTCTTGAATATCACTACCTAGAAGGACCCCTTAAGGATTATAGAATTTTAGTGTTATTTAGAAAATAAGATAAATTATGTCAATAAAATGGGGAGGATATTTTATTGGATATATTTTACGATATTCATGATTAATTTTGGATAAATGTGGAAGTGAGGAGTGGTATTTATTCTTGAGGATAACTTATTTTATGTGACTAAATAATTATTATTTTATATTTAATCCAATTTTTTTTTGAAGTTAATTCTAAAAAATTATATTGAAAATTATTGTATTAAATAATATATAATGTTGATAATCGCATCAACATAAATTTATATTCTTATATTCTTAGGTGTTAGAATCTTTTACTATTTAATGTTATTCTATTTAATTATTTTACATATACCATGAAAAATCATCTATTCACAATGGTAGGTTATTATGACTAAACAAAATTAGTTTAATACATATTTGAAACATAAAATTGAAAATATTGAATCCATTTTACCAAATTATGATCACAAAACTAAAAAAATTAAAATTTAAAAATATTAAGGTGAGATGAAAAAGTATATTTTCAAGAAGTGTAATTTTCAAGAAAAAGATGATTTTATATTAACTGTATGATTAATAAGAATAATTTTATGAAAATTATTTAACAATTATTAATATATAATATATAAATTTAATTTAATATTTTATATATCAGGTTTTGTTTTAAATAATTAAATAGGATAAACATTATGTTCATTACAAAGGTGTTCAGAAAAATATAATTTTTACACAAAAAAACATATTCTAAAATAAAAAAATGTTGATTGAAAATAATTTATATGGTATAAAATATTTAAAAATAATAATTAGGTCAATTTAAATTAAATTTAATACATAATGGTACTTTTAAATTGGTTAATTTATTCACATGAAAAGACATATTTACATAAATCAATTTTTTTCGCAATTAACTGAAAACAAAATATTTTCTAAAAAATACAAAACATTACAAAATATAAATCCATTATGTTTAAATTATAGAAATTATTTAAATTTTCGGAAATTAATTATATAAAATTTCATGAAATTAATTATAATTTTCACGCTTAAAAAAATAGAACACGTTTTTATGAAAATGAATTTTTGATGAATAATATGATATTACTAAAAATTTTAGGGAATATTTAAAATGAATTAATTAATACATTAAAAATTATTGTGAAAATTATCTATTTCAAAAAATATTAGTACTGTTAATTCCTTCAAATTTTATAGTTTGATTGTAAAGGATACATTTGAATAATAAAATTTGTTGGTTTACGATCTATTCTACAAATCCTGTACGCTTTCAAACATAGTTAATCATTTTAAAAAAGCAGGATGTTAAATAAATATGTATAGTTCATATATTATAATGGAATTTATAAATTATATTATCAAAATTTAAATAACATTCACTTTTTCACATGAACTAGAAGATTACTCTGTATTATTTAAATATATCATGTAATTTCATGCTTGTCTGTCCTCATACTATGAAATGGGAATATATTCACCTCACATATTCACAAACATTGATCAATATATATTAGTCATGTAATGGATAAAAAACCATCTAGAAAACTTCACTTTATTTTTAACGATTTCTCTTCCCCTAAGACCATCCTGAGAAGTCATAAGTTAAATGCCAAAGGGCCTATCCCAAACAAGTGTTAATCATATTACTCAACTTTTTCAAAGATTATATCTCTATATACTTATTATAAATACATATTATCAATAAAAAATAAATATAAATTTTTTATAAATACTATGTTAATTTATTATAATTATTGAACAACCATTTTCCACCCCCTTTAAGTCAAATTGTAAATAAATGTTTCATCCATCCATATGTGTGGGCTAATTCCTCCATGTAGTGATATAATCCATTTTCCAACATCAAATCAGATGAATGATATAATGATAGATTGAAAAAAAATTATATTATACTAATTATCTTATTATGACTCTAGAGTGATATAATTTTATTTACCTATCTTTCATTGATTTCATTGGAAAATTAGAAAAGAACTCATTTGTGCATACATACTACTGTCTCCATTAATGGTGTAATTCTTTTTCCGATATCATTTTTATAAATGGTGATAAAATCGAAGATAATTCCTATATATGATATTTATATCAGTTTAAAAATATTAATTACTGTAACCAAAGTAGTTAACATCAGAAATGATTATGATTATGAATTATTATTATGGAATGGGTTATAATATATTATAAGTATAACATCTGTTGTATGAAAAGTTTGAACATCATAATTAAATAGAAGTATAAAAAATTAAAAAAAAAATTATAAAGGATTTTATAGTGGTTAAAAATAAATTCATTCTTGAGGAATGAGTTTTATGATATAATCACATATTTACGGGATTGATTATACTTAATATTTGATGATGAAATTTTAAGACCCAGAAATTCTAAATGAATTACATTTTATTTTATAGAATATTTTTTACACAACAACATGTGTAGAAGATAATTTAATACACTGAGTCTTGATGATATATCTACTGTTTTTTATAAAAAAAATTATAGCTTGAAATCTATGTAACATCTTGTTTATCTTACATTACATGAACCTACGAGTTCCTTCAAAAGCTTATGATACACACAAACCGAGTTTTATTGAACCAATACATAATTTTAATATTATTACATAAAATGAAAATTGCTTCCTTTGAAGATAAATATTTCGTTGATAATATTATTTACTAACATTGAGAATATAATGTTGAATTAAATTTAAATGTTAATTAAAAATTAATGGAAAACCAATTGTATATAAATAAATTTTTTTTTAAAAAGAAATGTTATTTTGTGGTAATGGTGTATAATTTTAAAACATTGAATTAATTATTATATTATTTTTATTATATTTATATATTAAATATTAAATATTATGTATTTATAGTAATCCAATATATTTTAAATGCCTAGTATTAGAGAAAATTTAATTTTACAAAAAAATATTTCTCTAAAGGACGTTTTGCTGGATTTTAATGGTGCAGTTATTTTAGAAAAAAATTATGATAATATAAAAAAATATATAAAAAATATAATGTTTTCAAATGATAATGTATATTTTATATTAGGGGTAATTTATTATTTTTAGAGAAGTTACATTTTTTAATAATGGTGAAATATATTTCATTTTAATTATAAACTGGAATTTTATCAAACTAATTATTAATGTCAACATGTATTTTAATTTTTTTAAATTAAAATTTGATTAATTATAAATTAAATACTAACATTTAACTTATTAGAATAATGTTTATATAGAATAATGATATAAAAAACTATTGAAAATTTGAACATTTTCACATTAAAAACAATTTTTCTCATCACAACCATATAATTAATAATAAATTAACTTCCATCACTTATGTGAGTTAAATATGGAAAAATTGATTGCATATTTGGAAATAGAATAATTTATAATTTCTATTAAGTCCAAAATAATTTTTAGGTAATTTATTTGTGAATAAAGTTAATGATAATTATATTGATTAATTAAATATTTATTTTCATAGAGATTAATCATAAAATATAATGTGTACAAATTGCCAAAAACATTTAAAAACCCCTATTGGATGGAAATATATTGATCATATCTCCTCTTGGATCTATAATGGTTCATTATTCATGGAACATGTGGTTAAGGAGACCTCCCAATAGTGATTATATTTAGGTATTTTCAATATTTCCCAAACTCCCCCACTATCAAAGGGAACTCAATCCCCTTAGTTATTTATAAATCCCATGAATTTTGAATTGGAAAAAACATTCCAACTTCACTAAAAAAATCCCTGCATCATCATAAAATTCATATATAATGGCATTATCTCTTCACAGAAATTATTACATGAATTTCTGCATAATTAACCTTCAAATAAAAACCAAGGATCATAATTTACTGTGTCTTTGGAAGACTAGATATATAATTAAAAATAGTGAAACCTAAATAAAAACATAATTTATTTAATCTTCATAATGAGATCCTAACACCCTTTGATCCCCTATATCTACATAGGATAACATGGTGAATACATGATCAAAGGGATGAGCTAAAAATACAAGCGAATAAATGTTGGACTAAATTATTATGCATAAGTTAGAAGGCATCACATGATGACATAAAAAATGTCATTTGACATGAATAAACATATAAAATAATATCATATTGAAATTTAGAAAATATGATCATGGAATCATAGTAATGTGGAAGAAAAATAAAACATTATATAAGAATGATTCAGGGATCAATTCATATAGAGTATCACTAGTTAATGGTAACCACTGAGACTGTGATACAAGTGGCATGAGTCTTGGATAACCATAAAGACCATTTCACATAAGGTATCATGAGAAGAAACATTGACCAATGAATTGGATTACACTATGGGTACAACCATCATACAATTTTAAATAATATTTTTTAACATGACTAATCATACATAGGAAATAAAATTAAAACATAAGGGTTACACATGGAACGATTTTGACAACAAAATCATGTTTAAAGTTGTGAAAAGATGGAATATTTAAATGGTTACCATGAATGAATGGATTTAAATCATACATATAAATTAATAAGATAAAATATTCATATATAATGATAATTCATTTCAAATATGAGTTAAAACATGTAAAAATTGTTTTTACGAACCATTTGAAATAAACCATTTTATTGTGTTTAAAAAAATATAAATCATTATTAAAAATTTAAAAGGGATTAACTATTTATATAAAACATTAAATTGAACAATAAATTTTCTTTCATGAATTTTTTTTACAATATAGAAAAATAATGGTTGCATAAATAGATTATGGATAAAACATTAAAGTGGGAAAGAAATCATGAAATTACCTTGAATCGAGATTGCTTATCAAGTAGATTTGAGAAAAGAAATTCTTTAATACATGTATATCCCTAAAAGAAGGATGAAAAAATCTGGATACAGAAGTTTTAAACCAATAAATATATTTTTAATATGTATATAAAATGAATAAAGCGTTAATGTAGACTAGTGAAAGAAAGCGCAACCCCATGAAAAAATAGAGGTTCAGAAAGATTCCCTTAAATTTTATATGAAATGGTTTCGAACATGTACATAATGTCCAGAATAATAATATTATTTTAATAAATTAATTATTTTAGAACTTATTGTACATGTAATTTATTTAATATTATTTTATATAGTTCATTCAGTCCATTTTTGCCGATTTATAAGACACTATTTTATAATTCGGGAGTTCTCATTCCTATGGTGTTTAAGACAAATTTACTTGTATACACGTATGGAAGGTCATGTAAAATGATAATAGTTTCCTATAATTTAAATTAGGTTTTACTAAAGAACATACATAAAATTAAATGATTTAATAACACATTCCAATATTAAGGGTGAGTAGGAATCGTTAGATAAGACAATAGTGATAATCATTTGGATTATTTTGGTTGTTTTTTATCATCATAATAAAGTAATATTGTTTAATAATTTAGTATTATAAATATATATTAATTATAGTAATTATGAAATTTTATAATAAAATTTTATAATTTTTTAAACCATTATAATGGTTTTATGAATTTTCATAAAGGAGGTGAAGGAAAATGAAATCTTATGGTCTTTGAAGGTCATAAAACAACACATCACGAGTGATTATTTTTATTTTTAGTATAATGGGAGAGGATATCGGGATTAATTTTTGATTATTTAATTATAATAATAGAATTTTATTATATATATATATATTTGGTATTAGAGTAATTTTTTCACCTGGATTATAGGAGGGGATCCAATAAGTAGAAAATAAAATAACATGAAAATAAATTAAAAGAAAAGAAAGTGGATTTTACCTCTCGAATCGTTCCCCACGAGACCCTATTTACGAGGAATGATTTTTTAATTTTATGGTTAAAAAGTATCTTTTAAGTGGGGAGAGGCTAGGGAAGAGTATTGGGTAGAAATTGGAGAGGTCTTAACGCTTGAAAGGTGTGAGGAGAAGAAGTGGTGAGGGGTGGTATTTATAAGGAAAGAGAGTGGTGTTTTATCATTATTTTACTCATTACTCAATTATTTATGGTCATTACTATGAATATAGAAGAATTATAAATAAACATATAAAAATATTGAAGGATAGTTCTATATTATCGGTTAAACTAATTGATATATATCTTATAACTCCATAATTCATGTTTTTGTTAAATATCATAAATTACCACATTTCACTATTCTTTAATAATTCCAAAATTTATAAAAATAAAAAAATAGTCTAACAATTTTTGATGTGTTGAATGAAAAAATGGACACTATTTTATAAATAAAATTTTATAAATATGGTAAATTTATATTTTAATTAAAACCATCATTAACTCAAAAAAACATACTTTAAAATTATAATAGATATTACAACAGAAGGAAAAATTAATTAAGGTATCATAAAATTTCATTACAATCAGAAGGGAATAAAATATTAATTTATGAATATATATTATTAAAATACATATTATTTTAATTTGATAAATTAATCTAAAAATTGCAATAAAATATTTATGACCTACAAAAACACCGACACTAAATTTTTAATTTTTAAAACATATATTTACATATCCAGAGATATAGATATATTATATTTTTAATTATAGGATTCCTATATTTTATTTATATATTCATCGATGATTATACTAGTCTACTGGATGGTTTAATATTCATAATTGGCATATTATTATTTCAATGGTCAAGTTACTATTACATTGGTGTTGGTTTCTTAACTTTTAGAAATACCTCTTATTTCATTCTTACTTCGTTTATAACGTTTTTTTGTGCTAATTATGTGATTTTAATTGGTTTATAATATATGAAATAAGAATTTAATTTCCATTGATATAATTCAGGCTCATTACATATTACATTTTTAATTAATCCATCCAATGAAATCCTTTGGGGAAAACCAATGCGAGTTACCTAAGGAGTAGGTAATGTTCATCAATGTGAATCTTTATAATAGTTCTTCCCCCATCTAATTATTCTTACACAATGGTTATATATTTACCTATGTATGAAAAATATTCTAATATGTTTTATGTTATGTATATGACAAATATTCCGATAGACACATCAAATAAATGAGTTACAAAATCGTCGTTCGTGTGTATGATAGACTATTGTCACACACACTAATGTCGTTTATTTTTTCATTACAACCATTCATGTTTTAGAATGAGAATTGAAGTAATATTAAATATATGATATCTATTATATTTAGGATACATTTATTATTTTATAATTATTATATAACACCAAACATCATCATTTCCATTTTTTGGAATACAATTACATCATTATCGTGTTTTGTGGACCATCACTTTATGATGTAATTTGATTCGTTCACAATTTACATGGAATTTATTGATGTTAGATATAATAAAAATATGTGATATATATGAAATAAAAATAATAATATTAATACACAACATATATATAATTAAATTATATTTCTTTCAAAAAGAAAATAAAATTGAAACAACATCCACATGTACGTTGATACTACCGTCTCCCCCTGAATGGTGTATTTCAATTCCTATCACCAAATTTTATTAGTTAATATAAATAAATATAAAATAAATATTATGAATAATTCATGTTGAAATTTTTGATAGTATGAAATAATTACCTAATTAACATGAACAAAAAATAACAAGTCAAAAAATACTAGAAAAACAGGGCAATTAACACCCGAAGTAAAGAAAATAATGAATGAATATTATCAAATGTGTGGAATGATGTTATGAAACGATCATGTATGATATTATAAATGTCAATATTTTTATTTTAAATGTTAATAACATTATTAAAACCATTATAATTGTTTTTAATGTGAACTAATCTAAATGGAAGAGTATGCTATGGGATTTCATCTCAATCTCATTTCAATGAGTCATATTGTATTGTTATAAACCTTTTTAATTTTATATTGTGTATAAAAATCAATATTCACATTTAATATATTTAATAATTCAATATTTATATTATTTTATTTATAAAATTTAATTATTTATTCTAACATGATTTGAATTAAGATATACCATGTGGTAAAGAAATTTATAAACTGAATTTAATTTCCTTGCGTTATATTACATGTTCATTATCATAAAAATTAAAATATATTTTTTAATAAAATTTTAATATCTATTTTTTCATTTCCAATTATTTTGTGAGGATTTTTAGTTTACACACAAAATAATATAAATTGGGTTGATTCTCATGTGAATGCTATGATCCTAGCAAGGGTTTACATCACAATCTGGTTTTATTCAAGATTGTTTGCACATGGATTCACATTAAAAAAATTATTCTATAATTAATCAATAAAATTGTTTATTAATTATTTTCTTCAATTATTTGTATTATTTTCCACTATTTGGTACATAAAATGGTTTAATATTTTATTTTATGAAAACCCTGCATTATTTCTGTTTTTGTCATAATTTTGTTTTCCACAAAAAAAACAAGTTGTCTAAAAATGTTTTCAATATTTTTTCACCCATTTATAAATGATTCATTAAAATATATTTTTACCCATTTCAATTAAAATTTTCAAAGGATTAATCTTATAATTTTCCAAAAAAAGAATGTTTCTAACCTATTTATAATGAAAAGGGAATGATCTTTTTACCTCGTACGACATGTACGCAATTTTCCACCATAGTTTCATTAACATTTTGGTTACATGTTTATGAATATATTTAAAAATTAATATTTTTAAAAGTTATTTTTGATGAATATTTTTTTAAAATATTTTAAAAAATAAATAAGATGTTTTCGTCAACAATGTTTTTAAGGATCTTCTTTATTACATCTACACCAATAACACTTACTCTTACTTCAATTGGTATAAATCATATTGATATCACACTTTTCAATACTTTATATGTATAATGAATATTTTTACATGGGTTAATATTGAAATTCAAATTCATGTATCATATTTTTATTCATTGACATCCCCTTCAGGTATTAACTTTCAAGCGATTAGATAACATTAAATTTCCATAAAATATCGACATTATTTATCATGGAAATGATTATTGCCTAATCTATGTTCCATTTTAATGTATAGTGTTTACATTGATATTTATTTGATTATATAGGTAAATATTTATAAAACTAATTATTTTCTCATTATAGATATTTGATAAGGTCCATTGTTTTTGAATAAAATTTGTTATTTGATATATGATGAATTCTTATGATAGGCAGTGATGGGTGGGGGCCATAAATTATATATCCACTCTCAGAATCAACAGGTTAATAATCCATGTTTTTGTTGAATATTTTTTTGATATTAATTGATATAATTTCCCCAAATTAAACTTATTTGAATGATTTAATGGAAAATTGTGTTTCAGGGTAGAATTTGTAATTTTTTTAAAATTCTGTTTTTACCATTTCAATATAACCTTTGTATATTTGTGATAAAATTTAATGTGTGCAAAATTTTTACTTGATGCCTAAAAATATATTCAAGAATAAATTTTATAAATTTTTTATTAATACCAAAGCAGTTGAATCACCCATTTTTGGGGATGAATATGGGAATCAATGAAGGGATGGAGAAAATTTGGCAAACTGGATCCACCTCACTATAGTTGCCAAAAGTTATGAATTACTACCTGTATGTGGATGAAAATTTGAGAGACATAAAAGTAAAAAATTTATATAATTTCATTAATCCTGAGTGAAACATTATTCTTAGGGAATGGTGGTATAAATTATGGCTCAATATGATGTAATTTTTGTAGATCAAAAAGACGCATGTATCCTTTTTAGAATTTGAAACCATATCCCTCCCAAACAATATATAAATGATATTTTCACTAATTAGTAAGGTTTTCAAAGCCTTTGGGAAGTTTTATCCTTGAGGATGTCTGCTAAAAACATCGAAAAACTATATGAAGAAGTTTGGTTTTTTTCAATGATCTTATCCATGAAGGCACTCCTCTCACACCTCCACTTTGTGTTTCTTTGTTATCATGATTGTAACATGTCTTTTTCTTAAATAAACCTTCTCTTTTATTTCATTTTCATTTTCATTTTTGAAAATACTAGAATATAAGAGTGGAGATGATATTGGGTGTTTCTATTTCTATCAATTTCATATGCCAAACATCTCCAAGATGACAACTCCGCCCATAGAACAATGATTTCATTCATATTTGATCGAATCCATTCTCCATTCATTAATTTATTTTAAATTCATAAAAATACTATAACATATATATTTTGATAAATTAATTATGTTTTATTTAATATGTAACTTGATCAACATTCACTTGACCATGATTTTGAACATGTTTAAATCATGTGAGTGAAACATAAATTGCAAGATATAATCAACATGGGTTAAAATTTTTGGGTTCAACTATCATACCTAAATGAATTAATTCTAAAATACATGGTCGGGATTATTCCATATTTAAAAATTGACCAAAAATTATTTTTGTATCCCAATAAAATCAGGGTGGTGTGATTTGATGTCTTGTAGTTAACCTGGGGATTATTTTTCCATGTTTTGTGGTAATGTTAATTTTCGCAGTGTGTTGTGGATTGACAAGATTATGGGACCCCAATTGTATTAATTATTTTCATTTTGAATAATGATAAATTAATGGTGAATGGGTAGGATTACATTGAATTTGTCTTCACATATCTGTGTTTTTATGTAAGATGTGTCCTTGATTGAATATTCTCATTTGTTTTATTCGTTTATTATTCGAAAATTAAAACCAAACCCCACATGTTATTGTAATGTTTTCACATATTCATTTCATCTATTTTATACTATTAAGGGGTTTTCAATACACTTCCTTCCCCAGAGTATGAACTAGGTCTTCCAATGTGATTCACTTTGATAAATTAAAAATATATTTGTGAGCATATCCGACAACACTCATCAAATTGGCATCGTTTCTGGGGAGTAAAGTGTTTTATTTAATGCCTTTTATGTATGTTCTTTGGCCTTTTCTTATTCCATTGTTTCATTTATTTTACTCTCGTTTCAATTATATTTTTTCTTCCCCACCACTTCTTTTTCGATACATAAATTGAAAACTAATTTAATGTCATTGGTGTCCCATACTTTTTTTTCTATCTTTTCCATGATTTATGACCCAATAACAACCTTATGATCTATTTGTTATAAACAATGAGATTGAGCACAACCTTAGGGATCATAATAGACGATCTCGGTCTATGAGAAGTATCAAAATATACCAAACTGTGGAACACCTCCCCAATATGAATTTTCAAATAAAAAACACAGCTGAAAAAAAATAAAACTAGATAAAATGGTTGAAGACAATAATAATGAACATAATTGAACCGTTTGAGAGTTGGTATCACTAGATGATAATTATCAACCAAAACACATTTCATACCCATGTCCAGAATCATACATGGAATTAAAATATGTACTGATAAACTAGATTCCAAAATTTCACGGCCTCTCTAGAGAGGATCCAAATAATAATTCATAAGAATTCAAAATCTATTGATCCACACAAAAACCAATAAATGTCTTTGAAGATTATATAATGTTAAGTGCATTCCTATTCTAACATGATATAACTATTAAAGATTGTATGTATTAACTAAATAATAAATATGTTGCATCAAGGAATTATTTGAAAACCACGTTTTTGTGGAGATTCTTTCCAGCATCAAGGTGGACAACAATTCGAAATGAGATCAATGGATCAAGAATGAATATGGAGTGTCATTGTATGAACACTCAGAGAAGTTAAAGATGTTATGTTCATGTTGTACATGTCACAAAATCAATGAGAAAATCTTCATCCTATACAACTATGAGGGTATTTTTAGATTGGAGAGGATCATGGTGAATGTGGATGGTGGAGGATCATTAGTTGAAAAACCTGCGAAGGATTCTCAATCATTGATCAACATGATGGCCCAAAACTCTCTAAAATTTAGTGATCGAGGTAAAATAGTAATAAGGAGACTACATCAAGAAAGACCCTCTACTCTTAAGAAACATTTTACTAATACTACATTGTGGGAGTTAAACACTACGGGGAAAAAGATAGCATTAGACCAAAAAGTATTTCCCCCACTCCAGTTAAGTGTTGTTGAATATTTACTTGAACCAACCATCCAATAGATAGTTTCAAATAGATAAAGAGATAGGTGATAGTGCAGCAGTTATCCCAATGAGACTATTTCAATAAAAACATTAACCCCCAAAAAATATGTATGATTCATTTGCAACAACTTACATCAATTATGTAATTATATCTCATAAATGATGTATTGATACAAACAAAATCAAATGGCTCCTTTTAAAAAAACATACAGAAACATCCACCTTACCAACAATATTTTCAATAACCAATGATGAGATTTTATGTCCATGAATCAAATAGTTATGAAAAATATAATCCACAACCAACGTTATATTTTATATCTCAAGATATTTGAAATAATTTTTTCATAATCAATAAAACGGGATGAAAATTCAAGGCATGGAGTTGAGGGAGATGATCATGAAAATTTTCCAGATATGCACCTCCCTTCAAGAAATGGTGAATAAGAACTCTGTAAAAAATACCTCCCTACCCACTCATACTTAAAATGGGATTGTTTGTGCCATAACATTGAGTAGTGGGAAGAAAAAAAGTGAGAAAATTGTTTTTAGCAGCCTACTGGGATTCACCCATCTCGACCAGATTACCCCATCATCACTGATCATTGTGTAACCAAAGGAGAAAGGGAAAGGTAAGAATAAAATTGATGATATTCCTCATATAACCCTTCCTAGTCAAAATAGGGTTTTAACACAAAACATATGGCTAAAGATTAAATGAAGAAAATAGTTTTTGGACACATTGAAGTGTGTTGAGATAAAAATACCCCTTCTTGAGGACATTAATAAAATCCCAATGTATGAAAAATTATAAAAATAATATTGTATAAATTGAATTGAGATCATGGTAAATGGAAGGATAATATTTTTAAAGAATGTATCCACACTCATTACACCAACATAAGCAATGCCAACAATGTTCAAGGAACCTAGAACATCCACATTCCCATGCACTATAGGGATGTTACAATTTTCAGATTCTTTCTGTGACTTATGAGCTTCTATAAATGTGATTCCTCATTATTAATTCTATTTGTTATAGGTTGTTGAGTTGAAGCTAATGAGATTAGTGGATTAGTTGAAAAATAGAGATACAACTTATCTAGCTGGATTCCTTGAAGATGTACTTCATTAGTTAAGAGACATGATATTTCCAGTTGATTTCAACATTCTTAACATGGATTATGATCTAGGTAGTTCTAATTCTCCCATTATCAGTGGTAGTACCTTCATCAAAATGGAAAAAACTATCCAAAATGTCTATGAGATTACAAATTCCATGTAGTTTGGAGTTGAAGTTGTGAAATTTAATGTTTTAGACTCACTAAATTTTCCCTCAGATGATGATTCTTCTTTTTTTTATATCCCATTTTGAAAAACAATTTAAATACACCATGTATTTTTATTGTACTATGATTAGGGAGAATATGATTATTGTTTCAATACTGATTCCAAATAGAACATCCAAATCAATTTCTACATCACAAACCTCTCTTCAATGAGATTTTTGATGTGGTGTCATGTTATGATTTTGATCATGTCAGCTCTAATTATGACATAACTATTGAGTATGCTAATGAATTTGATGCATTATTATTTGATTTTGATATGTTCAGTTTTGATAATGATGTTAATTATGAAAATATATTAGTTCCACCAATATATCCATCCATACATCACCCCATACATTGGTAATCAAGTTATTTCCACTATATCACAATTACTCATACTTGTTGAGTTTGGAGAGATTACCTATAATAATTTCCAACAATTTCTTAGTGGAACATGATGAAAAACATTTGAATCTATTGAGGGGGAGAATTAGGAAAATCCTAAGGTCCTTGGATTAAATTTCATGCTTTTTCCCTTCCATTTTCATGCATAAAATTCTTTTATAGGATGGGGAAAAATTGATTAGCCAGCAACAAATGCGAATTCATCCAACTCTTTTTCATGCTATAAAGAAGAAGTTGAAAAATTGATCAAATAAGGTATTAATTATCCCATTTTATATTCATAGTTGGGGTTCCATATCCAGGTTGTGCCTACGAAAAGTGGTGTTATTATTATTAGAAATAAGAAGGAGGATTTAGTTCTAATAAGGATTCAAAATAGTTGGAATGCATGTATTGACAATATGAAGCTAAATAAAACCACTCACAAGGATAATCCCCCTACAATTTGTTGACAAAATTATTGTTTGTTAACTTGAGAGAAAACCCTATTGATTTTTGGATTGATTTTCATTATAATTTCATGTCTCTATTGCTATGAAGGATCAATAGAAGTCTACATTCAATTGTCCATTTAGAAAATTTTACTATTGGAGGATGCCATTTGGACTCGACATCGCCCTAGTTACCATCCAAATATGCATGGTGAGTATTTTTTTACATATTTTCATGAGACATGCATGGAGGTATTTGTGGATGAATTTATAGTGTATTGAACCTCCTTCATTGAATGTATATTTTGTTTTGGAAAGGTGAAGAATTGTTGTATTGAGAAAATATTTCCATTAACATTGAAAAGTGTCATTTTATGATGGAGAATGGAATTGTCTTTTTGCATGTAGTGTCATAACATGGGATAGTGGTTGATAGATCAAGGTATATATTATTTCATCCTAACACTATACTTCATGTGTGCGCAATATTAGACCATTCTCAGGGTATACATGCTTTTATCAGGGCTTCATCAATGATTTTAGTAATATTTATCTTCATTTGTCATTATTACTTGAAAATGATTCTGATTTAATGTTATATTTTTATTTTAAGGATTTCTCTAATGAGATAAGTTTTCATTTAACCACTTCATCAGTCATACACCCCCATGTTGGAACATTCCATTTGAGCTTATGTATGACACTTCAAACATCATAGTTGGAAATGTCCTATCACATAAGGTGGAGGAATGATCACATATGATTGACTATGCTTTGAGGACATTGAATTTAGGTTATTTAAAATACAAAACCACAAAAAATGAGTCCATTTATACAATAGTTTCATTGGAATAAATTCAATTTACATTTATTAGGCTCAAAAGACATTGCTTTTGATAACCATGCATCTCTGAGGTACCTCTTGAAGAATCTAGATGCAAAACCAAGACTTATCCGATGTATAATCATTCTTCATGAGTATTAATTAGAGATAAAGGAAAATAAGGGTTCAGAGAACTTGTTTGCTGATCACATGAGTATGATTACTCACACAGTAGAGGGTAACAACTTGGACCACATACCACATCGGGACAGATTTCCTGACAGTCATCTTTTTTCACTCTCTAGTATGCATCCATGGTATGAAGATTAGGAGAAACACCTTATTACCCCTGAAATTCATCCATATTTAAATAAAAATTATGTCCAATAATTAAAAAGTTATTCTTAGTTTTATGTGTGGAATGATCCCTACCTACGACACATATGTAGTGATTAAGTTATTAGGAGGTGTGTTCATAATCATGTTTTGATTTATATTCTACATGTATGCCACATACATTCTGGTGGAGGACACTCTGGACCACAAATAATAGCTATGAAAGTATAAAACTATGGTTTATATTGGCCTAGATTATTTCGTGATGGTCAATTTTTTGGTATGTCTTGAGCATGATTCCAACACAATGGAATCATTTCCAAGATACATGAGCTGCCTCAAAAGCCCATATAATTCTACAATATTTTTATGTTTGTGGAATTTATTTTATGGTTCCTTTTCCTAGTTTATTTTATTTTGTGGTATATTTTGGTTTCGATCGATTTTGTTAACATATGGGTGCAAGACATGGCCACCAGGACTGATGATTAACATGCTATTTTCAATTTTGTCAGGTCTTAATTTTTTTTACAGGTTTGGAATTCTAAAGGCCATAATTGCTGATCGATGGAGACACTTTTGCAGTAGGAATTTTTCTTCTATTCTTTAGATGTATGGGGAGACACAAAAAACACAAACACCATACCTTTCATAGAAAAATGGCTAGGCTGAGGTATCAAATCTAGAGTTAATTTTTTTTGGAGAAAACCATGCAATCAAATAAGAAGGATTGGAGTAGGGGATCAGATGATGTACTCTGGGATTACAGAATTACATACAGGACTCATATTGGCATGACCCCATTTTTTCTTCTTTTATGGAAACTTTATCCTCTCCCCGTGGAGGTTGAGCATCCAAAATATTGGACTATAAAAATATATATATATGATATATCCATCGATGGAGATCAAAGAAGGAATCACATTCAAGATAATGACGAGATATGACTATTTTTATTTGAGAACTCAATGATATATAATGAATAATCAAAATAATATCATGATAAAATGATCCAAAAAAGTTTTTCTTATAAGATATAATGTACTTCTCTATTGTTCACTATTTGACTTGATGCATAGTAAGTTTTGTTCTAGATCGTTGGGACCTTATGATATATCTCACATCATTCCTTATGGTGCAGTAGAGATCTCTCAAGTTGAAACATGATAATGATCTATAGTGAATAGCCATTGGTTTAAGCAATACGTCAAGGAATTACCAACACATGCAGTTGATATCATCACCCAACAAGATCCCATCATCACCAGGAAACATCATCTTGTCCCATACCCTCTAAAGTTTATATTACTTTTCCTGATTTTAATTCTGTATTTCATGGTCATTTTATCAATTCATGAAGACACATTGAGGATAATGTAACATTTTATGTGTGGATAATGGGAGGGAATTTTTTTGTAGATTCCACAGGTTTTTTCTTTTTTAGAGTGTTTATAATTTTTTTTAATTAAAAATAAAACAAAAAAATCCAAAAAAAATATTTCACATTCCCATTTCATCAATGTAACTAATTGATATTTCATATTTTATATTTCAACCCTAATGGTAAGAATGTTAATAATGGTAATGTATTCATCATTAATCATAGATTTTTATGAAAATGGAATGTGTTCAATGTCTTATTGTACTATGTCTTTATAAATCCTTTGATATTTTTGACATCATTCATAATGGTGCATTTTTTGGAAAACTGTTTCATTTAATCTCGCCATTCACATCACATGAAATCAGGACCTATGATTTTATCTTCCATAACTAATGTTATATCCAGGGTAAGTAATCAATTTTAACTTATGACATGGTCATTCCATATGCATGTTTCTCTTCAAATAATTTTCATGAATGTACCGAATTGACCCATATGTGTGTACTTAATATCTGACTATTGTACACCATCAATAAAAAAATTAGAAAAATTAATGAAATTAAAAATAAAAGTAAAAAACAACCAATTAAGAGGGGAGTGAATCAATGTACAACAAGTGGGGATATTTTGGTTGAGAGATCGAGGTTTGACTTCTAGGAATGCATAAATAAGTTTATTTTGGAATTTAATTAACAAGGATGTCGAAAAAGTTTTGTGGAATCGAATAAGGTAAGAATAAAGGGTTGTCTAGACCTCAATATTCTGAATAAATGGGCCGTGTGACAATCATTAAATTCTGGGAACACACACCCGTAAGGAATTTATGGCATGATTAACTGATATGATTTTTTCCCCAGATTAGTGTCACTGATTTCATTTATTTATTTTTTGATAAAATATTTGAGGAAATTTCTTCTGGATTTGTTGAGATTGAATTATTTTTTGTGAATAATTCTCTTCTAATATTGCCATGATGGATCAGAAAATTTCAACATTCACCATTTTCTAGGTTACATGACATGTGGTTTTTCTTGGGAGTGAAAAAGGGAAAGTGAATGGGACTTGATAATACATGTAATTATTTTGAATATATTGTTGATATTAAATGATGTAATTTTCCTACATAGATCTTATTTTGATGATTTTATTAAAAAATGTGTTTTGATCTATAATTTGGATATTGCTTCGAAAATCATGTTTACATTTTAATATTACCTAATAATTTTTGTTATTACATTTTATGTGTGCCAAATTTTGACTTGAAATAATAATTTTATATTAAATAATAAATTTTTTACATTTTTTATTCAGAATATGGAAGCTGGATAGAGAATTTGGTGGGATTAAAATAAACATTAATAAATGGTTGAATGTAATTTGGTATTCTAGACCCCAACTCACTAAAGTCGCCATAACATCTTCATTAATTATAGGGTGTGGATGAAATCTTTGTGGGAGTTAAAGGGATAAATTTATAGAATTTCATTCAACTGGAGTGAGATTTCAATAACATATGAAGATAGTATAAAATGTGGATTAATATGATGTAATTTTTTAGGACCAAAAGACACATGTACACTTTTTATAATTTGAAACCACATCCCCGCATGACTAGATTTAAATGTGATTTTCACTCTTAGGGAGGGTTGGTAGAAGATTTTTGAAGGTTTTGATGAGAGGTTGGATCCTGGAAACATCTCAATACTCTTGGAGGACATAATGTTTTATGAAATGATCACTTTCAAAAAGGTTATCCACTACCACCTCCACTTTGTGTTTCATTTTTCTTCAGGCATATAACAAGAATTTTTAATAAATAAATCTTCTAGGTTTGTCTCATTTAATTTTTATATCTTTCCTCTTGGGGATGGAATCTACGAGTGGATATGGGATTTGTATTTCTTTTTCAATCCATATCTTATGAAAAACATCACCTCAATGACAAATTCTCCCAAGGAAGAGTGATTTCATTCGTAGTTGATCTAATACCTACCCCATTCATTACATTATTTTGAATCCATATACATAATTTAACTTATATGTTTGTGAGTGAATAATTTATTTTAATTTTCAATGGATCTCAATAGACTTGTACTTGACCTCTATGTCGTAATTTTTTAAATCGTGCATGTTAAACATCAATCACATGATTTAATCAACTTGAGATATAATTATAGGGTTCCAGTATCAACTCTAACTCATTGAATTATAAAATCCTACAAGGCGATAATTCTATAAGTTTAAATTAACAAAAACATATATTTTGGATCACAATCAATGTAAGATGATGTGATTGGATACCGGGAAGTTAACATAGGGCTCATTTTTTGATTTTGGGGTCTTGTTAATTTTTCTAGGGTTTTGGGATTTACCAGATCTGGGGATAAAAATAGAATGAATTATAATCTTATAGATAATGATAAATGACTGGTTAAATGGGTTCATTATATTAACAACATCTTTTAATATTACTGTTTTTAATGAATGTGTGCCCTTTTTTATTTCATCTCAATTTTTGTTTTGATTACTATCCGCAAATCACAATGAAAACACCCAAGTTTTTTCATTTGTTTTAATCTATTTTATGGATTTCATCAAGCCTATTAGTGGTCCTATATTTCAGTTCCCCCTAAATATAATTTCATATTTCCTCCACTATGAAACACGTGGTTAAATCACAAATATTTTTTAGATCATGTGCGACAATGCACATCTTAGGTCTCCTGTGATAAATCCATTAACAAAATTAAATATGTTTCTAATTTTTTTTAAAAAAATTCATATTAGATTTATTGATGGTATATGTTTTAATTTTCAATATATATGGAATCCAAAAATTAAGCATTTCATTAATTTAGTATGTAGTTGTTGTTATCCATGATATTTTCACAATGAAAAAATATGGATGCAGTCTTTTCTCATGTTTATAACTAATCAGAATGTGTGTTTAGTTGTTTACCTATCCTTACTAATTCTTTATTATATTATCATAGTTGTCAAGTTTATTAAAATTCATGTAATTTTAGTTATTTACCTTCCAATACTACTTACTCACTTCATTATCAGTTATTGATTACATTTAATGTGTTTTGATTTATTTACTTATTCATATTGATTATTCTCATTCGCACATTGTTGTTTCCATTGTACATAAACCTAACTATGAATTTTATCTCACCTTTATTTTGTTTCATTTCGAATTGTTTCCATGATTATTACTAAGAATGATATGGACTGATATTCTATATGAAATATAGTTATTCTTAAAAAATGTTGTGATCTGTGACCCTTGTATGTATCTAGTTTACCAATACTAGTAATCTATTTGGTCATTTATGAAGTGAATTCCATGAAACTTATACCAGTGTAATATGTATAATAAACAAATCTAGGATGCTGGGTTTGGGGTCTCTATTGTTAGTATGAGTTCAAAGTTTAATAGAATCCTTGGGAACCTGATTTATGAAAACATATCATAGTGAACATAACTCTATGAGAGAGTTTAAGGATATGTATAGAAGAACATACCTAGGTTTTTTAAGGTACATATTATGTGGTTTTTCCTTGAAATAACTCCACATATGGACACTATATATTGATGTAGTTCTAGAAGAGATGTACATCAGGGGATAACTTTTTAAAGGGGCTGTCAGACATGACTTGAGTGTAACCTGGTAACCAATAGTGGACCTTACTGTACACCTTGCTTGAAACTCATGGTGGATATTATTTGGATTATATACATTATCATTATAGACCATTATAAAAGAGTTTAACAGATGATGAAAATGAATAACCTAGGTTAAACCGAAGGTGTCCTATATTAAAGATAAGGTTTCATGATTTAGAAAGACTTTAAATGATTATATGGTTATACCTTGGACCAAGGAAGGATCCTATATTGGAATAAAATGTATAAAGTATTATGATTCATGTAATAAATTATTGATGTGTTTCACCAATTTTATTTTAGGTACAATAATAATAAAACATAAAATGATTCTATTAGGTTTTTAAGCAATTGTGTGATCATTATCATAAGAGTTATGGATACCATAACTGTTTAATATGTTTATAATTGAAAATATGTTCAATGGGATAAACAAGGCCTTTTTAGGTTTTGTGTAAAAGAATTATTCCAAGGTTATGTATATTTTAGAGAATTTATAGAAGTTTAGTGTTTGGTGGAAATTTTATTTAATTAATAATGTATTTATTATTTATAGACAAAAGTTTAGGAACATTGATAAACAATAGGGTTGTTATGAAAAAATAGTTATTATTAATTTTGGAATAAAAATTGATATTGATAACCTCCTCAAAAAGAAAATTTAATGACTAATATAATTTCAAGGATGTCCGTAAAATGTTTGGTAAAATTATAGGAATATATTTTTAAAATTGGATAACCGATATATTGTGTGACCACCCATCATATCTGGAAAGGACGTGGGGATTGAACCCACCACTGAATGATGATATGGGTTTTGAACCAACTAGTGACCAACGAAATTTCTTGTTTATATGTCATTTTTTTGTTATACAATATAAATAATAAATATTAATGAATTACTAGTAGGATAAATTTATGGATTTATATTTTAATTTATAAACCACACTGGTTTCGGAATGTGGATTGACAATGATGAAATTAAGTTCACTCCTTTCTTGATATTAAGACCTGTTAAATGTGAATTTTTGTGCTTAATGGATAAAAAAGTCATTTTTAATATTCATTTCATCTAGTAAATTATTAATGAAAATTGAATGGTTTACATTTTTAATTTGATATTAACATATATCATGTATGAATATATTATTATATTCATTGCCAGAAAAAGAATTACTTGAAATTTGGAAAATTATCTTGAATAAATTTTTTTATAATATTACATTCATATATGAGGAAGGAATTCATCTTTCAGATCATCACAAATTTATGTATCTGAGTACCTCAACTTTTCATCAATGTACGTATGTTCATATTTGATTAATGTTCCCCTATATAAAAACCAAGTTGAATGTTATTAAATGTGCCTTTTTTACTTTCAATTATCTCTTCTAAAAAGGAAATTTTATAAAAAAATTACTATATTGGTTTTCGTCAAGGTTATTTACATATATATAACTTTATATTATCATGATGATATTTAAATTGTGATGATAAAATATATTTAAGGTGGGGAGAATGTACCTTCCAAAAAATTTAAATGAATAAAATTTTATTTATTTGATTATGTGACATGAAATACCATATGTAGAAGTTAATATAACATCCCAAGACACAATTTTATATTTAATATTTTAAATAAAATAATTATATATAATTCAATGTATGAAATACAGTGTTTATCATCTCTTACACACAACAACAGGTTCCATCGAAAGTATTCATTAAACAAAAGGCCATGTTTTACCGAATAATTTTATTCAATAAATATTATTATTTACAATAAAAACTATCTCCAAGTGGATAATGTTTTATTTATGAATAGTTTTAACTAACTTATGAAAATATGTGGTTGAATTATTTGGAAATTAGTTAATTATAAATTATTATAAAAAACACACGAATATAAAGGAAATATTTTTATTAACCAAAAGGATTTAATGATAGTATATTAAATTATTTATTGTATATTGATAACTAAATTTATCTATTATATATTCAATAAAATTATTTTTCATTCATCCAATATATTTTATAGGCATAATAATAGAAACCAGTGTATTTTTACGAATAAGAATCTGTAATTTTCAAAGGTAGTTTTGCTAATATTTAATGTCATAGTTGATTTGAAAACCAAATTTTACAATTTTAAAATGTTTATTTTCAAAAGAAATAACATAATTGAAGTTATAATGTGTCATATTTTTTTTATTTTTAATGAAATATAATTTTTTATAAATATATGGAATTACAATATTTTAATTGAAAATTATATTGTTATCTAAATAATTTGTAATGTTAAATTATATTTTTAATTGGGTTCATATAAAAATGATATCTATTATATATAAATTATTCCAATTTGCTTCATTTTAATAATATTCATATTAAATTTATATATAAAAACATAGTATTATTTTGATGATTTTCACATTTAAAATATGTTTTCGCGTTGTATCTTAGGAATTTATTTAAAATAAATTCTGCCACATCTTTTAGTTGAATTAAGAAAAATGTATTCCGTATTTGTAATAATAATAATTTATTATTCCTAATATGGTTATGTTAATATTTTGACAATGTTATTATTGAATATAATTAAATATAATCATAGTGATTCATGTAAAAATCAGTTATCATTTTGGTTAATCTTAAAATACAAGGTGTCAAAATGATGCAACAATCATAAAAAAAAATTGGATGGACATATTTAGACCATATAACAAATTTTATTAAAAAAATCACTATTTGGGTCTCATATGGTAAGAGGGTCCTGCCAATAATGAATAACTTTTAGTATTTTCCAGAATACCACTCCTCCAATATAATAGGGCAGTCACTCCCCTCATTTATTAACACCATATAAACCATTTATAATGAAACATATAACCAATTGACATGAAAAATTACCTCCCCTCATCTTATACGATATTTTTTTTTAATAATTCTATCTGAAGAAGGAATCTTGTGAAATCTAGAAGGAGTTGCCAAATGAAGAGGTAAAATTGATCATCGTGCATCTTTGTTTTATTTATTTATCGATCCCGGTAATCTCTTTATTTAAATTTTTTTTATAATTTAATATGGATGATAAATATGAAGATAATTTTTATGATAATTTTATGTCTTAAACCCGCATTCACTACCATCAAGTGGGTTGTGAAATCATCATTCCTGTGTACGGCAACCTGCCTCCTAGCAAATTGATGAGTTCGTTTTTCCATTACCACCTTTAAAGAGTTATAATAATAATGTAAATAATAAATAAATATTATATGTATGATTTTTTTTATTATTTAACTAATATATATTAAATAATATAATGTTTTTTATTTTTTGGGAATATGAATACAACATTCATTTGTACGGTGGACTACCGCCTTAGGAAGTGATGTGGTTCATCCACACATTGCGTGGAGTTCATTAAAGATGGATTTAATAAATAATATGTGATAAATATGATATAATAGTGATAATATACAAGAAATATATATAAATATATATCATTAAATTATATACCTTTCAATACAATAAGAAAAATGGAAACAACGTTCCTGCATGCGTATGGCCTACTGTGTCAATGAATAGTGTATTTCATTTTCTATCAAAAATTTTAATGGATAAATAAAAATACATACATAATAAATATATATGATATTTAAATAATATTTTACATTTTCTAATTATTAAATCATGATCTAATTAATTGGGGAAAACAAGTCAGAACATGCTCTAAAAACAACACTATTAACACCAAAAATAATGAAAATTTTGAAGGATTACTAACAAACAGGTGATAAAAAGTTTTAAAATTGGTATATATGATTAAATATATATTAATTAGGTTATTGTATAATTTAATAACACTATAAAACTATTATAAATTCATTTAAATAGTTTTTAACCAAAAGGAAGTGTAAGGTAAGGGATTTTGTCACAATTTCATTTCATTGGGTGATATTTTATTGTTATACACCTAGATTTTTGTACAATGTATATACGTCACATTTGAAATAATATACCATTAATATATCATTTTTCACGGTATGTTAAGAATTAATTTTTATTATTTCATCTTAGGGTATTGATTTAAGTGTTACCAAGTGGTATAGAATTTGATTACTCACTCTATTTTCATTGTTTTATTTCAATTCTTCATTGATGTAAATATTCAAAAATTATATGGGTAAATAATTTTTTCTATATTTATTTTTTTGTTTAATATTTTTTATGTTGATTTTTAATTGACACATATAATTGATTCATTGGAGTTATTATCACATCATTTTTATAGCCATTTCAAGGGTTTAATTCACAATCTCATTTTATTATGGATTATTTCCACATTGGTTTACATTAAACAATATAATATGATAATTTTCTTAAAAAAATAATTGATTATATTAAAATAATTGGACTATTTTTCACACATTAGAACATAAATGTATTTAGAATCAATTTAAAAAAACTTAACTTTATTTACATATTTGTTCGGAATCCAATTTTCGTATAAAAAATTTTTTCTTCAAGAAACATTTTTTCTTCTAAACACAGGTTCTCTAAAAATATTTTCAAAAATGTTTTTACCATTTCAATATTTATTACTGAAAAACATTTTTAAACATTTTCATATTTTTTCAAAAAAAATTCAAGGAATATTCTTATCACTTACTGAACATTGCATCATTATATCATTTAAAAAATAAAAAAGGAATGTTATTTTTACATTGTACGACATGTAAGAAATTATCTACCATAATTTCATTGAATCTTACCTTGAATGTTTAAAAATATATTTTTAAAGAGAATTGTTTTAAATGATATTTTGAAAGAAAATTATTTTAAAAAATCCAAAAATTATTTTGTATTTTACTCAAAATTATATTATTGATACTTTTTATTAATTCAATAAAAATTCCTGATTCATACACTATTGGGTATATTTTATATTGATACCATCCTTATTCTTCATCCAAATGGATAATGATGATTATTACCAAGGATTCTTTTTGAAATAACTTCATTGAGTCATATATCAAGTCATTAACTTCCCCTTGGTTTATTCACTTTCTAATCACCATTGAACATTATATTTCTCATATATATATACATATTATTTATCATGGATATGATTATTTCCAAAAAGGTATGCCATTTTTAAATATTTTGATTAAATTTACAATTATTTCATAATATGGGTAAATATTTATAAATATTTATTCTTTACTCAAAACCGATATTACAAAAGGAACATTCTTTATATGTTATATTGATTTATATATATATATATGAGGAATTTATTAGACTACAGGTGGAGGATGAGGCATGGATTTTATGTATCCCATGGATTAACAAACAAGTCTCATGATAAATTTCAATTTTAAAATTTAATGGCTTTCAATATTTATATTTAAATCATCTTTTGAATGGTAATGACATTATAGGTTTTGATGTGCCACAGACATGAAGTCAAATAATAAATCATTAACTTTTAAAAGGATTCAATTAATATTATCCATGAGTTTTAAAAGATGAAAAAAATATATTGATTCATTTCATAATATAATTATTGATTAAATGGATTTTTTGTTTAGTTAATTACCATTATATATAGATTTTCCTACTCTTATCATGATAGTCATGTTTTTAAAATGATTTTTTTAGTTATTTACATTGAAATTCTATTAAAAAAATTCTTTCTATGTTAATGATTACATGGAATTTATTCTCAATTATATACCTGTCCATTTTTATTATTCTCATTGATTAATTATTTATTATGAATTATTTAACCATTTCTAATAATTTGAGTTCACACTTATTTGGTTTCCTTTCTTTCTTATAACATGAGGTGTACTAAAAATTATATTTATTGATATGCTATAAGATATAATGTTATTCAAGAAAAAAATATGTTATAATTTGTGAAACATAAATTCTTCTAGTATACCAAGACAACTAAACTATTTAGTCCTTTGGGACATGAATTCCTTGTATCATATGCCAATGTAATTGTAGAAAGCACCATCTACAAGTTTCTGGGGTTGGGGTTTAGTTGAAATTATATAACATATCTATCATAGGTCCAAATATTTTTTATACAATAAATTTTACTAGAAATTAAATTTTCCATTTCATTTTCTAGTTTTTATGTTCTCAAAATTATATACTAGTGTTTTAGTAGAAAATTTATATTATTCTTATATTTTCTCATGAATAATTTTTCTTTAATGCCCATTATTTCATTAAAATAGTTTCCATATTTTTTTAAATATTCATCAATGATGGATGAATTTCACTTTTACATATACTTTTTCTCTAAAAGGGTGTCAAATTAATCTTCTTTAAATTTAAAAAGGGAAGGAATTCTTCTAATGTCTTAAATAGAATATTTTTGTAGAATTTACAACATGAACAAATTTCCCCACATCATGAATATTTTTCTCCCTGAAACAAAATTTAAAAAATTAGTTTTTTACAAATAAAATGATATTTGTACTATTATATAAATTATATGATTTTATAAATGTGATTTCAAAATGAAAATTGTATTTTCCACAAGAAATAATCCAATGATCTCATAAATGTATTTTTATCTTTGAAAATACCCATGCATGATTGTTATTCCTTAGTAGGGATATGATTCAATAATAAAATAGTTATTCTAAATCTATATTTTTAGTGATATTGATGACGAAATATTGACGAAACCCGACTTCATTTTCATAGGACAATCCATGTTTAAAAAAAATATATGATATTTTTGAATAAATATGAGTAGATTATGATAACGTGGTCGGTAGGTCAATTATATCCATCTTATGTAATGGGTAATTCTTAATTTTTATGAGTTTAAAGAATATATAGAATTTTATTTAAATACCAAATAAGGGTACACATTATATTATTCAACACTTAATGAAGGTGGATATGTGGTAATCCCAAGCCAATCATGTGATGAATATATTGTTTGGTAGCCATAAAATATCATTTATATGTTTATTTTTAATGGAAAATGTTGTGCGACTATATATGAAATGTTATTTTTCTTTGGATATTATTTCATGGAACATGATCTTTAATTCATATAGTATTCATATATTATGATATTACAAATACATATACCACGATTAAGGTCTAATAATTTTTTCGTATGATTTTAATGTTATAATATCATATTCTGATACCCTTATCCTCATGTTATTATTATATGTTATCCTTAACTAATTTCTCCAATGTTTACCCTTAAAAAACTTCAACAATGACCCTTTCTTATGTTTATATTCACCTGGTTTTGATGAAAGGTCTTATGTTATATTTCTACAGTAAGTTTGCTATATCAAAATATCAATGTGTGATATGTTTAATATATTTTTGAAAAAAATAAGACTATGTTTCTACTCTACAAATTCAATAAACATATATTGTATTCGAATGTGTATTATTGTGATATGTATACAATATTAATATAAAATGATGAAATATTTATGTCTTTTATTCTTAGGTCACCTCAGTATGTATCATAAGAGGGATTAATTATTTTTACATATTTTTAATTGAGATGTTTATTGAATAACATAGGCATATGTTAATGTATAAGATTACATTCTATAATTTCAATAATGTAGAGATTTTGTGGGTTTTTTTAAAAAGTGTCTATGTCTGGATTCTATTATTATTCTGCTGGGGTGGAAAAGATGCGGATAGGGTCAAAAACTCTAAAAGGGGACCATTAGGTATTATCTCAACCATCACTGGTTCAAGGTGAGTGGGTGTCTGACGAATTACATTGATATATAGTCTTATGGGATATTTTTAGGTTAATAAAAATTTTATTTATAAACAATTCTGATGGTTTTTAATAGTTAATGAACATTAAGATCCTATTTTTTACCTAAAGTGTCATTGGATTAGAACAATGTGTCATAATTTATCACATCATATTAATTATTTTTTAGTAATATGTTTCCCCACACTAGTAAATAATGTTTAATTCTCACTCTAACACATTTGGGTATCATATTGAAGGGAATATATAATGATAATGTTTATGTTGTGAAAAATATTCTAAATTATTGAAGCCCTCTATTATACCATAGTTATATAAATTCATGAATATCTTAAAAAGGTAGATGGAATATTAATTCTTATACCCAATGACTAGATGTTAAATTTGTAATGAAAACTCCTAAAGGTGAGATGATGACATATCAAACTAATTATTCTTATCAAATTGATTTTTTATAATGTTTAACCTTAAAATATAGCTATTATCCCTTTAGTTTAATTTTGTTTGATCGTTAAATTGGATTTGTTATCTTTATATAGATCCAATATCATTTTCCATAGAAGGGAAGTCACATATCTAACTCCAAATGATCTATTGGTAATTTATCAGTGGGATAATGAATATGGAACTATAATGAATATTACTCCCATGTTATGGGAATTTATTCATATTCATAAGATGTATTTATTTCATATGGATGGTATGAAACTCAACATTGAAGAAATTCTTATTATATGGGACCTTTATTTTGTATTTCCAAAATAGTTTTCTTGTATTCCTCTGAATGATGAATTTGAGTTTGTTATAGATCTTATAACTAGTGATACAAATATTTCAATGAAGCTTAATATAATATCCCCCTTGATTATGAATAAATTTATGATTCGTCCCCAAGAAAACTAGGATAATAAATTTAGCTGGACTATTATTTCACCATGGGGTGTTCTATAACATTTCATTAAGAATATAGTTGGATCAATGAGAATCCAAATTGATTAGTGGTAACATAAAAATATCACAATCATGAATAAATATCCTAAACCATTTATTGGTTAATTTTTATGAAATGTGTTGACACTAACCCATTTCTAGGATTTAACTTAATTCTTGTGTCAAAAATTAATAAATACCTAAGAAAATCATCTATACAAGTTATGTGAAGTGAATATTTATAGAAAATCCATTTAGATATATCAAAAATAGCAATATATTTAAATATTTAATGAATATAGTATTTCAATATTAACTTGATTACGTTTGTTATGCATTATAAAGGATATTTTTATATATTCCAAGTGAAAGGAAGTGCACGAAGATTACATGATAATTATATTTATGACACTAAGAAATGATAAACAATATGAGTAATTAAGAATCCATTAATTCTAGATATAATAATTATAATTCATCATTCATGTGATAATACAAAAGATGTATTAGTATAAAATTCTATGATAGAAGTAGTTGAACATTATCTTTAACCAACCAATGCGACCATGATCCATAATTTTCTTGGACTGGTTGAGTCTTATAAATTTATATTTAGTAATTAATAAAATAATATAATTATCTCACTAATTTATCATAAATGGGATCTAATGTCCCTTTGGACTAATGAATTTGAATAAAACGACATAGAGTCAAATCGAAGTTTGTTCAGTGCACCTGTACTCACATTACTCATTAATGGAGAAGGGTTTGTGATCTAATGTGGTTTATCTAAGTAAGGACCATGATTTGTTTTTATGTCGAATTACATGGTGGTAGCTTATGACTCCTGTCATATAAAATATTATAAGGAAATTTACATGACACCTTACATGGAATTTGAAGTGGTAAACCTACATGAAAAATGGGGATTCAAAACCCATTTGGTGAAGGGTACTTTAGTAGTACTATAGTGTACGGTAGAGGTGACATGTCACTATAGCGGCAGAATGTCACTCTAGCGTTGGAAGGGCCCTGTAGCGGCCGGAGAGCACTGTAGTGGTGGCAGGTACTGGGTGGTACTGTAGTAGGCAGGTATTGTAGTAGGACTATTCACAGAATGGGTCTTAGGCAAAAAAATGGGCCTACTGACTAGGTAATTTGATAAATGACCACTGGGTCGTCGGGCTATGTAATGGGTCCCCCTCTACACAATTGAAGAGGTATTTTCATTGATATATTAATAAATGAGGATTCAGCCCCTTCCTTTTAAAAAAAAATTAGTAGTGGTAATATTTTAACTGATTATGTATAAGAATTATTTTTTATTTGAAATGTGAACCATATATAATGATCATAAAATATTAAAATATCTATTCATCCAAAAATAGTTGAGTATGAAACACATATTACTGTTGGTTTTGTTTAATTATTATTAATTATCAATAAATTACAGTACTAGAAAAAAACGTGGATAATGCATTGAGTCAAAAGTATCATTCTAGATTATCTGTGATAAAGATAAAATAAGATCCAATATTTGGAGATTTAAATGAATAAACCATCAAATTTCCAATAAAGCATTTAAATAATATCTTTCTAAAATGCTTGTTCCACTATATATCTTTTTGATGAATAAATAGGATCATAAAGTAGATTTATATTTACAAAAACAATTTGATATATATTTTCTTGTTCTTCCATGATTATGATGAATATATAAGGATCATGAATAGAGTATGTTTTCCCATTCCACCATAATTAATGGAGTTGTTGGATTAAGGTCATAACTCATAATGATATAATAATTTTATAATTATTAAGATGTATATATACAATAATAAGAATTTATGGTGGTATAAAATAACGTGATATATTGCAAACTATGTATCTTTGTGGTTGTTATGACAATATGTTAATGTTGAGGGGTATATGTCTAAGGGTATGTTCCAACTGTTACCCATATATGTTTGAAAATTGGAAAAATTAAATGTGGATTTTATTATAAAACTCCAATATAAAAATGATGGGAATAATTCAACTTGGGTTATAGTTTACCACGTAAGGATGTTAACAAATTTAATTTTTTTCCAAAGAAGATCTTTATCTTGATCAACGTTCCCATATATACATTAAAAAAGTGTTTTTGTTTCCTATAGTACAATTTCTAACAAAATATTTTTGATATATAATGGTAACCTTGTTATTAAAATTATTTATTTATAAAATCTAGACATATAGTATCTTTTTAGAACCAACTAACATAGTGAGATAGACGGTAAATTTGATAGACCAATTCTAACCATGGGATATATTTTATGATCATGTTATTTAGATTTGATATGTGGTTTTGATCAAGACCTTACTATTTTCAATATTTTTTTTAAAAATACAATTTACTAGAGTATTCACATTGATCCTTATAAATTCGGGAATATTTTTATATTGTCTACATGATGGGATGAAGTTCAAGAAAGAATGTCATTATGAGCTAAAATATCTAAGGAAATGAAAAAGATGGTTTATGACATTTAGCATCACAAAAAGTAATATTGAAGCTACCAAAATATTTAAGATGAACATAATCATTGATATCTATAAATCATGGTTACTGAGAATATATTCCTACAAATTTTTCCATTGAAATTTTTTCATATTTTAGATGGAATTCAATGTCCTTCCCTAGATTTATTGGATCATTTTAGATTCTTAATAGAGTAGGGATAATATCTTAATTTTTTGGAATTCCACCGTACCACGCTCAAGTTCATCATTTGTTTCATATATTTGTTCTAATGATTCGAATATGCGATCCTTCACATATACAAAACACAGAGGTTATACAACAGGAGAATGGTGTTTCTTATAAGGTGAAACTGGTGGAAATTATGTATCGTAGATTATCAAAGTGGATAGTGATAAAGCCTACAATAGGTTAGAGTGAAGCTTCATCCTTGGTATTTTTCCTAGATTTGGTTTCAGTGAATGGGTATCTGATTTACTTTTTAGGTGTTTTGGATCGCCTTGGCAATACATCCTGTTCATGGGGAAGAACTTTGGCTTCTTCAAAATGATTTTTGTGCTTATACATGGGGATCTTCTATCCCATGTCACATTTATCTTGGCTCAAGATACAACATCTATGAACATGAAGAAGTGTTTGACAGAAGGGTCTATTTTCCTAAACAAGAATATATGGGGTTTAATATGTTTTCTCAACTAATTCATGATGTTGATGTTCTCTTAATAATAAATGGTTAGAGTAGGTCAGTGGATGGCCAAAAAAAATATGATGGAGTAATATTCTAAATAAAGTTGGAAGATGGTCAATATGTGGAAAATAAAATTTTTCATCTCTAATAATTTTTTTGGGGTGGAGATCTAAAGATATTAAGATCAAATTGGATATGAAATAGAAGAAGCTTCCCCTCACATACATGGGGGACCTAATATATAATGGGAGTATCAAAATGAGTATGTCTAAAGTATTATTAGTGGTATTTCAACTCGGATATGAAATTGGAAAAAATGTTTCTATCCCTATGGGAGGATATTAATCTTATAAATAGTGTATTATCTTCCATGGATATGAATGTTTTATCAATTGTAATGGACCCCAAACAAATTGTGGTATTACTAGAATAATTAATGATGATGTTTATTTGGGATGGAAAAAATGAAGGAAGATATCAACAAGCCGGTAGGAAGGGAATGGAAAACCCATTGATTAAGGGTATGTAAATCTAAGGAACTTAACTGAGAGCATGTGAGGATTGAATTCTATGTTGGAATGAGAAATCATTGAGGGAAATATGCTTTGGTGAGGTTTATGATGCATAGATACATGGATGACTAGGGGTAATGTAATGTTATCATAAGGAACCATCCAAAGCTGGCCAGATTGGTGACTGAGAAATTGGAACTACAGGCAGGTAGAACAGTTCGGGTTATTGGTTATGGTGAGATAAGGTACTGAAAGGACAATTGGTGCAGCTCCATTATCCATTATCTAGGTTGTCCTACCAAAAATATACAGTTTCATGAGGTGAATGCCTTTCCATATTTTTATTAGGAAACACTTGACTATCAGCAATAGTTAATTCTTTATCTTATATCATTGATTGATGAACAAAACTGATGTATCCTTGACTCCTCCGAATATGGGGACATCCGTGGTAGTGTTATATAGAAAATAAAGCATTTCAGGAGTGGCTCCGATGAATTGGTGGCTAGCCTATGGTGTAAATGGATTCAAAAAATCAACTTCCATGTATGTAGAATGTGTTATAATGCACTACTGACGAATGATAGCGTTTAGAGAAGGGGGTCTATCTTGATTCCCGGTGCTGGGGTTGAAGGATGTATTTTTGGGAATCTATTTTTCACTTTTTCTTCCGAAATAACATGGATGAGATGCCATGGGGGATTATCTACTGATTCGCTGGTGCGGCTGGAGGTGGAGACATAGTGGAAGCATTGTTGGAATGCTGGTAATGTGGTATTGACTACAACAGTGAGGTGGAAAATGCTAGGGGTATATATTTCACTCCTACATGTTGGGTAATATGGGTGGCACAAAAGAAGTTGAGGGATGGTTCTAGATTATCTCCTTTATAACAATAGGTATTCCTTTTAATGATGGGGGCAGAGTTGGGTGCGCTTCAAGCCAAGGGATATGGATCGAGTACTTTACATATGATGTTACCGAGGGCCGCCATTCCAACAGTGAGCGCAAGTATTCAGATGTGGGGGACTGGGTGCACTGATTTCCACCATATATTGGTTTAAAACATAATGTGGACTGCTCTAGTGTGGGGGGATTTATGAGCGGTGGAGTATTGGGGAGGGATGTTCACAGATCGGTATGGTTGGGTTTCAGTGTGTTCTATGGTTCTGGCAGTTCGTTAGGTGCTGAAGTAAGAGATATTGTATGCAATCTCTAATTTATTAGATGTATAACATCCTTTTATCATAGGTTTAATCAGATTTAAAATTTATCATAGTCTTTGTGGAAGTAAATAGACATCCACTGTGGGATTTGACATACGGCATTTGGAAGGGTTGGAAGATTCTGGACCCAACTTTAAAGGTGGGGAATGCATGGAGATAAAGCAACTTTTCTGAAGATTCTTGGGCGTATATAGGTATACCAAGAGATATTTATACATTTTTGTTGTTTGGTATCCTTTCATAGGGAGTGTTTTAAATTTTTTATGGGAAATGACCTTTGAGACAATAATTTTTGACCGCCTTAAACATTACTTTCTTGGTACAATTATTAATAATAAGTCAACTTTTCAGACCTTTATGTATTGTAGAAATAATGTGATGTGAAAATATAAAACGTACCTGGTTATAATTTTATAGAGAAACCTTAAATTTGAGGAAGCTAATTGGGATCGTGATTATTTTTTGAGGTGCATGGTTCCTCATTTTTTTGTATTGTAGTGATGGAATTTTGAGGTTGAAATTCACATAAGGGAGGTAGAATATAAAACCTAGATATTTTATGAAATATTTCTCATTAAATAAATTTTAAGTGTTTAATAATATTCATTGTATACATAAATGAACTTATGTGAATAATTTTTATAAATTATAAAATAAATCAAATTATCTGATATTGAAATGTAATATAATTATCAAAAATAATTTTTAACTTACTTAAGAAATTTTATTGATCCCAGAGAAATTTTTTTAGTATTCTGTTATGAGAATAATTTAATCTTGTATATGTTATTCAAATGGTATTTTATTTTACATAAAAATTAAAACCAAATATTTATGGAAAAAATAGTTTTTACATTTAGAAATTTAATTCATTAGTTAATATTTCAGAAATGAATATAAAATCATTCATGGGTAAATATAGTTATTTTCTCGATAAATATTTTTACCATATGTAATGTGTTTTAAAAATAATGAATGAAATTTGTAATTATTGATTAATTATATTACCAATATTAAAATATTATATACTAAACCAAATTTTTTTAATAATAATTTAATTTCTTTTACTTATAATTGAATGAAAAAAAATTATTTTGTTCATAATAATTTATTTTTCAAATAACATCATTCTTTGATTTTTTTTATGTTATTTAAAAATTAATTTCAAAAACATAGAGAATTTAATTTGATAAAATAATTTCCATATTTAGAATTATAATATCATATTTATTTTATAATTCCATTATCCGTTTGGTCATAATGAGCCTTGAAAACATTAAAAATTAATTAAAATAGTTTGGGTTAAACATTTTTAAAAAGGGGTAAAATATGTTATAATGTTACACATTCAAGATATACTTTTATAATGATTATTATTTAATGATATTTCAACATCATCATATATTGAAATTCATTACTTTTAAATTTGGTTCCCATTCCATGTGAAAATGACTACATATTATTTAAATATTTTAAGTAATTCTGTGTGTGTCTCTCCCCTCACATATAAAATGGAACATATTTCTTCCAATATAAATAAACATTTTGACATAAAGATATTAAAATGCATACCCAAAACACATCCTATATTCCTTAGTTTCATTATTGATATGTTGGTCATCACCAAAAAGAAACCTATGAAGGCTCAAGGTGTATGCCAGATGTTGTCTCTCAAGGGATGGGTAGTCATCTTACACAACTCTTTCAGTGTATTTTTCTTCTTCTACTATCTATAAATATTTCATATCCATCATAAAATAATAAATAACCAATCACAAATATATAAAGATTATATTATTATTTTGGTATAATTATTTTTTACTTCATTTCGATCAAATGGGAAATGAATGTTTTGATCGTGCGTATATGTGGACTATGCCTCAAAATATCGATTTGATTAATTTTTCATAAAAACCTCACACCGATGGATATAATTATGTATTTAGTAAAAATATATTATATTTATGATATAACTATTATCTATTATAATAAATTGTTTTTGATATTTCTTTATTATATTCATTTTTTATTTATAACAACATCCAGGCATGGATACGGGCTATAGTCTCAATGAATAGTGTAGTTTCTTATTATTTAATTCTTTAATGAATGGTTATAAATATTAATATATTGAGAATATATTATATAAATTTATTGATTCACATCATATAAATAATGGAACGATGATGAAAATTCATCGACTATAACCTTCAAATCGAAACATACATGAAAATAATGTAGTTAACACAAGAAATAATTACAGTGATGAATGATTATTAATGAAGGGATGAAAAAATGTTATAATTTTGACTGAATATTATTATATGTATTAATATGTATATATTATTTAATTTTAATAAACTTATATTTATTATAAATCACTTTACATTTATTTTAATGCAACTCGAACATGAGGTTTGGTATTTATATGATAATCTATATTTTTAATAGGATTTTAAATATTAAATTATATGATCTATCATTAAAAAAATATTTTTTATTTTTTTTATTTATATAATTAATATTCATTACTTTCATTATCCTCTTTCTATATATACCAAATTCATAAAAAACGTATTAAATTAAAATATTATTTGTTTTCCAATACTGTTGGGATTATTCCTCTTCCATTTCCATATACTCAATAAATTTTTTTGAAGACTATATTTTATATTTCAGAATTATTGAAAAAATTTATTTTAAATGATTTTAAAATTTTATAAAATTTTACTGAATCTTATTTCCATTTTTGGAATAAGGATCTTTTAACAAAGGAGTAAATATAATCATAATTTTAATGTTTATATCATGATCTACAGATCATTTTATCAAATATAATATTTTTAAGAAATAATACATTAAATATTTACATGATTATTTAAAATAAACTAATTACCCTAATATTCTATAATTTTTTTAAATTAAATATTTGACTTCATATTGATAAGGCTATTTTCCTATATAAATGTTCTTATGTTCATTAAAAAATATTTTCATCTATAGAAAACAAGAGTTGTTTTTTATGAATTTTTACGGATATAAACAAGGATTCATTCATCATTATTTATTTATATTGTTATTGATTATGATGACAAATAAAGGATGAAACCAATTTACATTGATATTGGTTAAGAAATTAAGAAATGATAACTATTTTCATGATATTTTGGTATACATATGAATGCATAATGATTAGAGTGTGGGACAAAATTATCCCTAAAAACATTTGAAATAATTAATATTTGAGATCTCAAGGGGTACACAAAAATTTATCTCACTTCCTAACCAAATACCTCAATGGTTTCCCCAAACCAAACATGTGATGAAGGTCATTGTATCTTTCCAGCATATATTATTTATAATATTATGATTATTCCATTATTTTTATACCACTCTACATGAAATGTTATTATTATTATGATATAATCCAATGACTCATCGTATTAGTATATTTTATGATTCATGTATTAGGATCTAACCAATATTTATTCCATGAGTGCGATCTATGAAATGTTGGGAATTATTAACAAATGTTAGGCTCAAAATATTGTTCCATTATTCTCATTTCAATCTTACATATGATAATTGAAATATATCTTTGACGTTTACTCTTATTTAGAATCTGATATCTCTATTTCTTATGATTACTATGAGAAATTTAAGATGAATGGTTCTATGTAGGGTATGCCTAATAATTTTACTATTCGAGGATAAGTTTTTTGGTGATTTCGAATAACATTTGCTAAATATGATGATTATGTATAGAGTATCAAAATACACGATATCGTTAAGGTCTATAGAAAAGTATTATCACGGAATTAATTAAATATTCAGCTAATATGATGAAATATTTATTAATGTCTTGGTCAATTCCCCACATGATGTATAAACATATAAAAGAAGGCCTCAACTGATCCCTTTATACCATAAATATTATTAATTTCTTATCGAAGTGGTACAAAAACGAATACCTCATAATCATTGGTTAGCCTTGTCTATATAGTTGGATATCCATTGAAACATGAGAATCCACCATAAAGAGCTTCTAAATGTTGTGTATGTGTTAATTCTAATATTCATAGTATCCTAAATCTAAGATGACATGGATTTGAACAATCCTCATATATTTAAGGTAGTAAATTTATCATTTCCATGCATTGATAAAAATATTTAGTCACCCTATATTGATCAAAAAAATAAACATTTTGGGTTGTTGTATAACCATAGGAGGGATACTTAATCCTCAGATATTGGAAACTAGAATCATATGTATCAATGTTTAGTTTGGAAATGTTTTTACAATGTTTTGATTAGCGAATTAGATGAAGTGGGAGTATAACTATATCAATGAAATGAAAATCATAATACATTATGGTAAAACCATTTCAAAAATCAATAATATAAAATTGTTCTCTCATAGGCATTGCACCATGAAAAACATGATGTCTATTCTCTATCTCCCACACCAAGTGAATGATGGATCATACAAATAATGATCATTTGAAGAAGGGTAAAATGATCATTATCTCTTATAGTACCTATAGGTGAAAAAAATGACAATATATAATTATATCTTATGAAATATATATGTAGGGTTTGAGTGGAAAACAGTTGGTAAGAAACACCCATGGTTCCAAGAAATATTGAATATAATAACACGTATTCATTATATAAATATAAAAAATTTTATAAGTGAAGATAAACTTGTTTTAAAATTTTTTCAAGAAATAACATTAAGGGAAACAAGACATAGTACTAGTATAGTCTTGTTATATCACTCCTTATACAAGGAGTATGGAAAAAAATTATTTTTTCTAATACCACTCAAAATACAAGATCATTATGGGTATGGTTACTATAATTACCACCATATAAAAGGATGTACATTTATACATACAGCCCACAATAATATATATCTATGTAAATAATTTCCATGGTCCTAGTGACCCATCCCAGTGGGAATGTTAATCATTTATATGAAGTTGGGGTAGTCATGAAATCCACCACTTCAAAAATAGAGAAAGGGGTATACAATGTCAGAGAAATGTAAGATTATCCAATTCATAAGGTTGGTTAATCATACATATTCTTTACATTAAAATGTATTTAAAATAAATTCATATCTATTTATTATTCATGTAAAAATCAACACTACTAGTCTTATAATAATTTATCAATGTTTTACACATTTATTTATTACCAATTCTATAAAAATAAATACTATTTTATAAGACAAATATATACTAAACTTAAATAGTTAAACATCAATATGATATAAAACATATGTCATTGGGCCATATCTTATAATAATCAATAACATACACATAAATAAATCCTAGCATGCCACATTCCCTAGAAATGTATATTTGTTACAACAATATTGAGGCAGGACATGTGAAAAAGAAGTCATGATGTGGGAATAAATTAAACAGTCACATTTTTTTTCCTAAATATGACCCTATGTATGACATGAAAACTATTATTGTGCAATAAAAGGACACTATATAAAAAATGGGGTTATATTTTCATATAAAAGATATATTTTTAATGCAACCCTTATAAAGAGTGAAATGAAGCATATATATTAATTTAGAATAAAATTATATCTAAGGTTCTTTTATAAAATCATTTTTGTAGACATAAAATTTACATTAATTAAATACTTCAATTAGTGAGAAATGTTCTTTATTAAGAAAATATTTCCAGTTCATAATTTTAACACGAAAAATAAGTACTCGATTTTTTCCTCTGAATTTATACCATTTTTAAACATAGTAATAATTAGATTTAGAAAATAAGGGTGGTATATAATCATACTATAAATTTGATTCTTTTCTCAAATACTGAACAACATCTGAAACATTATTGAATTGAAATAAATTAGTCATATTAGATACTAATATTTTTTACCTAATATCATAGTTAATGAAAATGAAATATGTTTACAAATCGAATCATTCAATTCCAATATTAATTACCCATACATTACCTCCGCATTGATTCAAACCCATAATTGATGTTATGTGTTAATAATTATTTAAAAATTCTTGATGATTTAAAAGTATGGAAATTTAATTTCATTAGTAAAATTTAACGAACATCAAAAATTACTTTTTGTTAGGGGAAAATTGATACAATATATAAAATATAATGAAAATCACGGATTGAAACCATAAAATCCATAGACATCATCATAAACAACAGAATAACTTTAAATTTCAAAGATGGTATACTAATGTTGATGAATGTAAATCTAATATAATTCACGAAACCTAGTTCCCCCAGAATATTTAATATATAAAAAATGGATATCAAATTTCTTCCATCATGTTAATACACATTATATTTAATGATTACAAAAATGGATGTTGATAAATACTATAACACATTAAAGAAAATAACGAACATCATAATTATATAAGAAGATGATTTTTTATTTTATCATCAAAATTATTCCTTATGATCCCAATCTTATTTAATAATTCATGAAATAAAAATTCATGAAAAAAATTATAGGATTTGGAATCTATGAATGGTCGAATAAATTTCAAATGACCAATAATTATAATAATGAAGAACAATGTGAATGAGACGTCCATGAATAAATGTTATAGGTAAATGTATAGTACATATGTTTTTCACTAAATCATTCATAATATAATTTAAAATTTTATTCAATTACAAAATAAATTATTCATTATTTTTTCCCATGTGTAAGAAGGTCATTATATATGACAGTTGATTATGGGACTTACCGATGTATTTTTGAAGCCCATAAATTATAAATTACAAATATATATAGAATATTATTTTCTAATCAATGGAAAACTACGGAAAGTTAAATCAAAGAAAAAAAACTAGAAGATCCATATTCATTATAAACACCAACAACTACAATATCATTGATAACATCCGTGGTACTATAATAGGGACATAGTTGACACTAAAAGTATATAAAAACCATCCATAATCAACTAAACATGAATCAAACCTAAATTTTTTAAAAACCCAAAAAATATGGCCAACAAAATTGTTAAATATCAATAAAATCACTCTAACTATTAATCTATTGAATCCCTCATTATGTTACTCTGATTGAGGCATAATGAAATATATAATATCTATATGAAAAAAATAAAATAATTGAATAACCTACCCTCTTCTATATAGAACGAAATGAAATTAAAACTACATATAATGGTATCACAATGTAAAATCTAGTTGATGGAATAGAATATCATTGGATTTCATGAATGTGGTGAAATACAATTTCAAAGAATCCATAAATAGAAACGAGTTGTTAGAAAAGTATGTAAAGAGAATATTTTAGAGGTTCATCTATGTTTTTCCTTAGATTTAATTTGGACAAGGCCTTGAATTTTGATTTATCTATGAGATTAAATGAAATAAAATATGAAAAATATAGGAGTATTATAATAATATCATAACCAAGATTGGTTATGTTAGCTCGGAAGAGGAAAAAAGAGTGTTTAAATGGTTTTGAGGAAAAAACAATATATTTCGTTAAATTAACATTTACAATCTCCACTAAGAATAGTCACTTTCCACATGGTACCTGGTGGAACAATTAGTCCACTAGATCCTTTAACATGATTATTGGGCATCAAGTGCCCTAGTACTTGTTACCCGATGTAACCTATAATTCTATACTCTCTGTGGTACCTTTTCCAAGTCTACCCAAATACTAGGATGAATTATGAAACCGAATATCATACCTAAAACCATATATTAAAGCATCTTCAAATACATAAATAAAAAATACAAAATCAATTGACAACCACCACCCTAAAGAATACGATTTTAAAACTAATTGAATGTTATTGAATTTAAATTCAAAAAGTTTTTCTCCAAATTTAAATTTTAGGGCACATGTTTTTATAAGATAGTTTTAATTTATACTTTTGGTGAAAATAATTCAATTGAAACATTTAATAAGAATTTTTTTATCCAATTTAAACTGATTTTTCATGACCCTAATTAGTAGCTTCTAATCAACCTTATAATTAGTCAATAATGAATTCAATTTTTTGTAATGGTCCCAGTTATCAATGAAAACAAATATTCACATAAAAATAATCATGTTTATTATCCTTGGTTATCTATTCCATGTAAAGGACATGGTGAGTCTTCAAATATTTAATAACTCAATATGTCATTTTAATCAATATGATTAACATATTCTCTATAATAATCACACCATTTTCTTAAGGATCTACATCAGGTATATGATAGTATTATTACTACTAATTTTTTTATTATTAATTTTATAAAGAAATGAATTCATATAATATGAATATATCAATATGTTATTTGAATTCAATTCCTTTAGTGAGTTTGAGGACCATTGTGATGTTATATTCAATATGTTGTACAGAACCATGATTCCTAAATATCTACTGATCAGGAGATTGATATAGATGAAAATAACGTCCAAAGTGGATATTTTAATGTTTAATCAAAATCATTAATTTGGGAGTATTCAATTTGGTATGATTGTTTTTTATGTTTGAGATTTTATGATCCCATGGTTTTCTAGATCAAATTATTCCATCCCAATAGTTATATAAGTTGATATATTATGTAACGCCCCATCCCCTGGGGCCCGTGCCGTGATTACCCCAGTCCCGCCTTCCATAGGGTAGGGACTGGCGATTATCAACGAAGGTGTATTCCCTAAAACAGGTAATGCATTGCCTTTATAAACTGTAAACCAAAGCAACCATGCACACAACAAGATACTAATTCAAGAAAACTGTATAGTATAAGGGAGTGTAAAGTAAGAAAAAAGGGGCCAGAATATAAGCCCAACTATAGAGTACAAGAAACTGGACGTACACGTAATCATGAAAAACTCCTACTATCACCAACCAAATATCATACTTAAAGGGTAGGTACAACTCTCAAATATCCATCTCTATGGTACACCTCGTCTAAGGTCCACCTCTGAGCTACCTTCAGTCCTGATACTCTCGTCCTCAGTCAGCGATGTCCGTTGTCTACACCAAACACAATGAGGTGCGGGCATAACTCATGCAGGGGTTAGTATAACGATAGTTAGGAGGTACCCCAAGACCCTTAGGGTCTCACAAATCTACAAAGGATATACAATAAAGCATGAAAACAACTAACAACCCTACTTAGGTATATGCCCATACATATACCTAACTTATCAAGTAATCCCATCTCAAACAAGAAGAATCACAAGGCCCAACTCGTTAGCCCAAAGCTCAACTGTTCCACAACCGACAGAATACCTTGAAGGTAAGTACCACAAATGTATGCCACATTAAATAATTACACCAAGGTACTATGATGTAGGATAGTACCACACAGGTACAGACTTAGCTCACACAGGTATAGCTTAGGTACAATAGTAAAGATTATTAGATGAAACTACTGGATAATCTTACTCTATTAAGAGGAAGACACACAAGCGATCCTAAACCATCGTTAGTCCCAAAAAGGATCCTAGTACATCATTAGACCCACACAAGATTGTAGTACATTGTTAGTATGTTTTCAGATCCACACAGGATCCTAGTATAACATCAGTATGTCTTCAGACCCACACAGGTTCTTAGTGCAGCATATGTATGATGTCAGACCCACACAGGATCCTAGTACTACATCAGACCCACACATGATCATAGAGTAGTCCCTCATGGATTCCTAGAGTGGTTCCATGTAGTACCCTCAATCACGGACCCATGAATGATCCCTTTCAAAAGTCACAACCATCTACAATATTCCTGCACTAAGCTTGCTCGTCTCTCAGTGATTCCGCTGCATAAGCCATTGGTTGATACTCCAAATACCACGAAATCTCAGGAAAAATATTCTCAAAGGACCTCTATGTCATTGGGGTCTCAACACAATAGACGGTGCATCAATCGGACACCTGAACTGTATGTTATTATCATTTTAGTTCTGAGGGCCCAGTTGGATTCGTGTTCTATCCAACCCGACCAATCTACAATATTATCCAAATCTCTATTGGGGTATAACAAAAGGTCTGTCTCACTCTAAGGTTTCTAGTTCCATAGATGGTTTGTCAAACAGACATATGGGGCCAATGTTATGGCCGAAAGAGTGTATATGGTCGCAGCTGGCCCAGATCTGGCCCGACCTAGTCGGACCGACCCGGCCTGCTCCGACCCGGCATGGTTTGGGATGACCTAGCCCGCTAGGTCATGTCCAGCCCACTGGGTCTGGACCGCGCTAGGTGGCCGACCCACGCTTGGCGGCTGCAATGTAGCGTGGAGTCCGCGGGACAGTACGACGGCTGTGGGGGATGCGAAGGCTATGGGGGCGGTGGCGGCCAAGGGGCGACTGTGGCTATAGCGACCACAGAGGTGCTATGGGGTGGTGGGGCAGTCGCGGTTCAGCGCAGGGGTCCGCTACGGCTGGACGGAAGGCCATATGTCCTCTCCGTATGGTGAGGCTGTGCACCTCTCCTTCGCTGGCGGCCGGTTTTGCTTGCCACTGTCCGTTAGCCACCATGGCACAAAACCATATTATTCTATCACGGTGAAAACAACAATAATAAAGAACAGCGGAGGGGTCATGCCATGTTTTTTTGGCCCCACCCTCTGCATTAGATTGGTAGCAAGTGGGTCAACATAAACCATGAATGAAGAACATCAAACACTATAACCCCCATAAATGATTATCCCCAAACCTGCAGAAAAATAAAACCTATGGGATCAAAAAGTTAGAGTGTTGATCATCATTATTTTTCATGAATGAAAGAAGATGTTAATCGATAATCACATATAATAAAAAACCTACCTTTTTGAATTGTTGACAGAGGTCTCGATGAAGGAGACGATGTTGTTAGGGATAGACGGACGTCGGTGACATCAGTATTTCATCAATTATCAGTTCATTGTTATTAAAGACGTTCCTTGTTGGCGCGAGCGTTCTTCATTGGGCAGTGTGTTACTTGTTGGAGAATACCTTCTTCATTGGAGAGAATAATCCTCCAATAGTTCTCCTCTCCCAATTTCACCAAAATGTGAAATTTCCAACTTGTTAATTTAAGTTTATCAAAATAGATTATGTTGGCACAACAATGTTGGGATAATTAATGTACTACATTGGCACCATTAATTAGCTCATTTAATTTTCCCAATTAAATGGATTTGTGTTGGAAAAATTAAAGATTGAGGAGTTGACAGGTTTTCTCTCATTAAAGGGGTTCGGGTGGTCCCCGCCTTTCAATTCAAAATGTGGGTTAGTTCAGGTGGTGCCCACCAATTAACATCCACATGGGAGGATTAGGGATAGGTGGTCCCCTCCACTATAACCCATGTTGAGGGGTTCCAGAAATAAAAATGTTAGACATTTGTAATTTGTTTTATTTAATTCTTTCACGAAAAGAAAAAAAAATTATCTTTCCCTCTCGACCCACTATGATCGAGGTGAAGATCTCTTGAATTGAATATCAGCACTATGAGTTCAGCGGTGCCCTCTGATTTCAAATACAAGCAATGGTTCAAAAGATAAAAAACCCTCTTGCACGTTTACTGAATGTACTCGAAAAAAAGATCAGAAATTCATTCTCACCGCACTAGGCCTCGGAATCATGCACCGTCAATTTTCAAGGACTTGTAAAATTCCCATAAACTTTTTATAAAAAAATTAAAATTTACATGGAAATTATGGATCATTACAATCTCCCGACCTCAGGGCATTGCATCCCCAAAATCCACTTCACAAAATAACTAAGAAAACAAGTGTGGGTACTGTGCACGAATCTCAGCCTCCCGCTCCTATGTGCTCTCCTTGAGGTTCCCCTGCTGCCAAGAAATGTGCACTGAAGTTATCAAACATCCATGAAAGACCCTCCCTTGTCGATCCTCAATCTAAATTGGACCCTCCGAAATTGACACCACATCATCGATGTCTGGCTCACCATGGTCGATGAAATGGGAAGCGTCATGCACGTATCTTCTCACCTGAGATGCATGGAAGACGTCGTACACCCGGTGCAACTGAGTTAGATTTTCTAAGCTGTAAGCCTCCTCTCCAACTCCATTGTGGACCTGGAAGGGTCCAATGAACCTCGGAGATAACTTTTCATCTTAGACAAATCTCTGTAAAAAACGTTATGGTGAGACATGTAGGAAGGCCTAGTCACCGTCCTTGAACTCCATTGGTATCCATCTCTTATCGAAATAAGACATCGGGTTGCTCTGTGTTGTCTACATCTGCTCCGAGATGATCTTCATTTTTTCTGTGGTAGCCCATACCATCTCCGATCCCATGAGTGCTGACTCCCCTAGGACAGTCCAACACAATGTTGATCTACAAGGTTTTCCGTACAATGCCACAAAATGGTGACATCGCAATGGTGGAGTGATAACTGTTGTTTTATGAAAACTCCACCAAAGGAATGTGATCCTCCCAGCTGCGACTGAAGTCGAGGATGCAAGCACGTAGCATATACTCAAGGGTCTGAATGGTCCGCTTTGTCTGATCATCCGTCAGAGGATGGAAGGCGGTTCTTAAATGAAGTTGTGTCCCAAAATCCTCAGGCAACCCCTTCTATAGCCAATAAGTAAAACATGCATCACGATCGGAGACAATATTCGAGGGTACTTCATAGAGCCGAACAATATCTTTCAAATATTGGCATCTGAGTCTCTCTACTGAACCCTGCTCTCTGATCGGTAGGAAGTGGGCTGACATGGTGAGTCGGTCGACAATCACCCAGATAGAATCTTGACCTTTGGATGTACATGGATGTCTTGTCACGATGTCTAGGGACATCCCATCCCACTTCAAATCTGGATCTTCAAAAGTCCGAACCAAGCCTGTTGGTACCTGATGATCCACATTCACTTGCTGACAAGTGAGGCACCGAGAGACAAGATCTGCTACATCTTTCTTCATTCTCAGCCAACAGTGTTTTCGTCTGAGATCCTTGTATATATATCGAAGCTCCTAGATGTAACGCTATAGGGGATGTGTGTAACTACCTCAAAACATCCTCCCAAAGAGAAATAGGTACCACAGTACGTCATCTGAAGAGGATGACATGCTCCCCACCTTCAGAAAATCCATCAGGTGCATGTCTTGTGGATATCTAAGCATGTCGTGCCTCTCTATCAGTGTCCCCATGATACGCCTTCCTAACTCACAGAAGAAGTGGTGGAGTGACATTAAGTGACTGAATAAGTAATTCTCCATCCCTATCCGCAAAGGATATCTACAAAGGGTCCAAATGCTCCATCGCCACACCTTTTAGCAGTATAATCGACCTTCTGATGTGTCCATCTTCTACAACGTTCCCCTTACCTGGAGTATAGACTATCATGATGTCATATTCCTAGCGAAACACATGCCAATGTTGCTGTCTCTGGTTCAGGTCCTTCTGAGAGAAGATATACCGGTGACTCTTGTGATCTAAGTAGAATTTAAAACGCTCTCCCATCAAGTAATTTCACAACATATTCAAGGTGAAGACCACTACTTCTAACTCCATGTCATGGGTTGCGTAGTTCTTCTGATTCTTTCTATGTTGTTGAGAACCATATGCGATCACTACTCACACCTTCATTAGGACACATCCATTTTCGGTCCCTGATGCATCGCAGAAAACTACGTACCCTACGCCATCCTCCGGCAGCCTCATGATTGGGGCACTAGTCATCCTATGTCTAATCTTCTAAAAACTCTACCGACATCTCCATGACCAAATGAAGGGTTTCCCCTTCTTCATCAACACTGATAGTGGTGCTACAACTCTGGAGAAATTTGACATAAATATTTTGTTGTAACATGCCAAAACCAGAAAACTCCATACATGCATCACACTCCTGGGTGGCTCCCATAAAAGTACTACCTCAATCTTCACTAAATCTACTGCAACTCCAGCCTCTGATATGACAAGTCCTAGAATGTGAACCTCTCGGATCTTGAACTGGCAATTCGAGAGCTTACCAAAAATCTAGTGCTCTCGGAGTGTCTCCAGAACTACATGAAAATGATATACATGCTCCTCCAAAGTACTCAAGTAGATTTCAAACTCATCGATGTAGACTACTAAAAAGTGATAAAGGTATGGCTAAAAGATCATGTTCATGAGTCCTGTGGACATTTCTTCAATGTTGGTCATTCCGAATGGAATAACCAAGAACTCATAATTGTTATACCGACATCTGAATGATGTCTTCTGCACATCCTCATATCGTACTCTGAGATGGTGATAGCATGATCTGAGGCCTATCATTGAGAACTATCATGCTCCCTTTCACTAATAAAAGAGGTCTCCAATCCTTGGGAATGGGTACTTTTTCTTCACGGCCACTTGGTTTAGGTACCGATAGTCAACAAAAATCCACAAACTCCCATCCGCCTTCTTGGCGAACAAACTCAGCACTGCCGAAGGAGAAACACTGCGCCGAATGAATCCCTTCCCCTGAAAGTCCTCTAGCTCTATCCGCATCCCACGAATCTCCACGTGAGCCATCCGATATGCTGGTGTAGATATTAGTGTCATCCCGGGATACAAGTCAATGTAAAAACCACATCTCTGTGAGGAGGTAGACCCAAAACATCATCAGGGAAATCATCTGCGTACTGGTCCACCACTACAAGATATCTTGGACCCTCCACATCAACTGCTCTGATGGTAAGGCTGGCCAAATAATGAGTTATTGGCTTTAGCCTCCTCCAGTTATGTCCACCCTATGCTGCAATGTATCTTTTCTCATTGGTGAAGCTAAACCTGGTCCAATCGATTCGGGCACACCACACTTTGCACCTCATACAGTCAATCTATGCATGGACTGTAGATAACTAGTCCATACCAAAGATGATGTCGAAAAGCCTTCACGATGCTACTAAGAGATCCTAGCCGAAGCTCTTTCCTCCAAGAGTAAGATCACACTACTAGAACTATTGCGTAATCATCGAATCCGCTCCCATAGAAGTCTCTATCCATAAAGATCGATCCAACCACTCTGTCAGAATATCCAAGCTCCGAATGAGGGCAGTGGAAATAAACGAATGACTAGAACCTATGTCTATAAGTACAATAGTTAAGGTGGAATAGACACAGATAATAAATCATATCGTCTCCAGAGCGCCATGGTCGTAGGCCTCAATTTCCTGGAGCTGAGCTCTACCATATCCACCTTCTCCCTATAGTCGTAGTGGACCACATAGTGGTGGTGGTGGTATCATCTCGAATTTTTTCCCACCACTAGCTGCACGACCAGCTCCACTACCATGTCTGCCTGCTCCCTGCAGACCTCCTTGGTTGATCCTTTATCTCTGCCTGGGTAGTTCTTCGACCATATGTTGATCATCCACGTGGCGGGTTGGACAATCACAATCCATGTGACCCTACTCGCCGCATGCGAAACACTCCATGTTCCTTGCATGATTGTCTCTATATCATGTACCCGAAAACACCGATAATGAGTCATGCGTTCTTCCACATGTAGTAATAGTCCTCTTGGCACTCTGCGACATATATCTTCAGCCAGCTACAGAAGTCTCCGCTACGTGATGTCTAGTGGTGGGTCTTACTGCTGGTGAATGCTCAGAAAGAAAACTCTCCACTAAGATGAATCTCTCTAACACCACTACATGCTTCAGGATGTTAAAGAAAATCATCGAAGCACAGATCTCCCGCCTGAGTCCCTGGTCCAAGGTCTGGGGCCTAAATAATGGGTCCCAGACCATATAAATCGAGTAAAATGAGTGGTCAATGAACCTTGCTGAATAATGATCCACATTCAAGTATCCTTGATACAGATAAAGAAGCTACTATGTGTGCACTGCGCGAAGAGTCGCTGGAACAAACTCTGCCTAAAACAGGCTCTCGAAGTCTATCCGGAGAAGTATCACATCGTCGTGAATCTAGAGCATCAAGCCCCACCATCTTTCTGCTGCTTTTTGTAGAAGATTGGAGGCAAGGATCACCAAGTGATCGGCTAGTGTCCCTACCTGTCGAAAGAATCTCCCCACAGCCTCCAGCCAATCCTCAGCCACATGTGGGTCTGTCTCTCTCCCGAACATGGGTGGTCTCTAGGGCTGGAACTTGTGAAGTGCACTCAAGTGGTGTGCACCCTCTGCTTCTAGGGCTGGTGGCATCAGTGACCCAACGAGTAATGGTACCACTGTTGCCTATGCAAGATGAGGGCCCTCCAACGAAGCCTCGCTGCTCGGTGGGCTGTCAGTGCATACAATATCTGGGTCCCAAGTCGGGTATCTGTGTAGATGTATCATGAAAAGAAACAGGTACGCCATGTTCAATATTTTATACATATTGAGTTGACTCAAATAAATCACAAAGAAAAATATTTAAAACACACCCACACAATCAGGGTTTTTGTGCACTGTGTCAGAAATCACATGTTGGGGTCCCCGTGTATGGATATGTCAGCCGCTGCCCCAATACTAGATTCCCTAAACTGATAACCACACACACTAATCATAACAATATTGCTGTGAAAAATATAAGAGTCTTATATTCTATAGTAGAATTGTCTCCTATGATACCAATTTCTCACAACCCGTCCCCTAGGGCCTGTGTAGTGACTACCCCAAGTCCACCTTCCATTTGCAAGGGCTGGAAACTAGAACTGAAGGTGTATTCCCTAAAACTAGGAAGGAATTGCCTTTATATCTTGTAAAAAAATGAAAAAAAGCACACATCAAGATACAAACTCAAGAAAACTGTATTGTAAAAGAGAGAGTACAGTAAGAAAAAAGGGGCCAGAATACAAGTCCAACTGGAAAGTACCTGAAACAGGAAGTACAAGTAAACTGGAACAACTCCTTTGATCAACTGCCAAGGATCCCACCTAAAGGGTAGGTAAAACTCTCGAATGGTTGTCTTTGTGGTACACCTCGTCTAAGGTCCTCCTACGTGCTACCTCCAGTCCTGGTACCCTCGTGCTCAGTCTGCGCTGTCCGTCGTGTGCACCAAACACAACGAGGTGTGGACATAGCCTGTGTAGGGGTGAGTATAACAACACTCAGTAGGGACCCTGATATCCTCAAGGTCTCATAAATCAACATAGGGTAAACCAAAAAGCTTGAAAACAACTGACAACCCAACTTAGGTATACATCCATACATATACCTATGTTATCATGTAAACCCATATCAAACATGACGAATCAAAAGGCCCAACTAATTATCCCAAATCTCAACTGTTCCGCAAAGTAAGGAATACCTCGAAGGTATGTACCAGATATATAAGCCACATTGAATAATATGACCAAGGTATTACCATGAAGGATAGTACCACACTGGTACAGACTCAGCTCACATAGGTATAAATTAGGTACAGTAATAGAGATGATTAGATGTAACTACTGTATCATCATAATCTGTTCTAAGGAAGACCCACATAAGATCCTTAATCATCATCAAACCCACAAAGGATCATAGTACATCGTCAGTCCCATAATAGATTCTAGTACATTTTTAGTACGTCGTTGGACCCACAAAGGATCCTAGTACTGCATCAGTACATCGTCAAACCCACATAAGATCCTACTAAAACATCAATACATCGTCAGACCCACATAGGATTGTAGTATAGTGTCAAACCTGCACAGGATCCTAGAGTATTCCAGCATGGATTTCTAGAGCGGTTCCATGTGGGACCCTCAATCACAGACCCATGAAGGATCCCTTTCTCAAGTCACATCCATCTACATAATTCCCACACTAAGCTTGCTTGTCTCCTGGAGAGTCCGTTCTTCAAGCCAATGGTCGATACTCCAACTGCTTTGAAATTCCATGATGAAGTATCCAAAATGATTACAATTTCATAAGGGTCTCAACGCAGCACACGTTGCGTCAATCAGATGCCCGTTCTGTATGTTATTAGACTTTTAGTCCTGAGGGCCCGGTTGGATTCCTGATCGATCCAACCCGACCATTCCCCAACATTATCCAAATATCCAGTGGGGAATACCAAAAGGCCCATCTCACTCTATGGTTTCTGGTGCCATAGACGGTTTGTCAAATGGATTCTCAGTGCCAATGTTATGGACAAAAGAGTGTATAGGGTTGAAACTGGCCAGGGTTTGGCCCGACCCGATCGGTCTAGCCCAATGGGTTCGGTCCGGCCCACTGGGTCCATCTTGACCCAAGCTGGGCGGCCCGACCTGCGCTGGGTGGCCCGACCTAGAGGCCAGGCCTAGGCGGCTGTGGTGTGACAAAGAGGCTGCGGGGCGTCATAGAGGTCGCGTGGTGCCACAGAGGCCCCGGGGCGGAGCGGGGCAACATGGAGGCCGTGGTGGCCACAAAGGCCGCGAGAGCCCTAAGGAATGTTGTGGGTGCAGGGCGGAAGAGGTCGCAGAGGCCACGGGGCAGCGGTCATCCGCCATTGGCCTGATGGCCAGCCGTCCGCTTAGCGCAGTGCAGTCGTGCGCTGTGCCTTCACTAACGGCCGGTTCAGCAAGCCGATGTCCGTTTACCGACGTGGGACGAATCCATCATTTCCATCATGAAGAAACCACCAATAATGAAGAATGGAGGAGGGGTTGGTTCATGTTTTTTTGTCCCACACCCTCTGCATTAGAGTGGTATTATGTACTCAACATAAACCTTGAATGAATAACATTAAACTCTACAACCCCTGGTATGGATTATTTCCAAACCCATAAAAAAAAAACATCCGCTGATCAACTAGTTAGAGAGTTGATTTGCGTTCTTTGTTTAGAAGCAAAGAACATAAGAATCCATAATAAAAAAAACCCAAGCTCAAAGATTTTTTGATGGAGGTCGCAAAGAAGGAGACGATGTCGTTGGGGATAGATGGATGGCGGTGATGTAAGCATTTCCTCGATCGTCAGTTCATTTTCATTGATGAATTTTCTCATAGGTGAGAGCGTTCTTCATTTGGGAGTACGTTCTTCATTGGAGAACATGTTATTCATTGGAAGGAATAATCCTACAATAGTTCTCCACTCCCAATTCTTCCAAATTATGAAATTGCCAACTTGATAATTTATGTTTATCAAAATAAATTAAGTTTGCACAAAAAAGTTGGCATAATTAATGTACTGTGGTGGCACCATTAATTAGATCATTTAATTGGCCCAATTAAATGGATTTTTGTTGGCATAAATAAATTTGTAGGAGTTGAGAGGTTTTCTCTCTTTAAAGGGGTTTGGGTTGTCCCCACCTCTAAATTCAAAATGGGGGTTAGTTCTGGTGGTCCCCACATCTTAACGTCCACATGAGAGGTTTAGGCTCGTGTGGTCCCCACCACCATAACCTATGTTGATGGGTTTTATAAATAAAAAAGTTAGACATTTTTAGTTTATTTTATTCTTTCACAGAAAACACAATAACTATCATTCACTGTCAACCCACAACGATCGAGGTGAAGGTCTCTTTAAGTGAATATCAGTGCTGTAAGTTCAATGGTTCCCTTGAGTTTCAATTCCGAGCACTGGTTCAAATGTTACAAAAACCATCTAACACGTTTACTGAACATACCCAAAAAAAGTTCAGAAATTCATTTTAGGAACACCAGAACATGGAATCACATGACGTCAATTTTCACTAACCCATGAAATTCCCATATATTTTAAGAAAAGTACATGAAAATTCTTGTTCTTTACATATTAAATGTTTTTTATTCCATTATATTATTAGAGCCCTTAATTATTAATATTTTTATATCAATATGGATACTTAGATGTTGATCCTATTCTTGAACCTTAACCTAAGATAATGGAAAATATTTTTCACAGTTTAGTTCATACTGAACATCCCATGATTTTATTATCTGAAACTAAAACAATATCATGTTAATAAAGAGATATTAAAATCACTATAATTTCAAAAATACTTTATCAAGTGAAAAAAATTATAGTTTTATAGATTCTTTTATAATAATCTATACCTTATAACTTGATGAAAAATGACTACAATATAAGCATACCCATATATGGAAAGAATCGTAACTTTTTTGAGCACAATATTAAAGTCATTATAAAAGCTATTATACCTATTAATGAAAATGGTATTTCATAACTTCAGTATAATTTATTTGATGATATAATCAATGTAAGTCTTAAAATGTATTTTGTATAGAAAATAAGTGTAATTTTACATATATTTATCACTAGTATAGACGAGAATCCTGAATATTACTCATAATTTAATGGGGAATGTATTAAAATATATTATACAATTAAAATTTATAAGAATTAATTTTATTATTTAGTTCTTAATTAACTAAAGAAATACATTTTTTGGGATATAATTTTCTATGATGATACAGAAATTATTTATGAGTGATAGGTTTCCAATAGTGTTGGATAGAGCATATAAATGATTACTTTTTCAAAATTAATTTATTGATTAATTTATTATCTCATAAGATTGTGATTGAATTCATTTAATGTATTTCCTTCAGTATTAATATTTAATATATACTTTATATATTTTTATTTTGTTATAATATTAACATTCACTACATTATTTTGAGTATAAAAAATGTTTTGTAGTTAATAAAGTCATATATAACACAAGAAAATAACATCTTATTTCATGCCTAACATTATTGAATAAGAGAATTATTCTAAATCTACTCAATTCAAGGGATATGGATGACCAAAGAAATTAAAAATATTCTTCTGATTTTATTTTTTTAATGGTTTTTTCAAAATAATATTTACTTTATCACATATACTGATCTTTTTAAATTTAAATAGTTATTGTTCTACCATCTCTTTAATGAAGTTATATATTATCTCATTATAAATAATATGTGGGTATTAGTCTTGATTATTTTAAATATATGTTTCAATTTTATTTTGACATAAAATTGATATGGCTAGTTATAAAATATCCCCAATACCCTCCAACTCTTATATCATCTAAATTATTAATGTTTATGACATCATAAAGAAATATAATCAACCTCTTAAATATTGAATGTCATCCATAACTATAACATTCATATCTAACAAAAGAATTTATTCTCCATACAAAATAAATTCCCGCTTTTTATTTTCTATATTATAAAATTATATCCCAATTTATATCATTATATTACAATAATTCTTGACTTAATTCAATCTAAATACAAAAACCCATTATTAGTAGTTTTTTAAATACCTCATTATACATTTCATTTCCATAATTTGTATCTATTTGGGATACACATGAATATATATTTCAATGAATATTGAAAATATAATATCTTATAGAGTATTTTCAGTTCAACGTAGCCTCTTTCCAATATTTCATAAAATGTAAGATATCCAACCTTCACAGTATAACTCATTCCATGTTTTTTCCAACCATTATGTAATTTAAAACACTATTAATGTCTTATTTGACAAATATTATTTAAAATACATCAATATATTTCAATTTCTCGAATAAACTGTACTCATATAAAAGATTAACTAAAAATACAATGTAATATTTGATTTATTATACCATTTAATCATGATTTAATCTCTAATTATATTTGAAATCATTTCTATATATTCTGAAATTTTTCAAAAAAAATATTTGATCTTCATTCTGAATATGTATTTTTTAATTCTTTTATGTTACACTATTTATATCAAAAATATGATCAAGTACAAAAAATTTTTAAATCAATATAATTAGTATATTTTTTTAATTTATAAAATCACACATCTGGGACCAAATCCATTCCATTTACAACATTTAATAAGTGAAAGGAATACTTTAAAAATTACTTAGATGAAACCCATCATGACGTTCAATGTAAACGACATCTTTAATAGATTTATTTATGAATTTATCCTTTATTTCCATTGCATGTATTTAGTATAACCCATGGATTGTTATGTCAAGGAATAATATAATGTAATAGATTCATTAATCTAGTGTAAATTATCAATAAAATCATAACCGTTAATTTTTGTATTTCCATGTCACACACGTTAAATAAATGTTTTTAGTAATTTATCATACTATTGATGTTTAGTTTTTCTATCTTAATTAATTCCGTTGTTTTGTTGTTTTGAAAATCTATTTTCAATATCTCGTCTATTATTTATCTCTATTTTAATTTTCCCATCAATTATTTATTTTCCCATGATTTATCACGTAATACTTATCCAAATAAATTAGGATCCATGTTTTATAATAGTGAAATGTATGAAACACATATTATGTTAATCTAATATGAAGGTAATATTTTTAATTATTATATATTAATATAATCAACATCACCTATCTGACCATTCTATTTAGTTTGAACTAGTTGATGATTTACATTATTGTTATTTTTGTTTTTTATATTGAAATACCCACTATTTGAGTAAAATATTAATTTTAAACTTATATTTAATGATCAATTAAATTGTAATTATTTTTCGGTATATATTAATATCATTATTGAATTACATATTTTTATTTATCCACCCTAACATTGGGGATTTTAATTTTTTTTCTTCTCAATCAATAATAGTTTTTAAAAATTAATATGGAATTATTCGCAATAATTATTAATTTATAAATATCATGAATAAACATTACTTATGTTAAATTATTTTACTGATTAAAAAAAATTTTCTTAATAAATTTAACTTTTGATAGAGATGGTTATATTATAATCAATATCATATATTGCATTCCAACTTTACATAATAATGTGAAGTCTCTTTTAGAAATGGTAATAAATATACAAAGAATAGAATTCCAATGACTCTTTCAAATAAGTCTCCCAATTAGAAGATAATTTTCTAAATATTCATTATTTCTCTAATTTTCTCAAGATACCAATTTTTTATTTATAATAAAATAATGCTTATTTTTTTCAAAGTTTCTAGCATATTTATCATCCAATTCTTTATAAATATTAGCTATATTTTCTTATCATAGTTCATTGATTGTTCTTTGAAACATATTTTCCATCCAGCCTTAAATATATCATCATACATAATATTAGTAATATCTTTTAGTGTATCACCATAATTAATTTAATTATTATCTAATCATAAATAAATATATTATAAAATATCAAACCATTAGTTTCATTCTATGTCATAATTTCATCAATATCTATATGCACAAGGTCAACATGATTTTTCCCTTCTGATTTTGTTAATAAGGGATTTGTTCAAGGCTCTATTTAGTGCACACACCATAAATAAATCCATGTAGAATATATATTAAATATATTAAAATTTATTTTTAAGTAATGTAGATTATTCTTTATTTTACTGGAAATTAAAACATGATGATAATATTATAACATTTTTTAAAATATGTATTAGAAAAAATTATATTAATTTAAATAAACATAGAATATGTCCGAATTTATTCTCTTTCCATTAATTAATTTTCTTCAACCATTTATTTTAATAATAAAACCTATTTTAGAAAACCTCAGATATTGGGTGACAATAATGAAAGAAAAATTACGGATTAAATCAAATAACATCCATAAAAGAAAATTCAGTTTCTCTAAATAATTCTCTGAATACTTTTTCTTTAAACAAATTTAATCATTAGAGCTCTATTATTTCAAAATGTACAATTTTTATTACCAGGATTATTTTTTTCCACGCTCACATTTCAATAAATTTTATAATTGTCATCGAATTAAATGGAACTATTTTTTCATATTTTTTTTTATTTTGAAACTAATTATACTATATAAACAAAGATATTTTTATTATCATGTTTTAATGAAACATGTTATCATTTTTTCCTATTATTATATTTCATAAATATTCTATAGCCAGAATACTATTAGTTAAATATTAATTTATAAAAAAAATTACTTTAAAATGATATATTCTTGAGGGTTTATCTAATAATTATTATATGTGTATTTCTTATTTTAGTTACAAACTTTCATTTCCAACACCATTATATATTTTCAATGGATTGAGAATAAAAAATACGGATCCATTAAAAATATTTTTAAATTTATTTTTTAAAAATGTTTTTTTATTTTACTACATTCCCATTATAATTTATTATATGGATTATTGATTAATTATAATATATCATTTCATGAAATAGCAGATTTATACATGAAATTAAATCAAGGGAAGAAATTGAAAATTTTCATAGTTATATTACTAAAAACTCTTTGTTCTTTACATACTCTCGGAATTTTTTTTCCTGAGTTTCCATTATCCTTTTTCATAGAATTATATTTTAATATTGTAATATTTGTACTTATATAATTATAATTTTAGGAATCTCCACTTTACCTAATTCCAATATTTTCTATAGGTATTTTTATTTTTTGTTTTATACATATTTAACTTTGTTATCAATATTACTTATATTTTTAATATTCTATCCTAGAAAAATAGAATCTAAGAATCAAATTAATTTTTGAAATTTGATTAATCAACACTGAGTTTGGATTAGTTACCCTAATAATGAATTATTTATAAATAGTTTCAAATCTATTTTTATTCTGTTAAATATAACAATTAATATTATAAAAAATATTTACCTTTTTATTTAATCTTAAATATCAAATATAAAACACATTCTTGTAGATACTTTTTTAGAAAATTTTAGACTATCAAGTTATTAATGTAGTCTAATTGCATCATTATATACATTAATATATACATGAAAAACCATTGGGTTTCCTCTGTCTATATTATTTTACTTCTATTGAGCAATAAGTTCTTCAAGAGAACATGTAAGTTTATCACTAATGTAATATATATAGTTAATGATTTTTTATCTTTAATCAAATAATGAATCAATTATCTAACGTAATATATGAGTATAATGTCATATTTTTCATAGTATAGTTCATAATTGTCATCCTATTAACCATATATCACTCATTTTGATGCTTTTCATTCATTTTTTCATTAAGGTAAATTTAATTTTTCTTTCATTAAGGATATTTATTCTATCTTTTTTTGAATTATAATTATTCACATATTTTTTTATGTATCAATTGTCTATTAATAATAGTATTTACATCCCTTATATATTTGGTAGATATTGGTAATATATTTCCATAAGTCTTATCTTGAAATAAATATAATTTACTAGAGATAAATGAAACAAAATCCAACATTTTTATCTATCTATTTCTCATCATAATCTAATTTCAATTAAAGAATATTATTAAAAAAACATCTCCTTTGAATAGTGGGGTAGATATCCTTATGGTTTTACATAAATATAATGATCTAATATATTTATTTTAAATAATTAAGGGAAACTAGAATTAAAAATTTATATCATTAGTCAAGTAATATTATTGATCTAACCACATTTATAATTTTTTTAAGAAATAATACTTTCTTAACAGTGAAACACTAAAGAGAATTAAATTTAATGTATTCATTTTTATTCTTTTCAAACTTATAATTTTTAAATACATCACAATTATTAAAAATTGTTCCACATATAGACACAATGATGGATAAACTCATCACTTTAATGATTATATTAATAGAGAAAAATGTAAATACTTCCTGTTAGGAATTTGTATATACATTAAAAAACATGTTTCTAGTTATAAAAAATAAAAATCTATTTGATTAATAATTTTCATTACATGAATATAAAGAAGAATAAACACATAAGATACGATACCAAATGTGTGATGTTGTTGGATTCATACATATTTCATAATCTCTACGACGAAAAATTGACCACATTTTTCATTGAAAAAAATGATATTTCATATAATATATTTAAATAAAAATATACTATAGACATATATTTACTAAGACAGAACCTTTAGAGTGTACTAACTATTCTAATGAATAATGTATCCTGATTGTCTATGTGATTCCTAAATTAATTAGTCAACTTCGCATTACTAATCAATTCACATTGAGGGATATTATTTTTTATTGATAAAAATTATGATACTATACTTATCATATATTTTTTCATTAATTTTGATGAAATTAGGTTAATATAAAAACATTTTAACGCACCCATTATTTATAAGATTAATAAAATATGTAAAATTCAATGATCATATAAATGCTGTTATTTATGTGTAAAAAATATCACTATAAAGTCTATTTATGATTTTAATTCTAAAAATTGTTCACAATCCAGTCACATGGATACTCCCGTATTAATATACCCATTAATATTGTTTTAATAATTGTCCAAAATGGGTTATAGTATTCAAATCCTTATAGTTACAATTTTAACTAAAAATTGACACCCAATATACTAGTTTGTTTAAATCTAATAGAAAATTTTCATGAATAACATGTCACCATCATATAAAATTGATATTTTCATAATAATGCATAATTATTAAAAATATATATCATTGTATATAATTGTTTACTCTATTTTAGGTCTTTATTTTTATTCATAAATTTAAAAAACATATAAATTATTGAATATTATGAAATATCCATTTAATAAACATTAATAATTTTCTAAATATCATAAACTTTTGAAAAAATATTATCCTAAAATTTCAATAATTTATTACCCCATTTAACCTTACATTAATATCAATAAAAATATAAACAATTATTCTAAATAATCCTCTATGTATTATCATAAAAACCACACATTAGTAATATTTTTTATTATCGAACATTTTAAAAAAAACCATATTTAAATTAAATTATAATGAACTATTCAATATCAAAAAAATCTAGATCAATATAATGGAGTCTGTAAAATTTTATTATCCATCCACTATAGTGATTAGTTCCATTTTATATAAAATTTTCTTCTAGGTTTTTTTATATTGAAAATAAATTAAGAAAACATATTCAAAAATATAAAACAGAAATATATTTTTCTTTTATTTGAAAACATTCATTGGTTTGTGATCACTCTAATATAGAACTATTTCAATGACTTCTAAATAATCAAATCACTATTTTGTAAGAATAAATCATATATCTTATACTAGGTATATATTATTGAATAGAAACAACATAATTGGTCTATGAATTATACTATTACATAGAATCTACGATTATAGTTTTCATATCATGCATATTTTTATATTTAACATAAATTTTATATGTAAATTATAGTCAAGAGAAAAAAAATTAATGATACATACTTCGTTAAATCCAAAAAACTGATTCATCATTTATCAATGATATAAAAAGTTTCACACATATATTGAAAAATGTAAAATGAACCTTTCACAAATGATGAAAATATAACATTCTTTTTAGAAAAATATAATATCATTATTTACAATTAAGAAGATATTTCGTTAATAAATAATGTAATCATTTTTAATTGAATTGTGAATAAAGGTAATAACTTTGATGTGTATCAGATAAAAGTATTTTTTGAATTATTTAATTGTAAATCCATTGGTAATAAGAAAAAAGGTTTTGTTTTTCTTAATAAATCAAATAACACCATTAAACAATTAATCTAACCAAATATTATTTATTTATTTATAATAATGAGATAAATTTGAATGGGTTACATATATTAAATTAGTTATACATCAAATCATTTTCTAATAGATCCCATTTATAAATTTTTGGTAAAAAAAATAAAATAAGTATATAAGACACATATAGTAATGTCAATGTTCCCATTATAATAGTTATTTCATATAATGATATAATATAGAATAATGAGTGTAAATTAAAATATATGAGGTATTAATATGAAACAGTAAAACAAACCAATGATTGTTAGGATATAAAAAAACCATTACATTATTATTTCTTCCTATACATTTAAAAAAAATCTTTAAAACTATAAGTGATTCCTCAAGTTATTCTTGAGAGAAAATACAACTAGGAAGAAATTATATTATTTTGAAATGGGTGGAATGGGGGATATTTATTGGAATCCCAAAGTAATTGATTATTATTTTTCATTATATCTCCTAGAATAATTGTTTTTATAAATAAAATGTTTAAAAATCATATATAAAAATTATAATTGGTATCACACCGATTTTATTTGATTAGAACCATACAAAAATTTATTTTTTCAGTTTTTATTTATTACTAATACATTTAAAATTGAAATTCAAATTCGGGGGTAAAATATAAATAAAAATTAATCAATCAGAGAAAAATAACAATTAAAAATGGTTAACATCCTTTTATCATTAAAATATTCATTTGATGTATGAAAATAATTTTAAAATTTAAAAAATAAATATTAAACTATTTTAACATAATTCATGTTTTTAAAGTTAATTTCCATAATTTCATATTTCTCAAATCCTAATACTTTTACACATTACTCCATATATAAATATCAATATTTTAATTTCATAAAAAAATATTATCTCATTAAAATGTCCAACAAATACTACCCTACCAAGCAATTATATATTGATTCTAAATTATCAATCCTATTTATGAAAATTAAATTTTATTATTTTAAAATGTTCCATATAAATAGTAATGAATAACATAAAAATATAATAATTAGTTTCAAACATTATTTATAAAAATTCTCCCTACTTAATATAATATTATTATTCAAATTTCAATATAAAATTTGAAATTTGTGCATGCTTATTGAATACCTTATGACAAAAAACAAACTTAAAATTTATAAATTTCCCCAATTATTCTCCAAAATGTACACTCTAACATTCTTGGAAAATTACTCATTGTTCATTAACATTATCCCAAAAATTTTATGACCAATAAAAATGATGATTTTCTCTTGAATATAATTATTCTATAATTATTTTTATTTGGATACAAAATAAAAAATATTATAAGACATGGTATCCATATTTTCTGTTTCTACAATTTACATTTTATTTTTATCAACTATTATAAATGTATATATTGGATTTATATTGTGATATTAAAAAATAATGACTTGGAAATTTTTTACTATAATTGTGAAGAGTAATAAATTTTTATGTTTAACATAACATTATACCTTCTATGTATCCTAATAATATAATATAGTAAAAAATAATCATTAAAAAAATAAGTTCAAAATATTAAACACAGAAAGATGTATATTTTTTATATTATTCATCTATTAATGTTATTTCCGTTAATATTTATTCTTAACATTATCTAAATAATTATTTTAAGTTGTTATTCCTAATTTCCTCTTTAGGTTTCAATATTATATCTTCAAAATATTTGATCCTCTGCACAAACTTTATTATATTGGTCATCTGTTTATATATCTTTAGGCATGTTGATTTAATTATTTTAATAACATTTTCCTCACATTAAATATTAATATCTAGCTCTAATTAATTTTAATTGAGAAAATGTAACTAGATGAAATATAATTCCATAGAAGATCGAAATGAAGACAAAAATATCCCATAACTTATATTCTACTAAAATAATTTAAAGGGTTCTCTATACCTATAAATTAACTTCTATCTCCTTTCACATTTATTGATTACCTTCTGAGGATATTTTTTTAACGCCATGTTACTAACTATAATCCTAGAGCCGTGAAAGCATTATCCAAATAAGTTTCCATTTCAATTTGAGCTCGGTTGATAAATATTTTTGATTTCCATAACTTTCTTTACTGAATTTTCAAAAACATTTGTTTGGATTCATTTCCACATAAAAACATCATCCAGAAAAATATGGATTCATTCAATCATTTCCTCATACTATCTAATATGATCAAATAAATAAAATATGATTAGCTATTGTTATGTTATAAATTTTTAGAATCATTATTTTAATATTAACTTCTTTATAAATAAATTTAAAAAATTATTTTACTAATACTCTAAATATATGATAGACCATTATTTCAAATAGAAATTGTGATACCTTTTTCTTCCATTATGGTTCATTGTGAACATCATAATAGTCATTCTTTATAATGTTTGGTGATCACTGGGGTTTCTAACCAAAAATTATTTTCAACGTGTGGAAGTTGAGATAAAGGGAGATTGAGCTCATCCCACCCATTGGGGGGGGGGAGAGGTTATTGAATACATTATAATCCTCTTATATATTTTATAAACATTAAGGAATACCTCCTGAATTCAAATTCATGACTACTTTTCCCTATTATAATGATCTTTTCAACATCAAGTGTTGTATTTAAAATATTTTTGTATTATAGATTCTCCATATTATTTTTAGTAGTTAATTTAATTATTTTATAAATCCACACAATTGGGGAGTCATGAATTTATCAACATATAGGGATGGTAGGTCTTTATGGTGTGGGGTTTGGGCCTATAAAAGGGCTTTACTATCTATATTAATAAAGTGAATAAAAAAAGTACTTCAGGGTTTCTTCACATAAAATTTCTTTCATATTAAGATCATGTGATAAAGAAATAAGTATTTATTTTTAATAAACATAAATTATAACCTATTATATTATGTTTATATTAGTACATAGAAAAGTATTTTGATAATGTTTCCTAGGATTTGTTGGCGTAGGGATATTTTTTGGGAAATCATTTTTGGTTCATCTTGTTTGGAGAAAAATAATTTTAGAGGATGGGTGTGGATTACACATAGTAAGATGCCCAATTAGTTCTACCAGGATATTGGTATCTACAAATGATAATGGTATATTTGGGGATTCAATTTAAGTACCTATCCTTAAATAGTACACATTCATGTTTTATTGAACTATAATTTACATTCAAGGACCAATTTAGTTAAATGTTTTAGATAATTTTGAAAAACTCTTACAACGTATACCAATACAATACAAGTTGATAGTCATACCCAACATCCATTTTATTATAAATATAAAAATAATATATATAATATAGTACTTATCATAGTAATCATATTCATAGTTATACCCTTGAACTGATCCTTACACCTAATCTTTATGAATCCCAATGAAAAAAATTTAAAACATGGGATGAACAAAAAAATAATCTATAAGGGACATAAATGAAGTAAATCGTCAGTCTAATAAAAACATGAAAACCCAATAGAAACCGATTCTTAAAAACTCTTTATCAAGAATATAAAATGAATGTAGGTTCCTAGAGATCTAAATATCATATCACTCATGCAATAATCCTTTCAAATAAAATAATAATATGGTATAATTCCATCTCTAGACTACACAATGCATTGGAAATCTGTAAGGGGGGTCACCATCATATCTAGAACTATAATGGGTCTCATCCCTTCATATTCTAATCCATAACGGGGTTCAATGCGTTATATAATGAGATATAATTGACTCAACAAGTAATAAACAATTTCAAAGGAACATATCATGAATAAAACTCTTGAGGATGCTTTTAAACCCATATGAAAAACACTACTACGTATCAAACTACCCTTATAATGTAAAAATAACAATTAAAAATTAATTCATTAATAAAATCATTTTAAAAACGTTGGTACTAAATTTAAATATTTATATAGAATTTCTTTAAATCATTTATAATAAGGTTTATTTAGTTAAAACGTCTCTTACCCAGAGTCTGACTCATCATGTTAAATGTTTATCTTCCTAGACAATAAAAATTGATAAATTATTTAACTAATTTATAAAATATTTCATGTTTATTATTCTTTTTCTTTCACTTAATAATAATTTATAACAATTATTTAATTATTCATGTTCATGTTGGGCGTTTTGATAATATTGGATACTGGAGTCCTAAATGAGTTTGAAATGATTTCTATAGTCAAAGTGGTAATTATTCATTAACTTAAAAATAATATTCATTAAATAAAAATCACTTTTATAGGTAAATTATAATTTTAAATATATATGTTAAACATGGATATGAAATATGAACTACATTTCCACCATAGAGAGGGTAAGCCACACGTACATATCCATAAGGTTTCAATTTTAAATTATAATTATAGAAAAAATGTAAGTATAATTTTATCATTATATAATTATAATAATATAATTAAAATAACATTAATAATCAAAATAGTCTTATATATTTCATCCACATGATATGGTAATGAAAAATGAATCATATTGCTTCTCGGAAGTGATAGTTCACACGTACGCACGAATGACACTATCATTTTTTCTGTTCATCAAAATGTATGAAAATAAATGATATATTATTTTTAAATAATGATAAATATTTAATTAATATAGTATGTAAAAATTAATTCCATCCTCATAAGCATTCCCTATAGATGGAGATGGATAAAAGATTATATTGGGCTGTGAGACGGCAGTTTTCTATACACAAAAACAACAATATCCCCATTTTGATGGAATGAGTGATTTATCTATTTGAGTATAATAATTTAATAACATATAATTGTATTTAGGATATTTTATTTATTATTTAAACATTTATGAAGATGATTTTAAGGAGTTGGATAATGAAACAAAACAAATTACCTAATTAAAAAAGAAACATTTTCTTCAAGAAACCTTTTTTGATTAACACATTAAAGTGAGTATTATACCTGAAATTAGAGCTCCATAATTAATATAGGGAATCTAGGAATTTAATTTGGTATATAATGTCTAGATAAAATAGGTTTTTATGTGATAATACAATATTAGTAGAGGTAAACTTTTAAATGAAGGGGAGGGGCACTTTGGGAATCCCAAAAAATATTAAATTAATGTAAATTACTTTTCTGTTTCATGTAGCCCCAAATAGATTTATATAGAATGAAAAATTATTATGGGTATATATAACTTCAAAAAATTATTATTAAAGATGATTTTACTATTTGTAAATCATTACCTATTTTCATTTAACCGTTATTTATCCACTTTAACTCTTACCGTGATAAAATGTCTTTTTACTCTCTATGGGATAATATAGTTACTATAAAATACCATAAAACGACATGAATGGATCATTTATGAAAGATTGAAACATATTTAAAATTTTTAGTCTGATGGTCATATATTTACTAATTTTATATCATTTAATATAATATTATTTATTTAAAAATATCATTTATTTCAATTTTGAAACTTTTCATTACATGAATTTACTTATTATATGCAAAAAAATATTTCAAAACACATATAACATTTCTATGTAATATAATAAATTCCTACATTAAACTATTTATATCAAATTTTATTTAATTTAATATTTTTAAAATCATTTTTACATATTTTCCAAAGTTAAATAAAATATTTATCATCATTGTGTAAGCCTTTTATTTAATTATTTACCATAAAAATATTAAAAATCACATTCCATGATGAAGGAAAAAATTTTATAATTTAATTTAATAGTTTTAGTCTCAGATATGTTTTCTGTGACACATTTTAAAAAAGTAATACTTCTTAAAAGCATGATTATGACATATTTTACTTTTCCTAAAATAAAAATCTATAAAAGAACTAATGTCATCCAAGTAGATACATGAGGAAATAAAATTGGAAAATGGTTTATTTAGGTATAAAATCAATCATAAAAAATATTTTGTACAATTTTTAGGGTTATTCTAAATTATTTATAAAAATATTATTTACTCTTAATTACCCGATTTACACTTAAACATGAGAATTAATAAATTTATGAATATTTATATTAATATTTTCCAAGAATAAAATTAAACTATTTATTAAATTTGGATCATATGACTCCAAATATTTGGTATAATTTTTAAAATTCTAAATAATGAATTGCTAAAAATTAAATTAAAATTTATCATGTAGTAACGGTAAAGAAACATGTTTTAAAAGTAAAAATGCTCAAAACATCATAATGTTTTTATATTCAATTTCAATGTGAAATTGATTATAATTAACACCATTAGATTATATGCTAAATATTTATCTAATTAAAATTTAAAACTATTCAAATACTTAATTTAACACTCTGTAAAAATTTGACAAAAACAAAATTTTCATTTAAAATGAGGTATTTCCAACTTTTTACTAGAACGTGAAACTTATGAGAGAAATGTTAAAAGGTGAAAAAATAAAATTTTGATATTATTATTTAACAGAATAATTTTATTTATATAAAATTTATATGTGTTATAAAATCTATATTTAAAACAAATTATCCATACAGTGGTTGTTAAACTACATTTTAGAAAAATCGTTTTTATGAATAAAATTGGATATATTAATATATAATGTCTAGAAAACACCTAAGATTAATTTTATACAATATATTAAATATATAATATATATATATATCATTAATATAAAATAATAAGAGTTTTGATTTTATTTATTGTCATAAAATACACCTTTTCACATTTAAATAGTTTTTATCAGAAAACGTTATATTTTATTTTTAAAAGGGATTTACATTCATTTATTATTAAATTTTCAAAAATTGATTAATTATATATACCTATATAAACCATATATTCTTAGCTTAAATATTCATATTCATACCCATCATTATTGTGTCTATGTTATATTGGTATCATTTAAAAAATAATATTTAGTTTTTCATTTAACCGTAATGTGGTGTATCATGTATTCTATTAAAAAAAATATTTTAAAAAAAATTATGTTGTTAAATTCTACCCTATTTTGGAAATTTCATCCTGATAGTTTTGAATTGGGGAAAAGTAACTATGATTTGAAATTTGAAATTACCATGATTAAAATCCCAAATCTTAAAGAGGACTAATGAAACATCCACATTAATAGAATAGAAGTTTGAATGTCACATTTGATACACATACTAGGGTACCATTTAAAAAAATTTGATATTGAAGAAGAAAAAAACTCTCATGTTCGGATGGAGACTGATAGACAACCCGGTCATGTGAATGTAAACAGTCACAAAATCTTAAATTTGTGATGGGTTAAAAGGTTATTTATTTCTTAGTAATAAAATTAAATGGATACCATTTTTGTTTCAAGAAACATTTCTACGATTTGAGGAATTATTTTAATACCATGATTAAGATCATAATGATTCGTAGTTACATGAAAAATATATTATCATACATTAATCAAACTCCACCACAAATTCATATTTTCCTCCAAATTATGATTTCTCAAGATGAAATTTTCATGCTTGAAGAACTAAAATCAACTTCTAGAGAATAACACAATACAAAAAAATATTAACTAATCGTTTCTCCTATCAATAAATATTAAAAAAACTAAAATGGTTATGATAATATTAAATAATTCCATAAATAGAATAAACCTTTATTGAAAGAAAAGAATAATTCAATATAAAAACATTCCACAACAATATCTATTGTTCAACATTGATCCTTCGATAAAAAATTGTCCTTAAAATTACATAAAATAATTAAATCAATGATTAAATCTCAGAATCCAGAAAAATTTATTCATAAATTCTTAAATGATATATTTTAAAATATATAACCAAATTACATTATGTACTCATGATGTATTATATCAATAAGTAATTTCCCAAGTAATATTCAAAATACAACAACCATATCATTAAAAAACTCTAATCCCCATAATTATACAAATATAATCATATATGATTCGAAAATATAATTCAATCTTTATTCCCAAAACAAAATCCTATAGTATTATATTTAATATAATCATTAAGGCATTCCAAAATAGTAAACATCTTCATAAATAAAATTAATCAATTAATCACCAAATAAATTTCCAATTCCAACGTTACCTATTAAATAAAACATATGTTCCCAAAATCAAATTATCCTTCATACATAAAAATTATTACCAAAAAAATAAAATTCATTCTAACTGGGGATTCACGTAGGATTGTTGTAAGTGATGAAATGATTTCACCCATCCTTTTTGGGTATGGTTTCCAGAGGCCCGATGAACATGTAGGTTTTCAACCCATCCTGTAGGATGAAATTTTTATAAAAGTATATTTATAGAATAGTCATAATAATTCCATAAATGAGAAACATCCCCAAAAATAACCATAATATGTTTTACCCTCAAAGGTTACCTCTAACACTTAATTTTTAATCCCAAAATATAATAACCTATAATTACCACAAAAATGAATGTCTCCAAAAATACAGTTACTCACCTTATATTTTCATAACATAAATCCTCAAAAGGGTTTATAATAAATTGAACTTATGATAAATAATAATATTTTTAACCCTAATGATATCCTTAAATCTTAACAAGACATCCTAATCTCCAATTTTCATTAAACCATCATCTGATACCAATTCTAAGGACCATGCCTTAAACAATTCTTATTCTAGTGTTTTTAAACAAGAATTCACACTTGAAGATATTTTTAGATTAACGTTTTATATAATTTAGACAAAATATTACAATGTAAACATATACATTACAAGTTCACACTTAAATTCTGTATCCATTTTATACATAATATAAAACAATTTAAATTAAAACAGGGTTTCCCTTATTAATAATGTTCACAATTATACCAATGATCTCATCCTTGTCCCTAATATTCCTTCACCCCTATGAAAAAAAATTTAAAACATGATATGGGAACAATAATATCTGTATTTGAAATAAATAACGAAAATCATCAGTCTAATGAAAACAAGAAATCTTGTTAAACACTTTTTCTAAAAACTCATTTGGAAGCATAGATTAATTACATAGGTGACTAATGAAAATATTACCATATCAATATTATAATTACCCTTACAAATGGAATAACTACATGGTCTAAATCCATCTTCGAACTAAACAATGCACTTGAGAGATATAATGGGGTTCTCCCATCATATCATGATCTAAAAAGGTGATAAACTCATCATATCCTGAGTTATAATGGGAATCAAGCCATCATATCATGAGATATAATGTGATCATACCATAATAATCAATTTAAAAAATAAATTATAATTTAGAAAACCCTATAATTGTCTTTCGAACACACAATAATAATACTTTTATATTTTAAAATACCATTTTCTTATCTATTTGACATTTAAGATATAATTACAGTACATATAATAATGAAAATCATTTCTTAGAAAATTAATATTTATACAAAAAAATTATCATTAAAGTAATAAAGAAGCCTGAAAGTGGGAAAACCCAATCATTCCATATCAGTTAAAAAATTTCTCTTTCCCTTATGTAAAATGAAGATTAAATCTGGGTTTTTTAATAGAACATCCTTTATATAAAAATAGAAAAATTTTATTTTTGAGAAAAGTTAATAAAATTAAAAGATTAATTTTTTCGAAACTATTATTCACATATAAATACATTAAAAATGTTTATTTTTAAAACACATACATGAAAGGAAACGATTTAGAAAATAAATCATTGAAAACATTTATAATAATTTTTATTTAGTTAAAAATATCACTACTATGAGTTTGAATGAACACATAAATTATTAATCATCCAATATAATAATATTCAGTTAATTATTTAATTAAATTTTCACCTTTTTCAATTTTATAATTTATTTTATATATAATATATTTTCATGTTATGACAATTACTTAATTGTTTTTGATTACAATAGATGTTTTGACGATATTCAATAATTAAGTCTTAAATGACTTTTCTATGATGTCCATTGTAAAATTAATCATTATCCCTTCATATAAAGAATATTATTCATGAAATAATAATATATTCTACTCATAAAACGTAATTTTAAATACATCCATTACATATATAAATGAAAAACAAACAATGTTACAAACATGGAGATGGTAACTCTTATAAACACATGAGAATCGTTTCAATATATAAATGATCATTGTGGAAAAAGGTAAAGATTATATTGTTTTTATATAATTATAATAATATCATTTTTATAATATTGAACTTTAAAATATACTTATATATATATCACCCATGTGATGTGGTGTTGAAAAAATGATACATATCGCTTCGTGGTGGGGATAGTTCACACATACTCACGAATTATGCTATCATTTTTATTAGCATGGAATGGTTAAAACATAAAGGAAATTATTTTAATTAATAATTATTTTTATTTATTTAATATCATATGTAATCATTAATTCAATTATTATAACCATTCCTAAGAGATGGTGACTGAAAATATTAAATCAATCCGCAATACGGTAGTTCTCCATACACACAAACAATAATTATTTTCACATTGGATATAAGTGGAGATGGAGTTAGGTTAGTATATTTATATAATAAAATCCAAATATATTTATGATAATGGTGTTATATATTCTTCATTTTTGAATAACATTTGAAGGAATTGAAATAAGAAACAAAACAATAACACTTAATTAAAATTGATACATTTTTAAGAGACAATCTCATTTGATGACTACCTTCACACCTCTAAGGTGAGTGTTATGCCTAAAATAATATATCAATAATGTGGGGAGGTATTATATGATGGTATTTGGTGCAATATTTTCTGAATAATATTGTATTTGAATTGGTAATTAATGATAAGTAGAGGTGTTATTTTATAATAGAGTGGAGGGGCAGTCTAGGAATCCATCAAAATATTTAATTAATATTAATTAGGTTTCAATTCTATGTGGAACGAATTGAATTTTTTTCCTAATCTATGATTATTTTTTATGATGATTCGAGTCTAATTACCTATATAGAATAAAATATATATAAGATTTTACTAATTTTGAATTCTTATAATTTCCGTTTAACCCTTATTTAACCTCCTAAACTCAAATCGCGATGAAATTGTTTTTATGATATAGGGATTAATATTGTGACTATAAAATGCTAAATGAACCATGAATGGATAATTAATTAAAATTTAAAAATTATAACAATAATTTTTTCTATATTTAACTTTTCTTTAATTTTATATCATTTTCAAAAATATTATTTAATTTAAAATATCATTTATGTCAATTTTCACACTATTCCTTACATGTCTTTTTAAAAATATCATAAAAAAATTTTATCATTGAAAAAAAAATTATAACATAAATATAATTTCAAATTCATCTTTTAAATTCATTTATAAAAAAAATTACATTATATTATATTTATTTTAATATTTCAAATATAATATAATTGATATTTAGATTATTTAAGCAATTCCTACATCATCATTGTCTAAGACATTAATTTAATTATATGTTTTATAGAAATTAAAAATAAATTTCCATGATGAAGATAATCATATTAGATTTAAAATTAATATTTATATATAAAGATATGTTATATATAACAATATATTAGAAATGTAATACTTATTAATAATATGACATTGAAATATTGACATTTCTTAAAATGAAATAATATAGAAGTATTTATGCCATCCTTGTGGCTCCAATAGGCCCAAAAATCGTCCAAATGATTATTTTTGTCAAAAATAACTCGTAAAATAAAATTATGACAAGTGTTAAAGGAAATTTATAATATCTAAAATTTTATTTTCACCCTTAATTACCTAATTTACCCTCAACTAACATAATAAGAAAATTACAAAATTTAATATTTAGATTTTTCAAAAATAAAAGATACCATATTAATAAATTTGATAGTTTTTAATCAAAATTATGAAATCCTTTTTTAAAATTGAAAACTCAATGGTTTTAGAAATTAATTAAAAATTAATCACAGAGTCATGGTGAAAAGAGGGGATTTTAAAGTAAAAATATAAAAAATTTCAGAATTATTTTATATCCAATTTCAATGTAAGATTGATTAATATGAACTAAATTAAATTAATTGATAAAAAATGATCTAATTATACTTTAATTCTACAAAAATTTATAATTTGACAATATGAATAACCATTATGAAAAACATTCTCAATTAAGATGCTATATTTTTCAAGTATTCATCAAAACATGAAATTCATCAGAAAAATATCAAAAATTCAAAAAAGTAAATTTTAATATTCAAATTTAGAATAATAAGATTATTTTTTAAAATATAATTTATAATTTTGATAAAAACTATGTTTAAAACATGAGTTCCATTATAATGTGGTAAAACTCATTTTTTGAAAAATAATATTTTTATATGAAAATTAAATATAGTCTTATTGTAACATACCAAGTAAGTAATGAGTAATAGAAATATTTATCTATGTCTATAAATGAGTTATATAGTGTTTTAGAGTCTTAAAATGAAAATAAATCCAATCTTAAGCATGGAATACACTAATATTTTTAAAAGATTGTTTTACTGCCTTTTGATGGAAAACCATTTTTAAATCTATCTTTTAACAATTTTATAAGCTATTTTTGTCAAAATAAACTTATTATTTATGATTGGGACATAAAAATTTACTTTGTGTGAATTTTTGGTATTTTTCAGACAATGTTCATTTTTTTAATGAAAAGTGAAAAACACTGCATTTTACATCAAAACTGCTTTTTAATCTAATTTATTTATATGATTAGATTATCTTTTGAGTTGGTTTTAAAGTTAAATTTGAATATATTTTTACCATTAAATCCAATAGTGGTCGTTGGAATTAATTTCACTTTGAAATCGGACTTAAACTAGTGTCAATCTTTTGATACTCATTGTTTCATAAAAACACGCTATTTGTCATGACCGCGGGAATTAATTATTAAATTAATTAATGTGACTTATATGTTTTGAATTTCATAAAATAGACTTCATTTTTGAATTCAGAGTATCAAATATAGCTTAGGGTGAATTTTTGATATTTTTCTGAAAAACTTCAATTTTTGATGAATAGTGAAACCACTAAGTGGTACTTATAAAAACTGATTTTTCGTTTAAATGAAATTTTACCACTTCTATGTTTTGAATTTCAAAAATCTGACATACATGGTTGTCATTAAGAAGTAAAATGTGGTTCAATGGGATTAAAATAGTTTATTGGTGAATAGTAACTTATTAAGTTTTTAATCACGATTAGAGGTAATTAGTGAAATTTAAGGGAAAATGATATTATAATAAAATGAAAATACCTAGACACATGTCCTACCCTTATTGGATGTGTCATGGCCAACCAAGACAAGCCGTGGGTCAACATGAGGACCCCATGGAGCCACTTTGGTTGGGAAATGACATAAATAACTTTTTATTTAATGTTAAAGTAAAAATGACACACACATGAGATGTTTTACTAAAACAATTTTTACATGGGGTTATACAAGTCAGATTTTTACTATAAATATTCATTAGAAATCTAAAAATATTTCCTAAATCATAGAATTTTTTTTATAATTTTTAAACTTTAAATAAATTAAATTATTTATGACATCATGATGATGCAACGATGACCTCATTATTTAACGATTTAAATAAAATGGAATGATAATGTAAAATCTAAGACCTACACATAGCCAAAACCTATTGGATGGGTGTATTGCGAACCCTTATCACCTTATCCTCGAAACACATCAATGTGGGACCTCTTAAATCCGAATACCATTTTAAAATAAAGTGACTTTTCTTTACGTTCCAAGAGTGCCCCACCTCTCCCTTATAAAAGGCCCCCACCTCTACCTCCTAACCCACACACCCAAAGCCTTTGGCTCGGCCACCCACTGCCCATTTTTCCTCTCCACATACCTCTCTTACTCTTTGAAGCCTCACTTTGGGCATTATTCTTCCCAAGGAAGCCTTTGAGATCAAACAAAAGGGAGTTACCCGATTTTAAGGTAATGTCTTCTTTTGAGTCCTTTTGTTTGATTTTGCTTCTCCAACTTCCTAAACTCTTTTTATTCTTTTATTTTGTAACAACTACAGTATCCTCAATATACTAGGATTTTTTTATAAGAAGGATTTGAGCTACACTTACACACACCTACATATAATGGTTAATGAGCATACTATTTCCGTGGATGACGAATTTCTGCCTCCCAAAATGATGATTGTTCAACATTCTTTTAACACCTTCTATGTTGGCCATTAAGATGACACTATATTTATATATGATATATAATATGTTTAGGTTTTCCTTAATCCTCTGTATTTGTCATTTTGTGTATACCTTTATGGTTTCCATTTTGGGTAAATGCGATATCTTTATTTAAGGAAGTGCGGACTACCGCCCCCTCAAAGTGATGTGATTCGTTAATGCCATATGTGGGACGTATAAAGGATTGATTTAAAGTTATTATAAATGATTTTATACTGTAATTATAACATACCTCTATATAATTATTATTTATTTCCATTAAAGTATGAGATAGAAATGAAATTAGCATTCATGCGTACGTACGGCTTACCGTCTCCATGAACGGTGCATTTCATTTCTTATCCCCAAATGTAATGTACTATTAAAAGTACATGTATATAATGGATATTTATAATGAATGATACATCTAAATGGTGAATATAATTCTTGAATTAAAATATACATACCTTTCATTTAATTTTAATTCCATTAATATGACAAAGAAATGAATGTAGCGTTCATGTGTACGTACGGCTTACCGTCTCCATGAACGGTGCATTTCATTTCTTACCTCTAAATGATTATGTAATATTATAAATACATGTATATTCTGGATATATATGATATATATGCTATCCAAATTAGGAATGTCATTTTGGATATAAAGAACCATTGATCACCCGAACAACATGTAATTGTAAGAAGTCCACTTTTGACTTAAGAACCAAATATCGAAAAAACAAGCATTATTAACTTAAATGGATACATAATGATTATAACATGGAAATAAGTGATATAAAAGGAATAATTAACTTTAAAAAGGTTCTTAATCAAGTAGAAATTAACTCAAGTTTATTATTCAGGACATTAAAGAACGATCGAGTCAAGTCAGACCCGAGGTAAGGGACTTCGTCTCAATCTCCTTTCATTGAGGCATATTTCATTTTATACACAACTATCTTTTATACGGTGTATAAAACCCTTTGAATTTTACTTTTATACAAAAGGAATCATTTTCTACGAAGTGTTTTACTAAACGGAAAAAAGGAATGTTTCTTTTAACGTATGCGGTGACAACGAACCTTTCCGCCGCTGTGAGTATTATTTGGTCTTTAGCTTCCTCAACAAGCTGTAATGTTTTTAAAATAAAATAAATACCATCTACTATTTTATGTATTTTGGTATTGAAAATGGTTTTGATAAAGGATTCTATTATTTCAATATATTTAAATGATATATTGTGATTGAAATGTGGAAATTTTATCATTCCTTTATATTGGTTTTATGTTTTATGATTTTATATTGGTACTTGGACATTTGAAGGGTGGTTACGTGATTAACCATATGACGGGTGGTGTCATGAATACTAGGACGGGTGGTTACATTAATACCTCCAATTCATTGGGTATGGAAGTCGGCCGTATGGCTATTCCATTATGTATGTATGGAAGTTCGCCGAATGTCTATTCAATTAATTGATAAGTGTGGAAGTCGACTGTATGGTTATTCCACATAAGTATGTTTTTGTCACAAGTAACCTTTATATGATTTGTGTTCTTTATATGGGTTTTATGGTAATCTTTTGGTTACAAAATGGTAAGTAATGATCTTTTATTCAATGATGAGTTTTTACTACTTCATAAAGGTGAAAAGTATTACATTGATAAAGTATTCATGGTTTACTTTTTGTTTTGATAAACTAACAGTTTTTATTCTTTGTGTATCCCTTACTGAGCTTTTTTTCTCACCCCAAGTTTCCTTGAAATTTTTTTCATAGGACATAATGTGGAATAGGGTCAAGTATGGGATCAAGGGAAAGTCAGGCTATCTAAAACATGGAACTAGACATGTTTTTTTAAGAGTTTTTATTTTATGGAAACATAGTATAAGTGTCTAATTTGTAATCTTTTGAGATGTAATGGTTATGATCTAATTCTCTAAAACACTAAACCCGAAAAGATCCTCAAGGTGTAATCATTTAATAACTCAAGATTAAGTAAGGTTTAATGCTGGGGCTTTATAGTTGGTATCAGAGGCCGGTTTAGACAACTTTATGAGTTAGAAAAGTGTAAAATTTTAAGTTAATTTGTTGTATGATTGAAATGATATAGCATTTGAAGATTACCATGTTGCTTCATCTAAGACATGTTTGTAAAGAATGGTTTTTCATAGAGGAAAAAGAACATCTTTTCTGGGAAGGCATACAGAGAGAAATGACCTTTCCAAATCAGTATCCTGAGATGGTCAGAATCAGAACTAAACAGTTTGTTGCATTGATGGCTCAGTTGACTCAGGTGAAAAATGTTGGTTGTTTTTCTTGATGATATTTTGGTGTTTTCTAATATTAAAGAGGAGCCTGAAAGTCATTTAAGGGTTATCTTTAAAACCTTAAAAGAAAAGAAACTGTATGGAAAATTCTGAAAGTGTAGGTTTTGGTTACAACAAATATCTTTCCTGGGTCACATTGTTTCAAAAGATGGTATAAAAGTTGATACTGTTAAACAAAAGTTGTTGTAGAATGGCCAAGACCCACAAATGTAACTGAGATCCGTAGTTTTCTTGGTTTGGCAGGTTACTACCGAAGGTTTGTTGAAAATTTTTCACGGTTATCGAGTCCAATGACTAAGCTAACTCGGAAGGGTGTCAAGTTCATCTGGACAAAAGAATGTGATGATTGTTTTCAGGAGTTGAAAATAAGGTTGGTGAATTCTCTAGTTTTGGCACTTCCTACTAGGGATGATGAGTTTGTTATATATAGTGATGCTTCGTTGAAGGGACTTGGTTGTGTCCTTATGCAGAATGATCAAGTAATTGCTTATGCTTCACATTAGTTGAAAACTCAGGAGGTAAATTAACCTACTCATGATTTGGAATTAGCTGCTGTTGTCTTTGCTTTAAAAATTTGGAGGCATCATTTGTATGGAGTAAATTGTGAAATATATACTGATCACAAAAGTTTAAAGTATATATTCACTCAAAAAGAATTGAACATGAGACAGAGGAGATGGATGGAATTAATCAAGGATTATGATTGTAAAATTCACTACCATCCGGGAAAATCAAATAAATTTGTTGATGCTTTGAGTCGAAAAAGTAATGGTTAATTAGAAATGTTGCGTTTGGAACGTGATCCTTTGGTTAAGGATTTGATGAACTTTGGAATAGAAGTTGTTGGTGCAGGATGTTCTTCTGTTTTGTTTTAGGTATCAGTGAAATCTTCTCTATCAGACAGAATCAAGAAAGCATAGAAGCAGGACAATGAGTTGCAGAAAAAGGTAGAGCTGGTTCATAAAGGTAAGTTGCCTAAATTCAACATTGATAATGATTGTGTTTTGAGGTTTGGGAAGAGATTATGGGTGCCTTGTGATTCACAGTTTAAGAATGAGTTGTTATGTGAGGCTCATAGTTCCCCGTTTTCAGTTCATCCTGGCAGTACTAAGATGTACATAGATCAGCGGGAGTATTACTGGTGGGTTGGGATGAAAAGGGATATTGCTGATTTTATTGTGAAGTGTTTGACTTGTCAGCAGGTTAAAGCAGAGTGGCAGTTACCGAAAGGGATGCTTCAGCCGTTACCAGTTCCAGAGTGGAAATGGGAAAATATATCCATGGATTTTGTCGTGGGATTACCGAAGACTTCTAGAGGTAATAATGCAATCTTGGTTATTGTTGATCGCTTGACCAAATCTTCTCATTTCCTTTCCATATGAGAAACTTTTTCCCTGGATCAACTTTCTGGTTTTTATTTTAAAGAGATAGTCAGGTTACATGGAGTTCCTCTCTCCATTGTGTCCGATCGCGATCCCAGGTTTCTTTCTAACTTTTGGAAAGGCCTTCAGAAGTCGTTGGGTACTGAATTAAATTTTAGTACAGCTTTTCATCCTCAATCAGATGGGCAGTCAGAACGAACAATTCAGACCTTGGAGGATATGCTACGAGCTTTATTGATGGATTATCAGGGATGCTGGGACGAACATCTTTCTTTGGTTGAGTTTTCTTATAATAACAGTTTTCATTCTAGTATACAGATGGCACCATTTGAGGCATTTTATGGGAAGCGGTGTCGAACTCTAGCATTTTGGGATGAAGTGGGTGAAAGGAAGCTGATGGGACTAGAATTGGTATAAGAGATGACAGAAAAGGTTAAGTTGATTCAGAAACACATGAGAACAGCTCATAGCAGGCAGAAGAGTTATGCGGATAACCGGAGGAAGGATCTATCTTTCGAGGTAGGTGATCATGTTTTTCTGAAGGTTTTTCCATGGAAAAGTGTGATGAGATTTGGTAAGAAAGGAAAGCCGAGTCCAAGGTTTATTGGACCATATGGAATTTTGGAGAGAGTTGGATCAGTTTCATACTGGGTGGCTTTACCTCCGAGTTTATCTCATGTACACAATGTTTTTCACGTTTCGATGTTGAGAAAGTGTATGCCAGATCCATCTCATGTTTTGCATCCAGAGGTAGTTCAGTTGGAAGATAACCTATCTTATGAGAAACAGCCGGTCTAGATTCTTGACCACAGGGAGAAAGTGTTACGGAATAAGGTGTTTAATCAGGTAAAGTTTTTGTGTAAAAACCACATGATGGAAGAGGCAACATGGGAATCTGAAAAATGCAATGAGGGATAAGTACCCCCATTTATTCGATGAGTAAATAAATTACAGGGACGCAATTTTCAAAAAGGGGAAAGGATGTAACATCCCAAGTAAGTAATGAATAATAGATATTTTTATCTATGTCTATTAATGAATTAGATAGTGTTTTAGAGGCTTAAAATGAAAATAAATCCAATCTTAAGCATGGAATACACTAATATTTTTAAAAGATTGTTTTTCTACCTTTTGATGGAAAACCATTTTTAAATCTACGTTTTGAAAATCTTATAAGCTATTTTTTTCAAAATAAACTTATTCTTCCTGATTGGGACATCAAAATTTACTTTGTGTGAATTTTTGGTATTTTTCAGACAATGTTCATTTTTTAATGAATAGTGAAAAATACTGCATTTTACATCAAAACTGCTTTTTAATCTAATTTATTTATATGATTAGAATATATTTTGAATTGTTTTTAAAGTGAAATTTGAATATATTTTTACCATTAAATCTAATATTGGTCGTTGGAATTAATTTCACATTGAAATCGGACTAAAACTAGTGTCAATCTTTTGATACTTATTATTTCATAAAAACATGCTATTTGTCATGACATCGGGAATTAATTATTAAATTAATTAATGTGACATATATGTTTTGAATTTTTTAAATTAGACTTCATTTTTGAATTCGGAATATCAAATATATCTTAGGGTGAATTTTTGGTATTTATCTGAAAAACATCAATTTTTGATGAATAGTGAAACCACTAAGTGGTACTTATAAAAACTGATTTTTCGTTTAAATGAAATTTTACCACTTATGTGTTTTGAATTTCAAAACTCCAAAATACATGGTTTTCATTAAGATGTAAAATGTGGTTCAATGGGATTAAAATAATTTTTTGGTGAATAGAAACTTATTAAGTTTTTAATCGCGATTAGAGGTAATTAGTGCAATTTAAGAAAAAAATGATATTATAATAAAATGTAAATACCTAGACACATGTCCTACCCTTACTGGATGTGTCATGGCCGACCATGAAATGCCATGGGTCAAATTGGGGACCCCATGGAGCCACTTTGGTTGGGAAATGACATAAATAACTTTTTATTTAATGTTAAAGTAAAAATGACACACACATGAAATGTTTTACTAAAAAAAAATTGACATGGGGTTATACAAGTCATTTATTTGACTATATGTATTCATTAATAAGTTAAAAATATTTCCTACATCATAGTTTTTTTATATAATTTTTAGACTTTAAATAAATTAAATTATTTATGACATCATGATGATGCAGCGAAGACCTCATTATTTAACGATTTAAATAAAATGGAATGATATTGTAAAATCTAAGACCTACACATAGAAAAACCTATTGTATGGGTGGATTTAGAACCTTTATCACCTTATACTAAAAAAAAATCAATGTGGGACCTCATAAATCCGAATACCATTTTAAAATAAAGTGACTTTTCTTTACCTTCCAAGAGTGCCCCTCCTCTCCTCTTATAAAAGGCCCCCACCTCTACCTCTTTACCCACACTCCAAAAGCCTTTGGCTCTGCCAAACATGGCCCATTTTGTCTCTCCACATCCCTCTCTTACTCCTTGAATCCTCACTTTGTGAAGATGTCTTTCCAAGGATGCCTTTGATCTCAAACCAAAGGGAGTTACCCGATTTTAAGGTAATGACTTCTTTTGAGTCCTTTTGTTTGATTTTCTTCTCCAACCCCCTAAAATATTTTTATTATTTTCTTTTGTAACAACTACAGTATCCTAAATATACTAGGATGTTTTTATACGAAGGATTAGAGCTACACTTACACACACCAACATCTAATGGTTAAAGAACCTACTGTTTCCGTGGATGGCGAATTTCTGCCTCCCGAAATGATGATTGTTCAACCTTCTTTTCACACCTTAAATTGTGGCTATTAAGATGACAGTATATTTATATATGATATATTATATGTTTATGTTTTCCTTATGCTTCTTTATTTTTCATTTTGGGCATACCTTTATGGTTTTCATTATGGGTAAACGCGATATCTTCATTTAAGGAAGTGCGGACTACCGCCCCCTCAAAGTGATATGATTCGTTAATGACATATGTGGGACGTATAAAGGATGGATTTAAAGCTATTATATATGATGTTATACTGGAATTATAATATACCTCTATATCATTATTATTTCTTTCCATTTAAGTATGAGATATAAATGAAAGTAGCGTTCATGCGTACGTACGGCTTACCGTCTCCATGAACGGTGCATTTCATTTCTTATCCCCAAATGTAATGTACTATTAAAAGTACATGTATATAATGGATATATATAATGAATGATATATTTAAATGATGAATATAATTCTGGAATTAAAATATACATACCTCTCATTTAATTTTAATTCCATTAATATGACAAAGAAATGAAAGTAGCGTTCATGCGTACGTACGGCTTACCGTCTCCATGAACGGTGCATTTCATTTCTTACCTCTAAATTATTATGTAATATTATAAATACATGTATATGTTGGATATATATGATATATATGATATCCAAATCAGGAATGTCATTCTAGATATAAAGAACCTTTGACCACCCGAATAACATGTAGTTGTAAGAAGTCCACTTTCGACTTAAGAACCAAATATCGACAAAACAAACATTATTAACTTAAATTGTTACATAATGATTATAACATGGAAATAAGTGATATAAAAGGAATAATTAACTTTTAAAAGGTTCCTAATCAAGTAGAAATTAACTCAAGTTTATTATTCAGGATGTTAAAGAATGATCGAGTCATGTCGGACCCGAGGTAAGGGACTTCGTCTCAATCACCTTTCATTGAGGCATATTTCATTTTATACACAACAATCTTTTATACGGTGTATAAAACCCTTTGAATTTTACTTTTACACAAAAGGACTCTTTTTCTATGAACCGTTTTACTAAATGACAAAAAGGAATGTTTCTTTTAACGTACGCGGTGACAACGACCTTTTCCGCCGCCGCGAGTATTATTTGGTCTTTGGATTCCTCAACAAGCCGTAATGTTTTTAAAATAAAATAATTACCATATACTCTATTATGTATTTTGGTATTTAAAATGGTTTTGATAAAGGATTCTATTATGTCAATATATTTAAATGATATATTGTGATTGAAATGTGGAAATGTTATCATTCCTTTATATTGGTTTTATGTTTTATAATTTTATATTGGTACTTGGACATTTGACGGGTGGTTACGTGATTAACCATATGACGGGTGGTGCCGTGAATACCAGGACGGGTGGTTATGTTATAACCTCCAATGCATTGGGTATGGAAGTTGGCCGTATGGCTATTCCATTAAGTATGTATGGAAGTTGGCCGAATGGGTATTCCATTAAGTGATATGTGTGGAAGTCTACCGTATGGTTATTCCACTTAAGTATGTTTATGTCCCAAGTTACCTTTATATGATACTCATTCCTTATATGGGTTTTATGGTAATATTTTGGTTACAAAAGGGTAAGTAATGATATTTTATTCAGTGAAGAGTTTTTACTACTTCATAAAGGTGAAAAGTATTACTTTGATAAAGTATTCATGGTTTACTTTTTGTTTTGATAAACTAACAGTTTTTATTCTTTGTGTATCCCTTACTGAGCTTTTTATATTCAACCCAATTTTCATTGAATTTTTTTTCACAGGACTTAATGTGGAATAGGGTCAAGGATGGGATCAATGGAAAGTCAGGCTATCTAAAACATGGAACTAGACATGTTTCTTTTTAAGAGTTTTTATTTTATGGAAACATATTATAAGTGTCTACTTTGTAATCTTTTGAGATGTAATAGTTATGATCTAATTCTCTAAAACTCTATCCTGAAAAGATCCTAAATGTGAATTATTCAATTAATTCAATATTAAGTAAGGTTTAAGGCCGGGGCCTTATACTTATATAATGAATATAGAATAGAAAAGATGAATTTTAAACATTATAATGAAATATATATATATATATCATTAATATAATCCAATAAATTTTATTCCTTATTTATTGGTATAAAATATACTGGGCCACATTTTTTTTTCTGGAAATCATTTCCTTTTATTTCAAAAAGTCTTTTACATTATTTAATAATTAATTTTCACCAATAATTAATTATATATACTTGTTTAAAACATATACCAATATTTAACTTATTCATAATGATACAAATCATTCTAATGACTAGGTTATAACTGTAACATTTAAATAATACTATTTTTTTTATTTTTAAGATCGATGTGGCATAACATGTATGCTATCAAACATAGTACTTATTTTTTAATAAACTCATGATGTAATATTACACCAGGTAGGAGGCTATAAGGTTCTACCATTTTATTGGTATCAATGAAAGATAAATGTTTTGTTAGGGTTTAAACCTTATAGGATTCCCAATTATGTATTCCAACCACATGTATATAGTTAATTAGATATGGAATGAATACTAGAGAGGTTTGGGATTATTACTAGTATGAAACCAATATATGGAAAATACAAGGAGCTTTTATACACATAGAATATAAGGAATACATGAATTGTATCGAATCAATGGGTATATATGATGAAACAAATTGAATTATCATGAATCATGCTATTTAGGAAAAGTGTGACATCATATGCTTGTCATATAATATAAAGGTTTCTATTGAGGCTATCAATATTGGACATTTGTGAGGTGTTCAATTTATCCAAGTCAACAAGAATCATGCAGCACAAAGTATAGGGTAAATATTTTATTGTGATATGATACGATGGGTCCATATAGTCTAATATCATGTAGTAAGGTTGTATGAAATGTACATCAGAATATTATATCTCGGGCTAGTAGTACCTCCCTACTTTTAATAATGATCCATCTTTATCATGCAATTGAAATAATCAAATAAAATCTTCAATCACATGTGTTTGATTCTCAGTTTAAGAAACAAAAATATTATAAGATCAATATTATTGAATTAGGGTACATGAAATGACATTGAGTAGGTATTTCACATTGGACTGTCCATTTCTACTTTCTCCAAACAATCCATAACTCAATTGGGAATGATATGGTTGGGGTGTACACTTTATTGGAGGTCCCTATTTGATATTTTTATATCTGTAAAGTGGTTAAAACTAGTTATTTAGGGGGTATTATGAATATGGATACCAAATTTTGATCATTGTGGTTAGTGATCTGATTGAATGTATTCAGGGAATCCATGGGTAGTTTCCCAAATCTAAGAATATGTTGAAACACATATAGAGTGTTTAAACATAAAAATTGTGCGGAATTAAAGAGGATTTTCTCGACTCAAATATCATGATGAAACCAAAATAATTATCTCAACTCAAATTATATAGGGGGCCTAAAGATGAAATCTGACTTAAGGTTCTAAAATGGTGGTACACATTAATAACTGACTAGATGTACCAAATCCTACCAGTGACATAGGTGAAGGTAGAGAGACATAGGGGCCATGAACTTAGAGGATTCTATTTTGAATATAACATAACTAGTTTGTCACGTGAGGAACATTTTTCAAGGGAAGAAAAATTAGTGATATACTAGGGGTTTGAGGGATGAACCCATATAATACAGAACTTTTGAACAAGGATGTATAAGGTGTTGAAATAGTGGGTTCCCTAGACCCAACTATTTCGTGATTTTGATTACCATATCGTGTATACAGTTATCTATGCATAATGTCATCATAAAATTATAGTGTAGACTATTCTGCATCCACTATTGAAATCTTCATGTCCAAAGTTTAATTGTCATATCGAAAGGTTATAGCAATTCTCAGGCTATAATGAGAACATCTAGATACTATGTCATTAATATTAAATATATGTTCTATAGTCTAGACACATCTTACTGATTGACATAGTAGATGTTTCACTACCAGGTACTGGGGGATCATAAGCATTGAGACTTCTTCTCAAGAAGTTCACACTTGGTGATCTCTAGTAGTGAGATCACGAGGACTGGCCGACCAATAGGAGCACCACATGTTTTGGGTGTCATTTGATGTTCCTATCTATGATCATGTGTAATGGTCTATAAATTTGAGATCATTACCAATGTATGTCACTTGATTATGTACTTTGATGCAAGACGAAAACCATGGCGATGAAGTCGTGGAGAGGTTGTTTGTGTCTGGTGCGTCATTGGATGGATGGCATTGGTAGAATGGTCTAGAAAGTATTTGTCACATCTAGATTATGGAGGTAATATATCTCTGGCCATGTTTCTATGGATGAGAGTACCTTTATAAGACCATAGCCATGACAATCAAGGGTAAATCCATCCAGTTAAATCAACAAACTATAAAGAAAGAAAAGGGAGATGAAACGTGAGTGCGTCCTTCTTTATGAGATATTACAGACAAATAGTTTATATTACGTAGTGTGTGTTCATAGGTTGGTTGTCCCAGTTGTGATAATCCTTATTTCTTCTGGAGACATGATGGGTTGCTAGACCCCCCTCTTGGCATGTGAATACTATTCAAGTCTGTCGAAATGAGGGACTAGAGGGTCACACACAATAGCGTATTCAAGATTCTACCATATTCAGTTGAATAAGAGTTTTGGACCTAGTGGGCCCCACCACTGGGGTTCAAGATTTTTCAAACGTTAAATGATCACCAACACAATAAATAATTTCATTTTATTCGAGTTTAGAATAATCAGTATTGAATTTATTTATTAAATGTATTTAGGATTTTTATGTAAATACATGAAAACTATTAGTTGATGAATATTAAATTCTTCAGGGTTCAATTAATATTTATGGAATCGATTTGTCGAGTAAATGACTTAATTATTATCATGAAATATATTTTAATATATTACAAGTAAGTGATAATAATATTTATGACATAGTTTAGTAGTCATAAAATGTCATTGATAGTGCATTAAGTATTCAGGGCCAACGAAGTAATACCGTGAATTTTTATTTATGCACTATAAAGGGAAGAAGATGGGCATTTGCCAAACATTTTTCAGGGAGATTTTATCTCCTCTCCTCTCTCCCACACTCTAGAGTGAGATGCTCTGGATCCAAGAAGCTTGGATGGAGATCTCTCTCGGGCATCTCTATCAAAATGATGCAGTGATTGTTGGAACATCGAAGGCATCATCTGTATTCCGTGCTAGCACCCGGACCATGAGGAATGAAACTACCATGTATTCCTTGAAGCCTGTGTGGATGATCTAGAGGAATTTAGCTTCGTATTCTACGGTCAATGATCGCCAATGATGAGCAGATGTCATGCGCGGCTTCAGATTTAAACTAGGTATTTTTACGGTTTATTTTGGCTAAAAACCCTTCACACGTGGTCCTTGACAATGAACGGGTTGCTCTACACTGACGTAAACAAGTTCACATCGAACGTTAGAGGAATTTTTTTAAAAAACCCACCTGTTTTTGTCTTCCGATACACGACATGTTCCAACAATTTGTATCAGAGGGATTGCGTGTTGATTTTGTGCCATGAAAAATTTAATTTGCATTAAAATATAAAGAGGGAGGCGATACGGTCCAAACACCACAAACAAAATCTGAATAAGTTTTTGGATGTCCAGTAATTGGACATTCAATGTTATTAATTCAGATTGGAAAAATTGTGGATCACCAGAATATTATTTTATAGTGATTTAAATAATTTTTATTATTATAATAAATTAATAATAATAATAATAATGGTTTTATCTTAATATTAATTTTATTATCATAAATTTTATTATAATAATATTTTAATAATATTATTAATTTATAAAACCTGAATAGGCTTTTGAAATTTTACATAGGTAAGTATTTAAAAAAGGGATAATAAAAACTTCCAAAGTCAAGTTGGGTGGACCTGCTTTTGGAGGTTCACTGAGAGAAACCAAAAATATGAAAATAGGAGACCCAATCAGGTCTCCCTCAAGCAGTGCAGCTGCCACGAGGGTCGCCTCCTCCCCCGGCCAGGCCGAGGCCAACTCCTAGAACCCGGCCCACAGGCTGCCACACCCTTCCACCTGCGCTTGGTCTCCCTACTAAAGCCACCTCCTATGCTGGTTCTTCCCCACGAAGCCATGATGCACATGCCTGAAATCCCTCTCTATCCCCTTCGTTGATTCGCTGCAACCCTATGTGCAGCGGGCCTGGTGAAAATCAGGCCGTCTGTGATCTTCTATTCCTACTGCAGTGGTGCCTCCTCTATGAAGTAGACACAATGGGATGTCATCTGGCCGCCCCACCAACTTGATGTGCGAAGCCGGCCAGGCTGTTCCCAACCTCACCCACTCCAGCCATCCTCGACCTCTTCTAGCATCCCACTTGTTCCCCGCTAGACTAGTCGGTAATCCCAGGTCGCCACCAACGTGCCTCAGCTCCTTCTGGCACTCCTATCGGCAGCAGAAAGTGTTGTCCGACTAGCTCCCTCAATGGGCATACCACTTAGCCCCATCACACCGCTCTGCTCGCCTCTCAGGCAGTATCCATCCACCCGTCCACCACCTCTACCTGGTTTTATGGACCGACCTCTTCCATTATGCAGAGTGGCACGCCACTCCGCTCAAGGCCGGTGCTGCACTGAGGCCACCACCACCACCGCATGGATGATTTCTTTCCAGCTCAAGGTGCCCAACACCACATGCCGATGCCGCACTCCGTGAGCCCCCTAGCTGCGCTGTCCTCTTGGGTGAGGTAATCCCTTGGTGATCCACTTAAAATAGACCAGCCTCGAAACAGGCATTGAACGATCTACCCAACCCAGAATGGGCTTGGGAAGACCATACCATCTCATAAATCTCCTATAAGAGGCTGGTACAACTAAGAGTGGGCTTGCGTAGGTTCACCCCAACCCACACATGCCCTGCTCAAAATTATATGAGCCCAAGTGATTTAATTTAATCATATATTAATTAAAACAATTAATTTAGTTACAGTTGATAATTAAATAAATTAAATAGTAATTTTAGTTATTAAAATTTAATTCTGGCATAATTAATTTATTTTTGTGTTTGATAAAATTAATTATATAAATTAAATTTTAGATTTACAAGTAAATTTATTAACTGGGAATGAAAGACGTTATGTTGAATTAATAACACGAGTGAATTTTTTTAATTCATTGCCCCCCATGTTTGCTTTTAATGAAAGTTTAATTTTTAATTTTCATTTATTGAATATATACGAGATTAATGCGTATATCTCTGATCATGAGCTAAGGCCGACCTATGCATGATTGGGGTGTTTTTATTTATATATTTATTTATTACAATATTTTGGTAATAATTGGTTTAATTAAATAAAAATGTTATCTGTGTGTCGTCTCAGAGTCGTTTTAAGTATAAAGGCATGCACACCCATTCTCGGAGTTATAAATTTATACCCCAAGACCCCCATGCCTGCATGCGAGTACTACTGTATAATGACCAGATGAGCCTTGATGCACTTCACGCCAAGTGACAATGACGCACCAAACATGAGTTAGTTGCATTGGATGAACATAAAATGTTTTTTATGTTGCATGTCACACGACTAAAGGTACTTACCCCTAGGGTTTGGTCTGATCTGTTATTCACTCAATGGATCAGAATATAGTACCAGCTCCTAATCAGGTTTTTCATTTTATTTTTTCATTGTTTATTTTTTTTTGTGAATGTGTAGTTAGAGTGTGGTCACATAGAAAAATAATAAACAATCATGCAAGATAAAATGAACACGTGACGCAATCAAATTTCAATTTCTTGCACTATCAATTCGTGTGTGATCAAATAGTACATGTTTATAAAAAGAGAAAATGGTTTCTTTCATTACACTAAAAAATAATAAAACCCTCAAAATATATAGAGGACTCCTAGAATCTGAAAAAATAGTGGCAGACATAAAATGATTTAAGTAATTAATAAAAAATGTCAAAATAGTAATCCAAATAAAAGGAACTCATCTACTAAAATTTATTTTTTTAGAAAAATGGAATTTTCTACCACATATTTAAAATGCGATAAATAATGGACAAAGTAAATTTCCACACTGACATGAGTATCCATGAATAGTACATGCATGTGCGCATTGTACTATGATATTGGAAACTCAAGGTGTCAGTGTCCCCAACACTGTTAAACTACCTCATGAAGCGAGAGTGAAATTTTCTTACAGGACACTAATGTAAAAATCATATGATAGTTATATCATTATTCTTTCATCAACATCTGGTGTCAGTTATGGTCACTACACCAAGGCATAGATGATATAAAATGAAGTGTCATCCTCGAGATGTTTGGAAGTATAAAGTGAAGAAATGATAAGAATAAGGATAAGTTTACACCAGCATGTTTAAATTAAAAGATAGGTAATGATCATTAAATGTTATTTTCACCGTATTACTCAAGTATTGTTTTATGTTACAAAATGAACAAGTATTGAGTAAATTCTTCATTACTAATTTATGTATGGTTCTCCATGTGAATAAGAATTAAAGACAATTAAGCTTTAATTCTTATGGCAGATAAATTGAAAGACAATGTGAAAAAGTCAAAGGCATTTAATGCCAATGACATATTCACAACATCCTTCAATCAATGAGGTATTAATAGATGTTATTTTCATTGAATATTATAAAATAATACAATGGAATTTAAAAAGTAATAACATGATTTAAAATAGAAAGTTGTTGCTTCTACATCAGGAGTATTTATCAATTTATTCATTCCCCTTTTCTACCTAGGTATTAAATACAATATGCTTGTAGCATATGTGTATTCTAATATGATAAACATGTTAGTATATAAACCTTACAAGAAGTCAGGTGTATTCTCCAAGTGGCTGTGAAAGGATGATACCTAGGATAGCGGTGAGAAATACACGACTTATTTAATTTCCATTTGAACGATTCATGTTGATCTATTGTTGAGTATACCCACAAACATTAATCTCATGTTTCCTTGGATGCAAGGAGACATTCTTTCAGATTCTCAAATGAATGTTGTATTTGGTAAAATCAATCACTAGTTTTGTAATAAATGAATCATATGCAATTAGTGATGAATCTAAATTTAAGAATTATACCAAGTTGTGACAGGATAATTCTTTGTCATGTAATACTAAAAATAGATATCATGAATATAGCAAGTGTTATATTTAGGCTCATCACAGCTAAATACTTTTTGTGTTATTGATGTCTTAAATTTTGAAAAGGGATACTTTAGAAATAAAGGTACGTCATAATGCTTTTAGAAATAGTTCAACATGTAAGAATGAACTGTTCCAAGTATAATCTAGAGGTATATATGCTTCATAATATTCCTTTAATAATTAAGGAATAACAAAGTGAAGTATTTTCATGGTCAGGAGATATGAGTTGCTTCGGGTTGGGATTCAGAAGAATATCTCGACCAAGAATTCATCAATCATGATAATGTAGTGTGGAGTAATTCCATAACACACATTAACTTATTGAAATCATGACATTGATGTTAATGGGGAGGATTTATGATCATGTCTTATATATCAACATTGACCAATAAACATATATCGTAGAGCAATTCCTAAACACATATGTTATACATCATGATTTTGATGTAATTAAAATGAATGTTGAAACTAGCATAAACCTCCATTATATTTCATGAAATGCGTTGAAAATAACAACGATATCCCACAACCATATGCCAACTATAATGAAAAATGGATATAATACAAGTCATAGTATGATAGAATTCCATTATTTCATAAGGACATGAGTTTGAATGCAAATGGTTTGTTCCGATACAAACAAACTTGCATCAAGATAAACACATTGTGCATCTAAGGTACTTATCCTAATGATTTCATATGATATTACATATATCTCTAAGATAGAATAGTTTTAGTTAATTAAGGGACTACATATCTATATAAGGGTGAACATCTCTATTACTAATAGTGGGAGCTATATTGAGTTGTGTTTAGTCAAGGCCCATGATGCACAAAATAGTTGGGATATGAACTAGTTCCACAAGCGCATGTGGAATAATGTTTGTTCTAGAGACACATACTGTGTAGTAAGGATAAAACCATGGTGATGGTTTTTATATTCACTACAGTCAGTGGTTTATTATTCTATGTGAATAATATTTCCTACAATTAAGAAGTATATGGAAATTAGCTAAAATTGATAGCACAAACTAATATTCAATTAATGCATTCCATGTATCTATGTGAAAAGGGGATATTATTATGAATATTGTAGTTGGTATTCATGTGAGTTGATACATGGATGGTATGAGCATGGTACCAATAAGGCTTGAATGATTTGACCGAGTCATAATTCCTAAATATATTAGAACTTTAATTATCATAGATAATATATATGATCAATTTATTTTGCATTGGATGTCATGAACACCAATCGTGTATGGTGTCTATAGGACACAACAAAAAAGGGATGGTCATGTCACAGAATGCTAATAATGATTTCAAGTTACAGAAATTCGTATTAGGATTAATGTAAGAAACATGATCATAGAATATACATTTAAAACAAATGTTTTCCATGTGTCTACCATAGGATAGTGGGAGAATTAAGGTTTTACAACTAGAAATATGTTTGGAAACATATAGAAAATGGACATTGGTCTCACCATTAGTTGAGACCAATTTGAAATTTATTCTCCAGTGATTGACATAATGTAGTGACCTGAGTTCTTGATAACGGGATCTATAGATGTAGATCTATAGGTTTCTTTGTCTTAATCAATCGAAAAAATAGTGACATTGTATTGAAAAATACAAGTTGGAACAATTCAAGAGATGAATTGTTTCCTATGACACAAGGCATAATCTCTCCATGTTGACATGTCCGTGACATCGGAAGAGATAAAAATGGTGAGTTGAAAGCCATACGTTGGAACGATGGTTCAATCACGAATGCTATGATATGTACCAAAATTGACATTGCCAATGTATATTTCACAATAGGAGAATATTAGTTATATAAAGGGGAACTGCAAGGGATGTAGTCAAAGCAATATAATTGTACATTGTTAAGTACAAAAGATATGTACCTGGTAAGTGGAGAATAAAGTGTACTAGTTTTCATGGATAAAATCTAGTATTATAGGGAACAAGTGGTCTACTATTTCAGTTAGAGACGATGAGCAAGACAACTCATATAATCCAGTGGAATCCATACCTACAAACTACATTGTAGCTTCTTAGGCAGCTAAGAAGCAGATATGAAAAAAACTATTCTAGTTCATGAAATCTCACCTGGTGAGAAACGTATTATCATAATATAAATTATGACATTCTTACTAGCCAATATTTCAAGCTATGATAGTGGAAAAAACATGAGATATACTAGGGATACCATCTCCTGAGTATTTTTACTCAAAGAGACGAGGTCACTATAAAAAATAGCCACATGGGGGAACCATGGCACACCCAGTAGCTGAAGCCATTACTCAGAAAAAAATGATGTTAATCATGTGAGTGGCTAATAGGTTTGGTTAGCATATTAGCTCTAGTACAAGTGAGAGTGTTGAAATAGTCGCTACCCTAGACTTTAGTATTCAGTTATTTTGATTACCATATTGTGTATATAGCTAGAAATGCATTCTATCATCTTACCATTATAGTGTATACTATTCTTCATCCACTATTGAAATGGTAATGTCGAAATATTAATTGTCGCATTGAATGTTTATAGCAGTTCCCAGGAAATAATGAGAACCTCTAAATAATATGACATTAATCTTAAATATATGTTATATAGTCTAGATACATCTTACTTATTGGACATAGTATATGTTGGAAAATCTGATACTAGGGGCTCATAAGCATTAACACATCTTCTCATGAAGTTCGCACATGGTGATCTCTAGTAGTGAGATCATGAGTACTGACCCGCTAATAGGAACACCACATGTTTCGGGTGTCATTGGATGATCCTATATACGATCTGGTGTAATGGTCTCCCGACTTGAGATCATTAACAATGTATGTCACTTGATTACATACATTGATTCAAGAGAAAATAAATGGAGATGAAGTCATGGCGAGGTAGCTTGTGTCAGGTGCATCGTTGGGGGAAGGGAATTCGTTGAATGGTCATGAAAGGATTGGTCGCTTCCAAGTTATGGAAGTAATATATCTTAGGATATGTTCATATGGATGGAAGCACCTTTATAATACAATGGTCATGGATGTCAAGGGTAAGACCGTCTACATAAATCATCAAACTATAAACAACGAAAAGGGCGATGACACATGAGTGCGTCCAGCCTTATGAGATATTACAGAGAAAGAGATTATATTAAACAGTGTGTGCTCATAGGGTGATTCTCTATACTGTGACAATACTTATTACTTCATGGGCCATGATGGGTTTCTAGATACCGCTCTTGGTCTGTGAATACTATTCGAGGCTGTCGAAATAAGGGCCTTGAGGGTCATACACAATAGCGTATTCAAAAATCTGCTCTATTCAGTTGAATATGAGTTTTGGACATGGTGGGCCCCGCCACATCGGACTGAGGTTTGTCAAAACATAAACAATCACCAATGTAATAAAATAAATTCATATTATTTGAGTTTAGAATATTGTGTATTGAATTTAATTTTTAAATTTATTTTCGAGTATTAATTAAATACATAGAAAACTATTAATTGAAGAATATTAAATTATTCAATGTTCAATTAATATTTATGGATGCGAAAATTCAAGTTAATGACTTAATTATTATCATGTAATATATTTTAATATATTAAAAGTAAGTGATAATAATATTTATGACTCAGTTTAGTAGTAATAAAATGTCGTTGATAGTGCATTTAGTATTAGGGGTCGGTGAGGCGATACATGGTATTTTTATTTAAGAACAATAAATAGAAGAGGAGGGGCTTTTTCCAAACATTATTCATGGAGATTATATCTCATATCCTCTCTCCCACACTCTAGAGAGAGATTATCTGCATCCAAGGAGCTTGGATGGAGCTCTCTCTCAGGCATCACTACCGAAGTGATGTAGTGATCATTGGAACATCGAAGGCATTATCAGTATTCCGCACTTGCACCTGGACTATGTTGAAATACGATCTCGAGGATTCCTTGAAGCATGTGTGGAAAATCTAGAGGAATGCGTATTCGAATTCTTTTATAAGTGATAACCAACGACGAGCAGAAGTCGTGTGCAACTTCAGATTTCAACCAGGTGTTTTTATGGTTTATTTTGTGCATAAAACCCTTCATGCGTGGTCCATGGCTTTGACTGGGTTTCTCTTCACTGACGCCGACAGGTTCATGTCGAAAGTCGGTGGATTTTTTTTAAAAACCCAAAATGTTTGGGGCTTCCACTCCATGCCCGCTTCCAACAAAAGGGATACCTTTTAGGGCTGTCTGTATAGTGGCCCCACATAGTGCATCTGTGTTAGAATGTTTTTTAGGGTATTCCACATAGTGGAAGAACATAGTGAATCCATGTAGTTACATTAACTTCGGACATTCATCATAGCACCTATTTAGAAAAGTATGTTTGTTGGAGTTTCAACATAGAACATACTCATATGAGAATCCATGTAATGGGGCATGTATAAGGATGAAAAAAAGAGTAATGGTATATTGGTAGCTATGTTGGGAACACATTAAATTTCCTGAAATATGTTTATAGGGATATAGATTTCATAAGGTGGGATTAATATATAGGCCCCTTGGATAAGTCTGGATATTGGGATCTAACAGAGCAGAGATTATGAAGAAGCTCTATGATATATTGTCTTGATTCATCCCTAGTTGAAAAAGTTTTCTCTATTACACTCTTTGTATAGGATTCCTATCATTCTATCCCTTATTCATGGAAAGAGGTATCATTTATTTTTAGTTGACTAATTCTTTGAAAATTTATCATATGAAATAACCAAATGGTTTTAAGGAAGAATGATACCACATAATGATCCCATCAGCCAAACATGAATGAATTCCTTTCATGAAGGGAGAACGTGATGACATATGATATATACCACCTATCCATGAAAAATATATATTCTAAAATGGGAGTACCAGACTCTGAACCAAGAGTGTGAATGAAAAATAACTCTTTGTTATTATAGGGAAATGAATGATTAGGAGATGTGTTTATATCCATGATGGTATTAGGTTATCATGAAGGGAGTTGGCATGCTTATTGAATTTTTTATTTTCTTAAATAGATCCTTATATAAAAAGATAATGTCATTCAATAATAATGTATATTTTAAATCTATGTGTATTCACATCATATCCTTTGTTTTATGAGTTTAAAAAGATCACATAAGAACCTCAAAATGTGTTATTTGTCATCATCCATCTTTTTATAAGAAATTGTATAAATTCATCTCCTACTTCTGGAGGGTGGTTCTTACAACCATGCCACAAAATTGAGTAATTATTTTTATGAATAATTATCTACTGGTGTATGAGTAGTCCTACGATACATTGAAACCCATTTTTAATTATACCTGAAGTGATATATGGTTCTTATCAAACATAAATTATGTTTTCTTAGTGAGGATTTCATTATGATTGTGGAAGAAAATTTAATGGCACAATTTTTTCAATGGAATCAACCATTTATAATTCCCTTAATACAAAGAGTTGTAACATACGATAATATAGTTCATTGTTCTTATCTTTTACTAAATTTTTTCCAAAAAAACTTATATAACCATTGAGAATATATTAATGGAAAATAATGATATAAAACAATGTATTATATTTATTTTCCATTTTTAATTTATGATGTGGTTATTAGGTAGAAATATTCAAAAAAATTAAGTGTATATACCTTTTATTACCAATATATTTCTGCTAATTATAAGGGAATAATACATCCTATAATTTTCATATTCTAACATTATCCCAAATTTTTTCTATGTTAATACATTTTCAACTGTCATTAATATATTAATTAAATTACTAACCAAAACCCTTTATTCAAAAAACTAGATTCCCAATTTAATATTTTCATATTAATACTTTTCTTGAATAGCCATACATGTCATTGTTATCATACAATGTTTAGATAAAATTAACTTATATGATAAATACACAAAATTAATACTTAACTGTAATATTCATGAAATTGATACCATTTTACCAAACTTAATGACACCCACATTACCAACAATAAAACCCAAAAAGTTATAACAATGTGTAGAATCCATTTTTAACTCTCTTCGACCCCACACCAACTTTACTTAGAAATATATTATAATGTCATTTTAGATATTACATGAGAATGAAATAATAAAGTACGTTCATGTTTAGTTTTTTGAAAATATTTTCATGATCATTAAAAAATATCTTGTTCTATATTCATTACAAAACAATTATGATAATCATTCATTTAAAAGGAAAAAACTATATTATTCTCCCAACCAATATGATATTCGAATATGTAATTAGAATTCTGATTGAACTCTACCTATTTAAATTTCCAAATATTTGACTATCTATATATGAATAAGTATTATCATTTTTTAGTTTTAATAAATAAAAATTATGTCTCTAATGAATTAATTAAGAATAATACACATGGTGATGAAAATATATTATTCTATAACCATTAACAACAATGTTTAGAAAATTAAACAAAATATTTATCATGGTATTCCATATATAATTAACACATAAACTCAAAATAAAAGCACATATCATTAGAAAAATCACATCCCTTATGATTCACTAATAAAATATTCAACTAAATAGTTAATATCATATATCATAGTGGAATATAATTCAGTATCATAAACTAATTATTGAAAATTATTTTAAAATTAACCCTTTTGTGTATCATAAATATTTCATAGAAGTGATTTAACATTCAAATATCATAAACCCCCTAAATCCTCCAAAAAAATCTAGAGAACAAATATAATCTTGTATACTAGATAATGAACTATAAGAATGATGAAATATAAAATTAGAAAATGTAATTTTTTATAATAACAAACTCATTTTAACCAATACTAATGAAAATTATTACCTTACCCCTTCATAAATATTTATCATACATCACAACATGTAAATTTTTTTCAAACTCAAAATATAATCCTAAAATATTATATCAAGATCAACTAATGTTTTAAATTGAAAACGTATAACAATATGGGTTTTAAATTAAATAATTATTCTCCAATTAATCTAAAACATACTGTATCTCACAAATATTTTTAGCCTTATTCTAGATATTTCAATTTCATTCATCCCCAAATTATATATACAATTAAATTTGTAATAACATAAAATAATTAGGTTTTAAGAACTATTACATTTCCAATTTTTTATTACACCCATCCTTTAATATGAAGGTCACTCATTGACCATATTAATCATTGTATAACCAATATTGAATTTTACATTACCTATATTTGAATATAATTCAACTAAAAATGAAATATCAATATTCTAATTGAAACTAATATTAATTTACATATCCATCTACATATTTTTATCATAAAATTGTCATATTATTTTCCAAAAAACAATAATTATATTTCAGTAATTAATTTCTTATAAATCACTATATAATCCTAAAAATAATAACAAAACTTTTATGTGTGAATCCCATTTTTGTGATTTTCATTGAGTATGTGAGGGTGAATTAGTGAATACAAATAATATTTTTCTCCTTTATGATCCAAATTTTAAATTCATAAAAAACAATAATCACTTTTAGATGATAAATTTAATTTAGGTTCTCATAATTTATTTACTACAGTGTGGAACTAATAAAACCATCAATGAAAATTTTACTTTTATAAAATGATTAAATTTTAGGTGAAGGAAATAATATATGTTATTAGTAATTTAAATATAAAAATTTAATATTGTTATCATATAAATAAATTTATATAAGTTATTATTATTATCCCTTTTTTATGATGATGTTTTCATCCATTCCATCCTTGAAATCCACCCATGAAATTTGACTTCTGGGAACATTATTACAATAAGAACTCTAAAATAATTGTTATGAAGAAAGAAAAAAATTCCAAGGATAATGTTCTAGAAAATTTATTGTTCATTAGAGTGTGGAAAACTGAATCATTTTTATTGGAACTAAATTAATTTCTATCTTGATTTTACACAATTTTCTTATAAAAAAAATTTAATATCTAATTCCTCATGAAACCACTTCAACGGTGATAGATATTTGCGTTAAAATAATATTATGGAATTATACAAACACTCTATATATTATTTTCATTGAATTATTATCCAAATTAGATGTATCACACCCCCTTATAGGCTATAAAAAATATGAAAAATTAATTTATATGCCATTTATATTTCCATCCTTTCCTATATAAATAAAAGAACTATTTGGTTTATTTAATTTTAATTTATTTTATTCACCATTTCATTGATACCTATCTCACATTTACTTCTATATATAATTGCTTTAATTATAGTCATATAATTAAAAATAATTTAAAAATGATTATTTTTGATGTCATTCATGAATATATATTATATATACTATCATACAAATTTAAATTATGTTATATAAATATTCAGTAAGGTTGGTTGAAAAAGTGAGAAAAATTACGTTATCTTTTTTAATTGAAGAAACCCCACCAATAGTTATTTCGAAAGAAACAATAAATATTAATTCATTCATTCTTCATTAATACTATATTAAAAAAAATTGAATATATTATTTCTGTAACCACATTAAATAATAATGTCAATAACAAAGATAACAATAATTTTCAAGGATAATCATTAAATATATATGCTTACACAAATGGGGTGATCTCAGGAACCCATGATCACACAATTTATAATAATAACTAATGAAATAAGGATTATGGTTTTTATATGAAAATTTATTATAATAATATTTTTCCCAAATATTATATCATTATCTTAGAGAATAAACATATAGTCTTAATCACAAAAACATTATATTTCTTTAAAGTTTTGTAATATACTCTAATTTTATTAACAAGAGAAGTCACCCAAAATCAATTATATAAAAAACGATTCTTCTATAAAACACTGATAAAAATATAATTATGAAAATCCAACATCTTCATCCCCTATATATATAGATTATACCTAATAGGGAAATACCCTAATCGTAAAAAAATTTCTTTATATCAAAACATTTACCATTAAATCCACTAACATCTATGATAAGGCCTACAAAATTCAAATCAATGTCTTGAAACTTCATTAACTGAATTTTAAATGGTAATAATAACTTATTTTAACTATTAGATACCTAATTATATATTTTCTAAATATCAAGCTCACTAAATTAGGAAACACACCACATAAACCTCTAACAAAAACTAATTTACTTAATTTCATAATTCAAATCAAAAAAAAAACACAAATAATCTATAATAAAAAAACTTCTACCATAATGTTAGAAATTAGATGACATAATTTCCTCAAATCCCCTTATAAAATGTTTTTCGTTTTATAGGGTTTAGTATTAGTAGTCTAATGTTTCATCATTCTGTTAACATAATCTAAAATATATATATTCACATTTTATTTTAATAACCATAAAACCCAAAATTGTCACAATCAAAATACCACTATGTAAAACATATTCATAACCTAGAATATGTCAATAAAACAACAATTATCATGTATGAAACTATAAATTTATTTATAATATTCTGTATATTTTTTGGAAATTCATGACTGATGAAACATTAGTGGAATCCACTAGTACCATTATTGTCAAAAAGTATTATTGAGATTATATATTTGGATAAGCATATACCTTATAATTATCCTATTATTTCAATTATATTTTTAATATTCTCAAATTATCAGTCATAAAATATTGGTGAATGTGAATATTCTATTGAAATGAAATTTTCATAAAAAAACACATAATTCAACATGTTTTTCTCCAAAATTGATAACAATATAAAATATCACAAATTACTTAAAACACTTCATCAACATTCTACTATTTACTTTCTATTTTCAATCATTCAATATACCTCTAATTTAAATAATTTTCTCTCTTTATTATTTATGAGGTTTTATTTTATAAATTATAATCCTACATCATCATACTGAAATTATAAAATGAAATTGAATAGTTATAATCTCAATGATTTATCATAACAAACCAAATTCACAAACACATCTATGATATTATTATTTATATTTAAAATAATACCATCATATATGATAATAATAAAAAACTCATATACTGATATTTTTTTAACATTTCACATATAAAGGACACACATACACTGAAATAATAGATTTTATCTTTTAATTTGGTCTCGCTGAATTTAAAATAAATATTTCAAAAAATGTGTCAATTTGGGGGGAAAAATATACCATGTATTAATGTATTTATCACCCCCTTAGACCATAATGATCAAAACGTAAAATATAAGGGGATATAACACCATACCGTTTCATTTTTCAACAAGAGGTTTTACTCCTACCCTCAATCTCGAAATTTGAAATACTTCCCTCAGCAATAGTGTGGTAATGATAAATAACACTGGCATCTTGGTAGGAAAATATATATATTAAATAATATTACTTAAACCTTATTATCAGTTATCATGCCCAGAAAACAGTTTTAAGACATTTATGATTAATTCACACATCACAGTTTAATTTGATAAAAAATAGATGAGTTAGATGTTTTACTCGATATTATCCAAATATGATTCAATTATATATGACCATTAAAAATATTTTGATATAATCATATATCCGTAATAATGGATGAATAGATTTTTTTTTTCAATTTTCCTCACTTTATATGGTGAAATAATCATCTTTAGTAAGTTTATAATAATAAAAATGAATATATTGTAAAAATAAAATTCTAGAACGTTTTCTAACTAATTCTTCATTAATTTAATCATCATTAATGGTTTTAATTATTTTTCAAACCCATTAATTGAGTGTTCTATGTTATTCACTATAGAACATTCAATAATATTTATGAATTCACTCTTCCTATAGTGATCTCTCATACCAATTTCTCAATATCTAATGAAAATCAAATAAAATCATCTATGATAAAACTTTCCCATATTATCACACTTCATATTATTGGTTAAACTATTTTTCCAAGATAATTAGGAGGCTGAATGGTCAAAAAAGGAAAAAATTAACATCATTTACAATTTAAAATAATTACTATAGTAATTATAACTATACATTTGAAAATAAAAATTATTGCATGTATTATTATATTGGTTCAGTTCGATGTGATTCTACATCCACTACTCACACACTCAACATTAGATTGTGGTGCCCACTATAATGTGTCTCAAATTTTTATGGGGATTTATAACCCATTTAAATAAAAAATATCATACATTTTGACACTTTTGAATTTCAATTTCCATTTCCAACATACTATAATTGAGAACTAAAAATTATTTGTGTAAAAGAAGTCCAATAACCATGCCAATTTTCTAACCATGTCCATAATTAGCCTATATACATGGTCAAAACCTACCCATTAATAATAGTCAGAACCTAAATGGACTATATTCAACATCAACATCTAAAAGTGGATATATTACAACTTTTTTCATTTTCTCATTTTTTGAGAAGACACAAGAAAGATAATAACTTTATGTGATACCACCAAGAAATTTTGGGTAGAAAATAAATGCCATTTGATAAGGTGGACATTAGGGGATGATTTCCCAAAAGAACCATAATATCCTATAAAGTAGTATTCAACCACTAAGAGACTCAAAATGATAAATGATAATTGAAAAAAATTATAAAATTAAATATAAGAACAAAAATGACATCAAAGTAAAATGTAATGATAAACGAGAGAGAAGGTATATAACTGAAAATAGAAATCCATTGGAACCAATGTGGAACCATCCCATTCATTGTAATAGAGACTCTCCACTCTAGCTTCATTAACCAAACCATGATGTCAATGATCACCACTAGAAATGTATAAAACTGGTCCCTTCCCAATATATCAGTATATGACATTTACAGGCACACCAATGTTCCGATGTCCGGGTGGCTATATTAGATGAAAGGATTTTCCAAACGACTTCCCATCACATAACACTATGACTAAAAAAATATAGTTCATTTTATATAAAATATAATGTAACAACTGAAAAATAGATTATCAATGAGAAATAGTTAGTGCATGATATTTAACCAAATAATTCCATATATATTCCCTTATAGTTTCTCCTTGGCATAACCATTCCATATTCCACACTCACACACACTTGAATTCAAATGGAAATTTCTCCACTCGTGAGTGGAAATATTTTTCTCAACAATTCATCACTAGGTGATATCCCCTTATTTTCTTCTATCCAACACCGAGAACTAATTTTTTGAAAAAATTAATTTCTCAATGCATTATAAACACATTACACCGTTAATTCCTAGAACATCATCCATGGAAAATATAAATCCACAAGAAAAAATATTTTGAAAACAAAATCATTTGAAAACATTTCATTAAAACTTCTCATGAATATATTTCAAAAATTCCCTTGTGAAATCACATAAAAACATTGTTTTCCACATAAACTATTCATGATATTTTAAATCAATCAAAATAGAAAATTTTTAAGGATTAAATAAAACATGTTATATAGTATTAGTGGGGGATAGAAGTGACATTCCTCAATTATGCTTGTAAAAAGGGTATTAAATGATTATATGGATCAAACCCTTCTTCCCATTCCCCATAAAAACTCATAATGATCTCATGAAAATAATTCAATAACCATATATCTAATCTCAGACAATATTATAGAGCTCCAAATGAGGAAAACCATATAGATGTATGATGTGAATGATGAATGGAACCCTAACAACTGACTTCCATAGATCAAAACCCAATGATTTGTTTCTGTAGGTGTCCTAACGTTGAATATTTTCATAAACCATCCAAGATAAGATAGTTAGTTATTATAAATAATAAATGATGTATATGGGTATTTATAGCTATTTTATATAATAAAAACCAATGGTACGTAATTATTTATGTTGTAAATTGAGAATTTAAGTCATAAATTCATGGTGGGTAATATATATTGAAAAACTCAATTTTTTATTTATTTTTCTAGGAAAATGACATTTTATGGTATAAAAAATGATATGAGGTAAATGGAATTTATACCATGATCATCTACAGAATATATTTACAGCATAAACCCAAAATTTATGGGGTAAATTCTTCTTGAAACTTTTATCAACAGAAAATTGTCGGTTAATATTCCTCCATAAACGTAAATTTTCAAAACCAAAGACACAAAAAAAATAAGACAAAATCATAAAAAATTTATGTATAATAAATAATGGATTTTGTATCCATCCTCTATTAGGATTTCTTACCCTAGTAAGGTGAATATCAACATTATTACTGATCAAGGAAGGTCATTATTCTAGCATAAACTTTTCCCACTACCAAGTTTCCTGGTGAACCAAACCATTCCACCGTAATACTCGCATAAAGGTTGTAGAACTCCCTTAATGTATTTTTCTCTTTCGTTCCAAAAACCATACTGGTTCATAGATAATAGTCAAATCCTGGTCAAGAATAAAATGATCCTAAATAATCACGTGTTGTGGATCAAGATGATCCCTATTCGGATGAGAATCATGGGAATAGTTATGGAAGCCATTAAATCTCGAATTAAATGATAACTAGTGTGAAATAGATCAAATAAATTCTATAATTATGAATATTCCCAAATACCATGGCTTAAAATCCCTGGTTTCCCCAAGAACCGATTACCATGTTTTGGTGAAACATTCTAAAAGATGTGGTCACTAACATTAAAATATAAAGCCCAAAACAAATCATATGTAAATTAATTCTGTTTAATTTGTTCTATATCCATTTTATTCTTGATAATTTAGTCATTATCCATATTATCATGAAAAAGACTTAGCCCAATGGAATATTATTCTCCTATTACCACCCAAGATATTAAAAAATGGAATGGATGGCTATAAAAGTAATCGAATAATTTCATATACATTTTCACATGAAAGTTGTTGTAATTATATAATATGACCAAAGATATATGATCTTCCAATGAACCACCAAATTCAATGATATTTGATTTGATCATAAAAAAATCTCTATTTAGTGAATTCCAACAACCCATAAATCATTGGTGGATATATTGTTCTCATAATTAATTTACATCAATGATCCTTTTGTAACTATCGAAAAAAATTCTGAATTAAAATATGGTTATATTTCAAAAAAAATCTATATGTTCATGTAACCTAACCACATAATAGACATATAATTTATATAAATTATTTGTTATTATGGATTCTAAGATAGGGATAAAGTGTTCTAAATTTTTGATTTTATTCACTACTACACATGTGGAATCATATTACAATAAAATTCTCGGCATTCCAATGAAAAAATATGTTGAAATTTTCAACAACATTAATACAATTTTCCAAATAGAGTGTAGCACATCATCCGTTATTTGATGTTCATCCTTTATATACTAGAATTTCAGAAATCTAAGTACATTGTATGTAATCATTCATTTTATATATCCCAACTAAAAATATGCTTTCACCACCTTGTAAATTTTCTTACCACCTGGGTGATTACCCCATTTTAAATGGTGGTATGCTAAAATGAGTCATTCCTAAAAAAATTGAGAAATTATATCTTGATTCCAAAATCATTATAAAGTGTTTTTATGTTTTTTCTAGTCAGAAAAATTCTCCTCTCCATTTTGGTTTATACTAAGCCTAAAAATATCAGAATCATATGCTTTATCTTATCATACTAAATTTATAATATCTGGAAAAATAAATACTATAAAAAATTTATCATCACCATATTCAACAGAAACTAAATTCATATCAATAATCATACTAATCAACTACCATTGATCATGATATTCTCAGTCTACATAGTTGTATAATTTTCTACTCAATGAATCTACTAAATAATTATATTTACCTATTGTGTATACTATGATAAAATTTAACATATATATGTACTCCATTAATCATGATTTCTTCAGGATCATTTCTTCCTTTAAAAAGAACAATTTACATTCATATAATTAGTGAAAACCCAAAAAGTTTCATCAAAGTGGAAACTTCAGAACATCATTTAGTCTTAAACAATCACAAAAAACTATAGTAAATTTTTATCATAATACATATTATTTACTCACATATTACTTTTACAATTATCCACAACATGTTATATATTCATGAGAATACAACCATGAATGAATCATGATGCAGCAGAATAAAACACAAAGCATTGACTTAGTTCTAGAATGATTAGGATGGATGTCGATGTGATAAAAAAATTTAGATCTAAAAATTATTTCTAATATTAAATATTCTATAAAATGAAACACTTTATTTATGGTTAAATTATAGGAGAATATATTCTTGGGAAATCCATAATAAGTACAGGATAACAGCCTGCTAATCCCAAAAACGACACACTAAAAAATATAATTTTGTGTCGGCTATGTGACTATTTCTTTTATAATTATATGGTAAAATGATATTACATCATTGAAAATGTCTCACCTAAGAAAACATAATTCTTGAATCCACAATAACATTTAAAAATATTAGAAAAAAAATAAATTTTTGAAGTGTACATAATTCAATTTCCAATTGCTTATCGTGTTCATTTGGGATTCAATATAATACCATTATATTATCCACACCCTAAAAATAAGTAGCATGTTTGTTAGAAAAAATGAATTACGACTTATTCATATAGGCCATATTGACGTAAAAATACTACCTTTAGAATATAAACTATTCTGACTCTTTTCTGATGAAATCCCATTTGTATAATAATTTTAGAGAACCAAAACGCTGCCTTCAATTGATCAAAAAAATAATATATTCAAAGAAGAGGATAGTGATTTTTAATTAGTATATGATTCAAAAAAAATAGTCAAACCAAATTTTGTGAATACCATCATCCATCTGTACAGATAAAATCAGTGTTTCCCATGGTGTTTTACTATGTTTGAAAATGGAAATTATTTTTCGAATCTTCTAGACAAACAATTATATCATGTAACTTATTTAGATTTATTATATAATAATGTAGTAAAAGGTGTCCTATTTAAAAGAGTAGTTTTACAGCACATTTTATTTCTTTTTTGGGTGGTAACAATGAAAAATTATATGGGTAGTCATTCAGGGATTGATCTAAAATTTCTAAAAGATTATGATACCATATTTCATCACAAGCACTCAGTCTCATTACTGCTAACTAGATTGAGATAGTTCAATAAATTCTATAAAATTATTTGGATCATACTACATTTATATTACCACCACCATTAATATATGATTTATTTTATCCATATATGAAAAAATCACCAGTCATGTGAAACAGCTAATATTGGATTTAAATACCACCAAACAGTTTATACCAAATATTATATAAAAAACATTCATCTCTAGGATACGAAAGTCCTAGGAAAACTCAATTATATTTAGGATAATAGAAAATTATGGGCATATGAAACTTCTAAGATCTTTTTATCTAATCGGTGTTGTGTTACTATTGATTTTAGGAATACATTCTACATGTAATCATAATAGTTAAACCATAGAAGAAGCCCTGAAATAATGTGATGCACCAGTTTAAAACAATACAAACATACTAGTAGATCTATTAATAATGGTACATCATTTAATATAGGGACCTAGTTGATCACTGGAAAAAACCCTTTTTCACATAATATAATTTTTACAATTCTATTATTAGATATATCATACTTTTATATTGAAGTGACGACTAACCAACCAAAGTGTTCCATGAAACATCTTCTCCCATCAATATCGGTGGATGTTTACTAGACTAATGAGAAATTTTTTCCATGTATTAGAATGATAATGTAGATTCAACCTTGTTCTAAAAGTAGATATATGTTGTTTAATAAAAAAATCTATATATGACCGTTCATATAATGTTCTGGAAAGTCATTGGTAGTGTAACCCATTCTATCCTCTTCTTTGTAATTTAATGTCTCTAAAAACCCATTATTTTGGTATCAGATCATGATTGAATGTTATATAATTCTATAGAATGAGTCTAAGGTCCGATACATATGTGATATTAGAAATCCCTATTTTCCTTAAAACTATTACTATAGCTTAAACATGCCCCATGGGAACAAACAAATTACCTCTCACACGATTATTAATAGGGTCCCTTTATTCCACTATTTTTTATTAACCATCCTTATAAAATCAATAATTTAGAGGAAAATATATTAGATTGAATCTATAGTTGACATCCAAAATAAATGAAAAAATCTTTCAGGGCTAATGTATTAGAAATGTTTGGGGTGAAATAAACTATGTTTATAAACATACTATAATATGTTGTCCCAGTGATGTTTTATTACATTATGATTATAAAATATATTATTAATATTATTTCTCATATGTGGGGTTAGAATAATTTTATTAATAATTCTTGGAGTCATCTAATATAATCACTATGATGGATTTAGATTGGAAGGATAAATCCCACCCTTAGGGAAAATAATCAGACAACATTTAGGTTGTTAACACAATATTAACCTCTATAGATATAACAAGAAAATATAAAATTATATTCATTGTTTATTCACACATTTTCATTCTATAGTTTATAATCCCTTACATTCATGGGTGGATTCTATTTTTGAAAGCCCAAAGAAATTGTCAACTTAAATAATTTCATTATTTTAATTTCATATTTAAACAGTTTGAAAAAATTGAACATTACTTCTTTAAATTTGTTGGCACACCATTGGTTCAGGTGTAACCAAATTTTAAAAAACCTCATCCTACTAGATTATATGACATATTACTATTTCCATTACCTATATGTATAACAGCACAATATTTATATGATTTCACTCCAAGAACCGAGAGATTAAAAAAATATAAAAAAATTATAAATAATTATCACCACAATAAGAAACATCGAATAAATCTATCATTTCATGAATAAACAATTTTACCCATTTATGAAAATATTTTGAACTTCTCATATAAATTATATCATAGTTTTATATATCTATATTAATACATGTTATGAAACACTCATTAGATAAGCCAATGAATAGGAGATAAAACACCTCTATATGTTTTTTAAATTACTTTTTTTGGAAAACATTGGTTACATGATGTTAAAAATTAATATCATGGATACATATTTTTATGCTATACAATTCATGTGACAACAATCCTAAATCATTCCTACCAACGGAACTCAAGAAATGAATAAAATCAATAATATTTTTAAGAATCTACACCCCCACCTCATTATCTTGAGAAGACACGAAATACTACCAACTGTAGGTGACCTCCCCAAGATACCAATGTCTAGAAAAAACAATCAAATTTATTAATTGGAAGTTGGGGGATGATATTCCATAATAAACCATATAACCTATCAAGAAATATATAGACACAAATTCAACTAATTTATACAAGACAATTAACAATATATTTCGATGTAATACCAGTACATGAATAATATCTGGTAAGAATTGAAAATGAAATAAGAGATCAAGGATAAGGATTTTAATAGAAAGTCATTAGAGCCAAAGTGGATCAATCCAAAATCATGAATCATACACTTCCCAACACCAGCTTTAACAACCAAACAAAGACATCAAGGAACACAACAAGATAAGTATGAAACATTACCGTTACCTATATCTAGCTAGATGACCAATGAAAAATAATCCAATGTTACCAAGAATGGGTGAATATATTACTTAGTGGGATTTCACCCAAGACATCCCATAATTTACCATTATTTCTAAAAAATGACTGTACATTTTATATAAAACACCAGGTGAGAATATAAAATATTTTATCCAAGAAAAAAACATTAAAAAATAAATTTAATTAAATAATCCTTTCCAATCACTCAATAACTTTCATCTTAGAGTACACACAGCATGTTCAATAATCCCACAGACATGAATGCATACAAAAATCCAAAAACTCATGAATGAAAACATATCATTCACCTTGTAGCTACTGTTTGATAATGACTTGTGCCTTTGCAATTAGCACCAATCACCAAGCTAGTTTCATGATGTCCTTTAATAATGACATATAAACACATTCCACAATTTCTTCTAAGGCCATCCTCTATATCAAATATCATTCCACATAAAATATTTATTTTGAATCCAAATCTTGTTAAATAATTTCTTTCAAACATCTAATGAGGATCTTTCAAATCTAAAATTTTAAACAAAAAAACAAAGGATTTCCACATAAACTACTCAATAGACTTCAAAATAATAAATAAGGAAAATTTATCAAGATTAAATCTAATATTTTATAGAATATTATATTAAGAAATAATTCATTATTATTGATTACATTTTCATAGTTTTTCATAAACAATTTTTTTTGTATCGACCACTAATTCTAGTTCCCTTTAAAAAAACCACAATGATCTAATCTGATGAATTGAAAACCTATTGATTCGATCTGAAACATAGATCCATGGTTCCACATGATTAATCCTAGAGAGATAAAAGATAATAAAGAATATTAGAACCCTATCCATTGATATCCAAAAATAATTTCTCAACGATGCATTTGTAATGGTGTCTGAGTGTTGGAGATCATTATAAATCACCCATGATAGAACTAGAATATGTGTGAAAGAAGAAAATATGTGTATAAATAATTAAAACTATTTGAGAAAAGAAAAAATTAGGGGGTCAAATTATTTATACGGAAAATTTAGATTTTATTCCATTAATTTTTTGAGGGTGTATTATATAAAAATAAAAATCACAATTTTTATTTTTAACAGACAAATCGTTTTTAGATTTAAACTAATTTTATGATTTAAATGGATTTTACACCCAGATCGTATGCCATGAACTATTTAAATCGTGAATAAATAATTTATGGAGTAAAATGTTTTTTCAAAATTTTCTAGAATCCCACTTTTTGTTCAGTCCTTTTTACACAACCAAATACTTTTTAAGTTAAACTATAAATTCTTTGAAAGATGTTAATAGATGGTTCACCTCAAACCAAGTGTATTAAAAACATTCTATAATGTGATAATATTCTTTTAGTGATATTTTTTATGGGATATGACCTAAATACATAATTTGGTTCTATTAATGTATATAGGTAACTTATTTACCTGTTAATTCCCTACATAATAAATAGGTTTTTATATAGGTGACATTTATCAACATTAATCTAAGATAGTGGCTATAGGGGGGGGGGGTGGATTTATCCATGGTCAATCTAGATCGTTGCAATATTGTGGTCAAAAAATTTATTTTATTATTATTAATTTCATAATATTAGTAAAATATTTTTATATTTTTTCACACTCATACATAGGTGTTATGGGGTGGTATAATGATATTTTCCTAAAAGAATAGTTATTTGTTCAACCCCTCAACGAACCTTTTATTTTACTATATTTCAATATTCATAAGGACTATTGAAATATTAGTTAACATGGAAGGAAACAATATTTATGGCCATGACCATGGAAATATTGGTTCTATGGACACCAACATTTCCTATAATGATAGTCAGTTTTTGTGTTGCTATAGAGCAAGTACTATAAACATGGACATAATCACTACAAGTGGTCTTATATATGGTTATAAACAAAAAGTGTGGTCAATAAGACTATATACATGGGAACTGCTATTATATATAACCCAAATTTCTAATAGTGAAACCCTTATTGTCCTTAAATTAACATAAATTAAGGAATAAAATAAGAACATACATTTTTTATTAGAGGTTCAACCAATGATATACCTTTTTGTGAGAATTATAACAAAAAATTATGACCTTTATATTGAGTTTAAAAACATAGATGACTTTAACACACGCAAAGGAAATGAATATTATAGAACTATAGATGACAGTTGAAAATGTTATTCCCTAAATTATGATGAGGGATCAAAAATAATTTTCAAGGAAGTTTATATTTTATCAATTTAGCTGAACCAAAAATAAATTCCTAATAGGAGTATAAATTTTCTGTATACCACATTATAAAATTATTTTGGCCCAAACTCTATATATTTATGTGTTTAATAATTCTCTATTTATAGAGTGTATCCAAACATATCAACTCTACTAATATTTTATTTTTAAACATTTATTTCGAAAATATGATTTTTTATAATTTCCTTTTCCCACCACAAAACGTGAATTTCACATTCTAATGATCTGCTTCAATATTGGATGCTACTTTTATAATCTATTAAAAGAATTGTTTATGAGAACATATTAATAAATTAAATGATTAAATAATTCATTTTTATATATTCACCTTATAAAAATTGAATGATAGTATTTTATATACCTTTCATTATATTAAGATAATCAATTTAAACTTATTTTTACAAATCCAATAAATATTTAAATTTTGTATTAATTGTATCAAGTGTGTAGAATGAATATTAATTCACACATTTATCTAACTGATCATAATTTTATCTATAATTATATGGTAAATGATTAATTTTTATAGAATCTTAATAATTGATTATAAATTATAAAATAATTACATCATGAAAAATAAGAAACATAAATATATGGTTGATAAAAAAATCGTATGAAAAGAAGTGTATATTTTGAGTTATTGATTAAAAACAGTCTCGCTAATGTTCATTTTTTTAATAACATGCATAATAATTTGAAAAACTAACAACAACTGTATGATTAAATGATTTTTCTCTAATCTCACATAGTTCATCGCATAAGGTAGAGAAAAAATAATCATACGGTTCATATCAATTTATATGGTCCAAACAGTTAGTGTATAAGGTTTAAACAGTGATCACATAAGGTTATAGAAAGTAACCATAATTTGTAGACATACTTTATTAATTTTTGTACATACGGTTGTAATGTTCAAAAATGCAGTCAGAATACATTCTATTAGATCTATATAAGATTCATTTTTAAAAGTTTTTTTATTTAATTCATTATGTATATGATAAATTTCAAAACATATAATAGTATGGGTTTTTTTTTCTGATTTTTCTCTAAAAACAATCATGATGAACATGAAGGACAATAAAAAATTAATAAAAAAACTTTATTTATTTCATTAAAAAGTATTTCAGGCTTTAAAAAAATTCTATATATATGTTAGTGGGAATTAAATGATTATTTATTAATTATAAAAATAATTATAACTATAGTGGAATAGAGTAAAATAAAAAATATCTCTCTTATATTTTTTAAAAAACGTCACATAACTCAATAAATTCATTCCTTATTTAGAAGTCAAAAAAAAATTATATAAATTAACTATGTTTCCTCTCCCCATTATATCAGCTTTACCAATATTATGAAAATTCATTAAATAAAATTAATAATATTGTAATTAAATCAGGTTTTAGAAAATTTTAAATCTTTGAAAGATTCAACAATTCATTAACGAAATAACACCCCCCATAATAAAGCATATTAAGGATAAATTTAAATTAAAAAAGTAGTGAATATCACTGATATTTTTGACTAATTCTACTTGAGTAAATGTGGCAGTGAAAGAATATTTTTAACTATAGCATCAAAAATCCATATTATAGAAACAAATAAGGTTAAAGAAACTGTAAAATAATATTAAAAGAGTTAAATATTAACCAGCAGTTAAATATAATTCAATTAAACATATAATATAATAGATCAATCACATAAACATACATAATCCAAAAATATATATTTATATTCAATTCATAAAACCATAGAATTAAATGAAATTATTCATTCTTACTTACTAATTCTAGCATCAGTCAAATTCATGATAAATTATAATGTAATATAGTCAATTAATGATGGATTCTGATGGGAAATTTTTTTTTTCTTCATGAAAAAACTTTAGTTCTACATGAATTAAGGGTAGTAATAAAAAATTATGAATTGTATAGTCTCAATGTCTATAGAAATTTTAAAACTCGTTTTCACCATTAAAAACTAAAATTTGATATTCTCAAACATAGAAAAATGAAATGTTTTAGTAAAAATGTATGATATTTGATCATCAGTTGAGGGATATTATACATATATGGGATCTCCATAGAAATATACATGATTTATCAATTATAGTAATCATGGGAGACCCTCGATTATGGTAATGGTAAAATCATTTTCAATCTTTTGACTGTAGTTTTATCACATTCTAAATAAACATATATCCTTCACTGGAGTTCATAGTGGTACTTCTTCTTTTTCAATGTATAGAACCCTTGATTGGGAATAGATAACATTTCTGTAGATAGATCCATCTCGGTGGTGGTTAATATTCATGCCATCCAATAAATAATGGAGGTATTAAAATTCTATTTTCAAGGAAAAATCATCCATATAAAAGGTGAAAATCCCTATAGTGTCTTCATCCACAATACCATGTAGGTAATTTTCTTTGGAATATATAGCTGGAAATTTATTTATATCATGAGAGTGTATTTTATTATAATTTTTAAAATAAAATAATTATTTAAAATTATATTTGAATTATGTAAACATATTTAATATCACTAAATTTTTTTTACTTGTAGAATTTGACATCAACATCCACACTTTTTCCAAAAATAAATCCTCATCCTATATATGAATAATACTTCATTAACATAATTTTGTGATTTTATTCATAAAATTATATGTGATTCATCCTATTGTTTAGGATCATCCCTCAATATGGACCATCATACTCATGATGGAAAAAAAAATTTATTCCTGTTTCCGGGTAGTAGTTTTCATGGACTTAAATATTCTAGATGTGATTACAATTGTAGTCAACGATTGTATGCTTAATGTGATGGTAGAATATGAATACCCTCCACCTTTATGTGAGTTTTTGAAAACAGTTGTTCACAATATTATTAATCATAATGTTTCTAAAATGTAATTCATGAATCATTCAATTGACAAGACTAATAGTTTAATGGATGTTGAAAAATCTAATAGATGAAGGGAAATAGGATTTGGAAAATGAGAGCACTTTCTTAATGATCATTTCAATAGGTGGAAAAGACCATAGGATCCTATAAAAATTATTCTAATTCTCATCTAGGTGATAATATTTTTCTAGGGTGATATCGTAAAGTAGAGTAACCAACTAAAAATGATTGTGTTGTGGATTATGCGTCCATTGTTATTCCTCAAAATTAAAAAATGGTCCACCAATGTTTAGAAAAATATGACCACTAATGATAAACTAATAAATTACTATTATGAGGAATACCACATTATTTAATGACTTATAAACTATCCCATGTCTCTGATTAAAAAATTTCTAAATATCATCCCCATACATAAAATGGTTCTTCCCTATGACAATGCGGTCATTAATCATGAATCCACTCGAAAAAATAGTAGTGTTCCATGGTAAGGGTAAATGGGGAGGAGTCTCTTAATATTTCATCCCAAGTGAGAAATTCATCAGAATCCCCCAATTCCATTGAATCACATATGATTACTAATGATTCTTTCATTAGATACCTAATGTTAACTTTTGAAATCACTAGGTTTTACACCACAAAATCAAATGAAATATATAACATAGTTTTTGTTGGATATAGGTTATAATAAATCCAATTATAGACAAGAAATCAGAGAGGTAGGAAAGGATGGTAAATTATGAATAAAATACTATCTCAGAATCAATATTATAATATGAAATTTTTAGGGAGAAACAATCCCTAATGCAGCTGACTCCTTACACTGCCATATTAATATATAAAAAACGAAATTAATGGAAATTAAAAAAATGAATAAAGGATATTCTATTATATTTTAGGGACATGAAATGATATTTTATAACTTCATTACTTCTAACAACTTTCCTATCCTTATATAATCAATGTGTGTCCTTGAATACTCTTCTCCTGGAAATGTTTCCAATATTAGAATTGAACAAAAAAACGATCACCTTTCAGATTGATCTCCCGAGTGTTAACATGTTTTTATCATTTATCTAAGATAAAAAGATATAAAAATAAATATGAGGGATTTTGAAAATACATTCTAATATCAGTGGTAGAATTAGGGATCCTTAGAATGTTATTTTTGTCTTCAAAATTACATTATGATCTAGTGAAAAGGATGGTTTAGTGCACTCAAACATCTAAACAAGGTAGATCAAAATTGACATTTTCGGTAATAATCTAGTTGAAATAAAGATATTTATTTCGATGTACGCACAATACAAGAATTTTGTAGAGGAAGCTATTGATAAAAAATATGACTGATCCTTCTCTAATCTGATGGTCCCTATAAAATAAGATTAAATTTGTTTAATCACTCTTATTTACCTCAAATTTTTAACCTACCCTATTTTAATTATCCTTTTTTACCATAAATTCTAATCCTCCCCTTACCATTAGATTTAATTTTTTTGGGGGTTCAAGCACTAATTTTTGTAAACATATTCATTATATTTCGAATTCTTCTCACTGTAAAAATAATGATTTTTACTATTTCACGGTGATGATTCTTCTGAAGAACAAACTCATGTGTTGGGGAAGGGATACATTGAACATTATTGATTGATATATGACCACTCTTGATAATAGTGTTAATTAATTATAAGATGAGTCCAATAATAGTGATTTAATCAAGGAACTCCACTAAGATATTGAGCTCACTTTGAAGGTGAAATCTCTACAATCCTCGAATGATATAATTCATTATAAAACATTCACGAATAAGTTGGTTAAATATAGTGATTGGATTTTCATGTTTTAAAATTATATCTAAAGATTAATAAAAGACTATAGACCGATATCCTACCTTAGAGTTGGTGATCATTTTATAAGTAATGAGGAATATCATAATGGTAAGAATCTCTAATTACGCTAACCTCTTAAATCATCTTGTGAGAAGGAAGATCATGTATCATGAACCATAGCTGCTATTTTTATCCTTGTAGATAACATATTTTTTCCCAACATTATTTTTACACCTAATATATTTTATGTCGTATTCAGCCACAATCCTAATAGTTTTTTGGGTTTTGATGATATAACCAACTATTTCAGTCAAAAAAATTGGGAAGTGATACACTTGAACTTATACATATCAGTCATATTTTTTTCGACAATGACACCCTTCACCTATCCTAAGTGCTCAAATCCATATGTTGATTCCTATATTTGATAATGTTTTTATGATCCATCTATTTAGGACCATTTTTCTTTTCATCACAATCTCTAAAATCAATAACAATATACATGTAATGAACCATAAATTTCAAGGGAATTTTTTTTAATTTTCATTAAAATATTACGAGTGCGCAGTTTCTGACGGCTCCTGATTTTGAGGCACGGTGTGCCTAGAATCAATATCTGATGCTTAGCTCGGGTACATTCAGAGAATGAACAAGCGGGTTATTCTAACTTTTGAACCAGTGCTTCGAATCAAAAACTAAGGGCACCGATGAAACCACAGTGCCGGTAGTTGCTTAAGAATACCTTTACTGGTGTTGCATTTTCTCGTGAGGAGTTGTTTTAATTTGTGGTTTAAGTGTTAAGTGAAATAAAATTTTGTTACAAATTTTATTTCACTTATAAGTGGTTAAACCTTTTGTGTGGGAGTTGGGGTGGGACCCACTAAAAATTATAACTCCTCTTGATAGGATTTAGTGAGGTGGGGCCCACACGATCCCTACCCCTTAAATTCCCCCAACCCCCCTCTTAAATTTGGAAACCCTTCTTTTTTATGTAACTCCCCCACTCCCCCTCTTTATTTCATGTCAAATCTCACATTAAATTGATTGATTAAATATGTTCAATTAATTTAATTTTGAGTTTGAGTTTTTTGAAGATTTCAAAACGCATGGTATGTTTTAATAAAATAAGGAAGGCCTTATTTTATTTGGGGTTGTTTAGTTGTGTGAGGAGATTGGGAGATAATACTCAAAGTCTTGAGGATCTTGTGGATAGAGATGGGGCAGCCTTTCTACAGTCACTCACAGTCACTCCCCCACTTCTTCAGCGGGTAAGAGAGGCACAAAGTGGGGACGTTGACTGTGAGACATGACATGTACAGATATCCTTAGGATAGGCACCTGATGGATTCTCTATAGGGGGAGAGCACGTTGTCCTTTTCAGAGGACGTACCAAGGTACCAGCTGCTTTGAAGAAGGAGGTGTTGAGGGACTTTCACACATCCCCATTGGCAGTACATCCTGGTGTAGCGAAGCTGTATCAGGATCTCGGACGACAACATTAGTGGGTGGGTATGAAGAAGGTTGTAGCAGAGATCGTTTCAAGATGCCTCACCTGGTAGTAGGTGAAGGCAGAGCACCATGTACCAGCAGGCTTGGTACTACCCTTGTAGGTCCCATAGTGGTAGTGGGATGAGATATATATGGATTTAATGACTAAACTTCCACATAATTCTAGAGGTCACGACTCCATGTGGGTGATTGATGACCAACTCACCAAGTCGGCCCACATCTTACCTATCAGAGAGCAGGGCATAATGTAGAGATTTGGATGCCTCTATGTCCAGGAGATCGTACGTCTTCATGGTGTGCCATTGTCTATCATCTCTGACCGAGATGCTCTCTTTACTTCCCAGCATTGGAAGGGGTTGCAGGAGGCATTTGGAATGCATTTACGCCTGAGTACTCCCTTTCAGCCTCAAACAGATGGTCAGACGGAGAGGACCATTCAGACTCTTGAGGGCATGCTCTATGCATGTGTCCTCGACTTTGGCCGCAGCTTGGAGGATCACCTACCCTTGGTGGAGTTTGTGTACAACAACAGCTACCACTCCACCATCGGGATGGAACCATACGAGAAATTGTATGGCCAACCTTGAAGATCACCTCTGTGCTGGGCAGACCTTGGGGAGTCAGCACTTGTGGGACTAGAGAGGGTCCAGGCCACGACATAGAAGTTCCAGGTCATCTAGGAGAGGATGAGGACAGCTCAGAGCTGACAGAAGTCTCATGCTGATAGGATAAGGAGACCACTAGAGTTCTAGGTTGGCGACCATGTTTTCTTACTGGTCTCACATCGACGTGGATTACAGAGATTTGGCTAGGGCAGCAAGTTATCTGCATTCTTCATCGGACTATTCCAGGTTCTCAGTAGGATAGTCGAGGTGGCTTATCTCCTAGCCCTACCACCTCAGTTGCACTAGGTGCACGACGTCTTCCACCTATCTTAGCTGAGGAGATACGTGCACGAACCGATGCATATCATCGACCATGGGGAGTTGGACATTAACGACGAGGCTACTTTTGTGGAGGTCCCAGTGGAGATCGAGGATCGACAGGAGCAGGTCCTACATGGATGGTCGATTCTTCTAGTGCGCATCAGAATGCAACATGAGAACCTCCTGGAGAGCACATTGGAGCGGGAGGCTCATATGCGTGCATAGTACCCCCATTTGTTTCCCTAGTTTTTGATGTAGCTTTAAGGGGACGTAAAGCCCTGAGGAGGGATTAATATAAAGACCTTTAAATTTCAATGGGAAATTTTTTTCCTAATTTTATTTGGAATTATACGAGTGCGCAATTTTTGACGGCACCTGATTCCGAGGACCATTGTGCCCTGAATTAGTTTCCGAAGTTTAGCTTATGTACGTTCAGTGAATGAGGGAGCGAGTTTTTCTAACTTTTGAACCAGTGCTTAGAATCGAAAGCCGAGGGCACCGATGAAACCAGAACGCCGGTAATTGTTTCATAAGACCTTTATTGGAAATGCGTTTGCTTAGGAAGAGTTGTTTTAATTTGTAGTTTCAGTGTTAAGTGAAATAAAATTTTGTTACAAATTTTATTTCACTTATAAGTGGTTAAACACTTTGTGTGGGAGTTGGGGTGGGACCCACTAAAAATTATAACTCCTCTTGATAAGATTTAGTGAGGTGGGTCCCACACAAGTCCCACCCCCTCAATTCCCCAAACCCCCTCTTAATTTTGGAAACCCCTCTTTTTTATGTAACTCACCCAATCCCCCTCTTTATTTCACATCCACTCTCACATTAAATCGATTGATTAAAGCTATTCATTTAATTTAATTTTGAGTTTGAGTTTTTTGAATATTTGAAAACGCACGTCATGTGTTAATCAAATAAGGAAGGCCTTATTTGATTTACGGTTGTTTAGTTGTGTGAGGAGATTGGGAGAGAATACTCAAAGTCGTGAGGATCTTCATCTTATTCATTGGGGAACGTGAATAATGTCAAGACCTTGACAAAGAATGCCATCACCGCAAGGAGTGATCGATGTTCCGTTCTTATCCTCTCCGCAGCCGGTGTGAGACGCCATCCACCTTTGACGTACGCCAACACCATTTTCCACGATGATCATCGTTCGGTAACATCTTCGAGGTAGGGGTTGATTTTACGTTCAAGATTAATTTTTGATGTTCTTAGATAATTTTTGGCCGCATGTTATCAGTATAACGGGAGGAGGGCAGACCGCACGAACACGACCAACCTCCTCCCTATTTTATTGTTGAACTTCTATGTGGCTTGGACGAAGGCGATGCAGTGCCATTGCACCGCGCAGGAACGAGAGGATCGTGGCCGGTGCAGGCCGCGGTGGAGGAGCGCGGCGCCATCGCGCTGCGCTGGTGTGGCCAAAGGTGGTCGCGGCCAGAAGCGGGCCGCGACGGAGGGGCGCGACACCGTCACGCCACGCCGGATGGGGAGGAGGCATGGCCTATGGTCGCGGAGGTTCAGGGAAGTGGCTGGCTGAGCCGGCCGCTGGAGCCAACTAGAGGTGGGACCCCGCGGGTCCTGCAGTTTCAGTTAAGGTCGGCCATAAATAGTCAGTCGTTTGTCAATGAAGGGGGGTATCTCCCCCTCCAAATTCCACTCTGCCGAAGGCCGAACCGCTTGCCAGGCGGGCCCGGCCGCGCCGCTATGCTGGGCCACACCAACCAGGCCAGGCTGCGCCCAAATGGACCGGACCCAGACCCCAGTCGGGTCGACCCTGTTCGGGTTGACCCAGGGGGTTTTGGGCCTGGTCAGTCCGGGCCCAAACCCCATATTTCTGGATAGATCCGGTTAAACGCTCATAACATTGGCTACAGACCTCCGATCGACGCACCGTCAGTTGCGTGGAGATCCTTGATCAATACGGTCTTTTAGGTATATTATACTCAGGGTTTCAGAAATTTTGGGAATGGCCGGGCTGGTTCGAACACGAAACCAACCGGGCCCTCGGAGCGGAAACACTTATAACTTGAGCTACAGATGTACGATTGACATTCCATCGACTTTTTTGGATTCCTCTTAGTGAGATGGATCTTCTGGCATACTCCGCTCGAGGTTTAGACACATCTAAAGTACGGTCGAGTTGGTTTTAGCTTAAAAAGCAACAGAGCCCCTAGGACGAAAAAGCTAATAACTCTTAGACCGGGCGTCCGATTGACGCACCATCTGTCGCGTTGAGTTCCTTTTGATGGGACGGAACATTGGGATAGATCAACTTCGGACTTCGTGTCAGTTGATGTATCGAACCCCCCTTGGCTCATGGAGCGGACCCTCCTAGAATCGAGCACACTCTGTGCGGGAACCATATAGCTGGATGCGACTGTGACGACGATGGCCACTGTACGAGGATCCTTCGGGGGTTCAACAGTGACGACGACTATACTGTAATCCTCCATGGGTTCGATGGTGATGAATACTATTCTTTTGTCCTATGTAAGTCTTTCAGTACTTGACTACTGTTCTTGTATCCTATGTGGGTCTGGTAGTATTTGAATTTGTACTTGTATCCTACATGGGTCCGGCAAAGTAGCTGGTCTTGTATCTTTTGTGGGTCTGACAGCTTAGTTGGTCTTGTATCCTATGTGGGTCTGATAGCTTAGATGAATTAGTGGCTACATCTGATCAACTCTATCGTCTTACGAATTGTATACCTGTGTGAGTTGAGTCGTGACTTTAAATCATTATCTTCAATGTGATTGACTTGATATCCTGTGTGGATTGAGATATTCTTTCTTATGTGGATTGGGTTGTGAATTCCTATGTGGAATGGGTTATGTTTTCATATGTGGACTGGGTCATACTTGGGCTCGTGTGCTGGAGACGAGCAGGAATTGAAGACTTAGGTATATGTATGGGCATATACCTAAGTAGAGTTGGCTGTTACATTGTGTTTGTATCTTTCCTTTGTGATTTATCCTTTGTGGATTCTGAGAGAGCTTCAGGGGTCTCAGGGTCCATACTGGGTAGCGTATACTCACCCCTGTACGGGCTATGGATGCACTACGTTATGTTAGATGCAGACGACGAACAGCAATGATCGAGGTGTGAGCTCGTGAAGCTGGATGGTACCTGGAGGTGGATCTCTAGATGGGGCGTACACGGAGCGGACAGCCAGGGTCGAGGAGCAGAGGATACTATCTGCACACACCCTTCAGGTAGGGTTTCTAGAGGACGGTCAGACTCGCTGCTTAAACTTTCAGTTGATGTACTTTCATTCCAGTTGTACTTTACTTCCAGTTTTGTTTGTATTCTGACCCATTTACTTTCCAGCACTTACTTTTGTACTCGGTTTACTTAGTGTTTACTTCATCTCGCATTCTCTGTGGTGTTTGTTTTCTTTATGAAGGCAATGCCTCCCCTTTTTACAGGATATTCGCCTTTGGTGCTAGCTTCTAGCCCCTGGCCTATGGATGGTGGGCTTGGGGTAGTCACGGAAAGGGCCCCAAGGATGGGTATAATTCCATTTTTGAAAACATGATTATCTCCTAGAAAGAATTAGGTAATTTTAGGGGATGAACCTTTCTGGATTACACTATCACAACCTCTAAATGTGTCAACCTTATCTGGATATGTAATAGAACTAATATAATTTATTTTAAACATTATATTTATAAGGAATTTGATATTATGAATTATAGCATGATATATATGTTGTTATAAATATTTGGTATCAATAGAATATTTATGAACTTGGTTAAATATCATATTGGATCTACTCATATTTCAATTATCATTAAATGATCTCCCAGTGGTTACATTAAATCCTCAATATGGTTTATGTATTAAGACCCTCTATCAACCATTATTTTTTTAATTCTAGATGAATAAATTAGAAGGAACTTCATCCTCAAGGTGGAGAAAGGAATACTAAAATTCATCCAAGAGTCTATGAGGTTGGATTTCATTTTTCCCCTTATTTATATATATGATGTTATCTTAATATTAAAACGATGTAAAAATAATTCAAAAATTAAATGAAGTTCTTTTCCATTATGAATTTTTCTTTAAAAAGGATTTCTATTGGGAAAATGTTTTTATATAATTTCTTGCAAGTTGATTAACTTTATCAGAATAGATCGCATCCAGATGGACATGGGTGTTAGAGAAGGAGTTATTCCCTTTATATATAATTGTATAAATTTTTATTGGGGGGCGTGTGTTAATCATTGTTTATTCTTTGGTATCAAAGATAAATTTGGAAATAAACTCCAAACATCGAAAAATAAATCCCACTCAAAGGCTGGTGGGATAAGCCTTATTGAATCTAATATTTTCAGTAAACAATTTTACTCATTCATGATTAACAATGGATTGTTGAGAGAATTAATGAACTTAATTCAAACATTTCAAACTTTTTTGGGGGTGTAGTGCCCCTGATAAAAAATTGGTTACATTACCTTTGATTACCTTCTTCAAGCCTATAAATAATACTGGTTTCACTATAAAAAAAATAACCAAAAATGATTCCCACCAAGATTTTTTTCACATTGAGTATTCCCAAATGTAAATCTATGTCCCTCATCAATCTCAAAACTATATTTATTGGAAAATTAAATAGTGGAATTATTCATTATCATTATTCCTCAATCTAATTTTTCTTAAATTATCCTTTAAATTTTCACATAACACTTTATATGGAATGAAATTAGTGAATATTCTCTTAAATTCATTAATTATAACTATACTCGTGTCCCTCTAATATCATCCATGAAACCTCAGAGTACACCTCTATATTTAAATTTATCCACCATGGATTTTATGAAAATTCCTCAACCGAATCATCAAGACAATAACAACAATATACTAAAAAACTAATTTTTTACTACTCATACAATCATTATTTTCTAATAACCTCAATGTAATATTATTCTAAACACTAATTTATACTATCAATACATTAAAAATTAATTGATAACTTACTTCATATGGATTTTAATATTTAATAATCCTTACCTTAGGTTGACATATCTAACCCTCATTTGGATACATTTTCATTATATAATTCCATTATTTATTTTTTTATAGACTTATGGTATTCTTCGTTGATCAATGAGATGCATTTTCAATCAACAAGTGGATGATTACAATAACCTCTTCTTCTATTATTTCACTACCTATGTTTTGTGTTAGTATATCTTCAATATTTTTAATGCCTCACAGTATGTTTTATCCTTAGTTTTCTCTTAGATTGAATTCTATATTGGCATGTAGTTCTCTCCTCATATTAGAATCCTCTACCCCATGGTAGGTGATGAACTCTTACATGTTATAAGACATAGACAAGATTCCCTCAACCTAAACCATAATCAATCCGAACTTCATGAATTTTTAGTAATGATTACGGTTTCTTTCAAGGAGAATAATGGCCTCATCCCATTTCGGAGGACTCAAGAGGTGCATCCTAGAGACCCAAGTTCAAATATAGGTAGAGAAAAATTTCTAGGTTACTATAATAGTATTGTATTACGTACTGTAGCAGTCACTATTTGTTACTATAATAGCCAGTACTATTCATCTGTTTGGGCTTTCGGGCCACCAGTTTGGTCCTCTAGTCCTTCATGGCCATCAAGCCTCCCATGGTCTTCAAAATAGTAAGGCTTTCAGTACACCTCAAGGAATTCAGTCTACCTTAAGGCCTTTTTTCCACTTCAATGATTTAGGGCCAACTAAAATTGTGCTTCATGGACTAGGAAGACTCTACAAGGAGTAGGCTCTCGATTAGGATTCAGATAATATGTATTCACTAGAAAAGAATCAAACATATGAGGAATAATGATAGGGTATAATGTTTCAATTAGGACCAGCATGGTAATTCTTGGGATAGTTTTCCAAACAGCGATATGAAGATGGAGAGATGATATCATAAATCAGAAAGTAGGGGAGGAGTAGTTCGATGTTGTTGTAGTCTGGATATTTCCTCTAAGACCTATGGGTCATGTAATATCTAAGCCTTTGGGCCTTGTAAGGGTTCCCCTGCATCCCTTGAAAAGAGGGTTATCAAAAATCACAAAAAAAAAAGAAGGCCTTTGGGATATTCAGTTTGTTTCTATCACGGATGATAGAGTACTCCAAGGTGATCACTATTATAATTTTTTTCATGAATTTACTATTCATAGATGACTTGGTATTTTAGCAGTAATAATCCATCATTTTGTATATTTGTTGTCTTCTGGTGGCCCATATTCCTTGGTGGATTAAAATAAATGTGGTTGATTCTAAAAAGTGGGATCCCAGGCCCTCGAGTTGTGGTTCTATCTTCCATGACTATAGTGGGAAGGTCCTCAGATGCCTCTATGGAACATGTGTCACCACGTGAACTCTTTAATATGGACTTCCTAGTGTCTTCAAAAAAATTAAATTTTTGAAAAAATGTAATGACTTACCATTAGATTGAAGGTGACTCTACCACTATTTTGAACATTGTTCCCAATATTAATATATAATTCTCAACCACCCAAATAGCTTGATGGATAGAGTTTCTGGATTTGGTTTTTGAATCCAATAATATTATTAAAAATTTTTACATGGATGAAGTCATTTTATGGATATAATTACCAATAAATTAGAAAAATCGTCTTTTTTTATAATTTTATCCATCTTTTGAAAGATATTTTTGTAATTCTACTTTTATTAGTCACGTTTAAAAATTTTCATTTAAAATAATTGAGATTCGATCACGTTGGATAAGGCATCGTCTTCCATTTAATAAAATAATTTACAAAATATATGTGTTAGATTATTAATGTTGTAAAGGGAAACAAAAAATTGAAAATTTAGATGTTTAATGAAAAAAATTATCCTCATTATAAAATTAAACATCAAAATTGATAATGGTTTATTTAATCTGTAAATTGTTTTCACAAATACAATCAGTAACAATATATTCTTTTTCGTCAGTTGATATAAAACCCAATTTTTTCATTGAAATCTAATAATCTATAATTTTTCTTATAAAATGAAACATTCTAATTGTGATTTTTTATATATTTTAAAACCTCAAAAGTCAGAATTATATTTTATTTTGAAACAAAAAAGATAATTTTCATGATAATATACACCATTATTTATAGATTCCTTAAAAAACTTGATGATACTTAAGACAAAATTTATGTGGATTTCCTTCGGATCAGATTGAAATTTTGCACATAGGCATACAATATGGATTAATTAAAGCTAACAAGTAGTTTAATAAAATAAAATTCTAGGAAAACATATAAAACATTTATTATTTAAATATTTTCAATGATTAACAAAATCTAGTTTATAAAAATTATGTATTATTGTATTTTAGGATTTTATTCAGTCAATGCCAAAAACAATTATGTAATGTTTAGAATAGATAGAATAAATTAGAAAATTCTCATCTCTAATGTGAAAATTTATAATTTTATTTAAGAATTTTAATTATACCATAATAATAACATAACATTCATATGATATTAAATTATAAAATTACTTTTAAATATTTTCACTTGATAAACCATGTATTAAAATATATCCATATGTTTGAAAAATAAAAAACATTTATATATTTATTAATTTAAATTTTTCGTCTAATTTAAAAATTGAAATATATTTTTTCAAAATAAATTTCTAAGTCCTTTCAAACAGACATTGATGATAAATTTTAAGTATATATAGGATTGAATTATTTTTAGAGAATAATAAGGTGTATATTCATTCTCTAAACTAGGGGATGTTTTGCATGCACTTCTTCAAAAATAAAAACATTTTGAGATTCACATATCATGTCCATTTAATACAGTTTAAATCTATAATAGAAATATTTTTAAAATAACATTATAATTTCATCTAACATAGAAACCTACAATAATATTTATTGAAAATTTATTCCCTAATCCTATAAATTATAATGTTAATGTAATGTAACCATATTTCTTATAATATTTCTAAATTTATCATGTTTATTATTTAAGATACATTTAGTAAAAATATTTTGAAATAAATTTATTGTTTATCAAATTTACAAACATTATTTTATATATAAGGATTTCAATAGTCATTAATAGAATAAACTAGTTTGAATCAGTAAAGGATTTATAGTTTTCATTATGAAAAAAATTGAAAACTAAATCATTATAATTACAAAACAATTTCAGTTGATTTATTATTATTATATAATGGTTCCTTCAATAATCATTTTATCCATAAAATGATCTCTTTCTATTTTTTAGAAATATTCATGTGGATTGTCTACCCACTTGAAATTTGAAAATTCATTTTCAGTATCAACTTAACCAAAATTAAAGTATATACTACAAATTCAATTAATCCAAAACCATTAATCTTATTATAAAAGGAATTTTCATCAAACATATCATGTATAAACATATAAATAACAATATATACTATTCATTCAATTAATCTAATCAATTTTTATTATTTATAAATGTCACTTTTTATACAAATAATATAACACTACCAACATTTGGTTTAATACCAATCTATTGTTCATAATTTTTTAGTATAATATATCTTGAAAGACATTCACTTTGATTTTTAACAACTGATATTCACAGCTTCAATCTACACTTATTTATGCATTTTAAAATCCTTTATCTCGGTTATATACATTTATTGTAATTTCTTATTAATCCTTTCATCAAATGAATTATTTTTGGAAATTTAATTGATGATATATTATGAAATTTTATATTTTTTTCAAAGATTTTTTAGCTACACATTTAACGACTCTCAAATCTATCACTTACAAATAGTAAAAGAAGATATAATTTTCATTTTAATATAATTATTAATAATTATTAGTCTAATATAAATTTTCCTTGTTATGAGTACGAAAATAAATAAAACAAAATCGAATAGAACCATCTAAAATCACAAAAAACATACATCTTACAATACATTCATAATTATTTTTTTAATCAAAACAATTAAATATTAATAACATTTAATAGTCAATCAATTTAAATGTACTTAATATATTTTAAACTATATATATGTTTTTTATGTTCGATGATGGACTCATAAACCTGATTGTTAACTAGTTTTTGCTTAGGAATCTACAATTGTTTTTGATATATAATAATTTTTGATATAATCTTTAGATTTTTACATCGATGATTTCTATAACATAGAATATTTTTATTATGTATAATTAAAAAAATTCCCTTTGATATATTATTTAAAAATAATTGATTGAGTATATATAGTATTTACAATTTGCATAAAACTTGGTAGGATCCTCATTATAAGAAATTTACATTTCAAATTAAAACATTACGTACATTTCGCCATAAAATCTGTATGATATAATAATTTGATTATGTTTCAATTTCATAATATATAATAAATTAATAATTATTATTAATTAAAAAATAACTACACAAAATTCTTTAACCTTTAAGAGTTATTACTAATATTATCAATTCATTCTAAAAATATATTAGATGACAATAAATTTATATCATATCATATCACATATGCGGGGAAGCATCAATCCATATAAAAAGACTTAATTACTAATCATAAAAAACTTATTTCTTAAAATAATAGATTTGGTATTGTTTTCTCACCAATGATTTTTTTTCAAATGGGGATATGAAATGAATTGTTAGGAGTTGGAGTGGATCTAAAACATTTATTCATTGGAAATATTGATGAATTAATTTAAAATGAAGTATTTTTCATGACCATGATATTGGGGAAATCATAATAAACATTCAGTATCATGTTTACCTTTTAATATAAACAAAAATCATATAGCAGTAGAGACAATTCTTTTGAACATTTAAAAAATAATGAAATATACATTATTTATAATTTATTTTTATTCAAAATTCTAGTTTTATTATTATTAATTTTTTTTAAATTGATAAAATTTTATCATATATTTCACTTAATATAACAATAATACTCAAATAATGATTTAAATGTTTACTTTATTTTCTATAATTTTTTCTATTTTTGAATATAATAATGATTTTACATTCATTAGATTATATATTCACATAGAAAAAAATATGTAAACTTTTCATTTTCTTCATTAAGACATTTATTCTACCGAGGAAGAAATTTTATAAATAATTAATTTATTCTTATCAATATCTTCATTTTAATTGATAAATATTTATGTACATCATTTTTATGTATATAAATTTTATTTAATAATTCATCAAAAATGGAAATGTCTGATTCAAAATCACTAGAATATGAATAAAAATAAAATACTAGAATTGTTGTGTCCATCAGAAATATATTTGAATATTTTTTCCAATATACATTCATTAGTGGAGTCCAAGTCCTTATTGAAACACTAATCAATTACCATTCATATCCTCTTGTTCTTTATTTTACTATTTATTTATATATATTTAGGTTTGATATGTCATTTTATCACGAATTAATAAAAAATCACTACTATAATGTTATTTTAAAGAGTATTACATTTTCTTCATTCTTTGTGATTTTTTTCAGAATAATTCCTTTTATTCCTTCTCAAGAAGCATTTATTTTTTTATATTTTTAAATAAATTTTGTAACATGTTAAATTTCACTATTTCCACATTCAATTTTCTCTGATTTTGAAGATTATATAGTACCATTCGTTTTTTATTTGAACAAAAATCTATTTATTTTTCTACATTCTTCTTCATCATTTAATTTCATGTATAACTCATATTTTAATAATAAACCAATATCCTATTGGATAATATATTTTAGGAATGTAATAATCATTCCAATCAATGAATTATTAAGTTTCCATTTCCTAGGTAGATATTTTATAAATAATTCATTGAAAATAATGTTATCTATGTCCTCTCCTAAATTATTCATGTTGTTTACAATTTTAGTAAATTGAATAATTAATTTATTTAATTATATATTTTCACTCATCTTGATATTTCTTTATTCTTATCCTATAATTTGAGGTTTATATATATTAATTTTATCAATCATAGAAGAGTTATTTGAAATATTCTTCACAAGTCAATGGATGCTTATATGATGAATTGTGACAAAATAATTTTCTATTTGATGCATAGTAAATAAATTTCATGATTTAATTATGATATTTTTATATAAATTATTCAAAACTACAAATATTATTATGATCGACCTCATAGATTCCATATGGTTTTATAATGGTTATAAGAAGGTAAATACACAGTTTTTTATGATCTGATTCAATCTGGTATTTCAAGAATCCATATTCAATTCCATATAATATGGTGGCTTTTGTTGAACCCAACCTCATTTTTAACTTTTTCCTACCATCTTCAAATGATATTTTCCATTGAATTTTATGTCCCAGATATGGTTATCAAAAATATATTAATAAAATGAACAATTGTTATATGATAAAATCATTGATACTTTTTTTTTATCTTGAGTAGTAATATGGATTAATGGTTAAGAAAGGGATGAATTGAAAACATTTTGGAATTTAAAATAATTATAAAATTAAAGGTAATTATAATGACACAAACTAAATCAAACATAAGTATTTATTATTAGTTTAGATCAATGAGATCATAAATACACTCTTCACATTCTCAACATGAGGGTATAACACCCACTATAAAATTACATACCATATCATGGGGAGTCAAAAACCAATTACATCTGACATTTTCACACTTACAAAAACTACCAAATACAACCTTAATTTTTATTCAAATATGAAAAACATAATTAACTAACATTAATCTACCTTACAGAAAATTCGAACACATTCTTTTTTCAAACAAGAGTAACAACAACAAATGAACCTTTATATGGGTAGTTTAACATGATATAGATGAATTTCTTTTGAATATGAAAAAATAATGAAATTAGAATGAATAAAATTTATATTTAGAGTGCAACAGAATAGATACAATTGAAATACATAAACTCTAAAATACAATAAAGAATATACTTTTATTACATTTACTGTATATATGATAATGATTGGCTTTAGACAAAAAAAAATTATCGCATTGTAGGTACTGAAAATTTATGTGTATTACACTCAACGCACATCGAAATATGTCTCAATGATTTTTCTAGTTATATAGTACAATATTTATAGAGTTTATTCATCCATAAAAGCTCTCAAAATATGATATCATTATCACCAACCGCATAAAAATTATAATATATTGTAATTTTTTTCTCAAATATCATCCACAGTTTTCTATTTCATATGAACAACATCAATGTTTGAATTATCATTGATAATTTATAAATAAATATAATAAAAAACTCATCAAAAAAAGTTAAAGCAATTATTTCAAGTAGACTCTTATTGTATACATTGATTAAAAATCATCCTTAAATATATTATATAATTATAATATAATGACACAAAACAACTTGTTCATAATATGGACTATAATATCTATCTCTTATGTCTAATATAAAGGTGAAGTGACATGTTGTACCAATAAAATTATACTAATATCTACTAAACACATATATTTTTTATTTTAAAACGTTATTTAATATAGAGTATGTAGTACATTATACTCATATCATATAACTTTTTTAGTTATATATTATTTTAATTTGTTATAGGTTCACCTAACCTTATTATTAATTTTAATTATATTTTATGATTATCAAAAAAATACCTATACTTCAACTAAATTTCATAAACCAACAAAATTACAAAAATTAATATTTTAAATGAATAAATAATATAATATAAGTAAATTCATGAATAAATTATATGGTTTAACATTATATAATTATCAATTTTTGTTATATAGGATGAAAAATATTAGAATGAAAAATTATTATGATAATAGATGTTTGAATATACAAATTTATATATAAATAATTAAAAATTATTCTTCTTCTAAGAAGTGAAGGAAATATAATAACATTTTCTCAATAAAATTGGATTATCATGAATAGTTCCTCCTATAGTAAGGAAATTCATATTTTTTCCAATATATTCATGAATTTGTGGTAATATTTCATTTTATTCATTAAACATCAAATAACATGATTTTTCATATTCACTTACATGAAAAAATTTACCATTAATTCATTATTACATTTCCATTATATGATAACCATTCAGTCAGATCACCAATAATTATATAAAATAAAAAATCATTTGATTCCCTTCATCACGAAGTTGATAGATACTCTGAAATATTTTATTAAACCATTAAAGAAAAAAATTCCTTGATTTTAGTTTATTTTCACTGATACTCATTGATCCTTGTCCAATTATTATCAATGACCCATAATTCAAATATTTAATTGATTCCATAATACATTTCTAACATTATAGTGATTATTTTTATCTACCATCATGTGAGATAAATAAAAATGATATTGAATAAAATTATATTCCTTATTAGAATCTTATAAATCATCTTTGAACATAAAATATTTCTATTTTTCATTCTAACTATTATTATGTAATATGTAAATAAAATCATTAAAACTATTCTAATCTAGTAGAATGGTAACTGAATTCTAAGAAATTTTTTCCAGGTGATCACATCATCTACATATTTTATTCCAAATATTAATTATTTTCTACATTTTCACTTCCATGATATCATTATTTTCTAAATAAGACCTTGTTGAGTGTGTTATATACATAAATATTCCCATAGTAATTATATTATATGCTTATAAGAATTCATTTTACTAAAAAATGAATAAAAATACATCCAATACATGAATACACCATTAATAGATACAAAAAATTTCTCAAAAATACATTAAACATTCTTTACTATATTTCAAATAATCTATAATGATTTTTAAACCTACATTCCATTATTTTGAAAATAATTATTGATTCTCATTAAATATTCTAATATATATCATTAAAATTAAATTAAAATTTAACCTTTTCTTATTTTGTATATTTTATTCGATGATAAAATGTATGAATTTATCATTTTGTCACATTATAATTTTATCCCAAATAATTACAATACTATTTCTTTATGAAAAAAAAATTTAAAAATTATTTTAATCAATATTTTTCGGCTATTTATTTGAAAAAAACATCGATTCTTCATTAATAATGATATATCTCTTATATCTCTAATCAATTACTAGAAAATATTTATCAATAGAAGACATAACTATGTTAATTTGAATTTATGATCCTGATATATGTTTTTGAGATATTAAATATTACATTGTTATTTAATTATAATTCCATTAGATAAAAATATTTAATTTCTTCTATTCTGTTCGAAATGATGTTATATAATTAATTCATTCAAATGACATTCCTATTTTTTAATTATTAGATTAATAATTGTTATTTATTGTCCATGGTTTTTTATATATATCTTTATTCCATTATACTAACATAGATGTCATCAAAGGAACCAACTATATCCCAATATTTATTATAAACACTATTTTATTTGTAGCCCCCATTTCATTTCCATCGTCTTCATCACTAATGAAGTCATAATCATTCACATTGAAATCTAATTACTTATTCATTCTGTAAAAGGATTATTTATCATTAGAATGATCATCAAAAAATTTCTTATCATATAATTCACATAATAAATTGCATTTTTAATTTTTTTATATTCTTTTGTTTTACCTATCTAGAAAATATATATCAATTTAATATTGAAGTTTTCATTCTTCAAAAATATTATCGTGACTTGATGTCATCTTGATGATTGTTTTCATTAAAAAATAAATTTATGGTAAAGAAAATAAAGAAGATCCAAATATTGGCATCATTAATAGAAAGTTAATTTGATAATTCCCATTTAATTTTCTACCACTCCTTGAGATAAATATAATTAACATGAAAATTATTTTCTAACATCTTCATTATCATCTGAATTTTCATCTTGTATTATGGGTCCTATTAAACTCTTCTAATTATGTAGATACTAAAAATATATTTCATTCTTCTATTACATATATTTTTTTATAGTTTCATCTTTTAAAATTTCATATAAAATGTAAATTATTAGAAAATAATATATTTTGAACGTTTAAGAACACCAATTTATAGTGACAGCACTATATCATAATACATGTATTTAATTTTATAAAGTATCTTATTGTAAATATTGAAATCATCACAAGTTAAATGAAAACATTGAATACTATTAAACATTTCATTGACTTTGGAAAATAATAAATCAATATGGTGGTCAACATTAAATTTCATATCAGTATACATCATATATAAAACATTAAATTTTTAATTATTAACATTCAAATTTTATTTATATAATTTTTTCACCTAGTATAATATGTCCATCTATATATTAATACATATTAATTTTATATAATCATTCTTTGAAATAAATAAGATAATATAATTATTTACATGATAATCATTTTTTTATTCTTATAATCAATAATAGTCATTGAAGAACCTTTTTCATGAGGAATATATTAGTTTATTCAGACATTAAGATAATCCTATATAATTGATGAACTATTTAAAAAATAGCCAATACTTTTATGCAATAGTTATTTCCAATATGTTATATTATAAACCACTGTTTTTATTTAATTGATATGATCCATTATGGATATAAAACATATAATAAATTAATGCTTCAAAAACAAAGTGAACTTACCATTATCAACTTTAAAAAAGCATGTAATGTTCAATGGTAAGCTCGAATAATAATTTGATAAATATTTCTGATAGTTCGACACTAGTGTTTCTAGGATTCTAAATGATTCCATATGATGGTAGTGAATCAATGATTAATCTCTATTTATATTTACCAAAAAAACACTCATTATATATAATGATGAAATAAACATTTAATATTTAGAATTTTTTATTCCTTTATTGTAAATAAAAATAAAATTTATGAATTAATATATTAACGTGAATTAGAAATTGAAATAATCAAAATTATTATAATTATTCATAATTTTCGCAATAAAAATTATTTGATACATCGATGTAATGATATAGAAAACCGATAATCATATTATGAATTATAATCAGTCAGGATAAAGTGGGTAGTTTTTATCCTTGTACTCATGTTATGGTAAAATAAATCATGATTTATGTTACATGATCATCCATAAAAAAATATATTTCGAAAAATAAATAATAGTAACAGTACCCAAAATTCAATAAGAGTCTAAAAATTTATATAAATGAGTACCATGTCTTCATTAATTTAGAATATGATTAATTATAATAATTTGTCTAGAAATCTCTAATCCTGAGAAGCCATCATCTTTTTCAACATATTACATAGAGATATTTAAAATGGAACAATCCCTTGAACATTAAAAATAATAATAATATCATTATATGATTTCAAGAAATATATTATCCGCAGTTGTATTCAAAATGTACATCAATTTAAAAATATATGTGTTTAATCCTAATGAATGTAATTAAATAATATCATTTAAAATAATTATAAACTTTTCAGTTATTATTATTTTTCCTTCACTTCCCCATATTAAATAATTCATAAAACACACAATAAAATCCCTTGGTTGAAATTTCCTCATAGAAATTTTATATTCAAAATAAAAATCAAACATTTAGTATGATCCACTATTAACTCTTACAAAAATATGAGACATTTGATCACCTCGAAACATCAAATCATCTTACATTTTTATGGATGTTGTTTGTTTAATTTTGGTGGTATTATATTGTGTTAATCAATACACATCCTTGAAATACATAAATTAATTTTTTCCATTGGATGAATCTCAATCATTATTAAAAAAACATGATATCCTTTAGAAATAAATACTATAAAAAATATATTTAACCATGGGAAAAATTTCTTTAATAAATGACAGAATAAAATTAATCGTATTCTATCACTTAATACATGAATATTTTCAGATATCAGATTATGGATCCATATCACTAGGCCTTTGGTAGTCATGAAATATTCTTTAACTTAAACATTTTATTTATTTAAAAAAAATTCCTCATCAAATATTCTTTTAGTGATCAATACATAATATTCCAAGCATGTTATATTATATATTTATGCAAGTTAACTATATATTTACATGTGTTAGTAATAAAATCTAGATCACACTTCAATAAGAAGCAATAAATACTCTAAACCCAAATAAAATATCTCACACTCCATCAAATATGGGTAGAATTTTTATACAAGATATATGGGAACTCAATGAAATTATATAGAATTATATAGAAATATACATTTTTAGATTTCAAATGTATTTTTAATCTTGATAACTATTTTCAGTCATACCCATGTGTATTTAGTGACTTTAAATACAATTAAAATTGGGACAAATTTATTGTAATTCAGGGAAAAGTATCCATAGATAGATATGAAAAAAATCATATATATCATAGGTATTATACTAACCATATAATTCCCAATAAAAAGGTATTATTTTTACAAAATCAGTTATGTGAATATCTATTTTCAATGAAATCACAATAAAAATTACATAAAATGAGTTCACATTTTCTATATCTACCTCATTATTTTATAACCTAACTCTTTATCCATGAATTTTTCCATGGGATTCCATCTTATCAGATTATAAATTCACATTCACACCCTATATTGAATTTCATTATCTATTCATCTATGTTATTGAGGAACTATAAGTGATGGCATAAAGTAAAAACGTAATCGTAATATGATTGTAATTATGTTTCAATTAATTAAAATTAAAATTACATTATAAAATAATTACCACCATAAATATTATCAGCTTCTAATTATTATTCAATATTTATAGCTATTAGGAAAATATTATTTCGAGTAAATAATGGTAGTTCATCCTCATTTTCATGCACACCCTTTAGATTTAATATTGAGATTATGAAATATTGAACATCATATCAATATTACATTACCTACTAATACCCATTATTTATTTTTTTAGTTTTGAAAATTGGATGCGACATTGTTATGTAAGTACTTCAATTCATCCAAGATGAGTAGTTGTCCATATTTTTTTCTTATACATGTTGGAGAAAATGTATTCCAATTTGAATGTTTTTAAGCTTGGGATTGAAAGTGGATTTATGATTTTTAAAGTTCCTTAAAACGTGTATTATAATATTAACACCCCATAAAATTAATATACCCCTAATTTTTCAAAATGGTTATTGAAATATAATAATAATCAATATCGATGTCAAAATGGAGAAGGAGAATTCACAAGATGTTAAAATTAATAAATATGCTACAAATCCTTTTATTAATGGATTTAGTGATGTGAAGGTATAGATAAACATAATATTAATAATAAATATTCCATATACCCTAAAATATAGCTATGAAAGTAGATTATAGATCTTTCTCTTGGGAACTATAATACTCACTCATTCTGTTCAAATGATAATTAACCTAGAATTATTTCTTTTTCAAGGAATGTGGGAGATGATAAAGAGTATGTACATATGGAAATGTGTAAGAGAGAGATGTGAAAATTTAATTTCATGGAAAGAGCTCATATAAATATCTTATTCCATCTGTCATAATATATCATTACTAAAATAATCCCTTTATTGAAGATCAACAAAAAAAATTAAATGCATCATTCTATTAACTCTCTCATCAGTGTGTTGGGTTATTAATATAAGAAAGTATCATTTATATTGTACTTTTACCTATAAATAGAAATTACAAACACTTTATAACTATAATTTCACCCCTAAAAACATCTGAAATATGAGAAATGAAAAAATATTTATATGGGATAATGTGAAAAAAAATTAAGAGAAGAACCAATGATGGAATACATAGTTAAATTGATGATCATCTAGTGTTCCTTTGAATCATTCATCTCATATGAAAATAAAATAAAGGAAATATAAGTTGGAATTCATTGACATTTAAGTGTTGGGATGGGAAAAATCTTTATTAACAAGAATATATTACCCTACAATGTCATCAATAGATATTCAAAACAAAACAAGAAAAACTTCATGTGTCCTATTCGAGTCTAAGTGAGAGACACAAGTCTCTTCTCTAGTGGTATTCATATTTAATTTATTTTTCTATATTATATTTTATAAAAAAATGATATTTATACCTATATGATTTAATTTGATCAACATTATATGTTTCTAGAAGGTTTTACCCTAGATATTTTTCTTCTCCCACTTCTCTTGAACCTCAATTGATATGTAAAATCCTCATTGAATATATCAATACCATAATAAAATATATAATGATCATTAACAATAAAAATCTACGTATAATGGATGGGTTTTTTCTTTTCATATAAAGGGTTCATTCTTGGTGTCATTAGAGAAACATATGGAATTGATGACTCTGTTGCTACTTAACATGAGGTTGTTAGAGTCAATATTGATTTCATGATGTTTGAGTATTATGTGGCATGTATTAAGAATTACTAACCCTTATAAAATATTAAAAATATGTTTATTACAACTATATATATATTTTTACATTTATTTATTCTATGAGACAATCCTTTTATCCTAATATATATATGATAATTACCCTCACACAAGTACATTGTATGATTGTAGTTATAACCTTTACATTGAATGTGATGTGTAATGTCTCGAACTAGATTCCACTAAAATGGTTCTTTGAGTTAGTTCATTACTTGGCCTCCAATGTGCATCCCAATAAACCATTGGCTTCCAACTAGAAGAGAGGGTCAAGGGTGTTATAGTGGGAAGACTACACCATCATATTAGAGTATGAAAAAAAGGGAAAATAGGTTGGTATCATACACAGTGGTAAATAAACATAGTACCTAAGAAAATAATTTAAATGGAGCATGATTTTTTAATAATATAAAATTCTATAAAATCCCAAACAACTATGAGATATAAACAAAAATGGTAACCCCCTATGCTGCCCATGCTCACATAAGTAAAAGAATAGTTAAAATAAAATAAAATGACAAGGCTCTAAAAAAATCCAGGTCATACAACATACCTAGTATCTCAACATAGATTTAATACATAATCACAATCATAATTATGCACATTATTGTATCCACTTGATCATACAACTCTGGGTCTCATCCCATCCTACCATGTAATATGCTCTCATCCTCAAAAAATATAAATAATGTTTGTATAGACACAATGTTTCACATATAGGGGTGATAATATAATCTTAGTAGGCCACCCCAATGATGACCCTATGATATTAATCCATATGAGAATTATCTTGAAATATGATCTACCTAGCTGAGACACAAGTAAAAATATAAGAAAAGCTAATAAATGTTAAACCACTATCGAACCATGGGTATGTGATCTCGATCAACTGGGTAGGGTGGTATCATGTATACTTATATATATTAGAGTATATATGAATATTCACATACCGATATATAAACATAAATGTTACTATACATGAGTAAGATTAACTAAATTACCTAAAAATAATACCATACAATGCCTCAGTCAATAATCTCAATTGCATAGTCAACATGTTCAAGGGAATGGAGCTCTATGTCATGCCACTCAAGTCATGTATCATTAATTTTATATATGGGTCTATAATCAAAATTTAATAATTCCTACTTTATACATCACTATAAATGTATCTTATTAGGCTACATCACCAACTGGGGAATACCCTTTCTAACCTTGGGATTACCCATACTCGCCTCCAAAAAATTTATTGAAGGATTATAAGGAAGTATATATTGACATCTTGTAAATGTTCAGTGATCTAGACACACAGTTTATAAAGACATTTCATCCAATAAAATTTCTTTTCCATAGGTATTGGTTGATTGGCAGTCAATACATTGTGACATAGAAACTCTTAATGAGATCAAAATTAAGAGAAAAATAAAATGAATTGCCTTTAGACCCAAGTACATTCTCTACATCGATTCACAAGATGAGTATCACTAGTAAATCAACCCAATCCTATTAGGAATTGAAGGGATCTCTTTACATTAGAGTAATCATCCATTGAGTATAAGTCACATCATCCGTGATGAGAGAAATGTCCACCACAATGATCTAGAAATTTATCAGGGAGTGGATAATCCTCCTCATTTTTTGGGAGACCATAATAATCCCTAAGTATACATCAATGATAAGGAATGTTGTTTAAATAATCATGATCTAGTAACTGATTAGGGTGAGCACAATCATCCTTATCACAATAGATAGAATAATCATACATATATATAATCCAATTGAGGAGAGAAAATCCTCAACATTAAATTTTTACCAAAGAAGAGAAGAATCATCCTCATCACTCAAGAGAGAGGAATCATCAAGGGTTATTCATTCTGGGGACATTAAACCGATATATCATACACATAGGCTAATCCACTGTATACCAGTAAGCTCATATAGAAATGTATATAATAAAATTTAAAAATATATTTATTCTAAATATCCATATCCCCTATAGTACCTCTGGGTATTCAAACAATTATATGAAATTACATGGATCAGGGTCTAGATACAAGGTAATAATATATGAGAATCCTGAAGGGAAATAATGATGCATCATGTTAGGCTCATTAGCCAACATCTAGGAATCTCCTCTGGTAATCATCAATTAATCATCAAAAAATAATTGAATGTATAAACAAATTAGTGAGGGAGGAAGAATTATTAAATCCATCACTACTCTCACATTCCACTACCACCTTTACTCAAACCCGACGTACAAGTTCATGGCCTTTTATTAAATGATCACACACTCGATACCTAAAATATAATCACTAAAGAGACATCCTACTTGGGATCCTCAGGTCTACACATAAGTGAAAGAATCCAACATTGGATCATTATTCGTAAAGGTGAAAGGATGAATTTTATATTGGATCGTTGAATTGAAAGTAAACTGAGGCATCATAATCGTGATCATCATATTGTTACATATGAAAAGGTTTCAAACATCATACCCTCAAAAGTATGACAATAATTATAGGAATCATATATGGTATCCTTAGGATGTTAAACATGTTAATGGATCTTAAAAGTTATTATATAGGTCATCCTATTAGAAAATCAACCCACAAGGGATCCTTGAAAATTGTAAGAATATAGAGGCATCCTACAAGGGGACGTCTCTATCAAAATGTAAATAGAGGAATCCAACATTGTATCCAGGGGAACAACAATCTCATGACGAATTAGGCTAGAAGGGAATATCTGGAAAGGGAGACATAATATAGGGAAAGATACAACAACATTGTTCATTTGATATAGATCAGGGATATTATTAAAACAATGTTTCAAAATGGAATGGTTTGAACTCTAATAATTTCATTCTCTTTCCATGTATTACTCTTAGGATATAATAATATTTTATTATTAGAGAATGAACCACTCTATTTTGGCAATTTAAGAAATTCCACCTAGTAGTACATAAGATACCACAATAGTTATACCATTGTGATCTACATGAAAGACACTCAAAGTGAATTACTCATGGGTCTAAATCTATCTATGTGGAATAAAAAATTTCATTAAATTGGTGGAAAAAATGGAGATAAGGGCATGCGTACCCTAGTACAAGACATGTACCCACATGTACCCATGTGGGCATGTACTCCAGCCAAACATGGAATATAAAATCCCATGTACACAACATGTTGGTTCTGTACATATAGTGTGACCTACATGAGGTACCTTCCCATGTTCATTAGAAGGAATTGTCATCTATTCAACCTAAAAATGTATATATACACAATTAGTGACCCACACAAGGTGTAGCTATATCATTCCCATGACATGGTCCTCTAATGTGAGCATCATTGATTGGTACTCAGCTACACGACTAATTCCTGGTGCACATAGTGTATAACATATAAATGTAATTTAAATTAAATGTTTATCTTCCCCCAATATGATTAACATAGGACATGTGTTTCCTAATCATAACACACTAAATATGGGTTTTCCTGAAAGGAAACCCATAAAATTAAACTGATCACACTATTTTGATAGTAATATCGATTTATCAGCCCACTATGGGTCTCAAGAAAGAGTAACAGAACTTCAAATCATTTAAAATACTAAAATATGATTGTTTATGGTAAAAAATTAATGAAAATACCATTGGGACTAATCATCCAATGCTTCACCCATTTCCATGTTATTTGACTATAGCACGATGATTGGATGTGTCCCAAGAACCAAGACGATACCACATTATCTCGCTCTATATCATTATATATCCCCCATTTTATCTATAGTTTATGAAATATGACATACCATAGTGTGTTCATGAGGAGCCATTTGGGTATGGGGGAAAAGAAAAACAAAAGAAATAAAATTAATAGACAGAAGAGGAAAAGAAAATGGGATCCATGCCTATCTTTGGAACCCGAACTGATTTTTCCCCTCACCTATGAAAAACTTCCCATTATTCAATCAAATGTGGAGAAATAATATCATTTTGATGCTATGTTAAAATATAAGGCCAAAAGAATTATTATGAATAAACTAATATTTAATTTGTTAACGATTTAATATTAATGATTACTCTAAAATTAAAATGTCTCATATTTCAAAAAGACTCATATCTTAGTGTAAACACCTAATTAAAAGGCCAAAATAGTGGTCATAAGAATTATCAGAGATCATATAATATGGTAAAAAGAACATTTAAACCCATATAAGAATCCAAATGTTAAAAATAAATATTTTTACTAAAAATTTCCAGTTGTGAAATACACGGGTCCAAACAATCTCTTCCTATTAATATTTATAGCCCTAGGAATCATGTTGAGATTTCTTGAAACTGTGATCTCATCCCGATCATCTACACAATAGCTTGATATCTACACTACGATGACAAATCTCATAGAATCAACAACAAATTATTATAAGTTAGATGTTTAACTATGACTGATCTAGTACTCCCCACCATAGGAATACCCTTATCATCATCTCAAAACAAAACCCAAAGATAGAAAGCTCCTTGGAAAACTATATTAAAAAAATATTAAACAACCTAAAATATCAAATAGTTTACTCCAAACAATATGAATTACGTTATATCGATTCTCAAGTGAAACCTAAAAATGTTTCCTTTACAAAACCATGAAAACCAGTTAAATGAAATGAAACAAAGTTATGACACTATCTCAGTGTACTTAGAAAGATGCTAAAATATAACATGATATTCTCTCACAAGGAGTACACTATGATTCCAAAAAAGGTGTGTACAACACATTTGGTCAACACTCAAAATGAAATATGTTACACTTTCTTTTAAGGAACTCATGACACCACATCTCCCAACAATGTGTGTCCAGGTTCAAATATGGTTCAATAATCACATAGTACCATATTAATTTTAAATGTATCCATTATCTTGGGGTTTCATTTCTCACATAACAAAAACTCCCAAGAAAAAATGTGCACATATAGTATTGGAAACATGGGTACTTGGCTCACACCTAGCCACTTGTAGATTAAGATTCAAATAAAACTACATGAAACCAGTATGTACCTTTATCAGTTAAATCATTCCCTAATGATTCATCCATTACAAGGATAACATGACCACACTAAAAGGAATTAAAGTATCATTAAGATAGAATATTCATTGGATCCTAATTTAAAAATCAGGAACATCAGATGTGCCATGATTTGTTCCCTGACAACCCATCTCATTGGGTTGTTCTAGTCGTGAACATCTACCAACATACTGACTACATTAACAACAATGGAAATATTGGTCTAGAAGGAGGGTCACCAGAATAGTACTTCCTATCAGATGCAGTCTTTAAACCAATTCATCCAAGGTTCTTATCAAAACCATATGGCATAAATATGAATAGAAGGTAAAACATGCACACATACCCTGAATTTCTATCAAAATGATCCTATCACATAGCTCACAGCCTAGAAAAGAAATCAATAAACATATTCCTTCCTATAATTATGATTTCTTATTATTAAGATTATCATTGAAATGGATGTTTCATAGTCAATACTAATGGCCTCTAGGTCTCCAATATATCCCAAAAGTTCAAACCATTCTAAGGAAAGTAATGATCCAAGCATCCTACATGGGTGAAAACTACAAACAAGAACAAAACTGTCTAATCATCAATAATAATCCTCCTAAAGAGATACTACCTAGAGGTAATCATTCCAAAAAAGAAGAGAGTCTGAAATAACACTCACCATGCAGTTGTATACGGTAATAACCCATTGAGGAACAATTTCTTAGAACAGTCATGCTACCTATCAACAACGTACTCATGGATCTAACTAGATAACAACAAACTATGATTGTTAAGTAAAATTCATTTCCAATATATGTAAGAAAACAACATATAGATTTAAACTTACAACATAAATAATTGTACTTGATAAAATAAAACCCTATATTGGATTATGAAACATGGTAACCATATTCCCTATCAAACAAATAGGGTCACTTCACCACTCAATCATGATTATTAAATCATCTAATTCACTAAAAATACATCATTTGAGATTCATATTACCTTCCCTCTGAAGGATATATATATATATATATATATATTCATCTTGGAGAAATTGAATAGGGTTCCACCAAAATCCTATATGGGAAAACACTATTTTAATTATTTGTTGACACTATAAAAAGTGGTACTCTGTCATTTATAAAAACCACATACTAGAAGGCCTATATGATGTGAATTCTATCTCTCAAAGATAACGCATAAGACATCTCTTCCCATTTCTAGAAATTATTCATAATAATTCAATGGAATCATGCTAATGACAAAGATCCATAAATCCATAATTAATTATAAAATCTACACAATATGTGTGTCACTCAATGATATAATCATATAAAACTATAACATCAAAAAATCATAACATCAATAAATTAACCATAGAAAATAATAATTCTTATCGCAATAAGTTCTCTTGATGAAATAGCATGATATCTACCATAAGTTCTGACACATTCCTAATACTCATGTCTGCCAAATCACAAATAGTAAAACTATGGAAAGGAATATCTCTAATACTCCCACATCTAGACCCAAATTCCACCAAACCAATTATTTCTTCAAGTTATTTATGAGGACTCAAGTATGCCTCCACAAAACCCAAAGGGTTTCATAATCATATTGGGGGCCTACGATGTTATAGTGGGCAGATAATTCCCTCTTATCAGAGTAATGAAAATGAAAAAATATATTAGAATCATATAAAAAAACATATTAGAGTACCTAACAAGTAAATAAATTGAAATAGGTTATTCTATGATAATAAATGGAAATAACATAAAATCCTAAAAAATAATTCTATACATACAACATTGGTCACCCAATTGAATGAATATATGCATAGGATTGAAAAAAAATAAACTACAATAAAAGAACACTTCTCTAATACAATGTCTGAGCAAGGCCACATATCTAGTCTCCAGTCACTATAAAACCGAATTAGTCGGATTAGAAGTATACACATGAGCGAATCCACTTAATAATGAAGCGTTGTCACTCATACCTACTTACCATCCAACTATGATCCACCTAAAAAAATACATAAGATCTAAATGCACAAAATGGTTTATATACATGGGTGATTATTTAATCTCAATAGGCCACCCCAATGATGATCCCAAAAAACTCTACCATAAGTGTATTCTCAAGAAATATTCTCACCCAAGATGAGGAACATGTAAAAGTGATATGTAAATATAATAAATCTAAAACCATAGTCGAACCCTCGACTTGTGATCTTGGTTAACTAGAAAAGGTTCCATCGTGTATGTTTATATTTATATTTGTATATATATATAGTAACATACCTAAACATATATACATAAATTTGAATAAACCAATGTAAGGTCAATGAAATAAAATAACCACAATTACAGGAGATCCATCGGTCTGTAATCCCAATCACCAATACATCCCATGTAATTGAATTAGGCTAGATGTCAAACCCTGGAATTTGTGTATTATTAAGTTATTCTCTAGGTCCATTAACTAGATTATAAAATACCTTATTCATTTACTACATGAAATTTCACTGGGGAAGCTATGCCCCCAATGTGAAATTCTAGTAATAACCCTAGGATCATCCATGATTTCTTCCAATCACTGTAAACAAGGATTCCATGGATGTAAATATAAACATACTATAATTGGCCAATCAGCTAGATGGAACACTAATAATTCCATGTAAATATAGTCCAATGTATAGTCCCTATGTACCACTCCTTATGTGGTCATGTAATGGTGACATGGATTGTCTTTAATGGCTCCCAATAGACTATCTATAAACTGAATTCCCTTAGGACCCTTGTACATACATTGAATCTAATCATGAAATTAACATAAATCGTGAGTCCGCATGACTGTAGTGGGATTCCAATGTGTTTCTTGAGGAGAGTGTATTCATTCATTGAGAGAAATTCAGATCAACAATGATGAATCCCCGGTCAACCATTATGATCTAAAAATCGACGAGGGAGAGAAAAGTCATCCCTTTTTTTCAGGATAGAATAATCATGTTAGATTATACATCAATGATGCATAATTCCATGCCCTACACTGTGAATTTATTACCTATTTGAGAGAACATAATCATCCTTATTACTTGGAAAAACATAATCATCGATGAGTATAATTAGATGAATGATATGGTGATAATTCTTTTTTACATATCAACCAAATGAGAGATAATGTTCCTAATCACTAGGAATAGTATATTAACATGTATGTATTCAAACTAGGCACTTTATTCCCATATATTATAGTGATAGTCTCAATAGAAAGATACTAAGAAGCACATCGATAAATCCCATTAATAAAATAGTCAAATATATTGATGATGAATAGCCATATCATGGGTATCACCTCTGGTTATACATATAAATATAATAAATAACATGGATTGGAATATGAATCCAATGTTAGCACATCATTTCATCCAAAATATAAGTAAAGATCAATTACAATTGGATCATCATCTACAAACCAAAAATCAACTCTGGTATTAATCTCCACATCAGTAATAACCCAGTTAAAGTATTAGTAAAAGAGTGAGGGTGGAAGAAAACATAAACCCAATATTACATAAAAACACTATGGACTTTCATGTTTGGAATAGGTTCTATGATGAAATACAATACCATATCTACCAGTAAATTATGTATTGGCTCATGCTCTATCAAATAATGGGCACTCAATGGTTCCCTCACATATAAACACCAAAGAAGCATCTTACTTGGGACCCTCATGTTATACAAAAAAGAAAAGGCTTCCTACTTGTGATCCGTATCTATAACGATGAAAGGTAGAATCCGACTTGGGATCCTCTAATGGTATGTAAACATAGGAATCCTACACTAGATCCTCATAATGGTATATAGGAAATGGTGTCTTACTTGGGACTCTCAATATAATTAAAAGATAGAGTAATCCTACATGGGATCCTCAGGACGGTATACATGTATAGGGATCCTACTGTGGATTATCTAGGTCATATTATATGAAAAAGAATCCAAAATAGGATCCCTGGAAATAGTAATAATATAGAGGAATCCTTCCAGGGTTCCTCTAGGTCAAAATGTAAAAAAATGAATCCTACACAGGATCCTCGGGAAAATCAAACTCAAAACCAATTAGTCTAGAAATGAACATATTAAAAGAGAGTCATCGATAAGAGAAATAAAGAAAATACTATGTCAAAATAGATTGCTCATTGACCATCATAGATCAAGGTTTCAAATAGGGGTTGTTTAGAAACCCCAAATATCATTACCATTTCATATCTCACATTATAGAGATAACTATTTTAGAACATTGGAGGAAGAAACTATCTATTTAATAAAGGATTGAAACACCACCTAGGAGTCCTTAAGATATATAAAGGGTCATTCTATCATGATATATGTAAAATGATACTCAAAGTGGACTACTGATTTATAAAAATATGACCCAACAGAATAAAACTAGGAAATATCCTCATAGGATGTAGAAAGTCGAGTAGACGGATTGTGTACACTAGAATAGAGTGTGTACCCTCAAGGACCCACAAGGGAGTGTACTCTAGCTAGACTTATTGTGTAAATCATATGTAAATTCCATGTGGATCCTATACATGTTGTGTTACCTATACAAGATACATGTTTGTGAACCTCACAGGACCTAGGCATATATTCTATCTTTTTATGTATATTAACACATTGTGTGACCAATAATGGTTTGGGCCAATAATTTCACGGGGAATTTTTTCATTAAAAGGGAAACTAGGTTGGGTTTTAAATTACATGGACGAGTCCCTATATATGGTTTGTATCAAAAATAAATATTTTTTACATTTAAAACCTCAGCTTCCCTATAGAGGTTGAACACACGACATGTGTTCCCCCAACCACACTCTGTTGGAGATTTTTTCCAAACTAAAAACCCTCAAATCAATTCAAAACCCCAATTTTTTAAGAAATATCTATAGATTTGTCTATGAGGGGTCCTAATAAAGAATAATATATATCTTAAACTTAAAAATATGTAATATATTGTATTTATAATGAAACATAAAAATGGACTACCATTGGGTGCAATCTGTTGAAGCTTCTCCCATTTCCAAGGTCCATAGCTACCACACGACGATCTGGCGCCTCCTAAGATCCATGGTGGTACCACATTATATATATATATATAGGAATCTAATTTTTTACTTATATTTATCACCATTATCTATATTTCACTGGGATGATTGTCCCATTAGGGTATACATGATAATCCTGATAAGAAATGAAGAAAAGAAAATAAAAAAAATTAAAAGTATGAAAATTACAAGGAATATAAAATGGGGGTTCATCTTAGCTCTGATGCCTTAACAAAATTTAACTCCTAACATAGAAAAAATTATCACACAAGAATCAATAGAAGAGAAAAAATATCAATCTGATACACCATTCAAATGATATGGAAAAATGAATCTGTGTGAATATATTAATATTAAATTTATTAAATAATAATTTATAATTATATTACTTGAATTTGAATGTCGTGAATTTCAAAAGAACTCATGTACATGGTAGAAAAATCTATTTTGGGACATAAAAAGTTTTCAAATAAATTATTTGAGAACATATGACATGGTAAAAAGTCTATTTCACCCCATTTATAGCATCTAAAATAAAATTTTCAAATATATACTAAAAGAATTCAGTTTAAATAACAAGGTTCTTTATATGTGGTTCCCTCTTCAAAATTTAATTGGTGAAATTATCCTATAGATAATGATTATATCATGATGTTAGTATGAATTCTCATTCGTAGATTGAGCCATATTTTTTTTGGATTTTAATCCTCTTGTGGGACTCTGAATTCTCTTATCATTAGTAAATTCTCTTACACAGTTATTAGTTCCATTAAGGTATTCCTTTGACTTTTCCATTATCAGTAAAACCTATAAATTAGGAATAAAACATTTTCAATGTATTCATGATCAAAATTAATTTTCAAAATGATTTAAACAATAACAATTAGAATTAAAATCCATTAATCAAAGGAATTTTAGTTGTCTAAATCATTTTATAGTTCCTAAATTAAGTGTAAAAATTTATTAAAACTACTAGAAATATTGTTTTGGATGTTTTAATGTTAAGATCATTATTCATGAAATAAAATGAAAAATATATTTTCACACTATTATAAAATATTATTAAATTTTATTTTTGTAAAAATATGGTAAAAAACCAAAAAATATGACATCATCAAACGTATTCCTCATGTAAAATAACCTCACATGAAATGATTATGTATAAATTTTCATTATTTTATTATTCTAATATATTTATCGACTATATAATTACTAATGAAATGTAAATATAGTTATGGAAAATAAAGTGATAAATTTCATTTATATAATTGGATTTAGGTTTTAAATGACTTATTTTATATTCATAGGAAGTCCTTATATTTTATTCTAATTTTTTGTGACATTGTTTACACACTTATACCCTACCATTATGAGTAATAAAAATAATTTCCACAGGATTGACATAAAATTATTTAACAGTGAATATTATCTTTAGTATAAACTAGATCATTATCAAAAAATCAATTTATATAAACATTTATATACCACATCCCATATCTCCGTACAAAAATATGTCATAATCAAATTGATATAATGTTTCCCATATTATCAATTCATGATTTTATAAGGAATTATTTTTTAAATTATTAACATTCTAGAAAATAAACATGTTGACAATATTAATATATTTAAATTATCTTTTCACCATTTGTTTTATAATGTTATATTTTATGATACATGTGAATTTAGTTTCAACTCATGATAGTTTAGTTTATGGTCACATAAGTGGACATGGTTGTAAACTTATCATAATAAATATATAATTTCTACATAAATATTAATTTATATAACTATTAAAATACATTTAACATATCCTTATAATCTATTAGTGTAATCCATTCATTCTCATAGTGAAAACTGACTAGTATAATATTATATGAGGTAAGAAAATGTCTATATATATTTTATCTTTTATAAAGTATTTTATAATGAATTCAATTGGATATCCATGTCTATAAATAAAAAGGATTTGTATTTTTATTTATAAATATATCTAATATATTAATTAATTTTTATTTTTTTACGTTTGAAAGTTTATATTCCCAATACAAAATCATTATAAATATATTTCCTCCTCATGTTTTCTTATTTGGTGAAAAAATTATATGATTCAGTATTTTTTAAATGGTATTCTTTTTTTGATAATTTATTTTTAAAATTCAATTAAATTTAGGATTATCCTTATTCATTCTATTATACAAGATTTTAAACAAAATAGTTATTTAAATATAATCCATATTTAAATTTCATAATCAATCATTAGTTATGTAATTTTTAGTAGTTCAATATTGTAAAATATTTTTTTTCAATATCTTTTAATATCAATACATCGAATATCTATAATGTTTTTCTATGCTAATGTTTTATGACTTATAAAAGGGGTTTTTAATTTTTGAAAGATATTATTGATGGAATTTCAATATTTTAGTTCACCTTTTATAATCATATATCTAATAAATCTGGTCATTATATGTTAAATTAATAAATCTATTGTTATAATTTTATAATATGTCCTATAATAATCCAAGTGAACTGATGTACAAGAATGAAATTTGATTATAATCATAAGGTTTTTGAGAATTGGTAAGTAAAATTCTATGTTTTTAATGTATGAATAAATACTATAGATTGTACAAATCCTTGGCCATGTAATCACACAAGGGGATATATATATGGATCCACCAAAAAGATGTTATTAAATAATATACAATCCCAACACTTATAATTATGATTTTCTGATATCAGGGATTGTTTTGATATTATCTATGATTTTTGGGAATCAAAAAAAGACTATTAATTCCTCTAAAAATGTTAAATCATAAGTTATTCAAATTTTTCTATAAAAATTAACGTGACGAAAATTTTGAGGAACTCATGAAGAGATTGTTCGGTGCAACTATACTCACAATTACATAAAGTAGATATAGGGTTTTTTGTATAATATGATGCATTAATTGATGTATTATTATGAGTCATCATGAAATATTTCCTGGAAGAAAGTTATTCCTAAGATAAATCGCGCATTCATGGCCATAGTTATATAATGCTTTATTTGGATCAAGAAATGGTAACACAATCATTGATGATATAGAAGCATTGTCTATTTGGGGAAAAGTGCAAAATATAAATTTTTATAAGAGTTGAAAATATATATTCACATAGATGGAGTTGAACATGTTCTATAGGTGATGGTTGGAGTTGATCATAGAATATGACTGTGTGATATATTACTACCATGTGAGGGAAAATAATGTGGTTGATGTTTTGGAGAATGAAGGATCATGGCACCTTTTTTATGATGAGGACTAAAAGAGAGACAATAGTTAAAAATTTAAAAAATACGGACACTGAAATATTTATTGAAGGTTATAAGTCATACATTTCAAAAATGGATGCTCAACCATCCATCCATGTGAATACCTAGGAGGCACATAAGGATGATTTTGGGAAATGAGATAAGGAACAGAATATTCGTCAAATAAAAATTGAGAATGACTAAATTATACAGTTTGGAAAAGAAATGTTATAAAAAGCTAAGTAATATTTACATTCAATCTCATGCATTATTTATATTATATTTCATATAGTAATAATCTTATTAAAAATATTAAATAATATTTTAATAAAATCTAAAATAACTTTATTACTATTTAATTCAATTTCATGAACTAAAAGATTAAATTAAAAATTTAAAAATCAAAATATTAGATTATTTATTTTAGGAAAATAAAATTCATTTTTAATTATATATATAAAAAATATGTTTGGGTGTAAATTTGGTAAATTTATGAAATATTGAACATCAGTAAATAATAATAAATTCAATTTTCATAAAACAATAATTTATTTTTATTAAATAAAATAATTTAAATGTAACATATAAATTTAAATAAGTATGATGAAATTATAAATAATATAATAAATTAAAGATGATTCATCGTTATACCTGATTATCTTATAAGTTCATTTTTAGACTTATAAATGCATTTAAACAAAAACTATTTTAATTTTCATCTAGTGTTTTAATTATAAATTAATTTCTAAAAAACAAGAAATTGAAACATGGAAAATATATTCCAGAATTTAAATTATGATGTCCATATTGGGTAAATTGAAAACTTTTATTTTTAGTCATTAAGAATAGTAACTATAGAAAATGTATGTCACCTTAGAAGGGGTAAATCAGGTAGTTAATAGTAAAAATAATACAATAAAAAATTAAAATTGTCATAACACTACACATTAATATATTAGATAATTTGGATTCAATAACCACTATAACATATTTAAATTATTGAAATGTTTTGTTAAATTTAATTAAAAATGGCTTATATATTATTTTATTTAAATACAATGGAAGAAATGTAACTCTCATGTTGTTATATCTAAAAAATTTTGGGTTTTGGAAAAAATATGATTTTTATAAATTAATGTTTGATGGAAATATAATTTTTTATCATTTTAATTTTATCTTTACTTTAAGTTATCAAATATTTACCTCAAATTCTTTCACAATGACGAAACAGTGCTTGTGCAATATATTAAATTTCTTGTAAATAATAATTCATACAATAAATGTAATAATATTTTGGTAAAATATAGATGGAAAAACTTATATATATATGAATATATTATTTTTTAGGTTTTAATGGATTATATTTGATGGCCATTATTTTAAATATCAAATTAATTAAATAGTTCCAAAAATAACAAAAATGATATTTTATAATAAACAATATTTTCTAAAAATATTTCAAATTCCCAGAAACATATTTTCATCCATGTGAATGTTATATGGTTAAAAATATCAATCATGGTCTATTTCTTAGACTGATTTTATTTTATAATATCATTATTAATCCCAAAATCGTAAAAATTAATGATATGGGTGTAATTGTCAAAATGAATAATTATGGTTTAAAATAAAAATACAATTGATAAAGTCATAATATAAATTTCTCCAAAATTTATTGGATGAGTTAAATTAGAAAAATCATATTCTTGTCATATAATTATTTCAATATAGTGGCATAATTTCATGAACATTAATTTATATTAATTTAATAATTTAAGTAATTCCTAGAGTGCATGTCCCCTCACATATACAAGGGAAACTCGTATCCTCTCTTCCTCACGCATTATCAGTACTCTTGTTCAGCCCATCATTTCCCATATTACTTCATAATATACCACCCCATATGCTATAATTTGTTTTTGGGAATAGTACATAAATTAGAGGACTTAAGGTGTAATGCGTTGTAGGTTGTATGGATAATAGGCATAATATTTCACCAATTTTTTGTTTTATTTATTTATTTATATTCATTAATTATTATTAAAACATGATGAAATAATAAAACAAAGATACCATATATTGATATATTTTTAATAGTATGTGATTACATAAATACGTATCCTCTTCAATCATAATATAAATGAAACCATCCTTCATGTGTATGGAACACTACTCCCTCTCAAATATATGAAATTCATTTTACTTCACCTCTTCTCATATCTTGTCATACTAATGAAAATTATGTATATGTGTGCTATTCATTATATAATTATAATTATAAAAATATAATATATAATCTACATTCATAACCTCCAATCAATTTAATAACTAATAATATTGTTAATGCTTACATGTGGATTACCACCTCTATGATGTGATGCGGCTCATTTTTCATCATTGCCTCACATAACATGTATATATAAGAATTTTTAAAAATTCTATATCATATTTATGATATAATAATAATTCAATAATGTGAAAATTATTCATAATTTCCTTCCATCAATCAAATTATGAAAAAAACATGATTTATATGCGTAGGTACTACCCACCTTCATCCTGATTGTATCGTGATTCAATTTTCATAACCATATTACATATATGGATTTAAGGAAAATTTGTTTTATAAGAATGAAAATTATATTAAAGATATTATTCTCATGTTGATTTAATAATGACCTCTTGTCCACAGTCAGCCGATCGAATTCATTTTGGATATATGATATGAATATCACTAATTTTTTGAAAAAAATTTAAATGAATATATAATTGAATATGATATGGAAATGAATAATTTTAATGGAAAATTAAAATTGATAATTATTATTAATAATGATAATAATTAAAATAATATTATTTTCAAGATAATAATTATTTTACATTTGGAGTTGAACTCATGTTATGGGATAAATTAACAATAAATTTAATTTTAGAATGTTTAAAGATTAATTTTGAAAACATTTTTCAGTAATTCCAATTTACAAAAAAGAATTAATATATGTATATATATATATATATTAATTTAAAATTTTGATCTTCAATTTTTAAGGCAAGGGATCAAGTCCCCTTTTATTAGAACATTTTTTTGTCTTCATTTTATTTATATCAATGTTTTTCAAAACAAAATATTTTCATTATTCTGAATGTTTTGAATTTATTTAGAAAAGAAAAAAAATAAGGTTATTTATAAATATATATCATTTCAATATATTTACCAACTAATAAACCAAATATATGGTGTTACTTTATTAATTTATAATCATTCACATTTTATGTAAAGACCCATAAAATTAAAGGGAAAATTTTTTCTTCATTTTCTTTATGATTTTACAAGTACACAGTTTCTGACGACGCCTGATTCCAAGGCCCGGTGTGCCCGGAATCAATTTCCAAAGTTTAGCACAGGTACGTTCAGTGAACGAACGAGTGGGTTTTTCTATCTTTTGAACTGGTACTCGGAATTGAAATCCGAGGACACCGATGAACTCGCAGCACCAGTATTTTCTTAAGAGGACATTTACTATAGGTGCGTTTTCTTGGGAGGAGAAGTTAAATTTTGGGGTTTAAGGAAGAAATAAATAAAATTGTGAACAATTTTATTTTTGTTAACCAAGGGAGTTAAATTCTACCATGGGAAGTTGTTGGTGGGACCGATAACCACCCAACTTCCCATGTGTGGATATGTGGGAGGTGGGGCCCACACGAGACCCTAACCCCCCTTGATCTTCCCATAACCCCTTGACCTCCCATATCTCACTTCCCTCTAAAATTTTGTAACTCCACTTTAACTTGTGTAACACTCCCCTCTCTCCTCTTTAATTTTGCCAAAACACATCATAAATTAATTAATTAAACCTCTTTAATTAATTTGACTAAGTGTTTGATTTTTTTTTAAAAGTTTGAATGCATGGGAAAATAATAAAAGAAGGAGAGGCCTTATTTTATTTTATGAGTTTTGTTGTGTGAGAGAATTTGGGAGAGAGCTCTTCCCTTTTTTTGAAGAACATCATCTCCAAACGAAGAACGACCTTCCGACTCAGGGAAGAACGCACTACGTTTTCTCCAATCCCTTTTCAACATCTTCTGCGACAAGGAAGGAGATGCCGACTATGGAGACCAACTCCATCAACAGAATTCTCCTTCTTCTTCCAACTTTGAAAGAAGCGATACCTTTCTTCTGTGACACCCGACTACCCCGACGTTCGACTACCGCGACGTTCGACTTCCGCGACTTGACGACGTGCGACATTAATTTCAAGGTAGGGAAATTTATTTGGTGTTCTCTTATCATTTGAGAAATGAACGATGAGCACGGACCGACCATTTACAGGTTGATCAGTGGATCGTTCGTTCATGCAGGTTGATGTTGAGGTTTATTTATTTTCCCCGTGAAATATTTCTTTGTCGTACGTCAACTTCTATTTCATGGCTGCTTGCTATCATTATAACGGGAGGAGGTCGGACCACAAAAACACGGCCGAACCTCCTCCCTCTTGTTGTTTATTATGTTTCGGCTCGAATGAAGGCGGTGCAGTGCAACGGAAGCACACAGAATCTGGAGAAATACGATAAGGATGCGCTGCGCCGTCGCGCCACGCCATTGAGGCCAAACGAAACCGCGACCAGAGTCGGGGCCGCGGAGGCGATTCGAAGACTCCGCTGGTTGAACGTTGAGTGCAGGTTGACAGGCGATGACAAACGGGGTCGCAAGGTAATTTTGATGCTTCTGCAGTAAATTTTGAGACCTGAGATGAACGCCGGAAAAGACGGTTTTGAAAACGGACCACCGGAGAAACTTCGGTGGCCCGCGGAAACCCCAGAGGTGCGGGTCACTGGAACGTCGCCGCTGACGACCATGGGCGGCCGCCGGAGCCGTCCAGCCGCCAGGAGGCGGGGGAACCGTAGCGCGCCGCCGGAGGAAGAAAACCGCCACAGCTTGCCGCGGCGGTGTGGCACGGGGGATCCCGTGGCCGCACGAGATCCCGGAGGAACGACAGCGGCCCAAACCGCCACTGGTATCAATCAACGCCGAGGGGGACACACAACCCAACCCCCCCCCCCCCCCGCTCCGCGGCTTCCAGTCGGCCATACTGGCGGAGCCGTGGCTGGCTATGTTGCTAGGCCGCACCGGTCGGGCCGGACCACTCCCTGATGTGCCGGACCCAAACCCGGGTCCGGTCGACCTGGTTCAGGCCGACCCAGGGGGGGTTGGGCTGGGCCGGGCCGGGCCCAGACCCCCCATTTCGGATTGTTTATGTTCGAACTCCCATAACATGGGCTAAGGAACATCGATCGACGCACCATTAGTTGCGATTTGATCCTTGGATCAAGACGGTCAATTCGGTATATTACACTCAAGGTTTCGCAGAACATTGGGTTTGGCCAGGTTGGTTCGGATACGAAACCAACCGGGCCCTCGGAGCGTAAACACATATATCTTGAGCTCTGAACGTCCGATTGGCATGAAATCGACTTTTTTGGATTCCTATTGTTGAGATGGAACTTTTGGAAAACTCCGCTCGAGATTTGGATGCAGTTGGATAGTGTCTGCGTTGGATTGTACCCGAAATCCAATCGGGCCCCTCGAACGGAAAAGCTGATAAATTTCAGACCGGACATCCATTTGACGAACCGTCAGCGGCGTTGGTGATCACGTTGAGAAACGGTCCCTATGAGAATACCCTATGAGAGTGAGGGGTACATTTGAGATACAACCGGGTTGGTTCGTACACGAAACCAACCGGGACCCTCAGACGAAAAGGTTAATAACTCAGAGACCAGGCGTCTGATTGACGCGTCGTCTGTTGTGTTGAGACCCCTATGACGAGGCAGTCCTTTGAGATACCTCTTAGCGGGACTTTGAGATACTTGGATTATTGACCTATAGCTTGTGGAGCGGACCCTCCCAGAGATGAGGGTGCGGAGTACGGAGACCATGTAGCCGACTGAGACCTGACGACTGCTTGACCGACCCGACTTGGAGTGAGTCGACTAGCCCAGTGGAGGGAGCACTACATTGTTTGGGTGCAGAGCCATGGCAGATGGAGCACTACATGTGTGACAGTGCAGACCCACAGTACTCGTCCGGAGAGTACCTTTGCAGGCTATAAGGGGGTGTGCACTACTGTGTTTGGGTGCCATACCCCGGTAGGAAGCACTACTGTGTTTGGGTGGCTGACCCGCGGTACTCGACAGGAGGAGTACCTCAACAGTCATAGGTTAGTCAGCATACCTCGGAGTCGTGACAGGACCACTGTACACCCCAGAGATGGGGCTCTTAAGTAGTTACGGTTTCAATAACGAAAATCCTGGTTTGAGCTGAGTCTATGATCTTTGCGTATACCTCATGAAATAGATGGGTCACTTGATAACTTAGGTATATGTATGGGCATATTCCTATGTACTGGTTATCCGTTGATTTCATAATCTTTATGATTACTCATGATTGAGATGGGTTACTTGATAACTTAGGTATATGTATGGGAATATTCCTAAGTAGAGGTTATCTGTTGAGATCTTATTTGTGGTTATCATTGTTGGTTTTAGTAAAAACATGAGGGTCTCGGGGTCCCTACTGAGTATCCTTATACTTACCCCTGCACAGGTTATGCTTTCACCTCGTTGTGTTGGTTGCAGACGATGGGCAGTGCTGACGGAGGCTGAGTGTTTGAGGACTAGACAGTACCTAGAGGTGGACCACATGACGAGTCAGTACCTGGAGGTGGACCACACAACGAGTTAGTATCTAGAGGTGGAATTCACGACGAGACAACACACGGAGGAAGTTGATGGGCGAGAGCGTTGTGGAGGCCATCTGTACATACCCTTTAGGTAGGATCCGAGGAGGACGACCTAGGAGCTGCTTCCGTTCTTCCAGCTGTTGTCTTTTTCTGTTGTACATTCGTTCAGTTGTAGCTGTACTTCAGTTGGGTTTGTATTCTAGCCCATTTACATTTCAGCACATCCTTTTGTACTTAGTGTTTTACTTCTGCTTGTACTCTGCCGTGTTTTGTTTGCTTTTATAAAGGTAATGGATTCCCAGTTATCGAGATTTATGCCTTTGGTTCTAGTCACCAGCCCCTGGCCTATGGAAGGTGGGCTTGGTGTAGTCAAGGAACGGGCCCCGAGGACGGGTCGTGACATTTTATTCCCTAAAAACCCATTTTTTTATAAATTTTAATTTTGAAAACGTTTTTTGAAAATGAAAGGCTATTTTGATATTCTGATATTTTTTATATAAGGGCTCAAAATATTTTTCCATGTGTTTTATATTGGATATATAAAACAATATATTTTTTGATACACCAAATATTATATGATAAATTGAAATGATGGTAAGTGATCATGATACAAATGAAATTATGGGTTTTACCAAAAAAATCATATAAAATGGGTCAGGTCAATATAACATATATGATGGGTAATCTCAAAAAAACATATATAATGGGTGAACCTGAAATAACTCTCCAATTCATCAAGAAATGATCATTCTCTTCATAATAATGAATGGGAATGTTAAAAAGGGAGGTTTCCCACGTTTATATTACTATGATCTAGTTATTTTTTACATGGGTTAAGAAAAAAAATTCATTAAATTTTTAAAAAAATGAATATTTTTCATTTATTGTTTAAAAGTATTATTTGATAAATTTTTAGTATTATTTATATTGTAATTTTTAGTTTAATATGATAAAATAATAATTTTTTAATTTTTTTCTTTTATGGGTTTTCATTTTTCCCATTAGAATAATAAATTTCATTCTTATGTGTTATTTTTTTTGATTTGTATGCTCATACCATGTTTATAAAATTTTTTCATTGTATTTAAGGATGAGTAATAAAATAAGTAAATATTAAATACCTAATAAATTTTCATGAACAAAATAGGTGTTTCATTTTAAAAGATTAATATTGAGGAAAATGGATAGTGACTGGATGTGAAAAAAAATTTAGTATATATGTTTTTTATGTTAGAGTTATGATCTAATTTTCTCAATATCAAAAACTAATATATTAATTCTAATGCAGGATACTTAATTATACTTTATGGACACAATAATATAAATAGTTTACAACTGAGGTCTTACAATTTGTATCGGAGAAAAGGGATAGTGAACAGTAGAGTTTTGGATATTGATAATAGATCACATATGAGAAATTATATATTATAGTTAACATAATATAGTACTTTATGATTAACTTGTCGTTTCATATTGTAAATGTTGTTTTAGAATAGTTTTCTATACAAGAAATAAGGAATCTCTAGTAGGAAGGAATCAAGAGGACAATTCCATTTAAAATTAGAATCATTTAAGTGTTGGAATTAAATAAATTTTTTCATTGACTGATTTTTTTAATAGATTCGATAAATGTTGGTTGAAATTATGTAATAGGGAAACCAAAATTATCTGTATAAGTAAATAATTGAAAATATTATGAATCAAAACCCACCACTATTCAATAGAAATTTAGATTCAATGGTATCGTAAGGATGAATTAATGATTTGGAAAATATTATAGATCTCATGGGATGTTAAGAGCATCAAAAGGTAACTCTTCCCCTTTTTTGTTTTGACAGTGATGGAAATCAATGATGGTCAATAATTAAAAATAAAAGAGAAATATGTGTATAATTTTAGATATTGGAATTTATTTCAGAATATTTTCAATGAGAAATATTTCCCATAAGGCATTTTAAATTTGGATATGGAAAAAAATCATGAAATTAATGTTAGAGGATAATTTTTTTTCTTTTTGGTAGCTAATTCGATACGTTTTTCTAAGTACACATGTAATTTTATTTAGGACCATGACAGTAGTATTGATAAATTTCACAGAGGATTTTAACCAATTTTACAAACTACATTGGCCTAATGAGAATTTATATTGTATGGGGATGTTTTTTATTATTTTGAGAAGGCCAAGATGAATTTTTTCTAACACGAAATATCCTAAATATGAAATGGATTGGAAGTGGAAACATAATAAAGAAATCGGGATGCAGTCAACTATTACATCTATAGGTACTCTCTATACATGTTCAAAGTGAGTTAAAAAACATTTCAGTGAATTTTTTATAGGATTTGGAATATATTATTCATTTTTTATGTTATATCATAGTTATTATGTAATCAAAATAATTTTCCTTAAGAATTCATTAAGTGGGTAATAGATAGACACAAAATTTTAAAATGGTTTAATTAAATGAGTAGGGAACTTAAGAAAACATGTTTCTAAAGTAAGATTTTCGGGTAGGAAATCATATATGTGATAATCAAAAAGGTGTGGAAATATAATTTTCTACTACTATGATTTATGTTTTCCCATATAATGAATTCATTAAAGGAATTTAACTTGTATATTAGATTTAGGCCAAAATAGTTTTGGAATTGGGAACCTCACTTTTTTTTCATAAGAAATTTACAATTAAATTTGGTATATCACCTCATGAAAAAAAGATAGATCCTGTAGTTAACTCTCTATGTGTATTTATTGAAGAAACCATGATTTATAAGAATCTTATTATTATTATTATTTTCAACGGTATGATATTTCCTATAAATCATTTTGAAATACCCATACTAGAGATTAATATTATTTTGGGAAGGAATTGGAGTTCAATTTTCATGATATGAATGAATTTAGATACATGAAATTTATTTTGAATGATTTCATACCTTTTATTACAAATCAATATGCTATGAAATCTATTAGATATTGAGGTGTAATTTTTAATTATTTTATTGTTAAAAATATTAAAATTGTTAATATTAATGTAGATAGTATTGTGAAAAAATATATGGATGTGTTTCCTACCGATTTTACTACCGTTATTCCTTAGAGAGAGGTTAACCTTACTATTTAATTTCATAATGATTCTACTATAATATCAATGTACCTTATCAAATAACCCATTTAAAACTTTTTATAATTGAATAAAAAATTCATGAGTTATTCGATAAATGATTCATTTATATAGGCATTTCACCAAGGGGTTATCATATTTATTTTATTAATTTTATGGTTAAATTAGATGCGTCATTGATTATGTAGACATGAATAATGCCTCTGTTAAGTATAAGAATCATTTTCCTCAAATAAATTATTTGTTTGATCATATCAAGAGAGAATAGTATATTCTGATGATTGAATGCTAGTCAGGATACCATTATTTGAAGGTGAAGGAAGAAGATATTCCAAGGATCATGTCTCCAATTAGACATGGGATTATGAGTTTATGAATATAATTTTTTGGTTTCCTATTGCACAATATATATTTATAGATTGTATGAATAGTTATTTAAATGGAAATATATATATATATGTGTGTGTGTGTGTGTTTTTTTTGTAGTGTTTCTTGCCGGTATATTAGTATTTTAACTCCCTAAAATTCTAAAGTAATAGCATTGTTAATGATATCAGGTCTGAAACAGGACACCGAGTTTGTAGAGGAATTTTATATCCAAATACATTAAATTACTTTTTCTATTTTAAATAAAGTCAATCTAAGATATATCTTTCTATTCATGCAATACATGGAAAACATTCATTACACACAATAATAAATTTCGTTGATAGCTCATGTTACTCGCAAGATTGAGTTTTACCAAAGATGACTAATATTATCTAATATAAAAAGATATAAATTATCATATATGAAAGTGGTTTTTAATATTACTAAATAACTTATTAATATATATATATGTGCATAAAATTTATTCATAGGTGACCAATTAATTATAAATTAATTTAAAAACCAATTGAATATAAAGTAATATTTTTTATTTTTGTGCTCGTAAAGGTGTTTCATCTAAACTAATTAAAGTAATTAATATTATTGAATGATATTAATGGAATATGTTTGTTATATTTTGAATGAAATATTTTTTACATTCACCAAATATTTTTTATAAGTATAAGATACGATTAAAATTAGTTTAATTATTAAAAATAGTATATTTATAATGAGGCATTTTTACCACCGATTTAATGGAGATACATTTTAAAATACATTTTTTAGTAAATTTATATATTATATACGTCAAAATATACTTCATTTGTTATATAAGAAATTAAAAATATGTTTAGGGTTGGTTTTTTGTATTTTCCTATGATGTTTCATTTTTGGAGGAATAGAAAAGATGACTAAATTTTAATTCAATATTTCTTTTTCATCTCCTTTTTTGTAAGGATAAATTATAAGTTAATTGTTAATAGAGTGAATTTATATGAATAATCAATAAATTAATCCAATTAAGGATATTTTAATATATTTAACATTGAAATTAAATATAAAAACATAGAAAATATTTGAACATTTTTACATTAATACCCAGAATTGTCCTCTTACATACTGGATTAAATTTAAATTAATTTTTTCCACATGTGTAATTAGAATTTGGAAAAATTTATTCCATATTTTCAATTAGAATAATTTATAAGGTTTAATAAATTCAAATAAGATTTTGTTACCAAAATTATTAGTGAAGGTAAATAAAATTAATTACAAAGATTAAGAGAAAAATTAGCTTACAAGGGGACTAAAACATAAACTAAATTTCCAAGATATCATAAATACTATTACAAAATATATTGGATGTACATATATAAAACATGTCCTCAAATTAATATCATTTTTACCATAATTGGTGCCAAATTAAATGTTAAAAAACTTGAGTGGAATTCCATTTTAAAAATTTACAGGAACACCACTCCTCCTCCAATATAAAATGGAACTCATCCCTCCCACTTACTCACACATATCAAGAACGTATCCTCATCAAAAATCAAATAAAATAATATCCCAACATCCCTCATTTAATATTATAACCCTCATATTTGAAATAAACCCTACCAAGGATGTCTTTTGGTGGATACCAAAAGAAGTCTCCGAAAAACAACATAGGATTCTTCAATGATCACTTTCAATTTATTCCATTATCCACCCCCTTAACGATTTTCATTCCATGATTATATAACATACTAAGAAAAGTCAATATAATTAAATTTTTTGTGATAATATTTTTCTAGAGAATTTAACACAAATCCATTAAATTTGTAACGATCATAACATTAATGTATGGAAAAATACATCCTCAGGAAATGATGTTGTCCATTTTTTCATTACCGCCTCTCATGATTGGTAAGTATGAATAGAGAAAATTTTATATATGATATATAAGATTTTTATTTCATCTACATAATTCCTTAATTATATATAAATTATACCATAATTATTTTCGTTTTTCATAAATACGATAACATATTTTTGGGATGTGTGGACTACTAACTCGTCAAAGCGATGTGATTCATTCAACCAATACATTTAATGTATAAAATATAGTTTCTATAAGGAACTGACATTAAAAATTACATAATCATGAGTTAATTCATTAAATTCACATTGAGGATCTTTTTAGGTTTAGAGTTTTAGAATATGAGGCCATAACTATTACATAACACATCAAAATTTAACAAATAAACTCTTCTACTCACTATAATTTTTAAAAAAAATTAAAACTCAATGAATACAAAATGATTTCATTTCTTAATAAAAATTTATTGAATTATTACATTATCTTACCAAACCTTATAACCAATGAAAAACATTTCCACGAATTGGGATTAACATAAAAAGATCAGTGTGAAAAATAAAATAAGCAATGAAAATGTGAGTCCATGAATACCTACACACTAATGAAATCATACTTTTCACTCAAAAAAACATATTCTCTTAATCATACCTAATGAAATATTAATTTTTATAGAAAAATCATTTAAATCATAAATCACAAAGGTAAAATTTGTAATTCATAACATACTTACATTGTCTCTTTCATAGCTATATAGGGAGTAACCTTTATGGTTATGTTTGTAATACCTATCATAACCTATTCTATAAATATCTTAGGACAAAACTTAAAGTTTATATCCTTCATGTTTCCCAATAAATTAGAGAGCTGTCACGGGCTCATCCACCAACAGTTTATCATGTAATCACCGGTATAAATAAATAATTCCCAAGAACCATAACATAATCATAATAAAACATTCATAAATTAGAAATAACATTTCCACACTGCAATCAGAATAGATCATTTCAAGATATTGATATAATAAATTAAGTATCAAAACCATTTTCAATACTAAAATTTCTTTAAAAGTAATATGGTATTTAGTTTTCTTTTTAAAATCATTACGGCTTGTAGTGGATGGAAAATTCCACATACTGGTCATATCGGCGGAAAGGTCATTGTCGTCTCTCAAAGAAACATTCCTTTTATCATATAGGGAAAAAATTGTAGAAAATAATTCCTTTTGAAAATAATCAAATTATATTAAAAAGTAAATTGGATAATTACACACCATATAAAAGAAGGTCGTGTATAAATCCAAATATATAAGGACCTGTCCTTAAAACATTACATAATCCTGAATTAAATTAATAATTCAAATTGAGCATCTTTTCAGGTTTACAGTTTTCAATGGTTAGGCCATATCTATAACATCTCATCTCAAAAATCAGAATGTATACACTTCTAATCAGTATCCATTTAAAAAAAACTCATTGAAAAAGAGTCATGTATAGTTCCATGTTTTAGACTGAATGACTTATCCTTGATCCCATCCTTGATCTTATTCCACATTATTTCTAGTGAAAAATATTTCAACAACTGGGAATGAGCATAAAAAAAGATCAGTAAGGGATACAAAAAGAAGAAAACTATTAGTTTTTCAATAAAAATAGTAAACCATGAATACCTTATCATAAGTAAAACATATCACCTTTATGAAGTAGTAATAACTCTTCATTGAATAATAAAATAACTACTTACCAATTTGTAACCAAAATATTACCATAACATCCATAGAAAGAAAACATAACATATAAAAGTAACTTGGGACATAAACATACATAAATTAAATAACCATACGGTCGACGTCCACAAATATCACTAAATAGAATAGCCATACGGCTGATTTCCCTACCCAATGCATTGACAGTTATAACGTAACCACCCATCCTGGTTTATCATGGAACCACCGGCCATTTAGTTTATCACATAACGACCCATTAAATCTCCATGTACCATTATAAAATCATAACACATAAAACAATTAAAAAGGAAAGATAACATTTCCACATTTCAATCATAATATATCATATAAATATATTTAAATAAAAAATTCATTATAAAAACCATTTTCAATGCCAAAATACATTTAAGAGTATATGGTATTTTTTTCTTTTTAAAAACATTACGGCTTGTTAAGGAATCCAAAGATCAAATAATAATGGCGGTGGTGGAAAAGGTCATTATCACAGCTTACATTAAAACATTCATTTGTTTTTTTGTTTAGTAAAATGCCTCGTAGAAAATGATTCCCAATGAATGAAATGAAAATTAAAAGGTGTTTATATAACTTATAAAAATAGATGTGTATAAAACAAAATATTTTTCAATGAAATAAGATTGAGACGAAGTCACATACCTCGTGTCTGAATTGACCATTTCATTCTTTAATTTCTTGAATATTAAACTTATGTTACCATCTACTTACTTATGGACCTTTTATAAGTTTATTATTCCTTTTATATCACTTATTAATATTAAATATCAATTTTTTAATTATTTGAGTTGATATCAGACGTTTTGTCGATGTTTGGAACTAGAGTTAAAAATGAATTTGTTATATTCATAAATTATTCATGTGGTCGAAATGTCATTATCTCCAGAATGATATCCATGATTTAGAAAAGATATATATCATACATATATAGTATATTTATAAGTATTTTCAATAGTACATAACATTTGGGGATAATAATTGAAATGCACTGTTTATAGAGATGGTAAGTCGTACGTACGCATGAACACAAATTTCATTTCTATTTCATATTTTAATGGAATAAAAATATAATTATACATAGGTATGTTATAATTACAGTATAATATCATGTATAATTTCATTAACTCAATCCTTTATATTTCTTACAAAAATCTTGAACGAGTCATATCAATTTGAGGGGGCGGTAGTCCGCACTTAATCAAATGAAATTATCATATTAACAACTTTGGAAACCATAAAGGTATTATATAAATAAAAATTATAGAAGCATATAAAAAATTAATATAATATATGTCACATATAAATACATTTCTATATTAATGGGCACAATGAGAGGCATTTTGGAGATATTTGAACAATAATTATTTCCTGAGACAGTAGTTCACCGTCCACAGTAACAGTATGTTTGTATCCATTAGATTGAGGTATGATTATTTTTATTTTTAATAATTCACATAAAAACAAACTAGAATATTAAATATAATGGTTTGGATATAAAATAAATGAATAAAAAGTGTTTAGAGGGTTTAAAAAATAAAATAAAAGAAAAAAACTCAAGAGAAGACATTACCTTAAAATCGGGTAACTCCCTTTGGTTTGAAGCAAAAGCTTTATGTTAAGTTCCTTATACCTAAGGTAATACATCTTGAAGCCATAGAGTGATGTGGGAGCTTATTTATTCCAAGGTTGGAAGACCCATGGAAAATGAGAGGTGTGAGGTATGAGTTAGAAGCGGTGTTCTTTTATAAGGTGGAGGAGGGGCTCTTTAAGAATGTTTGAAACAATTATTTTATTATTAACATATCGTTTATTTTAAAAGGTACAAAAATAATTAGAGAAGAATAGAGTATGACTCATGTTAGAAATAAAATCATCCAATAATAATTGAACTGGTTTGGATATTTTTTTAGTATTTATAATCTTATTTATTTAAATAATTCATTAATGAGGTAAACCCTGCATCATTAATGTGTCACATATAATTATATTTTTTTGATGTCTAAAATTTGTAAAAAAAACACCATGATGTATGAAATTTATTTATCAGTAAAATTAATATTTATAGTCGATGATATAACTTATATAACCCCATGTAAATATTGATTTAATAAAAGACATTAGATTATGTCATTTTTGCCTTTAATTTTAGTTAATTAAAATAATGAATAATTATCACTCCCAAGTAGCTCAATGGGGTACCAAAATTGTCCCAAGGATTCTCATAGTTGGAAATGTATCCAAAATTAGGATTAAGAAAATGATAGGGTTAATTAATATTATGATAATATTATTTTTTACCCTTATTTACCAAATTTACCCTTTAACCTTGGTAAATAAAATTTGTACTGAATAAATATTCTTATTTCTAGAATAAAATATTCCTATTAACACAATTTGGACAACATGATTCATAATATAGAATCCATTTTTGAAAATTCAAAACACAGAAGTTGAAGAAATTAATTTAAAACTTATTCTTGATGTCAAAACAAACAATGATTTTTAAGAAATAACAACAATGAAGAGATAAAGATTTATTTATGTCCAATTTAAAAGTGAAATATCTTCCAATGACCAACATTGAATTAAATAGTGAAAAAATAATATAATTACACTTTATAACAAATTAAAAATATAATCTAAACTTATAATTTTTTTTATTAAAATGCAGTATTGAATTAAAATACAGTATTTTTAATTATTCATTAAAAAGTGAATTTTATCATAAAAATACCAATAATTTACTCAAAGTAATTTTGATATCATGAATACAAATAAGAATTTTACTTTTTCAAATATAACATATAATTGTGATGAAAATATGATTTAAAAATATTTCGCCATTAAAAGGATGTAAATCGACCTTTTAAAGAATACTAGAGTATTTGTGCTTAAAATTAGATTCATTAAAATTATAATCCTCGAACATTTATTGGATAAATTTAAAAACATTTAACAAACATATATAATCATATTTTAGTTATTTCCATTCAATCCTTCCAATACAATTACGAGGTGTTAACTACCATTTAAAATAATATTATTATATTATTAGTGTGCAATGTAATATTTCAATGAAACATATTGTTTCATATCAGGTACACCATTGAACATAACATCCCCTTTAATGTAATATTAATTTTAATTAAAAAATATTAAATGATATAAAAATTGTATATTCTTTATTTTCCTGGGATGTTACATCCTTCCCCCCTTTTGAGAATTGTGTCCTATAAAATTTAAAATTGGGTTAGGAAAAATCATTGAATGTCCCAAATGAATAAAAGTGTTAATAAAAATATCACTTTAAAATAAAGGAAGGGAAGTACAAAGGTTACCCGATAGAACAATTACTAGGTTTCCCTGAAAAAATGGATATGGAAGAGAAAATAACTCTCATATATTAATATAGAGTGATAGAGAACTTCATCATGGAAGGTTAACCACCACAATACCATAAATTTGCGGTTGGGTAGAAGTATGATGATAAAAGAGAGCATATAACATTTTTGCTTCAAAATCCTTTTCCTAGAGTTAAAGAATTTTATTAATAACTAGATTAAAATCGTAAGGATATATACATACTTTCCATTTATTGTGTCATACTTTAATAAATTATATCATAAACTCATCTTTTCTCCAAACAGTAAGTATTTCGGATGACTTGGTCACACCTGAAGTGCTAGAATAAACATCTACAGTATCACATAATCTTAAAAAGATGAACTATATATTTCCTGTATCTGTAATCATAAACCAAAACCAAAATTAGTTAGTACAAGACTAGATAATCTATAAAAGGATAATCATATCAAAAAAGAAATACTACTCTTAAACTCAAAAATTCATAAAAAATAACCAACAGTTCAAAAAATACCATTGAACATACAATTATCCTTAAATTGTTTCAAAATAATCCAAACTAAGATTGAAATCCAAAATTCAGAAGGATTTAATCACATAGAATTCCATAGTAAATCATAACATTTTTCTGCAAAAACATCAACTACACTAAAAGTCTCTTACTAAAGTGTAATTGACATAAACACATATTTTCTATGATAGATTAATAATTTCCATAAATAACCCAAATCACTATTTGTACACATTAAAAACAATGATTCTTTCAAAATAATATTTCAACCATTATTCCACAAATGAGATCCCATAGTATTCTATTTCCTTAATAATATAATGTTTCCAAAAGAGCAAACATCTTCTAAAATCACCTTTATCACTTGATAAACAAATCATTTTACTATATTAAGGATTACCATTTGATAAAACATATTTTCCCCAAATCAACTTATTCATGATCTATAAAATAATTTAACTTAAAATAAATAGTCATACTAACTAAGGACATCACATAGGACAGTGGTAGGAAATGTTCCCCTGTTGCCCTTCAGTTGTGGGTTTGATTCATGTGGCCATGCTGGACACGATGGGTTGTCAACCATCTTACATTTTGTCCTTTTTATAAAACTCAAAAATATACCTAACATGTTTTAACCTCAATGGTTTTCTTACACATTTCATTTTCATCTCAATACATTAAGACATCAACATATTATATATTATCAATATGGATTCATCTACATCTCTTTCAAAAAGGTTGAAGGACCATTCATTGCAAAAAATGATTTATAGATCCTTCAAAATAATTTAATTCCTTCATTAAAATACAACTTTTATAACTTGGGTCATAGGGTGTTCGCAGAAAAATAGTTTTGGAAAATAATCATGTATGGCATATAATATCAAATCATCTGATAAAACATGATTTTTATAAAATAGTCTAACTGATTTTGTGTTGAAATAGTCTATCAATGGTATTTATAAAATACCTTATGTATGTGTTGAGATTATATATTTTAAAAGAAAATATAAATAGGTTGCACAATGGTCTCCTTCTTCAACACCTTTTTAAAAATCAAAACATGCTTCAAAATCCCGTGATAAGGAAAAATATTTAAAAATGCCTTACTAATATTTAACTTATTGAAAATATGATAATATTGAGAAAATATGATTTGATTAAATACATACAATGATCCATGATAATATCAAGGTATATTAGAGGTGTTTGATATCTCAAACAACTACTTGCAAGTGATTCGTATGCAAGAAAAAGTTTCACAATCTTTATAACATGACATTGAAATAATTATTGAAAGCTTGTCATCTATAATAGATTTGATGGTCATTTTATATCCACATCCTTCCATTTATAACCGACATTCCTTGATCTGATACTTTTATAAAACAAGGATCTAATTGAAATACTAGTCATAGGGACTAACAATGTGTTTAATTAATCTCATAATCCCTAAAGTTGTCTAAACTGGCCTTTAATACCAAATATAAGAACCTAGCCCTAAAACATTTCATAATCTTGAATTAAATGAATAATTAATATTGATGATCATTTCAGGTTTAGTGTTTTAGAGATTTATTCCATAACTATTAAATTTCATCTCAAAAATTACAATGTATACACTTCAACTCAGTATCCAATTTTTTCACAAAAAACTCATTGAAAAAGTGTCATAACTGGTTCCATGTTTTAGACATCATGAATTTTCAGTGATCCCATCCTTGACCTTATTCCACTTTATGTCCTGTGAAAAACATTTACAAAACATGGGATTAGCATAAAAATATTAGTAAGGGATACATGAAGATGATAAACTATTAGTTTTTCAAAATAACAAGTATACCACAAATGTCATTTCATAAGTAATACATTTCAACTTTATGAAGTAGTAAATAATTATCACTGAATATAAAAAATCATTTCTTTCCATTTTGTAACCAATAGATTACGATAATACCCATAGAAAAAATACATAACATATAAAGGTAACTTGGGAGATAACCATACCTAAATTGAACAACCATATGGTCAACTTCCACACATATCACTAAATGGAATAGTCATACGACCGATTTTCATACTCAATGCATTGGGGGTTATAACGTAACCACCCATCTTGGTTTATCATGGAACTACCCATCATTTGGTTAATCACGTAACCACCCATCACATTTCCAAGTACCAATATAAAATCATAACACATAAAACAAATGTAAAGGAAATATATCATTTCCATATTTCAATAACTATATGTCATTTAGCTATATTGACATAAAAATATACATTCTCAAAATATTTTCAATACCAAAATACAAAAATGAGTATATGGTATTTATTTTCCATTTCAAACCATTACGACTTATTAAAGAAGCCAAATATCAAATTATACTCGCGGTGGTGGAAATGTTCACTGTCACCACGTACATTACAACATTCTTTTTTTGTCATTTAGTATAATGACTCATAGAAATAAATTCCCTTTGAATGAAATGAAAATTCAAATGTGTTTATATACCGTACAAAAGAAAAATCTGCATAGAACAAAATGTGACTCAATGAAAGGAGATTGAGATGCAGTCCCTCGCATCATGTCCTACCTGACCTCTTCATTCTTTAATTTCCTCAATAATAATATTAAGTTAATTTCTACTTACATAAGATAAATTTTCACATTTATTATTCTTTTTATATTGCTTATTACCATTCTACAACAATTAGTTAATTATTTGAGTTCATATCGTACATTTTATCAATTTTTGAAACTTGAGTTATAAATGAATCTGTTATAATTATATATTGTTCATATTGTTGAAATTAAATTATCTACAGAATGATATTAATGGTTTAGATATCATATATATCATTTATATCCAGTATATAAATTTATTTATAATACTATAGTACATTTGGATATATGAAATGAAATGCATCGTTAATGGAGACGGTAAGCATTACTTACACATGAACACTACTTTTATTTCAATTTCATATTTTAATGGATTGAAAACATAATTATACATAGGTATATTATAATTCCAATATAATATCATATATAATTTCATTAACTACATCCTTTATACGTCCCAAATAAGGCATGACCAAGTCATATCATTTTGATAGGGCGGTAGTCAACACTTCCTCAAATGAAATTATCGTATTTTTCCCACTATTGAAACCTTAAAAGTATTGTATAAATTAAAAATACCTAAGAATATAAAAAATATATATACAATATATATGACATATAAATATAGTTCCATCTTAATGGAAACCATGAGAGATGGTTGGGAGATATTTGAACAATCGTCATTTCATGAGGCAATAGTTTGTCGTCCATAGAAAAAGAACATTCATATCCATTAGTTGGAGGTGTGTGTAAGTGTATTTAGAATCCGTCTCATAAAAAACATATTAAATTGAGGATAGTGTTGTTGTTATAAAATATTTTAATAAAAATATTTTAGGGGTTTGGAGAAGTAAAATAAAAGAAAAGAACTTAAGAGAAAACATTACCATTAAATCGAGTAACTCCCTTTGGTTAGAACCAAAATGATTACTTAAAGTGCCTTATTCTAATGTTATGTTTTATAAGAAGAGTAGAGGGCGATGGGTAGCTTAATTAGGTAGTGGTTTTATGATCCAAGTGGCTTGAGAGGTGTGGGGAATGAGTTATATGTGGTGTCATTTTATAAGGGGGGGATCTTTAGGAAAGTTTGAATCCATTATTTTATAACAAACTATCCTTCTGTTTCAAAATGTCAAAAAATAATTAATATCGAATATAAGATGACTCCTGTTCAAAATAAAATCATCCAATAATAATCAGACAGGTTATGGATATTTTTTCTGTATTTATAATCTTATTTATATAAATCAATCATTAAAGAGGTAAATACATCTTCATTATTATGTAATAAATAATTTTATTTATATTATGTCTAAAAATTATAAAACAAATATAATGTTATAGGAAATATTTCTAGCTTTCAAATCCATGTTCATAGTCTAAGATATAACTCATATAAGACCATGTAAAAATATATTTACTAAAAGATAGTTGTTTATGTCATTTTTTCCATTACATTATGTTAATTAAAATAAAGTGTCATTATCACTCCCAAGTGGCTCAATGGGGTCCCAAAATTGACCCAATGATTCCCATAGTCAGAAATGTACCAACCAATAGGATTATGATACATGTTAGATTAATTAATATTAAGAAAATATTATTTTTTTACCCTTATTTACTAGATTTACCTATTAACCCTGGTAAATAGAATTAATACGGAAGTAAATATTTATAATGTCTAAAAAAAGTTACCCATTTACACTATTAATACCTCATGATTACAAATATGGAATCCATTTTTTATAATTAATTCTTGTTGTCAAAATAAAAGACGTGTTTTTAAGAAAAAATAATTATCAAAAGATTGAAATTTATTTATGTCCAATTTCAAAATGAAATTACATATAATGACCAAAATTGGATAAAATTGTGATGGTAGAATATAATTACCCTTTAAAAACATATTAGAAAGATAATCTATCCTTATCAATAAATAATATTTAAAAGTTGTTTTGAATTGAAATAAAGTATTTTTTCACTGTTTATTAAAAATTGAATTTTATCAGAAAATTTGATAAAATTGACACAAAGGAAATTATGAAGTCCTGATTTTAAAAATTAATTTTATTTTTAAAAAATAGAAAACATAAAAGCGACATAACAATATTTAAAAAGAATTCTCCAATAAACAGCGGTAAGTCGACCTTTCAAAGAATATTTTAGTATTTTTTCTTTAAATTGAATTAATTCACATTTTAAGCCTCCAAATATTATTTGATAAATGTAAAAACATTTATAAAAACATGTGTAATTATATTTTAGTTAGTTATATTAATTATTTCCAATATAATGGCTAGGCGTTAACTACCATTTAAAATAATATTACTATATTATTAGTATGCAAAGTAAGATTACAAGGAAACCCATTGTTGCGTATCGGGTACGCCATCTAACATAGCATCCCCTTTAAAGTTAAATTAATATGAAATTAAATAATAATAATAAATATAAAAATGTTATATTCTTTATTTACCTGTGATGTTACAAAATATGCCTAAATGAAAGGAGATTGAGACGAAGTCCCTTAACATGAGTCCGACTGGTTTCATTCATTCTTAAATTTCATAAATATTAATCATAGGTTAATTTATTATAACTTTATGAAATTTATAATTATTATTATCCATTTTATATCACTTATTAAAATTTTATAACAATTATTTCATTATTTGAGTTCATATTGGATGCTTTGTCAATGTTCGGTACTTGAGTATAAAATGAACTTGTTTTGATTCAAATTTTCCATTTCATCATAATCCTATACTCTCTAAAATGATATTAATGTTTTACATATCATATATATTCTATTTATATTTATTTATAATAGTCAATAATATTTTTATATTATAAATTAAATGTATCATTGATGGAGACGTTTGGTTGTACGTACGCATGAACACTACAGTAATTTCATTCTTATATTAAAAGAATAAAAACTAACTGACACATTTGTATATTGTAATTTTACTATAATATATATTTTTTATCATTTACATAGATTCATTAAAAACATTATATATATGTTCAATGTATGGAAAGATTTAGTCATATCACTTTGAGGTGCCGGTAGTCCAAACTTCCTCAAATAAATTATTATATTTATACAACATGGAAAGTATAAAGATATGTTATAATAAAAATTACAGAAGTATAGAGAAAATATAAATTGAATATATATCATATATTAATATATTCCTATCCTAAATTCCACCATGAGAGATCGTATAATTAAATTGAAGAACCACCATTTCATAAGTTAGTAGTTTGCCGTACAAAGAAACAATATGTTTTATAACCATTAGCAGGAGGTGTGTGTAAGTGTAGGACAAACCCTTAACATTAAAAAAATCCTATTATATTGAGGATAGTGGTGGTGTTATAAAATAATGGAATAAAAATATGTTAAGGGTTTGCAGAAAGAATATAAATGAAAGGAGATTGACAGAAGATGTTACCTCTTAATTAGGTAACACTTTTTTATTTGAGCCAAAAGAATCCTTGAATTAAATTATACCAAATGTACAGCTTCACATATGAAAGGAGAAAAATGGAATATTATTTATCATAATTTGGATGAGCCAAGGGTCTTGAGGGGTTTGAGTATGTGGGCAGAGGTGGTGGCATTCTATAAGAGGGAGGAGTGGTACTTAAAGATCGTCTTGAATTATTATTTTATTAATAATATATTTAAAAATTATAATATTAAAAAAGTTATATATTTCTATGATAATATAACTATGGTTTGAAATCCTCCCAACCAATATATTTTAGAATTGTTTAGGTCTCAAAATTAACCTTATATTATAGCTTTAACCCTTTGTTAAAAACATTAACTATTACCATGCATTCTTGTATTTTCATAATATATGGTTATTATATTTACTATAAAATTCCATGTGAACCCATGGAGGATCCTTATTGATATTTCTAATATTATATAATTTATTTAGTGAAATCTAGGATATTTAGGACTACTTTGTCGTTTTTTAAATTTGTATTTGTTTTAAAAACACATTTATGTGAATTTTGACACTATTTAGTAATTGATTTTTGTTAAATACAAAAATACTATATTAATTAAAAAAACTACATTAAATTAAATATAACATGTCATATGAATCCAAAAAATTCGTGTATGCCATCAAAATTTTCAAATAACTTTTATTGTAATATTTATAGTATCATTTATTTAAATCTTTCATTAATAAGGTAATCACTGCCTCATCATCGTGTCATATATATGTATATATATATTTAATTTATAAAAAGTATAAATAAAATAAAATTATGTGTGAAATATATTTATATTTCTAATAAATATTAATATTCAACTATATCAATTATATTTCCCTTCTTTAAAGTTGTTTTAGTAAAATTATACATGTTTGTGTTATATTTCCCTTATCATTAAATTAATTATTATAACATGTCATCGTCACACCCATGTTCCTCAATGGGGTCATAAAATCGTTCCAAGAATGACCATGGTAGTAAATAGCTCATATAAAATGATTATGACACATGTTGGGGTAGTTTTATATTATTATAATATTATATTTTAACCTTATTTTCCTAATTTATCCTTTAACCATAGTAAATAAAAATAATTACTAAAGTTACTATTCATAATGTCCAAAAATAAAAGCTAAATATTTACACAGTTTGGAACTTATGAATAAAAATATATAATCTATTCTTCCTAATTCAAAACAGAAAAATATTAGTATTTTATTAATATTAATTCCCCTTACCATACCTAAAAGCGGGATTTTAATAAGTAAAAACAATAAAAATATTGACATGTGTTTATGTCCAATTTAAATTTGAAATTTCATCTAATGACCAAAAAAAGATTAAATGATAAAAATAATAATCCAATTACACATTAAAAATAATTTAATAGAAAATATAACTATATAAATTAATTATATGAAAATGTATTTTTGAGTTAAAATCCATTATTTTCTACTATCAGTACAAAATGATTTTTATTAGCAAAATACAAAAAAATCATCCAATGTAAATTTTTATTTCATTCATATAAATTAAAAATATATATTCTTTCCAAAAAATCATATAAAATTTAAAAAGGTATATTTAAAAATGTTTCTCAATCAATAAGTGGTAAACCAATAATTTTTTTTAAAATAATTATTTTATCCAAAAAATGGATTTGTTCTTATATCATATCGAGAAATCATATAAGATGAATATAAAACATTAGATTGAATATAAAACATATATTTTTTATTAAATAAAATACCATAATGATTGATATGATTTTTTAAAATAAATTATTCTCTTTTAATAGGTTTTCATAACAATGCATCCTTTATATACAATTAGTTTTTTATTTCCAAAACTAAAATTTTTTTGGAACCAATAAATCATTATGTAAAATTATGTATACTATTTTTTTATAATTCAGTTGATACTATTCATTACATTCTTTTCAAAAGCTAGGTAATAATGGTAATATTTAGGTAATAATATTTAGTTAGTCATTTAAGAACAATGTAGGGAATCATGTACACTATTGATCATATTATTTCTTTATTAATACTCAGGATGTTACAACCCCCCCCCCAAATAGAATGTGTCGTTGCAATATGATTTTTGAATCGGTATCTAGGGTATGACATTTCAAAATACCTATATAAGAAACCCACATTAGAAAAAGGGATACAATAACATTCAGTTTTAATTATAGAAAGTGAATTAAAAAAGGACACCCAGTATAACACATACTAGGGTTCCATATAGAAAAATTTGGATATGGAAGAAAAAATTAGTTTCAAATTATGTTGGAGAGTGATAGAAAACACGATCAATGAAAATTTTACGATCACAAAACCATGAGATGATTTTTGATTAAATGGTCATCAATTACATAGTTTCAAAAGTAAACGATCAGGTTTTATAAGATAATTTTCATCATGTTGAGGTGTTTTTTACAAATTAGAATAATAACATAAGGAAATATACATAATAGACAAGTAGAATCCCATCCCCCAATCAATTTCCCAAAATACTCATCCTTTTCTCCAAATTATGAGAATATATGATCAATTATTTATACAAGAGGAAATATAATAAACATCGAGGGAATCACATAATCCAAAAAATATTAATAATCTATTCATCCTATATTTAAATATTACCCAAAACCAACAATGATGGCATAAAAATATATAATTTCACCAAAAATATTAATCCTTTATATGATTATAGACTACTTAAATATCCAAAATTCAATCGGAATATCCCAAGTTCACTATTGATGCTTCAAAATATTATTTCACAAAATGGACATAAATAATCCCAACTAGTACTGAAACCAAAAATCTAAAGGATTTCATCATATTAAATTCGAATGAAAATTTTAACATTTTTCATTAAATAACTTCAACTAGTCATAATGTGTTATACAAAAAAGTAATTATCCTAATTGTGTATTCTCAAGGATATGATAATCACTACCATAGATACATTAATTCCCCATAAGTCCACTATTAAAATCACTGATTATTCCATAATATAATTACAACATTGTTCCCCAATTAAAATTCCATAGTACCATATGTAGAATAATCATATAAATTTCCCCAAATAGTGAATTTCATTCAAAATAACAATTATCCCATAATCCTAGAATCATTTTGCATTCCATAGGATATACATTTGATAAAATAACTTTCTCTCATATCAACATAATTTTAATATATAAAATAATTTAACTAATAATAATATGTCATAAAAATGATGGACTTCATGTAGGAAAGGGTACACAAATCTCCTTTGTTTCCATTTGACTGTGGGTTCGGTCCCCATGGCCTTACTGGACGCGATGAGTAGTCACCCATCTTGCGGGATTCCCCATTTTATAAAACTCAAATCTGACCATAACATATTTTAACATAAATGGTTGTCTAATTTTTCTCACTATCATCACAAATCATAATTACCTCTACATATTAATTCAAAATTTCAAAAAATATACTGACATTTTTTTATTTCACCTCTATATAATTTAATAAATTTATTCTCAAAAGAAAAATATCATACCCTGATAATGGTGTCCATCATGATACATTTCCATTTTGTCGACATAGATAGGGGCTCCAATCATTGTATTAATGATTTTGGGATTCATCCAAATCATTTTCATCATTTTATTAAATATACCTTTTATAACTGGGTTCATATGGGTGTTCAAGAAAAATATGTTTGGAAGATAATCATGTATCACATATAATTTATAAACATCATATAATCCCTAAAATTTATAAAACATTCAAATCGATTTTTTTTTAATATTACAATAAAGGGTCCTTTAAAAATTCAATAAGTATGTTATGAGTTACTATGAGTAAAAAGAAAATATAAATAGTTTTTGCAAGCGTCTCTTTCTTCGTCTGCTTTTCAAAATCATATTCTGCTTCAAAATCATGTGATAAGGTAAAATATCTGAAAATTAGTTGATAATATTAACATTTCATTAAAATATGAAAATATTGTGAAAATGCGATTATATAAAAAATGACTGATGATCCACGATGGTTTCATGGTATAGTGGAGGAGTTTGATATCTCAAACAATTTCTTCTTAGTGATTTGTATGGTAAAAAGAGTTTCAGAATCATCTAGACATGAATTTTTAATAATTATTCGAAGGGATACATTAAGAATATATACAAATGTTGTTTCATATAATCCTCCTACAATTCTTCAATGAAATTCCATGATCTTAAAATGTTATATAACAATTATTTAACCAAAATAATTGACATAGAATATTACTGTATGGTTAACCAAAACACCCAATTCCTAAGGTTTTATAAACTAACCTATAATAATAGATCTATGTACCTGACCTTTAACGTTACATAATCTTCATTTAATTCATGAAATCCACATTAATGATCTTTTTAGGACTAGTTTTTTTTGAGAATTAGGCCATAAATATTAAATAAAAACTAAAAATTTATAATGTAGACTATTCTAATCAGCATATATTTTTTTCACAAAATAAAACTCTTGAATATAACATGATTTATTTTCTTGAAAAAAAATTCTTGACTTCTTCCTTTCTCTTACCCATCCTTATAACCTATTAAAAACATTTAAAAAAAATGGTATAACCATAATAAGATCAGTAATGGAAATATAATAAGGAATAATAAGATTAGTATCATTATAAATTAAAACCAATGAAATCAAACTCTCCACTCCTAAAACATATATTCTTTAAGATACAACATGAAATCCTTAATTTTTTTTAAAGCACATAGAAATAATAAATTATAAAGATTACATGTGGAATTCAAAACATACTTACATTGTATATTTCACTACTACATAGGGAGTAACCTTCATAGTTATATTTTAATACCCTTTATTGGGTATACCCTAAATAAATCAGGTTAATCATTAAGGTTTACCTCTATCACGTTACCAAATTCATTAGAGAGATATCACATAACCAACAACCCTCAGTTTATCTTGGAACCTCCCATATACACAAAACATTCCCATGAAGCATAACATAATCATAACAGATAAAAAATGCATAATGAAAAAAATAACATTTCCACATTCCAATGAATATAGATTTTTTTAAGATTTTGATATAATAAATCCATTATAAAAATAAATTTCAATAGAAAAATTCCTAAAAAGAAATATGGTATTTACTTTTCTTTTTAAGAAAATTTCACCTTATAGATGAATCAAAAACCAAATAATGGTCATGGCAGCGGAAAGGTCATTATGACCACCTAAAAAAATTAATTTTCTCAATTTTCAAAAAAAAAATAGAGAAGTATTACATTTGATATCCTTTGAATGAAATTAAACTTAATGTGGGTAATTATACATCATATAAATTAAGGTCTCATATAAATCAAAATATGCCTCAATAAAACGAGAATGAGATAGTCCCTTACTATGAGTTTGACATGTCTCGTTTGTTATTTAAATTCCAAAATAATAATATTAGGTTAATTTATAAATACTTTAGAACCTATGTAGAATTTATTATTCATTTTATATCACTTATTACCATTTTATAACAATTAGTTTATTCTAGGAGTTCTTATCAGACATTTTGTCGATGTTTGTGAACCACACAGGTCTAAGTCATGTAATCACTCTGTCCTTATTCATCTTCTCGGTCTGAGACCCACACGGGTTCTGGCCAAGTCATTCATAAGGAATGTTCCCCTTATAATGGAAACTTTGTCGGGTACTCATTTACACAGAAGATTCCAGATATATTGTGTGTATAAATAATAAATAGTGTTTGCTTCGATTGTTTCATCTTCCTTGTAAAAGATGAACTCACGACATGTTTTCCCTGAACCACATTCTGTCAATGATTGTTTCTGAATAGAAAACCATCAAATAACTTCAAAACCCCATTTTTCAAAGATAAATTTATAGATTAGACCATGAGGGGTCCTAATGAAGAATAATAAATCTTATAAACTTTAAAATAAGCAAACTATTGTGTTTATAATGTATCCTAATTATGTCCTACCTTTGGGGTGCAATATCCTGATGCTTCGCCCATTTCAAAGGTCCACATCTACCACATGATGATTTGGCGCATCCTGAGTTCTGCAGTGGTAAAAAATTCTGTCTCTATATATTTATATTTATCTATATTTATCAATACCATCTATATGTAACTGTGATGAATACCCCATTAGGGTTTATATGACAATCTAGAGGAGAATACAAGAAAAGGAAATGAAAATAATGAAGTGTATGAAAATGAAAAGGAATAGAAAATGGGGGTTCATCTTGGCTCTGATTATCAAAAAAAAATTATGTCCGAATTTTAAAAAAATCACAATTTAGGACTCAATGGAAGAGAAAAAATCTCAATATGATACACCATTCAAATGATATGGACAAACTAATCTATGTGAATTTATTAATATTTAATTTATGAAATAATAATTATTAATTATTCTGAAATAATTAGAATGGTGTAAACATCCAAAAAACTCATGAACTTGTTTGAAAAAACAATTTTGGGACAAACAATGTTGTCAAATAAATTTTCCGAGATCATATAATTTGGTCAAATGACCATTTAACCCATTACATGAATCTAAAATAAAAGATTCAAATTTCTACTAAAACAGTTCTATCTAAAATACACGTTTCATTACATTTCAATCCCTCTTCATCTTTTAATTTGTGAAATTACCTTATAGATAGAGATTATTTCATGAAGTCAATATAAAATATCATTCTTATTTTGAACCATAACTTTCCGATTTGAATCCTCTTATGTGACTCTGAATTCTCTTATCATTATTAAATTCTCATAACTAGTTGTTAATTCTCTTAAGGAATTCATATTACTTCTCCATTGTTAGTAAAACATTTAAATCAGGAATAACACACATTCAATGTAGGAATGATCAAAAGTAATTTGTAAAATGATTTAGAAAATAAAAATTAGAATTAAAATCCATTAATCAAAGGAATACTAGTTATGTAAAAAAATTTATAGTTCCTAAATTAAAAGTAAAACAATTATTAAAACCACTACAAATCTAGTTTAATATCTTTTCAAAATAAGATCATTATTCAATAAATAAAATTAAAAATATATTTTTCACCCTATTTTTTAATATTTTTTATTTTTATTTAATATAAAAATATATTAAAAAAGATACCAAAAAATGAGACATCATCACACATATTCTTAATGTACAAAAACATAAATTGAAATATTTATGTATAAAATCTTGTCATTTGATAATTCTATTATATTTATCCACTATAAAATTATTTTTTAAATGAACATATAGTCATCATAAATAAACTGATAATTTCAATTTATATATTTGGATTTCAGTTTTCAACGAATTCTTCGATATTAATGGGAAGTCCTAATATTTTATTCTTACCTATTTTGACATAGTTAACATGCTTATACCATACCATTATGTGTAATAAAAATAATCTTCATGGGATTGACATAAAATTAATTAGAAATGAATATTATGTTTAGTATAAACAAGATCATTACTAAAAAATGAATCTATAAAAACATCTATAAACCACATCCCATATCTCTATACTAAAAATATGGCATAGTCAAATTGATAGGATGGTTCCCATTTCACCAATTCATGATTTCATAAAGGTATTTTTTTCATTTATTACCATTCTTGAAATTCAGCAAGTTTACTATATTAATATATTTAAATTATTTTTCTGAATTTATTATATTATGTGATATTTTATGATACATGTGAATATAGTTTCATCTTAGTAGACTTTAGTTTTCAGTCACAATAGTGGACCTGATTATACACATATCATAGTAAATATATAATTTCATTATAAATATTAATTTATATAACTATTTAAATAGTGATAACATATCCTTATATTCCATTAGTGTAATCCTTTCACTCTTATAGTGATCACTAACTAATATAATATTATATGAGTTATGAAAATATCAATATATATTTTCTCATTTATAAAATATTTATATTCCCATGAAAAAATCACGTTAAATATACTTCTTCCTCATGATTTCTTATTTGAGGAAAACATTAGATGAATCATTTTTTTAAACGTTATTCATTTTTTGATAATTTTTAATAAATTAAAATAAATTTATGACTATCCATATTCTTTCTATTATACATGATATTCAATAAAACAGTACTTTAAATTTAATCCATATTTAAATATCCGAATCAATCACTAGTAAAGTTATTTTTAGTTGTTGAATATTATAAAATATTCTTTTTTAGCAATATCTTTTAATATTAGTACTGTGATGATATCTAAGGGATTTCTATGATAATTTTTTTGGTTATAAAATATTTTATTTCATTAAAATATCTTATTAATGGAATTTTAATATTATATTTTTCCTTCTATAATTACATATCTAATAAATTTGGTCATTAGATATTACATTGAAAAATATATTGTTTTAATTATATATTATATCCTAAAATAATCTAAGTGCATTGAAGCTAAATAATGAAATTTTATTATTATCCTAAGGATGTTGAGAATGGGGAAATAAAATTAGATGATTTAATATATGAATTATTACAATAGAATATATCAATCCTTGGTCTCGTAATCAGAAGAGAGGATATATATATGGATCCTGCAAATAAAAAATATATTGAATAATATCCCCTTATAACCATTATAATTTAGATTTTTCAATTTCATGGGTTGGTTTGATACTATCTAGGGTTTTTAGAAAACAATAAAATACTATCAAACCCATTAACAAAGTTAAATGATATGGGATTAATGTTTCTTTAGAAAAATTAATGTGATGAAACTTTCGGGGAAATCATGAAGTGATTGGACAGTGCAACTATACTTAGATTACCATATAGTAGATATGGGTATTTTTGTATAAAATGAAGCATAAATAAATGTATTATAATGAATTATCATGAAATGTTTCCTAGAGGTAACTTATTCTTCACATAATTTAATGATTCATGACCATAATTACATAAAACATGATATGGATATAGAAATGGTAATACTTTCACTGATGAAATAAAATCATTATCTATAAGGGGAAAATTGTAAAATATAAATGTTTAAAAGATTTGAATGTATATTTTTAAATAGATAGAGGTGGAAATGTTCTATAGGATATGGTTGGAGTCGATTAGGGAATATGACCATGTTATATATTACTATGCTATGAAGGATAATAAAGTGGTTGAAATTTTGAGAATGAATGATCATGACACATTATCTATGATAAGGACAAAAAGAGATCCAATAGTTAAAAGTTTAAAAAATAAAAAAATTGCAATATTTATTGAATGGAATAAGTCATACCTTTTATAAATATATTCTCAACTGTCCATCCATGTGAATACATAGGAGGCATTTAAGGATGATATAGGGAAAAGTGATTAGGTAGGGAATATTATTGAGTCCAACATTGAAAATGATTGAATTATAAGATTAGGAAAAAAATATTATAACAACCTTTGTAATATTAATATTCAATATTAGGCATTATTTATATTATATTTCATATAGTTATATTATTTATAATAATATTAAATAATATTTTCATCAAAATTGAAATAAATTGTTCCTTATTAAATTCATATTCATGTATTAAAAGATTAAATTAAAATTCTAAAAATAAAAATATTAGAATTTTTATTTTAGAAAATGAAGTTCAAAATATTTTTTATATATAAAAAATAACTTAGGGTTAAATTTATGTACTTTTATGAAAGATTAAACATCATTTAATAAGGAAAATAACAATTTTTGTAAAATTAAAATTTATTTTAATTAAATAACATAATTTAAATGTCCATTTTTTATAAATATAATTATGTATCATTAAATTATAAATAATATAAGTAATTACTGTGGATTTATCATTATACCTGATTTTTGTACAAGTTCTTTTTTAGGATTATAAATTCATTTAAACAAAAACTATTTTTAGTTTCAATTGGTGTTTTAATTATAAATTAATTTCTAAAAAATTATAATTTGAAACATTTAAAATTGACTGAATAATTTTAATTATGATGTACATATTTTGTAAATAATCCATTTTTATTTTTTGTCATTATGAATAGTAACAATAGAAAATGTATGTCACCTTGGTATGGGTAAATCTAGTAGTTAATGATAAAAATAATAAAATAAGGCATTAATTTTTCCATAACACTACCCTTTAATATTTTGGATAATCTTGATTCAATAATCACTATAACATATTGAAATTATTGATAGATAGTGTCAAATTTAATTAAAAATAATTTATATATTATTTTATACAAATAAAAATGTAGAAATGTCACTCTCATGCTGTTATATCTAAAAAATAATATGTTTGGGAAAAAATATCTTTCTAATAAATGGATATGTGAGGGAAATATTATTTTCATCATTTTAAATTTATTTTTACTCTATGTTATCAAATAATTACCTTAAATTCTTTCTCAACGTCGAAACAGTGCATGTGCAAGAAATAAAATATATTGTAAATAATCATTAATACTATAAATGTAATATTTTCTAGGTAAAATTTAGTTGCCAAAATAAATTTATAGATATAAATATAATTTTATGGACTTTATAATGTATTTTATTTCATGTAGATTATTTTCGAAATCATATTAATTTAGAAATTCCAAAAAACGACAAAAATGATATTTTAAAAAAAACAATTTTTTCTTAAAAGATTTAATAATCAAAAAAACCAAATTTCGTCCAAGAGAATGGTATATGGTTAAAAATATCAATAAAGGACTATTTATTAGGCAATTTTATTTATAATAACATTATTAAACATTTAATTGTAATTATTTTTGATACCGGTGTAATTGTCAAAAGGGATAAAAATTGTTTAAAACAAAAACATAAAGCATAAAAACATAATATAAATTTCTTCAAAATTTATTTGGATGAGTTCATTTCTACAAATAATCTTCTGATCAAATAATTATGTCAATATGGACGCATAATTTAATGAACATTAATTTATATAAATTTATCAATTTAAGTAATTCGTAGAGTGCATGTCCCCTATCATATAAAAATAAAAATCATATCCTCTCTTCCTAAAACATTATCAGTACTCTAGTTCGGCCAATAATTTCCCATATTACAACATAATATACCACCCCATATTCTATAATATTATTTTGGTAATTGTATATATACTATAGGTATTTAATGTACAATGCATTGTAGGTTGTATGAATAATAGGGGAGGCATTTGAAAAAAAAAATTAGTTTTATTTATTCATTTATATTCTTCAAATATTATTCAAACAAGATGAAATAATAAAAATAATAGCTACCATATATTGATATATTTTTAATAGAATAGGATTACCTATATACATATCCTCTTAAATCATAACGTAAATGAAACCATTATTCATGTATAGGGAATTCTACCCCCTCATGAACATATGTAAATCGTTTTCCTTCACCACTTCTCATATATTGTTATACTAATTAATTTTATGTATATGTGTGGTGTTAATGATATATTTATTATTATAAAAAGTTAATATATAATTTAATTTCACACCCTCCGATCCATTTAATAACTAATAACAGTGTGCATGCTTACATGTGGGTTACAACCTCTATTAAGTGACGCGACACATTTTTCATCATTGCATCACATAGCAGGTATATATAATTATTTTTATAAATTTAATATCATATTTATGATATAATAATAATTCTGTAATGAGAAATTTATTTATAATGTCCTTCCATCAATAACATTATGATAAAACATGTTGCATATGCGTAGGTATTGCCTACCATTTTCATGATTGTAACATGATTCACTGTTAATAACCATATTTCATATATCAAATTAAGACAATATTTTTTGTATAAAAATGATAATTATATTAGGGATATTATTCTCATGGTTATTTAATAATGACCACTGGTCCATATTCAACCAATCGAATATCTTTTGGATATACGATATGAATATCACAAAATGTTGGATAAAATATTAAATGATTAGGTAATTGAATATAAGATGGAAATGAATAATTTTAATGGATAAATAAAATTGACAATTGTTATTAATAATGTTAATAATTAAAATAATATTATTTTCTAGATGATAATGATTTTACATGTGGATTCGAACTCAAGTTATGAGAGACTTTAACATAAAACATTCTTTCAAAATGATTAAAGAACTTTTTTATAAATGTTTTTCATGAAATTCCATATTCTAAAAAATTATTAATATATATATATATATATTAATTATAAAGTAAAATCTTTGTCTCCATTTTTATTATTACAATGTTTTTCCAAATGAAAATTATTTTTATTTTGTTTATAATGTTATGAAATTATTTAGAAAAGAATAAATGAAAGGTTCTATTATAATGTATTTCATTTCAATATATTTTCTAACTAACACAACCCATATACAATGTTTATTTATTAATATATAAGATTTAAAATTTTATTCGATGAAAATCTATTCTTCATTTTTTTATGAATTTTAATTTTGTAAATGTTTTTTGAAAAGGAATGGTTGTTTTGATATTCTGATATTTTTTACACAAGGGTTATAAATATTTTTTCCATGTGTTTTATGGTGAAAATATACAATAATATAATGGTTGATAAAACAAATATTATATGAAAAATATAGAAGATGGTTATTTATCTTGGAACATATTATGCTATGGGCTATGCAAATAAATATTATTAGACAGGTTAGATCAATATAACTTATATGATGGGTATGCTCAAAAAGAAAAAAATTATGGGTGAGTGTGATATAGATCCCCAATGCATTGTTAAATGTTCCTTATATTCATATGAATGAATTAGATTGGTAAAAAGGGGTGATTCCCACATTTATTTTAATATAATTTATTTATTTTTTACTTAGGTTATGAATAAAATACATTAAATCTAAAAAAGTGAATATTTTTCATATTATTGGTTAAAATATTATTATTTGATAAAATGTTTTTATTTTATATGTTTTAACTATTAATTTAATATGGAAAAATAATAATTTTTTAATTATATTATTTTTAGGGGTTTTTATTTTTTTCATTAGAATAACATACTTCAATATTTTGTGTCATTTATTCAGATTTATATTCCCATAACATGATTATTAAATATTATCATTGTATTTAAGGATGAGTATGAAAAAAATTATATTTTAAAGGCCTAATTATTTTTCATGTACATAAAAGGTGTTTCATTTTAAAAGATTAATATTGTTGAAAATGGATACTCAGTGGATGTGTCCACTTTTTAATATAAATGTTTATTTATATTGGAGTTATGATCAACTTTTTTCAAACTCTAAAACTAACATATTAATTCTAATTTAGGAAATTGAAATATACTTTATGGATACAATAATATAAAATTTTTCTGTCTGAGGGCTTACTTATTGTATCAGATTAAAGCGATAGAGATCTTTAGAGTTTAATATATTGATAACACATCACAAATGAAATATTATACATTATAGTTAAAATTATAAAGAATTTAATTTTTATTATTCTGTTTCGTATAATCTATGTTGTATCATTATAGTTTTATGTGGAATAAATAAGGAATCTGTAGTAGGAAGGAATCAAGAGGATAATTCTATTCCTAATAAAAATCTTATTATGGTTGGAATTACAAATAATTAATTTTTTTAGTGACTGATTGTTGGAAAGATTTGATAAATGTTGGTAGAATTTTTGTAAGAAGGAAACCAAAATTACAAATTTAGTTTATGTCAACATTCTAGAATCTTATGAATCAAAACAAACCACCATTCAGTGGAAATTTAGATTCAATTTCATCATAAAGATAAATTATTGACATGGAAAAATATTTTAGAAGTAATGAGATGTTATGAGAATCAAAAAGTAAATCTTCCCATTTTCTATTTTCAGGGTGATGCTGATCGATGGTGGTCATTAGTTAATAATAAAATAGAAATAGGTCTATAATTTCACGGATTAGAATATATCATAGAATTTTTTCAATGAGAATTATTTCTCATAATGCTTTAAAATTTTGTATAGAGAAACAATTCATGAAATTAATGTATGAGGAGTATTATTTATATTTTGTGGGAGATAATTTTATATGTTTTTATAAGTTTAAAATTAATTTAATTTTGGAATATGATAGTAGCATTAATAAATTTCACTCAGGATTCTATCATATTTTACACACTACATTTTCATAATGAGAATTTATATTTACGAGATATGTTTTTATTTTTTTCAGAAGGCTATGATGAATTTTTACTGAAAAATATGTTCCTCAATATTAAATGGTTTTGATCTTGTAACATAATATTTAAATTGGGATGTAGTCATCTACTAAAGCTTTAGGTAAACTCTTAACATATTTAAAGTAACGTAAAAACATTTCAGGGAATGTTTTCAATGATTTGGAATGTGTTATTCAATTGTAATGATTGTTCATAGTGATCATGAAAATAAAATAATTTTCCTCAATAATTCATAAAGTGGTTAATAGATAGATATCAAATTTTAATATGTTGTAATTACATGAGTATGGACCTTATGAAAACTTGTTTCTAATGTTAGTTCTTCAGGCTTGAAATCGTATATGTGAAAATAAAAATGGTGTGGAAAAATAATTTTCTACTAATTTGATTGATGTTTTCCCATGTAATGAATAAATTAAAGTATTTTTACTTGTTTATTCTATTTATACCATTATATTGTGGGAATTTGGATCCTCACATTTATTTTTTCATAAGAAATTTAATCTTAAAATGGGAATATCACCTCATGAGAAGAAGATAGATCCTTTAGTGAATTATATTAGTGTATGTATTGAAGAAACTATTATTTATAAGAATATTATTACTACTATCAATGGTATGATCATTCCTTCAAATCTTATTTAAATACCCATACTATAATTTGATAATATTTTGGGTTGGGATTAGATTTCAATTATCATGGTTAAATATAATTACGATATATGAAATTATTATGTAGTGATATCATACCTTTTATCACAAATAAATAACCTAGGAAATCGATTAGCTATTTTGGTGGAATTTTCCTATATATTATTTTTAAAAATAATTAAATATTTAGGATTAATGATGTTATTATAGTGAATAAATATATAGATGTTTTCCTACTCATATTACCAGTGTTATTCCTGATGCAGAGCATAAGAATACAATCAAATTTCATAATTATTCTATGATTATTTCAATGTACATATCCAATCACTCATTTAGATCTTTTTAAAATTGATAAAAAAGTTTCTAGAGTTGTTATATAAAATATTCATTCATATAGGCACTTCACCATGGGGTTATCCAATTAATTTTTTAATTTTATTAATTAGACATTCCTTTTATTATATTGCCCTGAATAAAGTCACTATTAAGTATAATAATCATTTTCTTCATATCAATTAATTGATTGATTATTTCAATAGATAATAGTATTTTCTAATGATTTAATGATAGTCAGAAGATCATTATTTTATGGTGAAGGAGGGAGATATTTAGAGGATCGTGTCTCTAAATAGACATGGGATTAGGAGTCTAGGTTTATAATATTTCTATTTTATAATGCATGAGATATATTTATACTTTATATGAATATATTTTATATGTAAATATATAAAAATATATGTATATGTATATGTTTTTTGTTGTGTTTCTGGAAGGTATATTATTATTGTAATGCCCTGAAAATCTATAGTAAGAACATTGTAATCGATAACATGTATGAAATAAGACTCTGATTTGTAGAGGAATGTAATATCCAAATACATTAAAATATATTTACTCTTTTAAATAAATTCAAAATATGATATAGCTTTCAATTCATGTTGTACTGGGATAGCATTCATTACACACAATAAATAATTTCATTGATAGATCGTGTTACTCGAAACACTGAGTTACACCAAATAATAATAATATAATCTAATATAAGAGGATTTGCATTATCATATAAGTTAGAGGTTTTTAATATTATTAAATAACTAATGAATATATATATATATATAATTTATTCATAGGTGACTAATTAATTATTAATTAATATAAAAACCAATTAAATATAATGGAAATATTTTTATTTTTGTGCTCTCCAAGGTGTTTAATCTAATCTAAATTAATTAATTAATATTATTGATTGTTATTAAAAAAATATATATGTTATATATTCTATCAGATATTTTTTACAATAATTAAATTATTTTAATAAGAATAAGTTAAGATTAAATCCAGTTTTATGATAAAAAATAGTGTTTTTATAATACGTCAATTTTACCACCTATTAACAGAGATACTTTTTAAGAAATATTTTTTAGAAAATTTATATAATATATAAGTCAAAATATAATTCATTTTTATAATATGAAAATTAAAATATGCTGAGGGTGAATTTTTGGTATTTTTCAATGAGGTTTCATTATTTGGATGAATAGTAAAAATTACTCAAATTTAATTCAATATTTCTTTTCACATAATTTTTTTGTAATAATAAATTATATGTTAATTGGTTATATAGTAAATTTATATGATAAATAAATAAATTAAACCAGCATAGGTCATTTTAATTTATTTAACAATTAAATTTAATATAAAACCATATAAAACGTTTGAGCATTTTTACATTAAAGACCGTCTTTTCCCCTACATACAAGATTAAATTTGAATTAAATTTTTCCGCATGTGTGGTTTGAATTTGGAAAAATGGATTCCATATTTGGAATTATAATAATTAATAATTTATAATAAATTTAAATTCTAATTTCACCCAAAAAATTATTGAATGTAAACTAAATTAATTACATTGATTTGGAGAAAAATTATCTTACAAAGTGACTATGAATTAAACTAAATTGCAAAACATTTCTAGGAACATTTCAAAAATATATTGTATATAATTTTTTAAAACCTATCCAAAATTTTATATCATTTTTATCATTATTGGAGCCACATGAAATCTGAAGAACATTGGTGGAATTCCATTTAAAAAATTTACAAGAACACCACTCCTCCTCCACTATACAATGGAACTCATCCCTCCCACTTACTCACAAATCTCACGAACATTTAATCATCCAAAATATCATCATATAATATCCCAAAATCCATCATTGAATTTTATAACCCTCTTATTTTGAATAAATATTACCGAGGAAGTATTTTGGTGGAATCCAAAATAATTTATCGAAAAACAACTTAAGACTCGTCAATGCTCACTGTCATTTTATTCCCTTATCCATCACTAATTATTCTTATTCAATGATTATATAATATCCTATGTATGTTAAATATAATTATATGTTTTCATGATAATATTTATCCCTAAACATTCATACACATCTATTAAATTTGTAATTATCTTAACATTAATGTATGGAGAACTACTACCTCATGAAATGATGTCATTCATTTTTCCTTTACAGTCTCTCATGATCAGTAATTATGATGAGAAAACATTATAAATGTTATATATAAAATTTTTATTTTGTCTTCATAATTCATTAATTTTATAGAAAATATACCGCAATGATTACCATTTTTCATAAATATGATTACATTATTTAAAGACGTGTGGACTACTGCCTCCTCAGAGCGATGCGATTCATTCAATCTGTATATGGAATGTATAAATTATAGTTTCAATAAAGAACTGGAATTAAACCTTAAATTATTTTGATTTAATAATGAAATTAACATGGAGTATTTTAATAGGTATATATTATTAGAATATATGGAAATAACTATTACCTAACACCTCAAAATATACAAAGTAGACTCTTAAACTCACTATATGTTTTTATAAAATAAAACTCATTGAATATAAAATGTTTTAATTTAATAATAAAAATCTTCATGAATTATTCCTTTTTCATACCCAGCCCTCTACCCTATGAAATGAATTTCAAAAAATTTGGATTAGCATAAAAATCTCCATACGAGAAAAAAAATAAGTAATGAAAATGTTAGTCCATGAATAGATACAAACCACTAAAATCATAAATTCCACTCATAAAACATAACCTCTTAAACATACTTCATGATGTCATAATATTTATGAAAAACTCATTGAAATCATAAATCATAAAGGTAACATTTATAATTTATAACATACTTACATTGTTTCTTCTATATCTACGTAAGTAGTAACCTTTATTATTTCATTTGGAATACATATAAAAACATATTCCCAAAATCTCTTAATAGAAACCAAAATGTTTACATCATTTAAGATACCTAATGAATTGGATGGAATTCACGGGCTCACCCACCCCCAATTTATCCCGGAATCACCCATATAAATAAACATTTCCCAAGAACTATAACACTATCATAACACCAGAAACATGCATAAAGGAAAAATAAAATTTCCACATTGCAATCACAATTGATAATTTCAAGATATTAATATAATAAAACTATTATCAAACCCATATTTTGTACCAAAATACCTAGAAATGAAATATGGTATTTAGTTTTATTTCTAAAAACATTACAGCTTGTAGAGGATGCCACATACCAAATAATGGTCATATCGGTGGAAAGGTCATTGTTGCCACTTAAAGAAATGTTCCTTTTAGAATTTAGGAAAAACATTATAGAAAATGATTCATTTTTAACAAAATAAAATGATATTAAAAGGTTATGGTGATAATAATTGACCTTATAAAAGAAGGTTATGTATAAATCCAAATATGCCTAAATGAAAGAAGATTGAGACGGAGTACCATAACTTGATAAGTAATTTTCTCTTTTTTTATTTAATTTAATGTATATTAAACATATGATAATTAATAACAAAAGTATATACTTGTTATTGTTTATTTTTCATTTCAAATTACTTAATAAAATGTTTTAATAATTAGTTAGTTGTTTGATTTTATATCAGACGCTTCGTCGATGTTTGGTACTTGAGTGAAAAATGAACTTGTTTTGATAAAAATTATCCATTTTTTAATAATAATATAATATCTAGAATGATATTTATGATTTAAATATCATATATACTGTTTATATGTATTTAAAATAGTCTGTAATTATTTGAGTTATGAAATTAAATGTAAAATTTATGGAGACGGTAGGTCCTACGTACGCATGAACGCTACAATCATTATATAGTCATATTAAAAGAATGAAAACTAAATATTATATATGTATATTATAATATTACAATAATATATATGTTTTATATGTTACATAGGTTCATTAATAACATCATATATATGTTCCCAGTATGGAATGAACGAGTCATAACACAATGAGGGGGTGGTAGTGCGAACCTCCTCAAAAGAAATTATCATATTTATACTACATGGGAAGAATAAAGATATTATATAATTCAAATTAAATAATCATAGAAACAATATAAATTTAATATATATCATATATAATTATAGATCCATCACAATTTCTACCATGAGAGATCGTGTGAAAAAATTAAACAATCACAATTTCTTATTGTAGTAGATCGTCGTATAGATAAGCATTATATTATATATCAATTAGATGGAGGTGTGTGTAAGTGTTGGAAGAACCCTTAGGATAAAAAAATAATTTTATATTGAGGGTATTTACGATGTTATATAATAATGGATTAAAAATTGGTTAGTGTTGGAGATGGAATACAAATGAAATGAGTTTCAGAGAAGACATGAGTTATTAATTAGGTAACTTCTTTTGATTTGAGCCAAAAGCTTCTTGAATTTAATTATTCCAAAGTTAATGCTTCTCAGATGAATGGAAGGGTGATGGGAGAAAATGATTCAGAATTTAGATGAGCTAAGGGTCTTCAAAGGTGTGAGTATGTGGGTAGAGGTGGTGGCCATCTATAAGAGGGAAGATGGGCACTTAAGTAAAGTCTTGTAATGTTTTTTTGTTAAAAATATATTTCCAAATTATAATATTAAAAAAGTGATTTATTTCAGGGATAATATGTTTATGTTTTGATATCCTACCACCCAATATGTTTTAGACATGATTAGGTCACAAAATTAACATTATCTTTTAGCTTTAACCCTTAGTTAAAAACATCAAATGTCACCATGTCTTCAATTATTTTTATAAAATATTGATACTATATTTGGAATATAATTCCATGTAAGCCCATGGTGGATAATTAATTAAAATTTTAATAATATATAAATTTTTTGTCCAAAAATTGGATTTTTAGCTCAATTATGTTGCTTAATAAAACATTATTTTCTTTGAACACACATTTATGTCAATTTTGACACTATTTTGTAGTAGATTTTTTTAAGACATATAAATTTTATTGATTAAAAAACTACATTAGATCGAACATAACATGTCATAAGAATCCAGAAAATTCGTTTATGGAATCAAAATTTTTACATTACAATTATTTTAATATTTGTAGTATCATTTATATGAATATTTCATTAATAAGTTAATCACTCATCATTATCGGATCATAAATAAATATATATATTTAATGTCGAAATAAAATAAAATGATGTGAGAAATATATTTATCTTTCTAATGAATATTAATATTAAACTACATCAATTATATTTCCCCCACCTTAAAATTGTATTAGTAAAATGATATATGTTTGTGTTATATTTCTCTTTACATTAAATTATTTATTATAACATTTCATTATCACACCCAAGTGGATCCATGGGGTCTGAAAATCGACCCAAGGATTCCCATGGTAGTACATATCTTATCCAAAATGATTATGACATGTGTTAGGGTATTTTTATACTATTATAATATGATTTTTATCCTTATTTAGATGATTTTCCCATTAACTATGGTAAATTAAAATAATTACTAAAGTTACTATTTATAATGTCCATAAATATAAGTTTTCTATTTAATAATTTTGGACCATATGATTCAAACCATATCATCTATTTTTCCAAATTCGTAACACAGAAATTTTAGTATTTAATTTAAATTAATTCCCATTGTCAAAACCAGAAAGTGGGGATTTAAGAAGAAAAAACTATACAATGTTTGACATGTGTTTATGCCCAATTTAAATTTGAAATTTATTATAATGACCAAAATTTTATTAAATTATAAATACATAATCCAATTACATTTTTAAAATAATTTAAAATAGATTATAACTATACAAATACATTATATAAAAATGTATTTTTGAGTATAAATCTAGTATTTTATACTATTAATTACGAAATGATTTTTATTAGAAAAATACAAAAAATCAACCAAATTAAATTTTTATTTATTTAAAAAACAATTTATTTTTTCAAATAATTCATATAAAATTAAAAATGTAGATTTAAAAAATGAACTCTATCAAAAGGTGGTAAAACTATATATCTTTTTAAAAATAGTTCTTTTATCTGAGAAAATTTAATTTGTAATTATATAATATCTAGAAAACATATAAGATGAATTTAAAACAATAAATTGTATATAAAACATATATGTTTAATTAAATAAAATTCGTTAAAGAGTGATATGATATTATAAAAATAATTATTCTCTTTTAAATATGTTTCCATAAAAACACATCCTTTATATACAATTTTTTTATTTCCAGCTATATAAAATTTGGAAAAAAATAAATCATTATTCAAACATGTGTAAACTATATTTTCATAATTTGGTTGATACTATTGATTGCCTCCATTCCAATAGCTTGGTTATAATGTTATCAATTAAAAAATAATATTTAGATATTTGTTTTAGATCAATGTAGGGAATCATGTACTCTATTTAACATATTATTTCTTTAATAAAACTCAGGATGTTACAAACTCGACCGTAATAAATCGTATCATCACAATTTGAATTTCGGATCTGTAATTAGGGTATGACATTTCAAAATACATTTATTACAAAACCACGTCAGAAAACGGGTTACTAAAACATCCACTTTCAAAGATAGAAAGTGATGTACAAAAGTCATGTAACGCCCCGACATGAGAAGCCTAGAGTCAGTGCATTATTACTTATCATTGGCATGATCACAAAATATCACATCTCTCACTACAGATTAGTTTAGTAGCCCTGTATATACTAGATACATTCATAAGGTTTACATTACATCATAAAATGGGAAACTGCAACAAAGTTGTTTCCATAGACAACACTGAGATCCCATAGACTATCCCTACAGGTCAGTCATAATATACTTCTTCGCATCTTGGAAAAAATAAAACATAGAAAGGGGTGAGCACATATGCTCAGTAAGGAAAACAATATAGCAGAAAATTTTATAAATAAAAATAAATATTTAAGGTAATGTGTAAGACTAAAACATATGGCTTTTAAACTTGAACATTAGCATAACATAGGAAAGATAAAATCAAATACTGACATTTACTTATTCACATGGATATTATACTAGTCTAATAATCAAATGAAATATCAATATCCACTTTTATAATGACGGAATTCATAATGCCAGACTTTCATAACAACGTATTCAAGGCCTTGTGCCAAGAATACAAATAAGATGTTGTCAAGGCCTTGTGCCATGACACTAGTTTGTCTCATGAGACCTACCGATGCATCGAGGAGTTGTAGAGGGCTCCCCCTGTCACTTAATATGTCTAATTCATTCCTCATATGGAAAGGTGTAACCATAATCGGAACATTCTTAGTAAATCTAGCATACTGAATGTCAATATTTTTACCAAAAACCATGAATGGTATAAAAATAGCACATCCACTATCAAACATAACTCATTCAATACAATATGTAAGATTGTATTATAATAGATCAAACTCAATAAGGAATAATGAATGTTATTGACCTAGATTAAAATAATCATCAAAACTATTAGATATAAATATCACCTTTTTTCTTGAAAACATTTAAAAGTCTCACTATTTATCAAAATGCTGTTTAAAATAGATTTTTCAATCAAAGTGTCTCATTCCACTTTGAAACTTTGAAAAGGAATTTTAATTTTATACTTTAATTTCCATATAAATTAATCCTTTAAAACATTTTGAAAATATGGACATTTATGTGAAAGAATTAGAATAATAAGTCTTTTAAACATTTTTAAATGATATTTTAGTTACAGTTCCTAACCAAAAGAGAGAGACTAGAATATAAATAATTGATGTAATCAAAATATTATAATATCATGGGAATAAAGGGATTCAGGATATACTATTTCAATGTACATTATATACACCATATAAAAGTGAATTGTTATATAACAACAATGAAGTCTCAATGGAATGTAAATTGAGATGAAATATCTTATAAAGACCCTATCCTTAAGTTAAGGATAAATCAATCACATAATAATGTGTGAAAAATATAAATACACTCAATATTATAGTATATTTAGTGTAAATAAATATGATGACATTCACTCATATTCTTGTAAAAACAACACCAATGAATTGAATGTTTAACTCAATAAATGGAGATTGAGTTAAAATTACTCTTATCAATTTCATATGGATGATGTGAAAATTTATTAATGGAGTGATTATGTGTATCAAAAGTATATCCATAGAAAGGGGAGTTTAAATTACTACACAAATAATAAATAATTATTCCACACATAATCATGGAGTAAAATAATCAACGAAGAATGCATAAAGCCGAATGCGTGGAAATTGAAATTTGAAATTCCCTTACCAATTTGGTAACATAAAAAAAATACATCCCATGAAAGATGGATCACAAAATGAAGTCGTAATTACTCATAAATTATAGTATATTACAAAATTAATACAATCATTGGGCAGTAAATACAATGCACAAATGGAAATAATGGTAGTATGGCATGAATCTCATGGATGTATGAAGTGAGATGAAAACCCTTAATTTGTTGTAATCAATCGAGTCATACGGCCAAAAGTTAATAACAACCAAATGAATCATAAAATACCATGAATTTAAAGATAATATTAATAATATATATATCAAATGATAGTACACAACACACAACATTTAATAAATAATAGGTGAACAATGGATATCTCAGAGAATTCAAAGTGAGATAGTACATTTCCTTGGTTAAGGGTAGGTTAACCACCTGTATAATCATGAAATAATTTTTGTTAAATTATTAAATAATAATATAAATTAATATTATATCATATATTATCTTTCAATATTTCATTGTTAATAATATTTTAGTATTATCGTCGTTTCTTGTGTTAACTGAATCATTTTCCTTTATATGATTTGTTACATAAGTAATGTTTTTTATGTATATGATGTATCTTATTCATATTCAAAATGATATCAAGTCTTTAAAAAATATTTTTAATCATCTAATTAAAATTATTCTTGAATGGATATGATGGGGAATGAATCTCATCGCATTCGTGGAGACGATAATCTGTATGTACGCACGAGCGACAATATCATTATTTTGATATTAAAATAAAATTTAATTGGATGTTATATATATATAAATAATAATTATCATGTTATATTTATTATTTAGATCAATTATACATAAATATTATACCCATCCAAATAATAATGTATTGAATAACAATTACACCACGACCTGGAGACGGTAAGTTGTAAGTACACACGTTTGGTGACATGTCATTCAAAGGATGGATAGAATAATGAATAAGGTTGTACCATATTTATAATAACCTCCCAGTATATAGAATATACAAGAGTTATTATTTTAGAATGGAAACAACAAAGAAAGAAGAAGTGGGAGTAGAAAGTAACTTGATAGAGGTGATGGAATATTTACCTCTTCTTCAGATACTTCATTTTGATTTGATCTAAAGGGATCCATAGGTTGGATTTATGACTAAAGGAAGGCTTCTAGGATTAATGTAGGACAATTGAAAGGGTATTTGGGTAAGGGTTGGCAGAGGCAAAGGGCATTGAAGGTGTGAATTAGAGAGAAGTGGGTGTGACCTTTTATAAGAGGGTTGAGGGGCACCGTAGGAAAAGCTAGAAAAATTATTTTATAATAAAATCATTTTTAGTTTCTATTGTGAAAAAATAAATTATTTAAAGGATAAGGTGTGGATGGGTCGAAAACCACTAAACCAATAAGTTGTATACATATTTGGGTTAATATATTAACTTTATCTTTTATATTTAACTCTTAGTTAAATAGTTTGACATTTACCATGTCTCTTTGTATTTTTATATTAAATGGTTAATAAACATAATATAAACTTCCAAGAGAACCTCAAGTGGTTCATTAATGACATATATAATATTATTTAAGACCTTTTTTCTAACCTTATATTTTAAGGAATAGAATATAAATTAATAATATAATATTTGTTTTAAAAACACTTTTATTTCAATTTTGACACTATTTGGTTTTTTTGGTAAATTCATAACAGCTTTATTAGTTGGACTAAAATTCATATAACGAACTATAACATGCCATATTAACATTGAAAATTAGTTTAATTGATGAAAAGTTTCAAATTAAATTTATTTGGATATTTATAATGTCATTTATTTTAATATTTCATTAATTATTTCATTACTGCAGGATCATTGTGTCATAAATAAATTAAATCATTTAAATTATAATAAAATTCAAATAAAATACCATCATGTAGGAAATATTTTTATCTCTCTAATTAATATTTATAGTTGAATTTATCTTATGTATAACCCTATATTCAAAATAATTATTTATTAAACTTTAATTTTATCTCGTTTAACTCTTTTTTAAATAAAATAATAATAAATGTCCTAATCTATTAAAAGTGGATCTAAAAGAAAATATTTTATTTATAAGGTTGTTTTTGGTCTAATTACACTTATTAAATAGAATTAGGAAATATGTTATGGTAATAATAATATCATTTTTACCGTTAATTACCCTATATACTTTTAACCGTTGTAAATAAAAGTAAAAGTTACTATTCACAAAAAAATTATTTTCAACTTATTGAAAAACATTTTATTTACAGATATAAACCGTGTCTCTCTAATTTTAGAAATTCAACTCACAGAAGTGGTAAAATTATGTTTTATGTAAATTTGCAAATGCGCCTAAGAGGTTGGTAAAAGACGGTAAAAAGTTCAATAAAATATTATTCATATAATTTTATTATAAAATTACACCAATTAATTACATTGAACTTATATAGGTATTATAAATCTATTTTCAATTAATTTAAATTTAAATTAAATAAAAAATTATTTAAATAAACATTCGATTTTAAACTATAACACAATGTTTTTCATTATTCATAAAAAATATAATGTTTTCAAGAAAATACATAAATCTTACCCTAAGATAATTTTAATATTATGAATTCAAAATTGAATTATATTTTACCAAATTAATAACATAGAAGTTCCATTAATTAATTTTAAATTAATACTTGTTGTCAAAACCGAAAAGCAGGTTTTAAAAAAGTAAAAACAATCAAAAGATTGATATATGTTTATGTCAAATTTAAGTGATAAATTGTGTATAATCTCCAAAATTGAATTAAAAGATAAAAATATAATCTAATTATACTTCCAAAATATTCAAATACATAATTTAACACTATAAGTTATTTAGATTAAAAAATATATTTTCTATTAAAATTTAGTATATTTTAGTATTAATAATAATATAAAAGTTATTAGAAAAGTAACAAAAATTTATCCAAAATAATTTTTTATGTATCTATTCTAAAGAATAATATAATTTCCTTAAATTGAATTTATAAACGTTTCAAATATTGGTTTTAAAAATGGATTTCCATTAAAAGGTGGTATGTAACACCCCAAGATTTCATAGTGTGTTATTTCTTCAAAATAATTCAATAACTTGCACTACACGCAACACCGAGTTCAAGCGCACCATGAAATACCAAACACGCCATTAAAAAGAGGTTATGAATAATATTAACTAAATTTTAAACTTTATCTAATCCTTATATTATTAGAATCCATATTATGAGTTTCTTAGACATAATGTAAGAACAAATTCATTTTCAGTATTGCACTTTTACCAACTTTTAATAGTGAACCCTTTTTAAATACAATATTTTAAACTTTTTGACTAAATGGGGAAATTTAAAATTTAAAATGAAACATCCAAAGCTTCCACGGTACGCTTTCCTTTGAATAATACAGTAGCATGTGTTGTACGCAACTTCGAGTTCTAACACACACCACAACCAATCAAACTAGCCGTTATGAATAGTAATACATACTTTTTGAAATTATATATATTTTATTTTTCAAAATGGACTTCATTTTTGGATTCAGAATATCTAATTTAGCCTAGGGTGAAATTTTGGAACTTTTTGGATAACTTTAATTTTTTGATGAATAGTGAAAATTACTAAATTTTAATTAAAAACAACTTTTTTAATCGAAATAATTTATATGGATAAATTATGAATTTGAGTGGTTTTAAAGTATATTTAGAATATATTTTTAACATTTAATACAATGTTGGTCATTGGACATAATTTCACAATTAAACCGAACATAAACAAGTATCAATCTTTTGATAGTTATTATATCTTAAAAACACGCTTTTTTGTTTTGACAGTGGGAATTAATTTTAAATTAATTTCTGCCACTTCTGTGTTTTGTATTTAGAAAAATGGATTCCATATTTGGAATCAGGATGTTCAAATTGTATAAATATGTAACATTTATTTTTAGACATTTTGAATAATTACTGCGGTAAATATTTTATTTACCATGGTTAAGGGTAAATCCGGTAAATAAGGGTTAAAAAAATAATATTATAATAATAAAAAATTACTCTAAAACGTGTCCTAAAATTATTGGTTGTTACATGTTCGACCATGGGCATATTTGGGTCGACTGTGGGACCCCATGGTGCCACTTGTAAGTGATAGAGACACTTTATTTTAATTAAGTTAAAATGAATACAAAAATGACACAAGCATATATCATTTAGAAAAACAATTTTTACATAGGGTTATATATGTTGTTTTTTAGACTATAAATATTCATTAGAAAGATAAAACGATTTCCTACATAATAATGTTTTATCTATAATTTTTAGAGATTATATAATTTAATTTATTTATGACACAATGATGATGTAGTAATTACCATAATAGTGAAAAATTAAAATAATTGATATTATAAATACCCAAATAAATACAATTGGAGACTTTTAATGAACTAAACTAATTTTCTAGGATAATATGACATATTAGGATTGATTTAATTGACCATTTTAGAAGTAATCATTCTGTTATAAGTTTCACAAAAATCAACTATTGAATAGTGTCAAAATTGACATAAAAGAGTTTTTAAAACAAATATTATATTATTAATTGATATTAAATTTCTAAAAATCTAAGGTTCGTCCAAGATACTTATATCATGATAGGTTTATCATTAATGGACCACTTGGGGGTCTCTTGGATTTATATAGTATGTTTATTAACTATATAATATAAAAATACAAAGTGACATGGTAAATGTCAAACTAATTAACTAATAGTTAATACAAAAAGATAAGGTTAATATAGTAAACCAAACCTGTCTAAATTCTTTGGTTGAATTTTTTTCGACCTATCCCCACCTTAACATTTAAATAATCAACTTTGGAGCCATTAGAAACAGAATATGAATTTATTAAAAATTAATATTTCTAGCTTTTCCAAAGGTGCCCCTCACCCCTCTTATAAAAGGGGGCCCCTCCTTCTCATTACATCACACTGTCAATGCCTTTTGGTTCGGCCAAACCCTGCCCAAATACTATATCAACTTCCCTCAATACAACCTAGAGGCCTTAGTTTGATCATAAAGCCATCTTATGGATCCCTTTTGATAAAATCCAAAGGAAGGACCCGAAGAAGAGGTAATGTTTTCACCACCCCTTTTCAAATTCATTTCTTCTTCCACTTCTTTTTTCTTTGTTATTACCATTCTAAAATAATAACTCCCATATTTTATATATACTATGATGTTATTATAAATATGGTACAACCATATTCAGTATTCTATCCACCCTTTGAATAACATGTCACCATACGTGCGTACGCACGGCTTACCGTCTCCACATCGTGGTGTAATTGTTATTCAATATATTATTATTTGGATGGGTATAATAATGATTTTTAACTCAAGTAAATAATAAATATAACATTATAATGATTCTTTATATATGATATACCATCCAATTATATAATATTTTAATATCAAAAAAATGTTATTGTTGCTCATGCGTACATATGGACTACCGTCTCCACAAACGCGACGAGATTCATTCTCCATCGTATCCATTCAAGTATAATTATCATTTGATGATTTAAAAATGATGTTTAATAACTTGATATCATTCTGGATATGAATAAGATACAAACTATCCATGACAAACATGGGTTACGTAACAAAACATATAAAAGGAAACGAGTAAGTTAACACCCGAAACAATGATAATACTAAGATATTATTAACAAAGAAATGTTAAAAGATCATATATGATATCATATTAATATATATGATTCTTGTATAATTTAATAAAAATTATTTCACCACTATACAGGAGGTTAAACTACACCAACCAAGTAAAAGTACAAGTTAAGGGTTATTTCACAATCTCTTCATTATCCGAGGTTGTTTATACGTAATAATCTACTGGGATCTCTTTATCATCCACATCCATGTTTCTTAAAAATGTATTTCAAATTTTTGTTACAATTTACAAGAATATGGGTTAAAGTCATTTATACCCTTTTTTGACTTTTTATAAGAGTTTTATAAAGTAATCTTTCCATCGTTTTCCAAACAAGGTTCTTTTTAACCTTTTCGACAGAATTAAGGTAAGAATGTTTTTTTAAATTATATGGCGGGTACGGTTATTTTCTGCCATAATAAAATCATCGAATCTTCCCTTATAAGCTTATAAGAATATTTTGAATGAAAATGTTATACTCTTAAATGATTTCAAAATGAATATTTTAAGAATTTTTGAAAGGTACTCTTTATCAAGATCATAATTCTAAATGTTTCAAATATTTATCTTTCTAAATATTTTTAATTAATGTCCATGTTTTCAAAATGCTTTTAAGGATTTTTTTATATGGACATGAAGGTTTTGAAATGAAATTTATTTTCAAAAGTTTCAAAGTTGTATGGTACACTTTGGTTCAAAAATCTCTTTTAAATTACTTCTTTTATAAATGTGTGACTTTTCAATGATTTCGAGAAAAGCGATATTTCTCTCAAATTGTTTTGATTTCATCTATATCAACATCCTTTGATGGATTTTAAGCTTATTTGAAGTTGATTTATTATGATACAAAACTTCTATATTGTATTGAAGGATTTTTGATATGTTTGACTGTGGATGTGCTATTTTTATACCATTCATGGTTTATGGTGAAAATATTGACATTTCGTTTGCTATTTTTAATACGAATGATTATGTTATGTTTAAACATTTTCATATGGGAATGCATTGGACTTAATATGTGACGGGTGGAGCCCGCTATAGCTCCTCAATGCATCGGTAGGTCTCATGAGACAAACTAGTGTCTTGGCACAAGGCCTTGGCAAAATCTTATTTGTAGTCTTGGCATGAGGCTTCGGTTATGTGGTTATGATAGTCTGGAATTATGCATTCCATCATTATGAAAGTGGTAATTGATATTGCATATGATTATTCGATTAGTATAATATCCATGTGAATAAGTAAATGTCATTATTTCATTTTATTTTTACCATACTATGTTGAAGTTAAAGTTTAAAAGGCTTTTGTGTTAAGTTATACATTGCCTTAAATGTTCATTCTTATTTATGAAAGTTTCTTCTATATTGTTATCCTTACTGGGCATTTGAGCTCACCCCTTTTCTATGTTTTATTTTTCCCAGGATGTGAAGAAGTAAGTTATGAATGACCTGCAGGGATAGTATGTGGGGATACAAGTGTGGGATAAGGAGACTATGTTGTTGTAGTAGTTTTTTTCACTTTATTAAGTAATGTAAAACTTTATGAATATATCTAGTGTTTCCAAGGATACTAAACCAATCGATCATTCGTGATTTGATCTTTCTTGTTATCATTCCAATGTTATGTAATAATGCACCGACTCTAGGAAACTGGGGTCGGGGTGTTACAGTTGGTATCAGAGGAAGTATAGTACAAACCTTGGAAGATAGATTTAGATAAACTTTGATTAGAGCACATAGATTTTAGATGGACTTTGAGGATTAGTATAGAAGAACTTCCTAGAATTCTAGTATTGTAGAGATTTTGTGAGTTTTCCGAGCAATAGATCCCAGTCTGGATATTAGCAGGTAGAGGCGGCTCTCGCACAGATGTACCTAGGGGTAAAACCTAAAAACACCGCTTTGAGCTAGAATCGAACGGGAACTGGTGCACACACGGGCCTTATAGCACTCTTGGTCACGACACTCCCGGGGAATATGCTTAGGATAATTCTCATCTTCTTTACAAACAATTATGAAGGGTTTATGAGTATATACTTCCTAAAAGGATACATTTTTATGATTATGGATTATATCCATAAACTATTTAATTGATGTTATGTGTTTTACAAGTTTGGGATTAGGTATTGTTATTCATAAACTATTCTAGTGTATGCCATTGTTTAGAAATGGCGCCCAGTAGAAGGAATGGGAACTCCAACAATGAACATGATACAAAGAGAAAGAAGGACCATATATTTCATGGCCTTAAGCCAGAATTTATAAGAGAAATAGTCTCGCATGTATTATCATCATATGTTGAAATAATATCATGTGTTGATAAGATAAGTAAACAGTTTACTGAGTCATATGGCTTTGAAGGGAAGCAAGAGAAGAAAAGGATGGAAGAGAGAAAGATGGATAAAGGGAAGAGGGAAAAGAAGAATTTTCCCATATGTGATAACTGTGGAAAGAAACACCCTGGAACGTGCCTGAAAGGAATGAGAGTTTGTTATAACTGTGGAGGAAAAGGGCACAAAGTACGTGACTACAAGGGTAAGAAAATGGTTTCAAATGTACAATGCTTCATTTGCATGGATTTTGGACACGACGCGAACCTATGTCCCAGTCATCAGACTATGCTGCAAATGATGCTATTGAATAATAATCAAGTCATGATACTACCACAGATGAAGAGGAATGATTAGAGTTCTTATGTTGATTATGTCATTTGAGTGTTGTATCAACAATGTACTTGTTATAATAATTATGGAGTATATAAGGATTGTACTGCAGTACTATTTCATTATGGACTTGAGATTGTGTGGAACAAAGAAAAGTGACTCAATAGCAGGTTAAATTTTTGGAAAATATATGGTTGAGAGAATGATAAACCATAATATGGTTCTGATACCGAGGTAGTGATTTTATAATAATACATGATTGTTTTGGATAAATTATATTGGATATTTTTGACTACCTTAAAACTGATTAATGATTTGTATATTCCATCATTGTTGGGGTTTACAACATTTTTGGATTGAAGGAGTATATCTATTATTCTATAAGGAATAAGGGATCATTAATGTAATCAATAAGGTTTTATGATAATTCAGGATGTTGCAGTGTTTTAAAAAAATGCGTGATGAAGGTGATCCCATGTTATTACGCGGAAAAAAAGGATCTTCATTGTGTTTACCTTCCTTATAAATTTTGGACTGAAGTATTTTGGATAGTTCTAGTTTGGATTATTTTGGATTGCCATAAAAGGACAACCCGGAGGTTGGGAGGCAACCCGTCACGTCTGACATGGCCGAGAGACTTGAACCCACAACCAAATGACGACATGGGTGTATCACCTACCACTGACCCACGTGATGTCCGAGATTAAATAATGTAGTTTTTTAAAAGATCTGGTAGATGAATTATAAATTCGTTTTTTTAAACCTATACGAATAGGATAAATAGAAGATTTTTTTACGTTCTATTATCTTTTATAGTGAAAGATGAGTTTGTGGTAGAAATTAGTTAAATTATGGAACTCTACTTGTGAAGAATATATTTTTCTTATTCTCTTATTCTACAAAGAAATTAATTCTTATACTTTATTTAAGGAATCCTATAACCAATTTTTTTTTATCCTAATACCCTATGTTTTGTTGAACCGATGGTATTTCAAATCATCATAGATTGATGAATTTAGGGACGACAGTTTTACACTTGTTTGTGATTGATGACCTCAATCTATACCAATAGATATTTACGTTTTTCCTCCTATTATATGTCTCTAATTTCCACCAATTTTCTACTAATCGAGATCAGAATTTGGTGGTGACCCTTTCATTTATATTTTCCTTATATTAAGACTAAATTTTAGTAACCCAATTTATGATGTGGGTTTTCCCACAAAGATATTTTCTATTTTCAACCATTTATTTTCTAAGAACAATTTCAAATTGCGAGGACGCAATTTATTGAAGGAGTGGAGAATGTAACACCCCAAGATTTCATATTGTGTTATTTCTTAAAAATAATTCAATAACTTTCACTACACGCAACACTAAGTTCAAGCGCACCATGACTTACCAAACAAGCCATTCAAAAGAGGTTATGAATAGTATTAACTAAATTTTAATCTTTATATAATCCTATTAATTTTAGAATCCATATTATGAGTTTCTTAGATATAATGTAAGAACAAATTCATTTTCAATATTGCACTTTTACCAACTTTTAATAGTGAACCCTTTTTAAATACAATATTTTAAACTTTTTGAATAAATGGAGACATCAAAAATTTAAAATGAAACATCCCAAGCTTCCACAGTACGCTTTCCTTTGAATAATATAGTACCGTGTGTTGTACCCAACTTTGAGTTCTAACACACACCACAACCAATCAAACTAGCCGTTATGAATAGTAATACCTAATTTTTGAAATTATATATATTTTATATTTTAAAATGGACTTCATTTTTGGATTCGGAATTTCGAATTTAGCCTAGGGTAAAAATTTTGGAACTTTTCGGATAACTTTAATATTTTGATGAATAGTGAAAATTACTAAATTTTAATTAAAAACAACTTTTTTAATCGAAATAATTTTATTGATAAATTATGAATTTGAGTTGTTTTAAAGTATATTTAGAATATATTTTTACCATTTAATACAATTTTGGCCATTGGAAAAAATTTCACAATTAAACCGAAAATAAACAAGTATCAATCTTTTGATAGTTATTATATCTTAAAATCACACTTTTGGTTTTGACAGTGGGAATTAATTTTAAATTAATTTCTGCCACTTCTGTGTTTTGAATTTATAAAAATATATTTCATATTTGAAATTAGGATGTTCAAATTGTGTAAATAGGTAAATTTTATTTTTAGGCATTTAGAATAATTACTGCGGTAAATATTTTTTTTACCATGGTTAAGGGTAAATCCGGTAAATAAGGGTTAAAAAAATAATATTATAATAATAAAAAATTACCATAAAACGTGTCCTAACCTTATTTTTTGATACATGTTAGACCATGGGAATCTTTGGGTCGATTTTGGGACCCCATGGTGCCACTTGTAACTGATAGGGACACTTTATTTTAATTATGTTAAAATGAATACAAAAATGACACAAGCATATATCGTTTAGAAAAACAGTTTTTACATAGGGTTATATATGTTGGATTTTCGACTATAAATATTCATTAGAAAGATAAAAATATTTCCTACATAATGATATTTTATCTATAATTTTTATACATTAAATAATTTAATTTATTTATGACACAATGATGATGCAGTAATTAGCATAATAGTGGAAAATTAAAAAAATTGATACTATAAATACCCAAATAAATATAATTTGAGACTTTTAATGAATTAAACTAATTTTATATGAAAATATGACATATTAGGATTGATTTAATTTACCTTTTTAGAAGTAATAATTCTGTTATAAGTTTCACAAAAATCAACTATTGAACAGTGTCAAAATTGACATAAAAGAGTTTTTAAAACAAATATTATATTATTAATTGATATTAAATTCCTAAAAATCTGAGGTTCGGCCAGGAGACTTATATCATTATAGTTGTATCACTAATGGACCACTTGGGGGTCTCTTGGATGAATATAGTATGTTTATTAACTATATAATATTAAAATACAAGGTGACATGGTAAATGTCAAACTAATTAACTAAGAGTTAAAACTAAAAGATAAGGTTAATATAGTAATCCAAAACTATATAAATTATATTTGTTGAATTTGTTTTTGACTTATCCCCACCGTAAAATTTAAATAATCAACTTTGGAGCCATTAGTAACCGAATATGAATTTATTATAAATTAATACTTCTAGATTTTCCAAAGGTTCCCCTCACCCCTCTTATAAAGGGGATCCCCTCCTTCTCATTACATCACACCTTCAAGGCCTTTTGGTTCGGCCAACCCCTTCCCAAATACTCTCTCAACTTCCCTCATTACAACCTAGATTCCTTAGTTTGATCAGAAATCCAACCTAAGTAGCCCTTTTGATCAAATCAAAAGGAAGGACCCGAAGAAGAGGTAATGTTTTCACCACCCTTTTCAAATTCATTTCTTCTTCCACTTCTTCTCTTTTGTTATTACAATTATAAAATAATAACTCTAGTATATTATATATACTGTGATTTTATTATAAAAATGTTGCAGCCATATTCAGTATTCTATCCACCCTTTGAATAACATGTCACCATACGTGCCTACGCACGGCTTACCATCTCCACGTCGTGGTGTAATTGTTATTCAATATATTATTATTTGGATGGGTATAATAATGATGTGTAACTCATGTAAATAATAAATATAATATGATAATGATTCTGTATATATGACACACTATCCAATTATATATTATTTTAATATCAAAAGAATGATATTGCCGCTCGTGCGTACGTATGGACTACCGTCTCCACGAACACGATAGGATTCATTCTCCATCGTATCCATTCAAGTATAATTATCATTTGATGATTTAAAAATGATTTTTAAGGACTTGATATCATTATGGATATGAATAATATACAACCTATACATGAAAAACATGTCTTACATAACAAAACCTATAAAAAGAAAATGAGTAAGTTAACACCCAAAACAACGATAATACTAAGATATTATTAACAAAGCAATGTTAATAGATGATATATGATATAATATTAATATATATGATTCTTGTATAATTTAATAACAATTATTTCACAATTATACAGGAGGTTAACCTACCCCAACCAAGGAAAAGTACAAGGTAAGGGTTATTTCACAATCTCTTCATTATCCGAGGATGTTTATACGTAATAATCTACTGGGATATCTTTATCATCCACATCCATGTTTCTTAAAAATGTATTTCAAAAAAAATTTAAAATTTACAAGAATATGGGTTAAAGTCATTTATACCATTTTTTGACTTTTTATAAGAGTTTTATCAAGGAATTGTTCTGTTTTTTTCCAAACAAGGTTCTTTTTAACCTTTTCGACAGAATTAAGGTAAGAATGTGTTTTTAACTTATACGGCGGGTGCAGTTATTTTCCACCGTAATAAAATCATCGAAGCTTCCCTTATAAGCTTAAAAGAATATTTTAAAAGAAAATTTTTTACTCTTAAATGATTTGAAAATGAATATTCTAAGAATTTTTGAAAGGTACTCTTTATCAAGATCGTAATTCTAAATGTTTTAAATATTTATCTTTCTAAATATTTTTAATTAATGTCCATGTTTTCAAAATGATTTTAAGGATTGATTTATGTGGACATGATGGTTTTGAAATGATATTTCTTTTCAAATGTTTTAAAGTGGTATGGGACACTTTGATTCAAAAATCTCTTTTAAATTACTTCCTTTATAAATGTGTGACTTTTCAATGATTTCGAGAAAATATATATTTCTCTCAAATAGTTTTTATTTCATCTATGTCAACATCCTCTGATGGATTTTAAGTTTATTTGAAGTTGATTTATTATGATACAAAACTTCTATATTGTATTGATGGTTTTGTGATATGTTTGACTGTGGATGTGCTATTTTTATACCGTTCATGGTTTATGGTGAAAATATTGACATTTCGTATGCTAGTTTTAATACGAATGTTTATGTTATGTTTAAACCTTTTCATATGGGAATGAATTGGACTTAATATGTGATGGGTGGAGCCTGCTATAGCTCCTCGATGCATCGGTAGGTCTCATGAGACAAACTAGTGTCTTGGCACAAGGCCTTGGCAAAATCTTATTTGTAGTCTTGGCACGAGGCCTTGGCTATGTGGTTATGATAGTCTGGCATTATGCATTCCATCATTATGAAAGTGGTAATTGATATTGCATGTGATTATTCTATTTGTAGAATATCCCTGTGAATAAGTAAATGGCATTATTTCATTTTATTTTTACCATACTATGTTGATGTTCAAGTTTAAAAGGATTTTGTTTTAAGTTATACATTACCTTAAATGTTTATTATTATTTATGAAAGTTTCCTCTATATTGTTATCCTTACTGGGCATTTGAGCTCACCCCTTTTCTATGTTTTATATTTCCCAGGATGTGAAGAAGTAAGTTATGAATGACCTGCCGGGATAGTATGTGGGGATATGAGTGTGGGATAAGGAGACTATGTTGTTGTTGTAGTTTTTTTCACTTTATGATGTAATGTAAAACATTATGAATATATCTAGTGTTTCCAAGGCTACTAAACCAATTGGTTTTTCGTGATTTGATCTTTCTTGTGATCATGCCAATGTTATTTAATAATGCACCGACTCTAGTTAACTGGGGTCGGGGTGTTACATGGTAAAATTTCATTTTTTTAAAAATAATACTTTTATGTTATACAAATTAATTTATTCTTATATTATTTTCAAGAAAAAAATAAAATATATTCTAAAATTATATGGAGTATATAAAATTCAAAATTTAGTTAATACTATTCATAACTGCTTTTGAACAGCTAGTTTGGTAAGTCGTGGTGTGCTCGAACTCGATGTTGCGTGTAGCGCAAGATATTGAATTACTTTAATGAAAATAACTTACTATGAAATCATGGGGTGTTACAGGTCACCTAAAATAACCCATAATAGAGTACCATATAGGAAAATGTGGATATGGAAGAAAAAATTAGTTTCACATTAGGATGGAGTGTGATAGAAAACATGATCATGAAAAATTTACTGATCATAAAACCATAAGTTGGTTATTAACTAAAAGTTCATTGATTTCATAGTTGTAAAAATAAATGATAACATTATTTTAAGATAATTTTCCTAATGTTGTGGATTTAATTTATAAATTAGGATAATAACATAGGGAAATATACATACTTGAATTGTATAGTCCCATCCCTTAATCAGTTTCCCCACAAACTCATCTTTTTCTCTAAATGATGAGTAAATTAGAGAATTTTTTCACACATGAAACACTATAATCAACTTCTAGGGAATCATATCATCTAAAAATGACTAACTATATATTCATAATATCATTTAGTGTTACCCAAAACCAAAAAGGATAGGATAAAAATAGATAATTCCCCTAAAAATAATTATCCTTTATATGATGAAAAACTACTTCAATCTCAAAAATTCAATTGGAATATCCAAATTTTTCCATGGAAAATTCACAATATTATTTCCATGAATGTCCAAAAAATAATCCCAACTAATATTGAAACAAAAAATCAGAAGGATTTAATCACAAAATATTCCAAGATAAAATTTCACATTTTTCTCCAAATAATATTATATAGTGGTAATGTATTATACAAAAAAGTAATTAACCTAACCACATATTCTCAATGATATTTTAATCACATGCATAAATAATTTAATTCCCCATAAGTCCACAAATAAAATCATTCATTATTCCACAAATTAATTCAACCATTACTTCCCAATTAAAATTAAACATTACTCAATTTACATTATTAATATAATGTTCCCAAAATAGTGAATGTCTTACAAAATAAAATTTATACCCTAATCCCATAATCATTTTTTAATCCCAGATATATCCATTTGAAAATGAAATCTCTACGAAATCTACTAATTTTTAATATACAAAATAATTTTAATAAAAATATTATGTCATAAAAACAAGGGACATTATGTAGGCAAGGGTAGGCAATGCACTCTTGTTTCCCTTCGATTGTGGGTTCGATCCCCATGGCCTTGCCGAACGTGATTGGTAGTTACCCATGTTCTGGGATTCCCCTTTTATAATACTTAAAACTAATGATAACATGTTTAAACATGAATGGTTTTATTATTTGTTTTATTTTAATCCCAACTCATAATTACCTCAACATCATAATTCACAATGTCTTATATACATTGAATGTTTTTTATTTCACCTATATATAATTTAATAAAACTATTCGCAAAAGAAATAACATCGTACCGTGATCATGGTGTCCATAATGTTTCATTGCCATTTTTTCCACATAGATTGATGGTCCAATCATTAAAATAATGATTTAGTGATTCATCAAAATCACTTGATTCTATTGTCCAAAATATAGCTTGTATCACTTGTTTCATATGGGTGATCAACGAAAAATTATTTTTGATGATAATCATGTATGATATATAATTTAAAAACATAATATATGATATTATATTTATAAATCATTTGTACCAATTTTGTTTTAAATCATTCAATAAAGTGTCCTTTTAAAATTCCTTAAGGATGTTTTAAAATAATACGAGTTAAAAGAAAATAAAAATAGTTTATGCAAGGGTCTCATTCTTCAACATCTTTTTCAAAATCATATTAATCTTTAAAATCTTGTGATAAGGTAAAATATCTGAAAACTCATTGATAATATTTATATTTCATGAAAATAATAGAATATTGAAAAAAATAGGATTTTATTAAAAATTACCCATGATCCACAATAGTTACAAAGTATAGTGGAGGAATTTTATATCTCAAATAATTTATTCTTAGTGATTTGTATGGTAAAAAGAGTTTCAGAATAATCTGGACAAGAATTATTAATAATCATTACAAGGAAGTCATTAGGAATAGATACATATTTTTATTTATATCCTCCTCCTTTAATGTGTAAATGACATTCCTTGATCTTAAAAGTTATATAATAAGTATTTATCCAAAATAATAGGCATAGAATATTAACATATGTTTAACCACAAGATGTAATTCCTAACCTTTTAAAAAATAACCTCTAATACTTACTATAAGTACCCGGCCTTAAATGTTACATAATATTGAGTTAATTTGTAAAATTAACATTGAGGATCTTTTCACGTTTAGTGTTTTAGAGAATTATTCCATAACTATTTCATACCAACTCAAAATTTATAAATTTGACTAATTTAATCAGTATAAATTTTTTTCACAAAACAATACTCCTTGAATATAACATTATTTATTTTCATGATAAAAATATTCTTGATTTATTCCTTTCTCTTACCTATCCTTATAACCTGTGATCAACATTTCAAAAACATGGGTTGAGCATAAAAAGGTCAGTTAGGGAAATACAATAAATAATGAAAATGTTAGTCCTTTAATACATAAAAACAAATGAAATCAATATTTCAACTAATAAAACATAATCTCATTAAAATATATCAGGAAATCATTAAATTTTTGAATAACCCATAGAAAAAATAAATCATAATGTTAAATTCTTGAATTCAAAACATACATACATAGTATATTTTACAACTACATAGGGAGTAACCTTCCTAGTTATATTTTGAATAACCATTATTATGTATACCCTAAATATATTAGGTGAAATATTAAGGTTTTCCTCTATCACAATAAATAATGATTTATAGATATATCATAGACTCACCCTCCATCATATTATAGTAGAACCACTCACAAACATGAACAATTCCAAATAACCATAGCACACTCATAACACATAAAACATGCATAAAAGAAAAAATAATAATATTTCCACATTGCAATGAAAATAGATTTTTTCAATATTTTGATATAATAAATTACTTATCAAAACCATTTTAAATACCAAAATACCTAAAAATGGAATATAGTATTTAATTTTCTTTTTGAAAACATTACGGCTTGTCGATGAATCCAAATTCCAAATAATGGTCACGAGAACGGAAAGGTCATTGCGGCCATGAAAAAAACATTCCATTTCTCAGTTAGTAAAATAATTGTAGAAAAATATTACAATGGAAAAACATTAAAGTAAATTAATTTTAATATGGTTAATTATACACCGTATAAATTATGGTCACATATAAATCAAAATATGCCTCAATGAAATGAGAATGAGACAGACTCCCTTACCATGAGTCTAACATGCACATTTGTTATTTAATTTTTTGAATAATAATCTGAGGATAATTAAACATTATTTAGAACCTTTTTAATGTTTATTATTCATATTATATCACTTATTACCATTTTATAACAATTAGTTAATTATTTGATTTTATATCAGTCATTTTGTCAATGTTCGGTACATGAGGAAAAAATGTAATTGTTTAGATGAAAATTATCCATGTTTTCATAATAAAATAATCTCTAGAATGATATTAATGATTTAAATATATTATATATCCATTATATATGCAATCATAATTGTCAATAAGATTTTGATATAGGAAATGAAATTTTCCATTCAAAGAGATGATAGGTCCTACGTACGCTTGAATGCTACTTTCATTTCCTTGTCATATTAATATAATGAATGATAAATGATAGATATGAATATTACAGAAGTATAGGAACAATATTAATGAAATATATATCATATATAAATACAATTCCATCAATATATCCTCCATGAGGGATGGTTTGAAAAAATTATACAATCATCATTTTGTGAGGGAGTAGTTCACTGTACAGAGAACCAATATGTTCTATATACATTACATTGAGGTGTGGGTAAGTGTAAGTCGATCCATTAACATTAAACATCCTAATATATTGAAGATACTAGTTTTTTATAAAATAATTGAATAAAAATCATTTAATTGGTTGGAAAGGGAAATGAAGGAATGGAGCTTGGGATATGACATTACCGTTTAATCTGGTAAATTCTTTCGATTTGTGCGAAAAGGAACCATTGAATTTACTTTATCCCAATTTATGGATTCTTGGATGAAAAAATGTATTTTTGTTTCTTATTTTTGTAGATTTTGGATGAGCCATTGGGCCTTAGAGGTGTGAATATGTGGGCAGTGATGGTGGCCTTTATAAGGGGAAGGAGGGCACTTAAGGAAAGTCTTGAATTTTTATTTTATTAAAAATAAATTTTTTGAATTATATTAGTTAAAAGCTGATTTAATTGAGGATAAGATGATTATGGGTCTAAATCCTCTCAACAAATAGGTTTTAAACAAGTTTAGGTCACAAAATAAACCTTATATTTTAATTTTAACCCTTATTTAAAAACATTATATCTTACCATGTCTTCATGTATTTTAATAATATAGATCCATCATCATATTATCCTAAAAAAAATCACCATGTTACTATTATAATTCTAAAATTTTATTTTTATAATATGACTAGATAATCACCTTATAACTATAGTGTAAATATAGTTAAAATATAATGACAAGATAACCACAAGTGTATCCTAAATGCAATTTTTAAGATTATATATGTGAGTTATCTAAATGTTTATTTTTAGTACTATTATATAATTTAATAAAATAGTGTTTGATTTAAAATTTCATTTATGTTTATTTTGAATATATTTAGTAATTGATTTATGTTAAAGTCATAAAAACGTGATTCAATTTAAAAAACTACATTAAAAAAAATATGGAATGTCGTAATCATGCAAAAAAATCTTGTATGGAATCAAAATGTTAAAATTAAAATTATTTCAATATTTATAATATAATTTATTTGAATCATTCATTAATAATGTAATCATTGTACCATCATCGTGTCATAAATAAATTTATTTATATAATGTTTAAAAACAATAAATAAAATACCATGATATAAGAAATATTTTTAGATTTATAATGATTATTTAATGTCATAGAGATCAATTATATAACCCCTACTTAATTTTTTTTAGTAAAAAGACACATGATCATGTTATTATTCTTTTTACATTAAAATAATTATTTTAACATGTCATAATGACACCCATGTGGCTCCATGTGGTCCTAAAATAAACCCAAGGATGGTCACGGTAGGAAATATCTCATCGAAAAGGATTAGGACACATTTTAGTGCGGTTTTATGTTATTATAATATTTGTTTTTACCCTTATTTTCATGATTTATCCTTTAACCATGGAAAATATTAGTAATTACTAAAGTTACTATTCATAATGTTAAAAAATAAAAGGTAACTATTTACACAGTTTGGAAATTATGATTAAAAATATTGAATCTATTTTTCCAAATTCCAAACATAAATATTGTGCGAATATATTTAGAATTTATTCTCATTGACAAAACTAGAAAGCAGGTTTTTAAGAAGTAAAAACTATCAAAATATTGACATGTTTTAATTCCCATTTGAAATATAAACTTTTTTCCAATAAAAAAGTTGAATTAAATGATAAAAAATAATACAATTACTCTTTAAATGAAATTAAATATTGAATATAACTATGAAATTAGATTATATGAAAAGGACGTTTTGAGTTTAAATCCAATATTTTTCACTATTCATTACAAAATGAATGCTATCAGAAAATTTCAAAAAATCAACAAAAGTAATTTTTGATTTTTATATTATAAAAAATAAAATTAAATTGTTAAATAGAACATATTAAAGTGTCAAAAACATTATTTAAGAAATGTTCTCCAGTAAAAGGATTTAAAAATGCAATTTTTTTAATACTACTTTTATCTGAAAAAATTGAATTTTTATCCGATCATAACTGGGAAACATATAAAATTATATTAAAACATTAAATTTGATATATAAAATACAGTTTTTATTAAATAAAAATACTTAATTATTTTTTTTATTTTATAAACACAAATATTTTCTTTTAAATTGGTTTTCAATAAAACACATCCATTATTTTCAATTGGGTTTTTATTGAAATTTTAAACAATTTGGTAAACATTGATTCATTATTTAAACATGTGTATATCATATTTTCATAATACAGTTGAAACAATTAATTCCCTCCATTACAATGTTTATTTAATAATGGAAACATTTAAATATTAATATTTAGTTGTTCATTTAAGCTCAATGTAGCGTATCATTTACGCTATTAAACATAGTGTCTCTTTATTAAAACATGCGACATTACAATTTAAATAAGAATATGTGAAATATAGTAAATAATTATTATAATATAATTATAATTTGAATATATATCATTTTCATCTCATTCATTTAGTATATAAAACACATGGAATTAGCTTTCACGCATATGTAAAATATACCGTCTACTTGAATGGTGCAATTGATTTCCTATATACCAGTATTATGGATTAATATAAATTAATTTATAAATAATATATATGATAATGAAATCATGATTTATATTATTCAAATGTTGAAATCATGGACTACGTAGTATAAAAAACAAGTTACAAGTCAACATTTACTTGAAAAACTAGGCAACTAACACCCAAAATAATGAAAATAAAGTATGATTATTTAAAAAAAGAGTAATAAGATATTATATGAAGTTATTATATGATATAATAAATATAATTATGGTTTATTTATAAGTTAATAACTTGATTAATATTGTTATACATGAGTTTATATGAATTTTACTCAAAAAGGACATGGAGTGTAAGGGATTTTCATCTCACTATTTACAACCGAGAGATAATTGTCATATAAACCGATCACATATATTGTGTGGAGTATATAATGAATTTTTTGATATGTAATATCATGAATTATTTTATACTCATGTATTTTATAGTATAAATTTTATTTATTTCTTATATCGTAATTTGAATTAAATGTTTCTATGTGGTAATGAATTTCATAACCTAGTTCATTTTCATTGGGTTGTATAATTTCCACATTATCATTAGTATGCATAGAATATATATGTAATAAATTCTTTATAAATATTGTTTTATTTACAAATTTTTCATTTGAATTTACAGTTGAATCATATAATATAGTCATTTACTAGTTCTGAATTCAATTATATAGAATTTTTAATTATTTATTTCACATTCTTCTTATAATCAATATTTCCATTTCATGACATTCTAATAATAAAATTTTAATGAGTTTTGGTCAATTAAACGATCATATTTCTTCTCCTTTGGATATTCATGAAATTTTCATGTAATAGTACAATTTTTCCACTCTTGGTAAATCAAAATTTTTTATAAATTGTTTTATGAAAACTTGACTTAATTTCACTATTTAGTCAAAGAACCAATTTTCCCTTAAAAACCATATTTTCTATAAAGGTTTTAAATGAAATTTCTATCCATAAAAAAGGATTTATTAATGAAATATTTTCTATTTTTTCATTTTACAATTACTTCAAATGAATAATCTTGTTATATTCCGAACAAGGAACATTTATATCTTTTTACCTAGAAAAATGAATGTCCTTTTATACCTTGTAGGACACGTACTGAATAAATTTTCATCATTTCATTGAGGAAACTTTTTTAGGGTTATAATGTTTTTTTAATGAAAACGTTTTTAGAAATATATTTTCAAATAAAAGGGTTTTCATAATGTCTTTTCAAATTAAAATTATATTGTCTTCATGAATGTTTTTTAAAAATATTTTCATATTATTATCCTTCATAAATGAATAAGATCATTTATTTTTATTCTAATGAGGGCATTTTGTATTCATACCTTCCTTATTGTTCCACTAGATTTTTTTATTGATTTTAACAAATATGTTATTGAAATTCACTTACATGATTCATTTTTGTAGTCCCCCAGAAATATTCAATTTTGTAAGATCATTGGACTGTGAATTTTTCCAAAATATCCATCTCATTATTCATGGACTTCTTCATATCCTAAAGTGTATACAATTTCTAAAAACAATGTTTTCTTTGAATGTTGTATTACCTACTGTGAAAATAATGATAAATCTATTTCCTTTACATTATATAGATATCTAATAAGGAACATATATTGAATTACATGTATTATTCTATATATGAAGATTTCATTGGACATGCAAGGCATGGGTTGGGGAACACTTAATGTAAGAACAAAGATGCATCAGTATTATCATGCAATGAAATTACATGGAAAAAACCATTTGATTTCTCCCAAGTAAAATATATCGGTTTCTACCCATAGATATAAATTTTCTTGTTAATAGTCTTGAGATCAGTATACTAAACCTTCTTGTCAAATGTCTTTATGGTTAAGGAATCATGTTCCTATGAAACATGACATCTGCTAATTAATCATTTCTTTCATTAAAACTTATGTTCTTATTATCCATGATATTTTTTCTTTGAGATTATGTATGGATTCATTTAATTTTCATTTCGTTGATTAAATAGAACATGTTTCAGTTATTTAACTTCACTTTTTGATTATTTTTTATTCGGTTATTTAAATTACATTTGTTTTTAGTTTTTTAACTTGTGATATTGTTTACACACTTCCTTATGAGTCTAATGATTACATATAATTTTTCATCATTTATTACTTTTATATATTTATTATTCTCATTGATTCATTATTTCTACATCTATACATGACCCTTAATTAAAATATGAGCTCAAAATTATATTTCTCTTTCCATAGGAATCAATAGGGAATACTAAGAAAGATATGAAATGATATATGATGTGGGAATAATGTTATCCCTAAAATTATTATTTTTTGTAAATAGTGAATTCATTGGTAATACAAGACTAATGTTTTTAAATTGTTTACAAAGACTACTAATATTAGTTTTCTTTTTATAATTAATTTATATTAATAATTATAATGTAATTTCTGTAGACACTATCTCTACGCTTCTGGGTCAGGTTATTTGAGTTGCCATCAGAGGAACATTAGTAGAAACCTTTGAAACTAGAGTTTTAAAATCTAGATTATGGAACATAACCTAATGATAATCATTGAGGATAGGTGTAGGAGAACGTTTGGAAAGGTTGATATTATGTGGATATTTTAAGGAATACATCTTTGTCTATATACTAAAAGAAGAAATGGTTCTGGAATAGATATACCTAGGGGTAAAAAATCTAAAAAGTTCTGTTGGTCCTTACTCAAGCATAACCTTGTACATGCCAATGGGCCTTACCACACACCAATTTTTAAACATAGTGGGAAAACACATAGGATAATTCATATTTTCATTACAAACCATAATGATGGATTTAATTTGATAATGAAGATTATGACCTATGATTAAACATATACTAAGTATCAACCTATGTTGAAATAAAATAGATGAAATATTTATATATTTATGTTGTTTTGAAAACATTAGTTAAAATTAAATTTTCTCTTTAACCTTGTTTAAATGATTTCCTTAGTATTTTTTTAAATTCATATTTATATTTTTTAGAAAAAATAAATCCTATATATAGGGTGACAATCCATCATATCTTGAAATAATGTAGACAATGAACCCAAAAACGAAGGATGATAAGTGTTTCAAAACAACCACTAGCCTACACAATGTACTAGTTAATGTGTAATTATATTTAGATATATAATTTTAACAATTATTATTAATGATGAACCAGGGGTATCAATTTTGAGTTTTTATATTAATGTCTCAACAATATGCTTAAGGAATGTAGTTATAGTTAAAACTAGTGACTTATTTTATGTGAATTTAAATATAATAACTGAAAATATTAGTTTATAAAATAAGTGGTATATTCTCGGATACCTATTTCATTGAGTAAGGTATGAATTAAAATTTTATTTAGTTGAAACTAAAAGATATAATTGTTCAAATAAAATCAAAACGTATCATGCAATTATATTTCCTTATATTACTTTTCAATAAAATATTCACCCAACAATATGAAAATGAACATAAAAAAATGTTATCCTAATATGTTAAAAACATATCATTTAATTATATTTCCTTATATTATTGTTCAAATAAAATTTGGGGTGTTTTTTGTATTTATATGTGAGGTTTCATTTTATTAATGAATAATAAAAAATAGTAAATTTTAAATCCAAACTGCCCTTTGGTATAGTCCATTTATGTGGTAAATTTTTTTTTAATGATTTTAATGTAAAATTATATTAATAATTCATGAATAAATAGAATTTAGTTTTTTCAAATAATTTCCAATTTCAAATTGAATAGAAAAATATTGAAACTTTTGACCATTTTTACTTTCAAACAATACTTTGTTATCCCGTATGTGGGATTAAGTTAAAATTAATTTATTGTCATTCAGAAAAATTTATTCCATATTTATAATAATAATAATTTATAATTTATAATAAGTTAATATTTTCTTTACAAATCATATTAGTGAATGTATTTAAAATTAAAAATAGTGATTTAGAGAAAAATTATCTTACCAATGGACAAAAACATAATTTTGAGGGCATAAATTTTGTAGATATTTTAAAAAAAATACTGTATGGCCATATATAGACCCTATACTCAATTTTATATATTTTTTACCTTCATTTGAGCCACAAGACTTTGGAGAGGTGGGTGGAATTCCATTTTAAAAAATTTACAAGAATCTCACTCCTCCTCCACTCTAAAAAGGTACTCAGACCTTTAACTTGTTAACAACTATAAAGAACAATGGTTTATAAAAAATAGGACAAAAAATCGTCGAAAATCCCAACCCAAATCCTCTAATACTCACATAGCTCATAAATAGAACCACGTATGTATTATTCCAAAAACTAAAATGATTTACCAAAAAACTTGGTAAAATTTACTAATGATCACTATCCTTTTTTTCCTTCTCCACCACTTAAGATATTCTTATTCCATGACTAAAAAATAATAAAAAAGTATATTAAATACAATTATATTTATTTATGATGTTATTTAGACCTAAAAGTTCACTCACATATACCAAATGGGAAATCGAAATATCATTCATGTTTGGCAAACTACAGCCTCCTGAAACCATGATGTTTGTTGTTTTCCATCACCAATGATCAATTTGGGGAATTATGTTGAAAAATATATTTATATACGATATATGTGAAATTCATTTTGTCTTAAAAAATAAAGAATTTTTATATAAAAAATTCTATAATGCTTTCCATTTCGTGTAAATATGATGATATCCATTGTGTATCTGTGGACTACCGCCTCCTCAAAGTGATGCGATTCATTCATACTATACATGGATTATATAAATCATGTCTTAAAAAAACAGAAATGGAATATATGACATTAATATTATAATACTATTATAATATAATTATAAATCAATTAGTTTTTATACTTCCAAAATTTGATAACAAAAAAAATGTAGTGTTCATGTGTACGTATGGCCTACCATCTCCAAAAAATGGTGAATTCCATTTCCAATATCCCAATATAATGGATTATTATAAATAGGGATATAATTAATATATTTTATATATAATTAATTATTTACATTTTTTAAATTATGAAATCCTGATCTATGCAATTTGAAGAAAAAGTAACAAGTCAAAACATACTCGAAAAACTAGGCAATTAACACTCTAAATAGCATAAATAATTAATTATTTTTGACAAAGAAGTTATAATATATTATAATAAGTAAATATGTAATATTATAAATATAATTGTGTTAATTTTCTATGTTAATAGCATTACTAAACAATTATACATTAGGGTAATGTAATTTCACCTAAAAAGTAAATGAAATGTAATAGATTTTCATTGACCTTTATATATCGATGAAATAAATTTCATATTCACCACATATTTATTTTTTGAGGTCAATATGATGCCCATTTTAATATATTATATAATGAATTATTTTAAAATATTGTTATTTTTTACTTTCAATTTGAATGATTTATTCTTATGGGTATTTGAGTTAAAAGAAACCACGTGGTATAGAATTTCATCACCAAATTCATTTTTATTAGGTTATATTATTTCCTCACATTCGCAAATATTGAATAATTATGCAAATAATCACTGTGTACTATATATTTTTGTATTTCCCATTGTTTCATGTTTATTTTTAATAAATTCATCTAATTTATTCGTTGTTCAGTGTTATGGTCATTTTGTGGGTTATTTCAAAATATCATTAAAATAGTGATTTTTCATTATTCAAAATTTATTAAAGTAATATTTATAATGAATTTTCAATAAACCATTAATTTTATTCTCCCATCTTTATTCATTAACCTTTTTATGCAATTGTACCATTTTACTCTCTTTGGAACTCAAAAATGTTTTAGAATTATTTATTTGAAAACCTGAATTCATTTCACTATTTAGTGAGATAACATGATTTTCACTAAAAACACTATTTTCTAAAATGGTTTTTGATGAAGCTGGTGGCCTTTAAAAATTAATTATTAAAATTTTTTTATCCTTTTTCTTTTACACGCTTTTATAATGAATATTTTTGTTCCTTTCTAAACAAGAAACAATTCTAACCATTTTATTTTTCATAAGGGATTTTATTTATTATTTTATACCACATTTATTAAATTACCCATCATCATTTCATTGAGGATTACATTTCATGTTTAAAAGGTAAATATTTAATGAATTATTTTAATAATATAATTTAAAACTTATATATTTTGTAATTTTTTTCGTAATTGAAAGTATATTTTCTACATTAAAAGTTATAATTAAAGTACTTCCATTCATCAATGAAAACAACCTGTTATTTTTCATCCACTTGGGATATGTTGTATTAATAAAATCCTAATTCATTCACTTGATGGGTTTTGATTAATTTACCAAGGATATTGTTGAAATTCACTTCCTTGATCCATTTTCTATGGTCCCCTAGAAATCTTGTTTTCCAATGATCATTGAACATTGAATGTCCCCTAATTATCCATATCATTTATTATGGATATTTTCATTACGTGAGCTATACACCATTTTTACATACATTGTTAATTATTAAAGCTATTTGATTTACTAGGGAATATTTATAAATCATTATCCATTACACAATACAGATATTCAATAAGGAAAATTATTTTTTATTTAATTAGATTAATATATATATGTGGAATTATTTTGACATAAAAGAATCTTCATGGAGCCTATTTATGGTAATCCCCTGAGGAATCAATATTCCAAAGAAATAAAATTAGTTTGTAAGAATCCCTATGAGTTTTATTCTATGAAAAATAGATGATTTTATTTCCATATATTTTAATTTTATTCTGAAAGATCTTGAACAAATTTTTCTCACCCATCATTAAGAAAGGTCTTGACTATAATGGTATCATGTACCTAGGAAACATGATGATTGATAATTATGAATTTAGTTCATTCAGTATTCACTTATTAATATTTAATAATTTTACTTTGACATTATATATGGATGAATTTCATTCTCATCTCATTCTAATTTCATTTATTAAATGGAATGTGTTTTAGTTATTTACCTTACTATATTTTTTTACCATATATATTTATTTAAATGACATGATTATCAATTATTTATATTTCCACATTGTTTACGCACTTCCTTCTCATCATATTGATTAGATTGTATCTGTGCTTTTTATTACCCTTCCATATTGACTATTCTCATTGATTTATTATTTATTCCGTAATAGATAACCCTTACGGATAATTTACTGTCAACCGATTGTTGTTTCATTACCTATAAAAACAATAATTTACTAAGAATGATATTCAAGGATATTCAATGTGGGAATAATGTTCTCCTTGAAAGAAAAAATTATATATTGATTAGTGTATTTATTTTTAAGACAAGACTCAGATATGTATCAAGTTTACTAGGGCTATTAAACTCTTTTATCCATCGTTATTTGATTACCCATAATCATGACAATGAAATGGCAGTACACACATGCTTGAAGTTTCAATCATGGGTGGTTTTGGGGCCCTGTTGAAGGATGTTGCTCTCAATGATTCTATACATTCATCATGTACTCTGACATATCGTCCATCTTGATCACTCTAGGTTAGATTTGATGCCATGGAAACTCTGATGTACTCGGATTTTTAGTTTGGTGACCGATGGTTTTCATAATCCTTTTGAGTCTGTATGCCTATGTTTTTCTCTCTTGTTATTGTTTCTACAGGTGGAGCCCTCAGATGGTCCTTCCCTTCTCTGATACCTTGTTATGATATGCCTCTCCAAGGAAAAATGGGTGCGTTGGTAATATTTGTTTTTTGGTATGTGTGAATCGGAGGCTGTCAACATTCCATGTGTGATCCCTTGATGAAGACTTTGATCTGTACTGGCATCAACATCATCTTGTGTCTATTTTTGGTTCGATGGCATCATGGTGATATGGTTTTCATTAGATTCGTTACAGGTTGTTCTATTATGTTTTTGTATGTGTTGTGACGAACACTGCTATTATCCAATGTGTGATTGGATAGAGACGATGACAATGTTGATTGGGGTAGTGGTGAAGCATTTTGGTGAGTGATCTCACCTGCGGTCTGGTGAGGTTATGTATATAGTGTGTCTGGGTGTGTAGTGCATGGTGAGGCTGTGACCGAGACATGAATGATGATGGTTTTTTAAATTTATAATTTTTATTTATATTTTTTCATTGTGGATTTGGATGCGGTTGATGCTGATGAGGCAGCTACATCGATAGTGACAACAAATTTTATTTAGGTGGATGTTTTTGAACCTGATCATGGTGGCTTTCTGTCCGTTGATGTTTTTGTTTCAGATGATTGTTATGTTTTTATTTTCATTATTATGTTTATGGTTCCCAGTAACCTGAAAATTTGTTTTTATAAATTTAGAAATGCTATTTGGTGGGTGTAGTTGTTACTTATTCTTCACATCAACTAAAACCTCTTGAGTTAAATTATTTTCCATTTTAACTAAAATTATTTGCTATGGTTTTTAATTTTAAACTATGGGAGGTCAATTTATATTGTGGAATGTGTGAATCTATTAAGATTATTATATTTTTAAGTATCTATTTACCCATAATTATTGGAACGTGTGGCATAGAGTTAGACGAAACCAATTAAGGATTATGACTACCTGACGTGGTACCTTTTATGAAAAGTAAACAATTGTGATAATGATCTTAGTCAGAATTATAAGTATACAATAACAATGTATTTTTTGGATCATAACAATATTTTTAATGATTTGATGATTTTTTTTCATTTAGAATATTCTTATGGTAATATCCATTGACTTTTTTTAGGGGTCAAATCAATAATTTCTATCTAAATGAAAATGAACCCTAAAGAGAGACATGTTTTACAAGAAAAGGTAGAATTTATTAATAAGGGAATGTTTCAAGATATTAATGCTGATAAATATAGTGTTATAATATTTTGAATCAGTTAATGGGTACCTTAGGATTCCCAGTTTAAGAGTTCTTTTGAGTAAACCTCATATTTTTTTATGTTTCCATACATCGTTTATTTAATAAAATTTATAGTGACAATCACAATTATTATTGGTGGGAAGGAATGAATTTAGATAATTTGGAATTTACCTTGAAATTATTTACTTGTTAATTTATTAAACAATAGTTGATATATTTAAAGGGAATTACAGAGTATTTTTTAGTTTTTGAGTGGGAATGAAAATATATCCATGGCTCTCAGGGTGGGATTTCTAAAGAAATGATGATGTAATAATGTAATTTGGGTTATTGTTGATCAAATATCCAAATATTGGCATTTCGTTCACAATAAAAATACAATGACTTTAGAAAAAATATCAAAATAATATGTTAATGTGATATTTATGATACATTGAAATTCTCTCAAAATTAAATCTAACCATCAACCTATGTTTTCTTCTAATTTTTGGAATGGACTTCCGAATAAACTAGGTAATAAAATAAATTTATGTATATCTTTCCATCCTCAATCTGATGGGTAGTTTGAGTAAATCATAATTAATATAGAATAAATTATTAATGATTTCTCAGTAGATTACAAGGGAATTTTGGGTCGTCACAATTCAATAGTTTAATTTTATTATAACAATGGATTTTGTTCCTGTATAATCATTCCACCATTTAAGGAATTATAGGAAAAGTACTATTGTACTTTATCTTATTGTGATAATGTAGGTGAAATTATGTTTTGGGGAATGTTGTTTATAGAATAAATGGTCGAGATAGTGAAAATGTTTCAACTTCATATGAAGATGGCTCAGAGCAGGTAGAAAATTAATGTGGATAATTGGAGGAATGAAAAATCTTTCAGGGTAATGGATTATGTTTTGTAAAGTATCTCAATTGAAAATTGATATTCAATTTCATAAAAGGTTATTCTATGTATTTAGATCATCAAAACATAAAAAATCCTTGATAAAGATGCATCAGTTGCCTACAGAATGACCATTCCTTTGATTTTATCTCTGATACAATGAATGTTTCATGTTTCATATTTCAAGAAGTATGTAATAGATGTTAATCATGTTTTTAGCCTTGAAGTATTTTAGTAGGAATAAAAAAATTACTATGATGACTAAATATTACGTATTATTTACCTCATATAGAATGTATTTTAGAATTTGTTAATTCCATAGGATAATGTTTTTGGTAAAACCAAAATGGTATATAAAGAAACATGTGAATCAGATAATTCTACTATGTAAAAATATCCCCACCTGTTTATGTATGGAATCAAATTATGAGGAGATAGTTTCCAAAATTTGGAAGGAATATTACAACCCAATTAACTTAAAGAATTAATTTTATACTATATTAATGTTATATTCGATAGAATTAAATTAATTGAAATAATATTATGTAATTTAAAAAAGGAGAAATAAAATAGTTTTATTCTTATCAAATTAATTTTCCTGTGTTATTAGGTATTACTTAAATGCTTGATTTATAAATTTTACAATTGGAATTTTTTAAAAAATTAAATCAATTTTAAAGCACTTAGATCTTAATTATATTAGGGTAATGTATTTTTTATCTTTCTAAAATGTGTTTATTTTTACTGAATAATGAAAACAAAAGATTTTGGTAATATATTCATCTATGTAATTATGGCAAAAAATAAAATTATGAGGAATGAAAATAACTACAACACTTTTTTTATAAATTTTATTACTATTTTTCTAACATCAACATCTAATAGTCTATTTTTCAACTATTTCCTTTCTTATTTGAAAATGATATATATATTATTTTATGTTAATATAATGTAAAAAATGACATTCCCTTACATTTAATTTCTACAATATTTTATGGTATGGAAAAATAACTAATTTAAATTCAAAAAATTTCACTAGAAACAAATATTTTTTTATCATTATTACTAATTTATAAAATTTATCGATGATATATAGACCTTAAATTTTTACGCCACACTGACATAAGGCATGATCATGTTATAGAAAAATTATAAAAATAATTTTAAATACTATAAAATTAATATTATTTTGGTGTGTTCTAGTGTCCCATGAATTTTTATATCATCATAACAAGGCATATAAGTTTTTATTTAATACATTCTTATTAAATTATTATAATTATTATTTCAATATGAATTTAAATAAATACTTCTCGAAATGATAGTAATGATATTTTATAATAATCAATAATTTATTATATATTTTAAAACTAATAAAAAACAAATAATAGACTAATATAATGGTATATTGTTTAAAATATCATAAATAGTCTATTTTTATCTCATTTTTCAATCTAGATCAATTTTTTTAACTTTTAAAGAAAAAACATCGATATCATAATAATATTAAAAATTAATAACATCATTTAAAATAATGTTATATGGGTATAAGTACAATATAAATATTCCCAAATTTTACAATATGATGTTGTTATGACCCATACCTATCTTATATGAAAAATATATCAATTTGGATCCATTTATTGATAAAAAATAATTTATTATAATTTAAAACATTATGTAGTCCAAAAAGAATCATTCCACTCACTTATAAAAGGGAACTTCATATCCCCCTTTCCTCAAACATTTTTAGAACTCTACATTGGAAAAAACCTACCCAAATACCTTCCAAACATCCATCTAGACATTATAGTCGAGTTATTTTGGGATGAATTCAATCCTAAGAGTGATTACAAAAAAGGAAGTTTTCTAAAGAAGAGTTCTAGATTTTAACTGAATATCTCATTTTTATTTTTTTTAACCGTTCAAAAATTATATTCAAACATAATAAAATAATTAAAAATGTATGATATATATAATATGAAGTTTTTATCTTAATGTAATAATCTATATTTATCCCTCTATTCATCACATGAGAATCCAAACTATCATTCATGTCAAAAGTGGAGTACCACCTTGCAAACCAATGTAACTTGTTTTCAATTATAAATTATTATGAATGATTAAAATGATAAAATAAAATTAATATATATTATATTGATATATTATAAAATATTTTATAAAATAAATTTATCCCATATTTTCTTACCATTCCATCCATTGAAAATGTTAATGTCGTTCATTCATATATGTGACATACCATCTCCATGATTGTAGCATGATTCATTTTTCATAACAATTATATATGGTTTGTTTTAAAATTTTAATTAAGGTAAAAAAGTAAAATTTATTCATGAATACTACACTATAATAATAAATTATTACCTATTAGACCATAATCAACCTTGGGTAGTAATTTTTGGAAAATGAGATGAATATCGTTAAACATCCAACTTGAATTCAATTAATTAAGTAAGAGAATATGACATGGAAATAAATAAAATAAATGGAATAAAAAAATAAAAAATTTTATTAATAAATTAATTAATTAACACACTTTTATCCTTGAAGAAGATAATGAATGTTTTGGACATGTATAGCTCATGGTAATGGATACTTTAACATAAACCCTCACTTTAAAATGATGTAATTATTTATTTTCAAAAATCAATTTCATCCATGTACATTTTCATAATACTATTTTATGGATATATATATATATATAAGTAATTCAATTATAAATTAAATTATATTTATGTCTTTAATATTTTACCATGTTTTTTAAAAAATAATCATCTTTTTTATTTTATAAAAGACATTTAGTGTTTTAATAAAATTTAAAAGAGGAATGTATTATTTTAACATATTTGAAATAAATAATTTTTAATTCCACCATGAATTTTATTTTATTTTTTTATTCCTTTATAAGAATCCTTTTTCTATTCATTGAAAATCTAATTGTCCATTTATTTTGTTAATTATCATTTTGAAAATAGCTTTTATAAAATATACGGTATTTCTATATTTTAAAATATATTTCTTATGGGTAAAAAAATCTCTTTAAGGGTTTTATGATGAAGACAAGAAAAAAAAATATTCATGATATGTTAATTGATCGTTTGAAATGATTATTATTGACTGTGATACAACATATATGATGGGTGAACCCAATACAACTTAAATGATGGGTGAGACTGATACAACTTAATGACAGGTGAGCATGATATAACACTTCAATCAATTGGGTAACATTTATTTACACCATTTATAGAAGTATGGAGTTGATTTTAAATACTTTTATTTTCTCCGATTTTATTTGATAATTTCATTAAAAAATTTGGAGAACAGGTGCAGGGAAGGTGTGAGATTCTGAGGCCTGGGGTGCCCACAATGATTCGATGAAAAATGTCATGTTTTATTAAACCACATGGGATATTTTTTATTAAAATTTTAATAACACATAAATGGATTCAAAAATTAGAAATCGTATGGAATTATTTCATTTAGATCGGTACCTATACCATACGTGGGGCCTAACATCGATGGGCACAGGTCAACTGTGATAGTTAAAAATTAGACATAACTATCATTAAAATATTTTATTAAAACACATTTATTTAACATATTGGTGTTTTCCTTTTTATGGAAACCTATGCAAGGAATTAATGTTTATCACTATAACCTTGAAATTCTTCTAAGGAATGGAAAAAAAATTCTCAATGGCGAATGCTAGTGGATCGATGATCAATAACAACACAGAACTCAATTATTTATAAATTTATGATCTAAAATCGAGGTATTGTGTTTAATCTATTTGTGATTTCATTTCCCCTATTATTTTAAAATGACCAACAGGGGCCAACCCTTCAACATGTTGATATGTGGTTCGTCCATTTTTACAAGATGAATAAATGCTTTCGGGATTTTGAAAGGGTATTTAGAATGTTGTGTCGATTTGTTCTTCATTTGACCTTCTAACGTGAATAGATAAAGGATGAAAAAAACAAGGTAAAGATCTATTCAAGTGGAATTCATGTGATTTATCTATCCCTACTCAATCTATAGTGTAATTCATACTTTTATCTCCTTTGAAAAAATTATGTGAATGATTGAACATTGCACCCCCAATCCATTGTGCATTAGTGTGAAATCAAAGGCTTGACCGTACAATGGTATAAGAGATGTCTTACAAAAGTGTTGATAGTTCATGGGAGGAACCAACTTATAGCAGAGCATAGAAAGAAACTGATGGGATGGTCGTCAGTGAGGGAAGGACACAAACATTTGGTCTGTTCTAGGTGGACTGATGCAGGGACATGCCGCCAGTAGGATGACCGATGTTGGAGGCAACATCTTCCTAATAGGGACAGGGTGGCTGGTGGCAGTAGCATGACACAATTCAGGCAGGACCACATCAAAGTAAGACCATGATAGTGGGGGCTATGGGCTGCAACAAGGGGGTTCCAATTGGCCGTTGCGATGCTGACGAGGGATGCAGTAAGGGCTTCCCCCTACACGGATGGGAGTCCTCGGCTGGTGGTCTGCATTAAACCCGTAACGGCATGAATCAACAAGGTAGTTGGGATGAGGATACTGAATTTCATGACTATAGTGGAACCCCATTGACCAAGACGATGCATGTGCTCCAGCAGACTGCTTATGGGGTGGGAAAACTAACCCACACATGCGGGCCATGCCCAACCAGTGTAGGCCATGGCAGGCCTACTGAATCAGGTTAGGACACCCAGACTGGGTCGAGTCAGTCGATTGGTTGGGTTGGGTCGGGCATGTCAGATCGGACTCGGACCAGACCCGAGTATGACTATCTCAGAAAAATAGTCATAACATTCAATCATGGTTTCTATTTGATGATATGTTTATGGAATTGGGACCCTTTAGAAAAGTTGGTTCGTTTGAGATACTTTTTGTGAGTTTTTTTGGATGGTTGGTTATAAAATAATGGCTTGAGATTCAGGTTTTCCTAGAATATGCTCCTTGCAAGAAGAATCATATAACTAGATATGATTTAGTTACTTCACGATATGGGGGCTACATGAGCATTCAACAGTTCACGAGCCGCCGACACTCTATGTTCCATAGACTTTCCGTGTTCCATTGATGATTTTCAATCCACCGACGCTTCATTTTCCATTGGCGTTCTATTTTTCATTGATTCTTTGAGCTATGTTGATGCTAAAAATGGCACCAACACTCCAAGCATGAGGGATTATAAGGGATCCATTAATGATCTATACCCAATCGATTCTCTATGAACAATCGACACTATGAAAAATCGACTCTTCATATGCTGTTGATTCTTTGTGTTACATAGATTCTTGATGATCCATTTATTCCCCATACTCCATCGATGTTCTATGATTTATTGTCTCTCAATAATCCATCAATACTCTGTGCACCATCAACACTCTGAGAGTCATTGAAATAGGGTTATCTATGGACAATGAATGAAAATTATTCTCTTCGGGTTTTAGATATATACATGTGTGAGTTGACCTTATTGACTACACTTCATGTGTTTCTGTTGGGGTTAACATTGTGTGATTCCTTTGAGGTGTATTTCTTTTGTTTTCTTTCTCTTATACTTCATTCTCCATCGACTCTATGTGCATAATTAACACAGCATGCACAAGTGAGTCTCCATGCATAATTGATACTCCATTCAACAGCGATGCTTCATGCACCATGGATGCTCTGTGATCCATTGATTCTTTGTGCTCCATCGATGCTTCAGACTCCATTGATGTTATGTGTGCAATCGATGATTTGTGTGCAATCGACCCTATATGTACCATCGATGCTCCATACGCCATCTATTCTCTTAGAACCATTGATGATTCATGCCATATTAATGACTTGTGCACCATAGACACATCGTTAAACATCAATACTCTTCATGTTATTGAAACTGGGTGATCTGTTGACTATGGCGGAAGATACATCTCTTCATGTTTTTGACTTATACATGTGTGAATTTACCATATTGACTATAGTTAATGTGTATCCTTTGCGGTATGCATTTTTTGTTTCGTTTGTGGGGTAGTTATTGAGATTATTTTGTAGTATACTTAATGTATTTTTAGTGTTATTTTCATTTTGGTTTTTGGGTTTCCATCTGAGTATTTATTTACTCACCCCAAAATAGGATTTTCCCAAACGTGTGGTGTCTTATGCATAAGATCAACACTTTGGCAGAATTATTGGTGGATATAACCAGGTTGTTCACATATGGAAGAGACAATTGTGTTTTACTCCTATAACTTCAGGTAGCTTCCCTACACATTTAGTTCAAGTTGGGTTTTCAGTGGATGAGTTTTAGGAACTCATGCATTCACATTAACATACTTTTCTTTTGGTGGGATTGTATTGTAGTCCTATTTACATTCTATTTTTCCAATAGTCATACACAATGGTTTGTATCATAGTAAATTCACGCATTTTTTACGTATTGTTTTTTACATTTTAGAATTTTATGCTTTGAGATGTGTTGGTGTGTACATGTACTTAGGAAAATGCTTCTAATTTGTGGGATATTCCTACTCGGTGCTAGTTCACATCCTCTGTTCTATTGGAGAGGGGGACTGGGGTAGTCACAAAATGATCCCCTCTAAGAAAGGTCATTACAGAGTGGTATTATAATGTCTATTCAGGAAGGGGGTTTGGGGTACTATAATATGAAAAAAGATGAATGATCCATGAAGAATAGGATTTCCACGAGTGATCAAACAGTCCACATAAGAGAGGCAGCCTGCAAAACATTAAATCATATGTGATTCACACAGTTCGTGGAATATGGTTTTCTTCATGATGTACGAAGTGGTCCATGAAGTATATAATGTCTGTGGATGCAAAGGTAGTCCATTGATCATAGTTGGTCCATGAAGCATAGGTGCTACGTGGTGTGGTTTAGTTAGTGGAGTAAAATGGTTCTTCATAAAGGGAATTAAATTATTCCCAAATGATATTTACACTATCTAATATTACATGAAAAAGTGTAATTAATCTATGGGTGGAAGACGGACTTCAACAAAGCATCTACCAAAAATTGAAGAAGAATGATCTAATGAAAATAAAGGGACTTACTTGTCCATAAACATTTATTGGATCCCTTCTATGATCTATGAGAAAATCAATAGGATGATAGTGCTTCATTACCCTAATTGTGTGCTATAGAAAAAGACATAGGGAGTGACCCATTGGGAATTTAGCGAGAATACCCTGAATATTTTAAAGGTAGTGATCCTAGGAATAAATATTATCTAGCCTGAACCATTTAATATTGAAGCAAGACATAGTGAATTTCATACATTTTGCACATTTCCGTAGTGCGTTTCATGGATATATATTATTGAGGGTTAACCAAGTAAAAATAATTTTCTCCCATGAATGATTTAATTTTTTTAATATATTTGTATATGAAGAAGAGAGAAAAGTGTTTTGCTTAATGGAGAAACAAGATCCGAAGGGGAAATTTCATTAATCTATATCAGATTGATTCACCCCCTATTAGGGTATTTAGCCTAGTTGGGATAAAAATGGTTGATTTCCACCTCATCACCTACATATATATTTGAGTTGAGAGAGCCATGGTGAGGGAACTTTTCACATTGGCATATGCATCAATCATTTTCATGTCTGTATCTGTCATATATATTCTTTTTGGATCATTTATTGGTATTCCATGTGAAATTTTAAAAATGACTTCCATTCTAAAAGAACTTATATGAGATATGATACTATTATTCTATATCTTAAGGTTACTTACATAAAAATGGGGAACTCCATAAATATTAACAATATTCTCTATGATAGCAAATAAGGACTGAATTAGAAAATGTTAACTATATGCTATGTTATAACATGAAGGACACTGGAGATCATTAAGAGTATAGGGGTGAAACTAGGTGTCAAATTTTTCTTATAATATAACCAATATTTTTCCCACATTGGAGGAAACCTGTTAAACATGTCTAATGAGAATGAGAAGTAAACTCGCAGAATCCTCAGATAAGGTTTTCTCAATATGGAAACATAAAATATATAAATAAAATATAGATAAATAGTATTTAATGTAATAAATAATATTATGAAAATGATTTTTTGATGAATAATGGATAGTTTTTATATTTGGAACCCATGAATTAATGATGGATATATTTGAAAAGTTAGATCAGTCAAAAGATAAAGCAAGAGATAATCAGTTGAGTTCGGATAATGATCTCAAGCAGAAACATTCTAATTCTCTTAGTGATCATAATAACCAATGAAACAAAATAAAAAATTGGATTGTAATTTTGGAAGACTCATCATAATATATTTAATGACATGAATATGGTGTTAATCAAATTGATGAAGTAGTAATAGAACAGTCAACATCCCATGAATGCCCATAAGATATAGAAGAACATAATCATTGAATTGAATAATTGGAAAAGGTCATTAATGACCCTATATCCAGACTAATGGATAAGACCAAGAATAACTTGTGACTCCAAAAAATGCTTTTTCTATTATGAGAAAACTTGAATGTGAAATAAACACAAACAAAAAAAAGAATATAATACAGTTCGGATGATTCTTAGAAACTACTCCATTAGAGAGATTAATAATGGGTTCAAAATGAGCAAGGAATGATTTAAATGATCATAGATCAACATTCATGGGAAAAAGTGGAATTGGATGTGATGCCGAAACATTAAATGTGGGAAATAAAATATGCTCAAATAAAGTTCTTCTAAATGTGGGACATACCACAAATTCACCCAAAGTCCTAAAAACGTGATCCTAAAATCAATCTGAATGTAGAACTAAAACATATCCAAAAGTGTCATAAAATGATCAAAAGTAATCATATATTAATAAGGATGTGAGGATGATGAGAAATCAATGTTAAAAATAATAAGAATAGGAATGGTGGAAATTATACCAATAGAATGAAGAGACAAGACATCACTCATCAAACTGAAGGTGTTTCTCTTAAATAAATGTTTTCTCTTATGGATGAAAAATACGAGTTTCATAAACCAATACACATGGAAAAGAGAGTGAAAATTCCATCTTTATCATCCACTCAATTAAATATTTAATGGATGTAATGGAAGGTATCCCAGAAATCTTGTCTTGTAGAATATTCTCTCTAAGAAATAAAGAATAGCAACACATGGTTTCTTAGCAGTAGATGGATATCCAATATTATGGAAAATGAATACCTATTAAAAAAATAATTAATGGGTTAATGGAGTATTGATATTTTTTAATTATGTTTCTTTCAATACCGATGGTAGTCTTATTACAACACTGGATAATAGAGACCTGAATAAAGCTTGAGTTTTTTATATGGATAGTCTGCAACACAATCTTTTAAGTGTAATTCCTTTATAAGACTTAGGAATAATCATGATATTTAATTAAAATGGCTGCACTATTATAGGATTGAAGGTGAATTATCTTACGAAATGATATAGAATAGATGGAAACTTATATCAGGATGATATAAAAGAGAGAATTTTGTACATGACACTTGAAGAAGAAAACTACATATGGCACCGGAGTTTGGGTCACATCAATAAAAAATACACAGAAATGATATATAATCTGAATATATTCCTAGATATCCATTATTTAAAGAATGAATGGGAAAAGTCATGTGCTACTTGCATATGAGGGAAGTTGTTCTACAGTTCATATAGACCAAAGAAGAAAATGGAATCAAATATTCATGATATCATCCATAATAATGTTTGTAGTCCGATAAAATTTTCTAGAACTTATATAGAAAGGTTATTAGTTATTTTAATTGATTATTATATTATACTGGATTATGTGATGGTTATACCCTAAGAAATTATGTTCTTGATTTCTTGAAAATGTATCAAAGAATAGTCTATAATTATACTGGCTAGAAAGTAAATGTTTTAATACCAAAAAAGAGAGGAGAATACACATCCATTGAGTATCAAAAGTACGTAGAGATTTATGGAATTCAACATGAGGTTGCTTTTATGGTAACCCCACAATAAAAAGAAGTTGTTGATCATGAGAATCGATAGGTGAAGAATATGGACAGAATAATGCTGATCAATAGTTGTATTTCATTCCATTACAAGAATGAAGAATGGTCAAGATGAAGTGTATACTGAAAATAAAAGATGAATTTATATGAGATAAACCAAAACACCGTATGTGTTTTTAGAGGGAAGGAATCCCTATTTGAAGTATTTACCTTTTCTATCCATAAATTATCCATTCAACATAATGACATAATTCAATTGAAGTATTGTTATATTGGGTATTGTATAATATTCCCGGGGTATTCAATGATTAAAAAAAGATTACAAATGCTTCTATAACTGTCTTCTAAGAATTCGGTAAAACATTTATTTCATGATCACTGAGTATAAGAGGGAAATATCCTTTAGGTTATCATATGGTGATGTGGTTGATGTCGTTGAAAATACGAGACAAGAAACATATTAAAATGAAGAACTAATGAATGAATTTCAAAACATTCATATGTAACAACATGATGTTGATTTTGAAGAATAATCAGAAGAGGAAACCATTGATATAGAAAATTATACAGAACCTTATAGGAGAATTCAAATAGAATAGATTGATCAATACAACATCATTGGATATTGGAAATCACCCAAAAAATAATGAGAATGAAGAATAATGCACAATTAGACTATGTTTTAATTTTGGAACCAACCATGTTTGTATAAGACTCAATGAATGAATCATGGGTGAAAGCCATGAATGATGAATTAGATTAGATTGGTAAGAACAAGACATGAGATCTTGTTAACTGACTTAAAATTAAATATTTGATTGATACAAAGTGGATTTACCATAATAAATTTGAGAGCATGGTAATTTCATCCAAAATAAGGTGTGGTTGGTGTGCAAAGGATACTTAGAAAGTTAAAGTGTTTATGTAGAATAGACTATTTCATTGGTAATTAGATTAGAGTTAATGTGACTTTTTCATGCCACCATAATTCAAAGGGGATACAAAGTGTATCAAATGGAAGTCAAAATAGATTTCTTGAATGGTATTCATGAATAAAAAGCGAACATTTATCAACCAATGGGTTTTCTACTTAGTAGTGGTGAATTGAACGTTTTCATATAAACAAAGGCTCTATATGGTCTGAAACAGGATCCACAAGAATTGAACACTCGGTGGGATTCTTATCTAATGTAAATTGAATTTAAAATATTTGGAGTGAATCCCTCTATTTATGTAAAGAATTATCAGAAAGATCTATTCATTATACTAGTGTATGTATATTATATTATATTCGGTAGAAGTAGGCAAGGATTAGTGGATGAATTCTCCAATCCCTTCAAATTATAATTAGAAATGTCTATGATTGGTAACTCACATAAATCATGGGGCTTTAAGTTACTCAAACGAAACACCACACTAATATTTCCCAGGAATTGTATTCATGAGATTTGGTAAGGAAAATCAATATTCATGACTTGAAACTTATTTTGACTCCAATTATGGTTTGGACCAAACATTGAAATCATGAGGATCAGACTTCTATAAATCCAAACATGTAAACGAGAATTGTTGGAAGCTTATTGTACATGATAGTGACATGACCATATATTATGTTTGAAACAATATTAGTGGATTAATAAGAAATTAATCCAAATTAATAAACGATGGAGGATGTGAAAGAATCAAGAGGTATATTGAAGGAACTCACAATTATGTATTATATATTATTAAATAAAATTATTATGAACTATCAATATTTTCTAATGCTGCTTCATCTGGCGATGTCTTGTATTGAACGTCCACAACTGTTGGTGTATTATTTATTGGAACGAAATGTGTGGTATGGTTAAGTATTAAATAATAAATCACTTATCCTTTTTAAACTAGAGCTATTTATATTTCCACTAAAATGGTTTTCACTCAACTATTTTGGATAATGTAATAACTTATATATTCTTATGATAAGGAAAAATTGCCGATGATGATTTAAATTTATAATAAGAGTGAAATTAATCTTGAGAATAATTTTATTAAGGATTATCATTCGAAATACATTGAAATCATATATCAGATTATTGAGGAAAAATATTAACAGGCCATGAATAAAATGGATCATATAGGAACTAATGATCAAGTAGATGACCTACTGACTAATCCATTTTCAACACATGTGTTTGAGAAGCATCTGCTGAATCATGTTTTTCAACCCCCACACATTGCATGAGATGGTTACATTTGGTCTTCACTCTTAATTTGCATTTATTTTTTTAATTTTTTTATTGTAGTAATGCATGTTAATTGTGGCAATACGATCTTTGGGGAGTGTATTTTGTGGTCCAAATTTTTATAAATTGGTTATATGGTTTTATATAAAAGTTGTAAGACTAGATAATTTCAATAATATGAGGTTTTAGAGACATGATAAGTTGTATGATAGATGAGAAACATTGGGTGTGAAATAAAAATATGGTTTTCTGGATGCAGTTTTTTGTCAAAGAGATTGGAAATCTTTAATATTTTCAATTCTTGAGAACCCAATTCATGTTTATTCTCTTGGTTTCTTCACTAGGATATTATCACATAGTCTATGAGTGTCAGATGGTTTTTTTTATCATATATTAGGATTTTCTTGCAACATTTGATTCATTGAATTTATCTTCATATTTACAGAAAACTTAAAGGGGGGTATTTTTTGAACAAAGGATGTTATTTTCCATATATTGAGAATGGTTTGTGTTTGTTGAAAATACTCACATGTAAGATTTTTGTTTCATCATGTAAAGGTACATGAAATTTCATGCTAACAATATTATTTATTGTGGTGTCATTTTCAAGTGTTTTCCAAATTATAGGGCCTTAAAATCGAGAGATTATCATCTTGGAAAAGAGTGGTTTTATGAAAATGATTATAAAAATCATGGTTTGTGGACCTCGAATCCCAATTCATAGACTGATATAGGAGTCAACTGGAATTGATATGAAGAATAAAAAAGGTCTTATTTTTTTACAGTAGTGTTATATTAACCATGAAGCACAGTACACAGATCGCGTATATATATTCATTCACGAGAATGCGTGAAATTTATAGAAAGAATTTAGATCACAGAAGTCTAGTGGTTTTGGGGATAACTTATATTTTGTGAATATTAGGTGGTGTTTTTAAAATCCAAGACGTTTTTAATTCATATAATATTTCAATCTCATTAAAGGAAGAGAGGTGGTATACGAACCGTAGAGGGAAAACAGTTCATGAGTGATGCAATCCATATTCTAGCCTGTATATCATCAAATGCCAATGTCAAATGGATCAGAATGATTTTTTGAATCTATTTGCTCAGATGAGGAAAAATAATACCCTTTTTAATGAGAGATATTTTTATATGAAATCCAAGAGGAATTTATCAAAGTCTAGAGTTCTTCATGGGATGAAATATCTGATAAGGAGAAGAAGCTTGTGAAGAGGATTCAATGAAAGGAAAACTATTCTACAAACACAGATCACAAAAGTGGATTTGAACGACTGTATATCCCAAAAAGGAAGAATGACCTATATATGAAGTATTGGTTCATGGAATTAATAGTGGTTCATTTAAGTGGAGATGATCCGTAAAAGCATATGCAGTTCAGAGAGGAGAACAATCCCTGAAGTAGAGATGTTCAATGGAGGAAGCTAGTCTATGGGGGAAGAAGAGGAACATGGAAGGATAAAATTTAAATATAATTAAGGTTATAATTTTTAATAAGATATGATCAACTAAGAAGATGCACTATGTGGTGCATTGAAGTTCGTAAGGGATGTATATTAGTTTCCTGGTGAACTGTTTGTGAACTAACAATCCATAGAAAATTGGATTACATCTATAGTTTAAAGTTTGATGTCAAAAGAGAATATATCAATAGTTGATGAATTATTGGTTAATGAATATAAAAGGTCCTACTAGTCAATAAATTGTTTTTGTTGGTATCCTAGAGCAGTGGTCTAGGGGGGGAGTCATTGGAAGTGGTCTGATGGATAAATTGATCGGTCCATAAAATATTGTAAAGGTAGTGTTACAGGCATTGAATGAATATGTCTACACACATGTCCTCCACATTTAGTAAATATTAGTATATTTTGGTATTAATGAAATAGTGTAATTGGATTCTTTTGGGCTATAACTTAGTGTTGAACCACATAAAATTGTTATGTTACCTCTTGGAATGTGATTATTTGTTTACAACTCGTTCTCATTAGATAGGATTAACAGGTTCCTACTAATTTGGAAACATGATCTGTCATTTTAGAAGAACAATTTGACACCCTGAGTCACCCCTCCTCTATCATGGAGTTTTTAGGTCCTTTTTAAGGGATGAATGTCTTTGTGTTTAGGCGTGACATATGATTTACATTGATATTTTATTCCACACTCTGATGTCAAATTATTAGTCTCGTGTTCTACTATCATAGTTCAAGATTGTTTTATAGTACACACACATATAAATGATTTCTTATTTTATGACAATTATTTATCATTTGACTCAGGAATGGAGATTTATTCATTTATAAATGACCTAAATATACCATGATTATATTCTCATTCAATTATGCATATCTTATTATCGTATATGATCACATATTTATATATCCATTTTTACCCTTACTATGAATTCATAAACACTCCTTTCTAATGATTTTTATATAACATGTTATAAAAATAACATTATACTAAGATATTCCTAGGAGAGGATATATTATGGTGTGATTGTAATAAAATGTTCATAGTAATATATTTATATTTATAGTCTACAAAAAATATATGTGTTTACATTTATATGGTATTGTAGGTATTTATGAAATGTAGTGTTTAATATATAGATATGTGTATATATAATTTTCTTTTGTTATATCACATGGTATGAATTCCTTTGTAAAAAATGGTGTTTTTTTCACTAGATCCAAGATTTCATGTTTATGGTTTCTCAAACGGTATTGAATAGTGTATAGTAATATTTAGATATTAAGATAAAAATAATTAGGATTACAACACATGGTTATGTATAAGTATTTCATAGAATCCTAAAATTTGAGGAAGTATAGATTTCATGTAATACTAGAAACAAAATCACTATCCTGATATGTACAAGGCGGTACATGCTTCAGCATAGATACAGTAAGGGATAAAAACCCATAAAATGGATGGTTTTATATACAATGGATCTTCCCATAGTGCACGAATAAGATGTCTAATTTCTCTAATGTTTTTACACCATATTGGGTTATTATATTGTCAATTCATATTTTCATTATTATGTATTATGAATAATTACCTGATAAATCCTAAGACATCCTTTAATAATTTGAAATTGAATATTGTATGTCACCATAATAGAAAAAAGACAAGAAGAAGGTCTCCCAAGATGCATCACCAATGGCCACTTTTTAGACAGCCTAACTGCCTCACCTAGGGTCACCTAGTCACCCAAGATACATTGATTAAGGACCCATCCAGTCACTTATCGGTCCATGTCATCTCACATATTCTCACTACCACTCTCTCGAAATAGATATTCTACTATAACCCAAATCAATCTATAAATAAATCTCATATACATTCAATAGGGTATGATTTCCCTAATTTCGATAGGAGAGAGTGATAGCCACCAAAATTCACATGTCATGGGTCACTGTAGCCACCTTGATGTATAGTATGACACTCTAATTCCAATGGAACATAACCTTGGTGCTAGTATATATATTATAATGTGAAAATAATTTCACATTCTTATTGTTCCATATCCATTATACATTATGAAGAAGGACCCATCTCACCTTGCTCTCTTGGGAGAACCAACACCCAAGGTGACTCTCCCGAGAAAGGGTATCCCCTATAGAAATTTGTTTGGTGACACATCACCCAAGATCATTAATTAGGTGTCCATTCTACCATTTTTGACACTTAATTGACCCATTTCCCATGGTCACTCACATTGGTAAACCTTAACCCATGTTCATTGACATGGGTGACCCATCACCGGAGGTAATTCGATTTCACTAGGGAAAATCCCTCGAACATGTCATGGGGAAATCTATTCAAATAATCCCTAAAAAAATAATTTTCTCTCTAAGGATCATTACAAGGATGATATGATATTCAGATAAACAAACTGGGAAACCATCAATGAATTATAATATAAAACATTATACCCATTTAGTCAAGGACACTAATTGGATATTTCATCACCATGACTTCCTCCAAAACAACACAATATGAATTGATAGGTCATTTGCAATAGGATTCCCCAATTTTGATCATTCATTACCTTGCTAAAGATTTCTCCCATTTGTCCCCCTAATATAGAGGTTCTCAAGGGGTGTTGTGATATTACATTTCTTGAATTATGAGCATCTATAACTCATATAAATTGAAAAGAATTTCCCCAGTACATGTAGTGAAACATGGAAGACCCAAGACCATGCTCAACCCGACTGGGTTCATAGGGAATAGTAATTACCCATCAGGTCAACGTAGTCACAACTAATACCATCCCTATATCTACACGTCATATCACATTACCAGGAGATGATCAACTCCATTATACCAACAAATATATTATATATGAAAGTTCCCCATAGCTATCATGGATTTTGAAACACCTAAATTGGAATTACCGAGGAAATATACCATGTATCGTTCTATCATAATGTCTTATGTGGTATAATTCATTCATCTTGGAGTAATACCATAGTCATTATTATAGGATGTTCTATGCCGCTTTCCTTTGGTATCTTCTCTCATGTCCACCAGCAGAAATTGATTAGTCTTTATTCCTTGTGCCTAATTATTTTTTAGGCCAAAATATTTCCAATTTGATCTTCAATAATAGGTATAAGTCGTAGTCAATTCCCTATTAATAATATCAGAAACTAAAAATCATCATTGAGTATAGGAGATAGAAAAATAATATGTCTTATAATTAATGTATTACTCCCCTACAATTTTAATTATGCTCTATCATATAGTGTGAATGATTTTCTTTCCCCTCTTGTTCCTCAAACCATGTATGACTCGTCTGAGCCTAGATATGTGATTTGATCATGTCACTAGCACAATTTAAATTACCCTTTCGTCCTCTACCTTATCTGTAAGCCCAAAAAAATCTCCAATGGGTAGCATCAATGCATAAACAATGCACAAACCAATATTTTCACACCATTTGTGACATCAAGATTCATGCAACATGATATTAATCATTATATAAAAAACATTTGTTTCAAATATTAAACATTACGACATCATCCTCACTATATAATGTTAAACATCAAGTTACTGTATTTTCATATGATACTAAACTTTTTCATTAAAACCACATGGGATTTGAATCCAATTTTAATGTATATGTTTCATGAATTTATGTGTTTCAATACAAAAATCATAAATTTTATTTTTCAATGGTCATGGTTTCACAATTCTCATGGGATTTATTTCATCCACCATCACTCAACTATATTCCCATGAGTTTGGATGTTAATTTTTTTAGGTCTATACTCCCTTCAAGAAATATTCAACACATCTATCCTTAATTGATCCTCACCTAGGAGGATATATTCATATTAGCTTCTTCAACATATCACCCTCATCAGACCATACTTTCAGTAGGTCCCATACAAAAAGGGGAGCATTCCTTGTGTAGTCAGCTGTAACACTTTGGAAAAATTTCATTGATGTTCAACCACAAAGGCCATTCACACATCTATTACACACCTAACATTAAATAGAATATTTAACATAGTCATATTTACCATATAATGACAAACTATATAGATCGATTCACGTCACATGACATTATATGGCGTGATGTTCCCCATTATGTTTGACAAAAATGAATTGGATCTGATTCACTAAACAAGTATATATACTAAGACCATGTTGAGGGATCAATAATGAAATAAAAAAAATTCCTTTATAAATGGTGATTAAATATTGGGAACCCACTTGTGTGGACATAAAACATAGTGACCTATATACCGTCCTTACTACGCCACAATAAGATAAATATTGTGAACCACTAACACATAAATGTTGTGTCATCGATGGATAACCACAATTCAATAAAATTCTTCAAATTAATGGTACACCTATGATATATATAGACATTCACATATATATTTGAACATAATCATTATCTAGAATCAAGGTAACCATTCTTGTAAATGGATTATAGAAATTTAAAAATGTGACTTAAAACTATTATAGATATGTCGAACAGGAAATAATCCCCTGTTAGATACTATGATTAGACTGACCTGGAAGCCCCTAAATCAGTTTTATTTCTTGAATTTAATTTGTTATAAAACCCATTGACTTACTACCTTTGGAATGTACATTCATAAAGAAACCTCTATCATGAATGTGGGAGTAATTGGGTTTTTACGGTTCCATAACTAAATTCCTTTTTAATCATTCATGAATAATAATATTCCTCTAATGAAAATATAGTGTATAAAAACTCATGAATTCAAAATCAATCATGATGACACCTCATTTCAGGTGAAACAAAAATACTGAACACAATGGGAATCATTCAATAACAATAAAATAAACTAGGATAACTAAAATTTTAATACATAGTGTCTCACATTTTCCATACTAGTTGAAATGATGAATCCAATGAGAATATTTAACATATGAAAATTATATGTTGAATATTCACCAATTTTTAAATCTTTATTGGATACATCATATATGTAACCTGCTAATGATCCATCATCGATACAGAAAAATGGATTCATTTCAATCAAGATTTTATATTATTCTTCCACATGAATAGTTGATAAAATAAAAAATATGAGGAAAAAACTACATTCTCAGCATCTCCAAAACTATGTAGAAGGTATTTTTTTTTAAATAGGTTCCATGGTAGTGATATCATCCCAATACTAGTGACAATATGCATGGGTGTCAAGTAATTGGAACCTATTATCCCCTTTTATCTTTGGAGATCCACAATGAAGTTAGTGACACATATCACCCACACCTACCCGATTGAGATCTTATCTTCATAGCATGATAAAATATACCTTATTTATCAAAATAATATGGGTTATAAATTCATCCATAAACTCTCTTCAATTTAGGGGGTTCTAGGAATGATCTGATAGACACCACTAACAACATCCTAAATCTTCTACCCCTCATCAAAAAACTGAGGGAACAACCCATGAGATCACTCCCATATCCCTCAGACATGGGAATCAATAAAATATATCCAAGTGTAGAGGACTATAAGACAAAGGTAGAGGGATAATATCCTAACATATTCTGAAAAATGCCATATTTATACTATGGTATTGGCCGTCAATAATTTTCATGTCCAAATTTACATATAGAAATTCTTCCATGATATTCTATTACTATAAAAGGGAAGGCACATATTCAGACCCCATTACATAAATCCTAGTACATTTTTATGATTAGAAATATAATATATCAGTGTTTTTATATTCCCAAATCCAATAATCTATAGGGAAAAAATGATTGTATCACTGAGGTAGCCTACAAACATATCACAGAATCAATGGATGTACATGCCTATATTGAAACCATTTCCAATATAGTTTTCATCAGATCATTACATCAATAATAGACTATATTACTTTGAATATTACTATTATATCAAAAGGGAAGGACAATATTCATACACTAATTAATGTTGAAGAGACTTTTTGGGCATGCCATACGAGCTGGATATGATTAATCCTATTTACCATCACCCCTTCAAGAAGAAATTTTGTATATCATGTTGTGAATAAAAGAGGGGGGTCATGTTCACACATCCAAATTAATTTCCTAGTAATAGGACCTAATAATGTATTTGAAAAATTAACACATTCCTAGTCACTTACAACATGAAGAAGACTAATGAAAAAACTCCACATTAATTGAAAGGTAGGCACACATTCTTACAAAAAATTAATGGATCTGTCGACATGTTCTAGTGGAACATAATAGAAAGGCTCATTTTTATTCAAAAAATCTAGGGGTCTATAAAATTTCTCCATTAGTTAAATAAGAGGAATATGATAAAATAATTTTCTTTAAAAGGTTTTCATTTTACCCTGAGGATAACTTCTAAATTAATATTTTTTCAAGGGATGATAAAAACAAAAATGGTGGTCGATATTCCTATACTAATTAGCTCTTATAATCTTGATCACCTATATTGAAAACATTATGTGGCCCATGAATCATCCACTCTTCATCATAAAGTGAGGATGGATTCAACTATATATTTCCTCCCTCTAACATCTAAAAATTAGTTCTAAAGTTCCTCCCCAAGACACATGCTTTAATGGTCTACATATGGACCATATAAGAATCGATCATGAGGACATCCCTCATTTTTTACACATAGACACCTTCATCTAGGGGAATTATAGTGTAGAATAAATTAAACCATTGAATTTTTCTTTGATAAATTATTTTATAATCTTTTTCCCACGAATCAATGAACTATATACAACATGTTTTGTTGTTACACCATTGCCTAAACCTCATAGAGGGAAAAATTATGATGGAATGTATAAAATCCAGAGTGAATATAAATTTTTATATAATCCACTAAAAAGGGGTAGTATAAAGAACATTAAAAGACATTGTGTTGATCATACTAGAATCCAATGAGCTCTAAATGATTGGTGGATAAAATGTTTTGGATACAGTAACACTATTAAGAAACACTCCCTTTAAAATTTTTATGTAGTTTTTACTCATCATCCATGGAACATTTAATTTTTTTTAATCCTAAACATGACTTAAGTGAATTACCTTCCATATTAAATATAAATTTATCACTAATTTAATATATTTTAAATATATGTCTTTGTAACTAATTAAAATGAGACTTAGTGTACATATTAGTCTTTAATTGATTCTCATTGAATTCATTATTCACCTAAAAAAATGTTCAATACATGTTGATCATGTACCATTCTATTTTTTTTAAACTCCTAACAATCTTTTAACCGAATCTTCATGGAATTTGGTTGGATCTAAGTGTCCCTGTAAGTCCATTATGGATTAAATTGTTTTGGAAAATTCATTTTTAGAGGTTAACAATCACAAAAAAAATATTTCTCTAAAATAATATGTTAATAAACCTAAGAATTCATGGAATTTTTATCCCATAACAGAATTTTACATGTTAATAGAACACATAAAATCAAACCATAAAGTACTTGGTGTTTATTTTTAACTCATGAACATTTCCTATAAAATACTCTCACTCCATAAAATCTTTTTATCCATTGGGGTTGTATATTTATATGGAATTTATAATTCTTAAAAGAGTATTCAAAATCAATAAAAAACAATGACTTCCTTGAATTTTTTCTCTTTAATCACGTATTCTTCATGAAATCTCCCAGATATATATGAATAATGCATGAAAGTATACAACATAGCCGAATGTCAATGTTATCATGTTGAAATTTATTCACCATTATATGGTTGTTCACAAAATATGTTATTTTTAACACCATAATAACTTTTAGAATACTTAAATTTAAATTTTTTTTAAATAAATATTTTATTAAAATTCCTCAATTTTTGAAAATAGATATTTTCTTTTGAAAAAATTAAGCACCAACACTCCATTAACAAAAATACCTTGAAACCCTTCCATTATAAATTCACCATTTCTCTATCTCCATGAATATGTATTTTATGAAGCAATACCTTTCCAAAAAATTCATTTTGATGATACCAAAAAATTTTATTTTTTGAAGCACTATCATATATCTATAAAAAAATTCAAATATTATTTAATAAATTAATCTATTTTCTGATTAGATTTTTCGGGATAAAAAATGTGTATAGACTAGAAAACATTTCTACCTTAAACACTGGGTCATACTATTTTAATTGACATAGTTTCACTCCTTTGGGAAACATACTTCATGCTAAAATTCCTTCTTCACTACATGTACACTTATTAAAAGAAAAATTGTCTTATAGTAAAAAAATTCATATTATCATAATCCTACTTAATCATGGAATCCAACATTAAGGATTATATGTTTACCATGATTGGAAAACAATATAACCATAATCATTAGTTAGTGAAACATCCTCATCGGATGGATAATTCCATACTAAAGCTTTCATAGTTCATTAAATATCAACAAACATATTATTAATTGGTACTATGAATAAATTTTAATATAAATCCTTCATCCAAACCAGATTTGAACTTTTTTTCTATGTCAAATAATTCATGGAATCTGTGATTAAACAACATCTAAAATACCACCATTCATATCATTCTGTCTCTAATTATTCATATATATTGTACTTCGTTTATCGAATCTTTAAGCATAAATCCGGGTCATCAAAACTCCATACATAAAATGTAACTAGTTCGACATTCATTTTTACGTTCATCTATCATAACTTTGTGTTCAAACAATTTCATTACCACATCAACTCTTATTGATACGTAGAATGTTTATAAATCAAACAATAAACCAATGTTTGGGTCCAAGATGAGCCCTTTTTGGATTTTTTATCAATACAATCTTAAATCCATCCTCTATCAAATACACACTAGATGCCATGGATAAGGATTTATGACTCCTTTGATTCCTCCACTTATGAAATAAAAAATTAAATGGACATGTGAATCCATATCAAAACTCCCTATCTGATTCATTCAATAGTTCATGTCGTATATTTTTATTATTTAAACTCATTTTTTTTAGTTAATTTGATTTTTTTTCCTTTCCAACTCTAAACCCCCATATATACTTATGATATAATGGATGATCATTCATATATTCACTCCCCCAAATATTAATAATGCTCTAGGATACTTGAACATAAATTTTTGTGTGTTTTCCTCTCCCAGAAACAATGATATCTATTAGAAAAATACCATCTATATCTCAACTCACACTGATTCAATGATCCTCATTAATCAATTTTTCAATGAATGTCAAAAATATCAACCTGCATGCACAATCAATAAAATAATATAGATATTTTTTTTAGATTTTAACAACATTCTATTAAAATATTTTATTTAATCCAATAAATTTTAATTAGTGTGTTTAACAATTTTAATTTCTAACATCAAATAATATTTGGTCGAAACGTGGTGTAAGTGACAACCGATGAATTAAAATACATAAACCATTTTCAAACCAGTAACATACTTTTATAAACTTATTACAGCTTTATTTATTTTTTATTTTGTAACCCACCCCATAATTTAATATAAACTAACACCAAATTTTACAAATAATAAAAATCCTTCAAAAATTGTTTGAGATGTATTTTATGATGAAATAATTGATACCACTCGTAATAGAAAATCTCATGATACAACATGGTATACATGTCCATGAACTCTTAACATGTAAAATTCTTTTTTTAGATAAAGATAATTTTCATTTTATTCTTATCATCTCCCTCCACCTAAATGAATTAAAATTATATTGATATCAATTATTTATTTCAATAATATAATTTCTACCAAATAAAAAGTAATTATTTTAAATAAATTTGTGGTACTAATCATCATAGTGGGAAAAAATTATATTGGATGAATTATTTATTGAGAATAATAATATTGTCATGAATTATTCTATATCTTCAAGATGTACATCATATTATTCATATTGTAGTTAGATACCACTACAGTAATTGTCTATTAGAAAGTTTTTATCATTAATAATTGTTTGATATTGATTAACTTTTGAGTAGGATATTTACTATTGGCTCAACACTTTTAACAAAATTTCAGTTCAATGTGAATATTTTATAATCAAAGTTGTTTAATTTTTTTCCCAATTAAATTGCGTAAAAATTATGAATTTCAATAATTATATATTTTCTTTACACTTTCATTATTGTATATTATTCACTAGTGTCATTTTTTTCAACCACCAATGAAAATATATCATTTTTTCACCATGGATTTTATATTCACTATATTTTGACAAACTTATTAATTGTTAAGAAAAATTAAGTACATTGGATGAGGGGTAACATAGAGATAATGAGGAAAAACATTATGTTTAGTCTTGATATACAAAAAAAATTATTTTTAATTGAAATTTACTATATCATTTCTATTATTTTCCCAACAACCATGATCATTCCAACTAATGTGGATATATAGTTTGAAATTACATATTCATATTCTCATTATTATTTCAATATATTAGTTTTTTATCCTTTTAATTATTCATAGTTTTGGGTCTAAACACCCTAGTACAAATTTCATTCATTGATATAAAACTTGTAAAACTGCCTCTATAGTTCATTCATATAGTAGGAATATAATCACTAGTTGTCTGTCCTTCCTTATTCCTACATTAGATGCATATTTCTAATTCCTTATAATAGAAAATTCTTGTATATCTTGTGAATCCACTAAATAATATTTCAAAATTCATCTCATTTTCTACTAAGTGAGTCACCTCCCCTATTCTATCTCAAGTCCAGTCTTTGTTTGAGTGTGCATGATTATTTTCACAACCTAATGGGATTATTTTTATTAAATTTTATTGTCATGATTCAAAAATTGGATATTTTATGTGTATCATGATAGTTTCTTAATGTACCATTCATATAGTTAAACGTTTTTTCTCTAGTGAATTAAATATTTTTATAGCATAAAAACTCTCTTAAAAATAATATTAATTTTCCTTATATACCCTAGGAATTTATATCCATTTGGTTGAATGTTTTCTATTATTATTATTATTCTATCTATATTTCATTAACATTTAACTGAGGTTGAAAAGTATAAAAAAATATCATATATAATTAAAACATTATGTACTTATATGTTAGCTTACATGTTACAAAAATATATTTTCTCCTTCCACATGAATCTTCGGTCATATAGACACATAATCGCAGAGTTCATGACAATTATAAAATAGGGAATTTTTTTTGATAGGTTACTTTGTTACCCAATAAATTTATAAGTTATATGAGGCTTTAAAAAATAATTTAATATTTGTTTATTTTTCTTTTTTTCTTCCTCTCAATTTAATATTTAGAGCATTGATTTCTCCACTCATAGTCACATTTTTTTGAGGGAATCACTAGTATCCCATTTTTTTATTATGAAACTAAGATTTCGCATAATATCATCGATAATATGTTTCTTATTTTTATATTTACACACATCTCCATCACATCTAAATTAGATCTATTTAATGTTAATTTTTTCTCTTATAATATATTTTTCAGTGGGGTTTTCATTCCATTAATTTTTTAACACTAACCATCCTTTTTTACAACCCACATAAGAACTATTCAATGAGTTATTTTGGGTTTTTAATATTAGATGATTTTTTAAATAATTATATATTTGAATCCCCCTAAATCCTTCTCAAACACGAGATTTCTACACAATGGTATTCAATGATTTCACAATCCACATTATTCATGATATCATATTGATCGACCATTTCATGTAGGTATTTGACCTCTTAAATTTCAGTAAATATGAAATACCAAGATTATCATTCATAAGTTTTTATAAATTCTTTGATGGGCCTATCATTGATACCTTAGAATAATACTATTTCCAATTCATCTTTATTTTTTCCTCGTCAAATTCACATAACAAATTTTAATGATAATATACTCTAAAACTCCCTAACCGATCAGGATCATCCTTAGTGGGATGGGTAATGTTTTTTCATTTAGAAAAATTCACATATTCCACTAGTGACTCATTTCACTCATTATTTACATCAAAATAAATGTGTAATTTATTATTCATCGGGGATTATTCATCAATGGTTTTTTTGGAATTTTGTATCTTTTTATGATTTAAATTTACTAACAAGTTTATCATTCAACTCTTCTTTATTTCAACCAATCTATAATTCATCCTAATTATCATATGTAGAAAATTATTTCGACAAAGTAGAAATCCTAGGATTTTTCATTTTATCAAATTTATAAATCATCAAGGGATCATTTATGATCTATCTAAATGTCAATAACACTGATTGATTCTTTCCTCCCATGAACCATTAATTCATTTTTTCCTTGAATATTTTGTTCATTCTTCTTCGGGTTTTTAATGATTACTTTTTTTGATGAGTGTTCTATAAAAATTTATAACACTTATTTATTATCTCTTTATGGATGACGAATATGAATTCCTAACCTTTATTTTCTTATATGACTTATTGTATCCTGTGAAACCCTAATTGGCATGGGTGAATCTGGGTGTTGGAAAAGTTAACCATTTTGATTCTTATTTGATAATTTAGTTTATGATCATTTTCTCATTTTTGTAAGAATTGTGCTTAACCCATTACGTGATTACTCACTTTCATTCCCCTCATTGATGGCTAAATAAGTATAAAGGAATGAATAAAATCCATGGTATATATGGATTTTTGGCTAGCTGACCACAAAGGGCTATTCCAGGGAGTATACATCGACATTGTTTATGTCATACTAGAATCATGTTATGATCACTAGTTGGGTGGATATAATGTTAGGTATATGTCTACACTACACTAGGATCACTATTTTAACAATATTTATTCATTCATCACATATCTCAAATAGAATACTTTCTCTTATCCTCTCAAATACACTACATTAGAAATAGATCTTCTATATTTTATGTGAATGTGTGTCTCCTTCTATAGATTTGGTAAAAAATTATACGTCTATGATTATCATGGAGCTCTTACTGTAAAAAAATACTTATTTTATTCCCTTTTAATTTAATATTAAATTAAAATATATGTTCTATACCTATTGGCCACATAAAATTTTCATTCGATTAACTCTTAGCTACCATGAAACTAACTAACGATGTGATTTTTCTATATCATATTATATATATATGTCTATTATACTTGATCCATTTCTAGAATAATTATTAATTTAAGATTATCCTTCCCAAAAAACAGTAGATCTCCCTAATAGTATATCTATGAAACATAGTGATTCATAGAACATGATATTTTATGTGGCCCATTCAGGAAGAATCACACCGTAGTAAATAATTTTTTTTTCATGGTCATTATTTGGAAATGTCACTCACTCCATCACCTTTTCTTATCCACCTGAGGTTGTAAAATTATAGGCCATTTCCAAAACATTTGAATTTGTTGATGCCCAAGAAACATGTTTTTGTCAATGATGTTTTCCAAACGAATATACATATATTCTAGAAAGTCTCCATATATATTTATAATGTGTTTGAATATATAATTTTTAGATGAATATCCTTATTTCATGGATCATTATATTCAACAAAAAATATATATTCACAAAATGATGTTATACATTTGATATAATAATATAAAACTATTTCACACACATTCTTAGTAAAACCTTCTTCATCAAAATGTAATGGATTTAACGAAAAACATAACCCTTTCCCAATCAACAACACCAAATCTAACTTAAACACACTATCATGGAACTATTCATTTTTAATTCATCCACTTCCCCATCTCTATGAATGTGTATTTTGAAAATCATTACCCTCCAAAAAATCTATTATTTTATCTTTGAAAATACATATTCTATGAAATTATTCTATTTATTTGGAATATTGTTGATATATTCCAAATAATCAAAATTTATTATCGTCTTTGATCTTCAGGACCAAAAATTCTAGGAAAAACCTAAAAATTGATCCACCTTGAACATTGGATCATCTTACATAGATTCTCGTAATTACATATCCCTAGAAAACATCATTTATGTTAAAATCCACAATTATCTACATGTCCACTACAAAAAGGATAATATTCCTAAAATAAAAAACCCATTACATCCATAATCTGTAAAAATCAATGATTTATACATAAGAGAATGTATATTGAGCATAATTAGAAAAAATATAAGAAAAATAATTTCGTAGTGATATTTTTTTTGATGAGGAAAATTATGCAATGGATTCATCCTATTTCATTCATCTTCGACAATCATATTTTTAATTTCAAATATTACAACATTTAATGATATATATACTATCCAAAAAATTCATGAAATCTATATTGATTCTTCTAATTATATAATTCATCTTTTATAAAATATCTTGATGATTATCAAACACAAAATTCTCCCACATACTGAGATCACATATTCTTTTTCATTTATTTCATCTTCAATAACAAGTCTATATCATCTAAACACAATCCATAATATATGATATATGAATTTATTTTGTAATCATATGTAGATCTCATAATAATGCCATTAATGGATTCCAACACTCTAGCCATACATATTGATATTATCATTGAAATGAAATTAAACACCAAAGAAGGGTTTGGATCAATAATTATGACTACATCATTGGCCATCCTCTTTATTGGATAATGATATGTATTGAATAATGTCCTCCCATTACAAGTGCAATAATTGGTTACTACAAGGGTCATACCCTTATTAATATCACATCATGAAACAAAATTCCCTACCCTTGACTAATCTACTCATAGTGTCTCCTCATTCCATATATTACATGAAGTATCAAGGTCGATCAAGACCAAGACCTCATTTAAAAAATTACTATTCATTACATCCATTAATGGAAGGGAATTATCATTCCTCTCATAGATCATTTGGAATGAAACCATGATTGTCGTGTATAGTTATATATTTTTCTCTATATTCAATGAATATTTCATGTATTCCATGGAAGAGTTATCCTAAATTAGCCGACATGCTATGTTATGGACCATCTCTAATCCCCATTATGACATCCCAGATATATCGAATTAAGAATCCATGGCTTACATATGAAAAAAATTTCTAGATAATCTATAGTGAAGTAAGGCTGCATGCCTTTCATATCAATGATATGATGATCATATACCGATAGTTAACATGATTTTCGATCGGACAATCCTTTCTAATTTCAATGTCTATCAGAACCTATTGTAATAAAAACACCATGTGAACTTGAATTATTTTTTTCTCTATTGAAAAGAAACTATCCAAAAAATAATTGACGATCTAAGTCTAATGTACCTATCAGACTATGCGAAGAGAATGGATCCATTTAATTAAATTTTTTCTTCAGTTACAAGAATCCCCTAAATATAGAATCATGTAATATTATTATTATAGGATTAGTCAAAAAGCCAAAAAATAAACATTAATATTTTTTATCTAACATAACCCTCCTATCCCAATTGAAAAAAGTGGCATAACCAGATACAGAGGTCTACATGTAGGTTCATGATCCAAACCTCTTCAAATGTATAGAAATACTCTTATATGTGACAAACATATCCCCTAGTCATGGGAAATATCCATGTAGTAAGGAATTCACACTCCGTGTAGGCAATAAATATAGATCATGGTAATATAAATATATTATAAATAAATATGATTACACTAGAATCCTCTATTGTGGTTATCCAATAGAAAAATCATCCCTCAATGATGGGAAAATTTTTAACACCACCAACACCCAAGGGGTCATCAAATCATCAACATGTTCACAAGATATTAACAGTATCTCCATGTCATCTCCACTAATAAGGTTGGTGAAATTTTTACCCCTCCACAACCACATGAATAATAAAATCCTATTTAGGTATACGAATAATTTTTAATTCTCCAAATTATTTCCAACCCTCATGGATTAGAGTATTATTGACACAACATCCATGAAAATTGGCCAATTCCAAGATATTCATTGATTTCCTATAATAGGGTCCCTAGTGGTTTCTACTACCAAATGAAACTCGGATATCATTACGAGAACAATCATTGAGGATGTTTAGAGATTCGGTAAGGATCAAAATACAATGATCAAACTACATGGAAAATATAAATAGAAAACATCGTACCCAATAACTATTGTTAGATGAAATTGGAAACTAATGAAGGGGATCAGGGGGAAGACATCAATATACACTTTGGAAAGGATATGAGACACCAATAGTCACAATTTAACTCAGATAATAATGAATTGATTAATGTTACATCATATGACTTGGTGAACATCATTAACGTCAATTTTGTAGAGGGCGCATGTCGATACATGGATACTAAAAAATATAATGGGAAATCATTTTCCCAAGATGTGGGTTGAATGGAAACATTGGATATGGGCATGTGTACCTAGAATTAGAGACATTACCATAACATGGAACAACCAAAGAATTTGTTTCCACACCCAAAAAAATATTCCACAATATTCTATGTTAAATGCATAGTTGTATCTCAATCTCCACCAAGAGATTTTAAATCCCTATCAGCGGAAGAGGAGGTAGTACAATTTTAGATTGAAATATTCAATCCAAAAAAAATTATTGAAGAATGATAAAGGTGAAATATTCCCATCAGATATAACACTTTTGTAAAAGTGAGTGATTCTACTACACAAATCATTGATCTACCATGTGAAATGAATATGAGAACCATATTTGATCATTATCAAGTTATCTAGTCTAAATTAATAGATGAAATTTGGAAAATTAGGATTTCTATATTGTATAGATGATACATCCCTCTTATTATGAAACCCTCTTATCATAGAATAAATTAGAAGTCAATAACTAAGAAAAATATGAGGATTCAATCAAGCATTATCGACTACTTGAACTCATGAGAAGGAACAAAATTTTTTTCCCACCATGATCTATAGAAACATCTTGTCTCATGTCACTATAATAGATCATGTGGAAGGGTTGTGACTCCCAATTCTCCCTCAATATAATATATATCCAGAATAAGTGGATTCCAATACCTCATCCCAAATTAATGAATTTTTTTCTCAATATTATATGGAATAGGAGATGTGATGAATCATATCTCTTATTTCATGTCACACTATGGACCCATGATAGACCTAAAGGACTAGATATAGTTATAAAAACCGACATTCATTATACAAAATCATGCTGGGAAAGAAGTTATCTATTATTTTAGATTCCCAATAGGCTCATTGAAGACACGGAAGAAATTAACAATAAATTACATTAAAAATTTAGCTAAATGATAGGGAAAATTAAAATCATTGATCTCATGAATGATAGAAAAAATGAATATGGGGGAGTATCTGATAGTATTTATATATGGAAGGGCCTGGAATACTCACTCAACATTTCACTTCGACATGGGCATATATTAAATATTTGTATAGAGAACCACTATGATGAACTATAAAAAATATTAATCCCATTGTAATGCATATGATTGTTAATGTTGTTTATTGATATAACCCAAAATATAGAGAACATTATTTAGTGAAATAGGGAGAAAAATCAGTATGTACCCATAAAAAATGGTGAAAGTTTCAGTATGGAATAAATTTATGAAATTACACTCAAACATTCCCCAAAAATTGTTAAAAATCCTAGGAAAGCACTGCATCCCCTAGTGCCTCTTATATGGTGAAAATATTAAAAAACCATTCTCATAGGAAAAGAATGTTAAATATAACTCTTCATTTAAAGAAAATTAAAATGAAATATATTTCTTATATAACTAATAGGTTCCACATTACATTATTTCATCCCTGGAAAATAGTCCCTTCAAGCAGATTGTTTGTTTGATACTATTCAAATTCATAATTGGTGTATATCCTCACAACTTATGATTTTAATTGAGGTTTGGAAACACTATCGAATGCTAGATCATCTTCATGGAAATAATCCATAAAATTGTTGAGTAAGTATACATGAAGTAGAGGAAGGCCTCAACACATGTGGGACATATTTTCATAAGATAATTAGTTTAAGAGGGTGTCTGGAATGAAGTCCTTGAATGATGCGATTAGTAGTTCGCTCATAAGATTACTAAGAAGAATAATTGTGAAGATCATTATATTTTTATGGAAAAAACTTGGGAATACATTATTTTCCATGCTTCACATTCATTATCCCAAGTGATTCTGTTGAGTAAATCACCTGGAGATTGAAACAACATGTCGTAGAAGATTTGGTAACATAAAGAAGAGTATCATCTTTTTCTAAAACAATCCCAGACTTCTGAGTATTTCCTTCCTTAATTTTTTATACCACAATAATATCCCCACAAAAATGGAATCGTCTTTAGAAAAGAGATAAAATTTTGATATATTATTTTATTTCATATAGAAAAACACTTCCCTAATGATAAATACATGTAAATAGTGTAGACAAAGTATTCCATCATAAAAATGTTTAAGTTATCCTAGATAATCTCTCAATTTTGGATGTTGTCCACCTATAAATAGAGCTCATGGAATAAATTTTCAAGGCATTCCAATGAATTTTAATTTTTTAAATGAACATATCTATAGTAGAGGGGTGTTAATAGGAAATGTATTTAGAAAGATTACATATAACTATCTCTTTTTTAAAGATAGAGTGTAGGGAAACCATTCATGGGAATATCTTACAACTCTATGGTTTAGAGAAGCATGACAATGTTGAGATTCAATTTTTTCAGATCAATAATGGCTATGAGATTACTCTTATCCTTTCCTAGAATTTTTATTTTATGGATACAGTGATGATTTTTCTTCAAAGAGGCCTTCCATTTAAGAGTTCTATAAGAGAGTTAAAAATTCCATCCAAAAGATAAAACTCCAAGACCCATTCATGGAACTTGTGTTCGACATCCAATTCAAGTTTAACTTGTAAGAAACATCATATAATGATTTATATGAAATTAAATCGATTTATATCCACATAGTAGTTGTTTTGTTATTTCATTAATGTCATTAATACTCTATTAATGGAATGGTAATAGTTTTATATGGTGATAAGTCCCCCCTAAATAATATGAATAATACTATTCTAAGAATAATTTATATAATAGAGAAGAAATTTAACTAATTATAGAGGGTGATATAATAGATATTGCTCCTACTATTTTGGGAACCACAATTATAAACCACTATATATTTCTTAACAATTATTAGAAACTTATTACATAATTTAAAGAGAAAATATATCTCACCCAAGATATCCATTATAGTTAACAATATTTACTTTTCCATTTCTATATAGAAACAATAATTATAGTTGATGTAGGTCGATCATGTGTAAATATAGCCTGACCATAGGATATTAGTTGCACAAATAGAAATTTTCTAGACAATATTTCTCATTTTCCATAATTGAAACCGTAGAAGACCTTAGTACAGTATCTAGTTCATTGAACATCCCCACCCCATCTACGAAAATTTAAAATTCATTGATGAAATCTCTAAAATCAAAGGGACTTAATGTTTTTCCTTCCCATGATAAAAGTTCAAAATAAATTGACCATCATTGGAGTGCTACTAATCATGATTCTTTTGCATTAACACTATTAGGGCCACTGAATGACACACAATTGTTTACAGATGATAAAGATAACCATTTTATATCGACCAGTCCTTAAACATATCTACTGATGTTGAGACATAAGAATAAGAGACTGGACTTAAATATGAATGTCTACTATTTTTTGAGGAATCCATATCTACCAACAAAAATGATCTATGAAATGTGAATCTTTTTATATAAGAGGACCCACAACCCAAATATATTGAAACATTTATTCATATTCAAGAGAAGGATATGTATAGAACCTTTATGTAATATGTGAATCACATGTTCTCCTGGACTAACAATGATATATCGAGTATGAATTTCGATGTTGCCACCCATTATCTACACTATCTTGATGATCAATAATGTTTCACAATGTTAGATAAGAAAATAAATCCTTTACATGTTGTCAAGGTATAATTCTAGGTTGATAATATTTTTAAATCAATTTCTTCACGATTTTAAAAAACCGAAATATATTTACAACAGTGCCCCGACTAGTATACATAATTGGAATATAAGAGTATATATCATTTTAGGGATCATAATCATAAATTATTGAAGCATGATTTCCCATTTTTGATTACAAAACACCTGATTGATGAGACATCATTATTCTAATCACATTCCTTGATAAATTGGTACTCATGGTACAATCAAATCATGACGGACCAAGAATACGTGGAATTCACCACCATTAGTGTACCATAAGAGAAATTATTCATTTATGTAATTATATTTAATTCCATTAATTACACTTATATGTACCAGTTCATAATGAATCACATCCTAGATATCTCTTTATGAATTATCATGAGATTCTATGTTGGTGATCTAGTGATTTAGCCACAACATCAATGTGATCATATTTTAAGCCAAAAAATATTATATTGGTATTATAGATATATAACATGAATACATACCCTATCATTTGTGATTTAGTCCAAACATCATGAAAATTAATCATTTTTTAAATTTTGATATTGTTAAATCAATGATTCCCTAATGATGAATAGTAATATATTTATAATACTCCCTACTCAAATCATTATATATTTGATAGGTCTTCTGGGATGCCCTACCGATATCAGGTGTTTTATAGACAATATCACGTTAAAATTCATTTCCATAAATAAGTCAATGATGAGTGGTGTCACTTACGGATGGTATGATAATTTCCAGGAATCTATGAATAATATCTTGTTATATCTACAACACATATTGACCCAATTTCTAAAAGAATTAGGGAAGTACCCTATCCCTTAGATGTATTCTATATAATGATATTTCATAACCATTCTTATATAGTAAAATAATATATGGATATAAAATAGAAAATAACTTTTTTGTAGTAAAATGATTGATATTGAGACCTAATATTATGATGTGTATTAAAAATGTCTTTGACTCATTTTTTGTAGTACTAAAACTGAGTAACTACATAAAAAAGTAATAAAATCACATATTATCTCATATTTACCTAGTCAAGTGTACCCTTATACACATTATTCTAAATGGGTGTCTGACTTAGTGTTTGATTAACTTATGAAAATACGACAATCAATTCAAATCATAGAAGGAAATAAAAAAGGAATACACTAGATTATTTTCTCATAGCATATCCTTCCATGAAAATAATATCTATATATAATAAGAATATAGATGAAGATGATTTTTATTCACATGGGACTCCCCAAATATAAGAAACATACATTGATAGAACCTCTAGAAATACTACCATAAAAATAATTGAAAACAAAATGCATAATATAGATTGTCTTGGGATTATATTTTTTCCCACATAAATGGTGATTCTACCTTATACTTTTATGTAATCCTATGGATGAACCAAAAATTATAGGGTTAACTAAGAACTTATCACAATCCTAGAACCATTTTTAATGTAGTAGATATCATATATGAATGTTATTTGGTATTCAGGACTATTGATTAATCTGGTTAAAGGTAAATAATTAATTAATAATTATTATGTGCTCCCTCTCTTTGGCTATGTGAGGGGAGTGATGGATGAATTATTTTTTGATACAATCTTGAATAACCTATCATTCTCACAAAAAAATTATGATATTTCACTGTACAATGAATTTAAAGACCTAGATTCCTTATACCAGGAAGAGATAGTCCTCCATATTTAATATCAAAAGTTATTCTCCTAATTCAACTTCTATGACAAAGAGGGAATCCATATTATTATTTATTTCTCAAGCCAAGACCAAAAAACATACACATAAATGGATAAAATTACTAGATTAATGGGTCCCATAATAGACTACCTATATAATGAGATCCTTTCATTAGACTTAGAAAAGAAAGAATATATTCAATTTTAGGATATACATATATCCTCATGTAATGGATAAAATTAATTTATTTTCCTATATAAATGTGTATATGGGGGTTTCATCATCATATTCTTCAATAGAGGGAACATTGTTATAGTGCAGTATCATTCAACACTCATCAATTAAAAACTAGGGTCTCCCACCAAATTAGGTGTCTTTGTTATATCAATCCAATGATGATAAAATACAATATAAACATCTTTGGTAATTTTCATTCCTTTGAAATAAATTTTAGTTTACCCATTTCCCATGGGAGTTGATTCATATTTACAAATTCTCCAATACATTTTCTTTATGCGGAATGGAAATTGTGGGGTACATCCCCCTGAAATAGGTTGGATATTTATGTACAACATACATCCACTATCTTCTTTTCTAAATGGTTCAAGGTCATCCTACTCAATGAATTCAGGGTGAAGAATGTCATCAACATTTTATAATTATTACATTAATATACATTGTCTCCCACACACAATATCTATAGAAAAAGACACCAATTTAAATTCATTCAAGTTAAAAATGATATTTTTTCTGTATAATACAGAGTTAAACCGTTCACCCCACTATCAAATGGTGGAAAATAAGTACATAGAGATTATAATAAGTCTATATGAAATATAATTAGAAAAAGGTGGATAAAAACAAGAAATCACGGACATAGAATCTTAATCATGCCTTTTTGGTCTTTTTATATGACATAATTCACCTCCACCCAAGTGATCCCATATTCTATTTTTTATAGAAAAAATTCTATGTTCCTCATTATAATTCAATTGAACACACATTCAATTGATATTTATGGTAATCTCTCAAATGATGACCAATCGCATAATAAATATGACTAGATAATAAGATTTTACAACATGGGTTTTCATATGCTATATAATCTAAAATTCCATCAGAATAATATTACACAATACTTCGATGAGAAATATCACATCTACTCATTTATTATTGGAGAGATGCTATTATTTTCTGAAGCCATGATGATAATGTAGATGAATCCTTTTTTTCTTAAACAAAATTGAGATGGAACTTACATCGTACATAGGTTTATTGTATTTTTATATACTCCTCAACCATGATGGATACATAGAATATGATTCCTCTACCCAATAAGTGGCTTCATAATAATACATTGCATAATTCTCATGGTTGTTTCATGTCATAGAGGTATGAATCGAAAATAGAGAGAACCTATAAACATACCATATAATGATAAACTACATTCTCATTATACTACTTTAATTTCATAAAATAGTAAAAAATTGTCCCAAACACATGATATTAATCTATGTGGAATTCTTCCATGTCATAGGACTATAATATAATTTCACATGGGTCCCCTTCAAATGATGATAAAATGAAACAAAAACATATCTAGAAATTAGGTCCTCAAACTAAATACCCCAACCTAATGAGTCTAGAAAAAGTTAAAACAAACTAAATAGATTAACCCACTTTCTTATGAGCAACATTACCCTATGTAATAGTTCAATATTTGAAGGCCTTCATTGTGTATTATTTATTCCTTTTAGCAGGCTACATTGAGTCTAAACATTTTGGATCTATGAGTTTGGTCTACATCATGAACTATTCAATAACTTCATTTTTCTGAATTCCCATAATGAAAATATATATTTTAATAATTAAATATTCTATTCTGGGAGAAAACCAAATATAAAAAAATATGGGTTATAATTTCCCTTCCCATGGTATATAAACAAGATCATTGTAGGAAACACAAAAAAATTAAATACCCATGGATTTATTTCTTTTTTCAAGGGATAAAAAATGATGCACAGGGCTCCCATTAGGGGCCTAGCTACAAACACCATGAAATTGTGTTCTCCCTATAAATGTGACTCAGATCAACATAGAATATTTATCATCACAAACTACATATTGTTGGATCCATTTACTGTGAAATATATTGATATTTATTTATCTCTTATCCAACTCCCAACTGTGATCCCTAATTCAATAACATATAGTTCTCTCTCCCCAATGCATTATATTAAGTCCCAATTCATACAGACCTCTGTATATAGGGTTGATCCATGAGGGGTGTCTTCGAAATCCCATACAACGTGATTCTTACTCCTGAGGTTAATGTAGTGATGTCTAAGTCTTGAATCATTGGCCATGTTGGTGTCAAGTGATAAAGAAGATATAAAATGTACAAGAATTTGATATACACATGTGTTATCTCCCTACCACGAGGTGATTTTATGTTTATGGATATAAAAACTGACCTCTACATCATGGTTCACAAAATCAGGGATCAAATATCCCCCCATACTAATGTATGAGTTTGATTTTTATAGGGATTTTATCTGATTAGATGAAACATGATTTGAAAATTCACACCGTTTGAGTTTTTATCTCATGATGTTTAACTGCACAAACCATTAAATATTATCATTCCTTGTCAAATGATCATAATATCCAAACCATGTCAACAAACATTTTTGATGCCTTCGTAATTTTTTATAAAATATTAGTTGATAAATAACTCTCTATCCCTTAACTGTATTAGGTTTCCATAAATCCTCCATTACTATGGTTAAAGAGTATGTATTAATTTAAGGGACACCATTGTTTGGATATGCATACATACCTCAATTTGGATCCACCATATGTAACCCTAATTTGTAATTCTATCTATAGTTCTTTCCATCTGACAATACTGGTCCTATAAACATTGTATGCCATGATAATACCACAATAGATTCTTTAATATTAATATATTCAATATCCATTCTTTTCATGTATATCTAATTACATCACTAAAAATCTAATACCCATGATACATGATATATAATATAATTTTCCACTTTTCTATTGGGTGTTAGATTATTCCCATCCTTGAAAGTTCAGATTTGGTAATTCTAACACACTTAACCTTTTTTGGTCTATAGATCATGTCTAAAAAATTTGTGCACCTATGATAAGGCATCAGGACTATACACTATGTGTTATTGGGTCTATGTATTATAGAATTAGGTTTCATGTTCCCTATTTAATGATATATAAATTTATGCTCTATCTATATAAGATCCCGGTCACATGACACCAAACTACCTGTTAAAGAGGATTAAAGCTCATTAGTTAAATAATTACTGATAAGAAACCATAGAAAATTTGATTATTCATTTACTAAGAAATTATATATAAAATAATTATAAAAATAGAAAACATAATTAATAGTGAGACAATTCTCTTATGGATTGTCATGTTTCCCTATAATAAGAATATATATACTCATTTGACCCCCCAGTGTATGTAAAAATAAGAGCCATAGTGTACCAAATCATAATCTCTATAACATTTTTAATATAGAGTGACATAAATAAATGGTACCATAACCCAACTTGAATGATTTTCTTCGATGAAAATAATTCATTATTTGGAGTGTTTGAATCCTCATAAATATATATAACTATTGTTATTGAGTATCTATGGTTTATAGTGACACCTCTACTTTTCCAAGAATACATGCCCCAATTGAAGTATTGTATGTTTTCCCCCAGTCATTCATTCTAAATAAAGGTTTTTATTTTTAATGGAAAATGACCTCTAAATATATAATTATTTAATAGAACTATGGTGGAACCAATAAATATAATATGTCCAATAACCATATATTCTATGCATATCTTATCTCATCACCTCTAATTTATTCACATTTATTAACAACTGACATATTCTATGATACCCCCATTCACATGGGTTCAATATCCTCAATATCATGCCATCATGAATTATAGTCAATATCAATATCATGAATTCGTATATAATTCATATAAATTTTGATCCTCTTAGTCACATGAAACAAAAATACATATTGTAATGGTCTAACATGCATGAAATTACACTAATTATGGAATGAATTGTAGTACATTCCAGACTAAAACCCATAATAGTAAGTGTAAGAAAAATTTGTGTTACTTGTTTTTGGATTGGGACCATGTATGATCTTATAATATTTTACAATTACAAATGAAAAATGGGAAATAAGTAAAAAAACACATTAATGGGTGACCTATGAAAAATTCATGTGTTATCCAACTAAAATATTCTCATATAAATATTTTTAAAGAATATGGGGTTATGAAACAAAAAATTGTAATGGTTTTAGGTCCAACAACAAGACCCCAGAATAAACTATTCTCTGGTCACTAGACCACTTTTACAAAAAAAAATTAAAATATTTATTCATGGTACTTGAAACCTCCAAGACATTATAATTTTCCTTCGATGAGAATTTCCCCATACTCGTTATTAATTTTCAACTAGAAAATTATCCAAATGGGCCAACTTTACTATACAATAAAGGTATTTCATCTTATACCCATCTATGAGTCACATACATGACAAACACTCTTTAAATGTACCAAAACTATTTTTATGGTTATGGTGCTTATGGATATATACATTTTAGGGTAATGTAAAGAATGAACCCAACATGATTCAAATGTTTTCAGATAGTCATTCAACCATTATGTTCAAATTAAATGTTTAGGGTGCTTCGTGTGGTCTCAATATATCCATATCTGATAACAAAGGGTATTATTTTAGAGGAATGAAACAGAATGAATAGATAAAAATGGGATTTAATTTATTATTCATAAAAATATAAGCTTCCACATGTTATAGTATAATGTTTTTATAAGTTATATATTACACTTGACACTACAAGGAGGCTTGATTCCCAATAAGGGACCATTGGTCATCTATAATGATATAATGAAATTAATACATATTTTTGTGCTCAACTTTTCCATCAGGTTAGGATTTCTGCATCTATTGTTTCATTTTCCTTCTGGACCCAAACATCTACCATAAGATATTGGTTCTCATCCACCTTTCCCCTTATAATCTTACTTTAGCTAAGGTTTTTTTATTTCTGGATCCCCATAGTATTATGAAATATGTGTCCTATCTCTACTATCATATAATCTAATGATTGATCAAGTGCTATAACATGAAGTTTGGTGGAATGTGCTTTAAAGTTTCCTGGTTATAAGATACCTTAACTCCTCCTTCTTTCTCTAATGCTTGGATTTCCACATTAACAATGGTATACATATCATGGGAGTGAAATCACCCATTTCCCAAGAGTATGAATTAATTTGTTTGATCAATGAAATGTGTGTATTTCTCATTATAGAGAGTGTTAAATATCAACATCTACATAATACTATGTGTACACTAAAAAGTTTATTGATAGTAGTGATGGATTTTTTTGGAAAAAATCATACACTCTCCTACAAACATTAATATCATATCAAATAAAGTCACATTGATCGATCGAGGTTCTTTCCTCTTAGAATGTTGATATTTTGGGTTTGAAACATTAAAATCAGAACATATAAAAATGGTGTTCATAGTAAAAAAAATGGGTGAGATGCATCTCATATGGTAGATTTATATTTAATAAATGGATGAACAAAAACTCATATATTATTGATTATGTGATTACCATTGTGGTGGATATTTCCCAAATGGGAATAATAACCTTGTAATTTCTTCTAGTAGGACCCCCTAACTAGTGGAAACTACAGAGACAATCGTCAATGTGGCCTCTTCTTTAGGTACCATGAAGAAATTTTTTCCCTTAATATAATTTTCTCAACAATGAAACCACAACCGCACACTGGTATGACATCATAATTACCTATATGATCAAATAATTTATAGATGGGTAGGTCACTAGGATTATGTATAGGGAAAATCTATAAAATATCATACTAATAGTTAAGGTCTCTATAACTCGTTGGTAATGTGGTGATGTCCATTGATGCAAATAGATCCTCCACTATGTTTGAGGAATCCTAGATTATAAAGGATATTGAAAATGATCTCTCTAATAATAATACACCCACACTATTGTCACCGCCTCAATTATAGGAACACCTATTTTAGTAGCAGAAAATTTAAGCATCACATAAGGCTATTCTATCTACTTTATCAATGCATTCCTTATGACTATCATAAAATGGGGACCATGAAATAAATGTAAAAATATATTTTAAACATGGGATGTATATGATAATCCACATACAATTATGGAATAAAATATTTAATGAAAATATAACCACTACCATTGGGAGGAATATACTTTCCAGGTGTCATTCTACTTTAATATTGTTTTACCTCTTAGAATGAGAGGTAATCCCACACCACATGAATTTTTTTATTTTAAAAGGAGTTATATAAGATATGAATTATTGTTTTGTTCCAAAATATTTTCATTTCTATTGAAAAGTTCCCTTCATTATTGTTTCTCTCACATGCATCCCAAAATAAACCCCAACTACATACTCAATGGATATGATTTCTATCATGTAAACTAATACATACTCATTATATAAGTAGAATGTATTTTTGAATGATGTATAATATTATTATATTAATCCTTAATAATTCTGAATGAGTAAATTTACTACTTCATGATCAAAAAAGAGTCCAACCTGACATCCATATAATTTTTTAGTACCTCGTTCTTGATTCCTCAGTCTATTATATCCAATAGCCATTGAGTGATCAGAGCCCTTGAATTGGAGGTTCTAAACACCATGTAATGTTATTGAATATCATTATATAAATTAATGGTGTTTATAATTTATTCAATTCTTAAACAATATATTCAATTTACCACTGGGGGATTTAACACCACTCTAAATTATATACCAAAATACTTATGTGCTTGTCATAAAATATTTGGTATGCTAAAACATGAGTGTCATAATATATAATTCCACTAGATCATCATTTGTATTATCTATATATCATTAATAAGAATCTATTCTCCTTAGAATGATCTCGTTATTTGGGTTGTTAACTATATTTGGAGCCACTATTTTTAACCGTCGGATAGAGTTTCATAGTACATCCTCTGGTGTAAAATGTTCAGTCAATCATGGTGAAAAATATAGGGATGTGAAATGAAATTAATCCTTAGGAACCTCCATAAATATGTACCTCATTATTGAATTTTTATTAACCGTCATTCCCTTTATCAAATATGATTCTATAGAAAATAATGGGATGTAACTCGGTTATGGAACTCGATTGTACAATGTTGTCCAGGAATGGAAATAGTTAAAGAATAGCCTGAGAAAATACCCCCTTAATGGGAACATTAAACACAATACACATTGTATCCTAGGAAATCATCTCCCATATTTTCCCTACCATTATTGGGTTCTACTTATAACTCATTCCCTCTAAATGAATAACTCTATTATATTGATTTCATCTTTACAGAGGTTTGATGCAATTTGGTGTGGAAACATCCCAGATGATGTTATGGTCTACCCAATCTGTAAAGTCCTGGAAATTTCAAAGGGAATTTTTTTCTATATTTATTTGGTATTTTACGAGTCTGTGGCTTCTGACGGCACATTATTCCGAGGCCTGGTGTTCCCGAAAACAATTTCCAAAGTTTTGCTCGTGTACGTTCAGTAAACGGACGAGCGGGTTTTTGTATCTTTTGAACTGGTGCTCGGAATTGAAATCCAAGGGCACTGTAGAACTCATAGCGTGGGTTTTCGCATTAGAAGACATTCACCTTGATAGCATATGATCAGGTATGAAAGATAGTTTTTGGGGATTTATGTGGGTTAATAAAATAAAATCACTGAACAATTTATTTTATTTTTTTAAACACATGTCGTGCATATAAAGATGTTATAACCTCCACCTGGGATTTTGTGGTGTGAATGCCACACTCTATCCTCCCATGAGAGTTTATGGTGGTGGGGCCCACCGAGATCCAACCTCTCATGTGAGGTTAATTGTGGTGGAAACCACACGATGCCTCCCATTAATGGGAGGGGAATCATAACTCCTTGACTCCCCCTCATTTATGGGGGAGAGACTCTATGTTTAAATCCTCCTCTTAATTGAGGTGGGTGAAACCTCCCTTTATAATGAAGGAACCACCCATGCATTAACCACCCCTTTTCCTTTTTGTGGTAAATTAATGGTGGGGCCCGCCAGGAAATATCCTCCCTTTGGAGGATATTCTTCTGTACGGACCAAACAGGCCAATAACCCCCTTTTTGACTTCCTCCCCATTTTAATGTGCCACCGCAATGGATTAATCGGGTGGAGGCCTTTGTCATAAATCCTCCATTTATGACTTGCGTGCCAACGACGAACCCTCCCCCTCCTATATAAAGAAGGCTTGGGGAAGGAGTTTAGGACAACTTCATCAAGCGGCAGAATGCTAGTATCGAAGCTTGGCACCCAGCACATGGAGTGTTTATCTCTTCCTCTAAGGAAGAACAAAGAATGAAGACTGCCAACACAACCCTAGGATCCTTCCTTCCCGACGTTGACAGAACGACTCCTGCCTTCCGCGACGCCCATTTTCTGCGACACACAATCGTTTAACGAAATTTTACGAGGTTGTGGTTGTTACGTTCAAGTATTAATACCATTCATCATTGTTCTTCATTTTATTTAGTTTATTTTGGCCGCCTGACACCATATTGGAAAGGAAGGGCTCGGACCGAACGAACATGGTCTGACCCTTCCCCTCTCGTTTTTTGTTTATGGACGATGGAGGCGGAATGTGAAGAACCATATGAAGATGGTCCGACCACAAGAAGATCGAAAGCGTATGATTTCCTGGTCACCGCATAGGTGTGTCACTAATGTGTCACGCTGAGTAGAGCAGGGCCGCGTTCGGGGCAGGTCGCGACGGAGGGGCGCGGTGCCGTCGCGCCGCACCGGAGCTTCAAGGGGCCAGCGGCCGGGGCAGGCCGCGACGGTGGGGCGCGGAGCCGTCACGCCGCGGCCTAAGGCCGGGGCGGATCTGAAAGGGGGGCCGGCTGTGCCGGCCACCAGTGCCATCATGAGGCGGGCCCAAGGGGTCCAATGGATACCAAGGGATGCCCTTAATAGACGGCCATTTTCAATGAACCAGGGTGTGTAACCCCCTGGTCGCCAAGCCACGCGGCCAACCGCGTGGGTCACATGGACCAGACCATGTCGGCAGGGCCATGCCGCGCCAGCCAGGATAGGCCGCACCCAACAAGGCCAGACCCAGACCCAGGTCGGTTCGACCCAGTTCGGGCCGACCCAGTGGGTGTTGGGCCGGGTCGTACCGGACCCAGACCCCCTATTTTCGGGCCGTTTTTTGGTTAAATAGTCATATCCTGAGCTACAACTCTCTGATCAATGCACCGTTAGTTTAATATGATTCCTTGAATCTATACGGTCCTTTCCGTATATTACTCTCAAGGTTTCGTTGAATTTTGGGTATAGCCGGGTTGGTTCGAACCCGAAACCAATCGGGCCCTCGGAGCGGAAACACTTATAACATGAGCTCCGGACATCCGATTGACGTGTCATCGACATTGTTGGATTACTCATGATGTGACAGTTCATTTGGAATACTTCACATGAGGTTTGGATGTAGTTGGAGTATGGCCATGTTGGATTGTACCCGAAATCCAACCGGTCCACTGGAACAGTAATGCTAATAACTCACAAACCGGGCGTCCGATTGACGCGCCATATCTTGCGTTGAGAACCCTATGATGAGGTGGTCATTTGAGAAACTTTCACGTGAGATTACATTAGTCTTGGAAGTATTGACCAGTAGCTCGTGGAGCAGACCCTCCCGGAGACGAGCGTACAGAGTACGGAGACCTTGTAACTGGCTGAGACCTGATGGCTTTTTGTCCGATTCAAGTCGGAGTGACTTGTATAGCCCAGTGGGGAGCACTACTGTGTTTGGGTGGCAAACCCACGGTAGGTAGCACTACTGTGTTTGGGTGGAAGACCCGCGGTACTCGATAGAAGGAGTACCTTTGTAGGCTTTTAGGGGGAGCACAACTGTGTTGGGGTGACATACCCATGGCGGGGAGCACTACTATGATTGGGTGGAAGACCTGCGTTACTTGATAGGAGGAGTACCTCAGCAGTATAAGGTTAGTGAGTAGTGACTCGGAGTTGTGACATGATCACCTTACTCGACAGAGGAGGAGCTCTTCAGCAGTTGTGGTTTTGATATCTTTAATGAAAATCCTGGTTTAAGGTGATTCAATGACCTTTGTGTTTACCTCATGATTGAGATGGGTTACTTGATAACATAGGTATATCTATGGGAATATACCTAAGTAAAGGTTATCTATTGAGATCTTTCTTTTTGGTTTATCATTGTTGGTTTTAGTGAGACGTTGAGGGTCTCGGGGTCCCTACTGAGTATCGTTATACACACTCCTGCACGGGCTATGCCCGCACCTCGTATTGTTGGATGCAGAAGATAGACATCACTGATCGTGGTTGAGGCTCGTAGAGCAGGATGGTTCCCGGATGTGGACTTCACGATGAGACGGTAACCATAGGTGGACTTCACGATGAGACGATACCCAGATGTGACAGACAGACGTGGATAGATGAGGTGGCCATCTGTACATACCCATCAGGTAGGAACTCTGGAGGACGATCCAGGAGTAGCTTGACACTTTCCTATTGTTTTGTCTTTTCCTAGTACATTACTGTTGGGCTTGTATTCTGGACCTTTTGTACTTTCAGAAAACTTTTTATACTGCTTACTTAGTGTTTTCTTCTGGTTGTACTCTGGTTGTGTGTGTTTACATTTCATAAAGGCAATGCCTTCCCTTTTTATCGGGATTTACGCCTTTGATGCTAGTCTCCAACCCCTGGCCTATGGAATGCGGGCTTGTGATAGTCACGGCACGGGTCCCGAGGATGGGTCATGACACAATCCCTTAATAAAAAATCACCCATTGATATCATATAGTATTTGAAATTTTTTTTCTATCATTAGTGTTCAGTAAAAATGATGGTGGTCCATTTAGATGTACTTGGAATTCTATATGATTATTTTTTAGTAGTGGAGAAGCTTCTATATTTATTGATAATGGAATGATTCTTAAAACTGAATAAGTCATCATTTTAATTTCATTTTATGGAATCTCCACTATGCTAAATATACCATTGGTATTAGTGTGAGCCTAAATTTAGGCCCATAATACAATATTTGGGCCATATATGAAAAATGGGGCTTTCCAAATGTGATTATACAATAAAAACCATTAAATATTTTCCTATATTAGAATGATTAAATACATGGGCTCCCTCATTTCCTGACATTCATCCATAACAATTATTCATTTCCAAAAAATATTCTTAATATTATAATATGTGAGGAGATACTCACATAGACCCAAGGCCACAGACCCTAGTAGATGATACTTCTCTCGGTCAATTTGGATGAAACAATATCCATATTTTTCATATTCAATTCACTAATGCATCGACTAGTATGTCCTAGAAACCCATCTCTTCATAATGGAAGGACACATTATTTTCAATTTTAATATGAATTTGGGATCATGGTAGACTAGTTAAATATTTATCCATGTCTATTATTTATTTTCAACATGGGTCCAGGATATTTATCCATGGAAACCATGAACATTGTAAATAATTCCCCCACCAAGTATGACTCCCATTTCATATTTCTATGTAAAGACTGAGTGGATAAATTTACTATACATAGATAATAGGTTTGGTTCCAATAATATATTTAATATTTCACATAATAATATTCCAACATCATTGTGTGTTACATTAATGTTTTTATTCTGTGGGATCCAACCTCTTATAGGATTAATAATTAGTTGCTAGTTCTTATAGTTGTATTACTAATAAATTCAGAGGACATAATATATGTCTTCTTTTTTTAGATGGTTATTGAACTATTAACTTCTATCCTAGAGTGAGTAGGATCACATCTACTCATCATTAACGCCTTCCACATGACATTGATCCCCTTCAATGGTTTATCCATTCGTTTTATCAATAACTAAATGAAAAATGATAGAGGAATATAAAAATATACTTGGATATTTTGAGAGTTTTCTATTATATAAGGATTTCTTATTGTGGTTAAACACACACGGTGATTGAGTAGACCCTTCTGTGATATTGTAACCCTTCAATGATATATCTACATGACCCATGTTCATTAACTATTCAATCAATGAACATGGGAGGTATGTACCTGGAAAAGGGATATAGACATCAGATTATGGCCTGTGCCTATATAGAGGTAGTAATTCATATTTTTTCTACTCATCATGATGCTTCTTCATAATCAAAGATAATAAAAAATAGAATGATATCAATTTTCAATAGAATCCATGATAGACATTGATAACCATGATTTTAATGTGATAAACAACTTCAGTATCTTATATACTATTTGTTGATCTATTCATACAATATATATATATCAAATTATTGTTAGTATAGTTAATTAAAATGTATGGGATGAACGATAAAATAATGTGGGTTCTACGTGTGATGTAAATATTATTTTCACATCACTCTCTTAAATGGTCTCATCCTTGTTACATTTCCATATAGTATTTCCCTGGATTCCCCACCTCTGTAGCATTGCCTCTGTAGCCTCTATAATTTGGCCTCCCCCAAGTGGACTTACCCAAGTATAATCATCCAATTGGCCTCGTGGTGTCCCCCTAAAACAATGGAGGCTACACTAAAGTAACAAAAAAAGGTATCACCAAATGGAATCATCATAAAGAATCATTACCTTGTTGGGACGATTCAATTTATTACCTTGAGATACCATTATATGAAAAATAATAGAAAAATATTTATTAATAATTGGTCCCCAAGATAGTTAGGAGACCTCATCTATTTATATGGTGGTCGTACTCTTTTCTTTGCTTCACCGAAATGGCTCGACCTAGCACACCCATGAGGCTCACATTCCATGCTCACCTAATTATAACAACACAATTATCCTTTGTAATATAGATGAAATATATGATAATTTAATCATATAAATCATCTTGAAAGGTTGTATATGACATGTTAAAATATTAAGCTGAGTGATGATGACCATAGAATATGATCCAAATAATTATCCATAGATTCCATTTTAGGAGGGGACACCTATTAAATCTATCATTAATGAAACCAATGGATACCAAGAATAAGGCCTATGTTCCCCTCATATCTCCAATGCTTCATCACCTATTGTCTTTCTTTGGTTTCATAGTTCTTCATAGTGTCCCTTGGTCACCAAGGATGCCTCACATAGAGTAATTTCTAGTAACCCATGTTTTCATCCCTTATCACCTATGTGAATTTAGATATATTTAAAAATAGATATTTGTGTATTCCCCAACAATTTTTTTTAAATAGATCCTATATACATTCATCAGTGAATGAGATCAACACATTTTGGAGAGAGAGAGAGAGAGGTGGAAAGAGAGAGGGAGTGACCTAAAGCCATTTCTCATAGGACTCTGAATCATCCTTTAGCGATCTTGTTCCTTAAAAATACATATTGATATTAAACAATGTGGTCGAATATTTTTCCATAGGGGAAACCTTAATGATGTAAAATCTTTCTATGATATTCATACACTTCAGTGAAGGACTCATATCACTTCACACACATGGGTGAACTATCACCTAGGGTGTAATGCCCATACCCCAATTACCCTGAGTCAGTGCATTATTACATGAAATTGGCATGATCTGAAAAGATCAAGTCTCGAATGATCGGTTATTTTAGTATACTTGGAAGTACTAGATATATTCATAAAGTTTACATTACATCATAAAATGGAAAACTACAACAAAATTGTATGCATAGAAAATACTGAGATACCATAGACTATCCCTAGAGGTCAGTAATAATTTACTTCTTTGCATCCTCGGAAAAATAAAACATAGAAATGGGTGATCTCAGATGCTTAGTAAGGATAACATTATAACAAAAACTTTCATAAATATGCATAGACATTTATGGAAATTTATAACTTAAACAAAATCCTTTTAAACATGAACATTAGCATAATATGTAAAAAATAAAATGAAATAATGCCATTTAATTATTCACATGTATATTCTACTAGTCGAATAATCACATGAAATATCAATAACCACATTAATAATGATGGAATGCATAATTCTAGACCATCATAACCACATAGTCAAGGCCTTTTTCCAAGACTACAAACAAGATTTTTTCAAGGCCTTGTGAAAAGACACTAGTTTGTCTAATGATACCTACTGATGCATCGTGGAGCTATAGAGGGATCCACCCATCACTTAGTAAGTCCAATACATTCCTCATATGAAAAGTTGGAAACATAACATAAACATTTGTATTAAAACTAGCATAAGAAATGTCCATACTTTTTCCACAAACCATTAATGGTATAAAAATAGCACATCCACAGTCAAAAATAACTCATTTGATTCCATATGTAATATTTTATTGTATTAGATTAACCTCAATCGAGAATAATGAATGATATTGACATAGATGAAAATAATCATCAAACATATTAGAGAAATATCCCCATTTTTCTTGAAATAATTTAAAAGTTAAACTATTTGTCAAATAGATTTTTGAATCAATGTTTCCCATACCACTTTGAATCTTTTAAAATGAATTTTAATTTTTAAACTTTAATGTCCATATTAATAAATCCTAATAACCATTTTTAAAATATGGAAATTAATGAGAAAATTTTAGAATAATAAATCTTTAAAACATTTAAAATGATTTTTTAGTTAGACCTCCCAACCAAAAGAGAGGCACTTTAATACAGATAATTGATGTCATCAAATTTTTTTAATACAATTATAATAATGGGATTTAAGATATTGTATGTCAATGTACATTATATACACCATATAAAAGTGATTTGGTGTATAATAACAAAGGATCCTCAATGGAATGTAATTTGAGATGATATCTCTTATAAATACCTTATCGTTAGGTTATGGATAAATCAAAAAAATAATTATGTGTGACAAATTTAAATATACTCAATATGATGGGATATTCAGTGTAAATAAATCATAGGACATTCACACATATTCTTGTAAAGACAACACCAATGAATTGGATATTTAACTCCACAAATGGAGATTGAGTTAAAATTACTCTTATCAAGGTCATATTGATGAATTGAGGAATTATCAATGGAGTGATTATGTGTTTCAAAAGATTATCCATAGAAAGGAGAGTGTAAATTATTAAATAATAAAATGAATTGTGTTTCCACACATAATCTTGGATTAAAATAATCACTGAAGTATGCGTAAAGTTGATTGAGTGGAAATTGAAATTTCAAATTCCATTATTGATTTGGTAACATAAGAAAAATACACTTATGAAAGAAGGTTAGTTCAATGATTATTTATATATCCATAAATTAAAGTATATTACACAATGAACACAATAATGGGCAGTACACACACCACATGCAATAAATAATTGGTGAACAATGGAAATCCCAAGGAATTAAAAGTGAGTTAATAAACCCCTTACTTTGTACTTTTTCTTTGGTCGAGGGTAGTTAACATCCTATATAATGGTGAAATAATTGTTATTGAATTATATGAAAATCATATTCATTAATATGATATAATATATTATCTTTTAACATTGATTTGTTAATAATATATTAGTATTATTGTTGTTTCGAGTGTTAAAAGATTTGTTTTCCTTTTTATTCTTTGTTATGTGAGCCATATTTGTTATGGATGAGATTCATCTTATTAATATCCATAATTATATTATGTATTTAAAAATTATTTTTAACCATAAAATAAAAATTATTCTTGAATGGATACAATGGGGAATGATTCTCATCGCGTTCGTGGAGACAGTAGTCCGTACTTATGCACGAGCAACAATATCATTGTTTTGATATTAAAATTGTATATAATTGGATGGTATATCATATATACAGAATAATTATAATTTTATATTTATTATTTAATTCAATTAAACGTCATTTTCTTACCCATCCAAATAATAATTTTTTGAATAACAATTTCACCATAATGTGGAGACGGTAGGTCATACGTACACACGTATGATGACACGTCATTCAAAGGATGGATAGAACACTGAATATAGTTGTACCATATTAATAATAACATCAATGTATATAGAATATACTTGAGTTATTATTTAATATTGTAAATAACAATGAAATAAGAATTGGAAGAAGAAAGGAACTTGAAAGAGGGTGGTGAAAACATTACCTTTTCTTCGGGTTCTTCCTTCTGATTTGATCAAAATGGCCCCTTAGGATAGTTTTTTGACTAATGGAAGGCCTCTAGATGAAAATAGAATATTTTAGAGGCTATATGGGCAGAGTTTGGCAGATAAAAATGATTTTATGGAATGAATTAGTGATAAGGGGGAGTTCCCTTTTATAAGAGGGGCGAGGGGCACCTTAGGAAAAGATAGAAATATTATTTTATAATAAATTCATATTTGGTTGCTAATGGCTCCCAATGGGTTAATTTAAAGTTTAGGGTGGTTATAGGTCTCAAACCACTCAACCAATAGGTTTTAGATAGGTTTGGGTCACTATATTAACTTTATCTTTTTGATTTAACTCTTAGTTAAATAGTTTCACATTTACCATGTCTTTTTGTATTTTTATATTATCTAGTTAATAAACAATCTATAAACTTCCAAGAGACCCCCAAGTGGTCCATTAATGATAATAATATAATTATATAAGTCCATTGGCCGAAACTTATATTTTTAGGAATAGAATATCAATTAATAATATAATATTTGTTTTAAAAACTCATTTATGTCAATTTTGAAACTATTTAATAATTGATTTAACAACTATATTAATTCTAAAAAAATCGTTTAATCAATCATAACATGTAATATTACCCAATAAAATTCGTTTATGGCATCAATAGATTCAAATTATATTTATTTTATCATTTATAATACCAATTATTTGATTCTATCATTAATAAGGAAAATACTGGATCATTATTGTGTCATGAATAAATTTAATTATTTGATGTCTAAATATTATAAATAAAATACTATTATGTAGGAAATATTATTATATTTCTAATTAATATTTATAGTAAAAAATATAACATATATAAACCTATGAAAAAAATTGTTTTTCAAGAAGATATATGCTTATGCCATTTTTGTATTTACTTTAACTTAATTAATATAAAGTGTCATTATCACTTACAAGTGGCTCTATGGGGTCCCAAAATCGACCCAAAGATTCCCATGGTCATACATGTATCAACCAATAGGGATAGGACACGTTTGAGGGTAATTTAATATTATTATATAATTATTTTTTTACCCTTATTTATCAAATTTAACCTTTAACCATGGTAAATAAAATATTTTCCAAAGTAATTATTCAAAATGTATAAAAAAAGATTCCTAATTACACAATTTGGAAATCCTGATTCCAAATATGGAATCAATTTTTCCAAATTCAAAACACATAAGTGGTAGAAATTAATTTAAACATAATTCTTGTTCTCAAAACATAAAGCTTGTTTTTAAGAAATAAAAATTATAAAAATTTTGACATTTGTTTATGTCCGGTTTAAATATGAAATTATGTCCAATGACCAAAATTGTATTAAATGGTAAAAATATAATTTAAATATAATTTAAAACCACTCAAATTCAAAATTTATCACTATTAATTATTTCGATTAATGATGTTTTTTTTTTAATTAATATTTCGTAATTTTCACTATTCATCCAAATAAGAAAGTTGTCAGAAAAGTACCAAAAATTAACCCTAATCGTATATCGACATTAAGAATACAAAAATGAAGTCCATTTTGAATGATAAAATTTATAAAATTTCAAAAAGTGGGTATTAATATTCATAACGGCTAGTTTGATTGGTTGTTGTGTGTCAGAACTCGAAGTTGCGTACAACACACGCTACTGTATTATTCAAAGAGATGATTATCGTGGAAGCTTGGGGTGTTACATTCTACCCTCATTCAATAAATTGCGTCCGCACAATTTATTAAAATTGTGAATGTAAATTTAATGCAAAGTCCCACATCAAAAAAATAGTCAATAAAACTATCACATTCAAAGAAAGAAAGAGAATTACAAAGGTCACCCAAGATAACCTATACTAGGATTCCATGTAGAAAAACATGGATATGGCTGATAAAATAAGTGTCAAGATCTTATAGAGAGGGATAGAAAACATGATCAACAGAAAGTTAACATCAAGAAAACCACAAAGTTTTGATGAGTCAAAAGGCCATTAGTATCCCAGTAGGAAAAGTAAATGGGCAACATTCTTTTTTTGTTTTAAGTTAAATTACATAAATAGGAGGAATTAATTTATGATGCTGACTAATAACATGAAGAGATATACATACATTTTATGTAGATTTTCATTCTTTAAAAAATTTCTACCACTGGGAAATTTTTTTTAATTGATGAGTATTCAAGAAGAATTGGTCACACTGGAAGAGCTAGAATAAACATCTATAGAATCACATGAACCATGAAGGATAAACAATATATTTACCTTGTATTTAGAGATTAATAAAAACCAAAATGGTTAGTATAATATCTGATGATCCCCCAAAAGGATATTCCATTAGAGAAAGTAACACTAATCTTAATTTCTAAAATTAAACCAACAATACCCCAAAGTTAAGTAAATACCATTCAATAAACAATTTTCCTTAAAATCCTTAAATATAATCCAAACTAATATTGAAACCCAAAAATTAAAAGAATTTGGTTATGTAGTCTTCCAAGTTAAGTTGTATCTCTAATTGAAATCAACTAATCTTAAAGGCACATACATAAAATTGATTAACCTAAACATATATTCTCTATTATAGGTTAATCAATTCCATAAATAACCCAAATCACAGTAAATCCATAATACAAACATAGATAAAAATTCACCATTACTCCTCAACTGAAATCCCACATTATTCTATTTTCATTGGGAATATAGTGTTCCCATCAAAGCGAACATCTTCTAAAATAACATTTATCAGTTAATCACCAAAACATTTTCATATACTAAGGTTATTCATTTGATAATACATAAGATACAAAATCAACTTATTACTGATCAATAAAATAATTTAACTAAAAATAATCAGTCACATTAACTAGGGACTTCACGTAGTCCAGTGGTAGGCGATAAATCCCAATCTCACTTTGGTTGTGGGTTCGATTCCCACAGCTTTGTCCGACACGACGGGTTGTCACATGGTCTGCGTATTGTCATTTAAAAAAATATATTCTATAACATTACCAAAATTAGATAAATTCCTCAAAATAACCATAACATAATTTAACCACAAAGGTTATCTCATTCTTTGAATTTTTATCCCAAAATATAATAACATGTAATTTCCTCAAACCCAATGATCACATAAAACAAAATTGTTATTTATAACTATATCCACAAGAGAAAAGATATGTCTTCCTCAAATATCATTTCCACAAGGAAAATTGTAGGGTTACAAATACAAGAGAAAATTATTCCAACGTAATCCCATTAACAAGGAGCACAAATACTTTTAAACATTTCTCTAACCATTTATTCCCACATAGATTATTCTTTGACAAAGAAAATATCCTATAGAATAGGTCATTCACTCAGGTAACATCTAGCTCCCCTACATTTACAAAAAATGATTGTAAATGGATTCTTGGGACCATTTTTATCTTCTTCCATAGTACTCTTCATTTTTTTCGCCAATTCTTCACATTATGTCCTTATTTCCCGCACGTGTAGAAATTCATTGTTCAATTGAGACACTTTCCTGGGTGTCGCCTTCCACATTTCCTATATAATGGAAATTGAAGATTCTTCTCTCCATGGTCTCCACTGCTGGAGCTCTTATCATTCATCATCATTCTATTCTTTGTTGAGTCTAGGAGGTAGTTAATATATAGGTTGTTGATCATGTTTTTGGAAAACTGATTTGGCATGAACAATATATCTTTTACGCCTATCAACATTCCATTTGTTGCTCACTTACACCACCATTCCCACATTGTACATCATTTTCAATGTTACTATGACTTCCTTGGAATCCAGACATTGACTAAAACAAGAAATAATTTTGTGAGTAATAGTAGTCATAAAATAATTTAGAGAATATCATCGCACCATATTCTCAATTTGAAACACCATAGGATTTACCAAGGTCATTTATTTTCATCTTATATTAAAATATTTCAAATCTGTTTGTAAAGAAATGTTATATTATCCTAAGCAAATCCCCCGGGTGTGTCATAACCAAGAGTGCTGCAACGCCCGTTGTCATGCACCAGTTCCCATTCGAGTCTAGATAAAAGTGGTGTTTTTGTGTTTTACCCCTACGGACATTTGTGTTAGAGCCGCCTCTACCTGCTCGTATCTAGACAGGGATGTTTTTCTTAGAAAACTCACAAAATCTATGCAATACGAAAATTCTAGGATGTTCTTATATACTAATCTTCAAAGTCTATCTTAGATCTATGTGCTCTAATCAGAGTTTATCTAAATCTAGTTTCCATGGTTTGTACTAAACAACCTCTAATACCAACAATAACTCCCCGAACCCAGTTACCCAGAGTCATTGCATTATTACATAACATTATCATGATCACAAAAGATCAAGTCTCGAAGGACAGATTAGTTTAGTAGCCTTGGAAGTACTAGATACATTCATAAGGTTTACATTACATCATTAAAATGGAAAACTACAACAACATTGTCTCCATAGACAACACTGAGATCCCATAGACTATCCCAGGAGGTCAGTCATAATATACTTCTTTGCATCCTGGGAAAAATAAAACATATAAAGGGGTGATATCAGATGCTAAGTAAGGATAACATTATAGCAGAAACATTCATAATTAAGCATAATCATTTATGGAAATGTATAACTAAAACAAAATTCATTTAAACATAAACTTAAGCATAATATGGAAAAAATAAAATGAAATAATTCCATTTACATATTCACATGGATATTCTACTAGTCTAATAATCACATGCAATATCAATAACCACTTTCATAATGATGGAATGCCTAATTCCAGACTATCTTAACCACATATTCAAGGCCTTGTGCCAAGACAACAATTTATATTATGTCAAGGCCTTGTTCCAAGACAATAGTTTGTCTAATGAGACCATCTGATGCTTCGAGGAGCTATAACGGGTTCTACCCGTCACTTACTAAGTCCAATTCATTCCTCATATGAGTAGTTTGAAACATAACATAAACATTCGTATTAAAACTAGCATACGAAATGTCAATACATTATCCACAAACCATGAATGGTATAAAAATAGAACATCCATAGTCAAACATAACTCATTCGATACAATCTGGAAGATTGTATTGTATCCGATTAACCTCAATAGATAATAATGAAGGATAGTTACATAGAGGAAAATAATCATCAAAACTATTAGAGCGAAATATCCCCCTTTTTCATGAAATCATTTTAAATTCACACTATTTGTCAAATTGATTTTTGAATCAATGTGTCCCATACCACCTTGAAAATTTTAAAAGGAATTTTCATTTTAAAACGTTAATTTCCATATAAATAAATCCTTAAAACATTTTTTAAACCATGGACATTAATGAGAAATATTTTGAATAATAAATCATTAGAACATTTAAAATGATATTTTAGTTATAGATCCAAAACAAAATAGATTCACTTGAATTAAATTAATTGAGGTAATCAAAACATTGTAATACCATGAGAATACAGGGATTCATTATATACTATGTAAAAGTATATTTTATACACCATATAAAAGTTATTTGGTGTAAAACAACAAAGAAGTCTCAATTGAATGTAATTTGAGATGATATCTCTTATAAAGACTGTATCCTTAGGTTAAAGATAAATTAAAGACATAATTATGTGTCAAAAATATAAATACACTCAATATGAATGGATATTCAGTGTAAATACACTCAATATGACATTCAGAGATATTCTTGTAAAGACAACACCAATGAATTTGATATTTAACTCAAGAAATGGAGATTGGGTTAAAATTAGTCCTATCAAGTTCATATCGATGACTTGAGAAATTATCAATGGAGTGATTATGTGTTTCAAAAGTATATCCACAGAAAGGGGAGTGGAAATTATGATATAATCAAATGAATTGTGATTCTACACATAATCAGTGAGTAAAATTATCACTGAAGTATGTGTAAAGCCGAATGAGTGGAAATTGAAATTTCAAATTCCCTTATCGATTTGGTAACTTAAGAAACATACACCCATGAAAGAAGTATCATACAATTATGATTTAGATATCCATAAATTAATTTATGTTACACAATGAATATAATCATGGGTAGTACACACACCACATTCAGTAAATAAGTGGTGAACAATGGAAATCACACGGAATTAAAAGTGAGTTAAGAAACCCCTTACATTGAACTTTTTCTTTGGTCGAGGGTAGGTTATCCTCCTTTATAATGGTGAAATAATTTTAATTAAATCAGACAAGAATCATATACATTAATATGATATCATATATGATCTTTTAACATTTATTTGTTAATAATATTTTAGTAACATCGTCTTTTTGGATGTTAACAGATTCATTTTCCTTCATAATCTTTATTATGTGAGCCATATTTTTTATATATGGGATGTATCATATTAATATCCAGAATTAAATTATGTATTTAAACATTATTGTTAACCATAAATTGGGAATTATTCTTGAATGGATACGATGGAGAATGATTCTCATCGTGTTCGTGGAGACTGTAGTCCGTACGTACGCACGAGCGAAATATCTTTCTTTTGATATTAAATTCGTATATAATTAGATGTAATATCATATATACAGAATAATTATAATGGTATATTTATTTTTTAATTCAATTACACATCATTATCATACCCATCCAAATAATAATGTTTTGAATAACAATTTCACTACAATGTAGAGACGGTAGGTCGTACGTACACACGTATGGTGACATATCATTCAATGGATGCATAGAATACTTAATATGGTTGTACCATATTTATAATAAACTTACATTATATTGATGATACAGAAGTTATTATTTTATAATGGAAATAAAAAATAATGAAGAAGTGGAAGAAGAAAGGAACTTGAAAGAAGGTGGGGAAAACGTTACCTCTTCTTTGAGTTCTTCCTTTTGATTTGATCCAAAGGGATTATTAGGATGTATTTTTGACTAAAGGAATGAATATAGGATAAATGTAGGATAGTTTATATGGTATTGGGGAAGAGTTTGGCCGATCAAAAAGAATTTTAAGGTGTGAATTAGTGAGAAGGGGGAGTTCCCTTTTATAAGAGGGGTGAGGGTCACATTAGGAAAACCTATAAATATTATTTTATAATAAATTCATATTCAGTTTATAATGTCTCCAATGTGGATTATTTAATGTTTATGGTGGTTATATGTCGAAAACCACTCAATCAATAGGTTTTAGATAGTTTCGGGTCACTATATTAACTTTATCTTTTTGATTTAACTCTTAGTTAAATAGTTTGACATTTACCATGTATCTTTGTAGTTTTATATTTTATAGTTAATAAAAATAATATATATTTCCAAGCGACCCCAAGTGGTATATTAATGATAAAACTATCATTATATAAGTCCTTTGGAAGAACCTTAGATTTTTTGGAATAGAAAATCAATAATAATATAATATTTGTTTTAAAAACTCATTTATGTCAATTTTCAAACTATTTAATAATTGATTTTTTTAAAGTCATAAATACTACATTAATTCAAACCAAATTCATTTAAGAAATCATAAAATGTCATATTAACCTATAAAATTCTTTTGTTTCATAAAAATCATCAAATTATAATTATTTTATCATATATAATACCAATTATTTGATTCTTTCATTAATATGAAAAATACTGCATCATTATTGTGTCATAAATAAATTTAATTATTCTATGTCTAAAATTTATAAATAAAATACCATTATGTAGGAAACCTTTTTATCTTTCTAATTAATACTTATAGTAAAAAATATAACAAATATAACCCTATATAAAAATTGTTTTTCTAGAAGATGTATGCTTATGCTGTTTTTGTATTTACTTTAACTTAATTAATATAAAGTGTCATTATCACTTACAAGTGGCACCATGGGGTCCCATAATCTACCCAATGATTCCCATGGTCGGATATATATCATCCAATAGTGTTAAGACACTTTTTAGGGTAATTTAAAATTATTATAATATTATTTGTTAATCCTTATTTACCGAATTTACCCTTTAACCATGGTAAATAAAATATTTACCGAAGTAATTATTCAAAATGTCTAAAAATAAAAATTAACTATTTACAAAATTTAGAAATCCTGATTAAAAATATGGAATACATTTTTTAAAATTAAAAACACATAAGTGGCTGAAATTAATTTAAAATTAGTTCCCTCTTTTAAAACAAAAAGCGTGTTTTAAAAAATAATAACTATAAAAGGATTGACACTTGTTTATGTCCGGTTTAAATGTAAAATAATGTACAATAACCAACATTGTATTAAATGGTAAAAATATATTTTAAATATACTTTAAAACCACTCAAATTCATAATTTATCACTATTAATTATTTCGATTAAAAAAGTTGGTTTTAATTAAAATTTATTAATTTTCACTATTCATCAAAATATGAAAGTTATCAGAAAAGTACCAAAAATTAAACCTAATATAATTTTGATATTACGAATAAACAAATGAAGTCCATTTTTATAGAAAAAATTTATAAAATTTAAAAATGTGGGTATTACAATTCATAATGGCTAGTTTTATTGATTGTTGTGTGCCAGAACTCGAAGTTGCGTACAACACACGCTACTGTATTATTTAAAGAGATGCATACCATGGAAGCTTGGGGTCTTACATGGGGTGACATTCCTGATTAAATATATTACCCAATGAAATTCTCTTGGGAAACCCATCAACCATATAAATTCATTGAGTATGACCTTAACCCATGTTTATCTACATGAGTTATCCATCATCCAAGTTCATTCAAAAGGATGAAATATTTCCCAAGGTCATCCACTTGGGTGACCCAACACCAAAGGTTAATCACCTCATATGGGATGAAAAATAAAATAAATCCTTGAACTTGGGTTATCTTCACTTGATAATCCCTAACATGGGTGATGTTTCAACATATACCTCTAATGGTAAAGATTCTTAAATTATAATGAAAATAGGATAACATGAATTCCCAATTCCAAAAAATATGGTACCCCATTACCCAATACATATATTTTTATATTCCATTTCTAAATACTCTTCTGAATCAATCTGAGTGCCATATTTTGGGCCTCTGCACCCACTTCGACAATATTGGATCCCAAATTCCCTTGATAAATGTTTTCTCCTATGTGTACCCTTAATAGATATTATCCACATGGTTCTTTAAATCATTCATCACATTGATAATAGAGATTCAAATATCAAGGAAAGTGGTTTTAATTTCCCTAATACATGGTATAAGACTGGTACAGTTCAAAACCATGTTCAATAATCCTAGGCATTGGTTAATTCATGATTTCACATAAGGGGTAGGAAAGCCAAAACTGGTAAAAACCCTATTTCTACAATTTACGTTCCATGACTATGATGATTCCTCGTACATGCTTCCTAAAATTGGTAAATTGTACACCTAATATATTTTAATCAAAGGATGTTGAAGCCCAAAAAATGAAATTAGCAAGATTGAATACCCTATATCCACACCCCCTCTAAATTTTTTATAGGTAATCCCTACTTGATTAATCCACTAGCCATTATTATAGTATTTTATATCCCTATAAGATTCTATATCATCTTCACTATCCATTATATGTTTCAGGATGTGCTCTTCACCTTGGTCCCCCTATTGAAGTGTGAGCCCCAATATATCCAATTTGGGCTTCATTGAATCTTATAAGTCTTAGCCACATCCTTATTCATGATTTCATCCACTGTGAATCATCATTGAGTTTAAGGGAGAGAAAGACCATGTGGCATCCTCTTTATGCATGTGTGCCATACAAATGTAATTATACCCTCTCAAAAAACATGGAGGATCTCCTATAACCTCTTAATTCTCCCACTGAGCATGAATCATGTTGTCTGAGAGACCTATTTTGATCATGTCACGTGAAATGTTAAATGCCTATCTGGGCCTCCTTCATAGGGGTAAGACCCAATCATTACTCAAAAGGGTAGCTTTAATGGATAATACCTAAATAACCTTATCTAATTAAACCATACACAAAATTAATTCGACTATAACTTGACAATAATTTATGTGGACAATTTCTTAGTCTCAAAACATAAAATTTCAAGAAGATGTAAAAACCACATATCATTTAATATCACAGTGCATCTTTATAAGAAGAACAAAAACTATGTTATTAAAACTAAACTGACATTAATTACTATTATGATGGTATATGTTGGAACCCTCCCATAGTTTCATAACCAACATCTTCCATCATATATTCATGTCCTCATGGTTATATAATTCTTATGAGATTACTTTCATCAACCATTTATTAGATATATTATAACGAGCTTGGATGTTAATTTCATTGGTCCATAAACCCTTAGGGATATCTTCAACCCATCGAGATAAATCCTTAATAAAATAGAAGCTCAGATAGGATCCATAATTATAATGCCCCGATCCAAGTTACCCAATGTCAGTTAATTATTACTGAACATTGGCATGATCACAATGTATCAAATTCTGATAGACAGATCAGGTTAGTAGCCTTGGAAGTACAAGATACATACATAAGTTCCACATTACATTATGAATTGAAAAACAACAACATTGTGTGTACTTTGAACATATTCATATCCCTTATACTATCCTTTTAGTTTAGTAATAATATACATCTTCTCATCGTGGGACAATAAAACATAATAATGGTCTGAGATCAGAATCTCTATAAGGGTAAAAAATTCAGCAGAAGCTATAAAATTTTAAGGAAAGATGTATAATAATAAAACAGAATTTTAAAAATTGAACATGAAAAAAATATGCTAGAAATAATTCATACATTACAATATAAAAATGCTCATGGATATTATAACAGTGGAATAATCGCTTGTATTAACTAATTTTAAAATGAGGAAATGCATAATGTCAAACATCATAAACACATAGTCAAATCCTTGTGCCAAAACTAAAAATAATAATTTTTTCAAGGCCATACGTGAGGAAACTAATTTCTCTCATGAGACCTACTGATGAATCGATGTGATATAGATGGCTCCACCCATCACTTACTAATTACAATTCATTCCTCTTATGAAAAGGTTGAAACATACCATTAACATTCATATTAAAACTACCATGGAAAATGTCAATACATTAACCATAATCCATAAAGGGTATTAAAAATAGCACATCCATATTAAAAAATATCATAACTCATTAAATATATTATAGAATATTGTATTATAATAAATCAACCTAAATCAATAATAATATCTAGTAAAGGATGTTGATATAGTAAAAATGATCTGTAAAACAATGGGATAGAAATACTTGTTTTCATGAAATCATTTATAAATATCCAAATTTATAAAGGAAGTTATTTAAATGTGATTTTTGAATAAATTTGTACCATACAACTTTGATAATTTTCAACGGAATTAGCATTTTAAAACAATTATGTCCACATAAATAATTCATTAAAATCATTTTGAAAACATGGACATTAATTAAATCGATTTTGAAAAATGAATCTTTAAAATGTTTAAAATGATGATCTAGTTAAATAGTATCTAAAATAAACCTTAGAATATTACTTTTGAATATATTTTTATGAAACATGTATGATAAATATTTCCCAGTAAATACTTATACATAAACAATCTCGGATAATAATGAGATTGGGGAATTAACCCTTACCTTGTTTTTTCCTTTAGTCAAGGGTACGTTTAACCTCTTGTATAATGACCATAGTGTGTTATTAAATTACATCAGAACCATATTATTATTTATGATATCATATATCATTCTATTATTAAATTATACCACCCATATAAAAAAAATTTCTTTATAAAATTAATATTTCGGTAAATAATTGCTTTCTTTATCATACATATTTTAACTTATAATTTTAGATCGTATCACATAGATCAGGATTTAAATACTTAATGCGTATAAAAAATGATATATATATCATATATATTAAGATTATAAATATTTATAATACATAGATATATGAAATGGAAACACCATTCATGGAGAAGGTAGTCCATACGTACGCAGGAACGTTGTTACTGTTTTCTTATTGTATAGTATAGAAGTAAATGACATATATTTATCTACATAAATGTATATTATTACATTAGAAATACTATTTAATTTATATTATACTTAATCAATATATATATTTTTATAAAAATTCTTGAATGGTGAATGTTGAAGATGAATCTCATTGCGTCACAGAGATGGTAAGTCGTAAGTACGCACGAGCGACAATATCATTATATTGATGGTAAAATGGTGTTTAATTGGATGGTCTAATATATATATATATAGAATAGTTACTGTGTTATATTCATTTATTAAATTAATTATACCCATTTAAATAATTTAGTGTTGAATAACAAACTACACCACGACGCGGAGATGGTAAGTCGTACGTTCACTCATATAGTGACATTGCAATTCATAAGATTGATAGAATAATGAATATGGTATTGCAATATTTATTATAAACTCTAATTATTTAAAAGTTACTAAGGATATTAATTTTTTATTGGAAAATCAAATATAGAGGAAGTGGAAGAAGAATAAACGAACATTGAAATAGGTGATGAAAGAATTCCCTCTTCTTCAGGTGCTTCCTTTTGATTTGAATTAATGGCTCCATAGGTTGGATGTCTAATGAACGTAAATCCTCTAGGTTGAATCTATGGTAGTAGAGAGTATATTTTAGTTGTGTTTGGCTGAGCCATATGGATTTGAAGGTGTGAAATTAACAGAAGGGGAAGTAACCTTTCCTAAGAGAGGTGAGGGGAACTTTAGGAATATCTAGAAATATAAATTTATTCTGAAATTATTTTTGGTTTATAATCGCTAACAAATATTTATTTAAAGGATAAGGCGGGGATGAGTGAAAATAATATCAACCAATTGAATTTATAAATATTTAGGTCACCATATTCACCTTATCATTTAGATTTACCATTTTTGAATAGTTTAAATTTTACCATGTATTCTTTAATAATAATAATACATAGTTAATAAACATTTATAAAATTCCAAGAGAACCTAACGTGGTTAATTAATGACATGTAAATCATTATATAAGTCCTTTGGATGAACCTTATAATTTAATGAATATTATATCATTTTATAATATAGTATTTGTTTAAACATGTTTGTTTCAATTTTGACACTATTTCATATTTGTTTTTTTGTGAAAGTTATAAAAAGTTGATTACATTGAAAAAAAATAAATTAAATCAACCTTAACATGTCATATTCACATAGAAAATTCATGGATCTCATAAAAAGTCTCTTTTTACATTTAATTTGAAATTTATAATATCAATTATTTTAATCATTCATTAATAAGGTAATTACTACGTCGTCAGTATGTCATAAATAAATTTAAATAAATAAATTTAATTTGACACTATTTCATATTTATAGCCTAATTTATATTATGTATAAACCTATATGAAAAATGATTTAGTAATAAATCAATGAATTTAACACTTTTAACTCTTCTTTAAATAAAATATAATAAACATCCTAATCAAGACCGAATGGATCAAAAGGACCTTATTATTTTCTGAGTATTTATTTGGGTCGATATACACTTATCCAATAGAATTATGACTTGTGTTGAGGGTAATTGTAATATTATTATTACCTTTAATTACCTTATTTAGCTTTAACCAAGGAAAAATTCAAAAGTTACCATTCACGAAAAATTATTTTTATCCTATTGAACTGAATATTTCATATTGATGTCCACCATATCTCTCTAATTTTTGATATTCAATTCACAGAATTGGTAAAATTATGTTTTATGAAAATTTGGAAATTTTCCTATAAGGTTGTTAAATGTTTCTAGAAGGTGAGTAAAAATAAATTTAAATTGTTCAATAAATTTTTATATATCTCGTATTATTAAAAAATTACTCCAATGACTTGCATTATACTAATATATGTATTATGTATCTATTTATTGATAAATTTTTAACTAAAAGTTATTATTTATTAGATAAAGTTGGATTTTATGTACTATACGATATTTTTAACTATTTATCAGATATTTAATGATTTCAGAAAAATAACAAAAATTATCCCTAAGATAAATCTGATATTCTGAATTAAAAAATTATGTATATTTTACCAAATTAAATGCATATAAGTTTCATTAGTTAATTGAAAATTAATTCTCTTTGTCAAAACCAAAAAGAGGAATTTTGAGAAATAAAAATATCAAAAGATTGATATGTGTTTGTGTCTAATTTAAATGAAAAATTACTTCCAATGAAAAAAAGTGCATTAAATGATAAAAATATAATCTATTTATACTTAAAAACCATTCATATTTATAATTTAACACTATCAATTATTTGGATTACATATTTTTTCCATTGAAATTTATTATTTTTCAATATTCATCAAAATATGAAAGTTATGAGATAAAGACAAAATATTTATCAAAAATAAATTTTTTTTACCACTTCAAAATAATAATTATTTTTTCAAATTGAATATATAAATGTTCCAAATATTGGATTTAAAAAGGGTTCTGTATTAAAATGTGGAAAAATTTCATTTTTGAAAAAAATAGATTCCCTGTTTAAAAAATTGAATTTGTTCTTATATTATGTCTAAGAAACATATAATATATATATTAAAATTATATGGAATATAAATAATTAAAAATAACGTTTACATTACTCATAACCACTTTTTGAACGACTTGTTTGGTATGCCATGGTGCACTCGAACTCGGTGTTGAGTGTGGAAAAATATATTAAATTACATTAAAAAGATAACATAATATGAAATCCTTAGGTGGTACAATAATCCTCTCAAAATTTTCATTATATCAATCTCATAAAAACATATTTTGGGTGATGTTAATCTGTATAGGGGTACATCCCTTGTGAGATCAATGCAACATCATCTGGACACATGCCCTTCATGTTTAACCTAAAAATGACAGACATATACAAGCCCCACAACAAACTACCACTAGATGTAATTCACTTAAAAATTCTTACTATACTATGTTAAACGTCGTAAATTAATACTTATCACTGAATCATAAATTACATGAAATTCCCCATTATTTGGCTCTAATCAATGTGTGTTATAGTTACATTTTTAACGATATAAACGAATCAACTTTTATGGGAACGATCCTCAAACCACAATCCTATAATTCCTTCCCAGAATGTGAATAACTGTACAGAATTTAGATATTTGTTTTTAAAACATAGTTACCAATTGACTGACATAGCTATGGGAAAATTAGATACATATGGAGAACCTATAATACATATTAATATTTTCATTAATTTAGACCCTCCCAAACATATTTATTTTCACATGGATGGGATTAATCTGTTATGTATAGCTATTAAAATTGATATATGAAAACAAATGATTTCTTGTATGATGTTTTAATGTCCCATATAATGATTTTGTAAGGGTTCATGAACATGACATAAATCTATAATTGTAACGCCCCGACCCCAGTTACCCAGAGTCGGTGCATTACTTCGTAACATTGGCATGATCACAAGAAAGATCAAATCTCGAAAGACCGATTGGTTTAGTAGCCTTGGAAACACTAGATATATTCATAAGTTTTACATTACATCATAAAATGAAAAACTACTACATCAACATAATGTTTCCACAGTCCACACTATAACCCCTCATAAAATCCCTGCAGGTCATTCATAACTTACTTCTTCACATCCTGGGAAAAATAAAACATAAAAAAAGGGGTGAGCTCAAATGCCCAGTAAGGATAACAATATAGCGGAAACTTTCATAAATAAGAATAAACATTTAAGGCAATGCATTACTAAAACAAAAGCCTTTTAAACTTGAACTTCAACATAGTATGGAAAAAGTAAAAATGAAATAATTCCATTTACTTATTCACATGGATATTCTACTAATCGAATAATCACATGCAAAAATCAATAACAACTTTCATAATGTTGGAATGCATAATGCTAGACTATCATAACCACATAGTCAAGGCCTCGTGCCAAGACTACAAATAAGATTTTGTCAAGGCCTTGTGCCAAGACACTAGTTTGTCTCATGAGACCTACCGATGCATCAAGGAGCTATAGCGGGCTCCACCCGTCACTTATTAAGTCCAATGCATTCCTATATGAAAAGGTTTAAACATAACATAAACATTCGTATTAAAACTAGCCTACGAAATGTCAATAATTTCACCATAAACTATGAATGGTATAAAAATAGCACATCCATAGTCAAACATATCACAAAACCTTCAATACAATATAGAAGTTTTGTATCATAATAAATCAACTTCAAATAATCTTAAAATCCATCAAAGGATGTTGACATAGATGAAATCAAAATTCTTTTTAAAGAAATATCTCCTTTTATTTTGAAATCATTTAAGATCCATATAAAATAAAACATTTTCTTTGAAAATATTCTTATAAGCTTGTAAGGAAAGCTTTGAAGATTTTATAACGGCGTAAAATAACCGCACCCGCCGTATAAGTTAAAAAAACATTCTTACCTCAATTCTATCGAAAAGGTTAAAAAGGACCTTGTTTTGAAAATGACGGAAAGATTCCTTTATAAACCACTTATAAAAGTCAAAAAGGGTATAAATGACTTTAATTCATATTTTAGTAAATAGTAAAAATGTTTTGAAATACATTTTTAAGAAACATGGATGTGGATGATAAAGAGATCCCAGTAGATTATTACGTATAAACAACCTCGGATAATGAAGAGATTGTGAAATAACCCTTAACTTGTACTTTTCCTTTGTTGGGGTAGGTTAACCTCCTGTATAATGGTGAAATAATTGTTATTAAATTATAAAAGAATCATATACATTAATATGATATCATATATGATCTTTTAATATTGATTTGATAATAATATCTTAAAATTATCGTCGTTTCGGGTGTTAACTTACTCATTTTCTTTTATATGTTTTATTACATAAGCCATGTTTGTAAAGGATAAGTTGTATATTATTCAAATCCAGAATGGTATCAAGTCCTTAAACATCATTTTTAAATCATCAAATGATAATTATACTTGAATGTATACGATGGAAAATGAATCTCATCGCGTTCGTGGAGACGGTAGTCCGTACGTACGCACGAACGCTACTTCCATTTAATTTTTATTTTAAAAGAATCGAATACAAATGATACATAGGTATATTACTATTCCAGTATAATATAATATTTTATACATGTTACTTAAGTTCATTAACACCATCTTTTATACGTTCCATGTGTGGTATGAACGAGTCATATCATTTTAAGGGGGCGGTAGTCTGCACTTCCTCAAATGAAATTATCGTATGTATATACAACATGAAACGAATAATGGTATGAAATAAAATGGAATTACAGAAGCTTATATATAAAATATATATCATTAATATCATATTTAATTACAGTGCCATCATAATGGCCACCATGAGAGGCGGTAAGATGTATTTGAACAATCATCGTTTCGTGAGGCGTTAGTTTGCTATCCACAGAAACATTATGTTCATCATCCATTATATGGAGTTGTGTGTATGTGTAGTTTGAATCCATCTTATAACAACATCCTAGTATATTGAGGATACTGGTGTTGTTACAAAAGAAAGTAAATAAAAAGAGTTTGGGGGTTGGAGAAGCAAAATAAAGGAAAATAATTTAAGAGAAATCGTTACCCTTAATTTACGTAACTCACTTTGGTTGGAACCAAAGGACTTCTTGAAATGATTTCTGCCTAAGGGGAAGCTTCAAGGAGGAGGAGAGGGATGTGGGGAGATTAGTTGGGCAGAGTTTGAACGAGCCAAGTGGCTTGAGAGGTGTGAGGAATGAGTAGAAGTGGTCTCCTTTTATAAGGGAGAAGAGGGGCTCTTTAGGAAAGTGTGAAAGTATTACTTTCTAATATATTTGTATTCGGTTTATAATGGTCCAAAAATCATTGAGGTCGAAGATAAGATGACTCATATTCTAAATAACATCAACCAATAATAATTGGACAGGTTTTAGATAATATTTTAATCATTATAATCTTATTTATTTAAATGATTTATTAATGAGGTAAACATTGCATCATTATTGTGTCATTAATAATTTAACTTATTTGATGTCTAAAAATTATAAATAAAATATCATCATGTAGGAAATCGTTTTAGCTTTTTAATGAATATTTATAATCGAAAATCCAAAATGTATAACCCTATGTAAAAATTGTTCTTCTAAAAGATGTAAGCTTATGCCATTTTTATTTTTATTTTAACTTTATTAATATAAAGTGTCCCTACCACATACAAGTGGCTCCAAGGGGTCCCCAAATTAACCCAAGGATGCTCATGGTCGGGTATTTGTCCACCAATAAGTTTAGGACACGTTTTAGGGTAATTTTGTATTATTATAATATTATTTTTTAACCCTTATTTACCGGATTTACCCTTAACCATGGTAAATAAAATATTTACCACAGTAATTATTCAAAATGTCTAAAAATAAAAGATACCTATTTACACAATTTGGACATCCTGATTCCAAATATGGAATCCATTTTTCTAAATTCAAAACACAGAAGTGGCAGAAATTAATTTAAAATTAATTCCCGCTGTCAAAACAAAAAGCGTGTTTTTAAGAGATAATAACTATCAAAAGATTGACACTTGTTTATGTTCGGTTTAATTGTAAAATTATGTCCAATGACCAACATTATATTAAATGGTAAAAATATATTCTAAATATACTTTAAAACCACTCAAATTCACAATTTATCACTATTAATTATTTTGATTAAAAAAGTTGTTTTTAATTAAAATTTAGTAATTTTCACTATTCATCAAAATATGAAAGTTATCCGAAATGTACCAAAATTTCACCTTAGGCTAAATTCGATATTCCGAATCCAAAAATGAAGTCCATTTTCAAATATAAAATATATATAATTTCAAAACTTAGGTGTTACTATTCACAACGTCTAGTTTAATTAGTTGTGGTGTGTGTTAGAACTCGAGGTTGCGTACAACAGACGCTATCGCATTATTCGAAGGGAAACGTACCGTAGAAGCTTGGGGTGTTACATTCTCCCCTCCTTCAAATAATTGCGTCCTCGCAATTTCTAGGGTATTACCGCATAAAAATACTCGGGTGGTTCTTCATCATAAGTTCCTCGGGTTCCCACGTTGCCTCTTCCATCTTATGGTTTCTCCACAAAACTTTTACCAGACGTGTCGTCCGGTTTCTCAGTACTTGTTCTCTTGTATCAAGAATCTTGACGAGCTCTTCACAATAAGACAGATCGGGTTCCAGTTCTAATTCCTCATAGGTGAGTACATGCGTTGGGTCAGGCATGTATTTTCTCAACAAAGATACGTGGAACACATCGTGAACTTTGGAGAGACTTGGCGGCATTGCCAATCGGTAAGCTACATCCCCAATTCGTTCTAGAATTTCGAAAGGTCCGATGTACCTGGGACTCAATTTACCTTTCTTACCAAAACGTATGACTCCCTTCCACGGAGATACCTTCAGAAAAACATGATCACCGACTTGAAATTCCAAATCCTTCCTTCGATTATCGGCATAGCTCTTTTGCCTACTTTGAGCTGCTTTGATGTGATTTTGGATTACTTTCACCTTTTCCACCGTTTCCTCCACCAGTTCTGGGCCTACAAGTTTTCTTTCACCAACGTCATCCCAACAGGTTGGTGTACGACATCTCTTTCCATATAACGCTTCATATGGTGCCATCTGAATACTTGAATGGAAGCTATTGTTATAGGAAAATTCTACCAGAGGTAAATATTGATCCCACATACCTTGAAAGTCACGTGAGCAAGATCTCAGCATGTCTTCTAAGGTTTGAATAGTCCATTCTGATTGTCCGTCTGTCTGAGGGTGGTAAGCAGTGCTCAAATGAAGTTCAGTATCCAGGGATTTCTGAAGACTTTTCCAGAATCTTGAAGTAAAATGGGGATCACGATCAGAAACAATCGATAGGGGTACTCCATGAAGTCTCACAACATCATTAATATATAGTCTTGCTAGACGTTCCAGGGGTAGATCTTCTCTTATAGCAAGAAAATGTGTTGTCTTGGTAAGACGATCAACAATAACCCATATTGCATCGTTCCTTCTAGGAGTCTTTGGTAGCCCCATGACAAAGTCCATCGTAACATTGTCCCATTTCCACTCCGGTATGGGAAGAGGTTGCATGACTCCTCCAGGATGTTGTCTTCCAGCTTTCACTTGTTGACAAACCATACATCTTGACACAAAATCAGCAATCTCCCTCTTCATGTTGTCCCACAAAAAATGTTCCTTCAAATCTCTATACATTTTGGTGCTCCCATCGTGTATAGAGAAATTGGAACTATGAGCATCATCCAGCAATTCCCTTTTTAGATCAGGTATATTGGGAACACAAAGTCTCTTCCCGAATTTCAAAATTCCATCTTCATACACAAAGTCTCTCAATCTCCCATCATTCACAGCTTTAATCTTCTTTTGGAATTCTTCATCATCGGTCTGAGAACTCTTAATCCTTTCTAGTAAAGATGGTTTGGCAACCATTTGAAAAAGCATTGATGTTTCACCTTCCCTAGTTATTCCCATGTCCATCTTCACTAGATCCATGAAAATTGGATCCCTTTCAATTCTCATATTGTTCAAAACTCCATGGTCTTTTCTCCTCAAAGCATCTGCCACCTTGTTTGCCTTCCCTGGGTGGTAGTGTATCGTACAATCATAATCCTTGAGTAATTAAAGTCATCTCCTTTGCCTCATGTTGAGTTCTTTTTGTGAGAAAATATACTTCAAACTCTTGTGATCAGTATAAATCTCACATTTTTCACCATAGAGGTAGTGCCTCCATATCTTCAAAGCAAAGATCCCTGCTGCTAACTCGAGATCATGAGTAGGATAGTTTTGTTCATGAATTTTCAAATATCGTGACGCATAGGCAATAACTCTATCATTTTGCATAAGGACACAGCCAAGTCCTTTCTTCGATGCATCACTATAAATAACGAACCCATCATTCCCCGATGGTAGAGTCAATATAGGAGCATTGACTAATCTTCTCTTCAGTTCTTCGAAACATTATTCACACTCTTTTGTCCAAACAAATTTATCCCATTTACGTGTGAGCTTCGTTAATGGGTTAGCCAATCGGGCAAAATTCTCGACGAAACGTCGATAATAACCTGCCAAACCAATAAAACTACGTACCTCAGTTATACTCGTAGGTGCTGGCCATTCTTGGATTGCCTTGGTCTTAGAAGGATCAACAGAGATTCCATCTTTGGAGACAATATGGCCAAGAAAAGAAATCTCATGAAGCCAGAATTCACACTTTCTAAACTTCCCATATAATTCATTCCTCCTAAGAGTCTTCAAGATAATGCGCAAGTGATTTTCATGATCTTCGTAGGTTTTGGAGTATACCAAGATATCATCAATAAATACCACCACAAATTCATCGAGATACTCCTTGAAAACTCTATTCATCAGATCCATGAATACAGAGGGTGCATTAGTCAATCCAAACGGCATTACAGTAAACTCTTAATGCCCGTACCTGGTTCGAAATGCTGTCTTCGGAATGTATTCCTTCTTCACACACAACTGATGGTATCCAGATCGAAGGTCAATCTTTGAAAAGTATTGAGCTCTATGCAGTTGGTCAAATAAATCATCAATACGAGGTAGGGGATACTTGTTCTTTATCGTTATAGAATTGATCTCCCTGTAGTCGATACATAACCTCATAGATCCATCTTTCTTTTTAACAAAAAGAACAGGGGCTCCCCATGGAGAAACACTAGGGCGAATAAATCCCTTATTACTCAATTCCTCTAGTTGTTTCTTTAGTTCGACTAACTCTACAGTGGCCATTCTATAAGGGGTCTTCGATATAGGCCTTGATCCAGGAATCAAATCAATGGAAAACTCAACTTCTCGTTCTGGAGGATGTCCAGGTAAATCTTCCGGAAATACATCTACAAATTCTTTCACAACAGGTACATCCTCTATTTGAACATTCCTTTCCTCACCGACAGTTATTTCATTCTCTTCCTCCCCAATAATTGAATTAAGTTGAGCTACTGGGGGTGGATCTAAATAAGAATTAGGTGGTGACGATTCTGCTCTAAAAATAAGGTGCTTCTTATCATTATCATCAAGAATCGTAACCTCTTTCTTATTATAATAAATCTTCGCATCATAGTCCGAAATCCAGTCCATACCGAGGATTATATCAAACTCAATCATAGGTATGACGATGAGATCAGCAGATAAAGAAAATTTATGTGCTCTAATGGGGACTGATTCACAAAACTTTGTTGTAATGATACTTCCCTTAGGAGTTTTAACTGACAAGTCCCTTATTAAATCAAATTGGAAATATCTAATTTTCTTAGCAAACTGGGATGATATGAAACAATGCGATGATCCAGAATCAAATAATGCATTTGCTAAACTTGAGGAAACCATTAAATTACCTGCCACCACGTCTTTCGGAGCTTCTACCTCAGCAGTAGTGATAGCATAAGCCTGGCCTTGATCCCTTGGCCTTTTCTGAGGTAAGTTCTCCTGACGCTTAGGACATGCATTTGCATAATGCCCCATCTCCCTGCAATTGTAGCACTGAACGTTGGTAGCTTCCTTCTTCCCCTTGCAATCATGATCTTGGTGGCCTTTTTCACCACACTTGTAACAGACTCCCATTCCCTTCAAGCAAGTACCAGGATGTTTCTTCCCACATTTACCACAAGATCGATATTCAACCTTTCCATTCTTCCCCTTATTTCCATTCCCAGATTGATCAGCAGGTCTCTTCTTCTCTTGCTTTGCTTTAAAGTCATAAGACTTAGAGAATTCCTTTTCGGTCTTGATAGCACATGAGACAATGTCTTCGTACGATGAAAAGGATTGTGAGACTAATGATCGACGGAGAAATGGTTTTAACCCATCAAAGAAACGATCAATCTTACTTCTTGGGTTACGAATATAACCACCAGCGTACCTTGCTAACCTTGTAAAGTTAGCCTCATACTTTGTGACATTCTCATCCTCCTTTTGTCTCAGACTCAGAAATTGCCTTTCCATATCTGCTCGATGGTCGCGAGGGAAGTGTTTTTCTAAAAACAGATCTTTGAACTCCCTCCATTCCATATTTGATACTTCATCATCTTCCTTCATGTTCTGAATCAATGACCACCATTGATCAGCATCTCCAGTGAGGCGGTAAACTGCCATGATAACTTTTTCCCTTTCACTGCTCCCCAAAGCCTGAAATATTTTCTCTAGGGAAAATATCCATTTCTCAGCTACTAAGGTATTTGTATTCCCATTGAACGTTGGTGGTTGTTGCCTCATGAATCGATCTAACATTGATCCTCCACGCTGCGGATCAGGGTGCTCCATACGGGTAAGGTTATTATTCCTAACCTGAGTAAGTTGTCCCAGTATGGTGATTAGCTGATCAGCACCAGTTGCATCACCAGCCCCACTATAATTATCTTGAGCAGGAGGGAAATCCATACATGGAGTGCATGCATTGATACGGTTTCCATTTCTTCCACTAGGCGCCATTTCTAAACAATGGCATAAACTAGATCAGTTTATGAATCAAAATACATAATCCCATACTTATAAAACACTTAACATAAATTGAACTATTTATGGATATAATCCATAATCAAAAAAATGTTTTCTTTGAGGAAGTATATACTCATAAACCCTTCATAATGATTTGTAAAGATAGTGAGAGTTATCCTAAGCATATCCCCCGGGAGTGTCGTAACCAAGAGTGCAGCAAGGCCCGTTGTCGTGCACCAGTTCCCGTTCGAGTCTAGCTCAATGCGGTGTTTTCGGGTTTTACCCCTAGGTACATCTGTGCCAGAGCCGCCTCTACCTGCTCGTATCCAGACAGGGATGTATTGCTCGGAAAACTCACAAAATCTCTACAATACCAAAATTCTAGGAAGTTCTTATATACTAATCCTCAAATTTCATCTTAGGTCTACGTGCTCTAATCAGAGTTTATCTAAATCTAGCTTCCAAGGTTTGTACTAAACTTCCTCTGATACCAACTGTAACGCCCCGACCCCAGTTACCCAGAGTCGGTGCATTACTTCGTAACATTGGCATGATCACAAGAAAGATCAAATCTCGAAAGACCGATTGGTTTAGTAGCCTTGGAAACACTAGATATATTCATAAGTTTTACATTACATCATAAAATGAAAAACTACTACAACAACATAATGTTTCCACAGTCCACACTATAACCCCTCATAAAATCCCTGCAGGTCATTCATAACTTACTTCTTCACATCCTGGGAAAAATAAAACATAAAAAAAGGGGTGAGCTCAAATGCCCAGTAAGGATAACAATATAGCGGAAACTTTCATAAATAAGAATAAACATTTAAGGCAATGCATTACTAAAACAAAAGCCTTTTAAACTTGAACTTCAACATAGTATGGAAAAAGTAAAAATGAAATAATGCCATTTACTTATTCACATGGATATTCTACTAATCGAATAATCACATGCAAAAATCAATAACCACTTTCATAATGTTGGAATGCATAATGCCAGACTATCATAACCACATAGTCAAGGCCTCGTGCCAAGACTACAAATAAGATTTTGTCAAGGCCTTGTGCCAAGACACTAGTTTGTCTCATGAGACCTACCGATGCATCAAGGAGCTATAGCGGGCTCCACCCGTCACTTATTAAGTCCAATGCATTCCCATATGAAAAGGTTTAAACATAACATAAACATTCGTATTAAAACTAGCCTACGAAATGTCAATAATTTCACCATAAACTATGAATGGTATAAAAATAGAACATCCATAGTCAAACATATCACAAAACCTTCAATACAATATAGAAGTTTTGTATCATAATAAATCAACTTCAAATAATCTTAAAATCCATCAAAGGATGTTGACATAGATGAAATCAAAATTCTTTTTAAAGAAATATCTCCTTTTATTTTGAAATCATTTAAGATCCATATAAAATAAAACATTTTCTTTGAAAATATTCTTATAAGCTTGTAAGGAAAGCTTTGAAGATTTTATAACGGCATAAAATAACCGCACCCGCCGTATAAGTTAAAAAAACATTCTTACCTCAATTCTGTCGAAAAGGTTAAAAAGGACCTTGTTTTGAAAATGACGGAAAGATTCCTTTATAAACCACTTATAAAAGTCAAAAAGGGTATAAATGACTTTAACTCATATTTTAGTAAATAGTAAAAATGTTTTGAAATACATTTTTAAGAAACATGGATGTGGATGATAAAGAGATCCCAGTAGATTATTACGTATAAACAACCTCGGATAATGAAGAGATTGTGAAATAACCCTTACCTTGTACTTTTCCTTTGTTGGGGTAGGTTAACCTCCTGTATAATGGTGAAATAATTGTTATTAAATTATACAAGAATCATATACATTAATATGATATCATATATGATCTTTTAATATTGATTTGATAATAATATCTTAAAATTATCGTCGTTTCGGGTGTTAACTTACTCATTTTCTTTTATATGTTTTATTACATAAGCCATGTTTGTAAAGGATAAGTTGTATATTATTCAAATCCAGAATGGTATCAAGTTCTTAAACATCATTTTTAAATCATCAAATGATAATTATACTTGAATGGATACGATGGAAAATGAATCTCATCGCGTTCGTGGAGACGGTAGTCCGTACGTACGCACGAACGCTACTTCCATTTAATTTTTATTTTAAAAGAATCGAATACAAATGATACATAGGTATATTACTATTCCAGTATAATATAATATTTTATACATGTTACTTAAGTTCATTAACACCATCCTTTATACGTTCCATGTGTGGTATGAACGAGTCATATCATTTTAAGGGGGCGGTAGTCCGCACTTCCTCAAATGAAATTATCGTACGTATATACAACATGAAACGAATAATGGTATGAAATAAAATGGAATTACAGAAGCTTATATATAAAATATATATCATTAATATCATATTTAATTACAGTGCCATCATAATGGCCACCATGAGAGGCGGTAAGATGTATTTGAACAATCATCGTTTCGTGAGGCGTTAGTTTGCTATCCACAGAAACATTATGTTCATCATCCATTAGATGGAGTTTTGTGTATGTGTAGTTTGAATCCATCTTATAACAACATCCTAGTATATTTAGGATACTGGTGTTGTTACAAAAGAAAGTAAATAAAAAGAGTTTGGGGGTTGGAGAAGCAAAATAAAGGAAAATAATTTAAGAGAAATCGTTACCTTTAATTTAGGTAACTCACTTTGGTTGGAACCAAAGGACTTCTTGAAATGATTTCTGCCTAAGGGGAAGCTTCACGGAGGAGGAGAGGGATGTGGGGAGATTAGTTGGGCAGAGTTTGGACGAGCCAAGTGGCTTGAGAGGTGTGAGGAATGAGTAGAAGTGGTCTCCTTTTATAAGGGAGAAGAGGGGCTCTTTAGGAAAGTGTGAAAGTATTACTTTATAATATATTTGTATTCGGTTTATAATGGTCCAAAAATCATTGAGGTCGAAGATAAGATGACTCATATTCTAAATAACATCAACCAATAAGAATTGGACAGGTTTTAGATAATATTTTAATCATTATAATCTTATTTATTTAAATGATTTATTAATGAGGTAAACATTGCATCATTATTGTGTCATTAATAATTTAACTTATTTGATGTCTAAAAATTATAAATAAAATATCATCATGTAGTAAATCTGTTTAGCTTTCTAATGAATATTTATAATCGAAAATCCAACATGTATAACCCTATGTAAAAATTTTTCTTCTAAAAGATGTAAGCTTATGCCATTTTTATTTTTATTTTAACTTTATTAATATAAAGTGTCCCTACCACATACAAGTGTCTCCAAGGGGTCCCCAAATTTACCCAAGGATGCTCATGGTCGGGTATGTGTCCACCACTAAGGTTAGGACACGTTTTAGGGTAATTTTGTATTATTATAATATTATTTTTAACCCTTATTTACCGGATTTACCCTTAACCATGGTAAATAAAATATTTACCACAGTAATTATTCAAAATGTCTAAAAATAAAAGTTACCTATTTACACAATTTGGACATCCTGATTCCAAATATGGAATCCATTTTTCTAAATTCAAAACACAGAAGTGGCAGAAATTAATTTAAAATTAATTCCTGCTGTCAAAACAAAAAGCGTGTTTTTAAGAGATAATAACTATCAAAAGATTGACACTTGTTTATGTTCGGTTTAATTGTAAAATTATGTCCAATGACCAACATTATATTAAATGGTAAAAATATATTCTAAATATACTTTAAGACCACTCAAATTCACAATTTATCACTATTAATTATTTTGATTAAAAAAGTTGTTTTTAATTAAAATTTAGTAATTTTCACTATTCATCAAAATATGAAAGTTATCCGAAATGTACCAAAATTTCACCTTAGGCTAAATTCGATATTCCGATTCCAAAAATGAGGTCCATTTTCAAATATAAAATATATATAATTTCAAAAAGTAGGTGTTACTATTCACAACGTCTAGTTTAATTAGTTGTGGTGTGTGTTAGAACACGAGGTTGCGTACAACACACGCTATCGCATTATTCGAAGGGAAACGTATCGTAGAAGCTTGGGGTGTTACAATAATAGAGTCCCATGTTTGGAAATAATTCCCCCTAATAGGACGTGATGAGCCTAACCTCAAATATTATCGATCAATGTGAGACAATAGGCATCATTGGTGAGAAAAACTAATTTATTGCCCCTTTGGAATATAAGTCTATAATGATAGATCCAAATTCAATGTGTGAGATGTTACATATATCTAGTTCCATTAATAAAACTTTTTATTTCCAATCAATAAAAATATTAGTGAGCAGATAGAAATATTGTTCATCGAAACTCAAACCTTCACAATAAAATTCCCAATTACACTATTTCATGTGACACAATGATATAGGATAAACATAAAGTTTCATTGGTTGAAAAGAAGGTGAAATTATTTTTGATATGTTTATAATGATTTCCATTATCATGTGATTTATAATTCTAATTAATGATGATTTATGAGGATAATAATATTTTATTTTTTGTAACTGTATTGAACTATAAGGAATCATGTGAGTAATGAATGTTACAGAAAATGAAATGAATTTATTCATGACAAAACAATGAAGACTATAGTTTTTACGAGAATCCATACATCTATTCTCACCTAAATCACTCATGATATTAATGGTAAAATAAATCAGGATGAACATCAAAACCGGCAATTGAAGGAACAACTTGCCATTAAGACTTTTACATGGTAATTCCCACCTCCCATCAGTGGTTCTTCTAACCCAAAAATTGAAATGTAATGGGTCAATGAAATATAAATGTTATTTTCGATTATCTTATAATTATAACAAGAGAAAATAGTATCTACAATGTATCATTTGGGTAGTGAAAATAACCACTGGTGGAATTTTATCATGAATACAAGGAAAAAAATAAGAAATTAAATCCATGACATTGGATTAATATATAAATATATTTTTCAATATTTATTTTATGAAAAATCATCACAATAAAAGATATTTGTAATATATTGAACTAAAATATAAGGAATAATTATATATTGGTACACATGAGTAAAATTTCACTAGACATGCAATTTTCACAACATGTTTCACCATAGAAAATAACTGAATAAATGATTGATCGATTTTTAACATATGTCCAAGTCACCAAAATACATTTTCTATAATATGATATGATTTCTATAATGAAATAATCATATATTCCTTAAAAGTGAAAACATTTAGAAAATAAACTTGTTTTCTTAATGGTTTCAGGTACATAAATAGAAGAACATTTTTTCAAGACAGTAAAATAATAAAACCTGTAGGGAAGAGAAAATTAATCATTATTCATGATAGTAATATGGAAATAATAATAGAGGAAATAGTCTATTCGGGAAAGGTAAATCTTTTATGTGAATGTAATTAAGCACATGAATGTGGAATTGGGGGGTAGTTTTCAACCAACAAAATGACTAAAGAGAAACATCAATTGAATGCACCACCCACACTCCAATGCTTCAATTATAAATAGTAGAGGAAGTGTGCAGACAAATGTATGAAGCCAATTGTTAATGAATATTATATGTTTGACAAAACACATAAACAAAAGGAAAAAAGTAATTATAATGTGATCAATACTACTAATGTGGGTCTTAGTATTGAAAATGTGTATTCTGCATTAATTACCCCCATAAGATCAATAAACTCATTATTTGATTCTTCGTCAATAAACACTATTATATCTATACTGTTTTATAAGTTTATAAAATCACCATTGTAATGATTATATAACTAATTATAAATTAAAGTCATAAGTGTTATGATTATTTCACCCCATCGTAATAGATATTTTTCTTAATGTCATTCCAACAATTTTTATTATTCTCCATTTGGTAATATTTGGTATGATTCTTTAAAGGGATTATATTTATCTATATGAAGCCCAATAAAATGTTGAATAGGAGAAGTTGAATTAGACATATTTCATTATCCATTGATCCAATATTCTTTTTGTTATAAATATGAGATTATAATAGAAATTATTTCCATTATATGAGTCTTAATTCCTTTTCATAAGGAGAATTTTTGTCAACCAGTTTTCAGAAAAATAAAATGAGGGACATGTAAATTATGGGGATAACAGAAGAATTTTCCCTAGATAGTCGGATTGAAATCATATCTTTATTGTTGAATATCCTAGAAATAAATTTATTTATTTCAATTATTAAGTGATAATTAATAATTGATTGGGTGCACATTATTTAAAGGCATTAGAATATAAAACCAAGAGATGATAGAATCTATTTCACTTTAATAAATTTGACTCATTTAGTAGAATTAAATAATTGAAAATAAATAAATAGATAATTAATTATTAAAATACTATGTAATATATTGTAGAACAATATTAACTGAAACAAAATTAGTCAAATTATTTTGATTATATTAAAAAACTACATTAATTTTTCAATTTTCAATAAAAATATATTATTCTAAAAAAATATTTTTATTATATTTGTTCTATTTGAATGTTAATTTATATTATTTATTGTGGCAAAAAAATGGAAAATTATTATTTAAATATTTTGAAAAAATTACAATAAACCATTCATTAGTTACCAATTATTAATAAATTAATAGAAAATCTATTGATAACAAAATAATAAATTTTTTAAAAAACAATATTTAACGGTACCGTGTATTATTATATTAATAAATTAAATTAGGTATTATTTTTATATTACTTTTATCAATGTTATTTATAATATATTCAATAAAATAAGTTAAAAATAAACTAATGTGTTTTACTAGGAACGAAATGAGAATAAATTTTTTTCATGATTAAAAAATACATTTATTTTTTAGAATACTTATCATTTGTTTTGTTAATTGATATTAGGATAATTTACTAATAATTCATGTAATATTATTGTATTAATTAAACATTGTTTTTATATAATATTATAATAACTTTCAATAGAGTTTAATTGGGATTTTCCTAGAAAGAATAAAAATTTAATTGTGAAAAATCGTTTTTATGAATATCATTGCATTGATGAGATTATTACAATATAAAAAGGAGTTGAAAATATGTGAAATAGTTTCCTTAACCAAATTAATGTATAAATAATAGAATAAATTATTTAAAATTGTTATTTAAAATTTACAAGTTGATGGTTGTATTTTTGGAGCCTATTTTATATTTATTTGCAATAAAAAATCTATTTTTAAATTTTTGGGATTTAATGTCAATGTTCTTTGAATACAATTATTTTTTTCAATGTCATAATGTAAAACAACCATCATAATTTTATAAATATCCCAATTATTTCATAGTAATTAGTACATCTCAGTACTTTTATTCCAAAATAAGTTAAAAAATTTATTTGTACAAATAAAATACATTTTTTCAATTTTTTGGATTCTATGAATTTTCTTTCTTATATTTAAATTTATTTCTACTAGATTCATAATTTAACATAATTAAAATTGAGTCCATATATGAATTATCATATTCAAATTGATTATAAGTATAATTTTATTTAAAATTTTATGAATCATTATCACGATAAGAAGTTGTCACCAAGGATAAAAATAAATACGGTTAAAATGATAAAAATAGATGGATAAGGATTCCAGTTAATCTCATTATAAGAGTTTATTTAAAGAACCCACACAATATAATATAATTTTTTTTGTTTTAGTTCTACTATTCCATTATAGTATTTTTTTTGAAATGATTTATAATTTATTAGGGTTCCAAGTCCCTCACATATAAAATGAAACACGTTACTGTAGATTCTATATGCCATGAGACCCCTAAAGATCAACCAATATCATTCTAAATATCTTCCCATATATCCTCCACACATCATAGAGGTTCTGGACACACCTAAAGTCATATCCAACAAGGCATAAGTTAATAGCCAAAAAATGATACCCAAGGAAAAACTAATCTTAATCGAGCTCTATCATGATTATTTCTTCTTCCACCTCATTCAAATATTACATAATAATATTAAATTAATATCATTGGTTTATTTACTATTCGAAAATTTTGTTATGTTTATGTTAAAATTATTTTATACCACACCTCCATCCTAAGAGATATGAAAAAAAGGTATGAAAATCCTACTCAATTGTTACTCATAGGATCCCCATACCTAGTTGGCCACATGGAATCAAACAAAGCTCCCATAATACAAGAGGATCCCGACAAAAAATAAGTGCTTATGGTCTGTCCATGGGGACACTATTCCCTCATGTTTGAGTGGATCAAATCAGATACAATAATATGGTTGATAGTTGAAGCTTGGTAAATAAAAAAATTGGTAGTTGAAATAATGATAAAAACTAAAGTATTAAATAATAATCAAATTATGGGAACTAAATCATATACAGAATAATAATATCATTTCATATCTTTATAAACTGGGAAAGAGTTATATATGGAAAGAGAAAATATATACTATACTATAGTAAAAAATGAAAAAAAATTGTCCCAGAATCCCGATAATTATTCTAGTCATCATCTACAAAGAATTATATTAAAACAAAATCTAGAACATGTGTCCAAATAATGAAATAGCCAAAATTTTACATGATTATGTATATAATCTTACTGGTTCCCAATAATGGCCATTATTAGGGGATAGATAAATATTAGTAGGCCACCATAAATGGTGTCTATACAATTTAGTATGCGTATATAAACTATTAGTGTGAAAGTATATATATATATCAAAAAAATACAGTACATTAATATATGTACCACAATACATGCTTCAACGTATGCAAGTGTATAAAAGTGTAATAATTTAGTTAATTATGTTCCATTTTTTAATAAGATTTATCAGTACATTATATGATATAGACAATGTAATAGGATCCAATGCATAAAAAATTAATCCTATAATAATGTTAATAATGAAAGGGGATCCAATGTATTAACCATGAAATCCTAAACATATGGGATCGAGTTAACTCAGTAATAACATTAAGCCTGGAAAATGGGTATGAGTGTAATTGAAAGGGTAAATGCCCATGACATTAAACTATAAATAGTTTAAACCATTTCCATGGATCTCAACCAATGTAAAAAAAGATATGATTGGATAGGCTCAAAGAGGTGATTATATAGATCCACATGGCCGAATACATCAACCTAGATCCAATGAGTGTATCAAAGGAATCTAAATATAAAAAATATAGTGAAGGGATGATTCAATGTAATGTTGGGCATCCACTAGTAGACAAGGACCATGTTCCAAGGTGGGTATCTCCCTTGGAAACGTGAACCATGAATCATAATGGCATCAACTAAGTTATTAAGGAATCACTTGTCAATCCAAGTCTGTCTTAGGTCTGACTAAACTTATACTGACATAAAGGTTAATTTATAATAAGAACCTAATTTTTAATTCATTCATTAATTAATTCCATGTAATACTCATTCCTTTTTATAATTAAATTAGGTCATTCCATTGTATTTCATTTTAGGTGAGAATGAATGTTAGGTAATAAAACTAATTATTACATTAATTCAATGTTAAATTACTTTCCTCAATCCTTTACCTTTCATAATCATGACAAATCGGCCTCAACACATGCAACCATATTCAATTCAACTATAAATAAATAGTCAAAAATGTATCTACAAATATATATATTCCATTTTACATCAAAAAAATCATTATTTAATTGGAAAACATACCAATGATGGGTTAAGTGATAACCATACATTCTCTACATTAACAATTCAAAATTCATTTAATTTATCTAGGATTATAATTAGAATAGTCAAACCAGTAACTCAAACAGTTTATCAAATTATAAACATGGGTTACCAAGTCATAATTATGTAAACACCCTACTTGTGTTGCAAGGTATTGGGTTTTCAACCTCTAATAATTGGGTGAAAATATATAGAAATTTATGTCAAATACATGTAAAATGATTATAAGCCTAGAATAAGAGTTTACTGAGTAACAGATAAAGGAATCGTCATGTTTACAATAATCGTATTTTATAAAATGGAAATACCCGAGAGAACAGTCATATACCACATAAATCAAGCCTATAACACTATCCTTATATAGTATACTCCCTTAGTTTGGCCTGGATTACAAGAAAATAGAAAAATATTACAATTCCCTAAAAATGGGGCTTATGAACCTCTATCTAAATAGGGTCATCATGTTGAATAAAACTGTAAAAATTAGTGTAAGGGAAAAGGAACATACTGAGAGGAATCCCACACGATGATCGAATCTTGAATCAGCGTCTGGAAGGTGAAGCAATCAATAAAAATATCCCAGAGAGATTTTGGGAGTTCATCTATAGAATAGAAAGACATTTAGTGGATGTGTGAGGTAAGACTACATTTTTTGGATAAATGATCATTTTACCCAAAAAATATCATTTTCGCATGGTTTGGAAGCATAATTGACCAATCCATTCACAAATCACATGCCTCCAATTGCATAAGGGGGACTTTATATGGTTTCACTGGTCTGTTTTGACTAAATGTGTGCAAAATTTCATTCAAACTTATAGAAAATATTGTATATCTACATGCAAGGGCATTTAACTGTGACCACATGCTTTCCTAAAACCATACATCTTCTTAATGCCCTGTGTTAGGCCCTTGCATAGTTAGTAAATACATACGAACAAGATCTCATGGTTTATACTATCCATTTTTACCAATCCATTTCACAATTAGTCAGTGTTATAAGCTCCAATAAAGCCAGACACTCCACGAAAAAATAATTAACTCACTAGGGATCGATATTAGGTTCAAAATAATGAATTAGACAAGAAATTATAGGATCCACTCAAAATTGAAAAACATGGTTCTTACCATCTTCCCCCTTATGTAACTCATTCCTAATATCACGATCCATGGAAAATAAGACACTCTCTAAGAAAAAATCTATCCATTAAGCACATAAATCATCCTCCTGCTCCCATTTCTCATCCTATACATGGTTATGCTCCCATAACACCTGTAAAAACGTGGTATACTAGCTATAGAGAGCCTTCATTCTCTGCCTAATGATTCATATAAGATACTCTTCAATAGAAGCATCAACATCTAAATCATCCTATTGGGGAACAATTTTTATTGGAAAATGCATCATGAATGTAGTAATGTTGTGATAAGTGGAAGAAATCATGAATTTCATGGTACCTGTAAGGTAATTTCAACTGATAGGATATCAACCAGACTCTATCCATAATCTCAAAAGGCCCAACATAATTAGGAAAAAACATCCCAGAACATTGTATTCATATAATTCCATGTTGTCATGACACCCATATGAAAACATGATATAAAAAATCATACACTAGCTGTCATAAATGGTGATGAACATAATATTTCCATCTAGAGTCATTAGTAGACATAAACTATCTGATAATATGAACCTACAAAAAAATTCTCCAAAATGAGATGTGGAACCAATAACACCGCCTCTCCTACCTCAAACTAGTATTTCGTTTAATGGAATTTCAAACCATACATGACCTCATATTGATCCAACCGAATTGTCACCTAAAATAAATTATGATATGAGAACTCTATGAGTGTCAAATTCATCTCCTAATAACCTATTAAATCAATGATTCATTCCAAAATTAGGTCCTCTAAAATCATTATCATCCATTCTAACTAGCCATAAGTCTATGTGAGAATCACCACGCACAGAAGTAACTCTCTACCCATAGCTCTCTCTAACCCCTTCTACAACCACAATGTGTAATTAGTTTCTCTATGTGAAATGATAGTCTGAAGGACCCCATGTGTCCATATGTTCTCCTGAACCAAAATTATTCCCATCACTTCTATTGAGATTGTCTCTTAGATATGAATGAATTCGATTAAATTCATTAATTGATCCTTGAATAAACAAATTTCATCTCTACCTCGAGGTGGCCTTGGCGAGACAACTAAAATATTCCATTGAAATAATTTCCTATCTTGTTTTAAATAGTCAATGATGTTGTGAAAATCCATTAGGTCTAATTTGGTCAACCTCCTCCTACTGACAGGTGGAACACCTTATAATTAAACTAGCTATATGACATTTTATCCATGAAAATGATAACTATAATAGAATATCTTGATACACCATGGAGATTCGAAGACAAACATCCCACTATAAATCATGGAAAAATATCATTATTTACTCTCTCATAACCATATGAACACCAGATATTCTAATGTATATGTATGATGTCTTCTCCTTCAATTGACCAATTCATAGGTAGATCCTCATTATATTTACTCCCTCAGAAAACAAAGTATTGGGGGTCTAAATATTGTATACACATTTACCTATCAAGGAAGGAATTAGTAACTACCAAGGCTAAAAGATAACACTACTAATTAATCATTGGTAACTCCAAAGGAAACTCATAAAACATTTCCATAAATTTCCATTCATCATTGGCTTCCTGTATGGATTGTAATTTTTTTCCTGACTCAGTTCCTCCGCTTTTGTATTGTACTCTTTGGGCATATATGGAAGCTCAAAATTAAATAAATAATGATATTAAACACATATCTAGTGTCTTATAGTCAATTCAAAATTTGAAAATATATATTTGAGCCACTTATGATATATATACACCAAAAATTACTAACCCATCAAATAGTTTCTCCTACAATTTATGAAGTGGATAACTATTTCAAGATCAAGGTCTTCTGTTTGGGTCATATCACTCACAAGGCCTCAAAAACCCTGATTTTTAGACAAATGATATATCCTTATATATTATTATGACTCCCTATCCAATTCCCAATGGATCACTAAAAAATATATAGCCTCTATCAGTTTCTAGAAGAATCAACATCGATGAAAAATGAATCTTTCTTTTTTTCCTATCATATGGTTTTCTCACACACTTTTGTTAATATTCATAGCATTCATTTTATGAACAGTAAGAGGAGTATAAATGTATTAGAATTATTTTATGAAATGAATATAAAATCAAGATACCCCCAATAAACTATGTATACTAAACACATTATCATGATTATCCATAGATACCATAAAACTCACCTTATCTGGTTTGAAAAACACCACTAATTTTGAGATAAAATTACCCAAAAACGAACTTGTTTAACCAGTAATAGGTACATTGAAATACTTGAATACAAAAAGTTATATATTATTTTATTAATAACTAAACTAAGATGTTAATAATTATTTATATGAGTATGAGAATAAACTAATATTTCACCCTCAAAAACCACAACCTAATAATCCATATAGTGGTTGAAAACCTTATTCATAAAATATAAAAAAATGTTCCCTCATATAACTGAAAAACACAAAAATATCACCATATAGACCATATTAACTATTTAAATTAATACGTGGTATATCATAAGGATTTTAATTTTACCATATCACAGCATGGTCTTCGATTGATCACCATGAATACACTGACCCCTCCAAGAGAGTAAATGCGATCATATATTCAATGTAGGGGATCATAGTTTTTTACATTAGTTTATTTTATCCATCATTAATCTATGTATAAAACAAGTCTACCATCCACCATTATAGAGATAAGAATGGGTGAGGCCCAACAATAATTATTGGGTTTTATAAAGACATTACACCACAATTCTTCCAACTATCTCTTAAGCCACTTCATCTTAGTTGGCACTTTCCAATATGGAGGAATTCACACAAGATATTCTCCTGAGTCATGTAAAGTAGAAAAATCTCCCTCTATCTTAGGAGGTAATATATAGTAATTATTTGGAAAACAACCCTGAAATTACCATACATTGGAGGAAAGTATATCATATGTATTAATTGATCTTCCAACAATGGTATATCAATCTAGGCGGTCACTCCACCTAGACCATGATGTTCTATTCTAGATCTACTAGCATGGACATCCAACTCACCCTTGTGGATATAAATATTTCCCTGTGGTGATGTAAATGACCCCCTATAATGATATCATTCTATATAGTCTTGATATGGAACTAACCACTCTATATCGAGACTGAACTAGAAGCATTTCATCTTTAGTATGAAGATGTTCCATATAAATTGGAAATATCTTACCTTATGGGGAATTTAATTTATTGTAATCTTTTATCTGACCACCCTCCTTACATTTTTACCGATTTCATCACCCCATATAAGTATGGAATTTATATCCCAATTCCTTCCATAATAGATTAGGAGATAAATGTGTGTGAAAAAACCTATATCAATTAAAGCAGTTATAATCGTAGAGGATACTATAATAGTATATTGCATGGTAGATATTCCATCCCTTTGATCCTCAGAAATCAGATGTAATGCATGAAACTTACCTGATCCATGACCTTGTGCTAAAGCTAGAATACCTTGGGCAGATCCTCCCAATTGACGATGATAATCAGATGTTTGGAAACCATGACCACAGACACCTTCTTGGACTATTCTATCGATGCTACTATAACACCCTTCTTGATGTGGCGAAACTCTGAATGAGGAGTTGATGTGGATCATATTCAACTCGAATTAATGGAACGACGAGATATAATCTCTTGTGATGACCCATATAGCCGTAGGAAAGGCACTAAAGAAGGCCTATAACACACTAAGTGTTTAGAATATAATATAATCCATGTTGATAAAATATAATAGAGATTCCATTAAGGTTACTATAGACTCCACTACTCTGACAATAAACCTCAAGGCATTACTTACTACTACTGGAAGAACCACATCCCTTCCGTGACATTGATCGTTTATAAACAATACTATCAGATTCTATCATATTTCACTCCATGATAATATATTAATTACAGATAACAAAAAAATGTTTGTCAGAAAAATAAATTCACCTATGCGAATACGTAATACCTAATCTCATCCATAGATTTTCATGCTCTTGATAGTTTATCATCTCCTAGAGAGAGTGAAATCATTTTAACTTAGTAAAACATGTTGAATATTCCATGATAGAAATAGATCCCTTATCTAGGGGCATTAACTCTTGGGCTTGGAAATCTATTAGTTTATTTGGAAAAAATCAATCATAGAAGGCTATCAAAAATTCTTCCTAGACAATGATCTGATAACGACCAGCCTGAGTATTCACATCCCACCACCATTTGGTGGAATCATGAATCGTATAAGGGGAAATCATGAACCTCCCCTCTAGAGGAACCTCTAGATTCTCAAAGATATATAGTGTGTCTTCTATCCATGACTCAGTAGCCTGTGGATTTCCATCCCTCAAAATGATGGTATAAGTATTCTACTAGAACTATGAAGTCAAATTAGCTATAGTATGTGTAGACCATGAATCTCCATGTATGAATTACATATTTCGTAGGAAACCCTCTAGAAAATAAGTGTTATTTCCCAGAACTCTTATAGTAGTTGGTTCCCCATGTGGAACTATTGGACAAAAGAGTGCTGGATCAAGGCCCACCAACTCAAGAGTGTGGTTGTTTCCACTCTCTTAGAGAATGGATAGAGGACGTTGTGGTGTCATAACTATACTAATTTTAAAAAGATCACTCAAAAAAGGAGTTGTAAATAGATATAATTTTTAGATTAAGTAGATCATTGGAAGAAGATATCACTACCCATGATAAAATCACATCTACTCTATTATAACTCTAATGTATTGATATGTTTTCATGTTTAATTTATAAGGGTTATAGTGGGTGAATTTCCAATTTCACTAAACCTATTAAATTATTGAAAATGGTATAATTTTTATAAGTCAAAAATTATATTTAAATGATTCATTTTCGCATTGGAATGCATCATGGTTTGATTAAATGTTTCCTCATTCCAAGATAATAAAAACATATTTACATATTAACTGAAGGCAATGACCATTTAATTTTAATCATTCCCCATCAAAATTTTGTTTAGGAATGTGATATATGATGTATCAACTTTATTAACTACCCATACCAATTTTTGAGGGACCACACCCCTCATGAATTGGTACTTTAAATTACTCAATCATAGACAAATATTAGCTTGTGTAACCACATGTACAAATATAGCATGCGTAGAAACTAGTTATTTAATATTACACTATCAACCTATATATGAAAAAACATTTTAGACATATGATGATACTTTAAATAAAAAATACCCTACCATGTTGATTATTTTAGTAGAACAGTCATATATAATAACCATGGTTCACTCAATAATCACATGAAATACAAGGAAATATTGAAATGAAATTCACCGATATTTAATGACATATTAATGGTGTGTGATTTATAGTTCCTATAATAATGAATGTAAAAATACTATTCCCCACATATGTTCATGGTAATTATCCATAAATAAAATAAAAATAACACTAAAAATTTTAATCACCAATAATTAAAAGTATATCAACTACAATAAGAGAAATATAGAACAATAAATTCATATTCCCTTGAATAAAGTTATTTACCATGGAAATTGGTAAGGTACAACTAATTACAACTTATAAAAATTTTTTATGGAATTTTACATATACAATCCATATTCCAAAGTTATAAGAAAATTGAATGAAAATATTTGTTATACCACTTCGGGACATCCCGAACCAGATACCCCCAAAGGATTCCTGATCCCGGTTGGCCACATGGCATCAAACGTTCCTTCCAACATAGTAGAGTTTTTCAAACAACACCGAAGGCCTAGGGTATGTCGAGGGGGAGAATAGGACCTCATGTAAAAATTTAGAATGATAGATATAATAACATTATCAATATCAAAATCCTGAAAATTAAACATGAAATTAGAATTGGAAATAATGATAGAAATACAAACACTAAATATAAATTTAAAGTAAGAAACTAAATCATATGCAGAATGATACTGTCATTTCATGCCTATAAATATTTGAAAACAAGTTTACATGAATGAATAAAATACATACTATAAAAAAGAACAGAAAAAAACTATTCAAGAATCCCAAGCACCACCCCTGTCATCTAGTACCAAAATATATCCTGATGTAAGAAATAAAAATTAGGTGTCCATATAAATATGATTCTGCTTATCATCACCTAAATGCATATAATATTCCCTAGTACAAATTAATTATAGGATAGGTTATGAGAAAAATATCAGTAGTCTACAACAAATGGTGTCTGTAATGTCCAGTCTATGAATATTACAGTGTTCTAGTATTTATATAAATATAAAGATATTGAAGTAATTTAATTACCCTATTACATACATCAAATATAGTTGGTGTTTGGATATTTAAGAATTTAATAAATTATGATACATCTTATAATAAGTATCATTCATACTATCTATGATACAAAAAGTATATGGGGATCCATGTGGTAAATGAGGAATATTATAATAATGTTAACAATAAAAGAGGATCCAAGATATTAGCAAAGAATCAATGACCGCAAGGAACAATCCAACTTAGTAAAAAAAATTAGGATAAGTGGTTTTAGCTTTATATTAGGTTCAATTACAATATAAATCCACTGTAAATTTTTCTTTTATGTCCAAGGATCTTGCCTAATATAATAAGGGGAAAGAATGACTAGGACTAATGAGGTGAATCCATGGTTCCACATCTCGGAAGATATCAATTAGGATCCCAGGATTGTATATAAAGAAAACCTAATAATTGGAGGGCTGTGAAAGGGTCTAGTGGCATCATTCATGGCATCGAATAGTAGACAATGGCCATAATACAAGGAGTGTTTCTTTGTAACTTCCCTGGCCTCGGTGCCACTCAACAGGTGCCCCGAACCCGGTTGGTCACATGAACTCAAGCGCATTTCCCCAAATTCCAGAGGCTGCCGACTAGCAGTGAGAGCCCAGGTCTAATAGTGGGGAAACTATGCCCTCATTTGTCAAAGTGTAGCGCTGTGTAATTAATAAATAAAACTTAAAACAACAGTGGAAGCAAATAACCATACATATTTAAAATAATAAAATCCAGTAAAAGATAACCAATAGTTTTATAGATAATGATGCAACATGTCTCTGGTTCTAAGAAAACAGCCAGAACAAGTTACACAATAATACAGTACAGTACAATACAAAGTACAGCAAAACAAAACAAATCACCATGTAGCATCGCAACCATAAGCCCGGTCCCATGCTCCCCTACTACTTAGAAGCAACAATGTACCTATATAAAGACCCTTGGCCTTATCCACACCTGCAGAAATGTAATCTGTTTGGGCCAAAAACGTGACCCAAACTGGGTGTGAGAAATAAATCCAATTAGGCACCCACCAAAGGCATGTGCTCAACTGTGTGGAAACATGCAACAACAATGTGAAAAATGAAATGCAATAAACTAATCAGTACTCAAAAGTAAATAGATTTACTAGTTATATTGCCGTTTTAATAATCATTTAATCGTTAATTATACGAAAACCACCACATTGAATTTCTATGTAAACAGTTAGTGTTGCCAAACACGGAAACCCATACCCTCAGGTAATTAGAAACGCAACCCGCAGGTAATTTACCACAGGCATAACATATATTTTCTTCAGGCATACAAAGTGTCTCCCTCAGGCACATAGTCTATTTCCCATGGGCATGGAAGAATATGCCCTCATGCTAAAAGATGCACTGCCCTCAAGCTATGTAAAACACTGCCCTCAGGCTAAACAAGTAATCGGGACATGCCCGACATGTAAACAAGCAGTACACATGAAATTCCTCTCAAGGAAATTCTATATTCATTATTATAAAGGCATTCCCTTGGGTCACCTAGACAAACGTCTAAACAGAGGAACGCACCCCCCGGGGTGGTCCTGGATCCAAGCAGTGATCCCAAACAACAATTTATTTTCACATTTAATTATCTTTACAATTTAAGGTATTTAAAACAGCCAAGGCCTCATCCACATGTCACCCCAACATGGGTTCGTGGAACAATGATTCACACAAACACACAATAGTTGGAAATTAAAAACCAAGACTGCTTGCTTTAACACCCCTGAACAGTATACAGGAACGATGATCCTAGAATCGTCCAAGAATGACGTAGATCTGAGGTGAAATAAATCCCTGTTAAAACTCAAATAACTTCCCATATAGGACGAATTGGAAAAAAACAGCTTAAGGATAGTGGAGAGCTTACCAGTGCGGTTCCAACGAGATCATCATAGGCAAAAATGGATTCCTGACGCTCGATCTGGAGACCCTCAAAGGTCTGGCCTCCTCTCCCGACTCCTTCCTATGATTCTAATCCAATCATGTGAACATGGTTGTATACTGCCCATTTTAAGCGAAACAAACGAACTACACGTCATGTACTATTGGGTACATGGCATGTAGTTTTTATTTTTTAACTGTTCCTTTGGCAGTTTCTCCCCAGCATCGCACTGTTCATCTGTCGACATTAGTACATGACATGTGAAACCTGAGCACATAGACTGTACTATCGCTCAGTTGGTAGCTACTTCCACCACCTTACTATTATCCTGCCGACTAACTACACGACGTGTAAATACCCAATACAAGGCGTGTAGTCGGTTTTTACACCTTTCCTCATTGACATGGCTACACACCCTACGTACTCATACCACATTTCCAAAATTACATAGAGTGTGGAAAAGTACATAGCGTGTAGTCCCAAAATTTGGTATTTTCCCCCATTTTCATTATTTTCTCAAAAACACATAAGGAAAATAGAAAAGAATAAGCTTTTACCTCCAAAATAAGATCTCGGTTCTTAAAAACATCTCCCCTTAAAGAAATTCATCCCCAAATTTCCCATCCAAGGGTGGCGAAGATAAATCTCGGAACAACTCTGGCCACTAAGACCGTACATCAGTCTCCCACTCCTAGGATTTATCCTGCACTCGGCCATGCTGACTGAGCACCCGTACGAGAGGAACTGACCGACCTCATAGAACCCTCATGATACTATCAAAGATACTTATCAGATGCTCCTCAAAGGACGTATCTACTTTAATCTCATCCTCCTCAGGCTGAAAGACATGAGATGGGTCTGAATGATAACAGCGCAATTGAGATACATGGAAGACATCGTGCATGGATCGATACCTCTATGGTAACTGCAACTGATAGGAAACTATCCCAACTCTCTCCAGAATCTCAAATGGCCCCACATAACTCGGTAAAAGTTTAACCTATCTCCTGATCTTTCTCTGTCCCAACCTTGGCGAAACATGCAAGAAATCCTGATCCCCAACCATGAACTCCAAAGGGCGTCTGCAATGATCAGTATATGATTTCTGTCGAGACTGTGTGGTATCCATCCACTTCATAATCAACTAGACCAGCTTAAGAGTCTCATGCATGATACGTGGTCCTAGTAAAGCTGTCTCACTTGCCTCTAACCGGAACAAGGGTGATCAGCTTGGCCTACCATATAAAGCCATGAAAGGTGCATCTCAATAGTTGCCTGAAAACTGTTATTATAGGAAAACTCAACCAGGGATATGTGTTTCTCCCAAGAGCCACCAAAGTCTAGGATGCATGCACGCAACATGTCCTCAAGCACCTGTGTCATACGCTCTGACTGGCCATCGGTCTGAGGGTGGTAAGATGTACTCAGTAGAACCTTTGTACCAAGTTCCCTCTGAAAGACTCTACCAGAAATGATACGTAAAGCATGCGTCCCTATCTAAAATGATAGAATGAGGGACCCCATGAAGACGTATGATCTCTCGGATATACAACTTCCCAATCTCATCAACACCCAAGGTCTCCTTGATCGGAAAAAATTGAGCTACCTTTGTGATTTTGTCCACAACAACCCACACAGCATCATTGCCTCGAGGTGACCTCGGCAATCCAGTCACGAAATCCATCATGACACCATCCCATTTCCACTCTGGGATGGGTAAATGCTGTAACAGTCCATATGGACTCTGATGCTCCACCTTCACCTACTGACAGGTGGAAAAACCTCATAAAAAAACCAACTACATCCCTATTCATACCCGACCACTAGTACTAACGTCTTTAGTCACGGTCCCTCTTGGTAACTCTAGGATGAACTGCCTATGATGAAACATGAAACTCCTGCATCAGCTCCTCGCGTATATCCCATGGAACCCATAATAATTCAAGGAAATGCTGAATTTCATCATCTCCTATCGTCCAACCAGGAGAAGGATCCTCACTTGCCACCGACTCCCGTAGAACTAGACCTTCCGAATCTGATAGCTGTCTCATCTTCACTCTATCCAGGAGGGTAGAAGTCACAGATATGGAATAAAAATAGGTCTTCCCCTGACTATCATGCACCTCTAGATGAATCTCAGTGAACAAAGCCAAAAGCTTCCACTCATCATTGGCCTCCTCCACTACTTGTATCTGAGTCTTCCTGCTCAGTGCATCAGTTACTACATTAACTTTACTAGGTGTATATGCAAGCTCAAAGTCGACAGACTGAAGGTATTCGATCCACCTTCGCTGTATCAGGTTCATGTCACGCTGAGTGAAGATGTACTTGAGAATTTTTTGGTCTGTGAAAACCACAATATTCTCTCCCATGCGATAAAGTCTCCAAAAGTGCAATGCATGAACAAATGTAGCCAACTCGAGGTCATGTATTGGGTAATTCCTATGATGTGGCCTCAACTTCTGAGAACCGTAGGCAATAACTCGATTTCCCAACATCAACACTTCTCCTAGATAAATACCTGATGCATCAATGTAAACTGTATATCTCTTCCCTTGATCTAGAAGTATCAGGACTGGTGCAGGTGTCATCCTTCCTTTCAGGTCCTAAAAGGCTATCTCGCAAGCTTCTGACCAATCAAACATCACACCCTTCTTAGTCAGACCCATCAACGGCACTGCTATGCGGGAGAAGTCCTAGATGAAGAATCTATAGTAACTATCCTACCCTAAGAAACTCTGTATCTCAGACACGTTCATAGGATGCTCCCAGGAAGCTACTACTCTCACCTTATCTGGTTCCATGACAACTCCTACCTCTGAGATGATATGACCCAAGAATTGAACTGGGTCCATCCAAAAGTGCCACTTTGAGAGCTTAGAATATAGATGATTATCTCTCTGTGTACTCAATAAGATCGCAAAATTGGTGGCATGGTCATGTCAAGAGTGAGAGTGCACCATGATTTCGTCCATGAATACTACCACAAAAGAATCCAGATAAGGATGGAACACACGATTCATCAGATCCATGATAACTATTGGTATGTTCATGAGTCCAAACGGTATAACCAAGAACTATTGTAGACCATATATTCTCTGAAATGCTGTAAGTGGTATGTCCGATGGTATCATGAACAACTGATGATATCCTGATCTCAGGTAAATCTTAGAGAACACTCATTCTCCACGAATATGATCAAAAAGATCATCAATCCTCGGTAAGGGATATCAGTTCCTGACCGTCAACTGGTTCAACTTCTAATAATCCTCAAGTGTCTGATGGTACCATCCTCCTTCTTCGCAAAGAGGACCGGTGAACCCTAAAGAGAAGTACTAGGTCGAATGAAACACTTTTTCTATAAATCCACTAACTACCTCTTATGCTCCTGAAACTCATGTGTGGCCATCCTATAAGGAGGAATGGACAATAGTGCTGCTCCTGGCACAACTAATCATGTTGGAATTAAAAATGTATTCATATAATGTAAATAAACTATTTAATATAAAATGGAAAAAATTATTTTATTTTCATTTTATGAATTCCATTGTATCTTGAATGTTTTTTAGAACTGTTTAATCGATTCCTCGATACCTTGAAGTAGTGAAATCTATAAAAACACATTGTGGATCAATAATTTTAACCCAAGATTATGAATATTCTCATGTAAATGTTTGTTAGTATATTATTATATAAATTCATGTAATAATTCCCCTAGTGGAATTCAAAAAAATATAGGGGATTTATTGTATGTTATTATATTGAGCACACATCAACTTCCTAGAAAAGAAAATATCCTTTCAAATTCTAAACCACCCAATAATCCTATAAAAATAATAGGTTTATGATGAACCTCATTGTGAGAATCCAATAATAGTGTGGGTGCCAATACCATATGAATAAGAATATACTTCAAAAAAATTTATTCAAAGGATTGTATCAGCCTAGAGGAAATGGACATTTTTATAGAATACCAAAATGTATTTATCAAAGAGTTTCTTTGACTCTCCATGATTGATAGGTAGATATCCCAAAAGAAATTTCACACATTGCCACTAAAATCTACAATTTTCCCTTTTGGATGACCCCGATTATTTTCAATGAGATAAAAAGGAATCGTGATGAGCATTTGGAGAAATATTTCATACTCCCTAGTTCATCACCCTGTGGTGCTCAAGTGCCCTTTATTTGGATGAAAGATGGATCAATATGACCGTTATTCAATTATCTGGAGATAATAAATATTTCCATTAAGAACTTGTATCCTCTTAGAATTATTTATTTCTGGTTTAATAATATAAAATTAAATAAGTAATTCAAAATTTTGGATCATAATTTTTTGATAGTATCAACAGAACGTGAAGGTGCAAGATATTTAGAGGGCCAATTTTCGTACAACATATGGGAACTTCGAGTTCATAGTAAATATTTTTAGACATATTGTTTTTCCATAAATATTAATCGATTGGATGAATATAGTCCATAGAGACATTTTAGACAAATTTTTGGTTTTCTTTATCTATTATATTCTCATTTACTCAAACTTAATGAATGAATATGAAGAGAGTATACAGATTGTGATGTATTTACTATTGAAGGGTGAAATTTATTCTATGTTCAAAAATTGACACTTTTGGATAAAATAATTCACATTCTTGGGTCAGAAGAGCACACAATAGGTTGTTTATATAGACCTTCAAAAATGGAAATTGAGGAATTGACCATAACTATTAGGATCACAAAAATAAATAGTTTATTTTTCTTAGTTTACTTTAAATATTTTGTAAGGAATCTCATACAATATTCTATCTCACTAACAATGTTAATGTGGAATGGGTTATAGAATGTCTAGATATATGAAGGAAGAAATATTATTGGGGAGATCAAGAAGAGTAAAATCATTATGCATTTATGCAAACTACAAACAATTGGAGAATGTATTTTGATATATAGTCATGATTCAAATAAAGATGTGGGGTGTGTACTCATGATGAATGCTAAAGTGAGAGGTTATACCCCACAACATTTGGAGATCCATGAGAATAAATACGCTATGAATTATCTTGACATATTAACTTTGATCATGACCTTGATGATTTGACATCACTATATTTATGGCGTGAAGTGTGACATATATACCTATCATAGGTGCCTAAAGTATATATTCACATTGAAGGAGCTCAACATGCATAAAAAATGATAGTTAGAGATAATACTAAATGAATATTTCTCTATAAAAACCCGTTAAATAACGATTAACATACTAGTTGGATGTCTTAATAAAAATGAATACAGTACATTATCCCTGATATCCATTTAGAATGAGCCAATGTTCATTGAAATGAAAAGTATGAATCATGAAATCATAATGGTACAGAATAATTCCTACCATTTTATAATGATTAAACAACCATATATCAAATTTAATATCAAGGAGGTATATATGGATAATTATGAGCTACAAAATATTGTGACAATAGTAATGAAATGAAAGCTATATGAGTTCCATCTCGATGTTGATGCATTCATTCAGTTAGGAAAATGCCTTTGTGTGCCTATATCTCCAGAGATAAATGAGCTATTGGATAATTCACATAGCCCATATTTCTCCATCCATCCTATAAGTACCATGATGTACTATGATCTTCGAGAACACTTTTGGTCACACAACATTAATATAGACATTATTGATTATATCTTATGGTGTATGGTATGTCTCCAAATTAAATCATAGTGAAATAATTTCCAATGGGATGATGCAAAAATTGCCTATATTCACATAGAAATGGGATACTATCACTATATACATATTCACTTGTCTCTCATAGAAATAAGAAGAAAATAATGCTATATGGGATGGGATGGATCGAATCACAAATACTACCCACTTCATTTCAAATGAATAATATTTATCCCTAGAAAAAAATCCCATGTTATATATAAGGTAAGTGGTACGGTAATTGAGATTCCATTTTTTATCATCTTTGATCATGATACAAGGTTCACATCTAAATTTTTTAGAAATTTCTTACATGATTTCTGTACTGAAATAAATTTTAGGATGTCCAATCAACCGCAAAATGATGGGAAATTTTTAAGAACTACGTAGACACTCATGGAAATGTTGTGAACCTACTCTAGGAAATTCATTGGTGGATTTGATCAATATCTCTAATTAGTTAATTTCACATATAATAATAGCTTCAACTCGAGTATTCTAGTGGCCCCATATTAATCATTGTATGAGAAGTAATGCAGAAATCCAACATGTAGGGATGAAGTTGGAAAATGAAAGGTACTTACAACTAATATATTATTACGTTAATAATTTATGAAACCAACTATAATTAAATAATACTACAACTATGAAAAAATATAAAATAGACTACCTAAAATGGAAAAATATGGATCGCCATAGTCTTCAAGAATCATCACCCCTGTTTCCAACACTATATAAATGAAACAAAATATTAGTAAACTAGTCAACATATTAGAAAATAAAAATATATATCCTTGAAAGAAATTGAGGTGAATATTGAGTGAAAGAATGGAGTTGTTTAGATAGGACGCAATGTGATAATTGTAATAGTAAAATGATGACTGGAAATAGCAACCAGATCATTGGTAATACTATCATGACCATTTGGAATTGTGAAATAACTATTTGAATAGTAATTTTACATTAAAGATATAAATTATGATAAAAATACTATTAATATTTATTTATATAAATATAAATATTATAATTCAAAAAAATAAATATTATGATTAAGAAACCTGATGAGAAAATGTCCCTTTTTAATAATCACTATTTTAATAAATTTTATAATGGTTATAATAATATATAAAAAATTAAATTTATGTATTCTAGAAATTTATTTTTATAAAATGAATATAATTTTTTAAATCAGAATGTTAAAATTTTCTATGGGTTATTTTTTGTTATTTTTATAAAATACATCAATTTTAGAGTGAATAGTAAAAATAAAATTTTTTACATACCCTATGAATTTTAAATTAACTAACAAGTCTAGCCAGAAGATAATACTCTAAATATTTAATGAATAAAAGAAAATGGTATAGAGGATATGGGAGGGTTCAAACAAAAAAATATTCCATCATCCATTAGACAGAACATTACATATCATAATAATAAATTCCATTCCCATAATCATGGTCATCAGTATATTCTCATTTAGAGTAGGACTTATGTGGATTGTGGATGTTATTAATAACATAATTTAACTTGCATGAAGGCTTAAAAGGTTGTGTGGACATAGTGAGAGGTGTGTTAAAAATGTTCTTCCTTGGTTGTATCTTCGAGTGAGTAGGATTGGAGACTAAACAATCATCAACATTCCCTTTTCTAGAAAAGAGTTCATCTTTGAAAGTGATAGGATTGACACAACCCACTGTTGTCTCTTCCTCCTCATAGATGTCAAACCACTTTCCAAATATCTTAGAGGAGATCAATGATTATTAATTTCCTTATGACAATAAACATTTTGAAGATGCACATATTCAGGAGACAACTCAATATCCTCATCATCTATCAAGCTAGAACCATGACTATAATTCATACATATATTTGGGGGGTCACAGAAAGCAGGGGATCATGCAATGGAGCGTGTCAGAGCATGTCCAGTCTCAATAAACCAAATGGGGGTAACAATAAAATGTTTGTAGTGTAACGCTCACCTCATTCTGGGGGTCCCGCCATGTCCAAAGCATGCCACACATTCCCCATCTTGGAAAATGGATTTGAATCGCCTTATTCAGAATATGCACAGTGTTTGAGCCTGGCTAGACTCCATCCTAGGCTAGTTACCACGGAGGGCGAGCGATACAAACAGCGTGTACTGCTCGACTAACATCCCCTGGGCTATCTTAAATTACTTATTTCCAGATATAATAATAACATAATACATTGTAGAACTTGACTTCTATCCATGACAATTTATTTCATAAATTATTCATTGAAATACAATAAACATAATTTCTAATTCTAAAAACAAATTTCATAAACCAAAAGTCAAAAGGGATTACTTGGAATACCAATTTCTCTTTTTTCACCATTATTTTTCTATAATAAATGAAATTTAATTATAAGGGGTTTTTAAATTTTTAACGAATTATATTATATTAATTCATTATTTAATATGACTAAAATTTAATATTAACTATTTCTACTACATAAAATATTTTATTTAAAAAATACACTTATCCTCAAATATAAATTAACCCCATTGCTTCCCCTGGAAAACCACTCATTACACACTTAAAAAGGCCTAAAAACTTCTATAATATTTCCAGTCAAGACACATATAATACATTAGGAAATTATGGAGTAATCCAAATCCATGTATAATTATATATTTAGTGGTCTACAAGTGTAGCCACACTAAGAATTTAGTATGTTTTGATCAATTATTCTCTTTTTTATTTATTCTTATTATTCTATTTTTTCACCACCCTTTTGCGAACAAAAAACATTAGATTAATTAATCATTAATTAATAATTACATTATTGATGTTAAAATATAGTATATATCATATTTACCAAGTATATAGTTAAATTTCAAAAATTCACATTCCCGCTCTCTCAACAATATCCTGTCTCTAGTTGGTTGACCACCTATGGAGACATTTCCATGTCAACACATATAACCCTCATCATGGATAGATATTATAAAAAATGTATAAAATATAAAAATGTATTTATAAATATTATATAAATCTATAAATAATTATACTAAAATATAATTTAAATTGAAAAAGTATCAAAGTCAAGGAAAAATATGAAATTTTTAAGTAATACGTGATATAAAAATTAATACCCTATAACCAAATAATTAATAAAAGAAAATAAAAAATAATATATTTGAATCCTAGTGGTAAAAATTACAATAAATTTCATACGGATAAAAGATTTCATAAGTCTATGATTATTATTCATGAGGCAAAAAAGTGACGAAATAATGCGGAAATAATGGAAAGGGGAATCTTGAACACGACCCCCTTTTATTGTGTTTTCCTTCATTCATAGAAATTTCTATATGGATATTCCTGAAATGTTTCATAAAATATTATTTTGATATTAATATGTTTTTCTTTCCGGGATATATTTGTTTAAATGTTTTTTAAAGAAAATAATATGATTTCCCAAAATTATTTTTCTTTCAAAAACAATGTAATACAGATCATTTGTTGTTTCCTATAAAATTAAAAATAATCTTTTATTCCATAGTATGATCTCCATTTATTATTTGGTAGCCATAATGTTTATTCATGAATGTATTCTTTTTGAAATTCATAGGACACCCATTCAATTCAATGGGATAATTCATGACTATGGTTATTATATCTCCCATATGGCATGCATGATTATGTAAATATCTTTATGTTACAAGTGGGGCTAGAATTACATATCCCTAGAATGAATTTTTTAATGTGATTAATCTCATGAGAAAATATGTATTATTTATAAACATGATGTTATATTTTTCCACCAAGATGATGTTATGATTATGTACATATGACCTATGTGAATATCGAGAAAGAGTTTTTCACAACTATGTGTTATGTAGGACCACTATGACATGATGTTTCAATTATTTATTTTCCAAATTGTATCCTTTATCACATGTTTCCCTCATTATATTAATGGTGATTCTATGATTATGATTTTAAAATGGTTATTAATCTCAGCCATGTTTTATTGACTCATGTCCCTTATTCATACTCTTAATAGACATTTATCTTAACCATTTAATTGATGTTTATCCTTGGGTAATTACATGAACTAAGTAGAATAATAAATTTTAGAGGGATAAAGGAATATTATTTTAAAAATTGTTTATGTTTTATTATATAATTCTATGTATAAGCCTACTTTTCATAGGAAAATTAACCTTTTTATCTTTGATTTGTGTCACTATTATTTTTTATCCTAAAAATGATTTTATAGTAATTTATTTAAATATAGGTATACTATAATATATATGGTCTCAGCGAATAAAAATATAGTCATGACCTGGGGGAAGGTTGTATTATTTCTTACTCACTTTTAATCATGATTTTTTTTCTAGAATCCTATTTGGGGGAATCATATACACTATATCACATAACGAACAATAATTTTCAAAACCACTATAAATTTTGGGGTTTTTAAAATGTTCATTACATTTTTATCTTTGGTATTGAAAAATAGTAGATTTTTTTTAAGAAATGTAAACCTTATCTCATCTATTGGGTCAGAAATCAATTACATCAATTTCTATCTTATTCAAAATTTATTTCCTAAGGTTCTCATGCTAAAAAAATTATTACATAATTTTATAATAGATGTTTATTTCATTATGAATTTTTAATATAAATATTAAAAAAAATTATTTCATGAATTACTTTTTACTTTCATTAGAAAATTAAAAAAATAATATTATATAATATATGTAATCAATGTATTATCCCATCATCATGACTATTATTTAATATGAGGAATAATTTAAATGAATAATTTTCTCAAATATAATATTATTCACTCTATTCTGGGAATACCGGGATTTCAATTTTTTCTAAAATTAAAGGATGATTCCTATATTTTTTTCGAATAATATTTATAATGATTTTATAAATGATATTTTCCGATATTTAAAAATATTTTAGGTATTTTTATAATTATCCAGAGATATGATATTATGATTCCATACACCATCATTCACCATATTTCTTATGAAAATATTTCCAATTAAATGTTCTTGAATTTTTATTCAAGATTGAATTTTCCTATGTTGTAATTATGATATTTTATGAAAATTACCATGAATCATGATTCCTTACCATGAGTTAATTCTTATTTTAATGATTAATAATTGATTTCATTTTCTTATTAAATATTATGTAATGGATGATATTATATAATGGTTGTTACCATTGCATCCATTAAATTCATTTGGTGTTTTTTATATATCATGATCTCAATAGTACAATGGTGGTCTAACCAAGCCCAAGAGGGTACATAGGTGTTCAACTGACATCCATGGATAAACAAATTGTTTTCCCAATCCTAATAATGTATATTTATAGTTATCCCACACATGTTATATTATATAGGTATTTGAAGGAAATAATGAAAAATTATTTCTATGTTTATGTTTTGGCCACACTCTAATGTAATATTCTCAAGCTAACATTATACTATCATGGTTCAAGATTTCATGATGCTCGACATTGTTATGACTCATCCATTATACTATGAAAATTAATTATATTATGAATCATGATTATTGATTTATGTATTTGGGTGTGAAAAATATATAGTGATTGTGTTCTCATACACTTCTTTTTTTTTCTGATGATTTCTTATGGTCGTTAAATGATGTCTCCCATTTTTTCCCTTACTAGGCATTTGATATCACTATTTTCTTATTTTTTTATTTCTAAGGATATAAAGATGAATCTAACTTATGATATTTCAATAATGGGATATTGTTTAGTGTGATAATGGATAAATTTTCATAATATGTTTTTTATGTAGGAAACATATAATTACAGAAAAAAATTCATTTTTGGGGATTATTTTAGTAATTTTAAAATGTAATATTTGACTTTTAGAAATATATGCATGTTTGGACTAAGTCATGTCACATGGTATAGAATAATATGTGTAAACAATAAAATTTTAATCACATAATCAAGGAGTCATGATATGGTTAATCCTATTCTTGTTTAAGGAAGGGTGTCTAAATCAGTCATTCTGAGGATACCCATGTTAAAAAGGAGTGAATTCTTTATGTAAGCATCACAATAATTCATGATACTCTTTCAATTACCGTCTCATCACTATAATTATTAAATATCATAATACAATGTAATAATGTTATATAAATATTTTTATTATTCTATTAAAATTATATTATTATGACGTGGCCCTAAATTCATAAGTATTCATTAGTATAACATTTCTTTATTGCAGTTTTTTCAACCAGAAAAATAAATATTGCTACATGAGGAACCCCATTTTCACAGTGAATAAGTATCAGGAAATTAACATATGTAATATATTTTATTTATGAGTAATATATTTCATCAATATTTTTCTGCTAGGACTATAATAAATGAATGAATATTGTACTGTTACTCATGGTTATCGATAAACTGATTGAAACATGTTCATGATGGATTCCATTCTCTTTAACCCTAACCATAAATTCCATCAAGTTAATATTGGGACCAAATTAATCATCCATACAAAATGATTACACTACCATGTCAAATGTTGGATTAAATAATTTTGTAACATAGAACTATGATCAACATTAATGTTGAAATATGACTCCAAAACAATATAATTTATTGACATCCAAGGAGGAAAATAAATAATTAATAACTAATATATCTATAATTAATGATTATAATTGACAAGTTTAAATGGTTATAGATAATAATAATTTTATAAAATTTATTATTTAGATTATTATTTATATTATACAGATGTCTAGAATCATTTATGGGTTTTTTTGGAGAGAATATAAGGGTTTCTCACCAATTTTAAATAAAAAAATTTATTATATATGATTAGATTTTGTATATTATTTATGTCAAGGATCCTTTATATTTTACTCTCCTTCACTTATTTCATTCATTTACATGTATTAATACCATTTTTCATCCCATAATTTACAATTGAATTCAAATAATGCATATAAATTTGGACATACGATAACTCTTTTTTTTCTGTCAAGAATCATTCACCTCCATGTCTATATACATTATATTAGATCTAAAATATCCTTCTATTTATATAAATAGTTTATTAATATAAATTCATAAATTCTTTTACAAAGATAAAAAATATTTAAATTAATATTTTTAACATCTTATGTATGAGTAATCTTCTAATGAGGTTCAATCTATTTAAAAAAGTGTGAGATGATTGTTTTCACATTTTAAACATGAATTCACATTCCCCCAATTATATCTATTAATATTAATAAATATAACTACCAATATTTCTATGATTTTCCCAAAATGATTCTTAATATTTTTATTTTATAACATATTTCCTTTTAAATAAATGTTATAAAAAAATTAAAGAACATTTATTATTATATTTAATCAAAAATTTATTAAACTCTTAAAAGTGTTTTTAAATATGTTAATGTAACATAGCATAGCTCATTCCGTACTAGTGATATTCTATAACCAACCTCCTTTCTCTAGATGCATTGTGATCATTTTTCTAGAAAATATAATTAAATAAGTTTCTTTCTAATGGGATAATTATGATATGATTAAATTATGAATGTTTCAAATATTATGTCTAATATATATATGGTTTTTCATTACATGACAGGTTGATCGATTATACCCTTCTTATTAATTAGGCACTGTTTTAAATCCAATGCGATTATTATAGTAAAATGGTGGCTATCTCAACTGTAACGTCCTTGTTTCGGAAGCCACCAAGAGGTGCCCCATACCTGGTTGGTCACATGGCCCCAAGCGCATTTCCCTTGACACTAGTGGCTACTGACTAGAAGTGGGGGCCTTCGGTGTGAATGTGGGGAAACTATGCCCTCATTGGAAGAGTACACTGCGGAAGAAAAACAAAATCAATAGCGGAAGCGGTAACATCCATACAAAAACAAATAACAGATGACTGAAAGTAAAAACAACTGGAGCACATATAGAAATGATTAATGATACATAAGTCACGGAAAGTAGCAAAACAAGTCACAATACTAAATAAAACAGTACTAGACCCATGTACAAAATAAATGATAAACAGATCTTTAGCATCACAAGCATAAGCTTGATCCCATGCTCTCCATCTCCACAGCAAGTCAAGTACCAGAAGTAGAAGGGTTCTTTCACTTATCTATACCTGCAACAATATAAACTATTTGGGACCAAAAGCATGCCCCAAACAGGTTGTGATACTAAATCCAACTAGGCAACCACCAAAAGATCTGTGCCTAATAGTCATTGAATATATTGCAGGTAAAGTACAGAAATCAGTAAACAAGAATGTACTAAATAGTAAACAATCCACAATTCCAATATCAAGCAACATCTGAACAAGTAGAAAAACACAAACAGGTAACCCTCTGGGGAAAATAATCACATCCATCCCCTTTGGTCCTAGTTAACCAGTTCACGAAACCCTTGGGGAAGCACACTCAGCCTAACCCCTTGGGTTCTGTATATGAAGACTCTCCATGAAAGCACTCAAAGTCAATTCCCCTTATAATCTAAGGTAGATAGGAACTCTCTGAAGAAGCTCATATAGTTAATTCCACTTTTAGACCCAAGTTCGTGGACTCTTTGAGGAAGCTCACTCGGTCAATTCCCATTATAGATTAGGTCATTCATAGACTCTCTGAGGAAGCACTAACTGTCAAATCCCCTTATAGTATAAAGAGTTCTGGAATAAAATCAATGACTCTCTGAGGAAGTTCACTCGGTTAATTCCCCTTATATTCTAAACCAGACAAGGACTCTCTAAGGAAGATCACTCAGTCAATTCCACATATATCCCCATTTTTTCCAAGTCACTCTGAGCAAGCTCACTAGGTTAATCCCCCTTATAGCCTAAGGTGCTCAAAGACTCACTGAGGAAGCTCACTCGGTCAATTTACCTATTAGTCTACTACACCGGGTTCTCACAGTCCTGTGTAGGTCAACGAGCATACTAGTACAATATGTCCAAAATAAACATATATAACTACATGGATAACTAGTCTACATCATAATAATCTTGTCAATATACAATCTCTCCATCCTACAATAGAATGCATGGAAAACTAGAAAGGCCGCCAAACTGGAAAAACCAGACCAAACGGTCATAAATAGAACATTCAAGTGAAATCATCCAAAGCATAGAAATCAACCCAATTCATATCCAATTTACCTCTATACATGAATAATTGAATGCATGGAAATAAACTGAGGTGAAACAGTAAACACACAATACCACGTTCAAGGGTATTCGTGGAATTTGCACATAATACTCAAAGAATTCAAACGGAAAGTCCCAAACCACCTACCTCAAGGTTATGAGATCGATATATGTGAACCTCGAAGATTGAATCTCATTAGAATGTCATAGATATAACAAAACGTATAAAACGTTCAACCTACGATAACATGTAAAAGAAGATGAATCATGAAACGAGGCTCCAGCAGAAGAGATAACTCACCGATGTGATCCCAACACAACCAACAGGGTTTGATTTCGAGGAAAAATGGAGGCTCGGGGGTTTTTCAAAGATCCATGGCTATAAAGGTTCTCTCGGTCAAACATGACCTAAAATAAGAGTATTATGGCCATTCAATGCGACCATGGTGCGTTTAATGAAAAAAATGAATGTACACAGCTTGAACTTTTGAAGTCCACGACGTGTAATCGCCTTTTCAGTGCTCCGCTTTTAGTGGCCTCCATGTCACTCCCACACAGCCATGTGTGTGGCTACTACACAGTCAGTGCACGACCTCCTGTGACAATGAAGTACATAGTGTGTACTCATAATGTAAATGGCATGTACTTAGAATATATCCAGAATTTCCTTTTTCCTAAAAAATGACAAGAAAATGAAAAACATACATAAAAAAAAGATTCGGGTTCTTACATATATCCCCATTTTAAAAAATTCATCCTTAAATTTTCTCTAGCATGACATAGAAGAATAAATCTCTAACAGCTCCAGCCACAGAGCTCGTACATCGGCCTCCCTCTCCCAAGTCTCGTCCTGCACCCTCCCGTGCTTCCATAGCACATGTACCGGAGGAACAGACTGGCCACAGATAACCTTTGAACTACGATCCGTAATCTAGATAGGATGATTCTCAAATGAAGCATTCACTTCGAGCTCAACCTTCTCAGGTGTAAAGACGTGATATGGGTCCGATAAGTAGTGTCAAAGCTAAAAAACATGAAGACATCGTGCGTAGACCGGTACCACTAAGGTAACTAGAACCGACAGGCAATCGGCCCAACACTCTCCAACTCCTAAAACGGCCAGATGTAACTTGGTGAAAGCTTACCCTATCTCTTAATTCTCTTGTGTCCCAACCATGATGCGATACGTAAAAAAACATGATCCGCAACCTCAAACTCTAGAGGTCATCTCCATTGATCAGCCTAATACTTCTATCGAGACTACACAGTAGCAATCTTTATCCGAATCAACTCTATCTGCTCTGTGGTCTTCGGAAGAAGATGAGGTCCTTGCAATGCTATCTCTCCTGCCTCCAGCCAACTTAAGGGTGATCAGCATGACCTACCATACAAAGCCTCAAAAGGTTCTATCTGAATAGATGATTGAAAACTATTGTTGTAGGAAAACATAACAAGATGTATATGATTCTCCCAAGAACCTCAAAAATCCAGAATGCATGTTCGGAGTATGTCTTCAAGCTCTTGAATCATATTCTCAGATTAGATATCTGTCTGGGGATGGTAAGCGATACTCAAAAGTACATGTGTACCCAGGGCCTTCTAATGCCCCTGCCAAACCCAAGAAATAAAACGTGCATCCTTGTCTAAAACAATGGTGTGTGTAACTCCATGTAGACATGCAATCTCTTAGATGTATAACTATCCCATCTCATTGACACTGAAAGACTCCTTGATCGACAAGAAATGAGCAACCATCATGAATCTGTCAATGAAAACACATAATACAACATTCCCTCAAGGCGACCTCAGAAAACGGGTCACGAATTCCATTGGGACATCATTCCACTTCCACTCGGGGATGTGTAACTATTGTAAGATCCATGCTGGTCACTGATGTTCTGCCCTCACCTGCTGATAGGTGGAACACTTCATAACAAAACCAGCAACATCACTCTTCATACCTAGCCTCCAATACTGACGGTGTTGATCACGATACAACTTGGTGACACCAGGATCAACTGTCGAAATTGAGGAATGAAAGTCTTGCATCATCTCTTCGTGTATATCTACTGGAACCCATACGCGCCGCTGTAAATACATGATCTCATCCTCTCTTGTGGCCCATCCCTGAATAGATTCTTCTTGTGACACACTCTCCCTTTGGATTATGCCTTCCGAATCTGTTAGTTGCCTCATCCAAAATTAGTCAAGAAGAGTATAGGTAACTGCTACTGAAGATAGTAAAGTCAACCCCTATCTGTCGTTCACCTCTAAATTAATCTCAGAAAACAGATCCATGAACATCCACTAACTACTGGCCTCCTGAACTACATGTATCAGAGTCCTCTTTCTAAATGCATCATCTACCACATTGTACTTCCCAGGCGTGTACGAAATTTCAATGTCAAAATATTGATGGTACACAAACAATGTTCGCTATCTCAAATTTAGATCATGCTGAGTGAATTTATAATTGAGACTCTTATGATTGGTGAAAACCACAAAATGCTCTCCGAGTAGATAAAGTCTCCAACGTCATAAGGTATGAATAACAACATCCAGCTACAGATTGTGTGTCGGGTAATTCCACTCATGTGGCCTCAACTGCTAAGACCCACACACAATGACTCCATCTCCCTTCATAAGCACATCACCCAGCTTGATACCTGATGCATCATAGTAAACAGTATAGCTATTTCCTAGTATTATAAATTTTTGTATCGGTGCTGAATTCAACCTACCTTTCAGCTCCAAAAAGACTGACTCACAAGAATCTGACCACATGAACTTTGAACACTTTTGGTCAGACCTGTATGTGGTGCTGCTAAGCATGAAAAGTTCTATATAAAACATATTTAGTTTCCAGACAACCCTAGAAAACACCTCACCTCAAAGATGTTCTTCAGCTGGTCCTAGGAATCTATAGCTCTCATATTCTCTGGGTTTACGGATACTCCTACCTCTGGGATAATATACCCTAGGAAGTGAATCTGATTCATCCAAAAGTTTCACTTTGAGAGCATACCATATAAATAATTCTCCATTAGTGTACTCAAAATGATATCAATATGGGTATCATGGTCCTATCTAGTGTGAGAGTACACCATGATATCATCCATGTAGACCACCATGAAAGAATCCAAGTATGGATGGAACATGTGGTTCATCAGTGCCATGAAAACTACAGGCGCTTTCATACGACCGAATGACATAACTAAATAATTATATAGATCATACCTGCTCTGGAAGGATGTAAGAGGTATATCTGATGGTATAATGTGCAACTGATGATAACCATACATCAAGTAAATCTTCGAGAACACTCGGGATCCTCGAAGCTGATCAAAGAGATCATCGATCCTAGTCTCGGGATATCAGTTTGTAACCATTAACTAGTTTAACTTCTGATAGTCCACAAAAATCCCGAGGGTAACATCTTCCTTCTTCACAAACAGTTTAGGAAAACCCCAAGGAGAAGTAGTAGGTCGAATGAAACCATTTTCCTGTAACTCCTCCATCTACTTATTTATCTCCTGAAAATCAGGTGTAGCCATCTTATAAGGAGGAATGGGCACCCGTGTTGTTCTGGGAACAAGCTCAATTGAGAAGTCTACCTCGCGCTCCAGAGGAAAACCTGAAAAGTCCTCTGGAAATACATCACTAAAATGATTCACCACTTTAGGAAAGTCCAACCGCGAAGTCGCATGTATCAAAAAGAGTAGAAGCTCAAACTGAGGATACTAAGATCATACCTCAAACAGTAGAAATCCCAGGATCATGCTTCCTACTAGGTCTACTCCACTACAAATTTATAGCCTATACCGAAACCCTATGACCCTACCTACCACTCTGAGGTGATCTGCCCTGACATCGCTGAAAACTGGGCGACTGACTACCACGACCATGACATCCAACTCAGAATAAATGACCATAAGAAATCATGTTCCAAGAATGGTGAGAAAATGATGGCGCTAATCCTAAACGAGGAGTCATTGAAGAACCCCTGTCACCCGCTGCTGGTGAGAATAACTGACAAAAGTGCTAAGGTGACCCATCTATCCACAACATCGAAAATCCACTGGGTCTCTTGGGAAATGTGGCCTGGTATTCCCGCTTCTCCTACACTAGTAGAAAACCCCCTAGCTACCATAAGATTCATCGCGCCTACTTTGATCTCCTCGTTCAATCTCCCAGCATCACTTTCTCTTATCATCTAGCAGAGCTCTAACTCTGGATGTCGAACTGCCCTAGATCAAAGCTCCAAAATACCTATGAATGTGCTCTGAGATCAGTTCCTAGTTGATGATAGAAGATATCGAAGTCAACCTAATGATGTTAACCTAATATCTGATGTCACTCCTCAGACCAACCTCAATATTCTATGCAAGGAACAACTCATCACCTCCTGGAATCTACATGAAACACTGCAGCTCTGTGAGGCGAGAGGAATACTCAATAACAATAGGAGTACCCTGCTCTAGATTCATGAACACTTGGGCTCGATCGGCCCTCAAGGTATGTAGATATATTTAATCATAGAAGATGTGTCGAAACTCTTCTGAATTCATATTCAGCTGGTGGCCTGCCAGTGAGATCACATCAGACCACCTCATGGGAGAGTCTCAGAGCACGTTGGTAGCAAGCCTCACTCTCTTCTTTGGAGGAATCTCTAGATTCTTGAAAATCGTCAATGTGGCCACTAGCCTTGACTCAAAAGCCTGAGGTCCTCCAAACCCGGATAAAGTGGGAGGGTGATGCTTGTAGAAGACCCATGTCAAATCATCGATCGACGAGGAAGGAGGTGGTGCTCCCTAAAAGGTCTACATCATCCTCAGAAAGCCCTCCCTGAACTGTGAATCTGCACCACTGTTAGGTACAACTGCTGTTATGAATAATGTCACAACTAGAGGATCTACAGGTAGTCACTTATCAGCCATGACCAGTGTTTGATCACTCTATGGAAACTGGTTCACAGCCGGAGGATGACTCGGTGGCAAGACTCTAAATAGTCAAGCACACATCTTAGATAAATATTATCGAGGACAAAAAAACAAGGAGTGCAAGAAGGGAACATGATTATGAAACAACTCAGGTTTTACAAGACATGACTACACAGTGTGTACATTTACTACATGGTGTGTTACCTAATGTCATTTACTTGGGCATGTACTCCTGCCTCAACAGTCCATGTAACACCCCAGACACATGGCGTTTTTTCTTAACTCATAGCGTGTACTTGAGTCTTCTTTCCCTACCCGAGTATTTTTACACGGTTAAGCAACACGACTCTCCTAGGGAGAGACTAAACAGTGTGTACAATTTCTACACGGCATGTACTAGACAAGATTCACTTGGCCTATGTTGTTAGTAAAACGACATTACACAAGGCTCACACTACACTACGTGTTTCAGATGGAAAAAGCGTGTACGTGAATGGATAACACTAGCATGTGTTGTCCATGACATGGTCGGGTGAATGGGTGAGACAACATGACATGTTCCAGGAGGACATGACATGTACATTAAAATGTAACACCAACCCAGGTTGATTGTGACCCGGATGGGTACCTGGGTCAGACTACAAGGCGTTTTTAGACAGCACAAAACATGTATTAGAGCAGACTCAACCAACCTATGTTGATAGTTACATCGGAGGGCACAACGTCGACATTACATGGTATGTTATATAGGTACACGATGTGTTCCCACCATACATTCACCATCCCTCGTCTTTCCCCACACGAGCAATGAAATAGTTATAAACTACACGACATGTACATAATGTACGTGGCATGTACTTAAGAAAAATAGTTACTTCCCGAACAGAAGAACAGGAGGCGTGTACTTAACATCACACTGTGTGTATCCTAGGTTTTTCGAGTCAGTAAGCCCCAGAAACGACTCCGGAACCTAGAAAACATTGAAATGAGAATTGAAAATTCAAAATTCCAATCCGTGAGGATCCATACTCCCCTCGAATCAATGGTTGGCATCTTATACACACTATAACTTGGAAAAAGGCAATTATTTACAAAATTCTGGTCCATGAGGCCCTATAACACATCAAGAACCAATCATTGGCATTAGTTCAAGAAAAACCTTACACGATAATACCCATTTAAAACAACAAGTATTCTTATCAAGGAATCTATCATAACAACATGCATATTCTACACAATATCTATCACAACAACATGCAATCGCTAATGCATCCTAGACGACATGGCCATGATACTTGACATATGATTTCTAGGAAGTGCCTATATGTTGGATGAGGTGGCATGACCTCATATCATTGGGTTGAGATAGAAATATAACCTCAATAACATCAAAAGTAATAAGTTAAAACATGTGAGTCACCCATCAGTGATAATCAAATCAACCATAAACTTTCTAAACCAAATGTTTTTTGCAATAAACAAGGTATATTGGATTTTCCCTGTACACGAGTTAGATACTCCAGGGTAAAACTTATTAAAAAGTACCTATTCCTTCCTAACTCAGGCTAAAGGCTCCAAAAAGTATGTAAAGTGAAAATAATTCCTCTTATACCACTTCGTAACGTCCCGATTTATGAAGCCACCCAGAGGTGCCTCGTACTCGGTCAGTCACATGTCCTCAAGCGCATTTCCCCAAACGTCAGAGGCTACTAACTTGTAGTGAGGGCCTTTGGTGTGATAGTGGGGAAAATATTACCTCATTGAAAGAGTAAAAAGTGGAAGAAAAAAAGAAATAGGGGATGCACTAACATCCATACAAGAGAAAACAACAGATGACTGAAAGTAAAAACAACTTGGGCACATATATAAATGATGCATGATACATATGTCTAGGAAAGAAGCTAAATAAGTCACAATACTGTACTACAATTGTAATAAACTAAATGATTTTTTCCTATAATTCAGTGAATATACATGGTAGCTAATGTATAGAAACCAGTAAAAAAGAAATTACTAAGAAGTAAACAATCCACAATTTCAATATCAAGATATAGCTAAACAAGCAGTTAAACAAAAACAGGAAATCCTCTGGGGAAAATACTCACAACCATCCCCTCTCATCCTACCTAATGAGTACAAGAAACCCTCTGGGCATCACAATCGATCTAACCCCTCTGGATCATTATATGAAGACTCTCTGAGGAATCACTCAAAGTCAATTGCCTTAATATTCTAAGGTAGTTAGGAACTCTCTGAGGAAGCTCACATAGTCAATTCCTCTTATAGACCCAAGGTCATGGACTCTCTGAGGAAACTCACCTGGTCAATTACCCTTATAGATCATGTCGTGCATAGAATCTCTAAGGAATCACTCACCGTTAATTGCCTATATAGTCTAAATAGTTCAGGAATAAAATCAAAGACTCTCTAAGGAAGTTCACACGATCTATTCCCCTTATAGTCTAGAGAAAACAAGGACACTCTGAGGAAGCTCGCTCGGTCAATTATCCTTATAGCCCTAAGTGGTCCTAGTCTCTTTGATGATTCTCACTCGGTCAATCCCTCTTATAGCCCAAATTTCTCAAAGAATCTATGAGAAATCTCACTCGATCAATTCCCCTTATAGTCGACTACACCAAGTTATCATGGCCCTCTGTAGGTCAACGAGAATATCAGTACAATATGGCCAAATTAAACCTACATAAATACATGGATAACCAGTATATATCACAAAAAGCATGTTAGAATACAAACTCTCCATCCTAAAAAAATAAGCATGGAAAACTGGCCAGGCAGCCAAACTGGCTAAATAGGACAAAATGGTCATAAAAAGAACAAGCATGGGAAAAACATCCAAAGCATAGAAATAAAACCTATTCATATCAAAATTACCTATACACAAGAATACAAACATGGAAGGTAATCCACATGGGTAAAACAGTAATCATGTAATACCCATTTCAAGGGTATTGGGGGAATTTTCACATAATACTCAAAAACATCGAATGGAAAGGCACAAACCACCTACCTCGGGGTTAGGAGATAACTATATGTGAACCTCCAAGCTTGAATTTCCATAGAATGTCGTAGATCTAAGAAAATGTATAAAACGTTCAACCCATGATAATATGGAAAATATTTGGAATCATCAAACGAGGCTCTAGAAGAAGAGAGAACTCAATGATGTGATTCCAACACAACCAACAGTTTTTTATTCAGAGGACGGATGGAGGCTCTGGGGTTCATTGAAGACTTGTGGTCGTACAGGTTCTCTCGGTCGAACAGGACCTAAAAGAAGAGTCTTCTGGAGATTAGAGGTGACCCCGGTGAGTTTAATGAAAAAAGAAAGTACACGGAGTAAACTTTTGAAGTACACGACTTGTTCATTTGAAGTACACAGTGTGTACTCACCTTTTCCGTAATCCGCTTTAAGCAGCCTCCATGTCACTCCCACATGGCCATGTGTGTGGCTACATCCCGGCTGTCACATGGCCTCATACGGCAATGAATTACACGGTGTGTACTCATAAAGTTCACGGCGTGTACATAGAAAATTTCGATAATTTCCCTTTTCCTAAAAAATGACAAGAAAAGGAAAAACAAACTTGAAAAGAAGATACGGTTTCTTACATCAAATCTAAAGGGGTTATTCGGAACATGTAGTTAGCCTAATTATACTATGACATCAGTTAGTGTTTATTCTATACAATTATGATTTAAAACAAATATCTCATTTCTTTCAAATTTTTTATATTTTATATGCATAGTCTTATTACACATTATTATGAATTTTTTATTCTCTAAAATACAATGATTATTGACTCATATTTTAACATTCATAATTCCCATTTCATCTTATATGCCACATCTATATTATATGTATCCTGATTTATAATCTATGATTTATTGGTTATGAATATCTTTTTCTTTAACCATGATTTATGATTATTTTATCATAAACACCTTGTTATATTATTTTTTGTTAGGATCTCAGATTGATTTTTCTTATGATTACTCTTATGGAGCTCATAACCTATGCCTTTTTTATGTTTCCATTTCCACGTTAATGATGAAGAGTATTATGTATAATGTTTCTAAAAGGGTACAGTGGGAGAATAATATTTTAATGGGAAATAAAAAATCATGTAAAATAAATTATTTATGAAAACTAATATCCAAATACACTAAACGAATTGGTTTTAATGTGTGCTTTATTAATATATATATAACGAATAGTCATTTAGAATGATTGAATATTTATTTATATAATTGTTTGGGTTACCTTAGTAGGTATAAAAGATGTTTTTTGTTAATATTGGGGACTAGGTTATGGATAATAAATGTATAGATCATAAACCAGTTTTTCTACAATAAAGGATGTAGAAAGAACCTAAAATGTCATATGTTTAAATGAAGGTGTTATACTCTATGAAATACTATGATTTATTTTAATATTCAAATTAGTACTTTCTCTGGTTATTGCTACTTGACACTTACACTGTACTTTTGGTTTTGGTTAATTTAGGTAACTATGAGGAATTGAGTTTAAAATGAGTGTGTTATATAGTGTAATGATTATCCTAAATACCAAGAGAACATGATGTGTGGAAGGGTAAAAATTAAAAAGAAAATTATCTCTAAAAACATTCTTGATATAAACAATACCACTAATTTTATTGATCTCACAAATGGAAAAAATGAAGGAATAAAATTTTTTTGTTTCCATCATGAGACAAAATATATGTGACATTAGTGTTTCTTCTAGATCTCTAATGAATAAGAAATTGATCTATATGAATGAAAATATATTTCAAACTATATAGTGATTAGAATATTAGACTGTTTTTATAGTTTTTATCCATTGGATTGGGGGGGGGGGTCTATTGTGGACACTAACTATGAATTTCACAAAAATGAGTTATTTGACTATATAGAATGGGATGATTTCATGAAAATATTATTTAACAAATATTTTTCAAGAACTCCATAATTGAAAATAGAGAGATTGTTCTTTATGTTAAATCTAAATGTTGATTAATCTTGTGCAGCCTATAAAGTAAACGTTATAAAATTAATAAGGTACACTTTTGCATTTTAATGGAACCAAAAAATAAGATTAATCATTTATTTTTTTCGCATTAATATTGTTTAGAAAGTCATTGACTATAAAAAAAATTTATCTATGAATAATTTTTTGATCAACTATCAAGTTTTACTAGGATTTTGTCTACTCCCTCTATTCATATAGGGACCCACCCTTAATCAAAACATATTCAGCTTTATTCTAAGGAGAATTTATTTTCATTCATTCCCTCAGATAATTTTTGACTATTGTTTTAGAAAATTAATACAAAATCATACAAAGTAAACTTGTAAATTACAATTGGGTAATAATATTGATCATCCATTTTTTCCACGAAATAAATCCATTTTAAAATAATACATGGTTTTATTCTATGTTGCATCTTAAATACATTCATCATGACTCCTTATTTTTACTAAATAATATTTAATCCCTATGAAATACATTTTAAAAAATTATATTAGAATAAAATATTTGTTTAAGACATAAATAGAGATAACCATTAGTCCACTAAAAACCCATATAAAAATTTCCTTCAAATAAAACATATCATATTACCAAAAAAATAGATCATTATTTCCAAATGAGTATAATCACACCCTTTGAAAATAAAAAATTTTCATAAAATACTCATAAAAATCATATAATATATATTTATGTATCTTGTGACATATTTATAATAAAATAAAGTAACCATATGGTTAACTTCCGTTCATGTCTCTCTTAAAAATATAATTACCATTTGGATATATTACATACATTTCACCCTTAGAAATGGAATATCCATATGATATACTTCCATTCAAATTTAATTTTATGTTATCATGTAACCACACACCCATATTTTTATCACGTAATCTCCATTAAATTTCTAAGTACCATTATCTAATCACAACACATAAAATATTAAAATTTCCAATATTTAACCTAAAACGATTCACTGGAAATAAAAATGATGTCATTTCGTTATTTTGAAATAATAATTCCATTTCAAAAACCGTTTTACTTACCAAAATACCCATAAATGTTTATAATTTATTTATTTTATTTTAAAAACATTTATGATCGAGTAGGAAACTCAATGTCAAATAGTGGTCATAGTGGGGAAGAATTCATTATCACCATATACGTTAAGAAAAGAACATTGTTTTGGTAATTTGTTAGAAACTAAAACACTCCATATAAAAAGGCTAATTTTTTAAACCATTGAATGAAAAAAAAATTAAAATGGGTTGTTTATACACCTCGTAAAAGAAGTTTGTGTTTAACATCATAATATGCATCAATGATTGGATATTGAGACAAAGTCCCCTACCATGAGTTGGATTCATCACAAATGTTATGTATCATATTGAATAACAAACATAAGATGATTAATAACATTATTGAGTATATTATTGAAGTTTATTATTCCTTTAATATAACATATTAACATCTTATTTCAATTACTTAATTAGTTTAGTTCACATTGGAAATTTTGAGGATATTCAGTGCCTGAGTCCAATGTGAATTCTTTATGTAAAATTACGTCAAATATGTCATTATTACATCATATAAATATTAATGTTCTTGAAATAATTCTTATTTGTATATATCAACTAAAATTTTAAATCCATAAACTAATATGGATATGAAAAATGAACAACATTACAATCAGGGAGACGGTAAGTCATACGTGCGAATGGGTAATCATTATAGAAATATAGTAAATATTAGATTAACCTTATATAACAATACTAAAATATTTTATAACATCCTAATAATTTAAATATACATATATATTTTATCCATGTGATGTGGTGATTAAAAATGAACCACATCTCTTCTTGTTGGTGATAGTTCATACACACACATGAACGGTACTATCATTTTTACGTGTATAGAATATAAGAATATATTTGATATATTTTTCTCTTATAATTGTAAATATGTCATTAATATAATATATAATCATTAATTTTATCACAATAATATGTATTGAAATGTTTTAATGGAAGAAATATGGGTTCTTTGGGGTGATAGTTCACACACACACGGACAATTAATTCTTTTAATGTTTGACACCAGAGGATATAGATTTAAGTAATGATATCAATATAATATAATATAAATATATTTATAATACTTTAGTTGTTATATCATCACAGTTGAATAATATTTTAAGCATGTTGATGGTGAAATAAAATAGAAACACTTAATAAAAAACTATGCCTCCTTTTTGGATAATATCCATTGATTAGCTTATTCATACCTCCAAGAAGGGTGTTCATCTTAAAATAATGAATTTATAATTTGGGTATGGATTATAGGAAGGTATTTGGGAGTTTATTAGGTAAACCAAATGTGTTATATTGTGTTAATAAGATAGAAGAATGAGTACGCTTTTATGGGAGAGGGAAGGGGCACTCAAGGATTTATTCAAATTAAGAAATTAATTTAATTTAATTTGGGAATATAAATTGTCCAACAATTATATACATTAAATATAAAATTATTGTGGGTCTAAATAAAAGAATTTATTGAATATTAGAAAAGATTCTATTATCTTTTTAATTCTTATCACTTCTAACTCATACCATTTTATCAAGTAAATTAAATTTTATTAGTCTATAGAGTTACCATAACATGAAAAAAGTCAAATAAAAAATTCATTAAAGAAACTTTAGGACCTATTAAAACTAGTTGGATGAACCTTTTGTTTCTGTGATTTTTATAACATTTAAAAAAAATATTTTAATATATTATTAGTGTCAATTTTGAAATTATTCATTTATTGTGTTTTTAAAAATATCATAAATTTAAGATATATCCAAAATAACACTATAAAAACATTAATAACATGTAAAATTAATCCATAAAATTATTTAATGATATAAATTATATAAATTATATTTATTATAATTTCATTAATATGATTTATTTGATTCATCCATTAATGAATAAAGTAAAATGTCATCATTGTTTCACTATTTAATAAAATCATTAATTTCCTAAAAATTATGAATTGATTTACATAATTTAGCTAGTTATTTAATATTTATAAATAATATATATATTTTAATATATCATTTATATATCCCCATATTAAAATTTCTATAATTATGAGATAATTAATAATGGAAACTTTTTATTTACTTTAAATGAAATATTATAATGGTTGTATACACACCCAAGGGTTTTCTAAAGGCCATATTCTTAGAACATGTATTTGAAATGTCAAAAAATAACTAATAAAATAAAATAAGGTATCATTTTTGTGTAGGTTATAAATATTTATAATATTTTCATTACCATTAATCAATTTATTTCCCTTACCTATGGTAATAAAACTTATTACTAAAGTTAATATTGGTAATATCCATAAATAAATGAGACATATTAACATTATTTGTACCTTCTAATTTCAAAATGTAGAAAAAAATCCATATTAAAAATATAAAATTTGATGAAATTAATGAATAAAATTAATCTCATTGATGGTATAAGAGAATGTTTTTTCAATGTAAAATCATTCAAAAGATCACCAGGTTTTTATATCCAAATTCTTTGTGAAATTAAATCTAAAGACATAAAATAGTTTGTCTTATAATATCAATTTCTAATTATAATTTAATATTATTAAAAAATTATCTTTATCACTATAAATAAATTTAATGAAAAAGAATATTTCAACAAAAATGCATTATTTTTTCAATATTCAAAAAATGTATGAATGAAAATTCAAAAATTTTAAACAAAGTAAAATTTTATTTCAGTCTTAAATATAAGAATTTTATTTTTTAATATATAATTTATTAGTGTTACAAAATCATTATCTAAAACAATTTTTCCATTAAAAGTCGTCGAAACAAATATTTTTGAGAAATACTTCCTTTATGTGTAAAATTGGATTTGTTCTTATATAATTTCACAATAAACATAAACTCATCATTATAAATTATAATGAATAATATATAAATATATATATATATATCATTAATAATCAAAAAATAGTTATTTATTCAGGTATTTGTATAAAACACACATGGGCACATTTAAATAGTTTTTAGAAAAACAATTTCTTTTATTTTAAAAAGGGTTTTACATTCATTTATAAATAGATTTCACCCAATAATTAATTATATATATATATGTGTGTGTAATATATTTGGCTAATATTATTCATTCCTTTCATCCTAACAACTATTTTAATGATATCATTTTAATCATAATTATTTTTTCTCTTAATAATGATGTGGCGTATCAAGTACACTATCGAACATAGTGCTTCCATTAAAAAACCTAGGATGTTACATTCCCCCCTTCCGAAATGGGATCCTCACAATTTTACTTTGTGGTTGGTAAATAGGGTAAGACTTTTCAAAATACATTTATTTTAAATCCCACAATGAAAAATGGATTAATAAAACTTCCAATTTAACGGAAAGAAGGGGAAGTATGAAGATCACATGAGATAAAAAATACAAGGGTTATATATTAGTAAACATGGATATGGAAGTAAAAACTATGCATTAATTTGTTATGGAGAGTTATATAAAACATTTTGATAAGAAATTTAGCAATCTAAAACTGATTAATATATCATGCGTTAAACGAATAATGATTTGATCGTTGGAAATGAAATTCGAAAATATTTTTTTGAGATATTTTTTCTAGTTTTGAGGAATTATCTTACAACATGGTATAAAATCATGAAACAAAATTCATAAATTAGATGTATAATTTCATCTTTTAATTAATTTACACCACATACTCATTTTTTTCACTAAACGATTAGTACTCAATATGATTTTATGACATATAAAGCGATAAAATCTACTACTATAGAACCACATAATCCATAGAAGATAAAATCTATATTTTCATTCTATTTAGACGTTTACTAATATAGAAATTGTTAGTAAAAAATTAGATAATTCCAAAAAAGAATAAACTTTATATGATGAAAACAATTCAATCTCAAAAATTCAACAGTAATACCCAATGTTCAACATTGGCCATTAAAAATAACCTCACTAAAAAATTAATGATTAAGCTTAAAACCAAAAAATTATAATAATTTGACCACATAGTCTGGAAATATAAATTTCATCATTTATATAAAAATAACTAAAATAACTCTTATTAACTCTAACCAAAATGTAATTTCTCTAATCAAATGTTCTTCTAGATAGGATAGAAATTTATATAAAAACCCATTAATTACACTAATTCCAGAATAAAACCATTTATTATTTCAAAATATAGTTTACACATTACATATCAAATAATATCCAATAGTATTATATATTTCTTAGACATAGAGGATTCCCAAAATATCAAACATATTCTAAAATATCATTCATCACATAATCCCCAAGTCATTTTTCCAATATGATAATTATTTTTCCCAAACATCTAATTATTCTTATTTCATAATGATTCAAAAATAAAAATAAAATTTCATACTAACGTCAAGGTTCTGGTAGATCAATGGAATGTGTTGCACCCCTGTCGTCCATGAGTTGTGTAATTGATTCTCACGACCTTGTCGAACGTGATGGGTTGTCACCAATCCTGTGGGGTTTCCTTTTTCTAAAACTATATAATTATTAAAATATTTCTAAAATATGGTAATATCCGCAAAAATAACCATAACTTTTTTTATCCCTAACGGTTTTCTCATAACATTCATTTTTCATCCTGAAATGTAATAATCCATATTTACCTCAAAAATAAATATCTCCAAATATACCAATAGTCTCCCTAAGATTTCATAATTGAAACAATAAAAAGGGTTTCTATGACATTAATTTTATTAAAAACATAATAATTATAAACCTGCGATGATATCCACATATCTTAATAAGAAATCCTAATATCTAATCTTGTCTAAACCATACTGTAATTCTAAATGAATGGATCATACCTTAAATATAATTTATTCTATTGGCTTCTATCTAGTATTTGTATTCTTTAAATAGAAATTAACTTTTAGGTTGATATATTTAGAGAATTATGAAAAAAGATAACATATTATACACATACATTACAAGTGGACACATATAATCTGTATCCATTTTTTCCACAAAAGGAATCTCTTTTAAAATAAAACATTCATTCTTTTCCTATCACAACTTAAATACCTTCATCCATACACCTTATTTATCCTCACCAAAATTTAAGCCCTATGGTTTTTTATAACATAGTATGAACAACAAATTACAATAAGATATTTAAATAATGAAAACTATTAGTCTATTAAAAACCAATATATCATTTCCATGAAAGAAAATATATATTTTGTACCCTGAAAAATAGATAATTTTTTGAGAAGGATAATTTTCATACCTTGTTAAAATAAATAATGTTCTTGAAAACAATATAGAAATTATATAATATATATTTAGTTAACATGGAACATAATATACTAAAATAAAATAAACATACAGTCGACATCCATACAATTGACTCTTAAAAAGGGAATATTCATACAGCTGACATTCATATATGTCACTATTACAAATGGAATAGCCATTTGGCTGAATTTCATACCAAATGCATTCGAGGTTCTAACATAACCACCAATAATTGGTTTATAATTTATCCACCCATAAAATATCCAATTAAAATTATACAATAACAACTCATAAATGATATCAATTTCATTCCTTTAACATATAAAAATTCAAATAAAACCATAAGAAATATTTACATAATCATGAAATAAAAATTCCATTTTCCAAACCATTTTCAATAAAAACATACCCAAAAAAAATATAATATTCCTTTTATCTTTCTATTAAAAACATTATGTCCTGTAGAATAATCCAAACAACAAATAAAGGTAATGGTAGTAGAGAAGCCATTCTCACTGTATTCATAAAAAAGAACATTTATTTTGTCGTTAGTATGAATGCCAAGCACCCCTATATGAAGATTTATTATTTAAATGGTTTAATTAACTTAAATATACATGGTATTTTTATACACCTAATAAATGAAGGATGTGTACGACATACAAAATTTTCCTCAATGAACATAGATTAAGATGAAACCACTTACCTCGATCCTAATTCATCATGTATGTTTTTTTATCTTCAGAAATAATAAAAGCTGGATATTTATATACATTATTGAGAACATTTTCATGATTATTATTCTTTTTTAATAACTTATTACAATATTATAACAACTAATTAATTATTTAATTTTATGTTTTATTTTTTTGATGATATTCAGTGGTTAAGTCTAAAATGTTTTTTTATGTCGAATACTATCGAAGAGATCATTAGTCCTTACATGTAGAATAATATTAATGAAATAAAAATAATTTTTAATTTTAAATTATACATTAAATCCATTAATTATATATGGATTTGAAAATGAAAAATATTAAAATCATGGAGACTGAGTTTCGTATATACACATGAGTAAGGTTTTCAATTTTCAGTGATAATTATGTAATGAAGTTAATTATTATTTTATCCCTAAATAATTATCAAAATAAATTTTATATCATGTTAATAATTTAATAATTCATATATATATTTTATCCATGGGATGTGGTGATTAAAAACGAATCAAAACACTTTATAACAGTGGTAGTTCACAGATTCGAACAAACAACGTTATCATTTTTATATGCATGGAACGTAAAAATATAATTGATATATTATTCTCTTACAATGATAAATATTTCATGAACATCATAATAAAACATTAATTAAATAATTATAACAAGTATTTAGTGATGGTAATGGAAAACAAATTATATCGATGTGTGGAGGTGATAGTTCACACATATTCACACATGATAAATTCTTTTCTGATTTGATAAAGGTGGATATAGATTTAGGTAACGATAATAACATTACAAAATATTATTATACATAGGATACATTTTTTTATGTAATCATGGGGGAAAATTATTTGGAGGATGTGTATGAAGTATTAAAATAGAGACACTTAATAAAAACTATACATTTTTTTCTGATGATCTCCTTTGATTAACACCTAAAAACAACTAAAGTGGTTGTTATGATTAAAATAAAGTATCTCTAACGTGGGGTCGTATGATATATGTCATTTTGGATGTTATTTTATTAACCAAATATGATTTAATGAGTTACAAAAATTGAGGAATGGGTTCTCTTTTAAATGATAGGGGAGGGGCACTCTTGCAATTATTTAAATATATAAATTAAAAAAAATTATTTTACTAATATAAATTCTCCCAAAATGATTTAGATCGAATAAAATATTATCATTTGTGGAAATAAAATAATCAAATAAAAATTTGACATATTTAGAATATCTTTTTAATCCTTATCTTTTTGTTCTGACATTTATAACTCTAACCAATTTATCAAATCATTTAAATTTTTTATGATCAATATAGTCACCATAAATCTACAAATGAACAATAAAAGAATCAGTTATTATATTTTAGGATTAATTACAACTATTTTTCTGAATCTTGTATCTTTTTAAAAATTATAATACTTTATAATTTATTTTATTTATTAAAATACCATTAGTATCATTTTTGACACTATTCAATTCTTGTCTTTTTCGAAATATCACAAAATCTCTATATAGTAAAACAAACTCTTTGAACACATCAATAAAATTTCAAATCCTCACTAAAATATGGGGGTGACATAAATTTTATAAAATTATATTTGTTATAATATTAATAATATCATTTTTTTGAAATTACGACATCAACATTGGGGTATTATTTAATTTACTTATTTTTTTCCTAAAAATTATTAGTAAATTATGATAATGTAAGTTATTATTTTTTATTGTTAAATAATACTTATAGTTGAAAATATCACCTATATAACCCCATATTCAGATTGATATATTCATGATAGATATTATTATGACATCATTGTCTTTACTTAAAATAATATATTATAAATGTCAAAAATACAGACATGTGGCTTCCAAAGGACATAATTTCTACCGAAGGATTCTATTTATCTATAATAACTCATTAAATAAAATTATTAAAAGTATTGGGGTATTTTTTTAGTATTAATAATATTATTTTTACATTTATTTGATTAAAATTCTGTTAATTGTGGAAATAAAATTTGTTATTAATGTTACTATTCATAACGTCAAAAAATAAAAGGGACAAATTTAATTAATTAATAATCTATAATTAAAAATATGGAATCCATTTTTTCCAAATTCAAAATACAAAATTTGTAGAAATTAATTAAAAAATTAATCTCGTTGATGCAATACGAGAACAAGCTTTTTAAGTAAAAGCTTTCAAATGTTCACCATGTTTATATATTATAATTCAATGTGAAATTGATATCAATTTCCTAAATTTGATTTAATGAAAAATAGTTATCAAATTATTCATTAAAATAATTCAAAAATATTCTTTATCACTATTAATAAATTTAATAAAAATTTAGTTTTCAATCAGAATTTATTATTGTTTTTCACTGTTAATCAAAAAATAAATCATATCGTAAAAATACCAAAAATATAACCAAACTAAATTTTTATTCCATTATTAAAATTAAGATGTTTATTTTTTCAAATATAGTTTATAAAATTGACCAAAACTAGATATAATATAGTTGTGACATTAAAATGCGGCAAAACTGCCATTTTTGAAAAATACTTTTTTATGTAGAAAATGGATTTATTCCTCTGTAATGTCTAAAAAACACATAAAATAAAATTTAAAATTCAGAATGAAAATATTATATATATAAATTTCATTAATAACAACCATTTTTTGAATTTATTATTTATTAGTATAAAACAAACTCGTTTACATTTAAATAGTTATTTAGAAATACATTTCTATTTTATTTAAAAATGGTTTTATATTAATTTATAATTAGTTATTTCACCAAAGAATAAATTTTATATACCTGTGTAAACTATATTTTTTCAATATCGTAAATTTATATAGTTATAATGGATATGTTCTAATGATATCATTTAAATATTAATTATTTATTCACTAAATAATGATGTGGAATCAAGTATAAACTATCAAACATATTGAAACCTTATAAAAATCAGTACAATACAATTCGCAAAAAAAAAATTAAAATTAAAGTAAAAATGTATTTTCATGAAATTAAAAATTTTAAACCTATATTAATAATAAAAGTATCTTACTTCTGGACAAAAATTAGGGGAAGAAGCATGGTGGTTAGCAATCTTGAAGTAGAAGTAAATAGATTTTAGTATGGAAAATAAGAAAATAAATCACATGAATGCCTAAATGTTTTGAAATATAAAACTAATGAAATGGATAGAGTTAACTTTAATCATGATGGAAAACCAACTATCCAATGATTGAATTATAATGATTATGGTTATAATTCAATATTTTTCACAAATCCTATGTTTAAGGATGAACATCAATGTTATAAACATAGAAATCTTTCAGAGAATGGGTAATACTACACAATTTAATCTTCTAATTTGGGACTTGAAAATGAATTTGTAATAGGTACACACATCATCCAATGATGAACTAAAAATTTATTATCTTATTCTGGTTTTACATGCGTATTTAGACATGTAAAATATTCTAGAGGCCATAAATTACAACTATAATGGATAGATGTCAAATTAGTCGTGAAAAATCTAAATGATGTAATTATTACCTCTAAATTATACACCACATTTATGATTAGAGTATGAGTGGATGTATTTTTTTAAAGTCATATTATTCTAAATTTGGTCGATATTAACATGATATTATTCATTGATTAGATATCACTACATAGATACCATATTAATTTATAAAAAACAAAATCAAATTTTATTTCTCAAATAAAACTATGACAATCAATATATGAAATTATGAATATGAAGATATCCAAATGACATTGAGAATATAATTTTCCTCCCCATAATAGAATTACTCCTACACAGATACTATTTGATATTTTAGTAAGTGGAGTATTCAAAGGACTCTCACATTTCCAAAGATATGTGAGATCACTATGAAGTAATGGGTTGAAATAGTGATTTTTTTTTATTTTATAAGTTAACCATTTAAACTCATCCTCTATGATCAGTTAGTGTAAAATCTTTAGATTTTTTGAAATATATATTTTTATAAATGATTTAAATATTTTCCAAAAAATTATAAAACACAACAATGATTTTACCTATTTATAATTGAAACAAATTTTTTTTATCTTATTATAAAATATTATGTTTAGATTCAGTTTCACAGAAAACAAAGTGTGGATTTTTTTAAACATAATAACAAATTTATCTTTCATTACATGAAACACAGAGATTATACAAAACTTGGCATACTATTAAAATAATATTATTTAATATGATAGTTATATCATATACATTCAAGTGGAACATAATTATAAGTTTAACTAAATTATGAAAATAAATTTTTTAAAATGTATATATAATGATTCCTTTGGTGACCAATTAATTATAAATAAAAGAAACCCATTTTAAAATATATGAAACTATTTTCTAAAAACCAATTTTTATACACACTAACATGTTTTATATCAATAAATTAAATGAACCATTTTTTGTGAACTATTTAATTAAATGAATATGTTATATATTTAATAAAATATTTATCTTTCATAATAAGTGACCTCTATAGAAGAGATAAAAACAAATCCAAATTTACACTTAATACTATATGATTCAAAATAGCAGTTCGGTCGCGTTTGGTTCACATATTCTAAAATTATTTTTTTACCAATTTTAAAAAATTTAGTTCAAAATAGTAAATTTATATTTTGAAATAATAATATCAAAATTATGATTGGGATTTGTTACATTATTTTTCAGAATGATTCATTATTTTATGAACAATGATAAATTCTAAATTTTATTTTTATTTTTTAAAATTTATTTATAAAGTTAAATAACTTTTTCAAATTATTTTAATGTTAAATTTGATCAATTATAAATTCATTACTATAGTTTATTTCACTGGATTAAATTTAAAATTAAATATTGTTATGAATACTTTTTAATGATTTGAACTTTTACTCTTCATAAACCCACTTTATTATCGCATCAACTGGATTAATTTTAAATTAAAATTTTCCAATTATGTGAAAAGAAAAAAAATAGATTAAATATTTTTAATCATAATTATATAATTTCTATAATAAGTTAAAATAAATTTTGGACTAAACCAAATACATATTAAAGAAAAAATTTAATTTTTTTGATTAAGGTAATAATGGGTTTACCATGAGGTTTAAACAAAAAATGTAAGTTAAAAAATGACCTATAAACTATAATAATAAAATTTATGGAATTATTTAAAACATTAACCACCAAATTATCAATAATGTACCATTTTGACACATCTTCTTTTTGAGAAATGTGGAATCATTTAATATATTTAAAAAAAATCCAAGTGTGTCATATCTCGCGCTTATAAAAGGACACCACATGTCCTCTCTTAATCACACCACAAAACCAATTTTTTTGGGAAATACATTCCCAATTCACTTACAAAATTCAATAACATCATCCCAACAGCCTTATTTAGGGAATAAATTCATGCTACGAATAATGTTAGTTGAAATCAGAGGAGGATACTAGAAGAATAGGTAACCTTCAATATGGAGTGTTTTGGTTTTATTTCATCCTCCACACCATTCAATTAATTTTATAGCATAATATTATAATTAAATAAATATATAACACCTAATTATATATTTTTTAATATTATTTTCCATAAAAATTACTATCATTATATTCATCAAATGGGTTATAATATTATCGTTTGTGGGTACGATGAACTACCTCCTCGCGAACCCATGTGGTTAATGGTTCAATTACAGCCTCTCATGGTTAGACAAAATGATAGATGAATTTTTTGTATATTTTATTTATTAGATTTTTATTCATTAGGAATTATTATGTCACTGATACATGAATTCTTCCAATTTTCGATGAATACGATAATGTCGTTCAAGTGTATGACGAACGACCGCCTTAGAGAGCGATGTGATTCATTTATGCTTTTGATTGATTGTTTTAAGGATGGTTTTAAGGAAACATGTGATATATATTTGACATAAAAATTATTCTAGATTGTAAATAAAAAATTTGAGTTTATTTATTTCACACTAAAAAGAAATAGGAAAAAATATTTATGTGTACATATGACCAATGGTCTCTATGAATAGTGTAATTCAATTTTATTCGAGTAAATTGTGTGGATTACTACAAATACATATATAATTAATAGTTAATATATTTATATCACCATTAAAATAATTTATATTATGAAAATTTTATTGATATTTGATTACAAAAATTAATTAGTCATAACATACATGAAAAAAATATATTATTTCATGAAATATGACATTAACATGAAATTATTAATTAAAAGGAAATATAATTTTATTAAAAACCTACATATGGTATGATATCTATTAATATGGTTATATAATTGATTTATAATTACTTTATATTTGTTATAAAGTAATTTTGAATGTCTATAATGAAATTTGATACTAATCGTAAGGTATTAACATCTCACGTTTTTCATTTGTGAGACACATGTCATATCCACCACATAATTATTTTATGTGTCATATATAGTACCCATTAATGAATTTTAAGAAAATTTTACATCATATCATGGTAATTAACATATCCTTTTAAGGATATTTATTTCAATTGGATTGCGGTTCAAATGTTTACAAATCTATAATTGATTTTTTGTCTCAATTTTCATTCTTTGGTATATAAGTTATGTCATACAACTATCCTCTTTGATGTGGCATATATACAATTAATATTCTTATTTTCAAGATATATTAATTTTCATTTAAATTTATTCATTTAATGGTAGTTTGATTCAAATTTACCAATTTTTTAAGTGTTTTATGTTTAGATTTCATCATTTATCATGATTTTTTATGTTTATTAGTTTAATGGAGAAATCATATGATCAATATCTCAAAAAATGCACAAAAAATGTTATCCATTGGTTATTCCATAAAATTTTTTTTTCCCATAATGTTATTCTCTTTATGTACTCAAGAGTTTAAAAGAAATTTTTTATGAAAAATCAACCTTTCCATTAAAAACCATTTTATAAAAATATCTTCTAAACTATTTTTATTGTTTTAATTATTTTATTTAATACATTTAAAAAAGTTTAACACTTTTTAAAAAATTATTAAAATGAATTTTAATGGGATTAAAAAAATTCCAATTTCTGTTTACTATATTTTTTAAGGAATCCTTATGTGTGACATGAAATTAATTTTCCACCTTCATGACCATTGCATTCCTTGAATCATCCTTTATATGCTTTCAATGATTTTAATTGAAAATAATTTCAAAAAATATTATAAAAAAATCAAATAAGAAATTTTATTACACCCATTAATAGTTTTAAATGATTTATTAATTTATTTAAACGTTTTAATAATTATTTTCATTGAAAATTATGTTTTGATTGTTTTATGTTCCAAAATTTATTATCAAGGAAAATGTGTTTTCCTCAAAAATGTCCCATTTAATAATTCAAAATTATATTCCATTTTAGATGACATCTCTTGATGTTATCTATGATTTAATAAGGATATACACATAATATAGTATTTTTATTCTTTATACAAACTGTTTAATTTCTACAAAACATGTATCTATTCTATAGGTCATAACATGATAAATTATTGTGAAACCGGCTTTTTTCGTGGAATATTCTACGATGAAATGATGAAATAATTTTAAAACCCATAACTTTTAAACAAGTTATGATATGATGAATTTTTTTTGAAATATATATCATTTAATGTGTTATGGTATGATGAATAGTTTGTGATCTTGTACCACACATATGTATGATTTTTATTAGGTAATGGTGGTTACATTATAACCAAGTACAATAGTTACATTATAACAATGGAAGGTAGTTATGTAATAACCAAATATTGGTTCGAACAATAACTCAATCCCATAAATTTATTAATGATTTATATATAATAATCTAGATGGGAGTGGGATGGGAGTGAAATTGGTTTAGTAAGGGAAAATGACTACTATGACTTTCTTGGGAATACAACTTTTCTAGAAAGAAGGACTACTATGTTACACCATTCCAATATGTGGAAGTTTATTCCAATATGAATGGTGGTGTTTTATTATTCAGAGGTTTATCCAAAAAAGTGTAGGATACATATGTGATTATCCCAATCTTAAAGTAGTTACATTGGAAAGTAGTCAAAGCATAACATATAATTATTTGTTCATGATCACATAAAAAATTATTTTTTAATGGTTTCTTATCATCATATATTGATATCTCTTATTTTTACCAATATTGTGCATATGAGATCACCCTTTCATGTGTATCCTTTCCAAAGGTTATGAAAAATATTTTTTATGATTGGGTAATACATAGAAGATATATATTCGATACATTGAAAATAAATAATAAATATTTAGTGATATAATATTTTGAAAACAATAAACAATAATGTTTCATAGTCATTGTTTTGTGAAATGTAAAAAATATTCATCTAAAAATATGTATATCCTTGTATGAAAATCCTAGGAAACAATTAATGGTGTCTAAGGAATTGATGAGTTTTCCTTTGGAAATTATTATGTGAAAAAATTAGTGAGATCCCTAATGATTTTACTAAGTACTGTTCTAAAGATATAATTCAGGATATGTCAAAGTATGATTCAATTTATAGGAATATGGCCTTGAATTTTATTAATGGATAGTGTGAGTTGTTTCTATGAAATTATATTCTTGTCAGGATACTATATTTGGATGTGGCCAAGAAACTGATATACCTAAGGGTTACCCACTCTGAAAAAAGCATATTGAGATAGAATAGATTTGTAACTAGTGATCCAAAATGGGACTTTTTTCACACCATGTTTGAAAATCTTGGGGGATACAATTTGGAAATTAACAAAAAAATTTACCAAAAATTTGATGGATATAATTAAAAAATGACTATAAATAATATAGGATAATTGTAATGTTTCATAGAATAAAGAATGTGTCATGATTTAGGCAGAATATAATTTCTTTTTTTCTTGATTCTATGGTTCTAAAATATTATTAATTTTTCCCAAAAAATTATTTTTGGCATTAGTTAATAGAGAACTAGAAGTTACTAGGTTATCATTGAATATGATTGAATCATTGCTGATTAGAAGCTAAATGAGATCATGACGGCAGTGAAGGATGTTGTGATGATTCATAAAAAGTTTTAATATGACTCAACTAGCAATTTATACATTAACCAACAATTAGAATCATAAATTATTAGATGTATAGAGTTTGGGTAATATATACAATGGTAGATAGAAGATTCAGATTCCTATGTGCCAAGAATGTGTGTAGAAACTCCCACATGGATGTCTCAGAGGAATATGAAAATGTTTGGACTATGGAAAATAAGGACATAAATCATCTGACTACAAGGGTAAAATGAATTGTTTGATTAATTATACAGATGATAATAATGGTCTCCCTGTGATATAATTGACTATTTAATGCTTTAAATGTAGAAATAAAAGGCATTATGAAAATCTATGTTATAAGGGGAATGATAAAAAATAGAATCATCATGGTTATATGAGTAATAGTTATTTTGATTTTTAGACAAAAAATTACATATGAATTTAAATATGTATCATTAAATAATATGATGAATAATTGATAATTTTTTGAGATGCAATTGTGGAGAATGGTGTATTTATGAATCAGAATTCAATAATTATGTTATAAGAATCATGATATATATATTTACTTCTATGTAAAATATTTTCATTATAGATTTTAAAATTTATGTTGAATGAGGATGATACAATGAAAAGTGATTTAATGGAAAAGTGATACTTGGAATAGAAGATGTTACTACTAAATGTGATTAGGATTTTGAAAGAGTTGTGTTTAGTTTGAATAAAGAGACGATTGAGATGGATAAAGTAAATTGTATAGTACTGACGAACTCTGAATAAATAAATTATTTTCTAAAAGTGGTTATTGTTTTAATTTATAGAGTTTATAACATTATTGTATCTAGAGAATATGTTTATAATATATTGTTTTATTCAACAAATGATCAACAATTATTGTTTTTATTGAGGTTATATGGTAATTTAGGGTATAACTATGTTTTAAGAGAATACATGAGAAAGGAATTCTCATGATTTTTATGTAAAAATCAAGATATACATAATGATATATACATGTTAAGTTTTATGTAGTTTTTTAGAAATTTAGTGACATTATTTTTAAATTTTGAAATTTTTATTGGTTTTAATGTAAACCATTTATGGAATGGTTTAGGATGAAAATTGGTTGTGGTTTTAGAGTTTAATATGTTACTTCAACATAAGAATATTGGCTCATAATGGATACTATAAGATAAATTTTTGTGATTATAAATATAAATATAATGAATTAATTATCAATATATTTATTGACATTATGTTTTGTTGGTTTTTAGTGATAAAAATCCAACATTATTTATTAGAGTAAGATATTGTGAGGAAACTGATCAAGTAATAACCAAAGGGTGATATTTTGATTATGAAATGGAATCAAATCAAGTAAGTATCTCATCACATGAATGTTATATAACATTACGAAAAAATAACATTAATTAAAACATGTTCTTTTTATTATCATTTTTTATAAAATAAATGACTTTTTTCAAAACTATTTATTTTATCAACTTATGGTAATTAACCTTATTGGGATCACCCAATTTCTATTGATCAGTTATCTTTATCACTTTCTATTACTATTTAGGTATTTATTCCATGTCTAATTCTTCCAAAATGACATATGTTCTAAAATATGGAAACTTATTTTTGTGTAAATTCAAGCAACCATTTTGTTTCCAACATTCATTATTCAAATGAAGATTAATTATTAATTAGAAAAATGTGGGTTCCTATGCATTAATTTTCTAATGTTGAACACTTAATGACCGAGATGAAATTTTATGGTGATATTCACATTTATGTAGTTGAATGTAACTCACAATAATATTTAGAAAATATATTTTTCCAAAATAATATAAATTTTTCGACATTTTGTGTAACACATAACACTGAGTTCAGATTTCCATACACACAATAATAAGTATGGATTATATTACGAAAAAATAGTAATTTTTTTTTGTTAAATACAAATCTATGATTGGTGTGTGTTATGCACAATAATGAATTTATATTTCACCACACACAACATGGAGTTTAAAAAATGTGACATACTATAAAATTATTAATATTTAATATGATAGTTATCACCTCACCATAAGAATATAGCATTTGAAAAGGATTAACTATGTTATGGAAATATATTTTTTACATAAGTAGATATATAAATATATGAATGTATGTATAGGTACGAATAATGAATTTATTCATGAAAAATTAAAATAGAAATGAAAATAAAAACCTTATTAAAATGATGGAGATAATATTTCGAAACAATATTTCAACACATATAAATGTGTTTTACCTAAATAAATTTTTTTAAAGAATTATTTTTTGATTTATTTTAATGATTCTCATATAATATATATTAAATAAAATATTTAAAATTCAATTTAAGTGTTTTCTAAATAAGAGATATGAATAAATTCATTTTTATGCTTAAAAATATAATTTTTCAACAAAGTAGTTATGTTTCCATTAGGGTACTTTTTTTAAAATTTACTATTACCAATTTTAAATATTTCATTCAAAAATAATTCCAATTTTGAAAAAATAATATCAAAATAAACTTATGATGAATTCTTTGTATTTTTAAGAAAATATATATTCTTTGATGTATTGTAAAAATTAATCAATTTTAATTGAAAAAGAAATTTTATCATAATTTATTCATAAAATAAATAATATTGTAAATTTTACATAAATTTAAATTAGTACACTTATAAATCAACTAATCCAATTTGGGTAATTATAATCAACTTCATGTAAAATTTTGATATAAAAACATCCCATTCTTTTAAGCATTTTCTCTTTAAATACCTATACTCTCATTACCTTTGAAGGACAAATTTAAAATTAATGTTTTTTTATATTTTGAATGTATTCTGAAAAATTGAATAACATTTTTGGAAAAAAATAATATATTTTACTGAGTAAGATTAACATAATTTTTGACACAAATTAATAATGATTGCCAAAAAAAATTATTTACCACAGTTAATGAAAATATGGGTTTAATGTGGTTAAACTAACGATATAAAGTAAAAAATACACTATACATTTGAATAAATTTTTGGATGGAAATATTTAAACCAATAAACTATTAATGTTTGATAATTTCCCATTTTTATGCTTTTTACATGTAAAAATCACGGGGCCACTCAATTCTTTTCCAACAATACCAAGTGTGTCATGTCCCCCACTTATAAAAAGACCCGGTGACCATTATTCCTCACACCATAAAAACATTTTTTGGTAAACCAATAACTGTCCAAAAAAATTAATATATCTATCATATCATCCTATAAGCTTTACTTTTGGCCTAAATCTACCCTAATTTTTTATCAGTGAATTAATAAAGAGGATTCCCAAGGAAGAGGTAACATTCATCAATTTTCATTTTTTTATTTCATCCACCACCCATAAAATTATTTTTATATAAATATTATAAATAAATATTTGTATCTTAAATATAATGAGATATTATTATGCTAATTTCATTACCTAAACAATCCCCATTGTAATCTAGTGGGTTACGAAATCATTGTTTGTGTGTCGGAAGGACTACCACCTCACAGTTTGATGTCATTAATCTTTCCATTACCACCTATCATAGATGGACATAATTTTGTATTTATTTTTTACATATTATATTTATTCAATTTTTATAATTTTTTTTATTCAGACCTAACTTCATAGTTTTCATTTTGGTGGAATATGGTAAGGTCAATTTATTGTATAACAAACTACCACCTCAAAAAGTGATTTTATTTATTCATGTTTTACAAAGATTTTATTAAGGATTCATTTAATGAAAAAATGTAATATTCATGACATAAAATTTATTATTCAATTTAAATATATAGACAACCATTAATTATTATAATCTTATAAGAAAATGAATGGAGCATTCATGTGTACCTTCATCCTATTGTCTCCATGAATATTGTATTTAACTTGGTATCAATTTTTTTTATAATTACACTGTATAAAAACATATAAAACATATATTTTATTTATATTATGGTTTAAAAAAATAAGCTGAAAAAAAATAATTTAATTAAGAATTCCAAAAATATAATGTAAAAATATACATGAAAAAAATTACACTTATTTCAAAAAACACGACATCATTATGGGATTTTTAATAAAAGGATAATAAAATGTTATAAGAAAAACTTATATGTTATGATATATATTAAAATTTTTATTTAATATATGTATAATAATATTACATTTACTATACTGGTTGTTTCAACCTGTACGAATTAATTCATTAATTAATGTATGAAATTTTAGTCTCAATTTTTTATTTCCATGGGACACATTCAATATTCGCAACATATTTTTATTATGCGGTATATATACATCCGATGAATGAAATTAATTTTTATTTTCATTAAAATATTGAGTGTTTAAATAACCATTTCATAATATCTCTATGAGGGAGTTTATTTTTCCAGATATATCAAATCTATAATGTATTTTTTTGGTCTCATTTTTTAAGACATAAGCTTTGTTATTAACTTGTCCACTTCTATATGGTGAATATATAATTAATATAGTTATTTTAATGATATTTTATATTTAATTTAATTATAATATTTAATTGGGATAATGATACAATTTTAATAATGTATTATGTGTTTAATATAATAATCTCATCGTTTATCAGGGTTGTTTATAGTTATAATTCCTTTAATGAAATATTATGATATATCTCTAAAAACACAAGAATTTATTATCTTATAGTTATTTGGGGAAAATAAATCTTTAATATTAATTTTATTTAATTTATGTTCTCAATATGTCAATATATGGTTTCTATCAAAAATCATATTTTTTTATTGAAAACTCTTTTCTTCCAAAACCATAGTTCCTAAAAATGTGTTCTAAAATGTTTTCATCATTCATTAAAATATTTACTAATAATATATTTACCCTTATTTTATGATTAATAATAAATTTTAAAAGTAGTATTTATATCATTTTAATAAAAAATATTGTCTATATTCTAATGAAAACCTAAAAGGAATTATTATGTGTGGCCTTAACATAATTCCCCACCATAATGAGCATTATTCTTATTGATATTTCTTTTATAAATTTTCACGATAATTTTTGAAGAAAATGCTTTTAAAAATTATTAATGAATAATTATTCATAGGGTAATGTATATTATAATAAAGACATGTTTTAAATGATTTTTAAATCTTCCTTTATATGTTTCAAGGAAATTTTCTACGAAAATAATTCTATATATATTTTATGATTTAAAATTTAATTATCTATGAAACCCAATTTTACTCATGAAATGTCCCTATTAATCATTCATAACTATTTTTCCTCTATGACTACATAATTTTATGTTACATATTATTTTATATGAATATTAACTAAGGATACCATTTTTATTCAATTTTTATTTGTTTAATTTAAATTAATCTCTTCTTTATTCCACAGGTTATACCATGACACAATTCATATGAATTCCACATGTTTTTTACATGCTACAAAATGATGGAATGATGAAATTATTGGGAAAACTTTATCCTATGAAATTATTATGATATGATCAAATGTTTATTAATCCCATTTCATTTTGTTGGTTATGATATGATGAATGTTTTGTGATATTGTTACACACATATATATTATTTTCATTAAGTTATTTTTTTATGTTATAGCCAAGGATAATAGTTACATTATAAAAAAAGATGGTTATGTAATATCCAATGTAGGGTGGGACCTAGACCACCCATCAATGCATTGGGTAATGATTTATATCTCTTGATATAGATAGGAAGATTAAAAGGGGGAACTCGGTTCTGTAAGGGACTTTGTTCACTTTGATGGTATTACGAGTGAATCTGGACTAACGTGATGCTGTATGAAGTGAAATATTTATTCAATTTAGAAAGGGATACCACATGGGATAGTGGTGTTTCACTCCTAGGAGGTGTATGCACTGAAAAAGAGGGTACACGTGTGGTTTTCCCAAGACATAAATTGTATGAATTTCTTGTAGGGTATCCTTAAAATAAGATTTTCTATGCTTATTTTTATTCTGAAATTATATATCTTATTAAAATGATATGTTTTCAATACACACAATCCTGATCTTCTTATAATTTACATATTATAAACTACCAATATTTATTCCACGTATCATGTTTATGATCTGTGACAGGTTAGGAATGAACATCATAAGTTATATTCATGATCAAATACCATTATGGTTATATATTTTTTAAATATGATAATTGAACGATACCAATTTTATTTACTGTTAATTACCATATGAGCTCACCATTTCTTATCAATCCTTTCCTGGGTTATAAATAATTTTTTATGTTGGATAACAAAAGGGTATGATCATCATTGGATACATTGAAGATATTTTATTTGAATATCAACATCCATGTTTCTGAAGGCACAACCCTAATATGATCCTCAATAATATGTTTTTGAATTATAAAGAATATTTATTCAAACAGATGTAATATCCATGTATAAGAAGAATAAGTACTTAAAGTTATTACCTCAACCTAATGATGTTATGTTACCCAACCTCCCCATGCATGTAATTGAAAAAATTAATCCAATTACATGGGTTTTCCATTTATAAATACTCCTTCATATGGATGGTTATTCCCCACCATCCAATGAATATCGAGCTATAAATATTTTTACAAATTTATAATGGGTGTGGATCACTATTATCCATTCCCACATAGATTAGCCCACACCAACCCTTATAATAAAAGTGTCATAGAACCATATGAAACTATTGAAACAATATTCTTCTAGAATACCAATGAATTTTTGGTCCACGTGATGAAATATCTATGTCATATCTCTGTTTTTTTAAATATCCAAATAAATGATATTACATCATGAGCATACCCCACATTTCACGACTCACCTCTTGCAAGATGCGGGATGGAACAAAAAACTGCTAGACCCTTCCTTCTTCGTGTGGAAGAAGTTATAATGACCCCCAAGTCCGACCTTTGATAGGTCCCTGAGTGGAAAATAGCACCAAGGGTATACAATATCACTTAATAAGGATATTATTACCCTTTTTTATATAACATGATTAGGAAATAATATGGTAAATACCATGAAACTCCAAATACCAAAAGTATTATTGAATAAACAAATAAAACATTTTCCCACATGCGTGTACAAAAGTTAAGCTTATGAAAGGTGTAGTAAAACTCAAAAATAATGTACAAAAAGAATAGTTACAAAGTTTCAATAACAAAAAATCTCGATGACTAGGCTAGTCAAGTCCAGCATAGTCATTTTAGTCATCCTAGAAACTTGAAAAATGTTTTACATATGTACGGTTAGTATACAAGTATATTCAAACAGAAAAACAAAAGCCACTGGCTCACACGGGAGGAAACTTACTAATGTACCTAAGTGAAAATAGTATAACCTCAATTCACAAACCATTTAATACTAACCATCCGAACCTCCCTACAACACACTCACCAAATAACACTTGTTAAGTAAAGTAGTATTATAAGGACATCAATTTTTGGGTACACAACATAACATTCCCACTGGTTAGCTACTCATCCCTAATGACTATCATCTTGATGCAACCTCTCTTCCCAAACCTAGTCCCACTACCACATCTCTCCTGCACACACCTTGTCCCCAAACCACACACAATCCCTTCCACAGACACCTAGTCCACAAGTACCACAACTCTCACATGAAGAAACATGGGCCTCATCCCGAAGTAATTATGGATGAGAAAACTAGACTGTAAACACCGACACCTATCATCTAAAACAACCCATGGATGACTAATTTTGGACTGTGGTAATAATCAAGCAAGTACAGCCATCCCAGATATGCTTGAGCAATAAGAACCTTGAATAAGGTGCGAGGAAGAAATTCAGTAACCACCCATCCATCCTCTAACCGAGAGTTGGGAAAGACACCCTCCCCCATGAAATGTTGGTGTTCACCATATAGTGATAAACAAGACTGTGGATCATATAGACGTCCAAAAGAACATTAATATATAAATATATATATATATCTGTATGAAAAAACGTATCCCAATCTACAGGTTTTTGAACAAACAACCAACCTAGTCCAAACCATTTTCGCTTCCACCCCTATATGTATAACCCCACAACATCAACATCCAGAGAATAAACCAACAACTTTTCATTTATCAACTTACCATTTTTTAATTAAGGGTTTCAATTTAACTTTTTCTCACAATACTAGGAAACTATCTACCACAAACATACTAAAACAATATGCAAAACCAAACTGGAGACCCTATTTAGAAACCCCCAGTTTTACTAGACACTTGTTTGGCCATTTCCATCAACTAATATACTAAATTCTACCCCACCATCGTTCTCTCATAACCCAGATCTATAGACACACTACCCAATAATTCCCAATTGTAATCCCACTATATATACATTTAGAACCACACTGTAGTCACACTACCAGATGTCGTTTAAAGACCATGACACCATAAAGTCACTTCAGATGCCTATAAGTTCATCCATTCCACATTCAATCAATCTCTCATATAGAGAATTCAACTCACCACCTATTCCTCCCCATGAAAAAATCCCACATTATCTACCATTACTCTCAGCCACTTTCACACTCATACCAAACCCTTCCACAAATCCCACTCCTCTTCTCATCCATGTCCCACAACTATGCTACCAACAGTAGCACCACACAACTATCACTTGTTTACAAAACTCAACAAAACACAGAACCTAGACACACTTATCAATAGGATGTGAATATATTAATATTTAACCAATATAGTTTCTTCAATTCCACTTATTTACAACAGGGGTGATCACCCAACTAGAATGATCCTGAGGGAATCCATTTATTTAATAAGTGTACTGGATTAAATAGATTCCATGTTACAGTCATTATTCAAGCATCTCAAAAAAATAGAACATCACTTGTGAGGAAGAAAAGGCCATTAATGGCCATGATTTTCAAAATTCCTTACTACCACAACAGTCTATAAAATATTCAGGGATAATAGATAAAACATGAAATAAACATTAAACCAGTCGCTGCAAGTAATTTAAATTTCTTGTGTTGTCTCTTGATCAAATAAAGTTCTTATCTATTTCTTATTTTTAAGAAGATTACTCATCCATTCCTAAAAAGTTTTAATTTATATTCCCATGATGCATGATGAAAAATTAATGATAATTGAGTGAAATTCATACCAGATGATCAAAGGAACAAACTTAATCCATGTTCTAAGAAAATGAGATCAGGCGAGAAGAACAAGAAGAAATCAAAAAAATGAGCATTAGAGATTTGGAATAGGGAAATTAATCATCTAGGGAGGAAGGATAGAGGATCACCATAGGTATCAAAAAGGAAGAAGGAATGAAGTTATATTAGTTTATGAAAGGGTGATATCCTAAAAATTAGGGAGATGATTTCAACATTCTTGAAAATTGGAAAGTGGTTTGACCACGTTTCATGGAAGTTATAAGGAAGATGGAACATTACAAGATATGGGAAATTAAATAATTCCCCCCAAAATGGTGGAGACATCCAAACATATCATTTTGAGATTATTGGTTACCATTTCATGGAGAGAAACCCGTAAGATGGGAGAAACTAGCATAAATAAAGAAAAACTAGAAATGATTCCACAATGGGTGAGTCACCGATGCTGATCCTCATATAGGAAATGTACTGACATGACCTACCAATGATGAGCCACTAATGCTGAGATATCTACACCATGACCTATCTACACAATGAGATAATAAAACCTCGTCCTACAGACGCCGAGACCTACCGACACCAATTCCCTCAAATCATCAATGATGACTCCCGCGAATAAACATTTCCAACATCCCTAACACATTGATGTTAATAACCCTATCTCACCGATGTTGGCACCCTTGAATCACCATTTTAGTCCCCCCAAATTCACCAATGTTGACACCCCTAACTAACTGATGCTAACAGACTTACATGCTGACGGAAAATTGAAAATTTAGAAAACTGTTGAAATGATCTCCTATTTCCTCCCAGAACACCCTAAAAACTAGATTTTCTCAATGTAAGATCCCATGAATATCCGAGTTATTAAATTAGGTACCTATCAATCAATTATCTTCCCTGATAATTTCAAAACTATTTGAGAAGAAAATAGGTCAGAATGGCCATCCATTAAGAAAACTCACAAGAGTAAACCACCTAGGGTTGTCATTATGGCTGGAATAAAAACCATCTAAATCTTTGAACTCCTCATTTTAATCTATATTCTAAAAAACTATAAACACACTACCAATCCACTTCTCCACACTACAACACAAACCCCAATTGTCACACCATCCAAACACACGGATTATGGAGCTCCTTCTTCCATGTCAAGATACTATTTTATTTGGGCAGAACAGTCTCTCCCCTATGGGAATAATTGCATCTACATTAATGGGTCTTGATTAGAAATCAAGTCCTCCCCTCCCCCTATTAAGAAAATTTCACACAAAATAAGATAACATAGAAATAAAGTTTTTTATATAAAGTGAGGAAAAACCTTACATCAAAACTAAGGTACAAGGAAAAAACAAGAGAAACTCCAAATAGAACTGGTTACTAGGAAACAAATGTGTCCCCATTCCCATGTATTCTCCTAGAGGCCACCTTTCCTCTATAACAAACGATCCAAAGATATGGTCCATCCATGCAACACCTTCTCATGAAAATCCTTGATTCTTGCTGGTCGCTCCACAAACATCTCATCATCCTTGATAAAAAACTCTCTCTAGTTAAAGACGTGGTAGTCGTCATGTAGATACTGATAGAGTTGAGTGGTAGCACTAGATAATATTCCACCTTACCAAATAATCCAAACAATTTAAAAGGTTTTATGAAACTATGAGAATGAGTGTTTCCACTACCAAACCTCTACTATCCATATCGGGATGATACCTTTAAGAACATGTTGTACCCACCCTCATACTCTAAAGGCATCCTTGTATGATCATCATAAAACATTGTATGTCTTGATCCACCTTCATCCTCTCATGAACAAGCTAAAAATTCTATGTTCTACACTACACTACCTCTGGTCCGAAAGAGGGCTGCTTCCCCAACTTCTGTCAAACACATGGGTGAGTGACACTATCTTCTGTACACAGATTTGAGCAGTTTCATGAAAATGGTAGAGTGATTGCTATTAATATAGGTAAATTCAACAAGGTGTAAGTTTCAAAACCATGACCCTCTAAATTCAAAAAACAAATGCTCACAACATATCCTCCAACGTATTGATGGTACTCTTAGTCTGTCCATTCCTCTAAGGGTGGAAATAAGTGTTAAGGCATAAATAGTTGTCAAATTCCAGCTGTAATAATTTCCAGACTCGTGATGGGAAATGTGTTTCTCACTTTGAGAGAATTGATTCCGGAACTCCATGTAGCTACAAAACTTCTCCATATAACTCTATGATAAGGCATCAACTATGCATGACACCTTGATCACCAAGAAGTACGATGACTGCCTAAACTAGTCCACTATGACCTTAATGGAATCAAATCATACCTGAGATCTGGGTATAACTATGATGAAGTCCATTTAGATTTCATTCCAATTCCACTTAGGAACATCCAAGGGTTCTAACAGAATACTGGGAACATAGTTCTCATCCTTCACCACCTATCACTCTTGGAATCTTGACACTAACTCTGCCAGTTTCCGCTTCACCCCAGGCCACCAAAACTATTCCCTCAGGCCTTGGTACATCTTACATAATCATGGATGCACTACCATGGGTGATCTATGGAACTCACTAAGAACTCCCTCATACATTTCCAATTGGACAAAAAACATCCCACAGAATAATATCTGATTTTGAATATACTCTGACCACCCCTCAAGAACATCGCACTGGACAACGCGATACCACATCACATCAGCCTCTGATACTCCCCAAGATACTCTTTTACCTTACTCTCCAAAGAAGACAGCACTATCATCTAAAACATGCATCCTCTTCCATTGTACTCCCCAACAACCTAGCATAAAGCGGCCAACTCCTCCATGGCCTTCCTTGAATATGTGGATTCCTGAACTACCTCCTTCTGCTGCTTAATGCTCAAGGAATAGACCACCATGTTCCCCTTTCTCGGGGTCTAACAGATCATGAAGTTATATTCATGGAGAATAAGTATCCACTTTTATTTCCAAAACATTAGGTCTAGTTTGGATAAGATATACCTCCAACTCTTTCAATCCTTAAAGACAAAAAAGTGCTTTTAAATGAAGCAATGCCACAAAAAAATTAGTTCTAATAGAACAACTGTAATCTCTACATCATGGGTGGAATAAATAAGTTTGTGAGGATGTAATTTCATAAAGACATAATAGAATACTCCTCATTATTGCATCATCAAACTTCCCAAGTCGTGGTCGGAAGAATCAATGAACATCTAGAACATCACTCATTACTCCAGAATCCTATGCATAGGGGAACTAACCCGCATCCCCTTCGGATAGCTAACAACATCCAAAAAATTCTCACTCCACATAAACCACTAGTCCTCTCTGGTCAAAGCATTCAATACAGATGAAACTCGAGAGAATTTAGTTAAGAACCACTAGTGTTTTCCTGAATGACATCGGAAACTATAAACGTCCACCACATTTTGGTGTGACACCCATGAAAAAACCAATTCTGCCTTTGATGAGCAAACTAATATCCCTTACTGAGACACCATGTGAATGAGGATATTTACCTATCACATCCAAAAAATTCACATGGAAAACATTCCATTGAGATGGTGGTGTAGAAGGATCTCCAAGGCAATCCTCAGATACCCAGATTCCTCCTCCTCTTATATCGATTGGATCAGGATATCGTTAATGATCACAATGAAGAACTGGTCCGTGTACTCAACGAAAAACTATGTTCATGGGCCCCATGAATATTTCTAGTGAATTTATGACCCTGAAGGGAATGACCCTAAACTCTAAGTGCCAATACCTGCACTTGAAAGCAGTCTTTAGGATGCCACCCCCCATTACCCTCAACTGGTGATATCCAAACTGTAGACAGATCATAGAGAAACTACATGCCCCCTTTGACATGTTGAAAACACTTTCAATCCTCAGAAGGGGATAATGGTTCTTGACCATCATCTAATTCAGTATCTAATAATATATACATAGTCTCATAACACTATCAGCCTTCTTCTCAAACAAGACTAGATCACCCCAAAACGACACACTTGGTAGGATGAAAACCTTCATCATCCGGCTATCAAACTGAATCGGCAACTCACACAACTCAAGAATGTTCCATTCAATAGGTATCCATTGAAATCGGACTAGAACCAGGTTGTATGTCAATCCCAAAATCAAAAATATATTTAGCGGAAGGAATTGCAACATTTTTGGGGAAGACAACTGGAAACTCATGGAAATCCCATGAAACATCAACCATATTTGAATATGTTGATTCCACTAACAGCTAAGATAATAATGAAAGAAGAGGCTCCACACACTGAATTCCCCCTTGAACACTCCTCTCTCCAAAAATGTTATGTTCCGACCACCCATAATTGAGAAAATGTCCCTTCTATGTAAGTAGTTGATAAGAACATGAACAAAAAACAACTATTCAATTCCTAGGATGACATCAAATGGATGAATATTTTGAAGAAGAAGGTCCCTGCAAGACAGATGCAACCCAACCTCAGTCTATATAGTTGAAAAACATCAAATATACTAGTCTAACCTTGTGCTTGCTTAATAAAGAAAAGGGGTTTGAGATGTCTCTCAACATATATTCGCAAATCATGGTATATAACAGGTACAACAAACGAGTGTGAGGATCCTAAATCAAACAAAACATATGCAAGAGTACTAAAAAGACTGATCGTACCTCGAACAACCTCTGGCCCCGCAAGAAATGCTACCTCTATCATCTCAAACTACCCAACCCAAGCTCCTATTACTCTATGCTATTGACCGCCTCCTAGAACACACCCTGGTCGATGTCCCTGAGGAGCACCATGAGTTCGGCCTCCACCAGCACTGTCTACCTTCGAGGGAGAGGAAGCATGCTACCCCTGCCACTAGAAGGGCCGATATATAAACAGTTGATCTAATGTGGGAAATGAACCATACCACCATTAATTTCAAGTTCTCAAACAATGAATTGATCCCAACGATTCCTACAACCTCCATAGATAAAGGTCCTCAGTCCTAGGCCCACATGGAAAGGGCGAGGCCATGGAATTGAAATAGGAACTGCTGAGGTCTACTAACCACTGGCCGAGACCAGGAATGCCCTAACACTGGTGACCTGATGAAAATGGATTTCCCCTATGATGAATTGTGATATCTCCCCACTCATTGAACAAATCCCCACATTTTCATACTTTTTATTACTCTGTCTTAATTTTGATCCTTTATGTACTTCGGTAAAGTAAAAGGAGTTACTATATAGTGAAGAGATGGTCAGACTGCCCTCTCTAAGCATCTCACTCCGGAATCCTCATCCAAGCAGATATCCAGTGCAAAGTGTAAGAGATCAATGAACATGATCACCAGTTCCCTTAAGTACATACTCACATTTATGAGGGAGAGTAGATCCTTCCTCTGCTCAACCATCATTGTGGGAAAAAGTAATTCTACCCGGAACTCAATCTCAATGTTAGCCAAAGAGAGATAAGTTTCATTCCTCTCGCCAAGGCAATGTGTCATACACTGATTCACTGAACTTCATATCTGGTTCACTACCATAGGATCCAAGTACTCTGTCTGAGCCCAGATCCTAAAGAAATTGATCAGTGGCTCCTTGAATTAACTCTCTGTTTCAATGACTGACACACAACACTCATACATTCTACAGTGTGACTCTATATGGAACGAGGTGTCTTCTATCACTGGTAATTTTCCATCACATGATTGGCCCTCCACAGATCAACTGGGTCAATTTGTTGGGTCTCAACTGCTTTTACCATAATGGAGCGATGACTATGTTCCCTAACAAAAAATTTGAAATGGAATTCCAATTTCCAAGTATTGTGTAAAATTTCTAATAAATTTTTTTAACTCTTAATTATATTAAAGTTCCTTAACACCCATGAAACACAAGATAAATTTTAAATTTGATGCATTTACCTTTCCAAGGGCCTCTTAATTACAATAATTATAGCCATACATGGTCGTTTTTTAGGTCCAGAGATCTGGCATCAGATCATAGGGGTCTATAAAATCTAGTGTCCTTGCCAGTCTTCACTGGCCTATCTTAGACACCATGATTTCCTAATGATATTTCCATACCATCCCATGCAACCCTAAATGTGCCTAACTCTGAACTCCATCCTATATCTCCACTCTCATAAACCAAACCTCCATCTGATAGTATTTTTTCACAGCCCACATTCTTCAATATGAATGAAGGAATAGAAAACTTTCTGACCCATCCATCTTCAAGTTGAATGAGAGATAATGACCCTAGAGTCCCGCCTTTGATTGGCCTTAGATTGGTGACTACCATAAATGGTATGGAATGTCCCATTATATGGAATTCATTACCCTTTTTTATAGAAAAATATCAATAGATATGATGGTAAAACCCAAGTAACTCCAAATACCAAAGTATAAGTAAATCCAAAAAAAACTATTTTCCCACATGCATGTTCAAAAGTAAAGCTGAGTATGGTACAAAAAAACACTAATGTAATCTACCAAAAGATAAGAGACTAAGTAGAAATAGAAACTAATTAGGATGCCAAAAAATTTAAAGTCCATTACAGTTCTCAATGTCTTCCTACAAACCTAAAAATAGTTTTATATACGTACGTTGAGTATACAATATACCCAGTAGAAAAATTTAAAGCCACTCATGCACAAGTGAGGGAATATTCTAATGTCTATGTAAGGAAACAACAGTAACTTAATGGACCTATCACGTAATACTAATAATCCTATCATCACCAAAGAACACACTCAAAATAACACATGTAAAGTAAAAGTACTAGTATAAGAACATCAATATTTAAGTACCCACACCACTTTCCCACCGGGTACCTACTCATTATGAATGGATAACATGTTGATGCTACCACCATTCCTATATGCAGTCCCACTAACACAACTCACACACACACACCTAGGCATCAAACCAGACACAATCCCACCTACTGACTCCTTGGCTGTAGCAACCACACCTATAGCCCCAAGATAACTAGGCATCATCCCAGATACACCTGGAAAAACAAACATTTATTGAAAACACCTAGTCCCCTCATCTACAACAAACCCTCTCCTAAAGAATCATGGACTATGTTAATACAAAATCCATTATAAACATCATAGATACACTTGAGTGGTAAGAACATTGATGTGGGTGCAGGGAATAATGTTAGTAACCATCCATCCATCCTCCCATAAAGAGGTTGGGAAGGACACCCTCCTCCTTGAGAAAGGATGTGTTCGGCATATAGTTCTCAACATGGGTGGGGTGCATATAGAAATCACATTGAACTGGAATTTATATTTATAAGTTATCACACAATCATCATAACCATTGGGTTTCTGAACACACAACCATCCCACTCTGAACCACATTTACTTCCACCCTTATATTTATAACAACACAACAACCACGACCAAAACCTATCCAAAACCATTTTCTTTTATCCACTTTCTATTTTTTAATTAAGGGGTTCAATTGAATTTTTTCCATCACTAGTAATAAACTATAAAACAAAAAAACTCCAAAAAAAATATTAAAATCCAAACTTTATAATGACTGAACAAACCCATAATTTTCCTAGACACATGTTCAATCATTTCTAGCAACTACTCTTCAAAATTTTATGGCACCATCTTTCTCTCACAACTGAACTCCATATACCCACTGCCCAAAAATCCCTAGATGTAGTCCCACAACATATATGTTCATATCCACTATGTAGTCCCACAGTTCATCATCGTTCGATGCCTATGACAAAACAAATGTTGTTCAGTTACCTACAAGTTTACCCATTCCTAAATTAATCATTCTCTCAAACCGCGAAACCAACTCCCCACCTCTATCATCACATGAATAAATCCCATTTTAAATACCATTAACCTCTTCCCCACTATACACTCACACCAATCACTTCTCACAGAGCCAAATCCTCTTCCCAACCTTTTACCCACAACCGTGCTCCCAACATCATTACCACACAATGCACACAAGGTTAACAAAAATCAATAGAACACAACACTCATCCAAACATATGAAAAGGATGTGCATATATTCAGATTTTACATGTATAGGTTCTTTAATTACACTTTATTACAATTGGGTTTATCACACAATTTGCATGATCCAAGGTGCATCCATTTATTTAACAACTGTACGTGATTAAAAAATTTTAATGTTACAGTCACTATTCAAGAATCTTAAAAAAATAACATCACTAGGGAAAATATAATACCACCAACAACAATGATATTCCGAAGGATTTACAACAAAAAATCCATATAATATTAATGTATAATAGATAAAATAGGTAACCAACATTAAATCACTCTTTACATGTCGTCTTACTTACGCATGTTATCTCTTCTTGAAATATAGCTCTTATATATTTCTTGTTTTTACGATGAGTATTAAATAATTCCTCAAAAAAAGAATTTGTATACCCACACCATATGATTCACAATTAAAAATATGAAAGTGAAATCCCTACTGGTTGATCAAAGGATCAATGCTCATCCTTATTCCAATAAGAGGGGACCACATGAGGAGCCCAAGATGAACTCCATGAAAATTGACTAGGAGAGATATAGCACATGTGCAAGACTCGTCTAGGGAGGAAGACTCTAAAAAAACACAAGAAACAAAAAATAATGAGGAAATAAGAGATATAGGTTTTTTAAATGGTGAGATCCTAATTATCAAGGAGATGATTTCAATGTTCTTGAAAATCAAATTGTGGTTTGATAATGCAGCTTAGAGATTACAAAGATGATGGAACATTATGAGATATGAGAAATTTAAAATTTCCCCTCATAAATGGTTATGATAGATTATCAGACCACAATTAGTTTATAGGTTACCATTTTGTGGAGAAAATCATGTAATAGAGGAGAAACCGGAAAAACAGGAAATGAGTCACCAATGAGTGAGTTTCTGATGCTGAGACACCAACGGGTGAGCTACCGACGCAACCCACCGATGATGAGCCACCGTTTCTAAGTTACAAACGCACCTCACCTACTGATGAAATGAGCTACCAATGCCTAGACATACAGAAACCCTGACAAACTAATGCCCTAACCGACAGATACTGATGCCCTCGACTCACCTATGTCGCCACCCTCGATTCAAAGATATTGACCCCCCATACTCACTAATGCCAACGCCCCTAACTCACCAATGTCAACTCCCTTGACTCACATATGTTGATGCCCCTAACTCACCAATTTCGATGCACTGACATGTCGATGGAAATCTAGAACTTTGGAAAACTCATGAAATGAGCCATTATTGCCTCCTAGAACATCCTAAACACTGTATTTTCACAAAATAAGATCCTAGGGAAATCATAGATACTACAAAAAAACTAATCTCCATGTATCCCATTTTCCCAGATATTCAATACTTTATTTACTTGTTCATTTAATCTAATATCATAACACTTCCTAGATAATGGACTATCTAGATCATCCTTACATCACTAAAATCTTAGTTGCCTATGTTTTATTCTCATATGAATGAACTCCCTAGCTTCTGGTTTTTTCTAAACCCAACTTGTTATTATTATCTTAGATCTCAAACTGTTCTACTAATAAATTATCTATGTATAAGTCAATGATGTTTATCACACACAATATATCATTTCCCTCTCTATTTTATATTCATCTACATCAAAAATATAATTTTCTCTCATGTCAAGATAATATATTAACTCTCATCTACATCAGTATAAAAAAGGTTCGACACATTTTAAAATATCTAGCCTCCAATAATATGAATGTTCAATGTGAAACAAATGTTTGTTCCTCCCCATTTATATGTTTAATCATGAAAAAATATTCAATCATTTCTCAAACCATCATTTATAGTTAAAACCAACCATTTAATTTCATCATTCTCAAACTAGTAGCTTCAAATATCTAATAACAATTAAAAAATAAAACATTTTTTATCTTAATAGAATCTCATTGGATATAATATGTATTTATTTATTCAAAACATCCCAACATTTAAACATTCACTAAATGAATATGGTCATATCAACTTTAAACCTTTACTTTATTGATCATTATCTCATTTAAAACAAGCCAACCATATTTCATCAATAATTACAAATGAATTTTTTATATATTGATTAAATATGAACAATTCTTTAAATAAGAGTTCAGTAATATGTGCTTTCAAATGTAAAATATTTGTAAAAATTTCTGATAAATTTTTATAAAATCCAATGAAATCATCTTCTTTTTCATCAACATGAATCTCATACACTGTGAGTGCTTGCGGGGTTTAAGAACACTATGGAATAGTTCAAACATCATACCAGTTATTTCCAATTTTATACATAAAATTAAATCAATTTTTAATTTTATATTGTCACATAGTATTTTTATATGTTCATTATGTATTTTTCTTAAATTTTATTTTCAATTACAAGTAATTATTTGAAGTTTTTATCTAGGAATATTGGATATTAAATCAACAAATTTATTTTTCTATTTCATATAAAAAAAATGTAAAAAAATATTTTTCATTCAGTAGAATCTCATCATTTTTATAAGTTTGTAATGTGTCATATGTAGTTTCCTGATGAAGAATACATATATCAAATTTCCCATACACTACATTGAAAAATAACTACAATAACTCATAAATAGTTAAAATAATACGTACATTGATTTTATTCACTCATTAATTGATGAAAATTTAAATATAAATACTGATAACATGATCTACATGTATATCCCTTTGGCACTAAAATGTCATATACAGAGTGTTATTATGACACATAAAGACAACTAAAATTACTCATTCGTTGGTCAAGGCCTTTTCTAAATTTCATTTTCCTAAAAAGTGTTTCCTAGTTTCTTAAAATAACATCATTATGAGCTTCCTGAAAACATATGCATTCTATCCACCTAAAAATAACAAAATTGTTTTTAGAAATTATAAAAATAATTGAAAGGTTCTTAATCTACATTTAAACTATTAATCTCTAAATTTTAGAAAACTAAAATATATTAAAAACATATTTTCACATCTACATTGATTTCAACAAAACATGATTCTTCTAAATATAGTATACAACAATATAAAACAATTGATATATAATGGAAATTAATAAAATATCTTTAATAGGCTAATTTTGTGAAGGATTTAATATTTTTACACATTGTCCTCATGAATAATCTCTAAATTATTTAGTTTGTTTGATATCATACTCATTATTCAAATTTCACCAATATATATTAACATTCTTCTACTCAATACATTATCTTCTCACATTGATGTAATATAAATCTGATACGCTTGGGTACAAGAACCACCAATATAATTGTTTATTTACACTCAATAAAACCATAAATTTAATTGCATTCCATGAATCTCATTTTATTATCCTCTTTATAGATATTAAATAAATAAGGGAATATCAAAAACAATCTTCCCACTATGCTTCTAAAAGAATGTTATAATAGAAATATATGTTTTTAAAGGATCCTTTAGAAATTGAACTCTATGTCTATAAGGTTTAGCCTTGTGTATAACAAATAGGTATTTAACAATGGGTGGAAATTTTTTCAATAAAAACAAAAAAACAAAATAATTTTATAACAAAAAATATCTTCCTTTATGTACTTATAAAAAATACATATAAAGAAAGCAATGCAACCTTTAAACGCCTAAATAGAAACATAAAAATGTTCTAGTGAAAAGCATACATCTTTCGATTTTATCATCTTTAAATCAAATCAAACATCCAATTAATAGTAAAATTGGGATAATGAAAACAACTGACTATTTGTGTGACTGAAATACCTCATTATTTATACATTTATTTTATTGTTTTCATTAAATTAATGATTCACTTCTTAATGATGAAATTTTTGATTAATTTTATTTTCAACCCATCAAGGGTTGAACTCATCTCTTTACCATCATGGTAGTTAAAGGATTCCAATAAAACAACCTTCTTTATTCATTAACCGAAAAGAATTAATTATAATCATTAAATTATATATATATATGTTATTATAAATAAAAAAGAAATAATATGGAAGGAAAAAATCCATGTTGGAAACTAAAATAATACCCTCATGAATTCATCCTGTCCTTGTAAGATTGTTATACAATCTTACATCCCATGAGAAGTGTGTCCATTTCTACGACAAACATTTACATGAATTTTTAACTCATGATTTATAGATAACCTCTTATAAAATTCATCTATCTCTTAAAAAAAATAATTATTTTAACTTTATTTTCTATTATATGTTTTTTCATTTGTTTACACATATTTAACTTTTATTGAAAACTAGTTTAGAATTCTTTCTTATTCTGCTTAGACCCTTTCCTCACATCCAAATTTGATTTTCTTTTACACCATAGTGAATATCTCTTGGTAACCCAGTTTTCCCTTTCAAAAATAAATGAATATATTGGTCACCTCTAAGAAATAAATTATTAAGACACTAATATAATTATTCAAATGAATAATTGATTTATTTTGAATCCTATTTTACCTTAATTCATATTATAGTATTAAATTCTCAGTGTGGAATCCCCTATGGTTATGAATCCACTATAGTAGAATCCTATTATTAGTAATATAATAATATATATTTACATAACATTAACAAAACAAAAAATAACCTCTGAAATTATTTCATTCATTTAGATAATGAATATATCCAAATTAGTGTTGTTGTGTTCCTTCCTCAAAAGGTGTAATTCTTTCCCTACGGGAGTGATATTTTTGAAATTTTTTTCTCTTCCATTGATTTAAAATAATTTTTACCATTTTTATTCCTGGCACAAATCCCATGTTACATATTTATAAAACATATATATTTTGTAAAAACATATTCACATTAAAATTTAATGTATGTATATTTCATTTGATCATTTTGAACCCTCATTTCACCAATATGAGAAGATCCACCTTCTACCAAAACTAACGAAATAAAATCTGATTTAATTTTTATCCACACATTTTGGGAACCCTAAAATATTAACTGTGTCATAGAAAACACTTATTTTTTTCATTTAACATCAAACTTATATACTTAAACATTTTTTTGTTCAACAACATAACGTATATTCTTTTTATATCATAGATAAGAAAAAATTATTTATATTTATATATTTCATTTTAACATCATGATTATTATTTTCTATCATCAGAATTAATTTATTCATAATGAACAATTTATTCATCTCAATATAGGATTCCAAATATTATTTCATTATATAATATATATATATATATATATGTTTTTATCCATCATCACCACTTATTGATGAATCATATCCACTCTTAACAAGAGGAATAATTTTTGATAAATATATATATATATATATATATATATGATGATGAGTCCACTTATTCCCTTTTTTCATCAAGATAAATTTCATTCTACTTAAATACTTATTCTTTCTTTTACAAATTTTCAATTTTTCAGAATTCATTGCCTCCTTGTTTAACTTCAATTAATCTGTATTATTCATTGGACAGTTATTTGAAAAATATCCAACGCCATCATAGGTGTAGTGCATTGGCAGTTTCATCCCCTTTAGATTCTATCTTTTCATTCATGGATTTCTTTTGTAGATGAAAAATGGGTTCTTTAAACTCATCACTATCTTCCTCATTATCCGATTCACATGACTATACAACTTTATCATCATTAAGCTTAAGATTTACCCTTGATTAAAAATCCATCTCATCCATAAAATTATTATTAAATGAATATTACATAATCATAAAATATTATATAATAATTTTTTGAAATTCATTCAAATAAGGAACCTCAATATCTTATAATTAGGGGGCCTTGTTGTCAAATAAATCTCAATATATTCTCTTAAACTTCATTAAAATGGTAAAATAATTGATTTTCTCACAAAACCATCATATGTTTCTATTTTTTTCAATTCAATTTATATTAATATCCATCAATATAATCCTTATTGATTATTTTCATTTCATAAAACATTGTCCTCAAAACCTACAACTTATCATTATATTCATTGATATTTATTTAAAAGAAATTTTCAGCTTATTCTAAATCTCTTTATAGTTTATTATGCCATGGAACTTGTATATAACTTCTCTAATAAGTTTAATAATAAGGAATTATTTTATTTCAATCAATATATAGATTCCTATTATGAGTAATAGTTATTGGTGAATCATTAGCTATGGGTAGAAATAACAACTTTTCTATATATATTACATGAAAACATTATAATAAATGTATGGGGAAATAAATTCTTCCACATATGACTATTACTTGTATAACACATTATAACAACTTTACTATTTAATAAAATGTAGGTTCCTTATTCTTATATGCTTCTCATATCATTCAAAAGGAGTGTTCCTCCTATTCCATATACTGATCTTTTAGAATTGTGAGATAAATAAGAGGAGGAGGGGTGAATCAGAGAAATATTTTTATTATTTTCATGTTCACCTTCTAAACTCACCCACTTTGGTTGGATAATACATAGATCCAACAAATTTGTGTAACCCACCCTCGTAGTTTATGAAATAAATATGAACTATGTATAATATCAAGGAATTAAAATCTTAAAACATAATGAACTTCGGCATTACAAGGTTGGTAAGACTCCCCAACCCAAGGATTTACCATTATAAATGTGGTTATCAATTTACAATGGTTGTTGGTAGTTGAAATCCATTCCATCAAGGTATATCTATCAGGCACACTAAATTATATAATGTCTCATAACTAGATTATAGTTGGAGAAAATATATTCGTACTACATAACAATGAAATTTGGATTCAGAAGAAGAAACTTATTTAACATCTCATAGTTTCTTCTATACGACATGATCAATGATCTTTTTCCTGAATAAACTATTCAAAATATATTCTCATGTACCTTTATTAATGAAATATGTTTTCAATTATAATGATTAATTATTTTGTCATCAAAACACTTTATATATTAACAAAAATCTATATCTTAATCATTTCACAGAATATGTGGTTTTTCGGTCTTCTTCTCTATCTAATGAAATCCCAAAATTTGGTCTCTTATTCTTAATAAGAAATCCATATTCTCTTAATTATCAAAATAGTAAACAAAAAAATTCTACCAATAAAATAGAAACATTGTTATCATACATGATATGTCATTTCTCACTCAATCATACATACAAATACATCAAAAATCTGAACGGATCATAAATACTGTGAATTTTTAACTCTCATAAACAACAAATACCTAAAACATAGAATATTAGGTAGTTATTGTATCTTGTATCCACAATTATTGTCCATGTGTATTATATTTTTCTCCCCCATGATGATATCTATAATCCTATGATAATTATAAATCTGGGACTAAGTATCCAAATTAATTTACTAAACATCACATAGTTTTTTCCTCATATTGGTATCTACAAACCTCCAGAAAAACCAAGAGTGTAAATATTATTTTTATCTTTTTATAATCATAACTGTATTAATATTTATTTATTAATTCCAAAATGCCCACCATGAACACTAGAGCTACATGAATTTCGTCATCACAAATTTAACCTTTAACATAAGTGAATAATCTATACTAAATAATACATTTAATACATAGATATTATATCATATTTAATGAATATTCATTAAAAAACTAATAATCCATTCACCAATCATGCCACAATAGCATCATTGTTTACAAGGATACATAACAAACATGTTCAAATGTGAACTACATCTTCTCAAACTGAGTTCTATATAACTATAAAAAATAATAGAAATATGATAAATAATACCTATTATTATAGAATTGGGAAAAGAAACATTAATAAGTGTGATCTTAAATGATCAATAATGGTATACCAGGGAGATATCAATATTAAATAAAAATTATGGAATGAGAAAATTATAATAAAATTCATAAACCCCAACCTTCAAATCATAGGTCATAAACACGAGTCATGGGGTAAATATTATTTCAAAACAAATTAATAATAAATAAATCAATGAAAAAAATATATGAGATCATAAATTTATCATATGAAATATATTTCTGGCATACACATAAGTGTAGATAATATTATATTAGGGATACCCACCAAGGCTTTCGTAACAACATAGAATTGGTCTAACTAATCAAGAAGCTTATTTGGGATTTGGATGAACTCTTACAAACCATCTATATATGTCTTGGTACAACCTCTTGTTTACTCAATTATTTTAGATTATTTTAACATCGTGTTTACCATCATTTTTTATCTTGGTAGAACCTATCATGTAATATTTTAACTCTTAGAAAATGCATATTTACTAAATTAATTTGAAGGATTTATAATATTGGTCCCACCTATTACATAATGAATATCATACATTTGAGTTAAATAATAAAATAAAAAATTGTACATAGAAAACCCCATATATATGATATTATTTTCATAAAACATTTATCAAAGTAGAACACAAAGGGAAGAAATTGTTTTCATGAAAATATTTTCATCTTAATAACAAAAAACCCAAAAAAAACGGAGTGTAGAGAATTAGATTATATCCCCAGTAGAACATATATTGAATCAATAGATTGATATCATTGATTAATTGAAATTCTATAAAAATAATATGAAAACTCTCATAAAAAATACTCTTTCTACATTGAAAATCATCATATATAATATAAAAACATCACAAATATAAGTGAAATTATTTATTAAATTAATTTCATTTTAACCATGTATTGGATTAATTAAATCATTTATTTTTCATGAAATAATGAAATACTCATCATGGCATTCATGTTGAAAAATATTCCTTCCACATTTTCCGAAATAATTCAAAACCTAATTCAAAAAATGACCAAAAGATTATTTTTATTCAATTTTTTAAAATAACTAAATCAAGTTAAAAAACAACATAAACATTCACTAGGAAATAATAAAAACATCCATGAAACATTTTTATAATACATGGACATTAAAGAGAAGGTTTTGTTGATGAAAGAGTGTTAAAAAAGTTATTCTCCTTAAGAAAATATTTTGGAATCATGAATAATGAAAGTGATTAAAATTAATGGAAAACATAATATTTTATTAAATATCTAAAGAAAAATATAATTTATTAGATTCATACGAGATATATTATATTATTACATAACATGATACTTATTCATAAATGACCTCAATAAACAATGGGATTATAGCATAAAACCCTTAATACTTTCCTAACATATGAATGTGAATACCCATGAAGTAATTAAAATAATATGCATATGTATATTCCATAATTTTCATGATAACAATTATAAAAATCATTCATTGGTATTATGTACACCACACAAAAGAAAAAAGTCGAGAATATGGCATAGGTCATATGTGAGTAATAGTGAGACATAAATTTGTTACCTCATTTTTATAATTTATTCATGTAAATTTTAAAATCCTATATAATAATAATAGTTATATTAAAAATAAATTACATAACCATAATCAGATATTTTATTAAATATGTGATTTATTTATAATCATTTAGTACCTTTTTATTAACAATTCATTATTAAAAAAACTATTTATGGTAATGAATACTTTGTTTTTACAGTATGTTTTTGTTTAGTAAATTGGCCATTATACATTGTTATGGTTATATAATCTACAAAATTTAAATCATGATACTGATATTACATATATTCACTATAATAATGTTTAAATGTATCCATAAATATTATGGATAGAAAATAGAAATACACGGTTCGTGGAGATGATATGTAATATATATAGAAGAACATTTTTTAAATCTTATCGATGGATATAATGTGATATAGTTAAATATTAATTAACCTAAAAATAATAATTATTATATCATCTATATAATATATATTTATTAAATATATCCTTGATACCATTCATCTCAATAAAAAATAAAAATGTATTACATCAATTTTGGGAGGCAATAGTCTACAGATATGCATAAGTGAGGTTATCATTTTCAAAAGGGTTGGATGGTATGTGGATAAATGTGATATTGCTACTATATGATTATAATTATGTCATTATACTTTTACAAGTTAATTAAATTCATCATTATTTTAAGCTATGGGAGGGGGTTATAGAAAAAAATTTACATCAGTTCATGAGGTAGTAGTCTATTGTATATGTGATTAGTAGTTTCTTTTCCCATTTGTTGGAAGAGGATATGGATATAGGTTATTAAATAAACATACTAAATTTTTATCTTAAATATTATTTTTTATTATTTCATCATATTTTGGGAATATTTTAAGGACATGGAAGATGAAATAAAATGAAAATGCATGGTTAAGAACTTAACCTCGTCTTTAGTGAACTCTTGAAGGATTATAACTATATCATTCCAATGATGGTTTCATGGTAAAATTGGGAATCTGTGAAATGGGTAGCCATGCTAATTAATTATTTCAATCGTTATTATTTATTATTACCAAAAATTATGTTTCCCTTATTATCTATAATTAAATATTATTATTCTTATTATTGAATTGTTTACCAAATTCAATTTGTCGTATTGGAAGAATTTAATTTAAAATGACACCAATAGAAGTGAGGAAAAATTTATTTTCTAAAAAAAATGATTTAAATGATATAAATATTTTATTAAAATAATTCTATGTGATATTAAATCTAATGAAAAAATTTGGATTCTGAATACTATTATTCAACTATTTTTATTTTTAAATAATTTTAATACTTTATTGATCTTTGTAAATTCTATAAACAAAATAGATTTTTTTTAAAAATTATTATTTTAACTATTCATTGAATAATTTTTATTATGAGATAATTAAAAAATATAAACACTAAGATAATATTGAGAAGTTTTTTTCCAAAAAATAATCTCATCGTTCATTAAATTTATTTAAAATTTGAATGTTTTAATTTTAATTGTTTTTGGAAAATATGACGGAACTGCAATAAAAAAATACAATATTTTTGAAAAAATATTATTTATAATTATCCAATTCCTATAATGAAAATAAAATGAATTGTAAAAAAAATTGTTGAAATAAAATTAAAATTAAATTAAAATCACTCAAAATAGTGATTAATTTAATTTATTATAATACAAACACAATTCATGAATATATTTTTTCAAACACATTTTTTTTCATTATGATGTTTTTCATTTTCATTTCTATTAAATTGATAACAAATGAATTTATATAATATATGTATAAAAATAATTATTTTCTTAGTTTAATTATCCTTATTCATACCTTCCCATTTAACCACTATGTTATAACTATCACCTTATATAATAATATTTTAATAGTATATTGTTTTTTATTAATACTCAGTTTTGTGTGAAACAAAACATATCTAATATATTAAATTTATTTAAAAAAATAAAAAAAATATCAGGGTGTTACATTATAGACCACTGTAATATTAATTTACCTCTCAAAATTTCATTACATTTATAAAAACAACACAGGATACATCATCCCCATTCAATCCGTAGGTTTCTATATAACATCATCAAATTTTTGATACCTCTAGAGAACATTAACCATATGACTTCTATTCTTACATAACAATTTATCTCTAAAATAAAAAAAATTAGTTACAAATCTTATGAAATATCATTCTCTATTATCCTGATCTATGTATTTAGTGCATGTAATGAATCATTTGTGTACTTATTATGTAAAGATTCATGGAACACATTATGAAATTGGGATAGGGTTAGTTGTAACACCAAGAGACAAGCTTCCATCCCATATTGATCAGGAATATTGAAGGAGATAATATAAGTAGTGATTATAATTCTATCGAATCCAATATTCATAACCTACTTCGTTGTTTAAATTCCTAGCAAAATTTTTTTACCAACATCTAACCCCAAATCATGCTGATGATTTTCCTCATAAAAATTATTTATACTCTGCGCTGTCATAATGTTATGTTATATAGTTATAATATCCTTTGAAATTTCCTATTCTAGATCAGGATCCAATAGCTTAATTTCTATACCCCAATTCAATAATGATGGAGTTTTATACATTTTATATATAAGTGTTTATAAGGATCCATCTGAGTACTCGATTGAATGATATTTCATATAGAATAATTTATTGGATGATGGTTTTTTATCATAACCACATTTGATTTAAAAATAAAAAGTTCATAACATATGTTCTAGGTTATGAATGGGTCCCTCAAATAGACAATCTGTCAGTGTATTATAAGAATTATTAAACATAACTCTCTATTGATATCCAATAAAAGAATGTTATAAAACATATAGGTAATCCTCATGTCTATAACAGATATATTAGAATATTGTATTCCATGAAATATTAAAACATATTTATTTTATATCCTATAAATATGATCTAGTGAAAATTATTCTATAATAATTATGATGATTTATTATATTTTAATAAGATCCACTATAATCCAAATAACATTATAGAACATAGACATTTCGGTGAGTTTCTACATAAAATTTATGGTGATGTATTCCCACTTCCAATCTGGTCTGGGTAATGGATTTATCATCCCCTTAGATTGACCTCACATCAATAATATTATAATATGCCAAATTGTATGATACATACATTCTAATAACTCTCTTAATTTTTTCCCACGAGAAATACTATCTTCAATCACTAAATATCATCTTACATTCAGGATAAATTAAAAATGAAAAAATTTGAACCTCAAACTATAACTCCTTAAAATATGTTATAGATAGAACCCATTCAGAATTATAAATCATTATCATTCCATAATAATCATGGGGAAATTTAGGTACACTTCTCACCCTAATAGGTATCTCAACATCTTTAGTCTGCACCTATTTAATTACCACTTCGATAGATTATTGAACACTTATTCGAGAAAGATAAGTTTTCTCATCATAAATCATGATTTATAAATCAAATTTTTTTACAATAAATATATTTTTTATATTTTATGATCTCATTAATATATAATATATAATGATCCTATCGAAACAAAGCATTAAAAAGTTGGTTTTGTTTCTAGGAGAGATAATGTATTGTGTAGTCAAAAACATCAATCAGGTCCCACTATCATTTCCATATCATATTCGACTTATTAAGTGTAAATATATATATTTTAAACTATTTTTATAGTAAATATATTACACCATTCTCCATATTGATAATTTATTAAAATCATTAATGAAAAAATTAATAGAACTAACTCCATATCATAACTTGTATAATTTTTTCATGATTCAAAAATTGTTGTGGGTCATAATCTATAATCGTGCCATTATTAATGATAACTCATTAAAATCTCTTATTCAGTGAATCTATATAGATTTTAAACCCTTATCAATTTAAAGTTAATAAAATAACATTGTAACTAAATAACCATCTCTTTAGTTCCTTGAAATTGTATTCACTTTTTTTCCGAAGTTACTTTTCTCCCTTCTGAGTTAACATGGTTAGTATAAAGAAAATTTATGATAAAATTTCCCCAATGCTTTAATAATATCATAAAAAACCAAAACAAATATCCCAATTTCATAAAGGATATATTATAATAATATCAAATGACATATATCATTGAGGGACTGATATACCATCTTCTTTGATTATATGTCTTAAAACTGAAACCTGTAAAAGAAAAAATCAACACTTGGAAAATTATTAATAAAACTTATTATTCTATAATTTATTCAACACATTTCTCAATCGATACTATTATATCACATTATAATTAAATATATAATAATATATATATATATACCACAACACAATGATCATGGTAATCTCTAAGGACACTATACATTAAATCTAAGAAGATAATAGCATTATTTGTTATCCAAAATGGAATCACTATATATTCATAGAGTTTGTTTGTTGTTCAGAATGAATTCTTGGGTATATCAGCCTTCTTATCCCACAATTTATGACATCTAAAATGAAATTAAATCTTGGAAATATTTTTAGCTTCATAATTTTTATAAATCAATTCATCAATTTGGGGTAGAGGATACATTTTTTGATAGTGATATTTTCATGTTCCAGATAATCAATATAATGTAACATCAATCCATATTTCATCACAAAAAAATAGATTTTCCTCAATATATCACACATGGACAAATAAATCCATTTTCAATATTCCTCGAGATTTGATTCTTCTATTCCAACAGCTCAACTAGTAATATTCTATATGGATTATTTGAAATAGTTATAGAACTATGTATAATTTATTTTAGAAAATCAACTTCATGATTTGATGGATGAATTGGAAACACTTATATTAATAGATCAAAAAACACCAGAATAAAATGAATATTATTGATTTTGATTTTTCCCCCAACCATCTTAAATAAAATCTCATTTTGAATAAGAATCATGACCCATAAAAATAATTTGATTTCAATTATATGTTCATATTTACTATCACACTGATATGAGATCATAGGTTGGTTTAAAATTTGAAAAGATGCATCCCTCACTTGGAAATTGATTTGGGACATAGATAGATAATGCTAATCCACGTGTGTAAAATGAAACCAGAGGGAGGGTAACATGATTTTTTGAAAAAACATTCTAAAAAATTTCAATAAGAGAACAATCATAGACATTTGATGAGACAATCATTCAATTTTTTGTTTTCACAAAAAAGTAAAAATATAATCATTGAATTTATGAATTAATAATATTATATAATTTTATTAATATAAATGAATTTATAACACCAATATGAAAATTGGTAATTTATTAGTTGCGCATACCAGTCAGTCCAACTTAGATACCTTTCCAAACCAAAAATAATTTTGATGACCCAAATTAATTTTTAATCAATGGGTTTGATAATTAAAAATAATTCATAGGATTTATATATAATGACAAAATATTTTCAACCATTAAAACCTTAGGTTTAACTTGTTAATCTATGATCATTATGAAAACATTAGGAAATTATCATGTTCTTGTACATATACCTACGATTCTAATTAAATTTGTCTCATCCTAGTTTTATAAGGTTATGTGAACCTTTCATTGGTACCAACTATAATTACCCATACATTTCATACAAAGATATTAAATGTTACTAGATAAATACTCAATACATGACATAAATATATATTCATGAATTATATAGGTATAATAAAATTAGAAACAATGATATATTAATAACTAGTTCATACATGAACTACATCATCTCCCACTAAGTTCATAATTCCTTGAACCTTTCATTGATAAATCATACTTAATACCATTGTACATAACCTAAGGAATGAAAAAATAAGGGATGGAAAGATTAAATAATTAGTAAGGGTTAACAATGAAGATATCAACATAACTAGAGCATAAATATATGATAACATGAGATAAAAAAATTTTAAACTATACCCAACATATCATTGATCATAGATCTAAGACATGAAATAAATCATGTAATCTATAATACAAGAAATAAAAAATAATAAAATAACATAATCCATGGGAGAAAAACTTTAGCCTAATATATAGATTTTTGGAATACAATTTCGAATTTAAAATATTATGTCAGGGCTTCCCCAATGAAATATATAAAATCATAGGATTGGACTAACAACCCATGTAAATGATTTTTCCTAGATATATACTCCTATAAACCTTCTTTATTGAGCTTTTAATAAACACCCTTTTTTGCGGCTTTGGAAAACCACTTTTTCATTCATTGTGCTCATTAAACATTAATATTTACCTAATAAATTTGAGGGATGTATAATTATAGGACCACATATCACCTAATTGTAATCAGACATACGAGTTTGATATTATCATAAAATATTCATCATATCGAAACCCATATAAGGGAAATGTCTTTTATAAAATATTCACCACATAATAACCTATTGAAATGAAATGGGTTTCAAAAATAGCTTGTTATTATAAATAGAATCCAACAACTAAAAAAATTGGGATAATATCATTATATAATATCCCAAGTATAGAATAATTAAATCTATTTATTTCATTAATCGATGAATATAACTACCATTAATAGATCATCGAAACATTATTCATGATAATACACTTTCAACTTTTTTAATCCCCTTCTAAATTCAAAAAATTAAAATAATATATAATAAAATATATAAATTTAAATTAACCATGTATACATTTAATTATTTAAAAAATAATTCTGTAGTCTTGATTATAGAAATTATTGTTCCTTTCATATATGTTAAATAAAATACTCATTTCCAATTTTCGGTAAAAATATTATAAAAACACATTATGAAAATTAAAAGAAAAATAATTTTAAAAAAAAAATAATAAAATAGGGGTAATGGCCTTAAAAAATATTTTTATAATAGTATAAAAAGTCATGGAATAATTTTTATATATCAATAAAATTAAATGAAAAATATTTTTGACTGAAGGGAGATAGAATGTTTATTTTGTTAAAAAATTATTGGAACCCTGCATACACAAAGAGATAAAAAATGAATGGAAAACAATTCTTTTCGTGATATAAAAAGATTAATATAAAATTCATGAGTTTATTGAATGATATATCATAATATTTCATTATAAAAAACATCATCATAAAACTCCATGGTGAATTCAATTGTAGCATAAAACCTTTACCAAATTGATGAAGTTTGAACAGTAAAAAATATTCAAGATGGAATGTTTTATAGATATTTATAACCCAAAAATTTCATGATAAGAATAATAAAATACATTAAGTCGATCAATTAAAATGTCACATAACAAATAAGTGGTTAATATGGAATGTGTCTCATAGAAAAAAAAAGTTTGACATAAATTCTTTACCACATGTTCTGGAAATTTTTATACAAGTTTGAAGATACTATATAATATTTATACCTTTATAATGATTCTATTAAATAATCTTTGACATATATATCATACCATATGATAATTATATATTACCATCTGCCACTGTCCTATTAAAAATTCTATATTAAAAACTATATTTCAAGTAATAACTACTTTGTATTTCAAATATGTTTTGGTTTGTAAATTTGTGTAATTTTACAATAATTAGCTTACCATAATCAAATTAATGTTAATAATGAAATAAATAATACATATATTCAGTATTTAAAAACATATATTCATCTATAAAAATTATATATAGAAAAAATAATTTCACCATTCATGTAGATGATAAGACTTATATACACATGAATGCTGTTATGATTTTATCAGTGTATAGAATGAAAGAAAAGTAAAATTTAATTCACAATTAAATATTATTTTTTAAATCATATGTATATATATATAATTCATTTAAACTATATTAATTACATTTTTTGTCAACAAAATGAAATAGTTATCACATCACTTCATGGAGGATGTAGTCCCCATGTACGCATGAGGGATGTTAACGTTTAACAATGAATTGGATGGTAAAACGATATAAATGATTTTATAACTAAAAATGTTTAATTATTTTATAAATAAAATATATATATATGTGTGTTTTTGTGAGTGTGTAATTAATCATTGCATCTCTTGTTAAGTTGTGATGATGTGAAACAAATTACATCTGTTAAGTTGGTGGTGGTCTTTCATACACATGATCAACAGTTTTTTTCCTATTTAATAGAAATGGGGAAAAATATCGGCTACATAATCTTCATAGTAAAAACTCAGTATATGACAGAAGTTATTTTTAATATTTAATCATATTGGTATAATATTTGAAGGATGTGGTAAAATAAAAAAAATTGTATAGTAAAGAAAAATACATATTTTTTTTGAGAACCAAATTTGGTTTATAAATAAATCTATAGAAGGATTATTTTATGATAAAAATAGGGAATATAGGTAGTGGATATGGATTTAATGAATTTATTTGGTCAGTTCTTCGATGAACAAAATTATTATTTCATGCATAGAATTCATCACCTTGCTATTTCAGTGCAATCTGGTTCTTTCTTCTTCGATGGGACTACGACTTTCACATGAAACAAGATTCTACTTAGACATCCATCTAGGTAAGATTCTAGTAACATCCCCTCTACATCCAAAACCCCTCCATTATCTTCATTTTTGGAAACCTAGTAGGATGATTTCTCCACTCAGAAAGTACAACTTGATCAGTGTGCCATCCGGCCGCACCTAGGGTGTGTGTTGAAGTTGACATCTGTGATAGACCAGTTGATTTTATATGGATTTATATAAGTGAGGAATTACGATATTGGAATCTGGTCATATATGTGTTTTGTATATGTTTCTTTTACCCTTGTAAGAATCTTAGACAAGAAATACTGAATTGTAAGCATTGAGGTATGAGTAAGGCTCTGTAGTTAATGTTGTGGGTGGTGGGTCTTAGTCTAGTGCTGAAGTATGTGGCATCTATAGATGAGGAATAACATAAATATAATGCTGGAAGGGCTGTTGGAAGTGGTAATGATGATATTTCAATGGTACAGAAACAAGACATGGCAACACCTTCTATACCAACAGTCACTGAAATTTTCAACAGGAAGAAGCAAAATTTGGAAGGTCATTTAGGGGAAACTGAGATTTTAGGGGATTATATAATATATAAATGGAATTTGAAGGTTGATAAGGACACTAGAGGTGTGGATTTGTGTTCTAGTATTGGAACCAGTAATAAATATCAGGCAGATGCTATTATGGAACAATAGGAGGGCTTCAAACAACGTTCTTTAGTGTAGTTGGAGGGGAAATAGAAAGATGATTATAGGCATCTATATTTCCAGGAAGGGATCACAAATGATACAAGAATAATGATAAATACTAAGAATACATCTGAGGGTGGAAGATGGATTGTTCATAAGGAGGTTCTAGCATAGGGGATGTTGGGACACTTGGTTAAAGGTCATAGTCAAATCTAGGATAATATTAAGACCAACAATCATTTTTCAAGTTTGGAGGGAGTGACTCGCGATCTAAAGATTGACAGAGAAATTGAAATAATAGGTTGTATAGAGAAAATTTTCATGTCAACAAGGATGAAAAACCAAGGGACCTAGGGTTACTCATACCTACCAAAACCAATGGAGACATGGTCTTGTAAAACGGTGAAATACAAGGATAAGAAATGAATGCATGTATCTAGTCTTAACCTGTAGGGTAATCCTGAAGATGTTACGTCCGAAGATGTTAAGGTTGGTGAGGGAAAAATTAGTGTGGAGGAAGTAGTAAAAAATAAACCATTGGAATTGATTTTTCATTCTAGTGAATAAATGGGGAAGGAATTTCTCTACATCAATGGTATACAAAAAGAGAAAGATAAGATGAGGGGAAAGCCGCATCAGGTGGATCTCAATAGTGAGGTAGAGACATGGATCGATAAGGATGATTTTATAATAATAAGGGGTTTTATTTAATTAATGTTATGTAAGGAAGAGTAATCTCAAGCTTGGGAAATGTTGGTGGATTACTTTGGAGACCTCATCCTTGATGAGCCAGATCCACAGGTGCACTCTATCCTCTAGAAGCACATTAGGGATGAAACTTCAAATAGGCTCATGTTCTGTTTCAATAACATTATAACATCATTTGAGGTATTCCCTCCTTGTTTAACCTATGTGTTTTCTTAAATTTCCTTAAAATTGTTTGCTAATAAAATAATTACTTTTCATTCTGATTTCTTTTTATTGTTGACGTGAGTGACTCGCTTGTAATTCTTCAATGATGTACCTTAATGAGATGTAAATTAATAAAAAAACAGGTATTTAAAATAGATCATTATTAAAAATTATTTGAAATAATGTCTATATATTTCAATTGAATTGGAATTCCAAATGTTTTCTGAAATTTTAACCATAATCTTTTTAGATTAACAGCTTGGTAAATCAACTATAACCTTTACCATGATAATTCATTTTTATTATTTCTATTACTAATTATGAAAATAAATTAATATGGAATTATTAAATAATATTTTTAATAATAATTCTAAATATTTATTCCATTGAACAAAATTCTATTCAAATATGTATAAGTATTCAATTCTAAATTATTCTTATAGATGCGACGAAATGGCTATTTTCCAAGATAAATAAATTCATTAGTAAAAATATTCTTTTGTTCGAAACTAAAATATAATATTGATTTGGATTACATAAATTTGATTAATAATAATTAAATTTATCTAATTTTATATTTATTAAATTTTAAAATAAAATGCAATTTTTAATAAAATTAAAAAAATGAATTTTAATAAAAATAATTATTTTTAACCATTCATCATAAAATTTATATTTTCAAATAATTATATAGAAATCACTATAAGATAGTTTTAACATGTTGTTTTTAGAAATTGATTTTATTTTTTAAAAAAAATATCTATATGTGGGGTAATTTTATTTTAAAATTGCTATGAAATGCATAAAGAAACAACTTATAGAAAAATGATGTTTTTAATAGTTAAAATTTATTTATTTTTATAACATCCCTAGAATAAAATATCAAAATAAATGATCAGATATTTAATTTTATATATAATATAATACCCAAAGATTTTATGTTAATAATATTCATAAATAAATTAACTACATTCGAAAGCTTATGTTTCACACAATATCGCTCTTAAACGAATAGTGATATACTATTTGGAATAGTGAAGGTACCACTAGGAATAATAATTTGATCATTTTGAATTCTAAATTGACATATAGAATATAAACATTTCCTATTAAATTATAAATTATATTTTGGAATCTTATAAAAGGAATTATATTATAATTATATCATAGTATAATTTAATAAATGTTTCAAAATTGATAAGTTATTTGTTGGTATTTTTTATAGAACGAAACTTTTTATTTACAATTTAAAAACTAATATAATTATTTAAATAAGAATTTGTTTTATAAAATAGTTTTATAAATTAATTTCTTATTATTATTACGATATATTATTACGAAACCTTAAGTAATTATATACAGTGTCATAAATGAGTTATACTTTTAAAAAAAGATATTTTTTCACATAAATAATGATTTTAGTTAAAAAAATATTTAATTTTTAAAAAATTACATTTATAAGTGGAGTTAATTTTTGAATTCTACACATTGAAAAACAGTTAGTGTGAATTTTTGGGAATTTTCTTTAATAGTAGAATTTTTTTAAATAGTGAAATACTGTAGAATTTTTTTTACATTTAATCCATGTTCAAGAATTATTGATTAATGTTAGATGTATAGATGAGATATATAGCCATTGGATTGAAATCACATGAATTAGTGACAATATTTATTAAAAATAATCATCATTATTAACATCCTTGAGAAAAATAATAAACACGTGAATAAAAAAAATAATGAACACCATTCTCCTCAACTATAAATACCACCCTCAACACCCCTTATCACCAAATCATATAAGTTATTATTCTATCTATTTTCCTTCTCATTTACTCTCCCAAACCTATTCCCGGTGAACATGATCATTTCATGTAAATAGAAAACTAAACCCATGTACTTGAAGGAGGTTTTCATGTGTAAGAAATCAAGAGGAAAACCCCTTAATCCTTCTCATTAAATTTCAATCATTTTATTATCCTTCTGTCACCTCATTTGTATCAAAAATGAATGAAGACTGCAGTATAATATATCTACTTTAATTACCATATTTTAATGTAATTTCTATAATTAATCCCATTCTGGGCTCTTAGTTATTCTATAAATGAAAAATTCATTCATCATGTTCCGATTTAGTGCCATTGTGGATGGTGCATTTACTTTTCCATTACTACATTCAAGGTTGGTTATAAAACCATTATATTGATTAAATAAAAATTTATGATACATATTATATGTTATATAATGTTCTATAACTAGGATATATAAATTCTTAATATTAAATAATAATAAAACTAGTTTTTGATAATCGAAAATTCAACAAAATAAACGGACATTCACCGTTAACATTTTTCAAATGAATCATCCTAAAATTTAGAAAAAAAATTATTTATAAGACTATTTACTGTTGTTAAATTACATTAATAACATATAATTTCAATTTTAGATAATTATTTATTATTTTTATGATATTCCATACTGTTATACAAGTGAACCAATCCTGAAATCAATGGAAAAGAACACTTCCGATTGACAAAATTGAATATATATACACACATAAAAGGAAATAAATGAAAATAATAAAATAATTATACAAAAATTAAATTTTTAATAGGTTATAAATTAAATTATTAATGAATATACTTTCATTTTCCTGGATATTATGTTTAATTGTAGAACACTTTCAATCAAATGGTAAGAATTTCTCCCAGAACATCCATTTTTCAATCGAGTTATGATTTCCCCCTCGTTACTCCAATGTAATTCTCATGTATTCTTATGTATGATCTTATATTTCTATTTTGGTGTTCCAAATATATTTAAATAACAATATTATTCTTTCTTTTAGGGTAAATACAATTTTTATAAGGATCCCTCTTAAATTCCCCTTGATAATCAAGCCCGATTAAAGGGAACTTCCAAAATTTGTTGCCATTTACAAGTACCATTGAAAATCTATTTTAATTTATAATTTTTTATAAAATTGATCCTTTTATCATGAAAAACAATATTTTTTTATATGTGTTATTATAGGTAAAAATATCCCTTTTTCATTTTCAATGTCCCTTTTGTAGTTTCATTTAAAAAGAACTAAAGAGCCTCATGTCTAAAGTCTCTTAAACACACCGTTTACATATTTTTCACTTTATTTAGAGTTATTTTTTATTGATATATTCCTATTTTCTATTATTAAGATCATCATATGATTTATATCTAATCATTAATGGACTCCATTATGATATTTCCTTGGGTTATTATTTATTCATCACATATTCCTTCTATATGGTGTATGTAAACATCCCTTTATTTTGTGATCATCATTCATTGAATATTTCATTAGATACCCATATTTATAATATTATGGATATTATTATTTTCTTATTCATGTACCATTTTTGTGTAATTTTTTTCAATTAATATTGTTTTATTTTGTGAAATATAGAGAATCTGTATCCTTTACACAATGTGGATATTTCGATAAGTCATATTGGTCATAAATTGAATATATGTATGAAAATTTTATTTTTCTTGAAGTACCTGGTGGGGACTAGTTATATATTTCTCCACAATGAATCGACATGTATCATGATATAAAATAATTTTTTAAATCCCATTCATGAATTTTTAGAAGAAAAATCAGATGGGTTTTTCCCACATACATAAATTTCCCTTACTATATAATAGTTCATATTCCAGATACATGGTGTCAAATGGGTTATATTTTTCATTATATTGTATTTAGTTATTACATTCGCTTATATTTTCACAATTATAAAATATATGGGGGCATTCATATTCTTAATTTGTTGATGAATGTCGCATTCAGTTATTTTCTATGCCAATATGATTATGGCTTATTGACTTTCCTTCATATATTATTGGTTCATGTATCCTTTAAAGAGTGTTTTAGATCACCACTTCATTTTTTTCTTCCCTAGGATATGATGTTGAAATCATTATATAAGGGTCAAGTAATAATTTTATTTTTCTTTTTTATGACCTATACATAATTAACAATTTAACATGAAATTATTGTATATTTATTGTTATTATTGTATAATAAATTCATCAACCATTTTCTATGTGATCTCTTGTATCTATAAGATTATAATAAAATAAAAACTTATTTGTTGCTACTTTGTTTGAGGTTCTTATTGTTGGTATTCAATAATGTTTGGTAGAAACCTTCAGTATTATATGTAGAGTAAAAATGATAATTATATTAATTCCTTATAGTGAATTTTGGGCTCAATAATCATGATAACCATGAGTTAACATTGTGTGTTCTATTTTTTAGTGATGGACCCTAATGGAAGGAAGGGTATCAATACCACTAGAAAATGTAGGGATATCACAACTGAGGAAGAGAACATAGTTAGTGTTTTAGCTGATAAGATCATTAACATGTTAGGAAAACATACTCGAGTTATAAGTAATAACCATACAACACCTATGTTGGATCTATTCATGTAGTAGGAACTCCCATCATTTATTAGGACTACTAATCTAGTAGTATTTTAGAAGTGGATCATGTCCCATGAAAATATTTCTCATCCAATGGGATGCAATGGGTAATTAAAAGTCATCACTGGTAATATATTTTCTTAATGGATATGTTTATCAACAGTGATCATTGATATGGATTACTAATGAGGTATATTAAATAGATAACATGTACTGATAAACTTTTAAAGAAACATTATTCAAAAAATATTTCCATCAAGATCAATGAACTAAAATGATGCGATAATTATATAGCTTAATAAAAATGGTAGATGTGAGTATTACAGAATATGAAGCTACCTTCACAATAAAATCCATGTATTCTATAGAGTTCAAACGTTATTTAGTAAACAAGATTGATAATTTCTTCGAAGGATATAATATATACCTATGAAGGGAATATACTTCTCATAATTTTTTATAATATGATGAAATAGTATTATCTTCCCTAAAAATAGAGAGGGAAATTGTGAGATCATATTTTTTAATGGGTCATCATGACAAGAAGAGGACATTTTATAACCATGAAAAAGGTTAAGAGTCAAGGAAGAATAAATTAATTAATCAATTTCCATTATCTAATAATTGTGGAAAGAAGCATCATTGTAATTTTTTGAAATGAATGTGATATTTTTATATATATTTTGAAAAGGTTCATAGAGAATGTGAATTCAAGTGGATGAAACAAAAAAAATATTGTTCAATGTTTCAACTGTAATAAAATATGTCATTTTTTAAATAAATATGTAACGAATCAGAGGACTCTACCACCGAAGAGTCCTAGGGGATACAGATAATATTATACAATCACTAAATCTGATGTAAAAGAACACAATGATATACACCTAAATTTTAATGAAAATAAGAATACTACATTTTGATTTAATATGGGACTTGTGAGTAAAAACTACAAAGGGAAGTCACATTTAAAGAAAAATGTGTTGGTCATCAATCTTTATGACACATAAATGTACTCTACATGATGACTGTATCATCAGACATATGGTTAAAATTCAAATAATCCTCGGTATGGGCTGGATTTAAAAATATGATGTGAAAATTAATAGCACGATGAAAGAAATTATGTTTTGTGAGGATGATTTAGAATCCATTAACCTATGTGAAAAAACATCATAATATGAATCTTATATATAACAACCCCATGTAGCTCAACTGAATGAAATTATTGTGGGGGAAACTCAACTAGATATAAGGAATATAATCATCAAATTGTGGATATATCAATGTTGAATGAATACATTGATTTATATACTAAGGAATTACACGGTCACCCCCTAGAGTGTGACGTAAAATTTAATGTTGATCTACTCCTTGATGTAACACCAATATCAAATACTCCTTATAAAATGGAACATGTGGAATTATTGCAGATGAATAAAACAGTAGAGGATTTGAGTAATTATGGATTTATTTTACTTAGTGTTTTGCCTTGGGGAACCCCTATTACAATTGTTAATTTGTAATAGGGATACATAACTATGTTCAATGACTATATAGATATCAATGATATTACGAAAAATAACAAGTACCCTATACCTCACATTTATTATATATATTTTCAACTTCACATAGCTTAATATTTTTATAATATTTAACATTAATATGGACATCAACAGATCTATGTAAAGAAGGAATATTTTATATATTAATTATTTTAAACCATGTGAGGACATTATGAGTTTAATGTAATTCATTTTGGACTGAGTAATGAAGACCATGTTTCTATGGATATAAAGAACAGGTTATTCATCGAATATCATGATATTTTTGGTATTTATTGGAGATATTTTGGTGTAATCCAAATGTGACAAGGACCATTAGAACAATATTAAGATTGTTTTGAAGACTTTAATAAGAATAGAGTTATATGGGATGTTTCATAAGTGTGAATGTTTTCTTAAAAAAATTTAATTTAATTTCTATATTGTCTATATGGAAGGAATATCAGTTGATTTTAAGAATTAAATGGAAATATAGGTATGTCATATTCCAATTAACATAACCATGGTATGTATTTTCATTGGTTTAGTATGTTATTATTGTCCTATCATCTAGAACCTTCCCCGATTGGATAACCCATTATTCATGCTCACACAGAAAGGGGATAGGATTGTATATAGAAATGAATATAGAAATTATTTCTATGAATTGAATGGAATACTATTCAATGCATTTATTTTGACTCTTCCACCAAGAAATGATGTTGTATTAAAATAGATTTATGTATCAAAGAATGTAATCGGTTGTTTCTTATTAAAAAACATTAAAGTAATTTTTTATTCATCAGTTTATTCGAATAATCATTAAAAAATTATCTAAATCACGATCTTGAGTTAGTATCCATAATCAATACTACGTATATATTATGAAATTATATCTTTGGAAAATTATTTGAGATAAAAAAGGATCTTAACAGTTTTAAGTACATCATCCCATATAAAAATAAACATGTGGAAAAGGTGATTGATTAATTAACACAATGATTATGATTAATCAATACACACCACCTAGGAAAAGAGAATAATGTAGTATATGCAATAAGAAGGAAAGGTCCTCCGCATATAACACAAATGTGGATTGATAAAGATCATATGGTCATGGATTTATTAGAGAAGAAAATGGTAATTATAAATGAAAATGAAACATCACTAATATTAATAAGACTATAGTGAAACCATATTTATTGGAGAAGATAAAATTTATTAACATGATGATGGTAATTTTCGAAAGAAAATCAGAACCATTAAGTATGGATGATTGAAATACTTTATGTATGGGGATGGAGTATGAAATTTTTAAAGTGGTTTGGTGTTCCATCAATTTGAGAGCTAAAACAGAAACTATTAGATGATTTTTACGACACTAATTTCTCAATATACCATAGTAGTACAATGATATATTGAAATTGGAGGGAACATTTTTTGTTAGATAATATGAACTCGGAAATTGATAAATATTTTTCAAGATGTATAGTTTGTTTACAAGTGAAGGATAAAGCCAATATACTATTTGAGTCATGAATCTTCTACATGTTCCTATGTGGATGTTAGATAAAATAATGATTTAATTTTTTGTTGGAAATCCAAGGACACCTATAATGAATGATTCTTTATGGGTTATTTTTTATCATCTTAAAAAATTGAAACATATTATTTCTATAAGAGAAAATATACCACATGGGAGGCTATAAATACTCATTACAATTGAGGTTGTAAGACTTAATGGGGAACCACTATAGATTGTGTGTGATTGATCTGTCTATTTTACATCAAAATTAATGAAGGGACATAAAAAGGATCTTGATACCAAGATATATTTGAGTACTTAATATCACCGAAAATTTGGTACAAAGTCTAAAAGGACTATTAAAACATTACAGTACTATTCTATATCATTCTAACTCCACATTCACGTTATGTGGGAGAAATATTTACCTTTATTAGAATTTTACTACAGTAATAGTTTCCATTCCCGTTTTCAAATAGCATCATAAAAATAATTATATGGAAATAGATACTATACTCCAACTTGTTGGAATGAAGTTAGTGAGTGGAAAATATAGGCGCATAACTTATTATAGAAACAGAGACAACATTAAGTACTATTGAGATTCATATTAATGTAAATCGATATATCGAAAATATTTATGCTAAAAATCATAGAATGAATATGGAATTTCAAGTTGGGGTTCATGTATTTATGAAAGCATCTCTATAGAAGTGTGTTATAATAATCAGTGTGAAATGGAAACAGAGTCCCAGGTATATCAAAACATTTTCAATTCATGAATGAATTGTAGTTATAGAATAATGATTAGTAATGTCACAATGTCTCTCCAAAAACTCATGATGTGTTCGACATATCATTGTTAGAGAAGTACGTTCCAGCACCCTCTGATGCACTCACCGTTGAATAAATAGTACAAAAAACGTTATTTGTATTACTATGAAGTGACTATAGATAGTCCTGACAGAAGAGAGAGGTTATTGATAAATCATATGACCTTACTGGTAATTGTTTTTTAGGAAACCATTATATTGATGATATAATGTGGGAACATGAGGATGTTATGAAGAAAAACTACCCTCATCAGTTTAGAAGGAAATATTCATGAAACTTTTCAAGAATAAAATTACAATTTATGGAAGAATATAACACCTAGGATCTTCTGGTCCATATATTCTTAAATAAATTCAATTCACTCTCTACCTTATGTTGACAAAAACGTCGATCTTAAATGAACATTGATATACTATATGAAATAGTAATATGTCTATTAGGATTAATAATTTGACCATTAAGAATAGTAATGTGACCAATATAATTTTAACCTCACAAGATGAAGTATAAAAAAATTATGCATCTTTTTAATGAGAATATTAAATAATTATATCATATTAAAAGTGGGTAAATTTTTGGAAAATGAAAAATTAAGTGTTGGTTTTTTTAAAAAACATATATGTATATTTTTTATTTTATAATTAATTTGATGATTAAAAATAAGTAATTTTCATAAAATATAATATTAAAATACTATTATTTTAATCATAGGATTATAATATAATTTAATGGGATGTTAATTAAATTTTTGAATTGTCATAAACTAAAATATATATTTTATAAATTATGTATTTTTACAATAAATGATTATTTAAATAAAAAAATTCTATTTCTCATATTTAGAAAATTAATTTTTAAAAATTGTGTTATATTTTGAAATATACATGGGGGTAAGTGTATAGGGTGAATTCTTTGGAATTTTTTAAATTGTTAATTTTTTTGTGAATATTGAAATAAAGAAATTTATTTTATTTATCATTTTTTCCAAATACATGAATTATTGAGTCATGGATGATGTATGGATGATGTAATCAACAATTTTATATAAATAACATGAATTAGTTACATTATTTAGTCAAAATAATCATTCCTATTTATAATATTGAGAAAAAATAAAAATAATTAATAATATAATAAAAAAACAACCATCTACTCGAATATAAATACAACCCCGCCACTACTTCTCCTCGCACCATCTAAGACATGGAAAATTTTAATATTCATCCAATTAACTCTTCCAAATCTCATCCCCACGCCCTAAATCTTTTTGGACTCCATTAAATTCCTTACCTAGGTTCCTTAAGAGTGTTCTCAAGATGAAATAATTCAAGAGGTCAAACACTTAACCCTCCTATTTCAATTTCATTATTTTTAATTAATTTTCATAACCTTAGCTCACTACCTCTATAAATATATTCATATTAACTCTTTTATCTTATATATTAATTAATTGTATTATGTAAAGAGAAAACCCATCATCATACCCATTCTTAACTCCATTTTTTTTAAAAAATTACATCATCATTTGTGATGTGGTGATTTACTAACAACATTGATCATGCATTTTAATTTTATATAACTATATTCACAGATTGTTATAAAACCATTTTTAATGGTAAATCATATTTTATTATGAATATTATATGTTTTATAATGTTATTAAAAAATATACATAGAAAAATTAAAAAATGTAACCAATGTTCTTTGAAATATTCGACAATTCACCAAAATAAACTAATATCCCTCATTCAATTTTTGTCAGATGAATCATCTGTATATGTAGAAAAAATGATTTATAAGTCAATAAAATCTTCTATAATTTCATTAATAACATATAATCTCAATTTTGGAGAATCATTTACTTTATACATGATCTTTTATTAAAGTATACAATTGATCCAACCATGAAGACAAAGAAAACTAACCTTCACAAATGAAAATATTGAGTAAATTAACCCAAAAAGGACATAAATGACCATATTAATATAATAATGAATAAAATAAAAATTAAATGGTTTCTGAATTCTGTTATTAATGTGTATAATATCATTATTAAGAACATTAGGTGCAACTACAGAACACTTTCAGACATATGGTATGTAATTCTTCCTGAACCTCCAATTTTCATTTGAATTAGGTTTTCTTTTCCTTTAAACCAATTTTATTACTTATTATTCTTCTTTCTTATTAATTAATTTTGTGTGTGTGTTAAAAATATTTTTATGTAACTGGATTCTTATTTATTTGGTGATAAGTACATGTTTTATATGGATTAATTTTCAATTCCTCTCGATAAGAAATCCCAGTTAAAGGGAACTTCTGAATTTCATACTCATTTTAAAGTACCATCCATAATATATTTTTATCTGACAATATATTTAAAAAATAACACATGTTATATTTAAAGAAAATATTTTTCATTTCAAGTATTATAAGTAAAATTATTCATTTTTTACATTTTAATGCATGTTTAGTATTTTCCCTTAAACTGCACTAATAATGAACATTTCAAATGTTCGATAAAAAATTATTTTACATGTCTTCACTCTAGATGGACTTAATTTGTCATTATCTATATTTATTTGGCATGATGAATGTCTAATTATTATTTAAATCCATTAGTTCATGATTTTCGTTATGATATTCCCTCTGGTAATGCCTTATTCTACATTTATTCATTATGTGTGGTGTTTGTATACTTACTACTCATTTTTTTCTCCATTCATCAAATATTTCATTAAATATAAATATTGACTATATCATGGAAATTATTATTTTCTTATCCTTGTACCATTTTTATATATGGTCTTTTCATTGAATGTTGTATTAATTGGAGAAATATTGATGAATCGGTACCCACAAATAAATATAGATATTTTGATATGTAGTATTATTCTCATATTAAATCTATGTATGAAAAATGCTTTGTAAGGGCAGTGATAGGTTGGGATTGGTTATGTATAGAACCTAGTTTCTTTTATAGGTCTCATGAAATAATTCATTTGGTGATAAACACTTCATGTTTGTTTCGTAGCAGAATCAAATTGATTTTCACACAAAATTATAAATCATATTGATGTTATAATTGTTCTTATGCTAGATACACGAAGTGAAGTGAAAATAAATTTTATTCCTTCTGTATTTAGTTATTACATTCCATGATATTTTCACTCTAGAAAAAGCTATTGATTTATTAATATTTTTAGTTAATCAATGTAATCTGTTTTTTAGTTATTTACATTTCCATTATGATTATGTCTTATTGACTTTTCTTGATTTACTATTGATTACTGTAATCCATAATGAATATTAAATCTCACCTTTTCGTTTTCATCCCACCCCATGATATGATAATGAAATCATGGAATATGTTCCATGGAATTATTTTATTTTATTTATGCTTATGGTCTATGATTAATATCCAATATAATATAGGAATCTTGTTTTTATCTAGCTCATCCATGCTACAAAAATTATAGGTCATTGGTGATGTGATCTCTATTATCCATAGCAATATAATAATATAACCACTAAATCTATGCTAATAAGGTTGGGATTGTACATATAATATATAAATTTAATTAAAATCAATAAAATAGATATTAATTTAATTTATTATGATAAAAAATAATGTGTGAATAAAAAATAGTTTATTATAAATAAAATTCATTTACATTTAATTTTGATATTTTTCTTTGTAATCATTTGATAAATAAGGAATTTAGTTCACACATGTGCTAACCATATTATTTTAATAATTTATTTTCTACAATTCATTAACTAAATTTTTGTGACTAATTTATATGAGTCACCATAAATAATACTATTTTAAAATAAATCATGGTATTTTAAACATGGTGTTTCATGTTACACAAGATACTAATGAAATTAAATATTGTTGAAAAAAATATTTCATATTATTTTGTAATTTTAAAGAATAACACTTCAAAACTATATCTACAAAAAATCATCAAGAATAATAAATTATTTTTAGATACCTATGTTTTAAAAAGTATCTTGAGATTGAATTCAATCATATATCTATTATTATTGAAATTGATACAAAGACATTAGTCCCATTAAAAAATAATTTTTAAATGATCAACATCATGAATATTGAATTCTTCTTATTTTGAGATGTTTTTTAAACTCATCCAATGATTAAAACCTTTACATAATTTTATTCACTACCATAGTGACTAAAATTACATTGGTAAATTAATGTTATGAATAAAAGAGGAGATAAGGGTCCTTCCACAAGAATGATAATGTCTCTTCCCCCTTGTGATCATCTGAGAAACCCTATTGACAGTTTTCCATCCTTCGCAAATGTTATTAGTGGGTGATCTGTAAATACTACTAAGTATTCTAGAATTCTTAATGTTGTGGAAGAGGATATTCACATTGATTTGATGATATTTCTTGAGAGGTCACAGAAAAATTTCCTTTTCTAAAAATAGTTTAAATATTCATTCATCAGACTTGCACTTTGTGGATATCAGAAACTTTATAGTCATATTTCATCAATGATATTTCTATGGAAATCACTATTATCTATTGGGTGACATGTATTACACATTAATTTTCAACACATGTGCAATGTTGTTCATTGTTTTTTCAACTGAAAATGATTTCAATAGATTCTAGGATATATGATCATGGTTTTTGCGGGTTGCGTAATGAATATTATGAAATAGACCCCTGATTTTGATCCTGACATTGAATCACAAACTTTCACATTTTATCTTTGTTTCCTTGGTCAACTAATTCATATTTTTATGAAAATATCCCTATTTTCCATTTTCTAGTTTTATTTGTTTTCTACTGAAATACTACAATGCAACAAGAAAACCCTACAAAACCTAGGGTTCTGGGGTGTACAGTAGGATTTATTTTACTAAACCTCTCCCAAATAAAATATGGATTCAAAATGAAAACTCTGAATTATTTCCAGAGGGTTTTTATGAAAACATTAATAACATTTTTAGTTAATTCTAAAAATTGGGAACTCATATAGTGAATGTAGAAGGGTATTATGCCCACTTGTTGGTATGTTTACCTGGGTTGAGATGGCCATGTAGAATGTGGACCTCTAAGATTGCACAGCTGAATTTAAGAAAGTGACATAACTCGCTAGTATTAGATCGAAGGACCCATTTAAAAGAAAAAATTAATCTATTGAAAAGTCTATTGAACATCATACTTAATTAAAATTCATTATAGAGAGTGGTTTTGGGCCAGAGATGAATAATATCTTCTTGGGTTTTGCTGATGTTGTCCATATTGTTCTGACTAAACCCATCAATATTTCCCCCACATTGGAGGGGGCTGAGATAATACAAGTGACTCTTATATTATCTTTAATGTTATATATGATAATTCACATCTAGAATAAATGGGGATTTTCTAGCCATGTAGAACAAAATTCAATAATGTTTTGATGGATTTATTATACCTCATACTAATAGAAAATTGAAGAGGAATAATTATTACCAGATGGATTGCCCATTAAAACTAGATCAATAGAATTACATGATGACATGAACCTGGAGTATCCAAATGATGATTTTGTCAAGGAACCAACCCAATTTCTTGATGAAGAGAATTTGGAGGAGATACATTGTCTAAAAAAATCATATTAGGACTATCAGGGATGGTATTGATGAAAATATTTACTCTTGGAATGATGACAATATCTATTTAACGATTCAAAGATATCAAAAATGGTATATTACATTCCATGAATTTTCAAAAGTTATGGATTTTATGCTCTGTAAAATTTAAATGAACATTGAATGGAATCAGAAGAAATATGATGGGACACAAAGATAGTTTTTGGATTCCATGTGCTGGGAATGAAGATGATGTTTTTTTGTTGGAGTTGAATGAATTTTTTTTATCAAAAATCCATGTTATTTGATATAAGGTATCTAGAGTAATGATCCATCATTTTCACTACTATTCTGGCCAAGCATACAATTTTTAATGTTGTAGTTTAATTGTTCAGATTTACTATCTGGGGGTTCTTTGATGCTCTGTAGGGTTTATAGGATACTCAAACTAAATTTCTAGACAGTCTGGGGATTCTAAAGAAGAATGTGGTGATCTGACATAAATTATATGGGATTTTATTCATAATTGAAGGTCTTTATGGTGGTGTTGGTTCAGGAAGAATCCCTCACATGACCAAAACACATGAAATTAAACAAGTTAATGGAATATTGGACCTCTTGGGTATGGGAAGGCTCTAATGGGAATTATGATGGTATTTTTAATCATATTCTTACAAATTGAACCACTAATGTTTATTAGTTTCATTATTTTCAATACGCATGATTCTTATTGTATATCATATTTATACAGAATGGTATTTGTCTTCAATTATCAGAAATTAGTGTTTTAGTGCTGAATTAAATAATATATTTTTACTGGCTTTTTCATTTTCAGTGATTTTTCCATTACATATTTGTTAATAAATCCCACTGATATAGCTTTGATGTGGGAAAATAAATTTATATTGTCAATATATTAGATAAAAATCTTGATAATATAATTTGATTACATTGGTCACTGCATTCATATAGAGTGGTTCCTCCTTGTTTGGCAGCTTGGTGTCTTTCATGAGGATCCCAATGAGGTGACTCTATATTTTAATACCTTGGATGATAACCTAAATTATTATAAATTTTGTGTCCAATTTTGTAATCTCTATATTTTCAATTTTTGAAAAAAATTTCACCTTCGTTAATCACTGTGTCTCAAATTTTTATTTTATTAAATATTTGGGGATGATTTTGGTAACGAAATCATGCTCGAATCATTTTTATGAAAACATTAGTAAATTAATTCAACATGTGCATTTGAGATGGTTAGATCATAATAGAATAATTCCAATCTCATCCCAAGTGTGTTCATATTTATTATTGATAATAAATCTATTTTTCATCTTAAGAAATCACCCTCTCTCAATGTATGTTCACCATGAATTTTTTATCTATTTATTTAGGGATAAAATGTATATTTTTTATATTTTGATCCAATAATATTAGATCTTATATATTCTTATTTTGTTTGCTCCCATATATATGAAAGCTATATGACTCACTATTTATTTAAAATATTTTTAAAAAATCAGTTTCTTTAATGACCCATACAATATAATAGTCAATTTTTTATATTATTAATAAAACAATAGAAGTTTTATACTGAGAAATTTGTTATGTTTTACTGTATATGTACATAAAATATAGATATATGTTAGGAAATAATATTTATTATTAAAGTTATGAATATTACGGAGAGTTAATCATTATAGAATAATGCACACGTTAATTTAAAATCCATTGTCTCAAATTATAAATGCAATACCACTTTTTAAATAAAAATGATGAAAAATAAATTAAGAATATTGTAGAAATTATAAATAGTTTTTAGAATGATTATAAGTAATGTCAATAGAAAAGTATGGGAATTTTCATGTATATATACTTTGTAGTAGGAAATGTGACTATTTGTCTCTAACTATTACATGATCAAAATTTTTTTTGATCACTGGTCAATATTAGTATTACGCATGTTCACCTTTTCTAATGTAGTTGTGATAATGTGGTCATTGATATTTTTGTATATTTTTGTTATGAATGATAGATGGTTGATGTATAATGCTGATACTATGGACTTCACTAGTAGTAACATCCCTTATGGCATGCTTCTCTCAGAGACGTAATAGAAGTGAACATCATTGGGGTTCACCTTAGACCAATTCATATATATAAATCAACAACTGAGACATGATATAAATTATTTAATACAAAAATTAATGCTTATGGAGGTCCCTCTCCATATATTATTCATTTTAGCACACTATAGAAGTACCGTTATTGATAATCTTAACCCAAGAGATTATATAGGTGTGATTAGGGGAAATGCAACACGACCATATGCAGAATTTTGGCGTGAATTCATTTATAAATAAAATATTGTTTTCTATAATTCCATTATTTTTATTCCATATATTTGTTCATTATATCACCGTTATATGAAATATATAATACACATGAGTAAAAGATGATTATGATATAATTTATTTTTAGACCAACAATCCACAATTGGATTTTTTGAAAATATATATTAGTATTTTTCATTAAAATACATTTTTATGATAAAATCGATAAATTGAAATAAAATTTTGTTTTCATAAAATGATTACAAAAAATTTTAAAAATAAGAAAATAATTTAATGCAAAGCTGTGTATTTTTTCTATGTGTTAGAAACATGACATTTTTATAAAAATGTGTATGATTCAAAAAATTATTATTTTATTAAAATATTCAATTTCTCCTGTTAAAATAACTATATTGAAAAAATATCTATCTATATTTAATTCAATATATTGAATTTATCCAAATATTATTATGTCATAATTTTCTTGGATAGTTAAATTTATTTGTATAGTATGTATTATTATATCATAATGAACTAAATTTCGTGTAATAAATACCATAAAGGATATTGTATCCAAAATATGTTATTATCTATTAAAAATTATTTATTTTAATGTAATATTTTTAATTTTCATATGCCATATTGAATCATTGAAAAACTATTATATATTTTATGTTTTTATATATAATTATTGATCACTAAGAAACCTTCCCACATCCAAAATATCACATATCAAAGGTGTTTCAACTAAAAAACAATAATAATACCTAAAATCCCCATAGAAAATACTATGGTAAAAACCCCTGCGAATGAAAAATCATTCAAAATTTTATAAAAACTATATTTCCAAGCAATGTGCTTGTAAATTTAATGATAATTCCTCCTATTTTTTCTGAAATTACACATACATTATCATATTACTCTCCAAATAAAATTCCATTTATCAAAAATTCTCTCTAATTTTCTATTTTAAGGATATTTCCAATGATCAAATATGGTCGTAATAAGCTCATATCATGTTTTAAGATGTAACCTTTCAGTGTTAAAGATTCTACACCTCTTCTATTTTCATTTATGAAATTCGATTGTGTCAGGATTTCTAGTATTCAGGTAACTATTTTTTATAAACATAAAATTAAAAATTTAATATCTTGTCAATGATCTTTCAATGAGATTATTCCATTATATCTCACAATCACCATCCCATTATCCAAATTATATATTAGTTATGATGTTGAAATCATTCTTTGATTTTATTTTCTACAACCTTTATCTTTTAAAACCCAATCCTATTTAGATTAAATTGTATTCATATAGATTAAAATTTACATAATTTGGTGGAAATATTCATGTATGAAACTCACATTTCATTCTTGTGGTTTTAATATTTAAAAACTAACATGCCTTTAAAATCATAGGAATTTAATGATTTATCTATGAAATATATTCTCATATTCCTAGAGTTATTGATGAAATGATTTCATCTATTATGTATTTTATGTGGACCACAAAAATTTAATATCATGAAAGGTTTGTCTTCATATTACTCTTATTCATTGGGAAAATATTTCATATCATGAGATACCATGAACAATTCATGTTTTGTCGCCCAACCACACTATGTTAGGATGTCTTGGAAGTGGGAATCCAACAATGATTATGTTTTCATGTTTTAGGCTATTTCCATATTCCTTATATTAAAAGAACATAGAATAACATCTTTTATAGTCCATTTTTAAATGTTAATATTTTCTTTCATGTTTTCAGAATATTCCTTTTGTTTAATATGTTTCATGATCACTACTATTATTCCCTTATTGGGATTTATAACTCACTCTATTATTTTTCGAATTCCATTAGATATATAATATAGTATTATAATATAATTATAATATAGGATTATGTGATGTATTTTTAATTAATTATATATCGTTTATATATTTTTTATTTTTATTCATTATATCATAAATTCCATACATCTATCTATTCTCTAGGATGTGTCTGATGATATTTTATAGCAGAAAATATGTATTAAAATGTTTATGAAATAATGGTTGTTATAGCTAATATTCACCGAAGGTATATTTACTTTTTAGTATTATGATAGAGAAAAAATAAGTTCAAATCCTAAGGATATGTCCCAATATAGGAACATCACCATAATCATAGTAAACCATATGTTGTGTGGTTTTCATTCAATGATATCACTATATAGATATAAATAAGTGTCTATAACAAATATAATAGAAAAACAGTGGGGTGATAACCCTAAAAATGATTTCTGGGTGTTAACATTATCCTTACCCTATGTATAAAAAAGAGGCCTAACTGGACACCAATTTGACACTCCTAAGGGATATTTATTATATAATTCAAGTACTCCATACAAAATATTAAAATGGAATTGAATGTGGTATTATGAATTAAATGATTTACAGTTATAACACAAAATAAGATGATGTGTGTGGATAACATAGATTAAATGTACAGATTCATAAAATATGGTATTTTTTATACCATGTATATTGATTTATATTTTTAAATTATTAATGAATCAATAATTCCATTCCATTAATTTATGGATAATTCCATAATTTGCATGTTCCCTATTTCCTCTCTAATGATGATCTTCAATAATCATATCTCCTTTTAATGGATAAAATTATAATGTTCCCAATACCATAATTATTAGAAGTTACGGGAACTATCAGTCATACTGATGAAAAAAAACTCCTTAAATCTATAAAATGACATTATATAGTGCCAAAATTTTAGTTTTGTTTTTATATATTATATTCTCATAAATTCAATAAAAAAGTAATGATATAAATAGAATTTGAATAATTTTCTGTAGTAATTGATTATGGAAAATTTATATGTAATTTATGTCACATGGGAATTTTTGATGAAAAATGTATAATTCATGGGACATGTTATCACTGGAACAGAGATATTTATAGACTCTTTGAAAGGTAGGGTTGTTGAGAAATGGGAAAAATATAAATCTATAATAGAGATCCCTCATTTCCCAATATTATAAAGGTAACATCTATTATTTAGGGAAAACATCTCAAAATTATCAAACGCACAATAAAATATACATATAATGGATGTAAATTTTATCTAGAATGATGAGTGTAAATAGAGATTCAATAAGATAAACCTATGGCTCATTACTTCACATGTACTCTTAAAATCAACCTATGGTGAATGGTCTGTGATATATATTTATTCATCAAATAGGAATTATGTGGATTCCCCCTGAACAATGATAGATTGATAGCTTCTTCCTCATGACAGTTAAAGGATCATATGATGAATTATCAAATAAATTATATTTATTTGGATGTAGTAAAATTTTCAATTAATATTTTGTGGAAAAACCCCTATATAAAGAATTGTGTTATATATACACATTTAAATCATAATATCTTCAATTGAGTATTAATACATAAGGGGGTTAATATGTGTAAAAAATGATTGTAAGAGTTAATTATCATTTCTCAATTCCCTATTAACCCATTTTATAGATTAAAGTAGTAGATTCTCTCTATAATAACCATCATGGAATTTTATCCACAATGGTGATTTTAATGGATCATGTTTTAATTAAATATAATGTATAGAGTGATGATTCATAATGAATTTAACATAATCCTACCTTTCTCATGTAATTTGTCAATTATCCATTATATATAATACTATGAAAGATTAATTGGGTGGTGTGGAGATATATATGAGTTGTGATAATATAAAAATGTCTAAGTACATAGAGAGAATCATTGATGAAGAAGGACCGATTATATTTGATTGATTATTATGCATACCCTCAAAAAATAAAATAATTAATGAGTCATTAAATGAATAGAATATACATCATGGTTTTGGGTATATCAACTAAGGATAATATAAATATAAAATATTAAAGTGGTGAAAAAACCATCACAAATATACATTTGGAAATGGAAGAACATCACCTTGGATTGTTTTCACAACTTTTACAAATAAAATATACAAAAATAATGTTGTATCAGTTTTTTTGGAATATCTTACAATGGATGGATAATTTACGTCCATTCAGTAAGACTTATCACTTGTAATACATGAAACAGAATACTTATAAATGTGTTTTATATGTATAGGAAAGCATAATTGATTATATATAAATAATATCCAAGAATAACCTCAAAAATAAGGGAATGTTTCTAATATTATATTTATAGTTAGTAAAGTTTCAATAGGACCTATCACACTAAAATTAATGGTTAATATGGGACAAAAATCAAGATACATGAAGATGTGTTGAGATATTATCCTTTGTATTGTAATGGATAATGAGGACAATAATTTTTTTCTGAATTGTTATACAGTATTACCTTTCACTCAATAAATTACACTACACCTTAATATAATCTTTATTAGATTAAATGAGAAACCCAAACATGTTTGGGTGAATTTGAAAAAAAAAAGATTAAAAACCAAAAAGGATGATGAATTGAACAAGAAGGTGATGACCATGGAAAATCCCATCAGGTAAGACCAGAGTCAACAGAAGTTCTATGATGATAAAATGCTAATGATATATGAAGTTTGACATACATGATAAATTGTTTTTTCATTTATCTCCCTAGAAGAGATTCATGAGGGTTGAGGTTAACGGAAAGTTATGTCCTATGTACATTTTCAACATCGGACTCTTGATCACATCATTATTGTGGAATGTTAACCAGAACCCCAAAAACCATTACAAAGTAAATTATTTTTTCCTAAAATCATTATTCAATAAGTTCATGTTAAATACCTCAGTGGAACTAAAATCCATGGTGGAATATTTGATGAATAATCTCACATATGAGGAGTAGTTGTTGGTCCTCTTAGACAGTAGATAAAATTATATATTCTATTTAATTACTCAATAAAATAGTGTTATTTAGAGGAACCATAATTATGTCGATGAATCATGGGACCCATAATATGTAATGAGGAATAATTAACAACATTTTAATTTTCATTGGTTCTTAAAATGAAATTTCAATCCATAAATATTTTTAATGGGAGAAAATTTTTTCATAATGAAAAAACAATTAGTAATAATGGATGCAATTTTTTTATGGTCACTATGGGATGAAAATACATATTGGGTGGTAGTTATTAATATTGGGATAAAATATTACCACATTAACTATTTAATCCCTTTTAATACAAATATAACTTGCTAGTGGATGGTTATTTTATTTTATATACCTATAATAAGAAAGCATGAAAATAATACAATAATGAACAATGAAATCCATTATTATTTATGAGGTTAACCTCCAGCATAGATAACTATGTATCTACTATATAGTGGTTACAATACTACTGATATGAAATGTATATTCAAATAAAAATAAATACATGGTAAATGGGTTGGATATTTACTTGTTTTCTAGGAACTGTCTTGGTTAATTTTATGGTTTATCATTATAGAAAATGATAATAAGATATCAACATGATCATCTAGATGTGACATGAAATTTATTATATTGACATTAATGATTTTGTATAAAATTATTATTAATGTTTCAATAAAATATATCCCTCTATTTCAAAACAAATATAATCTTGTTTTTTAAATGAATCAATCTAGTTGGTTTCCTCTTCTTCTTCCCCAGTCACACTAATATCAAAATTTGGCAGAGTTGTATTGTAAATATTTTATAACCCTAATGATAATTAACAAACAAAAATGTTGTCACTGATTATTATTTCTCAAATTATAATAAATATATAATATAAGATATCAAAATATAATGTCATATTCTCAATTTCTCAAAAAAAATAATGAATGTGGGTTTCTTCATCTTTATCAAGTGATCAAATCACACTTCTAATCATTCAACTGCACCTTACTACGATATTTTGGGAGTTACTTCTTATACAATTCATAACCATATAGGTTTTTGGAATCACATATTCCTAAATGAAACATGAAAATATATTCATATTCACATAGTTGAGTGGATCATAGAATGTACCTCTTTCATGTGAACTAAAAACAATGTTCATATTTATCCACAAGAAACAGAATATTTGGATTCCAACTTCCTACATGAGAAGGGTTCACACATAAAAATGTTTATATGGAAAAAAATCTTTCAAAATATCAAATAGTATATACTAAAAATTTCAATTTTTTCTTTATATACATAGGTGGGGTGTAACGCCCCGACCCCAGCTACCCAGAGTCGGTGCATTACTTCGTAACATTGGCATGATCACAAGAAAGATCAAATCTCGAAAGACCGATTGGTTTAGTAGCCTTGGAAACACTAGATATATTCATAAGTTTTACATTACATCATAAAATGAAAAACTACTACAACAACATAATGTTTCCACAGTCCACACTATAATCCCCTCATAATATCCCTGCAGGTCATTCATAACTTACATCTTCACTTCCTGGAAAAAATAAAACATAGAAAAGGGGTGATCTCAAATGCCCAGTAAGGATAACAATATAGCGGAAACATTCATAAATAAGAATAAACATTTAAGGCAATGCATTACTAAAACAAAAGCCTTTTAAACATGAACTTCAACATAGTATGGAAAAAGTAAAAATGAAATAATGCCATTTACTTATTCACATGGATAATCTACTAATCGAATAATCACATGAAAAAAATCAATAACCACTTTCATAATGTTGGAATGCATAATGCCAGACTATCATAACCACATAGTCAAGGCCTCGTTCCAAGACTACAAATAATATTTTGTCAAGGCCTTGTGCCAAGACACTAGTTTGTCTCATGAGACCTACCGATGCATCGAGGAGCTATAGCGGGCTCCACCCGTCACATATTAAGTCCAATGCATTCCCATATGAAAAGGTTTCAACATAACATAAACATTCGTATTAAAACTAGCATACGAAATGTCAATGATTTCACCATAAACTATGAATGGTATAAAAATAGCACATCCACAGTCAAACATATCACAAAACTTTCAATACAGTATAGAAGCTTTGTATTACAATAAATCAACTTCAAATAAGCGTAAAATCCATCAAAGGATGTTGACATAGATGAAATCAAAATTCTTTTTAAAGAAATATCTCTTTTTATTTTGAAATCATTTAAGATCCATATAAAATAAAACATTTTATTTGAAAATATTCTTATAATCTTGTAAGGGAAGTTTTGAAGATTTTATAACGGCGGAAATTAGCCGCACCCGCCGTATAAGTTAAAAAAAACATTCTTACCTTAATTCTGTCGAAAAGGTTAAAAAGGGACCTTGTTTTGAAAACGACGGAAAGATTCCTTTATAAACCTCTTATAAAAAGTCAAACAAGGGTATAAATTACTTTAACCCATATTCTTGTAAATAATAAATATGTTTTGAAATACATTTGGAAGAAACATGGATGTGGATGATAAACAGATCCCAGTAGATTATTACGTATAAACAACCTCAGATAATGAAGAGATTGTGAAATAACCCTTACCTTGTACTTTTCCTTGGCTGGGGTAGGTTAACCTCCTGTATAATGGTGAAATAATTGTTATTAAATTATACAAGAATCATATGCATTCATATGATATCATATATGATCTTTTAACATTTCTTTGTTAATAATATCTTAGTATTATCGTTGTTTCGGGTGTTAACTTACTCGTTTTCGTTTATATGTTTTGTTACGTAAGACATGTTTGTAAAGGATAGGTTGTATATTATTCAAATCCAGAATGATATCAATTACTTAAACATCATTTTTAAATCATCAAATGATAATTATACTTGAATGGATACGATGGAGAATGAATCTCATCGCGTTCGTGGAGACGGTAGTCCGTACGTACGCACGAGTGACAATATCATTCTTTTGATATTAAAATAATATATAAATGGATGGTATATCATATATACAGAATCATTAACATGTTATATTTATTATTTACATGAGTTACACATCATTATTATACCCATCCAAATAATATTATATTGAATAACAATTACACCACGACGTGGAGACGGTAAGCTGTACGTACGCACGTATGGTGACATGTTATTCAAAGGGTGGATAGAATACTGAATATGGTTGTACCATATTTATAATAACATCACAGTATATGTGAGATACTGGAGTTATTATTTTAGAATGGTAAGAACAAAGGAAGAAGAAGTGGAAGAAGAAATGAACTTAGAAAAGGGTGGTGAAATCATTACCTCTTCTTCGGGTTCTTCCTTTTTGTTTGATCAAAAGGGCTCCATAGGTTGGATTTCTGATCAAACTAAGGCCTCTAGGTTGTATTGAGGGATGTTGGGAGAGTATTTGGGCAGTGTTTGGCCGAACCAAAAGGCTTTAGAGGTGTGAAAAATGAGAAGGAAGAGTGCCCTTTTATAAGAGGGGTGAGGGGAACCTTTGGAAAAGCTAGAAATATTAATTTATAATAAATTCATATTCGGTTTCTAATGGATCCAAAGTTGACTATTCAAAGGTTAAGGTGGGGATAGGTCGAAAACCACTCAACCAATAGAATTTAGACAGGTTTGGGTACTTATATTAACCTTATCTTTAAGTATTAACTCTAAGTTAATTAGTTTCACTTTTACAATGACTCTTTGTATTTTTATATAATATGGTTAATAAACTTACTATATACATCCAAGAGACCTCCAAGTGTTACATTAATGATGAACCTATCATGATATAAGTCTCTTGGCCGAACCTTAGATTTTTAGGAATTTAATATCAATTAATAATATAATATTTGTTTTAAGAACTCTTTTATGTCAATTTTGACACTATTCAATAGTTTATTTTTGTGAAACTCATAACAGATTTATTACTTCGAAAAAAGTAAATTAAATCAATCCTAATATATCATATTATCCTATATAATTAGTTTAATTCATTAAAAGTTTAATATTATATTTATTTGGGTATTTATAATATCAATTATTTTAATTTTTTACTATTATAGTAATTACTGCATCATCATTGTGTCATATATAAAATAAATTATTTAATGTCTAAAAATTATAAATAAAATATCATTATGTATTAAATCTTTTTAGCTTTCTAATGAATATTTATAATCTAAAATCCAACATATATAACCCTATGTAACAATTGTTGTTCTAAAAGATATATGTTTGTGTCATTTTTGTATTCATTTTAACTAAATTAAAATAAAGTGTCCTTATCACTTACAAGTGGATCCATGGGGTCCCAAAATCGACCCAAAGATACCCAGGGTAGACCATGTATCAACCAATAGGGTTAAGACACGTTTTATGGTAATTTAGTATTATTATAATATTATTTTTTTAACCCTTATTTACCGGATTTACCCTTAATCATGGTAATTAAAATATTTACCGCAGTAATTATTCAAAATGTCTAAAAATAAAAGTTACCTATTTACACAATTTGAACATCCTGATTCCAAATATGGAATCCATTTTCCTAAATTCAAAACACATAAGTGGCTGAAATTAATTTAAAATTAAATCCCGCTGTCAAAACAAAAAGCGTGTTTTTAAGAGATAATAACTATCAAAAGATTGACACTTGTTTATGTTCGGTTTAATTGTATAATTATGTCCAATGAACAACATTATATTAAATGGTAAAAATATATTATAAATATACTTTAAAACCACTAAAATTAATAATTTATCACTATTAATTATTTTGATTAAAAAAGTTGTTTTTAATTAAAATTTAGTAATTTTCACTATTCATCAAAATATGAAAGTTATCCGAAAAGTACCAAAATTTCACCTTAGGCTAAATTCGATATTCCGAGTCCAAAAATGAAGTCCATTTTCAAATATAAAATATATATAATTTCAAAAAGTAGGTATTACTATTCACAACGGCTAGTTTAATTAGTTGTCGTGTGTGTTAGAACTCGAGGTTGCGTACAACACACGCTATCGCATTATTCAAAGGGAAACGTACCGTAGAAGCTTGGGGTGTTACATTATGCCCTCCTTAAAATAATTTCGTCCTCGCAATTTCTAGGATATTACTGCATAAAAAGACTCGGGTGGTTCTTCATCATATGTTCCTCGGGTTCCCACGTTGCCTCTTCCATCTTATGGTTTCTCCACAAAACTTTTACCAGACACGTCGTCCGGTTTCTCAGTACTTGTTCTCTCGTATCAAGAATCCTGACGGGCTCTTCACAATAGGAAAGATCGGGTTCCAGTTCTAATTCCTCATAGGTGAGTACATGCGTTGGATTAGGCATGTATTTCCTCAATAGAGATACGTGGAACACATCGTGAACTTTGGAGAGACTTGGCGGCATTGCCAATCGGTAAGCTACAACCCCAATTCGTTCTAGAATTTCGAAAGGTCCGATGTACCTGGGACTAAATTTACCTTTCTTACCAAAACGTATGACTCCCTTCCACGGAGATACCTTCAGGAAAACATGATCACCGACTTGAAATTCCAAATCCTTCCTTCGATTATCGGCATAGCTCTTCTGCCTATTTTGAGCTGCTCTGATGTGATTTTGGATTACCTTCACCTTTTCCATCGTTTCCTCCACCAGTTCTGGACCTACAAGTTTTCTTTCACCGACGTCATCCCAACAGGTTGGTGTACGACATCTCTTTCCATATAACACTTCATATGGTGCCATCTGAATACTCGAATGGAAGCTATTGTTATAGGAAAATTCTACCAGAGGTAAATATTGATCCCACATACCCTGAAAATCAAGTGAGCAAGATCTCAACATGTCTTCTAAGGTTTGAATAGTCCGTTCTGATTGTCCGTCTGTCTGAGGGTGGTAAGCAGTGCTCAAATGAAGTTCAGTATCCAGGGATTTCTGGAGACTTTTCCAAAATCTTGATGTAAAATGGGGATCACGATCAGAAACAATCGATAGGGGTACTCCATGATGTCTCACAACTTCATTAATATATAGTCTTGCTAGACGTTCCAGGGGTAGATCTTCTCTTATAGCAAGAAAATGTGCTGACTTGGTAAGATGATCAACAATAACCCATATTGCATCTTTTCTTTCTAGGAGTCTTTGGTAGCCCCATGACAAAGTCCATCGTAATATTGTCCCATTTCCACTCCGGTATAGGAAGAGGTTGCATGACTCCTCCAGGCTGTTGCCTTCCAGCTTTCACTTGTTGACAAACCATACATCTTGACACAAAATCAGAAATCTCCCTCTTCATATTGTCCCACCAAAAATGTTCCTTCAAATCTCTATACATTTTGGTGCTCCCAGGGTGTATAGAGAAATTGGAACTATGAGCATCATCCAACAATTTCCTTTTTAGATCAGGTATATTGGGAACACAAAGTCTCTTCCCGAATTTCAAAATTCCATCTTCATACACAAAGTCTCTCAATCTCCCATCATTCACAGCTTTAATCTTCTTCTGAAATTCTTCATCATCGGTCTGAGAACTCTTAATCTTTTCTAGTAAAGATGGGTTGGCAACCATTTGAAAAAGAATTGAGGTTTCACCTTCCCTGGTTATTCCCATGTCCATCTTCACTAGATCCATGAAAATTGGATCCCTTTCAATTCTCATATTGTTCAAAACTCCATGGTCTTTTCTACTCAAAGCATCTGCCACCTTTTTTGCTTTCCCCGGGTGGTAGTGTATCGTACAATCATAATCCTTGAGTAATTCAAACCATCTCCTTTGCCTCATGTTGAGTTCTTTTTGTGAGAAAATATACTTCAAACTCTTGTGATCAGTATAAATCTCACATTTTTCACCATAGAGGTAGTGTCTCCATATCTTCAAAGCAAAGATCACAGCTGCTAACTCAAGATCATGAGTAGGATAGTTTTGTTCATGAATTTTCAACTGTCGTGATGCATAGGCAATAACTCTATCATTCTGCATAAGGACACAACCAAGTCCTTTCTTTGATGCATCACTATAAATAACGAACCCATCATTCCCTGATGGTAGAGTCAATATAGGAGAATTGACTAATCTTCTCTTAAGTTCTTCGAAACATTCTTCACACTATTTTGTCCAAACAAATTTAACCCCTTTACGTGTGAGCTTCGTTAATGGGTTAGCCAATCGGGCAAAATTCTGGACGAAATGTCGATAATAACCTGCCAAACCAATAAAACCGCGTACCTCAGTTATACTCGTAGGTGCTGGCCATTCATGGATTGCCTTGGTCTTAAAAGGATCAACTGAGATTCCATCTTTAGAGACAATATGGCCAAGAAAAGAAATCTCCTGAAGCCAGAATTCACACTTGCTAAACATCCCATATAATTCATGCCTCCTCAGAGTCTTCAAGATAATGCGCAAGTGATTTTCATGATCTTCGTAGGTTTTGGAGTATACCAAGATATCATCAATAAATACCACCACAAATTCATCGAGATACTGCTTGAGAACTCTATTCATCAGATCCATGAATACAGAGGGTGCATTAGTCAATCCAAACGGCATTACAGTAAACTCGTAATGCCCGTACCTGGTTCGAAATGCTGTTTTCGGAATGTATTCCTTCTTCACACACAACTGGTGGTATCCAGATCGAAGGTCAATTTTTGAAAAGTATTGAGATCCATGCAGTTGGTCAAATAAATCATCAATACGAGGTAGGGGATACTTTTTCTTTATCGTTATAGCATTGATCTCCCTGTAGTCGATACATAACCTCATAGATCCATCTTTCTTTTTAACAAAAAGAACAGGGGCTCCCCATGGAGAAACACTAGGGCGAATAAATCCCTTATTACTCAATTCCTCTAGTTGTTTCTTTAGTTCGACTAACTCTATAGTGGCCATTCTATAAGGGGTCTTCGATATAGGCCTTGATCCAGGAATCAAATCAATAGAAAACTCAACTTCTCGTTCTGGAGGATGTCCAGGTAAATCTTCTGGAAATACATCTACGAATTCTTTCACAACAGGTACATCCTCTATTTTAACATTCCTTTCCTCACCCGCATTTATTTCATTCTCTTCCTCCCCAATAATTTAATTTAGTTGATCTATTGAGGGTGGATCTAAATAAGAATTAGGTGGTGATGATTCTGCTCTAAAAATAAGTTGTTCCTTATCATTATCATCAAGAATCGTAACCTCTTTCTTCTTACAATAAATCTTCGCATCATAGTCCGAAAGCCAGTCCATACCGAGGATTATATCAAACTCAACCATAGGTATGACGATGAGATCAGCAGATAAAGAAAATTTATGTGCTCTAATGGGGACTGATTCACAAAACTTTGTTGCAATGATACTTCCCTTAGGAGTTTTAACCGACAACTCCCTTATTAAATCAAATTGGAAATATCTAATTTTCTTAGCAAACTGGGAATATATGAAACAATGCGACGATCCAGAGTCAAATAATGCATTTGCTAAACATGAGGAAACCATTAAATTACCTGCCACCATGTCTTTCGGAGCTTCTACCTCTGCAGTAGTGATAGCATAAGCCTGGCCTTGATCCCTTGGCCTTTTCTGAGGTAAGTTCTCCTGACGCTTAGGGAATGAATTTGCATAATGCCCCATCTCCCTGCAATTGTAGCACTGAACGTTGGTAGCTTACTTCTTCCCCTTGCAATCATGAGCTTGGTGGCCTTTTTCACCACACTTGTAACAGACTCCCATTCCCTTCAAGAAAGTATCGGGGTGTTTCTTCCCGCATTTACCACAAGATGGATATTCAACCTTTCCTTTCTTCCCCTTATTTCCATTCCCAGATTGATCAGCAGGTCTCTTCTTCTCTTGCTTTTCTTTAAAGTCATAAGACTTAGAGAATTCCTTTTCGGTCTTGATAGCACATGAGACAATGTCTTCGTACGATGAAAAGGATTGTGAGACTAATGCTCGATGGAGAAATGGTTTTAACCCATCAAAGAAATGATCAATCTTACTTCTTGGGTTGCGAATATAATCTCCATCATACCTCGCTAACCTTGTAAAGATAGCCTCATACTTTGTGACATTCTCATCCTCCTTTTGTCTCAGACTTAGAAATTGCCTTTCCATATCCGCTCGATGGTCGCGAGGGAAGTATTTTTCTAAAAACAGATCTTTTAATTACCTCCATTCCATATTTGATACTTAATCATCTTCCTTCATGTTTTGAATCAATGACCAACATTGATCAGCATCTCCAGTGAGGCGGTAAACTGCCATGATAACTTTTTCCCTTTCACTGCTCCCCAAAGCCTGAAATATTTTCTCTAGGGAATTTATCCATTTCTCAGCTACTAAGGGATTTGTACTCCCATTGAACGTTGGTGGTTGTTGCCTCATGAATCGATCTTACATTGATCCTCCACGCTGCGGATCAGGGTGCTCCATACGGGTAAGGTTATTATTCATAACCTGAGTAAGTTTTCCCAGTATGGTGATTAGCTGATCGGCACCAGTTGCATCACCAGCCCCACTATAATTATATTGAGCAGGAGGGCAATCCCTACATGGAGTGCGTGCATTGATACAGTTTCCATTTCTTCCACTAGGCGCCATTTCTAAACAATGGCATAAACTAGATCAGTTTATGAATCAAAATACATAATCCCATACTTATAAAACACTTAACATAAATTGAACTATTTATGGATATAATCCATAATCATAAAAATGTTTTCTTTGAGGAAGTATATACTCATAAACCCTTCATAATGATTTGTAAAGAAAATGAGAGTTATCCTAAGCATATCCCCGGGGAGTGTCGTAACCAAGAGTGCAGCAAGGCCCGTTGTCGTGCACCAGTTCCCGTTCGAGTCTAGCTCAAAGCGGTGTTTTCGGGTTTTACCCCTAGGTACATCTGTGCCAGAGCCGCCTCTACCTGCTCGTATCCAGACAGGGATTTATTGCTCGGAGAACTCACAAAATCTCTACAATACCAAAATTCTAGGAAGTTCTTCTATACTAATCCTCAAAGTTCATCTTAGGTCTACGTGCTCTAATCAGAGTTTATCTAAATCTAGCTTCCAAGGTTTGTACTAAACTTCCTCTGATACCAACTGTAACGCCCCGACCCCAGTTGCCCAGAGTCGGTGCATTAATTACATAACATTGGCATGATCACAAGAAAGATCAAATCTCGAAAGACCGATTGGTTTAGTAGCCTTGGAAACACTAGATATATTCATAAGTTTTACATTACATCATAAAATGAAAAACTACTAAAACAACATAATGTTTCCACAGTCCACACTATAATCCCCTCATAATATCCCTGCAGGTCATTCATAACTTACATCTTCACTTCCTGGGAAAAATAAAACATAGAAAAGGGGTGAGCTCAAATGCCCAGTAAGGATAACAATATAGCGGAAACTTTCATAAATAAGAATAAACATTTAAGGCAATGCATTACTAAAACAAAAGCCTTTTAAACTTGAACTTCAACATAGTATGGCAAAAGTAAAAATGAAATAATGCCATTTACTTATTCACATGGATATTCTACTAATCGAATAATCACATGAAAAAAATCAATAACCACTTTCATAATGTTGGAATGCATAATGCCAGACTATCATAACCACATAGTCATGGCCTCGTGCCAAGACTACAAATAAGATTTTGTCAAGGCCTTGTGCCAAGACACTAGTTTGTCTCATGAGACCTACCGATGCATCGAGGAGCTATAGCGGGCTCCACCCGTCACATATTAAGTCCAATGCATTCCCATATTAAAAGGTTTAAACATAACATAAACATTCGTATTAAAACTAGCATAAGAAATGTCAATGATTTCACCATAAACTATGAATGGTATAAAAATAGCACAACCACAGTCAAACATATCACAAAACTTTCATTACAATATAGAAGCTTTGTATTACAATAAATCAACTTCAAATAAGCGTAAAATCCATCAAAGGATGTTGACATAGAAGAAATCAAAATTCTTTTTAAAGAAATATCTCTTTTTATTTTGAAATCATTTAAGATCCATATAAAATAAAACATTTTCTTTGAAAATATTCTTATAAGCTTGTAAGGGAAGTTTTGAAGATTTTATAACGGCGGAAATTAGCCGCACCCGCCGTATAAGTTAAAAAAAACATTCTTACCTTAATTCTGTCGAAAAGGTTAAAAAGGGACCTTGTTTTGAAAACGACAGAAAGATTCCTTTATAAACCACTTATAAAAAGTCAAACAAGGGTATAAATGACTTTAACCCATATTCTTGTAAATAATAAATATGTTTTGAAATACATTTGGAAGAAACATGGATGTGGATGATAAAGAGATCCCAGTAGATTATTACGTATAAACAACCTCAGATAATGAAGAGATTGTGAAATAACCCTTACCTTGTACTTTTCCTTGGTTGGGGTAGGTTAACCTCCTGTATAATGGTGAAATAATTGTTATTAAATTATACAAGAATCATATGCATTCATATGATATCATATATGATCTTTTAACATTGCTTTGTTAATAATATCTTAGTATTATCGTTGTTTCGGGTGTTAACTTACTCGTTTTCGTTTATATGTTTTGTTACGTAAGACATGTTTGTAAAGGATAGGTTGTATATTATTAAAATCCAGAATGATATCAATTCCTTAAACATCATTTTTAAATCATCAAATGATAATTATACTTGAATGGATACGATGGAGAATGAATCTCATCGCGTTCGTGGAGACGGTAGTCCGTACGTATGCACGAGCGACAATATCATTCTTTTGATATTAAAATAATATATAAATGGATGGTATATCATATATACATAATCATTAACATGTTATATTTATTATTTACATGAGTTACACATCATTATTATACCCATCCAAATAATATTATATTGAATAACAATTACACCACGACGTGGAGACGGTAAGCCGTACGTACGCACGTATGGTGACATGTTATTCAAAGGGTGGATAGAATACTGAATATGGTTGTACCATATTTATAATAACATCACAGTATATGTGAGATACTGGAGTTATTATTTTATAATGGTAAGAACAAAGGAAGAAGAAGTGGAAGAAGAAATGAACTTAGAAAAGGGTGGTGAAATCATTACCTCTTCTTCGGGTTCTTCCTTTTTGTTTGATCAAAAGGGATCCTTAGGTTTTGCTTTATGATCAAACTAAGGCCTCTAGGTTGTATTGAGGGATGTTGGGAGAGTATTTGGGCAGAGTTTGGCCGAACCAAAAGGCTTTAGAGGTGTGAAGAAATGAGAAGGAGGAGTGCCCTTTTATAAGATGGGTGAGGGGCACCTTTGGAAAAGCTAGAAATATTAATTTATAATAAATTCATATTCGGTTTCTAATGGCTCCAAAGTTGACTATTCAAAGGTTAAGGTGGGGATAGGTCGAAAACCACTCAACCAATAGAATTTAGACAGGTTTGGGTACTTATATTAACCTTATCTTTAAGTATTAACTCTAAGTTAATTAGTTTCACTTTTACAATGACTCTTTGTATTTTTTTATAATATGGTTAATAAACTTACTATATACATCCAAGAGACCTCCAAGTGTTACATTAATGATGAACCTATCATGATATAAGTCTCTTGGCCGAACCTTAGATTTTTAGGAATTTAATATCAATTAATAATATAATATTTGTTTTAAGAACTCTTTTATGTCAATTTTGACACTATTCAATAGTTTATTTTTGTGAAACTCATAACAGATTGATTACTTCGAAAAAATACAATTAACTCAATCATAATATATCATATTATCCTATAAAATTAGTTTTATTCATTAAAAGTTTCATATTATATTTATTTGGGTATTTATAATATCAATTATTTTAATTTTTCACTATTATAGTAATTACTGCATCATCATTGTGTCATATATAAAATAAATTATTTAATATCTAAAAATTATAAATAAAATATAATTATGTAGGAAATCTTTTTAGCTTTCTAATTAATATTTATAATCTAAAATCCAACATATATAACCCTATGTAACAATTGTTGTTCTAAAAGATATATGCTTGTGTCATTTTTGTATTCATTTTAACTAAATTAAAATAAAGAGTCATTATCACTTACAAGTGGATCCATGGGGTCCCAAAATCGACCCAAAGATACCCAGGGTCGACCATGTTTCAACCAATAGGGTTAAGACACGTTTTAGGGTAATTTATTATTATTATAATATTATTTTTTTAACCCTTATTTACCGGATTTACCCTTAATCATGGTAAATAAAATATTTACCGCAGTAATTATTCAAAATGTCTAAAAATAAAAGTTACCTATTTACACAATTTGAACATCCTGATTCCAAATATGGAATCCATTTTCCTAAATTCAAAACACAGAAGTGGCAGAAATTAATTTAAAATTAATTCCCGTTGTCAAAACAAAAAAGCGTGTTTTTAAGAGATAATAACTATCAAAAGATTGACACTTGTTTATGTTCGGTTTAATTGTATAATTATGTCCAATGACCAAAATTATATTAAATGGTAAAAATCTATTATAAATATACTTTAAAACCACTAAAATTAATAATTTATCACTATTAATTATTTTGATTAAAAAAGTTGTTTTTAATTAAAATTTAGTAATTTTCACTATTCATCAAAATATGAAAGTTATCCGAAAAGTACCAAAATTTCACCTTAGGCTAAATTCGATATTCCGAGTCCAAAAATGAAGTCCATTTTCAAATATAAAATATATATAATTTCAAAAAGTAGGTATTACTATTCACAACGGCTAGTTTAATTAGTTGTGGTGTGTGTTAGAACTCAAGGTTGCGTACAACACACGCTATCGCATTATTCAAAGGGAAACGTACCGTAGAAGCTTGGGGTGTTACATGGGGATTCACCACCTCATCTATGATTATTATCATGATTCAAATTACATATATTAAAAATTATATCAAAGTATCTCAATGTTTTCTTAATTCAAAAACATTTAACTTCTTTAGAAATGATGGATTCCATTGATTTATTTCATGATGGATCTACCTCATTCATTCCTCTTCCTAATCCTAGAGACATCAAGTGACATCAATATAGATAAGAAAATAATAAATATTGAATGATCAATGAAGTCAGGGATATCAATGATTAATCCATTATGCATAAATAGTTTTCATTTTATTCCATGAAGATATATGATCAAATGAAAAAAATTCATAACCATATGAGATCTCATGGCTTATATTTATATAATTATTCATTATTTGATTCCTATGTTGTAAATCAACATATGAATTCAAAAGTCTTTATATTTTTGATGATTTCTATGGATAAATATTTTTTTGACATGCTATTTTTCATGAAATAGTTTTTCATGATCGACGATGACATGTGGAGATAATAATTTCAATGTGATATTAAAATGTATATATTTTCATCAGATATCACATACATGCAAGATAATTATCTCATGAATGGTGTCATGGAGATTGAGAATGTCTCTCAATCTATACATGATAACATGTGATTATTTTGATCATGTATATCATTGATAATTTTTTGTCTCAAGAAAGTGAAAACATCCATTAAGTGTCAGTGGTTGATGATGACGGCACATAATTATTTTATGGAATATAATTATTTTATTTGGTGTCTCTATATATTTGTGAATTTTTTAATAGAGAAATATTACGGGTTTCTCCCATCCAACATTGCTTTTTACTAGATCAAAGTACACATAAAAATAGAATATGATACATATAATTTTGGAGAAGCCATTGATGTCTGCACCTAAACACACTAAACAAATACACTCATTGTCGGGTTACACCACAATTTTGCATGGTCCTCTAGAACCCTTCTATACATTCGGTACGAACACTATTAATTCACCCATGTGTACCTATTGAGAACTATGAATGTATACTCACTCACCTACTATTATTGGTTATCAAGGTAGACCCCCTCAATAATGATGGGCCCTTGGTTTCCACATCAGTGGTTGAAGTGCTCCCTTATTTTCTAAGGACATTCTGATTTTTTTATAAGCACCCATATATACACTTAATGATTTAAATGTATTACATTTCTGTGAAAAAAACCCATAAATATTGTCTCATTAATTAAGAAAATAAATAATTTTTTTTGTCTTCAAAAAATTCATCATGAAATAAAGAAATATTGCAGGGACATTTTATTCAAATTTATGATCATTTTTTTAAAATGATTCATCAATCACAAAATTTATTGACATTAAAAGAAAACATAAAAATTGTAATTATTTTAAATCATTTTTATCCTAACTTGTAACTGGTGACCTTTGAACTTCTTTTGTTTCCATATTCATCAAAAAATTAACATCTTCCATTCATCATGATGTAATTTACATAATTTATTTATAACCTCAATCTTCACACACTTCAAATATTTTGGAACTCTGAAAAAAACTTTCATGATAGTCACATCTTAAATTCAAATTAACATCAAGTCATTCATCACATATTAAATAATTGAACAAATATAAAACAAAAATATAAATTAGTATAATAAGTCTCTGTATTTATATTTTTTCATTACTAATGTGGAAAATGATATGACAATATGTTCTAATTATTTATTACCTCCATATTATATTTATTTCTCTCTCACATACTGATAAAAAATATTCACTATATTAGAATGGATGAAATCATTTCAATATTTATAAGTGTTACATCCATAAATCTAATATATGTATATTTTTGATGACCTGGTTTGGAAATTAATAGAGCCTAATTTAGACATAAATGTTGTCCACTATAAATTTAATATATGATAATAATTTTCATAACACACATTTTTCATTATTTAGAGAATGTTAAACTATTTATAGTTTGATTGTAATTGGTTGATTCCAATTGAAACAGTGAAAGTGGAAATATTATGAAGAATCATGTAATTAAAATTCACAAAATAGCCTCAACATGAAATTCATACATTCATCATAGGATATAGATTAAAAATATTCAATTATAATATATCGGTAATGTTCATGAAATCTGTCCTAGAACGTCTTCATGGTTTATTAGTCTATTTAATTGATTAATTTATTTTATCCAACTCGAGAATAGATGTTCTATTAATTTTTTTAATTGGTTTGAGAGAGTAATAAAACATACCTTATCAATGATTTTATGAAAAGTAACTTATATATATTTCAAATTTGGATTATATAAAATATTTAGAAACATTTTTTGACACTCTACCTCAAGGGATCATCACAAGTATACATCCATCAGTATTTATCGAGTCATTAGTTTTTCATATGAATTCCAATTGATGTGAATACCAACTATTTTTATCCCATACGTGATGGATAGAATAAAATTTCTTATTAGTTATGTTAGCTTGATCTTATTCATCATGGTTGACCCGTAAAATTTTTTAACAATTAATTTTCCTGATATTAGAAGATGGATTAGGACATAAAGGTAACTTTCATAGGGCATGCAATACATATTCCAACATACATTTATAAAAACTTAATTTCATTATTTTTTCTCCCTTTGAATATGTTTATCACTAACAACTCAATAAAATTAATGAACAGACACAAAGTATGTGGGAATAAGGTGGAAATACTTTTATATGGTTCTACAAACAAGGATGTGAATTTTTTCTCAACAATAAAATTCATTTAGTTTCAAATCCATTTAATTGTGAAGCCTTCATGCTGAAATTTATAGATATATTGATCATTTTTTTCATCAAGGTATCTTCTATTTAATTTGTGAAAAAATGTGTGGAATTTGTAATTTTTTTCACTATCCATAAAGGCATATACCTCTACTAAGTGCATACTAATTTTTAATTAGTATTTTTTCTTGATATAGTGTTATGAAATAACACTCATCCGATATATTTCTATACATTTTCACCAACCAAAAATAAAATTATGATTTCTAGTCATCAATTACTTATAACCACTCATGAAATCCAACTTCATAATTTGGAATATTTTTTTTTCATATGTATTTATCCTTTTTATTCAACCTCCATTTCTCTATCATAACCAAATGAAAATAATATGAATATATCATTTGGAATATTAAAATAACTATTTATTGATTCTTATAATGTGACATGTGTTATTTTTATCATTGCAGTCCATTATTTTTTTCTCATGGACTGTTTTCTCAAATTTTTCTCATGATTTCGGCAAAAAATTGTTATTTCCATGTCCTTGTCCCATTGAACAATGGTTTCACATCTTCTTTCATAAAATAATTATCTTATTATTTTTGGTTCAGAACTCCTTGTAATATTAATGGGTTTATGTAGTGTATGATTCTCCTTATTATTTCCACCCAATTTTGAATTACCTATATTTGATGAAAAATATTGGGAATGTTATCTGTAATAATTTTATCTTGATTCTATCTAAAGGTGATATTATATCAATTATTCATATTCTTTGGACTTTTCATTTAAATTTGGTTAGTGACATTCATGAATGGTTTATATTTGATTAAATCATTAATATCACCTAATCTATTGTAGATACCAAAGAGGTTCTTCAAACATTACAATGTATTTATAATAGGAGGGTTATCTCCCCAATGATATGGTTTATTCTTATTCACTTATTTCACCCCTATTTGGTATGAATACATTGATTTTTATACATTGGAATAATATAAAATAAATCAGTTAATTATTTGACATAATCATTTAAAACACCTAAAAAATTAAAAATATATTTATATCTTATTTGGAATAATAAACTGGATATATTTTAGTACATTATGTATATATTTCATCTCATTAATCAAATAGAACTATTTTTGATAATATTTTATTCTAGAATTGTCTTCCTTAATCCATGATGTTGTGTTATGCAATTTATTTCCATTCATTATCCACTTTTTCTCAAGTTTTCATTTGGAATATTCATTATATATAGAACTATAGTTAGCTTTAATAGAAATATTTCAAGGTGACGGAACCTTCTTCTTAGATACTAATGATTTTTAGAATTTATTAATTTAATCTTGTAATTAATATAAGGTAGATGAATTATGTTTTATGAATTATCTTTTGATGCCTTTTTTGTTTCATCTCTTATAGTATGAACTCTTCCATCATAATGTTGCAAAAAAACAACTATAATATTTTAATTATTCACCATATCAACTCTATGTTCATGAAATCTAACTCTTACAATGAATTTTACATCCTCCAATTATTTCAATATTCCATCACATTACAAAGTTATCTTTAAGACTTCATCATCTTTCAATTTAGTATTCCCCAATATCATAATGTCAATATGATTTTTCCAATTTTAATTGATTTTATGTTTATCAATATTGTCTTCAATGATAACCTTATTTTTTTATTTATATGCATTAATCCTTATAAAAAGGTATCAATGACATGATATTTTTTTGTATTCAGTAATTCTATTATTCACAATTTTGAGAGTGCTACTGATGCTCCTAAATTATTACACATTATTCATGGAAATATTTTCTGATATATACACACACAACCACTTTTGTTCTGGTAAACTTTCTCTTCTTTCAGCTTCTTCATCAGTATGTGTCACCATACTGAGAAACTTATACTGTGAAAATATAATACAATCATTCCATTTTGAGATGATTTATATTATTTTATATACTAAAATCATACAGTTCCACTTCATAATCATCTATGGTGAAAATGTTTTCTATTTCATTGAAAGTAGTTTGATCTACTAGGCTATCTTCTTCCATACATGAATTATCATAGTGTGGGAAAAAATATTATTATACGCATTGGAAAATAATGATACTATCTACATATTTCTCTATTATTTAATCTTTATATTCATGAGGTTCATAGATAAGATAGAATTATGATCTACATTAGATACATCTCCACAATTTTTTTTACACAATTCTAAATTTAAAAGAGTTATAACAAACCTTCCATAAGGTTCAAATATAAGAATCTAATTACATGTTTGTCCTGGTTATGATACAAATTATCATGATAAAATTGGGATGACTAAATTTAGAGGGGTGAATCATTATGGGATGACTTCATACCACATTAACTCAATTATTCTATTTTATAAAACTATTACTTATTCAAAGATTTGTTATCTTATTTTATCTACCTATAATTAAAAATCATTCATGCTAAAAAATAAAAAATAAGAAACACTTGGTTATTTTAATGAGTTTAATATCCATTATGGATTAATATATCAATTTTGTGTGATTTTTATTATCCCACATTCACATATATTCTCATTAATTATCATTAAAATCATTATAAAGGCAGTTTACATTATGCATAATTACTAGAACTAACAAGGTACAATGAAGGATTTATCATTGAAGAACAAGATTACATTTTTTTAGGCTATACCTCATAATGTGATAAATAGTGTAGCACGTGTATTCTTTTTTAGACTCTAAAAAATATTGTTCAATTACATTTGACTACAATAATCAAATGTTTGCCTCTATTTAATAGTAATCAAAAGGCTATAAATTAAATGTTACAATATAGTGGGATGACTCTTATTACTATCCATTCAAAATTAGTATCAGAATTTTATTATAAATGTCCTAAAATATAAATGATAATAAACATATAACATCGTGATTAATGATGATTATTCTTTTTTTAATCTTTAAAAATTAATATATGTTACAAAATATAGAGTCAAATTAGCAAATTTCTCGTGAAATATGATGAAGCATTGAGGTATACTTATTTTCTTTATCACAAAAAAAATTCATGTATGTATAATTCTCATGACTAGGTTAGTTTTAAGGAACCTTATTCTTATTCATGTTAGTCAAAAGATAGACGAAATCTCATCTACATGAATTAATCGTGTGATAATCATCTTCTATTATTTGAGTGTCTAGTGGAATCTCCCTCATTTACATGAAAAAAATTCATGTGGTTCTTATTTATAATCATGCAGTTGAATTCACAGATCATAACAACCTTCATGTTAATGGTTACCACATAATTCTATTTTATGAAACAAGAACTCTCTCAATATATCAAATTGTAGAAACATCAATGTTCATCATTTATTCTATTTAAATTTCCAAGGATCCAATATCTCTTATTGTATTTTTATGGTGTGTAAGGTCTCATTAATTGTGATTGATGTTGGAGAACCTAATAGATATTGAAATAATGATACTCATAGATTCTTGTGACTAAGATTCTTCTCTTGGTATATTTTGTGATGGTTTTTTCTTGTTGATGATTCTTCATAACCCCAATTATTTTATGAAACATTTATGTAGATAGGCACTCAACAAATGATGAAATCATAACATAATAGAGGCTATACATGATGGATCCTTCTCCCTTATACTATTTCTCATATTATTCCATGAAGTTAAAAGACAGCTTAATCACATAACTATATCATGGACTACCATAATGAATCACATGATATTATTATTCTTCATGGGATGTTTTGGTGGACAATTGATGAAAAAATTCAAAATTCATCACATGAAGTAAGATTTATATAATAAATGATAATTGAAATATATTGTTTTCTATATGATGGATTAGTATAATTTTTTATATCATTGAATTAGTATAATATTTATTCTATGATTGAAATATTTATTTCATAGAAATTATCTCAGGCATGGAAGAAAAATATGGAATTCATGGTGTTAATGTTATCAAGAATGAATAGTATTCTAGTAATGGTAAACAAATATCTAGTATAATTGATATCATTGATCCCCAAATGTCTAAACTGTGCCCAAGTATCCTCCAAGGGTCTATGTTTGATGATTAAGGGTTATAGTGATGAAATGTGTATGATTTTTATGTTCAGGTGGATATTTTATTTCCATTTGTTTTTAAGGGAGAAATAGTTCATGAGTTCCCTTGTCCCTCTTAGTTTTTTCACTCAGTAAAAAGATGATAAATATTAAAGTATAATGAATTTATTTCTCAATACAACATTGTGGTTACCAGCTAAAACCACTATACACATCCCATCACAAGTCCACACTACATGATTTGACGATCCACATAGAACCCTAGAGTGTGTTCTATGAACACTCCATGTACACTCCCATGTGCTCCAAAAGGTAACTATGCATGCCCTCTCACATACCTACATCCTGAATATATACATGTAAACAATATACCAATTGTTTTATCACTTAGTCCCATATTTTTTATTGAAGGGTCCTTGGTTACTAAGTACTGGACCAATTTTTTGATAGGCACCCATAAATATTATTAGTAATTACTATGTATGACTATTCAAAATTTACACTTCATAAAAATATTCATCATGATAATTTTTTTTTTCTACTACATCAAAAAACATACAAAACATAATTTTCAATCACCTTGAAAATTAATATTTTTGCGGCCTCCATAATATTACACAAACTATTATGAAATATGATATTGATAACATTAATTTATCATCTTCACCATGTTGTAATTAATATTTCCATAGTTAAGAAAATCATTGTTATTAAAGGGAAATATAACCCGATAATTTCAATTACACTACAACCAATTATGTGACATATGACCTTTAAACATTTTCTAGAGAGATCTTTATCAAAAATAAAAAACAACCCAACTTCTTGATTTAATGTACATTATTTACTGATACCATCGGTCTTTAAAATTTTCAAAAAATGGGAATACTATAACATATATAAACCTAGTCATCTTCATTAATTAATATTGAAATCATGTGCTACATCACATACTAAATTTATGACAATAAATATAGTGTTTAAACAATGTAGGATTATCTGTTATCCTAATTAATTTTTTACTATTATTTGCAACAGAATTAAATATATAGAAAATCACATTTAAGGGAAAAATTGATGATACATTTTTTTAGTTCTGTTGTGAGATAACAAAAAATAATAATACACATTATATTGAAAACTCCATTGAAAAAATTTATCCTAAGAGGAGTATTTTTCCATAAAAGGGTAAAAAGAAAATGAAATAGTGGGGAGATGATATACATTATAAATAGATGTTAGGAAACATTGTATGTGATGTGTTAAATGATATTGTATCATAATGGTGGATTATATATAGTGTGTAATGGTCATGATAAGTTTACTTGAAATTTAATTCATAGTTCATCTGACTCCCTTTCCTTCCTCAATAATAGGTTCCTCATGAAACATAAGAAATGTAATTTGAATTTTGTGAGATCTTTGATATGGCCTTCCATCAGACTTTATATCGCGATCATCATGTATATTTCTAGATGGATGGTTAGCGTTCAATCCTCCATGATCTTTTGGTTGGATAATTGTACTGGCTCCCCCTGCTCTCAATGTTATCTCCTAATTTTACCCCCCTACTAACAATAATTGTTCCATTAAATATGTGACACAATCTAATGTTTCCAATATTCCTAATAACATCTTCAATGTGGTTGAAAATTATCAATTTACTCACACTGATAATTTCCTTATCTGGGAACCTGCCAATAATGGTGTGCTGGACTCTAAAAGTTTTTATAATCATAATTTCAATTCGACTAACTCAAATTTTAATCGGTTGAAATCTTTTAATAAGCCTTGGATTAAACCTTTGCGGCTCGACTTTATTTTTCGTATTTACCACTACCGCATTCCTACTAAGGTATGTCTTCAATGTTTTGGTAATAATTTTTTCTCTAAATATACTTTCTTCCATCAACACATGGAAGATACCAATCACCTTTTCTTGTCCTACGCCACGACTTCGGCTCTTTGGAATTCTATTACTGATGTGTTTGACTACAAATGGTCTCATTTTGTCTCCATTATTTCTCTAATCAAAGGCTATTTAGGGCATGATTTTTATCCTCAAATCAAGAACCTTTTCACAATTGCTGTTGCAGAACTCCTCCACATTATGTGGATTGATAAAAATGATTTTATGCACAACAATTGTTCAGTTAATCTTAATCTAGGTAGGATATATATTATTATTGGGGTTAGGGAGGCAGCATTGATGCAAAATGCACCTTGTAACAACATTGTTGGAGACCTGATGATCCATTAGCAACTTGGAATCAAGTTTCTTTACAAGAAGCTGAGGCACACTTCTGTGGTTTTCTGGAAATCTCTTATTCCTAGTTGGATCAAACTTAATGTGTATGGTGCTTCTAATGGAAACCCAGGTCCTGCTGGATGTGGTGCTATTTTCTAAGATTTCCAGGACCGAATTCTTGGTTGCTTCTTTACCTATTGCGGTTTGGACACCTCGTTAGAGGCAGAAATGCTGGTTGTGATCCATTTGATTGAGTTTGTTAGGAAAAAGGGATGAAAAAACACTTGGATCTAAAGTGACTCAACCTCCATTATTCAATATATTTGGAATGGAACGTTGCATCTTGCTTGGCCGCTTTCCACCCGATGGATGAGGTGCCTAGATTCTCTCTGTGGGATCAATTACATTGCCACACATGCCTTTCTTGAAGCGACCCTGATTGCAGATGGTCTTTCCAATATGGGTATCAACCAGGGCCTCTCATTTCTGGATGAATTACAAGTTCAGTTACTCCCCCTCTATGAAATATATTGTAATAATATTCCCTCTTTCAGACTTTAATAGTGGTTTCTCTGTTTGGTAATAAATTGGGTCTTGGTCTTTGGCCAAGACTACCCCTTTGATGAAAAAATATATAGTGTCTAATAGTTAAAGTGACTATTAGGATCTGAAAATTACATGAATTTGTGTCAATATGGTTATTGTTAAACATGGATATTCAGTATTGTGACCATTGTAAATATAGTTTTCATATAGTGGATATTGGATTTTTTTTATTTCTGTTAAATGTTGAATACTACTTGATAGAATGGAGATATCATGTCCTCAACTAGTTAAAACTTACATTATGATTTGAATACATTGAAGCATGGTTTGGATGTAGCATCACTAAAAATTACCCATGACCATTCACAGGTTGAGATTAAATAGTAAAAAAATTATTGGAATCACATGTGGATGAAGTTAAAGAATACCTGGGTTAACTTTAAGTCATTTTTTATTTTACCACACCATAATATATACCCCATCTAAGACCATAACCATATTTCTTATGCTGGTGTGATAAGGGGTTGTGTATCTTTAACATAAGTAGAATTATGGTTAAAATAAATTTTTAAATGAAATTTAGTATTCACTAATTCCACAACTTCGCTTACTTATATTATTTTAATGTAATTCTTTTATAGAAATGATAAAATACGCATGACTAGATGATTAATGTGAAACAAATTTATTTTGACACAAAGAAACAAGAATTTTGTTTTTTGAAATATATATGAAAAAATATCATTATATTTTTTTTAAGAAATTCATATATTTTAAAAATATTATTTTAATAAAGTTGTCATAAAAAACAATATTTGATAATAATGAAATAATTATATGCAGACATTCTTACTTTTTCTATGGTGTATAATCTTGAAAATGTTTTAAAAATTAGTCTATTTTGATAAATAAATATTTTATTTAAATATTAAATTTAACATATTTATGAACTAATGTTAATACAATATTTTCTTTATTTACAGTGTCCAGAAAATAAAATGGGGATCCTTTTAAAATATATTGAGATTGTCAAATTTTTTGAAAAAAGTAAAATACAGTTTAATTATAAAAAATTTATTCTAAAATGATAATGAATTCAATTATATTTACTAAATAATATAAAGAATTGAATGAATAATAATTTCATTTTCCAATTTACATAAATTATTTTTATTGAATAAAATTAATTTTCCATATCTATAATTAATATTCTAAGGCCAAATTTATATTTTTGTTTATAAATATAATTTTATTACTATGAATATATCCCACATTACATATATGATATATGAAGTTGTGATTATCTCATAAAAATGTAAATAATAAAAACCACTTCCCCTAGGAATATAAAATGGAGAAACCATGGGAAGGAAATTTGTTTTACATTTTTCTTGAACTAGATTTTAAATGATGATCATTACAAAATAATTTACAATTAATCCGTTTTCTTAACAAATACCTTCCCATTACCCCATTCAAATCCACACTATATACATTGAGAACAAAATTTATCTTATTTATTCACTCAATCTTATTTTTATGTAGCCTATACGGTCCCCTAGAGTTGTTATCAAGACTTATGAATATGCTTTATAGGGTATGGGTTTCTCTTTATCTACGTCTTTCATTCAAGTAATTCCTTTGTTGTTTGCTTTCTAATTTCCTAGTTAATATTTTATCTTATTCCTGTTATCATCCAACAACTCTCCAAATAATTTTTTATCAATTATTTATGTTCATTATAACTCACTTATCACATCTTGTTTCTATTTTGGATACCTGTTTTTTTATTGAAATAATTTGTATATTTTTTCAGGCCTCCCTCAATCATTGTGTCTACCCAATCCTATTTTCATTCATGTATATTCAAATGAATGATTTAATATATCATTTAATGGGAATTTCCATGAAATAAAATAACATTCCTATATAATGGTTTTAATATATTGAATGGTCCATGCATTCATGATCTTATTAAATCAGGGATTCAAATATTGAAATTGTTCTCTTTTTACAAGGTATTTTTATGAAATTATACTTATGTTTTATGATCTATATGTCAAAGAATAGTTTAGAATTATTTATTGGGTAAACATTTCATCACATGTGATACCATGAATGGTGTATGTGTGGGTAGCCTATCACTCTATGTTTTGATATCTTATAGTTAAGCCTTGAGATATGCTTATGTTTCAAGGTTTTATATTATTTCCTCATTATTTAAAAACCATAACCTTATGATATCATAATTACCATTCCTTAATTTTATGTTAATTTTATATTTCTTTTAGAATGATAGGAATTTTTTAATATTTAATATTATTGCACTTATTTTTTATTTAATGAGATTTATTGCTCATCCATTTCCTATTTGAATTCCCTGGGATGTCATATAAATAATTAAAAGTTAAAAGGGATATAGGATAAACTGACATAGTTTAAATAAATATGATGTAGTTTATGATTTTGTTACTGTATTTATATGTATATCTCCAAGAGACAGTAGACCACTTACTTCAATCTGATCAATTATATTGGATTTTATGTTATGAAAATGTAATAAAAAAATTATGAAATTTGGATAGTCGTATACACAATTTCTTGAGGACATTTTAGAAAACGAAAATAACTTATATTATACTATTAATGACACATAAAATGACTGAAACTAAGGTGAAATGGGAATTTCATAGGTTATCATCACTCATATACAGATATCGATTCACTCATATGTAGAGAAAGAATGAGTCAAACCCACATCATATTCCACAAAAATGGAATATATAGAGTTTGGATGACACATACAGATAGGAAAAAATAATTATACATTAGTTAAGGACTTTTAAAGTATTTCCATCTTCTATATTGAATTTCCAGGTTTCTTCAAATAATATCATAATCATCATCTCATTATCTTAGATATTACCATCTGCGTTAACTTAAATAAAATGTATTTTAAAATTATGAGAATAATTTTCAAAATGATTAGCTCACTAATGAATTTTAAAATCCATATTATATTAAAATATAATATATTAAAAAATATCATAGAAGTTTTTCACAATATAAACACATCAATATTCATACAAATGGTGTAAAAAAGTTATAAACAATTTGCATGTCCTGAAATTTTATATTAGGTCATTAATTACTAGATTTAAGGGATTCATTACAATTTTAATCCATTGTCTTCATGATGCTTCTACATACACATAAATTTAGCCATTATAACACTCATTAATCAAATAACACCTATATATATCGAAATCCATTCTAGAACAAAAAAAATTATCTAATTAAGAACATATAAAACTGCAACATGTGTGAATAATTGCCTCTAATGTATAAAAATCCATGACAAATCTGGTAAAATAAAAAGCAGCCAACTAGAATTTGGAGCATTTAATGTCTTCTATAAATGTCCTATGTAACACAAAATATATAAATTGATTTAATGATGTTTCAAATAAAATTAATACTAGACAATGTGGAAATAAAATGGATTTTCTTTGTTGGAATTTCATTTTATCTTCTCACGATATATTGTTATAATGGTCCCAAACACTATTTAATGTGTCTAATTATTTCATCTAAGTGATTTGAAATTATAAACATGATGATGTAATATTATAGTATTTTATGATCCTTTAAATATCACTAAAAATAAATAAGGAATGTATTCAATCCTTCAAAAGATGATTCAAGATCATTAGAGTTATTATGAAGGATGTGGTTCATTCTATTATTGATGATCAAGGAATAAGGAAGGACATGCAAGCTGGCAAAATGTCATGTGGATTCACTTGAAGAAGGTCACAATCGACTACCATATGGATGAGCACCAACTAGAAAGTATTGTTGGATATTATCTCTCCTATTTATTTTTTCTAACTTACCATCTTATAAGAGATCATTTTCCATTATGTGGGTTCTTCAAAATTATAGACAGTAGTGGTACCCCCACTAGTTACCTAGTGTATGGAGTGTCCAAGGATCCGTTAGGTACCACTGATATAGGGGTAAATCATTAGTATACTATATTTATAAAGTCTTTTTATTGTGATTCAATATATGTGTCTTATTATGGCCTTGATCCATCATCTATAATACTCAGCCTCACCCTACATGAAGCAATAACAATGAAATCATAAGATATTTGGATTTTAAAGGTTCAGAAAAAAATACCAACTCTGCTACATATTTGTTAGTTCCCAGAACACATATTCTCTAATATAATAGAAGGTTATTACAATATTAAATAGTTATGTCCCATTTAAAATTATTGTTATACAGCCTCAATATATTCACCCTTCAGTAGTTGGATTTCCCCCAACTGCACCTCCTTCATAGTGGTAGGCTAGACCCTATAATAACAATATTTTGTAAACTAGTTTTACACACCAGATACATCCCTTATCATTATAAGGAATGATTCTATTTTGAAATATCTTATAATGATACTCATCCATAATATTCCCAGTCACAATGGATGATATAAAATACAGAAATCAATTCATTGATGTTGGTCTTGCTCAAATATGTAGGATCGCCTCTATAGGGTATGATTCAATAATTTGACTCTATTTTGGTTCTATTTTCCTCTAATGCAGAAGTCTATACCTCACCAATTATTCATTGATAGTCATTGATCTAAAGTAATAACAAGTCACTGGTAAATAATATTTAAATGTCTTCTACAATAGTTTCGAGAAATTTCTTAAACACACTAGAAACAAATAATGAAATTTGTAGGATCGAAATAATGATGTAGATGCTCAATATACAAGAGGGGGTGAATTGTACACTTTAAAAATTTCCATAGACAAGGAAAATTTTAAGTTTAAAAAAGTTAAACTAAGGAAATTCACAACACCTCTAACACCAATTAGAAAATTAGAACTAAATATTAAAAAATGTGATTCTACCTTAAAGTGTATAGAATCTAAACTAATCAAAGTAAAAGTGTAAGGAAATATAATAAGGTTATACTTTGCTTACAATACAAAATTCCAGTAGAAAAACAAGTAGTAAAACTACAAATAACAAGATATAAGTCTTTTAACCCATAGAGAAGGGTATCCAACAACCTTGGACATAGTTCCCTTGATATATACTTTCAAACAAGTCTATCTTACCCACACCAGGGTAAGCCCTCGATACTATGATTGGAATCTCTGTCTTGCTATCCCCGCAATCCCTCAAATTCAAGGTAGTTGGATCCTCTATCTTCCTCAGCAAGGATGCCCTCGAACTTCATGGTAGTCGTCACCTCTGTCTTCCTATCCCCAGAAGCCCTCGAATATAATCACCAACATTCGGAGTCACACGAAGAAATCTGAACGAGCAGTTCAGTACGCACAAGGAATGAAAATATTCACTCTCTAGAAATCACCTTAACAGTGTGTGGTCTCTAGATCAATCAACATATTGTGGAGCTCTTTCAAATGAGATAATATTTATAGGCTCGGCCGGCTCCCACTCCAACGGTCATATTTTCCATGAAATTCAGAGGGACCTGTACATGTGTCACTAATCCAACGGTTAATTAGAAACAAAATGGACGTCATTGTTTTATAACAAAACATGTGTAACTAAAAGCACGACATCATTTTACAATGAAACAAGTGTAATCATAAGCAAAACAAGAATTAGGAATGTAAGTAAATAAAAGTTCAGAGTCTAACCAAAATGGAATTCGAAGTCTATGTTAATGAAATGTTTGGATTTTGTTTTATAAGAATTCGGAGTCTGGATTCACTAGAGATCAGAATACGAACTTGAAGAATATCGGAGTCGAACTTCATAAGAGTTCGGAGATGAACTCATTAAAGTTCGGAGTTGAACTTTAGAAGAGTTTGGAGTCAATCTCATGAAAGTTTGGAGTCGGTCTTGAGAAGGGTTCGGAGTTGAACTCATGAATGTTCGGAGTCGAAATTCATAAGAGTTAGGAGTTGAACTCATGAATGTTTGGAGTTGAACTTTATAAGAGTTCGAAGTCAAAGTCATGAAATATCGGAGTGTAACTTCGTATGAGTTCAGAGTCGAACTCATGAAAGTTCGAAGTCAAACTTTATAAGAGTTTGGAGTCAAACTCATGAATGTTCGGAGTTGAACTTCATAAGAGTTCGGATTTGATCTCATGAATGATTGTAGTAGAACTTCATAAGAGTTCGGATTCAAACTCTTGAAATTTCGGAGTCGAACATCATAAGAGTTCAGAGTCGAACTCATGAATGTTCGGAGTCAAACATCATAATAGTTCGGAGTCGAACTCTGGAATATTCGGAGTCAAACTTCATAAGAGTTCGGAGTCGAACTCATGAAAGTTCTCATCTAGAATTCGGAGTGCATCTTCATTACAGTTCACATCTCGAATTCGGAGTGGAACTTTATTACAGTTCACATACAGAATTCGGAGTGGAACTTTATTAAAGTTCACATCCAGAATTCGGAGTGGAATATCATTACAGATCACATCCAGAATTCAGATCCTAAAAACAGAATACTCGAAATCATAACATTATATGTTTTTAGGGTTTTGGGTATGAATCTGGTTTTTGTACTGATGAAAAATACTGATATGTATAAGAAAATCTAGGTTAGGGTAAATTTCCTTAGAGAAGAAAATTTTCCTTATAGAGGTAAAATATCGATTTGCTTATGTATAAGATATTTGTGATTTTCAAAACAAGAAGGAATGGACATGTCATAAGAAAACCCTTATTGACTCAACAATATCCCCCTTTTTGGAAAGTACAAACATCCTTACGATAAAAAATACAATGTCGTTGAAAACTTTCATTAGACTTTGAATTTAAAACTTATCACCCTGTGTTCATTGATAAAAGTGAATACAACTAACTCCCCCTTAGGATTTGAAACTGTAAGGATTGTATTCTGAATTTCTGGAGTGGATTTTTCATTATCATGGGAATGAAAAACTTCATAGTGAGAAACTCCCCCTGACTTTAGGGATATTTTAAATTTTTCTTTCTCCACTTTTTAGTGGTTCTTTTTCCTTCTCCCCCTTAGGAGTAGTTCTTTTTCCTTCTCCGCCTTTGTGATTTTCAAAAATAATTTAAGCGAATGGAAAGGAAAAATATGGTACCTGAAGCATTAGTATATAACAAGATACAACCACCCAAATTTTCATTAGAGTTGGGAAAAACATTTACAAGGAAAGAAAAATACAACAAAAGATCGGAGTGAGTTTATTTGTCTTCATTTTCTTTTGGGATCATCTTCTTCAGCAACGTTTTGATCTTCTTCAAATCCCTTTAGTCTTCTTCTGCTTGCCTCTCTAAAGCTGATATCCTTTCCTCGTGAACTTTTAAAGCTTCTGCAAGAGCCTTCAAGGCATCTTGTTGAATCTTCACCAACTCATCTTGGTTTACCGGTTTTTTCTCAAGCTCAATCTAGATATTTCTATCACTTATAAGATTTTGAGCCATATAATTATCCTTGTCACTTAATTCCTTCACTTGTTGACTCTGAGAACTCTACTCATCAATCAGCTCATCTTGAATACTTTTAATAATTTTATCCTCAGTGTCAAAAGCATTTTAAACTTCAGTCTGAAAATTTTCAAACTGCACTAAGTCTTCATCAAATCTTCTAGAACACTTTGTTACCTTACTGCAGGACATTCTATGCACATCATAATCGATAAGAAAACATTTTTTTCGGCTTCGATCTTCACACACTTATCCATGACCATGGATAAGGAATCTGATTTCTGATTCATACTCTGTTGCAGCATCTAGAATCTGGAATGTATAGTTGGAAAAATTGGAATGGTGTCTACCAACTACTTCAGAGATTCAACCACAAAATCATTCCCATGAGCTGATTACTCGGAATCGTATAATTATCATGGAGATTGTTCTTCTTCAATTTGAATCAGTTTCCTCTTAGAAGAACCACCAACCTCCTTCTTCCTGAAGACTTCTTTTGTTGGAGTATCCATGAGATCTTTCTTCCCCTTATCAGATTTCGGAATTGGTTCCTCATTAAGAGATACTTCCTCAGATTCAATAACTTCAATAATCTGGTCTTCATATGGTTTCTTCTTTTCTTGTCCTTCCTCAAGAAAATTCCTCTCATAGGATTCTTCCTCATCATACAATACATTTTCTTCTTGTTGTTGTTTCTTATCATCATTCTTATTACCTTCCTCACCTCCTTTTCCTGGAGTTACTAACTTTTCGGATTCTGTCTTATCTTAATAATCCACTACTTTCATGATCAAGGCATCCAAATCTTCACTTCCCTCTTCTTCTTATTCTTCAACCTCTCCCTCTACTTCTTCAGCAGCTTCTTCAGCAGCTTCTTTTTCAGCTTCTTCAACAACTTCTTTAACCTTGGATTTTTCCGGAGTAACATAGTTCTCAGCTGGGGATTCTGGTAATGAATGTTCTATAAGGAAAGTTTCTGGAACCAGAATCTGCTCAGAAGCTATTTCAATATCACTCAAAAGACATTGCACCAGTTCAGCTTCAGACAACTTCTTTTTCATCCTCTTTTATTTTTCCTACTTCTCTAACACATCTGCAGCTCTCTCTTTTAAGGACTCAGCCTCTGCAGGGTCCAATCCAAACTGTGGATCCCCATTTTTCCTCTTCTCTTTGTCTTCCCTCCTTTTTCTTATACATGGATTGGAAATTTCCCGGGACATCTATCTTGTTCATCCTTCGATCAAGATTTTATAACTCATTCTCTGAGACATCACTATCACTAGATTCTAATTGAATAACCACCATCTTAGACTTGGATCTAGTTACTCTCTCAAGAGTCTTAGCCTTCATATGATTTGATGTTTTTGTAAAAGAAACAGTATCATTTCCATTCTTCTTTTTGATGTTGTTAGCATCTCTCTTAATTCTTGTTTCATGTTGAAGAAGAGTTCCAAATAGCTCATCTAACGAAATTTGAGTGACCTTCATGTTCTCATCAATTGTTGTTCTCTTTTATTCCCACTCATTAGGCATAATATCAATAATCTTGTCAACAAGGTCTTTATCATCTAACCTTTTTTATCCCATATATTGTATGTTATTTATGATAGTCATAAATCGTTGATGAACATTACAAATTGGTTCTCCATATGGAAAATTGAATCCATGATATTCAACTCTAAGCATAGCTCTCATAGTTTCAATCACTTTAGAAGTGCCAAATCGTGTAACCTCTAACTTCTTCCAGATACAATTAGATGCTTCACAAGAATAAATCTGGTTATATTTATTTATAGTCATTGAAAATAGTAAAGTATTGTGTATCTTATAATTGAGTTGATATTCTTTCTTTTCCTGGTTAGTGAATGTTCTAACTTCCTTATCAGGAATTTTATTTTCACCAGTAAGCATAACAAAATTATCCACTCTAGTATTAATAATGAAAGCCTTCATATGATCTCTCCAGTACTCATAGTCATTACCATCAAATATTGGTGGTCTTGTAGGGTTTAGATTATCAGTAGAACCAACATTGATTCCTGCCATTCATAAAAAAAACTTTTTCAACCAAACTTGTTAGTATGAAAAGTTCGTAACCAAAAATTTCAGAATGAACAATTAGGAATGATAATTCGGAATGACAAAGTAGGTAATGAAAATTCGGTATAACAATTTGGACTGAAAATTCGGAATGAAAAAGTATTTCTAAGAAAGATTGAAGATTAATGAAAAAGTGAGAAAAAAAACTTATATGTGAGTATAATTATTTCAGAGACCTCCTCTGATACCAATTTTAGGATCGCAAAAATGATATAGATTCTCAAAATACAAGAGGGGGGGTGAATTTTACACTTTAAAAATTTCCTTAGACAAGGAAAAATCTAATTTTAACAAAGTTAAACTAAGAAAATCCACAACACCTCTAACACCAATTGGAAAATTGGAACTAAAGATTTCAAAATGAGATTCTACCTTAAAGCGTATAGATTCTAAACTAATCAATGTACAAGTGTAAGGAAATATAAGAAGGTTATACTTTACTTACAATACAAAAGTGCAGTGGAAAAACAATTAGTAAAACTACAAGTATCAAGATATAAGTATTTTTACCCAAAGAGAAGGGTATCCAATAACCTTGGATAAAAATAACTTGATTTATACTTTCAAGAAAGTCTGTCTTACCCACACCAGGGTAAGCCCTCGATACTAAGATCAAAATGTCTATCTTTCTATCCCCACAAGCCCTCAACGTCAAGGTAGTTGGAACCTCTGTCTTCCTCTACAAGGAGGCCCCAGAACTTCAAGGTAGTTGGCACCTCTGTCTTCCTATCCACGGAAGCCCTTGAAAGTAATCACCAACATTCAGAGTCACACGAAACAATCTGAACAAGCAGTTCAGTATGCACAAGGCATGAAAATCTTCTCTCTCTATAAATAACCTTAACATCATGTGATCTCTAGATCAATCAACTTTTTGTGGAGGTCTTTCAAATGTGCTCCTATTTATAGGCTCGGTCGGCTCCCTCTCCAACAGTCATATTTTCCATGAAATTCGGAGGGACCTGTACACGTGTCACTAACAAACAGTTAATTAGAAACAGAATGGATGACATCGTTTTATAACAAAACATGTTTTATAGAAAGAACGACAACGTTTTACAATGAAAAAAGTGTAAGCATAAGCAAAACAAGAATTCAGAATGTATGTAAATAAAATTCCGGTGTCTAACCAAAATGGAATTCGGAGTCTATGTTAAAGAAATGTTCAGATTATGTTTTATTGGAATTCAGAGTCTGGATTCACCAGAGTTTAGAATCTGAACATGAATAAGTTTAGAGTCAAGCTTCATAAGAGTTCGGATTTGAACTCATGAAAGTTTTGAGTTGAACTTAAGAAGAGTTCAGAGTTGAACTCATGAAAGTATGGAGTCGATCTTTATAAGAGTTCGGAGTCAAACTCATGAAAGTTCGGAGTCAAAATTCATAAGAGTTCAGAGTCAAACTCATGAATGATTGGAGTCGAACTTTAGAAGAGTTAGGAGTCTAACTCATGAAAGTTCAGAGTCGAACTTCTTAATAGTTCGGAGTCGAACTCATGAATGTTCAGAGTCGAACTTCATAAGAGTTCGGAGTCGAACTCATGAAAGTTCGGAGTCGAACATCATAAGAGTTCAGAGTAAAACTCATGAAAGATCAGAGTCGAACTTCATAAGAGTTCAGAGTCAAACTCATGAAATTTCGGAGTTGAACTTCATAACAGTTTAGAGACAAACTCATGAATGTTTGGAGTCGAACTTCATAAGAGTTCAGAGTTGAACTCATGAAAGTTATCATCCAGAATTCAGAGTGGAACGTCATTACAGTTCACATCCAAAATTCGGAGTGGAAATTTATTACAGTTCACATACAGAATTCAGAGTCGATCTTTATTACTATTCACATCTAGAATTCGGAGTGGAACTTCATTACAGTTCACATCCACAATTTGGATCCTATATACAGAATACTCCAAATCATAACAATATATGATTTCAGGGTTTTGGGTTTGAATCTTTTAATTGTAATTAAGAAAAATATTGATATGTAAAAGAAAATATAGGTTAGGGTAAATTTCCATAAAGGAGAAAATTTTCCTTATGGAGGTAAAATATCGATTTCCTTAAGTACAATATGTTTGTGATTTTCATAACAAGAAGGAATGGAAAAGTCATAAGGAAAACCATATTGACTAAACAAAATTTATATTTTATGTTCATTTCAAAAACCTCATTCATGTTAAATAAAATGCAAGTAAAAATTCAATTACTTATATGAATCAACAATGACACACATGATTCTCAATGTTTTTTATTATTTAATACATGTATATATTTTTCTTGAATATATCACACTGAACTATTTCAATTACATATATCAAAGGTATTAATTAATTAATGCATGAAAATAATTTTAAAATCATCGAGAACTAATGATACTCCTTTTTTGTATCTTAGAACAAAAATCTGATGTTACATCACTGAACTATGGTATATGGAACATTTTCATGAACTCATATCCTCATTTTCCTTCCTCTTAAACAAAATTTTGATACTGTATCTGTGAGAACTCGGTCTTCTCTATGTAATTGTATACACAGATTCTATTATTTCTCCATCACAAATAACTGTTTGGATATCTACCCTATTTCACTGAAAAAACAAAACCTTATGACATTGTAAATGTATAAAATGATGTACACAAATATTTTGAATCCACATCAGGAATAAAGATAATTTTTTATTAACATTTTTATATAATTTGAATCATAGAAACTCCCTCTAATATTCATTGGATTCATGATATCAAATGTGAACTAAACAACGTATTTATAAAAAAATGACATTGACATATCTCATTCACACCTACATACCTAAAGTGTGCACCAAGACTTCAACAACATTCAGAACATCAAAAATCACCATCACTATAAAAATAATATTTTCATTGCACTATATCCTATTGAATATAAATTTATACATGAAAACTAATTCAGTTATTGATTCAATCAAATTTTAATTTCATATTGATCAAATTCTGATCAAATGATTATGATCGGTCATTTTACATTTCTATATAGAGATACCAATGAATACTCCTCCAGTCACATGTAGATTCCTTTGGTCAAATGAGGACGATGATGATGCCTCTAATTAAATGGATGGGATCAACCTCATCTGATGAAACTCCTTCATTGAATATTTTTTTAATTCATGATGAATAGTGTTCCTTTACAATAGACACCAATAAAATTTTTACATTTTATTTTTGCTGTTTAATAATACTAGACATTACAATTCACATTCATGTGGACATAGAGTTCCTCACACCAATACACAATGCATACACAAGGATTTATGTGGCCACACCTCCCTGTGTATGTCCACTATCCCACTGCATATGCGTTCTTGCACACAAGAACTTATATGGTCTCTTTACATAACATTATATATATATATATATATATATATCCAGCTGATGCTCCACGTTCGCTAGAGGTTGACATTCCCACCTCGGCATTGGACATAGGTCCCTTATGCCAGTTGGTGTGGCTGAAAAGTTATTTTTAGTATACACACCATTATCCAATTCAAATATAATGTGCAATGAAAAAAATTAAATATCCACTTCCTCCTCGAAAATTCTTCAAGTACTATATGTCCTTCAATAATGTTGAGATCAATGTTCCATTCTGAATCAAAATTGACATATGAATTTTGAAAATAATAATTTTACAACAGTAGTTACAATTAAAACATCAAAACATATTTAAATCTTCTAAAAAATTATTAAGGACAATAAAATGAATTTCATTAAAAGGGTACTTCAATCTCTAATTTTTTATTTTTTTCAATAATCATAAGTCTATATGTTTGAATTTAATTTCTTTTCATTATTATAAATGAATAAAGTGGTGTATTTTGGAGTTATTATTTCAACTAACTTCTCCACTACAGTTTCTTCTCAAAAAATGAATCCACACTCAACAGAAGAAATCATATTTTAGTTAATCGAAAAAATATCTATGTGGGAAAACCAGATATAGAAAACAAGAGTATGGTCACATAAGAATCAGGGATATTAATATTCTATATTGTGATAAAATTCTCAAATTCATTTAAAAACATCATTATAAGTGATATTTTGGGAATTTTTTTTGGCTATTTCATAGAAACATTACAACAAAAATATAAGATATTTCTTGTTATTGACACATAACGCTATACTTTTTGTGTTGAATATAAACTATATTATGATATCAATTTTTTAAAAACAACATTATTATGAATTTGAGGGTGATAATAATTTTCACAAAAAATTTAATATTTTATATCATTAAATAATATATTATTCCTTTAAAAGGATTAATCATTGTCATTCAATTCCATTAATGTTAGTAACAATGAATTTATATAATTTTATAAGTATTGACCTATTTATTCTTTGCAAATAGCACTGAGACTGAGAGTTTCTTCTGAAAATTGAATTTTCATTATTACTTTTGACATATAATTTAAATGTACTAATCATCAACTCTTAGGTTGTTATGATTGTTATGAAATATTTTGTTTTATTTAAAATTTAATCACACCATTAAAAAATATAAATTTTCCAATGATCATTTGTAGATGAATCCTCATCATCATTAAATTCTTCATTATTCATCAGTTTGTTTCCATCCACTTAAAAATGATTCTAATCGTTTTATAATTGTTTGATACTCTCAAAATATTCACTTTTGACTCTTTATATCTTTACTATCTAAATCGATGTATCCTTTATATATAGTGAAATCTCACTTAATATGATACAATTGTATATCTTTTCATTATGACCTCTTTTAACAAATATAACACCAAAATTATTCAAGAATTCATATTTTTTCAGAATTCATTTTTTAAATAACTTGTTAGTCATTGTCTTATCTTTCTGATAATAGAATCCCATTTATTATCCATTAATCCCCCTTGATTCATGCCCATTTTCCAGGTAGTGACATGTCATACTAGCATTAACACTCTTTTTGAAAAAATTCTCCACAACACTAGGAAGAGCCTCTAAACTATGATCTTATTGACAGAAAGTAGTTTCTCCCTAATGATTGATTTTATATATTTATTGATTGTGGGTGTATATGAATATGGGGAAACCTTATAGAATAATTACTCGTCTAATCCATTTTGGATGATATTTTCTCATTTTTTATATGGGTCCAGTTGGATCTATTAATTTCATCCAAAACTACACTACTTTAAATAAATAGTGTACATTGATTATCTGTTTGATTAAAATATAACATTTCCAATATACCAAAATTATCAATAGCTTTAAATGGATCACTATTATTCTCGACAACTTGGTGGATGTCTTCTTTCAAATTTTTCAGTTCATTTTTAGATATAATTAAATTATATTGTGTCTCGGATAATTATTACCCTTTCTCATGATTTAGTTATTCAAGATCATTCAGAATTTTCCCAAATGAAAATAATTTCAATTTCTTTTTTATTTTCTTCTATAATTGATGACTCATAATTTACATGATCATACATGAAATTTTTTTAAGTTTCCTTTTAAATCATTTATCATCATCAATATTTTTATTTCATTAAGATGAATATACAAATTCTTAAAAACTATTTATTCTCAAAGGATATATTTATAATTTATTGAAATAAATTTTTTTCCTCCATGATTTGCATATTTTCTACCTGATTAGCTTTCAAATTTTCTTCTATGATCCATTTTAATTTCTTTATCCCATCATCTTCATTTCCTTAGAATGGGTCTAGATATTTCTTAACATATAGTATATGAAACATATGATTCTTAGAAAATAATAATCTTCACAAAATTACTTGATGATGAAAATTCATCATTTTCTCAAATCATAATATTTCTATTTTTTTTGAAAAACTATTCTTATACAACTTCCTCATTTTTTACTTAAGACATATTATCCTATTCATCTGAGTCACTGTCATTAACCTTAATATTTAGATGGTTACCAATAAAATGAACACTATTGTGGAAATTATATCCCATTGATGATTGCTTTTAATTTACATTCGAACATTCCCCATGGAACATTATTTTAAACAAGGTCATTAGTTGAATAAAGTCCTCTTAAGAAACGCCATACTTAGAAACACATGATTTTATATCCTCTTTTATTATATTGTTACCATTTGTTATAGATTTGGAGGACATCCCATCCCTTTCTCTTTCTTTTAATGTTTGATAATTTCTTATTTCATATTCAAGGAGAATGTTATTAACCTCATCCAATAATAGATACTCTCGATCTTCTATAGATGAGGCCTTTGAGTCAAATCTTTCCTAGAAATTTCCCTTTAGCTTATTCAAAAGTGAATAATCATCTATATTCTCACAAAAACAACTTATATTTCTAAAAATATCATTTACTCAAGTTAATTAGTCAAAAATAATTTCATCATTAAAATTTTTTATATCTTAATAATGCCTCTTCAGATTTGAAACTTTAATTCTTTGACTTTAATATTCCCTTCATAAGTATATCTCAACTCATCACGGATATCATTAGAAGTTCAGTGACCATTGACATTAGTATATACCTTTTCTAATAAATCAATAAATTTTGAATTTTGAGATTTTACATAAACATATAGATTTTAAATTTTTTTTTGACTAATATAAAAATCATCATCCATTGGTGGGAAACACCATGTTGTGTCATTTCTTACATCCACTCCAAGAGTTAGAAGGTAAGGAAGCATCATATTGCTTAAACTGTGATATATAATTAAAAAAAAAGAAGTAACGCCTCTTCATTTCACTAAATTCATATTTCCCATATCTCATAATTTTTTATGATATTCATATGGTACATTCCTCTATTACAATTTGAAGTATCCAATGATGTGTTAGGCACCACTAAGAGTGGGAGAATTATCGGTATACAATTTTTTCAAATTATTTCTCATTTTATTGAACCATTATGATATATTGAAGTCTTTATCCATCATATTTAACAAATATACTCAAATTGTAAGTAGTTATAACAATGAAATCACAACATAAAACGATTTACAATATTCAATATGAAGATCTACTCTTGGACATATTCGTTGGACCCCCCAATATGGATTGTCTAGATTAAATGAATGTGGTTAAAATAGTACCTTTTTATACGCCCAAATTTAAATAATCATTATGACCCGATTTCAAATTAGCCTTAAATATAGGGATATATCCCCAAACAACACCATATTCCTTGTGATTGGTTAGATGAAAAATCAAATTCTTACAGTAACTAGTTAGACCACCCAGTTGCAGCATTATTCTTAAGATGACTAGATCCACTGTACAAATATATTTTCATAATTTTCCTCCTTGATTTGTTTAATTAAACATGATTGTGTAAAATTCATTAACTATTTCATAGGTGTTGGTATCTCTGATGTAAGTTTGATAACCTATAGATGGACAATTTCCTCAGTTAAAAATTTTCCTTTCTGTGATTTTTTATAATGTTTACTTATCAGCCTCGCTACATTTTAAATGATTTTCATTGATTTGAAATGATATCAAGACACTAATAACTCAAATAAAAATGAATCATGTAATAATATCTATCATAGACTCAAACTCGCTACACAATAGTCATGAAACACATATTTCATGTGAATTTCACTAACATCATATGTTTAAAATACAATACATGTAATTATTCAATGCATTACATGTAACAACATAGATTTATAGGATTTAAAAATTTAATGAATGATGTTATTCATGTACATGAATACTACATCATTTAATTATTTTTTAGGATGTTCTCAGACTACCTTATTTAACTAACAAATATCAACTATATTAGTTTATGTATACATTACATTCATTAGTGAAATCCATGTCAACTCACAAAAATCCTTTTTATATATATCTCAAAACTCAACATCAATGATCTTAAACAAAAATAATATATTCATAGCATCATCATTCTTGAATATCTACTAATAAATTCCTCTCAAACAACCTCGCAAAACTGTATATGTGAGACCTCTATCTTCTCCGTGAAACTATTTGCAAAAGTTCTATTCTTTCTCTTTCTCATATAATTGTGTGGATATCAACACAAGTTTATAGAACAAAAACAACCTCAGGAAAATGTGATTTTTTATATATTCATACAAAAATATATGAAAACCATTTCATGAATAAAATGATTTTTTTATTTATTTCAAACTAATGGATCTCTAAAATTCCATAAACTCAATTTATTAAACAAAATGAGTGAATTTAAGGTATTTATAGAGTATAATTAACTAACATATTTCATTCTCACTGACTTACATCAAGAGTTAACAAAATCTTAAATATATTTCATGTCTTCTGAAATTATCATCACTATACAAACTATATTTTCTTCAAATTGAAAAAGATTAAACTTTTTTTTATTCATGAAAAAAGATATTTATATTGATTTGACCACATTTAAATCTATAATTGATCAAATATAGATCAAATTAATTGGCTTGATCATGGAAAATTGAGATATTAAGAATATACCAACATTACTCTCGATGCATGTATTTTCCATCAACCGAAGGAGGAAGATAATGATAGAGTGATCGAACGTCTTGGATTGACCTCATTGGATTATACTTCGTATTTGAAAATATTTAATGGTAGATGTACAATGTTCCACTATACAAAAGTATCACAAGGATTATTAAAAATTATTTAATTTCCTTAAGAATAATCATCATGGGATCCCGCATTCAATTTTACATAGTGGTAATCATCCAAACACACCATGAACACAATGGGATTCATGTCGCCGCACATCCCTACATAGTCACACAAGCCCACTTTATATGTTCACTCACACTAAAGAGATTATTTTTGTTTATGATTCCTATTAAATATACCTTAATATCTCTCACCTTGTTGGATGGAAGATGAATTATCCACCTCATTAGTGGGTGTAGGTACTTCATCATGGTTTCTATGGTTGGAAATAAGATTTTTTGTATACAAACCATTACTGTAACACCCGATATTTTTATGAGAAATATTTTGTTTTTATATACATAATCAAGGGAATAATTCAATACACGCAACACTAGCTTGGCTTTATTTACACGCAATTGCGACTTTCTTCGATAGCTTGCATTGTACGCAATATTGAGTTTCACTAAACAACGATATGCTATTAAAATATTATCAAAAATAGCTGTTATGAATTGTAATACCAACTCTTTTAAATTTTATAAATTTTATCATTAAATAATGGAATTCATTTTTGTATTCGGAATATCGAAATTAGCCTAGGATGAAATTTTGGTATTTTTCTGAAAACATTCAATTTTTGATGAATTGTGAAAACACTAGGTTACTATTTAAAAACCAACATTTTATTTAAATAATTATTTAAATTATTGAAATTTATTTAAGGTCATAATTGATACACAATACCTATAAAAGTTAAATTCAATTCATTGAGTCATTTTATAATAATTATATATATATATATATATAAATTTTATTGAACTTTTCAATGCCTTTTACCCACCTCCTAGGAGAATTTGGAAATTCACATAAAACATAATTTTACCACTTCTGTGAGTGGAATTTCTAAAATCTGAGAGAAATGGTTAATATCAAGGAATAAAATGTGGTTCAATGATATGAAAATAATTTTTGGTGAATAGTAACTTTTTACTTTTTTTTACAATGGTTAAAAGTAAATACTGTAATTAAGGGTAAAAATGATATTATTATTACCCTAACACATGTCCTTATTCTATTAGATAAGTGTAATTCGACCAAAAAAATATTAGGAATAACATATGACCATTTAGGTCCACTTGGATTAGATTAGGACATTTAATATTATTTTATTTAAAGAAGAGTTAAAATAGTTCAAACAAACATTTAATAACTAAAACATTTTTAATATAGGGTTATACATAAGATAAATTCGACTATAAAAATTCATCAGAAATATAAAAAGATTTCCTTCATAATGATATTATATATATATATTTTAGACATTAAATAATTTAATTTATTTATGACACAATGATGATGCAGTAACTATCTTATTAAGGAAATATTAACATAATTGATATTATAAATACCGAAATAAATGTAATTTGAGACTTTTTATGAATTAAACTAATTTTATAGGTTAATATGACATATTATTATTTATTTATTTAAATTTTTTTGAACTAACCATGCCGTTATGATTTTAACAAATATCAATTACCAAATAGTGTCAAAATTGACATAAATTAATTTTTAAAACGAATATTATATTATTAATTGTTATTATATTCCTAAAAATATACTGTTCGGCCAAGATACATATTTCATGATATATGTATCATTAATGGACCACTTGGGGGTCTCTTGGATGTATATTGTAGGTTTATTAACTATATAATATAAAAATACAATGTGACATGGAAAATGTCAATCTAATTAACTAAGAGTTAAAACTAAACGATAAGGTTAATATAATGACCTAAACTTGTCTAAAATATATATTTTGAGAGGATTTCGACCCATACCCACCTTATATTCGAAATCAAGAAATTTGGAGCTATTAAAAACAGAATATGACTTTATAATAAAATAATAATTTTAGTTTTTTCAAAGGTACCCCTCTCCTCCATTATAAAAGGGTACCTCCTCCCTCTCTTCCTCAAACCACGTTGAGACTTAAAGCTCAGACAACCCCTGCCAAATTCTCTTCTACACTTCCCTAGAAACATCCTAGAGGTCACGGTCTTCTTTAAAGGCCATCATTATTTCCCTAAGAGAAGGTTAAGAAGAGGCGCTTCAAAGAAGAGGTAATGTCAGATACCGATTCATTCAACTTTATTTCTTCTTCTACTTATTCTTCTTTAGTTGTTTCATTATGAAGTAATAACATCAGTATCAATAATATACGGATATTTATTATAATTATAAAACAACCATATTTCACGATCTATCCATCCTACGGAAAACGAAATCATTGCATGTGTGTACGTACGGAATACCGTCTCCACGCCGTGGTGTAAACTATTTTCGACAACCACCTTACTTGGATGGGTATAATGATGTAGAGAATAACTAAATCTGATTATTGTAATGTTATATTGATTCTGAAATAGTATACATACACTTCAATACAATTCCATGATCATGGGAATGATATCATCGCTCGTGCGTAGGTACGGCCTACCGTCTCCACGATGTGATGTGACTCGTTCTACATGATCTTATTTACATAATAATTATATAAATGAATTTAATGAATAAATATTATATATATTACACTAATACCATTATTTAAATAAGGTATCTATAAGATAAATAGACGAATAAGAATTTATTCTACAAAACACGCAGAAGAACAAAAAGCAATAAACACCGAATAACAAGTAGAAATGAAATATTTCTAAGAAAAGCTAAGAATCTATGAATATGACCATATATTATGTCATAACAATCGTTATGATTCTGGAATAAGTCAATGAAATTATTTAAATCATTATACTGGAGGTTTGGACACTTACGAAGCAAATCAGACCTAAGGTAAGGGAAAATATCGAAATCTCATTTTTATCCGAGATTGTTTATAATTTGGTATTTACTGGGGTGTATTTATCATCCACATACATGTTTCCTAAATATGTGATATTATTTGTATCTTTCAACAATTTTTTAAATCCAATTTTACCCATTGGTTAGTTTTTAGTGAAATATATTAAAGAAATCTTTTGTCGTTTTTAGTACGAGGTACTTTTTGACTTTTCTGGAAAAAGTACGAGGAGAATGTTTTTTTTAACTTATACGACATGAATGAATTTTTATGAATTCATAAAACATTATTTCCATGAAGCATCCTTTACATGTTTTCAAGTTTATTTTTAATCAACTTCTTTTAGTTTGAAATTGTATGACATGTTACGAAAGGAAAAATGTTTTTGAAGTAGAAAGAATATTTTCCTCAAAAATGGAGTTCAAGTGTTTTATCAAAATTATTATCCATCTAAGATTACATAGGGTTCTATTTCTATCCCTATTTTTACATTTATTTGATTATTTTATGATGGAATTATTTTTTTATGATGTCCTTTTATCTTATATTGATTATGTTATGATTGCATGATGTTTAAAATTCCCAATTTTATTACATGGGTTATGCTATGATGTATGATTTATGATTTTGTGGAACACATAAGAATGGTTTCATTATGAGATGGGTGGGACCTATATCTCCCTCCAATGCATTGGGAAATGATTTATATCTCATGAGATAGACATGGCTGGAATTGTAGGCTAATCCGGTTCAGTGATACAGGACTGAAACGTGGAGTGAACTTGGTTCAAAAATGGAATTTGTCTGCAAAGATAGTCTTGGAAATGAGTCTTGACTACTAATAAATGATTCTCTATGATTATGTGAGTATTCCACAAGGTTTCATGTTTTATGTTATGATTATTGGGATTACATTTCACTACTATGATTTATCCCATGTTTTGAAATTATGATCGCTTTTTCAGGTTAAGATTTCCAAAATGTTATGTTCTTATGAATATGATGTGATTGATATTTCTTTTATTTACCATTACTGAGAATTTGAGCTCACCCTTTTGTATGTTTTCTTACCCCAAGTCAGGAAGAAGGTTATTAAGTAGGATATTCCAAAAGGGACTTTAGATATGATGAAATAAATTGGAGACAACATATATGATTTATGAACCAGTGGTTTAAGTTTCCCAGTTTCTAAAGACACTATACCTATACGGTCCTTTCATGGTTCTATTATATGTTGTAATAAGTGTGCTTCAATTTTGAAGCCATAACTATGTATGTAATGTATGGTTCGTTATAGTTGGTATTAGAGGAAGGGTATTGACAACCCTTGGAAACTAGGATGTGAAAGCCTTAGTAAGAACCCTAAGGATATATCTAAGCATAGAAAACAATCTTAGTGTTTTATAAATGGCCATGAATAACCTAAGATAAGACCTTAAGTGTGAAATTTTATTCTTGATTATGTGGTTTTCCTATTATAATTAGTATTTCTCACACTATTCTTCTTGGTTTTAGTCAATGGCTGGAACCCGAAGGAACCGTGTTAATGCAGAATGCGACAGGAAATGCAATGATTGTCCCCCTGAGCAACCAAACGTTATGGGAGCTAGAATGATAAATATTATAGCCATGCTCAGACAACTTTCTCAAGCTATGAATCATGAAGGACTTCCAAACGAGAAACGGAAGGAGCAACATTACGTTGAATCATTCATGAGCCAACATCCACCCTCATTCTGTGGGTCTAATGATCCATTAGTGGATGAACAATGGATCAGTACCACTGAAAAGATATTTTCAGTTCTTCACTATTATAAAGATGATAATGTCATCTTAGCAGTATATCATTTGGAAGGTGATTTTGATCAATGGTGTAATCTTATCAAGAATATGAGGACAACATATGAAATTGAGTCCATTGAATGGGATGAGTTCAAGAACTTATTTTTAAATAATTAATTCCCATGTATTCTTAGAAAAATGATGGAGAAGGAGTTTCTTGAACTGAAGAAAAAGGATGATGAATCTATTGGTACCTACGAAGAAAATTTTATAAGACTTTCAAGGTACGCTTCTAGGATTATTATCCAACCTGAGAGTAAGATCGATCGATTCTTTAGTGGCTTAAAACCAATTCTTCGAAGGGCGTTAGCCATAAGGGGCTTCAATAGCTACGAGGAAAACATTTGATGTGCTCTCAAAGTTGAGATGGAGATTGGAGTGACCCATCAGTCATATGGGTTTGATAAGAAGAGGAAATTGGAATTCAAAGGAAAATCTAAAGAGCACACGGAAAAAAAGATGAGTTTTTCCTTATGTTCAAAGTGTGGAAGGAAACATGGAGGGGGTTGTCTTAAAGGGACATGTAAATGATTCAAATATGGAAAGGAATGTCATCGGGCATTTGAATACTACAATGATGGGAAGAAGATTTCTGGTGATACGAACATAGAAAAGTATACACAGAGTGCACCTCTTACACTTCAATGTTACAAGTGCAAGGAAATGGGGCATTATGCTGATCAATGGCCTAATCCAAGGGTATTTGATGATGATCAACTAAAACAAACTCTTAAGGCTAATAAAAAAGGAAAGTCACATGCAATTTCTATCAGCGATGTAGTGTACTATAATGAAATGGTGAAAGGTACACTTACCATCCACTCTTAAGTATCAAATGTTTTATTTGATTCTAGATCCATGCAATTTTTTTTATGAGGAATTTTCTAAGGGTATCACCGTATTACCTCAACAATTAGATGTTGAGTTATCTTTGAAACCCCCTAATGGAACCATAGTTGCATCAAATGTTTATAATTCTTCTCCGACTCAAGTTTGTGGGAAACAGCTTCTTGCAAATCTTGTGATCCTTCCTATAGTGGAATTTTATGTGATTCTTGGCATGGATTGGCTTTCTTTATATGGATCTCATATCAATTTCCAATGAGGGGAAGTCACATTTCATATTCTAGATCAATCTATGATCGTCTATCGATGCTAGGATGAACATAACGTTCCAGTGAAAATTTCTTCCATCTTATGGGTCTTTATTCCACTAAATTAAGGTTATTTATCTCAAATTCTTGGAGAGAAACTCCCGATTAAGAATATTCCCATAGTACGGGAGTTTTATGATGTCTTTCCAGAGGATTTACTGGGTCTTCCACCAAATCGTGAATTTGAGTTTTCAATAGAACTCGTACCGGGTGCTTTACCTATTTCAAAGACACCTAATAGAATGACCCCAATTGATTTGCAGGAATTGAAGAAGAAACTCCAAGAGAATTCTGATAAAGGATTCATACTCCCTACGGTGTTGTCACCTTGGGGAGCACCTATTCTATTTGTTAAGAAGAAAGATGAACCAATGAGACTTGGCATTGATTTTTGAGAACAAAACAAGATCACTATCAAGAACAAATATCATCTCCTATGCATTGATGAATTATTTAACCAACTACTCGGAGCTCAATACTTTTCCAATATTGATCTTTATTCAGGGTATCAACAATTAAAGGTCAAAAGTGAGGATATACCAAAGATGGATTTCCATACAAGGTATAGATACTATGAATTTATAGTGATGCCATTTGGTATTACTAATGCCCCTGCTATCTTCATGGATCTAATGAATAGAGTCTTTATAGACTATCTAGATCAGTTTTTGGTAGTCTTTATAAATGATATTCTTTTCTATTGAAAGAGAAAGGAAGGACATGAAGATCACTTGAGAACTGTATTGAAGACCCAGATAAAGAAAAAGCTTTATGCAAAATTTACCAAATGTGAATTTTGGCTTCAAAAAGTTTCATTTTTGGGTCACATAATCTCAAAAGAGGGGATATCTGTGGATTCAGTAAAAATAGAGGTTATTGAAAGATGGTCGAGACCCACAATAGTGACTGAGATCCGAAGTTTTCTCGGATTGGCTGGATATTATCGACGTTCTGTGAAATATTCTTTACGATTATCTAACCCACTCACCATATTGACTCGGAATGAAGTTATGTTTGTTTGGATAGAGGAATGTGAAATGAATTTCAAGGAGTTAAAAAGAAGTTTATCTGGAGCACCTATGCTCACAGTGCCTTGTAGTGGAGAAAGGTTTGTGATCTACAGTGATGCATCCAAGAAGGGATTGGGGTGTGTTCTCATGAAAAACGATATGGTGATATCTTATGTCTCACTACAGTTTAAAATCCATGAGCAAAATTACCCAACTCATGATTTGAAGTTAGCTGCAGTAGTCATTTCATTAAAGATTTGGAGGCATTATCTTTATGGATAAAGGTGTGATATTTATACTAATCATAAAAGTTTGAAGTATATTTTCAGAAAAAGGAGCTGAATATGTGCCAAATAAGATGGATGGATCTGATTAAGTATTACGACTGCTCAATTCATTACCACCCTGAGAAAGTAAACAAAGTGTAAAATGCATTATGTTGACAAGACCATGCTAGGTTATCCATGATGAGGATCACAAAAGATCTAATATTTATTGATTTACAATGGATGGATCTTGGAATTATAATGGAAGGGGAGAATCGTATCTTTCTCAAATAAATGTTCAACCATCTATACATGTGAAGATTAAAGAGGAATAGAAAGAAGATGTAGAGAAACAAAAAAAAGGTGAGAAATGTTCCTGAATTCAACCTTGATTGTGGTGGAATAATAAGATTCAGGAATCGGGTTTGTGTTTCAGCCATCCTAGAATTAAAGAAGGGGTAGCCCGATGAGGCTCCTAGTTATTCATTATGTATTCATCCTGGAAGAACGAAGACGTATAGGGACCTGAAAGAGTACTTCTGGTGGGATGGCATGAAAAGTGATGTTGTTGAATATGTCTTTTGATGCTTGGTTTGTCACCAAGTTAAAGTTGGGAGACAGAAGTCTAAGGGGATGTTACAAACAATACCCATAACTGAATGCAAATAGGAAAACATCACTATGGACTTTTTCACTGGACTTCCTAAAACATCCAAAGGTAATAATGTTATCTGGGTCATAGATGACCGTCTTACAAATTCGGCACACTTCATTTCTATTAGAGATGATTTCTCTCTAGATCAGCTTGCCAGGATATATGTAAAAGAAGTGGTAAGATTACATGGTGTACCACTTTTCATTATATCTGATCAGGATCTAAGGTTTACCTCAATGTTTTGGCAATGTCTTCAGCATACTCTGGATACAGAGTTAATTTTCAGCACTGCTTATCATCCTCAGACAGATGGTCAGTTTTTTAGGACAATTCAAACTCTAGAAGATATGTTGAGAGCTTGCTCTTTAGATTTTAGTGGTGGTTGGGATCAACACCAACCATTGGTGGAATTTTCTTATAAAAATAGAATTCACTTCAGTACTCAGATGGATCCTTATTAAGCTCTCTATGGAGAGAAATGTAGGACTCCAACTTGCTGGGATGAAGTTGTGGAAAGAAAGCTATTAGGACCTGATCTTGTTGATGAGATGGCAGAAAAGGTCCAATCTATTTAACAACACATAAGAGTAGCTTAGATTCGACAAAAAGTTATGCCGACAACCGAAGAAAAGACCTAGAGTTTGAAGTGGGATATAAAGTGTTCTTACGAATATCTCCTTGGAAAAGAGTAACGAGATTTGGAAAAAAGGGAAAGATGAGCCCTAGGTATATCGGTCCTTTTGAAATACTAGATTGTGTTGGGAAGGTAGCTTACTGATTGGCGCTTCCATCAAATCTCTCTCAAGTTCACGATGTGTTCTATATATCTCTATTGAGAAAGTACATACCCAATCCTTCACAGGTACTAAGCTCAGAAGTTGTACCGCTGGATGAAGAGCTTTCTTATAAAGAACAGCCGATAGAGATTCTGGATCCCAGTGAAAAAGTCCTACGGAACAAGACCGATCACTTGGTTAATGTTTTATGGAGGAACCACCAATTAGAAGAAGCTAAATGAGAGCTTTAGGATATGATGAGGGAGAGTTATCCTCATTAGTTTGTTACAAAGTGACGAATTTTGACGAAGAATTTCATTTTAAGGGGGGTAGAATGTAACACCCGAGAATTTGATGAGAAGTATTTTGTTTTTATAAACATAACCAAAATGAATCTTTCACTACACACAACACTATCTTGGCTTTCTTTACAAGCAATCGTGACTTTCCTCAATATCTTGCGTTGTACGCAATACCAAGTTTCACAAAACAACGATATGCTATTAAAATATTATTAAAAATAGCTGTTATGAATAGTAATACCCACTTTTTGAAATTTTATAAATTATATCATTCAAAATGGACTTCAGTTTTGGATTTGGAATATCGAAATTAGACTAGGGTTAAATTTTGGTATTTTTCTAAAATCTTTCGATTTTTGATGAATAGTGAAAACACTAGGTTACTATTTAAAAACTGACTTTTTATTTAAATAATTATTTATTTTATTTAAATTTATTTGAGGTCAAAATTGATACATAATACCTATATATGTTCAATTCAATTCGTTGGAGTCATTTTATAATAATTTTAGATATATAAAACTTTTATTTAACTTTTCACCGTCTTTTAGCCACCTCCTAAGAGAATTTGGAAATTCACATAAAACATAATTTTACCACATCTGTGAGTAGAATTTCAAAATTCTAAGAGACACGGTTAGTATCAAGGACTAAAATGTGGTTTAATAAGATGAAAATATTATTTGTTGAATAGTAAATTTTTACTTTTTTTTACAACGGTTCAAAGTAAAAAAGGGTAATTAAGGGTAAAAATGATATTATTTTTATCCAAACACATGTCTTAATTCTATTGGATAAGTCTAATTCGACCAAAAACAACTTTAGGAATAAAATATTACCATTTAGTTCCACTTGGATTAGATTAGGACATTTAATATGATTTAATTTAAAGAATAGTTAAAAAGTTAAAATTAATGTTTAATAACTAAATCATTTTTAATATTGGGTTATACATAAGATAAATTCGACTATAAATATTAATTAGAAAGATTAAAATATTTACTACAGAATGGTATTTTATTTATAATTTTTAGACATTAAATAATGTAATTTATTTATGATACAATGATGATGCAGTAATTATCTTATTAGGGAAATATTACCATAATTGATAGTATAAATACCAAAATAAATATAATTTGAGTCTTTTTATGTATTACACTAATTTAATAGGTTAATATGAAATATTATTATTTATTTCGTTATCAATTTTCAAACTAACCATGCGGTTATGATTTTCACAAAAATCAATTACCAATTAGTGTCAAAATTGACATAAAATAGTTTAAAAAAAATATTATATTATTAAATGTCATTATATTCCTAAAAATCTATGGTTCGGCAAAGATACTTATATCATGATAGTTGTATTATTAATTTACCACTTGGGGGTCTCTTGGATGCATATGGTAGGTTTATTAACAATATAATATAAAAATACAATGTGACATGGTAAATGTCAATCTAATTAACTAAGAGTCAAAACTAAAAGATAAGGTTAATATAATGACCTAAACTTGTCTAAAATATATGTTTTGAGGGTATTTTGACCCATACCCACCTTATATCTGAGATAAATCAATTTTGAGCAATTAAAAAACGAATATGACTTTCTAATAAAATAATATTTTTAGTTTTTCCAAAGCTTCCCCTCTCCTCCCTTATAAAAGGGCACCTCCTCCATCTCTTCCTCACACAACTATGAGTCTTTAAGATCGGCCAACCCCTACCAATTTCTCTTATCCACTTCCCTAGAAAAATCCTAGAGGACATGGTCTTCTTCAAAGTCCATCTTTAGTTCCCTAAGAGGAGGTTAAGAAGAGGCGCTTCAAAGAATTTGTAATGTCTATTACCAATTCTTTCAACTTTATTTCTTCTTCAACTTATTCTTCATTAGTTGTTTCATTATTAAGTAATAACATCAGTATCACTAATATACTGATATTTTATTATGAGTATGAAACAACCCTATTTCAACATCTATCCATCCTACGGAAAACGAAATTACTGCGCGTGCATACGTACGGAATACCGTCTCCATGTCGTGGTGTAATCTATTTCCCACCACCACCTTACATGGATGGGTATAATGGTGTATAGAATAACTATATATGATTATTGGAAAGTGATATTGATTCTGAAATAGTATACATACACTTCAATACAATTCCACAATCATGGGAACAATATCATAGCTCGTGCGTACGTACGACCTAACGTCTCCACGATGTGATGCGACTCGTTCTACATGATATTTATTACATAGTGATTATATAAATGAATTGAATGAATAAATATGATATATATTACAATAATACCATTCTGTAAATAGGGTATCTATAACCAAAAGAGAAGAATAAGAATTTATTCTACAAAACACGTATATGAACAAAAAGCAATAACCACCCGAATAACAAGTAGCAATGAAATATTACTAATAAAAGAAAGAATCTAAGAATATTACCATATATGATATCATAACAACGGGTATAATTCCGGAATAAGTAAATTTCATTATTTAAATCATTATACAGGTGGTTCGAACACCTACAATGAAAATCGGACCTAAGGCAAAGGAAAATCTCACAATCTCATTTTTATCCAAGATTGTTTATACTTTGGTATTTACTGGGGTGTATTTATCATCCACATCCATGTTTCCTCAATATGTGATATTATTTCTATCATTATACAAATTCTTAAATCCAATTTTACCAATTGGTGAGTTTTTAGTAAAAGATATGAAATGAATCTTTTGTCATTTTTAGTATGAGGTACTTTTTGACTTTTCTAGAAAAAGTACGAGGAGAATGTTTTTTAACTTATAAGACATGAATGAATTTTTATGAATTAATAAAAAATTAATTCCATGAATCTTCCTTTACAAGTTTTCAAGTTTATTTTTAATCAAATTATTTTAGTTTAAAATTGTATGACATGTTATGAAAGGAATGAAAATTTGAAGTATAAAGGATATTTTCCGCAAAAATTGAGTTCTAGTGTTTTATCAAAATTATTTTCCATCTAAGATAACATAGAGTTCTGTTTATATCCCTATTTTTACATTTATTTGATTATGTTATGATGGAATTATTTTTTTATAATGCCCTTTTATCTTATATGGATTATGTTATGATGGCATGATTTTTAAGATTTCCATTTTTATTACATGGGTTATGCTATGACGTATGATTTATGATTTTGTGGCACACATAATAATGGTTTCATTATGAGATGGATGGGACCTATATCTCCCTTAAATGCATTGGGTAATGATTTATATCTAATGAGATAGACATGGCTAGAACAGTAGGTTAATCCGGTTCAGTGATACCGGACTGAAACGAGGAGTGAACTCATTTCAGAAATGGACTTTGTCTGCTAAGATATTATTGGAAATTAGTCTTGACTACTAAGAAATGATTCTCTATGACAATGTGTGTATGCCACAATGTTTCATGTTTTATGTTATGATTATTTGGATTACATTTCACTACTATGATTTATCCCATGTTATGAAATTATGATCACTTTTACAGGTTAATATTTCTAAAATGTTATGTTCTTATGAATATGATGTGATTGATATTTATTTTATTTACCCATACTGAACATTTGAGCTCACCCTTTTGTATTTTTTCTTTCCCCAGGTCAGGAATAATGTTATTAAGTAGGATATGAAAAAAGTGACTCTAGATATGATAAAATAAATGGGAGAAAACGTAGATGATTTATGAACCAGATGTTTAGGATTCCCAGTTTCTAAAGACACTATACCTATACGGCCCTTTCATAGTTCTGTTATATGTTGTAATAAGTGTGCTTCAATTTTGAAGAAATAACAATGTATGTAAAGTATGGGTCGTTATAATTACCTATATCTCATATAATTTGAAAAATCAAAATATAATCTCAATATCATCATCAATCGTTAATCATGTATTAGATGGAATAATTTGTTATTGAGATCAATGTCTCATCCTAAATTAAAAATGAAACAAGTCTTTAAAACATATGCATAGTTCAAAAATCATTAAAATGAAAACATCCAAACATATCGACATCTTCTCACACATAATATTTTAAATTCTATTGATACTCATATAAAGGGATTATAAATGGTGTATATCATTCTCTTGGTGTTATCCGGATAGAAACAAAAACCCATCATTTATTATGGTCAAAAAGTCCATAAATTTTATCATAAATGGAGTATTTACCCTCATAGTATTCAAAAAGATTCACAGTTATTTTTAGGCTAAAAAATACATCTTAATAGACATGGAAACATACTTTCAGATTCATTACCCAATGCCTATATTCTATTATAAGAAATTCCACTCAGGTTCTTTCTTTTCCAATGTAATTACGTATCTAATCAAGAGTGTGTACATATTGTAAAAATCTTCTCAATCATTTACTTTTTAGTCTATCTTAGTTTTTCTTCATAGTCATTCAAAAAAAATTGAGTCTATATGAAAATTTTATTTATTATAAATGTACAGCATCCTTACTCACCCTTTTATTTTGAATGATCTATTCCTATAAAGTGAGGTATTTGGGTTTTATTACGATTACTATTAAAAGGAAATGGACTATCTATCATTGAGGATTATAGATATACCCATAAAATATAGTGTCTATTTTAATTATAGTTTCATGATTATATATAAAAATAAATGTTGGTATAGTATTTATTCAACCTATAATTATAAGGGAATAATATATTAAATCCTCTATCCATTAAGGTGGTACACATAGTGTTTAATCGTTCTCTTCTATACAATGTCATTACAAAAATTTGTACATTTTTACCTTCTAATTTTTTAATTATTAAATTATTTCATTCATTCGATTAGTATTTTTTTTACTCGATCTATTCTCATAATATTTTTTTCTTGAATAAGAATTTCTAATAATAATATTATTTTATAATAAATTTTATTTTTCAACATTTAACTTTGATCTATATAGATTTTTTGGTCTCTTTAATAGGATATAATTATCATTAATGATTTAAAATATGTTTTCGTGAAATATTTTATTGTTTTATGTTATTTTTAATCGAAAATTTACCCACAACCCTCTTTCCATTTTACCTGACTCTGACCAACATTTTTTATCATATGAGTCATTAAATGATTTGTTTCAATATTTTTTTCTAATATTAATTTATTTTTATATTCATTAATCAATTATTCATGAGTTTTTTATAAATGGGATCCTTAAACACCCATGGTGTTCCCAATGGACATCCTACGGGTCTTTTACCCATTTATGATGTTAATAAATATTAATATTGGAGAAAAAATTATACACTAATTTTATCTATTTTTTATTCCAGATGGAAAATATTTATCCATGGTTATATTCCAAATAATAAAAAAACAATACAAAAGGATTCTTGTTGACATTTATAATTTGTAATTAGATGGTAATGATATGATTTATTTGATTTTTTGTTCAGAACTAATTAATTAAATCAAATTTCGACTAGAAAAATAACTCATTAAATATGTATAGTATTAGATGTAACTCATGGATGGAAAATAATGTAAATGTTACGTGATTATATATATTTAACCACAGATTAGAGAGCTTTTATAGGAATCATAGAAAATATATAACTAAAACAATGAATTATTTTTTTGATATTTTTAATATATGAATGTAACTCGGTGAATAAATTTATACAAAAGAATAATTGAATTTTTTTGGTTTTTAGAAAAATAAAATCACACAAAAAATCGCATTAATGAATGATTTTCACGACAAATAAATTATGGTAATTGATGAGCTTGTAACATTCTGGATACAGGTTCCACCCAATGGTTCCTCGTACTACTTTGTCCAAATGGCCTCAAGAGGATTTCCCTAAATGCCAGAGGATGCCGACTAGCAACGAGGTCCATTGATGTGATAGTGGGGAAACTATGCTCTTAGTGGATGAGTATCAAAGTGGAAACAAATTGTAAAAAATATAAAAATAGTAATACCATGCATCATAAGTAAACAAGAGAAGACTGCTTGTAATATAACAATAAGAGAATATATAAATGTGGCATTTCATGTGTATCTAAAAAACCAGCCAAACAAATCCCAATTCTAAAAATACAATACCATAACCAATGTTCCTGAAAGGAAGTAAACTCAGACACCATGGCTAGCCTCATCATGGTACCATTATCTCCATCTATAATAACAATCAAATACCCGATGAGTAAGGGTGATTTTCTTTAACTATACATGCAACCATATAATCAGTTTGCATCCATAAGAATGACCTAGAAAGGGTTTGAAAATAATCCCAATAGGAAACCAAAAAAATATCTATGTACAACTATCAATGAATATATATATATATATATATATTTGTAATATGAATAAATTAAGTAATAAACTAGGTAGTATTCAAAATTAAACAATCCTATTGTTTTCAATTAAATTAGTTTAAATTTATTTTTAATCAGTTGTAACATGTTAGTATTGGGACCTTGAATATGTTCTATATCACATGTATAATAGTAACAAAATAGATGTCTCATAAGTCATCTACAAATCCAGAAAGATGAAGTCTATGCATGTGCTATGGCATGGAGGACTCACCACAGTCATTCAATCAATCATAAGAAACCCCCTGTAAATGATCTCTTTCTTTAACCCATATAGTTTAAAATGTCCTCAATTCAATAAATAATGACCCTCTGGGAAAGCTATAACACTCTCACCCCTATGGTCCCATGTATCACTAATCATTTTAAAATGGCCACCTAGGCAGCTCTTGCATTCGATACCCCATTGGTCTACATAGCCTCAAAAACTATTTCAGCCATCTATCAGCTCTCACAGTCAATTCCCTATAGCCCCACATTAATTTAATCATATATTAATGATTACCTAGGTAGCTATCATAGTCAAACCCAATTCATTATAAATGACCACATGGGTACCTATCGAGGTCTAACACCTTTGGGAAGATCTCGTAGTCCAATCCCTTTTGGTAAAAAATCATAATGGATAACATACACATTTCATATAATAATGAACTCCATCATAATTAAACAAGGCATATAAACAAGGAAATCCTACCTGAATCTATCTCCAAGCTACCATAAATAATCAAACAAGGGAACTTATCCCTGGTGTGTCCCATAAGATGTTATCTAACCTTACACATAAGCAATAACCCGTTCACAATCAAAGAAACGAAACAAGGTATTAAAATAGTTAAATTCCAAAACACACAAACCCCTAACATGGATATTTAGAAGTTTAGGCATATTCACCCCAACGAAGAAAAACTAAAGGCACAAACCACCTATATTGATGTCATATGATCAATACTCCTGGACGTCAACACTTGAATCAGCCTAGAATGGTGTAGATCTACTCAATTAGTGAAACAATCATCTCTTAGTAACTAATGAGAGAGGAAAAATCCAGAACAAATGATTTTGGATAAAAAAGAAATCACTGTTGCGATTCCAATGCACATGAAGGTGTCTCGATAAAAGATCAGATAGTGAATCATGAGAGAAATGATGTTTGTACCTATCTCGACCCTCTCTTGTATGATCCTAGGAAATAAGAATACATTTATGGGGATGAGACGCGACCCAATTCATATTTATCAAATAGAAATAATAGTACATAGAGTGTTCCTTAAATGTACATGTTGTGTATTAGCCTCAACCAGTCCCTGCCTAATGTTGTTTTCCAAGTCAACACAAAACCATTTTCTCGGCTATTAAACAGCTTGTACATGACAGTATACGGTACCCTGGTAAACAAAATTTACTCATTAGTACATGAGGTGTACTTAAAAAAATTACATTTTCTTCCTTTTTCTTAAAAACAACCTGAATTCAAGATTCATACTTAAAATAATGGTCCAGGTTCATAGAAACATACACCCTTAAATAAATTTATCCACAAATTCCCATTAAAAGGGTGGTCAAATAGAATCTACAAACATCTAAAGCCCCTGTGATCGCATATCAGCTTCACTCTCCCATGTCTCGTCATGCACATGCCCATGCTACCATAGAACCCATACCAGAGGAACATACTGGCCATGGAGAACCATCGTGCTGGGATCCACAATCTTAATATTGTTCTCCTCGAAGGATATGTCTGCCTCCAACTCAACCTCATCAGGTTGAAAAACATGAGATGAGTATGAAAAGTATCGTTGTAGCTAAGAAAGAAGAAATAGGACAGGAACAGCCTGGTACCTATGAGGTAACTTTAACTGATAAGAATCATTCCCAAATATCTCCCAAACCACAATTGGTCCAACGTAACTTTGACAAAGAGTCCCATGTCTCTTAATCCTCCTATGTCCAAAACCTTAGTGCGACACGCAAGAAAACCTAATCTCTGGACTAGAACTCCAGAGGTCATCTCCATCCATCAATATAGAATTTTTTATGAAACTATGTAGTATCCATCCTTTTTTGAATCAAATCCATCTTCTTAGTGGTCTCCTGGACAAGACGAAGTCCAAGAACTGATGCCTTTCCTGGCTCTAGAAAACATAGGGGTTATTGGAATGACCTACTATACAAATCCTCATGTGGTTCCATCGAAATTGTTTGTTGAAAACAATTATTGAAGGAAAAGTACAGTAGGGTTATTTGTCTCTCCCATGAGCTCTTGAAATCTTGGTCACATGCTAAAAGCATGTCCTCCAAAACCCGAATCTTGCTCTCAGACTGACCATCTGTATGGGGATTGTAAGATGTACTCAGAAGTACCTATGTATACAAATCCTTCTATAGTCCCTACCAGACACATGAAGTAAACTAGGCCTCCCAAAATGAAATGATAGAGTGCAGAACACCAAGAAAACATATAGTCTCTAAAATGTAAAACATTCCAATCTCATCAACACTAATGGATTACTTGATTGATAAGAACTATGAGACCTTTGTGAGCCTTTATATAATTACCGAAATAACTTCATTCCTCCGAGGTGACATTGGAAAACCAATCACAAAATCCATCGTAACATCATTCCACTTGAACATAGGAATGCTTAACTACTGTAAAAGCCATGTTGGTCATCTATGCTCCTCCTTTACCTACTGACAGGTGTAACATCTCATTACAAAATCAGCTACATCCATCTTTATACTTGACAACCAATACTAACTATGTAGCCCTCGCTACATCATGGTGACACCAAAATAAACTAACCATATGGACGCATGAAGATATCTCAATAGCTCCTCACATATGTCGGATGACACCCATATGTGCCCATGAATACACAAAAACTCATCCACATTTATAGTTCATCCAGGAGTATGGTCTTCTCCTGACACACTCTCCCTCATGACTCAGCCTTCGGAATCTGAAAGCTACCTCATTTTTTTTTCAAATCCCGTAGAGTAGATGTAATGGATATATAATAAAGAAACTCATACTCCTATCTAACTTGTACTTCCAAATTAATCTTAGAGAATAGATCCATAAGCTTCCACTCACTACTGGCCTCCTAAACTGCATATATCTGATTTATCCTGCTTAACACGTCTACCACTATGATGACTTTACTTGGCATATAGTAAGCTAAAATTCAAAGGACATAAGGTACTAAACCCAAATTTGTCCTGAAAAATTCAGGTCACACCGTGTAATGATATACTTAAGGATTTTTTGGTCAGTGTATAAAACCAATTTCACTCCCAAAAGACAATGCCTCCTACAACACAAAGCATGAAAAAATATAGTTGAGTTGAGATCTTGTGTCATATAATTTTTTTATTGTGTCCTCAACTACTGAGACATGTATTCAATGAATCCTTACCCATGTATAAGAAATTATCCTTCCCAAGTACCTAATGAATCATAGTAAAAAAATGTATTTCATTCCTTCTTCTAGAAAAATCAGCATTGGTGGTGAAGTTAACTTCTAATTCTTCTTCTGAAACTGTGAATCGAAGAAATAATTCCACAAGTACTTTGATCCCTTCTAAGTTAGGCTTGTTAGTGGAACTGATAAGTATGAAAAGCCATGTACAAATCATTTGTAGTAACCAGATCTAGAAAACGTTTTACCTCAATTACGCACTTCAGTTACTCACAGGAAACTACCACACTCACATTCTCTAGATCTACTAATAATCTTATCTCTAAGATAAAATTCCCCATGAAGTGAATCCAATCCATATAAAAGTGGAATTTTTAGAGCTTAAAATATAACTGAATCTTTATCAGTGTACTCAATACAATCTCATGATGGGTGGCATGGTCATGTCGAGTGTGAGAGTTCACAAAGATACTGTCCACGATGACTACCACTATATAATCCATGCACAGATGGAACACTAAGTTCATCAATTAAATGAAAATTATCAGTGTGTTGATGAGATTGAATGGTAAAAACAAACACTCGTATAGACCATACCTGCTCTAAAATTCTATAAGATGTATATCTGATGTGGTAATGTGCAACTGATGATTACCGAATCTCAATTTGATCTTTGAGAACCCATAACTCCTCGAATATGGTCAAAGATATCATCAATATTAGGAAATAGATATCGTTTCTTGACCTTCAATGGGTTCATCCTCCGATTATATATACAATGTTTGGGGGTACCATCAGCTTTCTTCGCAAAAAGATCAAGATAACCCCAAGGAGAATTACTAGGTTGGATAAAACCCTTTGCCTAGAACTCCTCCAAAATTATTTTGTGATCATTTATCTTTGGGGTACCCATCCTATAAGTAGGACTAGACAATGGTGCTACTCCTAGTAAAAGATCAATAGAGAAATTGACCTCTTTCTTAGGATGGACACCAAAAAATTCATCTGGAAAGACATCTATAAAATGATCCAGCACTGGAGGAAAGTCCATCGGTGATGTTTCCCAGTCATCCAGATATAAACTATCAATATGGGTTGTAACACCTCCCAACCCATGATGCATGGGTCCATCCCTGCTCACTTGGACATATCATTCACCCTTCTTTTGAAATGACCAATCCCCTAGTGACGTAAAACTCACCCTATAGTGATAGTAGTTAATAAAGGCTTGAAATTAGACCAACCAATTAATTATTAAAATGAAATTAAAACCTATCATCTATAAGAAATAGAGATCCCATATGAAGTGGCACCCACCAAACTTAATAGGGAACTCCTTTCACTAACTTACACTTGCCTTCCTAATCCACAACAGAGGGTCCAGTGTCATGACATCCTCAGAAGTAAAGATACAGATTCCAAGGCTCTCTACAACGACAACAAATATAAAATGATGGGAATACCCATTATAGAAATCAAAATAAGCTAAAAATGAGACAATAATGATCGTACATCTAACCATAGAGGGCATGACATCATTCTCTTGTTGGGTCACCCCCACTACAAAAGTAAGACTTGTACTTTGGCCCTGCTACCCTGCCTGACTACCCTTAGCTGATCCACCATATTTTCATTGAAAACCTGATGTCTAGATACAACTTCCATCACCTCCTCCTTGACCTGAATAGTCTAAAAAACTAATGTTCCCTAATTTATGAGAATATTTTGTTGTTTCTCATTAACATGGAGTCATAACAGATTCCCTATCACCCACTACTAGTTAAAAATTCCAGAAAAAAATGACGAAGATGATCCATCTTGCTGAATGATCGAAACTCAAATTGGTAATTCGAGAATTTTGGTCATGTATGACCACTCTTCCTAAAATAGTAGCATACCACCTGGATACCTTAAAAAACATCATGTCAATTCTTCTAACGACATATCCGACTTGTATTTGAGGTGTAATAGCCCATGATATTGATCTTCCCTGGCTCACAGATAATAACTCCCTATGATTATGGTCAGTAATCAGCACCTAATTTACAATATCTATCACTTAAGATAGCCTAAATACATTCACCTGTGATCAGATTTCATACTTGAGACCATCCTCAGACCGTTATGCCAATGATATCTCATCACCCCCAGAACAGGTGTGAAGCGCTGAAGCTCGGTAAAGCGAGCAGAATAATCCAACACTAAAAGAGATCCCTGCTCCAAAATCATGAAAAATTGGGCTCAATTGTCCCTCAATGTATTGGGGTAGACGTAATCATATATGGTCATGTGAAACTCTTCCTAAGAAATATCCTGATGATTTCATTCCTAGTAGATAACATCCAACCATCTTTTAGCGAAATCATGTTGGATGTATGTCACAAGATTCACCCTCCGCTCCCAATGCACATCCAGATGCCCAAAGATACTAATCATGGACTCCAATAATGACTATAAAACATGTTTTCCTACATCCACAAAAAATGTGGGAGGATGATACTACTATAACACCCTCATCAACTCCACCATAGTCATGGAAGGATGCAATGCTCCCCTGAAAAGTCTACATTGTTATCGTGAATTCTTCATGGAACTATGCCTCATCACATATATCCAGTATAACATCTCATGAAAAGACGGGCATAGTGGGAGGATCTTCTAGCAATCCCAGATCTACCATTGTAAGTGTCTGATAATTACCAAGTACCTAGTGTATAATCGAAGAATGTCTTGGTGGAATAACTCAAAATGTTCAAGCGTACAACTAAATATTATTTTATCATGGACATTAATATAGATGTGAATGAATGGAATAGGATAAGGAAATAATTTATGTATTACAATATAAGGTTACACAACATGTAGAACCACTACACATCATGTTCCCTTAAGGATTAACTTGGGAGTGTACTTCTGCCAACCTAGTTAGGTAGCACTCCATACACACGATGGGTTCCACCTGAGTCAAAGTGTGTTCTTGAATTTTCCATCCTGCCCAATACTTCTACACAGATAAAACTACATCACTCTCTCTTAGTCATACACTACACAACATGTTCACCCCAGACACGGAGTTCACTACTTATGTTTTAACCACCCGTATCATTTGTAACACAGTCTGATACATGGTTGATTACTACAAGAAGTGAATTATAGAGACACAACATGTACAACCTATGTTTCATACATTCGTTTCTTTAGTCACATCACTAGACACATAGTCTTTACATCCTGACATGTACACCTAGAAAATGACCTATTCTTCCAAATGGTTATGAACCCCATGTGTATGATCAAACATTTATTCACATGGTTAATGAATACACGGTAAGTAGATACTGTACATGACATGTACTTAAGAAAATATGTTTCTACTAGAATTGAAGAACACATGGAATGTGTTCACAACATCACACGCTGTGTTGTATGGGTTTTCAGATAGTAAGCCACTAAAACATCACCAGAACCCTTAAAAACAGAAACATTGACAAAGGTATTCCATGTTCAGATCAATAAAATCCTATACTTCCCACGAATCAATGTTTGTAATCCTTATTCTTGTCATATCATAAAAAAATCAATTAACGATAAAAAATGATCCACCGAATTCTGATCTAAGAGGTCCCATAACACCTCAGAGACCAAAGGGCAGTGTCCATACAAATTAATCATACATATACTAATACCCCCTCAAAATATTTGGTATTATATCATGTCATCTATCATAACAACATGAATATATACTAAGACATCTATCACAAAAGCATGCATTTAGTAATTCACCCAAAATGGAATTAGAAGAATTCATGATACACGATATTGAACAAGTTCCAATATAATGTATGAGATGGAATACCCTCATATCATTGGGTTGAAATAGAAATAAAAGCTCAATAAAATCAATAATAACAACACAATACATGTGTTTCTCCCCATATTGAAACAAATTCTACTATAATAATTGGAAATCAAAAAAATTTGAAATATTAGAGGTAATGTGTCTGTCCTCTATACATGGGTATGCAACTCCCGAGAACTTCTCACTAAAACCTACCAATTCCTTCCAATCATAGTCTATTGTCTCCGAATAGTAAGGAATAGTTGGAATGAAAATCCTTTGATACCACTTCTTAACGTACTGGATCCTGGTTCCACCCAAAGGATCCCCGTACTCAGTTGACCCCATGGCCTCAATCGTATTTCCCCTAATCCCAGAGGATGCCGACTAGAAGCGAGGGCCTTGGGTGTGATAATGTGGAAAATGTACCCTAATTGGAAGAGTAACACAATTGAAACAATTAGTTATCCAAAAATGAATAGTAATACCATACAACAGATATAAAAAATATATAACTAATTATTATATAACAACTATAGAATATATAAATGATGAATTTCACATGTATCTAAGAAATCATGCAAACAAGTCACAATGCTAGAAATACGACACTAAAACCAAATGACAATAAAGCATGTAAACTCCAAAAACATCGCCTGCCTCAACTTGGTCCCACATTCTCCATCTCCAATAACAATCTACTACCAGATGAGGAAGGACGCTTTTTCTTATCTTTACCTACTGCAATATAATTTTATTATTGAGTAAATAAGGTTTCCTTATCAATTTTCCATTCTTTTATGTTTTGAAAATCACAAACAAATATTCCTAGGGAAAATTATATTTCTATATGAATTACTTTCTTAAAGATAAGTTTCTTTGTCTTAGAAATGTTTTATCCATACCACGGGTTTCATTGTCTTATTTAATATCTTCAAAAATATAAGTCTAACCATTTTTTATTAATCCAAAAATCCACTTCCTTATCAAAACCAAGGAATCATACAATGTTTTAGATACCGAGAGTTTCTATTTTTAGTCTCTGAAAACACTAAAATTTGGAATAAAAATTATCTAAAATTCAAGCACTAAATTCAATAATATTAAAACTTTGAATTCTCAAAAAATAAGACTATGATTTATCTAAAATTCAGACCCTAAATACTTAGAAATTCAGACATAGAATTCTAGGAAATTCAGACCCCCCAACTCTCGGAATATCATACATTGAATTCTCTAAAATTCAGACTCCAAATCAACTGAAATTTAGACTCTGAATTATCTGTTATTTGGACTCTGAATTCTCTACACTTAAAGCTCTGAATTATCTTATATTCACACATTTAATTACTCAGAAATCAAAGTCTGAATACATCAAAATTCAGAATTCAAATTTGACAGAATTCCAATTTCTAAAAATTCAGACACCAAATGCCTATGAATTCAGACTACAAATTCCTTATAACTCATACTTAAAAATCATTGGAATTCACACTAATAAATATATAGAATATTGAATTCGAATTATTTTTAAAACATACTTGAATATAAATTTTTTTCTGGTATCTATTTTTCTATTCTTCAATAATAAAATTAAAATATTTCTTTAATTAATTTCATTAATGTATTGTTTCAATGTTATTGGATCCTATATTAATTAAATTTATTAAACTAAAGAATTTTTTACATATATGATACAATTTCATTACACATCCTTTTGACAAAATGATATGTTGTCATACACTTGTTTCTAACTATCCCTTGGTTGAGTGACACATATATAGATCCCTTTGAAATTCAAGGAAAAATATGACTATTGGAGGAGTGATCTAACTGTTTGAATATTTACCTTTAAATAAGAGCTCATTTGAAAGTTCTCATAATAACACATCGATTGATGATCCTAGAGATTACATAATTGGAGGAGATTTGTATAGCGAAAAGGAATCTCATGCCTTGTATGATTTTTGAACATCTTCTTCAACTATGAACAACTTGTTCTGCTTTATTCGATAGTCTATGATTGATTCTATGCACAATCAAGTGATTCCAGGGATACAATGATAGAGGTTATGACTACCTTTCTGTTTTATGACTTTTGGGGATATGAAGACTGAGGAGTCGACAACCTTAATGTTCTAGGGATTTTTGGGATAGCAAGAGAGATATGGATATTCTTATCGAGGGATTACCCATCTGTCAAAAAGACGTAATTTTTTGTATTTATTAATCAAGGGATCTTTGTCAAAGGTTTTTGGATATAATTATATTTGGGTTAAATGATATCATACTTTTTTTCTTGTTCATGTTACAATTTTTTTCATCTACTTAAATTTTTTTGAAGTATTAAAGTATAACATTATTATACAATCTTATACTTGTGTACTCTTATATATAAAATACTATATGCATTATGATAGAATCATTCCCTATGTAAAAATTTCTGAAATCAAAGTTTTGAATCAATATTTCCAGAACCTAGGATATTTTATCTCTTTAAGTAAGAACCAATGGGGGTTTGTGAATTTACCTAGTTTAACCATATTAAACATAGTTTTACTTTTTGTATTAAAACGGGGAATTTTTTTAAACATAAAATTCACCCCCACCATAATTTAATTGAGCATCTAATGGTTCTATTTTGATCCTACAATTGGTATCGTAGTAGGTCTCTGAAATACTTAATCATAGATATTAGTTTTCTCCCTCATGTTTTTCATGCTCTAAATTTTATTGATAGACTATTATTGCTCATTATTTTTTCTTATTTATTTTTTATCGTTGGTTATAATTTTTTCTATTTATTTGTATTGTGGAATGATATATTTTTTATGGAATGACATGTATAAATTTTTGTTTTTTGACATACAAAATCTTATCAGACCTTAAATATTTTATGGTATTGATCATTAGTACAAGAGATATATGATTAGAACTTTCTATTTATAAAAATAGGAGTGGAAAATATTGATATGATCAACAGAAATTTAAAAAATATAGAAAAAGATGTTATAACATTCAGTAACCAAGAAAAACTATAACATCAACTAAATTAAAAGGTACGCAATATGATCTTGTGTTCTATAATGAAGAATATTTGTAGTTCGCTATCTTATTTTGTAAATTCCAAATGTATTTGGAAGAATCCTGAAGTATGACATTTTTGAACATCTAAAGCGATAGAAAATATAAGAGCTATGTTAAGTGCTGAATATCTTGGATTCTTATTTCTTTATGGAGAACCTTTTTTCAATGTACAATATTAATTTATGACTATCGTCAACTATCATAAATCTATGGTAGATAATGGTCTCGATGATGATGCTCTTATGGATATGATAAGTGATATCATGGCCAATGAATGGGAATATAAAAGGATATCTAATGATGAAAATAGAAAATAATCTATCATTACTCATGACATGTTATTTGTAACTCTTCATCTACATGAAACAATAATGAAATGAGATGTAGATTTCAACTAAAAAAATAATTGTAATGGTAGTGTATATTTCACTAGTACATCAAAATCCAAGACTTCAGAAAGGGTAATTATATCTAAAGAAATGAAATCAGTTGTAATATCTAAATCAGGTGATAGTGATTAGTCTGAGAATGAATTTTCCCATCTTTCTAAAAGGATGAACAAGATTGTGTGAAAGAAATATTTTCAGTGAATATATAAAAAGAATTAAATATAGGATAAGAAATATTTTGAAGTAACTTGTTATGAATACTAAAGGGTTGTACATATCAAATATGATTGTCATATGATTAATATATAATATAGAAAGGAAAAACATTCTGAAAGGTTTAGAAATACGTTCTACAAATATAAGGCTATGGAATTCTTGATGGATAATGAAACCTGGAGCCCTATAGGTGGTGACTCTATAGATTAATTTTCACTATATGAATCTTACGGTAAAATAATATTAATTTTATATTCATATTACAAGTTAAAAATAATTTTCTTATATCTAGGGTAGAAATTTCAGAATCTTTAACCAAATTTTTTTAAATGTTTATTTTCCTAATAGAAAAATATTTAGAATATTCAAATGATGAATTTTCTCCATAAAAAGGACATATCTTACCTTTATTTGAAAAATTTTCTAGATTTTATAAATTACTTGTAAATGAGAACTTTAATATAAAGAAGAAGTTACAGAATGAATAATCTAAAGTATTTATTTTAGAAGAATAGGTATCTGATATTTCTAAAGATCTTGATAAAATAGTATTTATTTTTAAAGTGTTTTTCAAAACAATAATGATGTTAATTCTACAAAGGATAAACTTTCTATGTATCTTTAATTTTTTTAGAAAAATGTTCTTGGGAATAATTCATGTTCTAAAACTATTTACATGAGGATAAAAAGATGGTTATCAAGCGAAATATGAAATTTTTTCTGTAAAGAATCAATTATAAAATTTCAATTCTAGAATGGATGAATTTGAAAAAATTATTCACAACATCATCCTCTATGGAATAGTTCTAGATTTGGTTATACCCACTCAAACAAAGTTTGTATTAATAATTATTTTGTTCCCCAAAGTTCATCCTTTTTCATTAATTGTCAATGAGGTAGACATTCTAAAGTCCATGAAATTCCATGAAATTTCTTTATTTTATAAGGGTATTTTTTGAGTCTCAAATAACAAAAAGCGCATGATTCCAAGGCCTGATGAGCCCTAAATGAATATCTGGTCATTTTTACAGGTACGTTCAGTAAACATACAGGTGGGTTTTTGTAACTTTTGAACCAATGCTCGGAATTGATATTTGGGGACACCATTGACCACACAATGCCGGTATTAACTTATAGAGATCATTACCATGACCGTAGTAGGTCGAGGGTGAATGTTCGTTTTTGTGCTTTTTTTGGAGGAAGAAGAAAAATAACATATTTAACATATTCATTTTTCTTTTAACCTCTGTTTTTGATTTATGGAGCTGGAGACAACAAGATCTTTAATCCCCCCAAATTGAATTCAATGTTGGGGACCACCTTAACCATTAGTTAATGAGGGGGATGTCACATAGAATTCACTAATTAATTGTGCCTACTCTCCAATTAAATAATAATTCCATTTAATTGAGCCATTTAATTATTGTGAAAATGTAATTTTATTATACTAACCTATAGAATACTATGTAACAGCATCGTTGGAATTTAATATGGTTCTTATTAAATGAACCTTTATAAATTCCACAATCAATACATACCCTCCCCCTCTTCTATTTATATAGAGATTGGAAGGGAGAATTTTGCACGACTTCACCAAGCGATGATGCTCTAGTACTGTGTCACGACACCTGACACATAGAGGAAAAATCTATTTCCAGTGGGCGGGGACGAGCGACCCCGAACGATGAACCGAAGAATGAGTAACAAACACTGATCCCGGATCGGAAGAACCTTTTGGAGGAGACAAACACCGATGTTCTTCAATGACTTCATCTTCTTCCTCGTGCCTACTCATTCGGATCATTCAAGAAAGGGAATGTTATTTTGAATGCCCATTTTTTCATTCTTGAAATCCTTCTTGTATTAAGAACGTGTATACTGCTTGCTACTACTCTAACACTGAGTGTGTGGGCCAAACGATCATGGACCGACCCCTGTGCAATCCATGTAGTTTTATTGTTTTGTTCTTTGCGACGGAGGAGGACGGCGAACGGTGCCGGAAATTGGCATCGATGGGACTCGAGAGTGGTGGTCGGCACCACGGATGGCCGCGAAGACGGTGGCGGCGCAACCGAGCCTCTGAAAAAGATTTGCAGCCTGTCTGCCATGACAGAGCAAGGATGATGGCCGGCTGCGTGATGGGGATGCGACATCGTGCATCAGTGCCACTCGACAAACATGTTCCATGGTGGAATATGGCATCGGCAGTGAAGGGGAAATCAGCTTAATGCCAGTCACCGGTGATGGTGCGTCACATGAACGTGCCGTGAAAAGGAGAGGCTGGCCATCCGGCCAGTCTGGGATGCCTAGTGTGGATTGCACGGCAGGCCGCTCAGTGGATCACCTAGTGCAGAATACTAAGCAGGTCGCACCGTGGGCCACACCACGGGCTGCCACCATGGGCCGCAAAGAAGGATGAACAGTGGGATGGGCCATGTCGGACCCAGTAGGACGAGCTATTCATAGATGGCCGAGTCTGACCTAGGGCCAGAACCGGGTCGGGCTGGGTCGGTTTGACATGGTCAGATCGGACCCAGACCAACTTCGACCTTTTTCATTCTTTCGGCCATATCTTGAGCTACATATGTCTGTTTGACGAACCGTCTACAGGTCTAGAAACGTTGGATAGATATGGTCCTTTTGGTATACTCTACATGAGTTTTGGATAATGTTAGAGTACAACTATGTTGGATCGAACCGCATTTCCAACTGAGCCCTCAGAGTGGAAATGAAAATAACTTACAGATCGAGTGTCTGATTGATGCACCATCAGTTGTGTTGGGTCCCTTTTGATGTGACTAGCCTTTGGGATACTTCCTTGTGGGAATTCAGGCCAATTACAGTGTCGACCTGTGGGCTGAGGAGTGGACCCTCCCAAAATCAACAGAGCATAGTGTAGGAACCTGGTGGTTGGATGTATGTGAAAAAAGAACATTGATCATGTGTTGGTCAAGATATATCACATCCTATGTGGGTCTGTACTCATATATCCTTTGTTTATCATCGCATAGTGATCTAGTGTGGGTCAAATCCTATGTGGGTTAGTGGGGGTTAGTTACCCATTGATCTTATGTGGGTTAGAAGTAGTGTTACGTAAGATAATAAAATGATCTAGCCCTCGACTACTCATTTTTAATTATGAACCTATGTTATACATTAGGAGAGTTGAGTCCTTACCTTCGTGGTGAAACATTGGTATTATTATTCTGTTTGGCGTACCTATGTGGTAGTTACATTTGTGGTGATACCTTGGTGGTATTATTCTCTGTGGCGTACCTGTGTTTTACTTACTTTCATGGTGATTCCTTGGTGGTATTCTTATTTTTGGTTTAGCTATGTGGTACTTACCTTTGTTGTGTAACCTTCATGATATACTTATTTAGTGGAATAACAGAGCTTTGGGCATTTGAGTCGGACCTTGTGTTTCCTCTTGAATGAGATGGGTATACATGATAAATTGGGTATATGTATGAGAATAAACCTAAGTTGGGTTTTCAAATGTTTACATGATTTTTAGTTTATCCATTGTGGATTTTGTGAGACCATTGAGGGTCTCAGCGTCTCTACTGAGTATCATTATAGTCACCCCTTCGCGGGCTACGCCCACACCTTGTTGTGTTAGGTGCAGATGGCAGACAGTGCTGACTGAGGATGAGGGTACTAGGACAAGAGATATATCAGAGGTGGACATAGATGAGGTGTAATAAAGAGATGATCATTCGATAGTTTTACCTACCCTTCTTGTAGAATCATGGGTGGGTGTTTACAGGAGTTGTTCAGTTTACTTGTACTTTCCAGATTTCTTATACTGTTGGGCAGGTATTCTGACAGCTTTTACTTACTATACAAACTCTTTTTTACTATAATGTTTAATATTTTTTGTATCTTGATGTGTGATTGGTGTGTGCATTTACTAGATATATCGACAATGCCTTCACAGTTTTATGGAATACCCCTTTCGGTGCAAGTCGCCAACCCCTGGCCTATGGATGGCGGGCTTGGGGTAGTCATAGTACGTGCCCCATGGGACTGGTCGTGAAAAATTGGTAACATAGGAGTTGGTTCCATAGTTGAACATTAGAATCTTATGTTTTAATGGAAATAGTATTAAGTGTTATGATTGTGGTTATCAGTTTAAGGAATCCAGTGTTGGTGCGGTGGTTGACGTATCCATACACCATGACCAAGAATTCGGATTTCAGACATAGTCTATGAAAACTCTTATTGTGTGTGTTTTGAAAAGTTTTCATTATAAACTCTTTGAGTCATCTCACCAGCTATAACATATTGACTATGGTGCACCTTTTTTTTGGGATGCCTCCAGGTAGACAACCAGCTAGGGTTCTGGGTATAGTACGCGCTGACAGCCCACCGAGCGACGAGGACTCGGTGCCTGACCCTTAATCAGTAGAGGCACCAGTGGAGGCACCAGCAATACCATTACCTATTGGGCCACTAATTCCACCATCCCCAAAAGAAGAGGGTGCATACCACATGAGGGTGTTTCCCGAGTTCCAGTGCCCGAGTCCACTATGGTTTCGGGGAGAGACAGACCCACATGCGGCTATGGATTTGTTGGAGGACATTGTTAAAGTCTTCCGACTAGTATGGATAGCAGCTGATCTCATGATGATCTTTTCCATGAGCCTTATACATGAAGCAATAGATAGATCATCGTGTTTGATGAACCAGGTTCATGAAGAGGTTACTCTTCTATGGGAAGACTTTGAGAGAATGTTTCAGGCTGAGTTTGACCTAGTGACCCTTTGCATACTGCACATTCAGGAGCATCTTCATCTGCAGTAGGGAAGCATGAATGTTTCTCAGTACTCAGTGAGATTCACTGACCTCTCTTTCTACACCACTGATATGGCGTGAGACCCATTATTTGGGGCCCAAGCCTTCGACAAGAGACTCAGGCGGGAGATCATGGCTTCAAGATTTATCCATGCATCCCGATGCAGGTGGAGGTGTTAGAGCAAGCCCTCTTAGGGGAGTGTTTTCTGGCTGAGCAGTCACCCACATTGAGACTTACCACCATGTGTCACATAGAGCAGTCTTCTGTAGCTGGCAGCAGAAAGATGTCAAATAGGTATAAGAGAATCATACCTACAGGTGGACAACTGCAGGATTCATGATTGGTTGTGCGGGGCACCGGAGACAGAGCCAATCATGTGAGGGGCAGGCAGTGTTACACATGTGGCGGCTTGGGTCACATGGCTCATGACTGTCTGACCCGCTATACAGAGGATCAAAATATGGTCGATGGACCTCCTAGGTAGAGACAATGGTTCAACCAAGGAGGTCCTCAAGGGGCAGGCCGGTGTGGCAGAGGAGCTGGACGTTCAGCGGGTGGTGGGCGACGATTTGAGATGTAGCCACCACCCCCACTAGGTGGTCCACACCGACTACAAGGATCAGGTGGACCGGTGCGAGCTCAACTCCAAGAAGTTAAGGCCTATGACCATGGCACTCCAGAGATGATTCGAGGTATGATCTGTGTCTACTCCACCTTAGCTGCAGTACTTATAGACAGAGGTGTCGGTCATTATTTAATTTTCATGGCCCTCATTCCGAGCTCGGAGATTCTGATCAAGCCGTTGGCTGGATCCATACGGTAAGAGAATTTTACGGGAGAGGATTCGATGATTTCTCACTCATGTAGGTAGTGTGAGAATACTCTAGGAGGTGAGAGCTTCGGCTGGGATCTCTTAGTTACGGATTCGATGCCTTTCAACGTCATCTTTGGTATGGACTGGTTATCTGTATTCCATGATCAGATTGACAGTATTAGGGGCTATGTGTAGTGTGTTCGCACTGATGGACTAGTTTTACATTCACCAGTGAGAAGGGAGCCTTTACAACAATGGATGGACTTACCAGGGGGAGAGTTTAGTCGATCATCTCATCAGTTGGCTAGCATTACCCTCATATTAGTTGATTTGGAGAGTCCGAGTTATCCAATGGTGGTGGACCAGTACACAGATGTCTTCCCTGATGATGATCCGGGTCTACCACCTCATAGAGAGGTGGAATTTTACAGTGATTTGTACCCTATGACGGCACCGATATCTACACCAGTGAATCGGATGGCTCCCACGTAGCTTCATGAGCTGCGAGTATAGTTGGAGGATTTACAGGGGAATGGGATCATCCGACCCAATGTTTCCCCTTGATCAACCCCGAATTTGTTTGTCAAGAAGGAGGATAGGAGCTTGGGTCTTTGTGTTGACTATCGGCGCCGTAACCAGGAGACCGTGAAGAACAAGTACCCACATCCGAGGATTGACGACCTCTTTGATCAGCAGAAAGGAGCACGGTGGTTCTCGATCATAGACATCCGGTCAGGCTTTCACCATCTCAGAGTACGAGATGAGGATGAGCAGAAGACGGCATTCAGATGTCGATATTACCAGTATGATATTTTGGTCTTGACATTCTGCATGACCAATGATCCAGCAGTGTTCATGGAACTAATGAACAATATCTTTCTACCATACCTTGATTTCTATGAAGTAGACTTCATCGATGCAATTATGATGTACTTGACTAATGAGGAAGTGGGTGCCGATCATTTGTAGATATTCTTGGACACACTCCAAGAGCACCAACTTTATGGTAATCTCTCGATGTGCCAGTTCTAGATCTGAGATGATCACTTTTTGTGACACGTCATCTCGGAGGCAAGATTTGTAGTTGATCCAGTGAAGATTGAGGCGGTACTTTCTTGGGATCCACCCAAGAGTGTGACAGAGGTATGATGTTTCCTGGGTTTCGCCGAATACTACCAGAGGTTTGTGACAGAATTATCCAGAGTTGCAACACCTTTATCAGTGTTGACAAAGATGGGGAAACCCTTCATGTGGTCGGAGGGATGTTGGTGGAGTTTTCAAGAGCTGAATTAGAGGCTGACTGGTGCCCCTATATTGAGGCTTCCAGTGGATGGTGTTGGAGACGTAGTCTACTATGACACATCAGTGACTGGGCATAGATGTTTCCAGATGCAAGAGGATGTAGTTATCGCTTATGGTTCTCGCCAACAAAGACAACATGAGCAGAACTACGCTACCCATGAACTGGATTTAGAAATAGTTGTCTTAGCCTTGAAGATTTGGTGACATTACATGATGGGAGAACTATTTACAGCCTAATCTGATCACAAGAGTATCAGGTATATATTCTATTAGATGGACCTAAACATGAGACAATGGCATGGTCTTGACATCCTCTAAGACTATGACTTCTAGATAGTCTATACTCATGGGAAGGGGAGTGTTGTAGCATAGGCACTTAGTAGAAGGTTTGGTATACTGCTGCTACGCATGGCGACAGAGAAGCTAGACTCTTTGTAGATATCCATTGGGGATCATGATGGAGAAACTTTTCTTTAGTATATTATAGTTACTCCCCAACTTCTTCACCATTTCAAAGAGAAACATTGTGGGGAAACAGACTGCGAGGCTCGATGTGCTCATATATCGACAGGACAGTAACTCGATTGATTTTCTAATGGTGGGGAGCACATCATCATCTTCATAGGATGTACTATGGTACAACAGTCTCTTAGGGAGGTAGTATTGAGGGAGTTCCACAAATCCCTTCTGGTGGTACATCTTGGAGTGGTGGAGATGTACCAGGACCTCCAAAGATACCATTTGTGGCTGGGAATGAAGAAAGAAGTAGTAGTGTTTTCTTCTCGGTGCCTCACTTTTCAGCAAGTGAAGGTGGAGCGTCAGGTACCAGCAGGCTTATTTCAGCATTTAGAGGTCCAAAAGTGGATGTGGGATGGGATATCAATGGACTTTGTGACATGAAATCCACATACATCCAGGGGTCATGATTTTATCTTAGTGATCGTTGAACGGTCACCATGTCGGCCCACTTTTTACTGATAAGTGATTACGGTTCAGTAGAGTGCATGGGAAACCTCTATGTGCAAGAGATTGTGTGGCTACATAGAGTACCCCCAACAACTGTATCTGATCTTGATGTATGTTTTCACTTCCCGACTATGGAAGGGGTTGCCAGGGTTGTCAAGACGTAACTTCGTTTGAGCATCGCCTTCCATCCTCAGTTGGATGGCCGAACTGAGCAGACTATTCAGAATCATGAGGAAATGTTTTGTGCTTGCGTCCTCAACTTCATTCACAGTTGGGTGGAACACTTTCTCTTGGTGGATTCTACATTCAAAACCATCAATCACTCTACCATTGGGATGACACATTTTGAGGCATTCCTTGTCAAACCTTGAAGATTGCCTTTTTATTGGACCGGCCTAGGGGAGTCCGCACTCATGGGACAAAAGATGGTACGGGCTACCACGAAGAATGTGCAGATCATCCAGGTTTTGATGAGGACCAGATAGAGCTAGAAGAAGTCTTATGCCGACAGGAGATGGAGACCTCTGGATTTTGAGGACGGTGACCATGTTTTTATATGGGTCTCACCTCAATGAGGATTGTGGAGATTTGGTCAGGGCGGGAAGTTATCTCTGAGGTTTATCAGACCCTTTCACTTCCTCAGCAGAGTTGGCAAGGTGGCTTACCTCTTACCTCTTCCACCTCAGCTGCACTAGATGTCTGACATCTTCCACGTATCCCAGATGAGGAGATACGTGAACAACCATTCTCACATCATTGAATTGGGAAAGCTGTAAATCAATGTGTGGGAGATTTTTATGGAGGTTATAGTGGAGATTTAGGATCGACAGAAAGGAGTCTTTCATGGGAAATTGATACATTTGGTGTGTGTACGTTGGCAGCATGAGAACCTCCAGGAGGGAACATGGGAGTGAGAGGCTTAGATTCACGCTCAGTACCCCCACTTGTTTTCCTAGTTTTTATAATGTGGCTTTCGGGGACGCAATTCCCTGAGGTGGGGAGAATGTAAAGACCTGATAATTCCATGTAATTTTTTATGTTATTTACAATTTTACGAGTCCGAGAAAATTGACGTCGCATGATTCTGAGGCACGGTGTGCCCAGAATGAATTTCTAAACTTTTTTGGGTACATTCAGTAAACGTGTGAGCAGGTTTTTGTAACATTTGAACTGGTGCTCAAAATTGAAATCTGGGGACAACATTGAACTTGCAGCACCGGTATTCACTTAAGGAGTCCATCACCTCTACCATAGTTGGTTGAGGGAGAATGTTAGTTTATGTAATTTATGTGGAGGAAGAAGAAATTAAAATATTTAACATTTTTTTTCATGGATCCTCAAATTTTTATTTATAGAGGTGGGGACCAAAAACGATTTAGGCCTACCTATTTGAAATAAATGGTTTGGATCAGTAGGACCCTTTGTTCAGGAGGTGGGAAGACCTTTACAATTCCACAATTAATTGTGCAAACTCTTCAATTAATTAATCGAGCCATTTAATTGTTCCTTTTAATTGTTATGTCAATGTAAAATAATTTTACAAATCTATGAAATACTATGTTACATCATCGTTGAAATTTTGGATGGTTCCTATAAAATGAACCTGCGCAAATTCCATGATAATTACTTATCCTCCCCATATCCTATTTATAAGGATGATGTAGGGGAGGATTTGGCATGAATTCTCCAAGAGATGATGATCTAGTAAAGTGTCATGAGGCACAACACTAAGAGGGTGGAGCTGGTTCTGGAAGGCGGGGATGAGAAACCCTGAACCCCGAACCGAAGAACGAGGAACAAACCCTGAGTCTAGATCAGAAGCGCCTAGTAGAGAAGTCGAACGCTGATATTCTTCAACGACAGTGTCTTCTTCCTCGTACATCCTTCTTCAAGACGTTCATGGAAGGAAATTTTATTTTGAATACCTGTTTTCCCATTCGTGACATCCTTCTAGAATTAGGAACATCAATACCGCTTTTTACAGCTCTAACGTGGAGAGTGCGGGGCGAACGAGCATGGCCCGAACCCTCCGCAATCCTTTTGTTCATTTTTTGTTTCATTATTCATGATGTGGATGAAAGAAAATGGTGCCAGCGACTGGAAGCTGTGTGGCTCGAGAGTGGTGGTTGGCACCATAGCCGACCGCGAAGAAACTGGCGGCACAACTACACCGTCGGAGAAGAGCCGCGGCATGTCGGCCGCGGAAGAGTAAGGACAGAAGCTAGTGGGGGCCGGTAGCATGATGGGGATATGGAGGCACGCGTTTGTGAAACTCGGAAAGCCTGTGCTGTGGGATTAGGCCGCGGTGGCGGCTAAGGGCTAGTCGGTTCGTTGCCAGCCTCCGGCGATGGCATATCAGATGACCGCGCCTCGCGAATGAGCAGCTGGCCATCCGGCCAGCTAGGGCCACCACTGTGGTCCACACCCTAGAATGGGCCGCACCCAGGGATAGATCCGAGTTAGGCCAGGTTGACCCAAAATAGGTTGGGTAGGCCCAGGACGGGTCGGGCTGAGTCGATTCGACCCAGTCAGACAGGACCCATACCTAGTTCGACCATTTTTGTTCTTTCGGCCATATCATGACCTACATGCATCCATTTGAAAAACCATCTACAGCACCTGAAACCTTGGATCGAGACATATCTTTTGGTATATTCCACATGTGTTTTGGATAAATTTCGAGTATGTTTTTTTTGGATCGAACACCAAATCCAACCGGGACCTCGGAGCAGAAACATTAATAACATATAGACAAATCATCTGATTGACGCACCATCAGGTGCGTTGCGTCCCTTTTGACATGAAGGTACTTTGGGATACATTTTTGTGGGACTTTGTGGAAGTTGGATTATTGGCCTTTGGATTGAGTAGTGGACCCTCCCAAAATCAAGTGATCTTATTTTGGGAACCCAGTTGGTGGCTTTATGTGAAGAAAGAACATCGATCATGTGTGGGTCAACATCTATCAGATATTATGTCATTCAACACCCAATGATCTTGTTTGGGTTAGCGGATACAAATCCCATGTGGGCCAGATATTCTATAGGATAGTGCTCATCGATCCTGTATGGGTCAACGCAAACCGATCCTGTGTGCGTCAGACCCTCTGTGGGTCAGTGCTCAGCGATCCTGTGTGGGTCATCACATATTGATCCTGTGTGGGTCAAATCCTGTGTGGGTTAGTGGCGGTTAGTTACCTATAGATCTTGTGTGGGTTAGATGTAGTGGTACATAACAGAATATTATGATCTAGCCTTAGAATAATCACTTGTACTTCTGTACTGAATTTATACCTTGTGTGAGCTGAGTCCTTACATTTGTTGTGAAACCTTGGAGGTATTCATCTGTGTGGCATACCTATGTGGTTCTTAAATTCATGGTGATACCTTGGTGGTATTCTTCTATGTGGCATAGCTTTGTGGTACTTACTTTCATTGTGATACCTTGCTGGTATTCTTCTATGTGGCGTACTTATGTGGTACTTACCATTATGGTGTTACCATCGTGGTATTCCTTCCTTTGTTGAACAGTTGAACTTTGGGATTTTGAGTTGGACCTTGTGTTTCCTATTTAATGAGATCGGTATATATGTTATCTTGGGTATATGTATGGGAATATATCTATGTAGGTTTCTCAGATATTTAAATGCTTTGTGGTTAGTCCTTTGTGGATTTTATGAGACCTTTGAGGGCCTTGGGGTCCCTACTGAGTATTGTTATACTCACCCCTGCACGGGATACACCTGCACCTTGTTGTTTTTTGTGTAGACGATGGACAATCGTGACTGAGGATGAGTGTACCAGGATTGGATGTAGCTCGGAGGTGGACATAGATGAGGCGTACCACAGAGATGACCATTTGAGAGTTGTACATACCCTTTAGGTAAGATCCTAGGTAGGTGTTCACATGAGTTATTCATTTTACTTGTACATTCTTGTTTTCTTTTACTTTCTAGTTGGGCTTGTATTCTGGCCCTTTTTACTTACTGTACACACTATTTTTTTACTATATTGTTTACCTCTGTTCGTATATTATTGTGTTCTTGGTGTGTGTGTTTACAGGATACATAGGTGATGCCCTCCCGGTTTTAGGGAATATGCCTTTCGGTGCAAGTCGACATCCCTTATCTTGGGGAAGGCATGCTTGGGGTAGTCACGGTATGGGCCCCGGGGGACGGGTCATGACAGAAATTTGGAGGAATTTTTTTTATATAAAACCAAATCCTTAGGTTTTCATAAGGCTTATTTTTCAACTAAAATGGGGATTCTAAAAATTTTATATTCTAAAATTTTCTTATGCAATAATGTTTGGATTCTAAAGGTATAACTCTTTAATTTTCAAAATAATAATGGATTTACAGACAACATTATACTGTACCTGAATAGTGAATGTTTTCAGTACCTGGCTGGTAAATTGTTTTTCAAATACTATCAAGGTGAATGGTAGAAAATTATCTTTTGGAGAAAATGCTCTGGTAGAAATTGTATGTATAAATATAATATTTATTCTAAGAAAATCTTTAATTTAAAATGTTTTATTTTTAAAGGACTTAATAACTTCCTTATAAGAATATTCCAATAATGTGAAAACAGTTTCCTTGTGAATTTTAGGAAAGAAGAATATTTAGTACACAATTCCAAGAATGTGTTTATTCTATATTCTCATAGGTATTAGAACGTTTATACACTATACATATAATGCCATATGATCCAGGGCTTACCTTTCCATAGTTCATTGGAAGTTCAATGATTGTTATGGAATAGAATACTAGTACACTATAACCTTTAGAACTTATGAAAACACTAAAGGAGAAGACTCGTTAAGGATCTACCAGATTAGAGATTTGATTATTCCAAATTTTGTGACCCATATCATTATGAAATTGAAAATAAGTCAATAGTTATACCAATATTAGAAGTTTCAAATTCCGATTAAGTAATTCTAGTGCATATGGATCTTTTTGGTCTAACACAAACTAGAAGTATTGGAGGAAAATACTATTTATTTATTTTAGTAGATGATTACACTAGTTTTATGTGGGTATATTTTTTATCAATAAAATTTGAGGCCTTATATTATTTTATAAAATTTAGATCTCATGTTAATAATTAGAAAAACCTTCTATTTATAACTATTTATAGTAATCATGGGATAGAAATTCAAAATTCATATTTTGAAACTTTTGGTAGTAATAAAATAATTACTCATAATTTATCAGATCCATAAACTCCCTAAAAAGTTGTGTTGTTGTAAGAATAAATTGATTTCATAAAGAGATAACTAGAACCATGTTGAGTGAATACTCTATTGCTAAACAATTTTTGGCTAAAGTGGTTTGTAGTTCTTCCAATACTATAAATTGAGTTTTAATCAATCCTTTTCCAAAAAAAACTTATGAATTGTGGACTGGTCGAAAACCTAGACTATCTTACATCATTGTATTTTGATGAAAAATATTCATTATGAATATTAAAGATAATATACATAAATTCACACCCTAATATAGTGATGTAATTTTCTTAGGATACTCCACTACATCTAAGGATTATTGGGTTTTAAAAAAAATCCATGTACTATTGAAGAAACAATACATCTTAAATTTGATGAAAATGATACTCTTTTAAACAACCCCAAACTACATCCTCAGATGTTTTTTCAAAAAAGTATTATCCATATTTGATGAGTAAATTTTCTAATTTGGAAAATACTTGAGAATGTACTTCTGATGTATTTACCCTAGAATAATTTATACCTTATGTTGATGAACATAATTTAAAAAAACCAAATTATTTTTTTCTTAAGAATCATTCTAGTTATAGTATCATTGGGGATGTAAATCATGTTTAAAGGACTATAATTTATTTTTGAAGTTGAGTAGAAAATATATAATTTCTTTCCCAATTAGAAACAAATTTCACTGATGAAGCATTAACTGATGATAATAGGATTAAAGCATCGATAGATGTACTAATTGAATTCGAATGGAACAGAGTTTAGACCTTGGTCGAAAGACCATAGGAAAATTATATAATTGAAGTAAAATCACTCTTCAAAAATAAATGTGATGAAAATAGAATCAAAGAAAGAAATAATTCAAGATTATTTCCTAAAGTATAAAACCAACAAGACAGAATATACTATAAAGAAACACACACTTCATTTTATAAACAAGAATATATTCATATTTATATTCTATAATAACATTAATTAATTTAAAAAAGATCAAATGGATGTTAACTGTGCTTTCCATAATGGATATGTTCAAGATGAATATTTTTTTGAACAACCTCATTATTTTAAAGATACAACACATACTGAACATGTTTCAAAACTTACCAATGCTTTATATGGACATAGACAATCTCCTAGAGCCTGGTTTGATAAACTTAAATTATTTTTGTAAGAAAATGATAATGTTAAGAGAACTAATGATCCAACACTTTTTGTAAAGAAAGAAAATTAAAATGTATTGATTGTACAAATATATGTTTATTACATTATATTCAGATCAACTCAATAATCTTTAACTGACTCATTTGCGAATCATATGAAATCTGATTTTCAAATGAGTCTGATGGGTGAGTTATAATTTTCCATTGGTTTCCAAATTTTCATGAACTAGAAGGAACTTATATATCTACACATAAGTATACTAAATATCTTTGTAAGAATTATGGATATGAAGATACAAAAAGTATAACTAGTCCAATAAGTACATCAATTTTCATGATCATGATGATGCTAGAAAACTAGTGGATCAAAAATCTTTTAGAGGTATGATAGGATGTTTATTGTACTTAACAGCTAGTCATCTAGATTTAATGTCTTCATTATTATTATGTGCAATATATCAATATAATTCAAAGGAATACCATTTAAAATTATTGATAATAATTTTTTTCAACTTAAACGAAACAATGGAATTAGGACTATTTTATTTTTCCAATATATTATTTTGTTTTAAAAAAAATTTGGAAGCTGATTACGGTGGATGTGGAATGGATATAAAAGGAAGATTCAAAACATTTCATTTCATAGAATATTAATTAGTTTCTTGGTCATTAAAGAAGATACGATTAGTAGCACTTTCCATTATTGAAGCTGAATATGTAGCAGCTTGAAGTTGTTGTGCACAAGTTTTTTGGATGAAACACACACTCATAGACTATGGCATACGTTTTACCAAAACATAGAAATTGTGTGATAATACAAGTTGCGGAGCCATAAGAAAAAACCATACACATTACTTTCAGGTGAAGATAATAGATATTATGCATCACAGTGTTATGGATCACACTCTTAAAGGATATATCATTTTCAATTTAACAGAATATAGGATAAAAATTAATACATTTTTCAAAATCATTACCCTATGATAGATTTGAATACATTTATAAAAAGTTATGAATGATAATTATAAGGTAATATTACATATAAACTTATTATTGAAACCTATATCCTTACATTAAATTTCTCATTTTCATAAAGGGAATAAATTTTATTCAAAACCATTCCAATTTTTTTGCATTCACAGAAAATGAATTTTTGAATTCTCAAAACCCGAATTTTTTGAATTATATGATCCTGAATTTTTTAATTATTGTAACCGGAAATTTTGAATTCCTAGAACGACAAAATTCTTTTCCTTAAAAAAACGTTCTAGAATCTATTTTTTTCAACAACTTTATCAATACTAAAAATTCCCTCTTTGCAATTTCGAATATATGTTTCCTTACGAAATTAGTCATAATTTTATTTTTTACATTATTGTACTTCTATCTTGATTTAAGAAAGATCTGTCGATTTCACATTCCGTAAATCCAATTTTTATTAAAACCTCAAAAGATATGAACTGATAAAATCTTTCATCAACATTCTTCTTAACCGTCAGATCATATCAAGATTATATCAACCATTAGATATAATAGATAATTCAAACGGTTATCTCAAACCTATATAAAGTCCCCAAAATTTGTGTTGCACATCGGTTTATGAAGAGATTTGGAACCAAAGATCTATTTCTTTAAATCAATTGTTCATTTTTCTATGTTCTCTTACATTCCATATGTTACTTGATGTTTCCTCACTAAATTAAGTGGATTCAAACAAGGAAATCAAGGGTTAGAAAATCTACAAAGAAACAATGGTTAACCCAAATTTGTTTTGTAAGTATAATTATATGATTATGTAGAATATATAGATGAATGGATTTGAATGTTTATATGTAGCCAAACCGAAGATTCAGGATCTGGTTTATCCAGACCTTCTTATATAATTTTATGATTTAGTAAGTTTTCATGAATAAGGAGGAAGGGAAATGTTTTCATTTAAGATATATGGAATGATGTATTCACTATCATTCAACATGGATGAAAAAATTCTTGGTATTCCTTATCATTGTAACAAAATATTTTTCTCTCACAAGTTTCATGAAATGGAAGTATGTTTTGAGAATGAAAAGGAAATTGAGTGCCTAGGACTCCAGGTTGTAAAGTCACCCAAGATCCTATATCTTACAAAATACATCGGGTTGTTAACATTGTGGTTACGATGATTTCATATTCCGAGAATGGGATAAAAGGAATCTCTTCAGAAGAGTGATATAATTATGATGGACTTCATGGTTAATATTAGAATGGTAAACCTGATAAAGTTCATCTTTATGAAAATAAGTAATATTAACAATGGAACCTTCATGTCTCAAATAATATTGAATCCAGTGATCATGTCAAAGATCAACATTCTCTATTTAGAATCCATTAAAATACACTAAATTTCAATAATTAGAACCTTCATGATTTTTTTTATGAAACTATTAGAATGATGAATATTGGATTCAGCACCTAATCAGGTAAGTTTTATAATCTTTCTGAAATTGTTGTCCGAACTTTAATCATGAAAGGGGAAGCAGGAGAAACAACCAAGAAACCTAAAAAGAAGAGAAAATAGAAAGAACTAGAATTAAATGTAAAAGATCATATTCTGAAGGCCCTATCAGATCCACCCAAGATAAAAAAGAAAAAATCTTTTTCTGATGAAGTAGTAGAAATGTAGATAGAGGAGAAGAAGATGAATATGGAGTGAGATGAAAGGTTCAGTTTAGACCCTGATGAGGAAATGAACTTGAAGATTCATGTTGCTGAATAACATAAAAGGAATGAAAAAGAGAAGAAGTTATGGAAGAAAATGTTACAAGATGATATTATCCAATCCTTTCGTAACGATACTACGAAACCATCCGAACACATTCAAGTACTAATGTAATTCCATCTAGAGTTAGTTCCCATAGAAATTATGGGAAGGAAAATTTCAATTTTGGAACCTATTATGCAAGAAGAGATTATTCACCAAGAATAATAAGTACTGTAAGAAGAGGAAGAGGTTAATTATGTGATCAAACTATTGGATGAACATCGTGAGAAGGAACATCCTTCAAACAATATATCAATCAGAACATCTCTAGCTGAATCAAACAAAATATTATCTCTAGGGAAAAATTATGATGGGCAGAAGGTGGTTGATAAATGTACTGATGATGAGAGTAGCAACCAATATTACATTCATCCTAAATATAATATGGAAGTGACTGATTAAGAAGATGTTGATGATGATAAGATAATACAAGTCTCTGATAGTGATCATGAGTCTCCAAGAGCTGATGATGTTATTTCTAATTTTGATAATGGAAACCAGGTTATTGTCGTTTTCCTAGAAATGTTGTGGTTGTGAAAGAACACAATGATATTGCTGAAACATTAAAGTGGATAGTTGAAGAGTTAGAAAATGTGTCAATGCTCACAATGGATTCACCTTCCAAATCTTCTTCCTCCCCGTGACAAGATTTTCTTGTTCAATCTTTGAAGAAGATAGTGAACACAATACCTTTACAATCAAGTATCGATTTGAGATTTTAGTTTCTCTAGTATTCTTTTAATAAAATTTCAGACTCAAAAAGTACGCTCATTGAAATTTTTATCAATCATGATATGGATTTCAAGACTTTTCATATTAGTAATGATTCTTATATGAGATTATTCAAGGAAATAACCAAAGGGTCAAAGCCAATAATTTGTTATCTTAAAATATAAGATGATTTCTTTGACTCAGAATAAGATTCATTTGATCACTCAGATGACACCATGAAGAAAATTATTTCATGTAGTTCATACATGTTGAATAAAGTTAAATCAATACATATTCAGGAGGACAATGGCCTAATTGGAATTCCCAATTCAATAGCTTTTAATTTAATGGGAGAAAGAGAACTCAGGGAAAAGTTAGGAGAAATGTTCATAAATCAAGAATAGGTAGTAATGACTCTGATTGAAATTATAAAGTCCCAAGAAGATAGTATCATGGATCTCAAAAAGAAGAATCAAGATTAGTTAATAAAGTGGTTTTAGGGTGATCACAAAGAGAAAATAAAATAATAGGAAACCTTGAGAAAAATCATGCTGAAGGAAAAGAAGGATGAATGATTTCATAATATTCTAATATATTTTTTTTATTCTTCTTGCAATAATTTTTTCCAATCATTATGAAAAAAATTTATACATCATTTTTTCTGTCTTGTATATCACTAAACATTTACGTACAAATATTTTCATTCCCTTAATTATTTTTTCAAAATCACAACGGGTGAAAAAAAATTTGATAAAAATAATATTAAGTAAAAATAAGATAATTCCCAATGAATGTGGGAGATTAAATTAGGGTGAGATTACTTAATGATTATTTTATTAAGTACAAAAAATAAATTTCTTTATGATATACAAGAATATGATTCTTATTGATTTCAATACCTAAGGGAGAGGCCGTCATATTCATCATATGTCATATATAAAGGGAGATAAGTTTTTATTTTAATGTTTTGAAATAAAAAATCTTATTCATTAATTATTGTTGAATGGTTGTCTGTATTTTACGAAAAGGGGGAGATTATTGTGTCAATAAGGTTTTATAATGAAATTTCCATTCCCATGTGTTTTTAAAATCTCTAACACTTTTTCATAAAGATAATTAATTTTTTATAAGAATTATATTCTTATGAAAATTTTTTGTTTTCTAAGAAAAAATTTATACATACCTTGGTCTTCAATGTATGGTATAATATAGTCCCCAAACCAAGTCTATCAATTTTTTATTAAACAAAAAATTTGGATCCTTATCAAATTCTCAGAATCATAAAATTCATTAGCTACCAAGTATTACTATTATCAATCATAGAATTCATTGAAATTCAGATTCTGAACTCTTTGAAATTCAGACAACGAATTCTCTGAAATTCAAACTCCATATTACTTGAAATTATGACTCCAAATTCTCTATAATTCAGACTCCAAATTCTCTGAAATTCGGAATCCGAATTCTATGAATTTCAGACTCCAAATTCTCGGAAATTTAGACTCTGAATTCTCTGACATTAATACTCTAAATTCTATGAAACCACGACTCTTAATTCATTGAAATTTAATCTCTCAATTCATTGAAATTCAGACTGCAAATTCTATAAAATTAAAAATCATAATTCTCTAAAACTCAGAATCCGAATTATCTAAAACTTAGACACCAAATTCTATGAAATTCAGACTCCGAATTATCTAAAATATGGACTCTGAATTCTCTAAAATTAAGAATATGAATTAATCAGAATTCAATCTCCGAATAACTCAGAATTAAGACTAAGAATTCCTCAAAATTTAGATTTGGAATAAATTATAATTCAAACATCATATTCCTCCTAATTCAGACTCTGAATTATTCATAAATTAGATTCTGAAATCATTAAAATCCAGACATCGAGTTTTTTGTAAATTACAATATGAGTATCACTTTTTTTTCATACTCTATTTCTCACATCCTTGCGAATAAAATTAAAATATTTCATTTATTAACTTCCATAATGTAGATTTTCAACATTATCAGAACCTATTTTACTTAATATTTTTAAACAAAAAAAAGATTTTCATATATGGTACAATTTCTTTATACATTATTTATTCACAATAAAACGAATTCATACAATTTGTTTCTAACTAAGTGTTGGTTGAGTGACACTTGCATTGGTCCCTCCAAAATTCATAATGTAATATACCATTGGATGAGGGATTCAGGCATTTGAATCCTTTCCTATATATAGAATATCATTTGAACGAGCTGACAACAACGCATATATTGATTATCTGAGAGATTACATTTTGTAAAGTGATTCTGTTAGAGAGAAAGACTCTTTGCCCTTGTACAATTAATGAACATCCTTTTCATCCATGAAAAAAAAAATTAGCTTGCTTTGTGCGACTCTAATTGTTGTTGAGTAAAATCAAGGGATTCTGAGGTTAGGAAGACAGAGTTTCTGACTACCTTAATGTTCGATGAAGATTGAGGTTCCGTCTACCTTAATTTTAGAGGCCTTAAAGGGATAACAGGATAGACACTGATATTCTTATTATGGTCTTACCCTTGTGTGGGTAATATAGACTTTTTAAAAATAATACATCAATCGACCATTATCCATGGTGGCTGGATACCATTTTATTTGGGTTAAATGATTTCATAATTGTAATTTGTTCTTGTTACATGTTTTTATTTCCACTGAATTTTTTAATGAAATAATGTATAAAATTATTATATTTTATTATTCATTTATACTCTGATAAATATGATTCTATAAGTTTTACGGTATAATCATTCCCAAAGTAAACTTTTCCTATGTTTCTTTTCTGGATCCATATTTTTGGAACCTAAACAAATTTATCACATTATGTAAGAACAAAAGTGTTATTTTGAATTACCCTGTTTAACCTTGATAAACATAGATTTTCTTTTTGGATTAAAAAGGAGAATGTATTTAATCCTATAATTGACCCCCTCTTGTAATTGGGTGTCTTCATATTCTATTTTGATCCTACATTGTTTGGGTCATAAAGCATGGCCCAAACATGGTGTGAGACAAATCCCATTAGGCAACCAAAAATATATCTATGCCTCCGATTTAGTGAATATATATATAAGGTAATATACCCAAATTATGGAATAAACTAATAAGTACGCAATAGTAAAAAATTTAACAATTAAATTCATTTACATTTATTTTTCATCAGTTATAACTTGTAAAACATGGGATGTGGCCTATTTCCTATATCCCATGTATAATAGTAACAAAATATATTTCTCATAACACCATAAAATGATCAATAAACACCATGCCCAAGCTAGTAAATTGTTTTGGTAGACTCATCACAACCATTCAATCATTCATAATAAACCCTATGTGAATGTTCTCAAAGTCTATCTCATACGGCGTAATAACTCACAAATTCAATAAATAATGACCATATGGTAATTTTCTCATACTATTACCCCATTGATCCCATGTAGCACTAATCATTTTCAAACAACCACTTGATTAATGTCCCAGATCGAGGTGCCACCCAATTGTGCCCCGTACCCGATTGGCCACAAGGCCTCAAGCAAATTTCCCCAAATGCCAGAGGATGCAGATTAGTAATGAGGGCATATGGTGTGATAGTGGAAAACCAATCCCTCATTGGAAGAGTAACATTGTTGAAACAAATGGTAAAAAATAGTTGATCACAAATACCATAAAACATAAGTAAATAATGGGGACATATAGTAATATAAAAATGAGAACATATATAAATAAATCATGTAACAAGAATCTACGAAAGCAGCCAAAAAGCCACAATTATGGAAAAAAAATACTAAAACCAAAGTACATAAAATAAAGTAAACTCTAAGAGCATCGCAAACCTCAGATTGGTCCCACGCTCTCTAGCTCCAATATTAACCAATAACTAGATGAGGAAGGGTTCTTTCCCTTATATATTCATAGAACCATATATTCTTCACGGGTCCAATATCATGACCCAAACCAGTTGTACGTTAATTCCTGATACGCAACCAACAGGAGATCTGTGCCTAACTATTAGTGAATATATATAGTAGGTAATATACATAAATGAAGTAATAAACTAAGAAGTACTCAAAAGTAAGCAATCCTAATGTTTTCAATTACATTCATTTACATATATTTTTTATCAGTTGAAACATGTAAACATTGGATCTCGCCTTAGATCGGTATCCCCTGTATAATAGTAACAAAATAGATGTCTCATAATACAATCTATAAATCAAGAAATATTGCATCCAAGATTGTGATTTCGCAAGGTAGACTTGTCACACTCATTCAATCATTCATAAAAAATCCTCTTGGAATGATCTCCTAGTCATTCCACTATGGTTTAACATATCATAAATTCAATAAATAATGACCCTCTAAGAATTCCCTCCCTGTATAACCCCTTTGGTCCCATGTATCACTAATCATTAATAAATGACCACCAGGGCATCTCTCACGGTTAATACCCCATTGGATTACATACCATCAATAAACTATAACAACAATTGAGATTCTCTCACAGTCATTTCCCTTGGTTACCACATTCCTTTAATAAAAAATTAATGTTTTCATTGGTAGCTCTTACAGTCTAACCCAATTAATTATAAATGGCCACCTCAGAAGCTCTCATGATCTAACCCCTTTGGGAATCTCTCACAGACCAATCCCCTTTTGTCAACAATAAAAATTCATAACACATGCACTTTATATAATCATCAACTCCATCCTAACAATAAAATGATTCTAAATGAAGAAATACTATAAGCATCCTAGACAAAATGACTCAGAAAAATCAAACAAGGGAACGCACCCATGGGGTGTCCCATAACAAGGTATCTAACCATATCTGTAATCAATGACAGTTTATCAATCAGAAAAACTATAGAAGGTATTAAACATGGTTAAATTCCAAAACATGAAATACCCTAAACATGGATATTTGGGACTTTAATCACATATAATCCAAATACGAACAATGAAAGGGAAAAACCACCTACCTTGATGTCATAAGATCAATACTCATGAAAGACGACCCTTGAATCGGCCTAGAATAGTTTAGATCTTCAAATGGGTAAAAAATTCATCCCTTGTTAACCCACGAGAAAGGAAGATTCAGGAAGAGAGGCTATAAAAGAAAATATAGCACATTAGTTAGATTCCAACGAACACAACAATGTCATGATTGGATGTCAAGTGGGGAACAAAGAGGGGCTCGAATATTGTGGTCGTCTAATTACCCTCCTATACACTCCTAGGGAAGAAGAAGATGTTTCTAAGGATGAGATGTGACCTCCTTCCAATTTATCAAATAAAAAGAATATTATAGTGTGTGTTCAATAAATGTACATTACATTGATTATACTCAACCTTCACCCACATTAAACGGTTTTCCATGTCACACTATGCCATGTGCTCGGCCATTACGCGACAAGTACGTGACTTTATTCGGTACCTGGGTACACGAAGTGTGCTCATATGTATATAGAGTGTACTTATAAAATTTCCATTTCTTATTTTTTACTCAAAATAGACTGAACAAAAGATCCATACCTAAAATTAAGATCATGGTTCTTAAAAACTCCCCCCCCCCCTCTAAAGAAATTCCTCCCCAAATTTCACTTCCAATGGTGGTGAAGGAGAATCTGCGAACAACTCTGGCCACTGTGATTGCACATTGGGCTGCCACTCCCCAGTCTCAACCTATACTCGCTCGTGCCACAATAGCACCCTTACTTGAGGAATAGACCAACCATGGAGAAAATTTGGGTAGAGATCCAGAATCTTAACAGGGTACTTCTCAATGTATGCATCCACCTCCAAATTAACCTCCTCGGGTTAAAAACATGAGATGGTTCTAAAAAGTAATGTCGTAGCTGAGAAACATGAGTGAAGTATTATATTTCCCGATACCTCAGAGGTATGTGCAACTGATATGCAATCAGTATGACTATTTCCATAACCTAAAACGCCCCAACATATGTCGATTAAAGCTTCTCATGTCTCACAATCGTCTGGTGTCCCAACCTCAGTGTGACCTGTAGGAAAACCAGATCTCTAACCTCGAACTCCAGAGGTCATCTCTTCTAAATCACCTCTATCTTCTCAATGGTCTCCTGGACAAGAGGTGGTCCTAGCCTTGCTACCTATCCTACCTCCAGGATATATAGGGGTGATCGATATGGTCTACCATACAAAACCACAAATTATTCCATCGGAATCATTTCATGGAAAATGTTATTGTAGTAAAACTCCACTAGGGATATGTGTCTCTACCTAGAGCCCCTAAAATATAGGATGCATGCTCGGCTAAAGTCCTCCAAAACCAGAATTGTGTGCTCAGACCGGCCATCTATTTGGGAGTGGTATGTTGTACACCAAAGTCTCTATATACCCAAATCCCTCTATATTCCCTAGAAGATGTGGTAAGTAAACAAGGAATCCCTGTCTAAAAGAATAGATTGAATAACCCCATGCAATCATAAAATCTCCCATATGTAGAACCTTCCATGATCATCAACAGTGATAGTATCCCTAATAGGAAGGAAATGTGAAACCTTTGTTAGTCTGTTACCAATAACCCAAATCACATCATTCCAATGATACAACCTCAGTAACCCAATCATGAAATCCATAGTGACATAATTCCACTTCCACTCGGGAATGGTTAGCAACTATAAAAACCTGGTCGGATGCTTATATTCCACCTTCACCTGCTGACTGATGGAACATCTCATAAAAAAACCATCAACATCCCTCTTTATTCATGGACACCAATACTGATCGTATAGACATTAATACATCATGGTGATACCATGATGATCTTCCCAAACTAAAGTATAAAAATATCACATCAAATCCTCACGTATGGCTACTGACACCCATATGAATCCATGAAAATGAATGACATCATCATCATCTATGGTACACCAAGGAGAAGGTTCATTTCTTGAAACACTGTCCCATAAGCCTAGGCCTTGATATTATGATAGTTTCCTCATTCGTACATGATCTAGTAGATTATTGGTAACAACTATAGTAGAAAGAATCATATTCCTATATATATCCTTCACCTCCAAATGCATCTCAGAGAACAGATCCATAAACTGCCACTCAGTGTTGTCATCTTAAACTGACTTTATCAATGTCCTCTTGGAAAATAAATCAGCCACTACATTTCTTTTCCCTAATGTGTGGGAAATCTCAAAGTGAATGGACTTAAGGTACTCACCCAACTTTTCTACTCAAATAAAATCATGATGAGTAATGAAATACTTGAGGATTTTATGGTCAGTGTATACAAAAAAATACTATCCAAAAAGATAAATTATTCAATAGTGAAAAGCATGCACAATTTTAGATTACTCAAGATTGTGTGTCTAGTAATTCTTCTCAAGTGGAATCAACTACCGAGACCCTTATGCAACAAATCCTCCCTTCAAAAATAGAACTACACCCATATTGAAACCTGAAGTGCCATAGTATAAACTGTAATTCCTGATCATTTCTAGGAAAACCCAGATCAGTGGTGAATTCAATCTCCCTTTCATCCCATGAATGGATGAATCATTATAATCTATCCAAAATTACACCACACCCATCTTAGTCAGGCCCGTCAGTGGAACTAATAAGTATGAAAAGTCCTGTATAATTCATCTATAGTAACCAACCAGCCCCCAAAAACTCATTACTTTAATTTCATTCTTCAGCTTCTCCAAGAAAATGATTATTCTCACATTCACCAGGTCTAATGATACTCATGTCTCTTAGATGACATTAATCGGGAATAGAATATGATCCATCCAAAAGTTTCATTTTGAGATCATAACATATAACTGATTCATTCTCAGTGTACCCAATACAATCTCAAGATGGGTGGCATGGTCTTATCAAGTGTGAGAGTACACCAAGATATCTTCCATGATGAATACCAGAAAAGAATCCATGTAAGGATGGAACAATCGATTCATAAGTGCCCTAAAAACTGTTAGCACATTCATGAAACTGAATGTCATAACCAAATACACATATAGAGTATACCTTCTCTGAAAGGCTGTAAGAGGTATATTTGATGGTATAACACAAAAATTATGGTAAATGGATCTTTAGTCAATATTTTAAAACACATGAGTTCATTGAAGATGATGAAATATATCATCAATTCTCCAGAAAAGATATTAGTTATTGACCATCAACTAGTTCAGCCTCTGATAGTCCACACAATGATTGAGGGTAGTGTCTTCATTCTTGGAAAAAATAATAGGGAAACCCCAAGTAGATGTACTAGTTCAGGTGAATCCCTTTACCTGCAACTCCTCCAACTACTTATTTATATCCTGTAACTCTGGTGTAGCAATCCTATAATGTTGAATTGACACTAGTGACACTCCAGGAACAAGATCACAAGATAATTATACCACTTAAACTTGATGAAAACATGAAGATTCATCTCAAAAGTCATCTCTATAACTATCCCCCACTAGAGGAATGTCTATATGTGATTTCCCTTGGTCATCCAGATATAATCAAAAAATCTGGGCTATAACTCTTCCCATCACATGACGCTCGGGTCCATCTATGATTTCTTGGACATCCCATTAATACTTGGGTTAAAAAGACCCACCGACTTTTGACATGAATCTCACCCTAGACGGATTGAATTCCATATTATGCTAAATGGAGACCAACTAGTCCATTCCATGAATGACATCGAATACCATTATTTCTAGGACATAGAGATCCCATTTGATGTGACCCCCACAAACCACAAGAGGGAACTCCTTACACTAATGTACACAAAATGTCCTAATCCCTAACAGTGTTTCTATGAACATGAAATCCTTAGAAGAAAAGATATAGATCCCATGGATCTCCATATCAGAAATAGATATAAAACTATATGAATACCCTATATCAAAAGGGGTAGAATATAAAACTCAGTAAACTAGAATCATACAAATAACCATAGAGGGTCCATGATCTTTCTCATACTGGGTCATCTCCATTGTAAAATTATAACATATACTATGACCCTGTTTGACTACCCTGGTCTGGTCCACCCTGTTGTCGCTAATAACCTGTCTTCTGACTACCATGGCCCTAATTTCCTCCCCAGCCTGAATGTCCTGACACACTCTAGTTCCCTGACTGATGATAAATTAGAGTTCCTACTCCTTACTGTGGATTCAAAAAAGTTACCCTCTCAATATCTACTAGTGAGAACATTTGGAAAAAATTATAAATTTGACCCATCTTACTGTATGATCAACAGTCAACTGGGTCCTTTGGGAAATGTGGCCCCGTATTCCATCTCCTTCAACATTGGTATCAAAACACATTTCTACCTAATGAAACATCACAGGAATTATCCCTATGATGCTTCTAACTATCTTTCGAAGGGGTACCAGCCTTGGATAGTGAAACAACCAGGTTTATATATCCTAACTCCCTCAGATTGTGGTCATTAATCAGCACTGGATTTACTAAAGAATTCACCAAAGCCAGCCTCAAGACATTCACATGAAATCAGATGTCATTCCTGAGACCATCCTCAAATGGACTAGCCAAATATATCTGGTCACCCCCAGAACAGGTGCAAAGCAAACAAGCTCGGTATAGTGAGACGAAACATCCATCACTAAAAGATAACCCCACTCAAAATTGAGTAACTCTCAAGCTCAATCTTCCCTCATCGTCTAGGGGTTGAAGAAATCATATATGGTCCTCTAAAACTCTTTTAAAAAAAATTTCGACGATGTCCTACTTGTGAGATAACATCCCCCCATCTCATGGTGGAATCAGGTATCATGTGCATGAAAAGATTCACTGTCCTCATCGGAGGCCTCTATAGATTCTCAATGACATAGATCATGGACTCCAACCATAACTCTGTAGTCTGTGGTCCTCCATACCTAGAAAATGTTGGAGGATGCAGCTTCTAGAACACCCTTTTCAACTCATCCATAATAGAGGAAGGATTCGGTGCTCTAAGAAATTTTTGTATCATCCTTTTGAATTATTCATGAAATTGTGGCTCAACACCTACGTCTGGTTTAACAGGTTTTTCCAAGATGGTCATCATCAGAGGATCTAATGGAAGTCCATGATCTATCATTTTTAGTGTCTGATTGTTTCCTTGTACCGTGAATTCAACTAGAGGACATCGTGGTGGAATGAATCTGCAAGTTACTTTTCACACCATAGTTTATGATTATCACGAACAATAACATATAAGATGATGAATGGAACCTGATAAGGAATTGATTCATGTTTTTCAAAAGTTGTTAACATGGTGTGTAAAACCACTACATAATGTGTTTTACTAAGCATTAACAGGGGTATGTACTTATTCCAACCTAGTCAAGTAACACACCATACACACAGTGTGTTCTAACTCAGACACATGATGTACTTGAATTTTCCCTACTATCCAAATAAATCTACATGGATAGAACTACATGGCTCTATCCTAGTATAACACTACAAGGTGTGTTCACCCTATACAAGACATGTACTACTTACATTCTACAGACCCATATCATTAGACACAGGTTCAGATACATGGTTGATTACTACATGACCTCCATAAATGAGACATTGTGTGTACAACCTATTTTTCATCCACTTGAATCGTTATTCACAATGTTGTACACACAGTCTTTAAAGCACGATACGTACTCCCAGTATAAAGTGTTTTCTAAAAATGTTTATCAACCCCATTTCCTAGCTCACACAGCCAGTCACATGGTTAATGACTAAACGGTGTGTACCTATAGTACATGGAGTGTACATAAAAAAAATTGGTTCTTCCAGAATAGAAGAACCCATGGCATGTGTTAATAACATAACACACTATGTTATTAGGTTTCTATAAATAAGGCCTATAAAACATCTCCATAAACCATATAAACAGAAAATTGGACCAAGGAATTCTGTGTTCTATTCCATGAGATCCCATATTCCCCATGAATCAAATTTTTTAGTCCCTATTCATGTCATATAATAACAAAATTCAATTAAAGATAAAACATTATCCACCAAATACCAATCCAAGAGGGACCAAAATACCAACGATACTGAAACATGGCATCCATATAAATGTTATTGTACATATACATAGACCCACAAAAAATAGAAGGTACTCTATCATGACACCTATCACAACAACATTCATATATTTTACGTCACCTATCATAACCACATGAAATCAGTAATGCACCCAAAATGGCAAGAAAAGAATTCATGGAAGGTTATTTCTATTTTCAATGCTAACATTACAATACATGTGTGTCACCCAATGGATAAATCAATTCAATTGTAAAAAATTCAAATCCAGAAAAATGGAAATATTCGAAGTAACTAGGATTTTCCCAATACATAGGTTTGATAATCTTGAGAACATCTCATTACCCATTAACTATTCATTCATGTCCTAGTCTTTCGGATCCAAATAGTAAGTGAATGTAAGAAAGAAAATGACTAGATACCACTTTGTAACATCTCAGATCTATGTTCCTCCAAAAGGTGCCCCATACCCGGTTAGCCACATGGACTCAAATGCATTTCACCAAATGCCAGGGCATACCAGCTATCATTGAGGTCCATGGGAGTTATAGTGGGGAAAATATGTCCTCGTTGGTAGAGTAACACAGTAGAAACAACCAATTAACAATAACGGAATAGTAATACCATAAAACAGAAGAAAATAGTATAAGACTTATATTAATATAACAACTGGGGCGTATATAAATGATCCAAGTCACATGTTTCTAAGAAAGAAGCCAAACATGTCATAATGATGGAAATAGAATACAGAATCCAATATATATAAATGGAAGTAAAATTCAATAGCATCACACTCTTTATCTGCGTCCCATTATCTCAAGCTCTAACAACAATCAAGTACCTGATGAGGAAGGGAACTTGAACTTATCTATACTAACAACCATATAAACTATTTGGGACCAAAAACATGTACCAAAATGGGTGTCAGAAGAATCCTTGTAGGAAACCACCATATGATCTCTTCCTCTCTGTCAATGAATATATATAGTAGGTAATATTCATAAATGAAGTAATAAACTAGGATTTACTCAAATGTAACCAATCCTAATGTTTTCAATTTTATTAATTTACCTATATTATTCTTCAGTAGAAACATGTAGACCTTGGGATCTATCTTAACCCTTGTATCTTCTTTATAATAATAAAAAATAGATTTTTAAGAGATCCATATAATAATCATGAATGATTGAGTCCATGCTTGTGATTTTTCTTGGTAGACATGTCACAATCATTCAATAATTCTTAAGCAACCCTCTGGGAATGATCTCACAATCTAACCCTTGGGGTTTAAAATATCATCAATTCAATAAAAAATGAACCTCTTGGAATTATCTCACAATATAACCCCTTTATTCCATCATAGCATTAATCATTTAAAAACAACCACTGGGTATGCTCTCATGGATAATACACCTTTGGTGTATATAGAATTAATAAACTATTAGAACCACATGGCTGCTCTCACAGTTAATTCCCTATGGTAACACATTCATTTAATCAGGTATTAATGATAACCTAGGTAGCTCTCTTAGTTTAACCCAGTTAATTATAAATGACCACCTAGGAAGATATCATAGTCCAACCCTTTCGGAATCTCTCACAGTCTAATACCCTTTCATCAACAATCACAATGAATGACACATACATTTTATATAATTAGCAACTCCATCCTAACAAAATAGAGAAGAGAAATGAGGAAAGCCTATAGTCTTCCTAGTCCGATAATACATTAACAATAAAACAAGGGTACACACCCTTGGGGTGTTCTAAAACAATGTATATAACCATACATATAAGAAATAACCCTTTTTCAATGAAACAAAACATAGCATGTATAAAACATGGTTAAATTTCAAAACATATAATACCCCAAACATGGATATTTAGTAATTTAATCATATTTAATCCACAGATGAACAATTAAATCCATAACCCTACTACCATGATGTTTTATGATCAATACTATTGAACTTAGGACCTCGAATCAGATTAGAACAATCTGGATATATATAAAAGACAAATAGATCATCCATTGATAACTCAAGTGAGAGGAAGAATTGGGAATAATGTATCTAAGAGACAAGTGAAATTACAAGGTGGATTCCAACACACCTGACGAGGTATCGATCATGGATCATATGGAGAACTAGGAGGGGCTCTATGTTCATGACAATCTCATCTCTCACCTGTATGAGGCTAGGGAAGAAGATGACATTTCTGAGGATGAGATGCAACCCGTTCTGATTTATGAAATAAAAATTAAAGTACACAACATGTTCATTAAATGTAAACGTCATGTATTATCCTCAACCATCCCCTATATTAGGATGTCTTCCATGTCACCACACATCTATGTGCTTGGTGGTTACAATGATAGAATGCATCTTTATGTGGTACCCAAATACAAGGAGTGTTCTAATAAGTACACAATGTGTACATAGAAAATACACATTTCTTCATTTTTCCTCAAAACATCCTGAAAAAAAGATCCATACCTGAAATGAAGATCTTGGATTTTACAAACTAGGAAGCACTCAAAATCAATACTCTCTTAGTCTATATTGAATCAATAAACTATAATGACCACCGTGATGAACTCACTGTCAACGCCATCAGGTCCCACATTCATTTAGTCAATTATTAATGACAACCTAAGTATCTCTCACAGTCTAACCCAATTAATATAATATGACCACCAGGGTATCATTCATGGTCTAACCACTTTGGGAAGCTCTCAAATCCCAATCCCCTTTTTTAAAAAATACCAATGCATAACACATGAGTTTCATGTAATTGGATTCTTCGTCGTAATGAAACAAAGCATGGAAATGAGGCAAGCCTGATGACATCCTAGAACTAATGGCCATAGTCATTCAAACAATGGAACTCAACCATGGGGTGTCCCATTACAAGGTATCTAACATTATGCATGAAAAATAACCATTTCTCAATCAAACAAACCATAGTAGGTATTAAATAGGTTTAAATTCCCAAACACTCAATACCACAGACATGGGTATTCTTCAATATGACAATATATAACACAAATATGAACAACGAATGGCACTAAACTCCAAACTTGATGTCATATGATCAATATTATTGAATGGTCGTCCTTTAATCGGCCTAGAACATCGTAGATCTATAGAAAGGGTAAAAACAATCATCTCAAAATACTGATGATGAAGATGTTTTCGAGGATGAGACACGACCCCATTCTGATTTATGAAATTAAAAGAAAACTACATTTTGTGTTCATTATATGTGAAAGTCGTGTATTTCCCTTAACTGGTCCCCTCCTTATGATGCATTCTATGTCACCACACGACCTTATTCCTGACCATTACATGGAATGTAAATGGTTTTATGTGGTAACTGGGTACATATCATGTACTTAGAAAATTCTGCTTTCATCCTTTTTCCTCAAAAAACCCCAAATTCGAGAACCATACCAGAAATGATGATCCTGAATCTTAGAGATCTAATAAAATCTATTGTTATGTATGTTTAATGATCAAATGTTGAGTGAAATGGGATGAAAATGATGATAAAGAAACTAAAAATTAAAATTTCATTATGTTTAATCAACAATGACCCATCTAAAAGTGATTTCAGGATTATTAATAATTTCAAAAGGGAGAACAAGTATAAGAACATGAAATGTTATCTTGATCTCATCAAAAATAAAAATTAAAATATTGAAGTAACTTTTTTTAGATTAAAAAATTTGGTATTATCTATTGAAAAAACATTCTAAAAAATGAAATATAGGAAAAACCTAAATGTTTCAACACGGAGTGCTAGTAGGGAAAACAATTCAACATATGGGTCAGATGAAAAAATTTCAAAGTGCATAATGTCCAATTTCATGGAAAATGCCAAGAGAGAAAAACCACAATTATCTAAAAACTATGTAGATACTAATTTTCAAGGAACATGTTTTGTTATCCTTAGGAATTTAATCATCTCAAAACATTAACAGAGGACATATCACATTTTTTAAGGACTAAAACGTTAAAATTACTAGTATAGGTATGATTTTTTTCTCTTACTATAGATTACAAATGATGTATTATTTTTTCAGTGGACTAAATCATAATTTAATATGTTTTAGTAAAATGACTGATAGTGGTTTTTATTTTACATCAAAAAATAAATATTTATGGATTATAATTCAAAATAAATCTTGTATTTATGAAAAATATTTTTAAAATGTTTATATTATTTCAGTAAAAATATATTACAAGTTATTATGAAATGTTTTTAAGTTCATAAGATAATGATTATTGATATCCGAATCAATTCTATTGATATTATATTATTAACTATCTTTTCAATATTAAACTTAACTAACTGTTGTGTGATTTACTAAAATAATATTTTAATGATAATTATGTTTATGAACAATCCCAACTTGGAAAGTAACAAAAATAAAAATTAGAATCTAAAATGGAGGTTTCCTCTATAAAATCTATAGATCTAATACACCACGACCGTTTTGGAACTACTGATGATTCTTGTATCAAATGTATAAATTACACCTTTGTATTTATCAATGAGTATTATAGATATACATTGATTTTCATCTTATCCAGTAAAAATAAGGCGTCTATTGTTTTTATTAAATTTACTTGGAAATTAAAATAGTTAAAAATTCATGAAAACTCATTTATTTATTATTTACACGTTATAGAATTTGATAAAAAAATATATTATTGAAATTTTGGATTCTAAAGGATATAATTACACCTTATATTCTCTTAGAACACCTAATGAATGTGGGGTCTTCAAATGAAGAATTTTTCCCCTATAATATATTAATAGGAATCTCTTGAAAGTGTTAAATATCAACAAATATTTTTGGTTTGATGAAGTAAATACATCATAAGTTTTCCTTAACCATGTTCTCATATGAAATATATTTGGAAAACAACTTATAATATTTTGAATTGAAATTATTCAAAAGTTGGATTTTCTAAAAAAAAATTTGTATATACATTATAATTTATAAAAAAAATTATATTAGAATGTTTTTTGGTAAGTTAATAGAATTAATCTTCTATTAGTACTCAAACATAGGTAAATCCTTCTAAGTATTCCAAAAAATTTCCATTTACTTACAAGAGTATATTCATATCATATTTGATAAGGATATTCCTTTATCACATCCTCAATTTGATGATGTCATTTTACAATCAAGCAATACCTTAAGTATACCTCAATATTCTGTTGTAATTGAATATGATCAAGAACCCCCATACACACCATTACCCATGTTATGGGTTCAATATAATGAAAATACCATTGAAAATGTTATCAGTGAATTCCATTTAAGAAATCAATATAGAAAGAAAATATTAAATGAGGCTGAATAATAATTTTTTTCATTCACCATTTACCTAATCCCATTTATGAATATAAAAATGATGAGAATTGGATACCTTACATGTAATAGATGTTAACTTAATTTAAATGGAACACCTTCTAGAATCTTGTGTAATGTTATATATATCATCCAATTATTTTAACCAAATGCTTTTTTGGGAATCCCACATGATGAAAAAGGAATTATGATACATATTAAGGATCAAAAAATTGATATTTGGTAAAATAAAGAAGAAGTAATTGAATATGGTGTATCATATGAACCCTTTTCCTAGATATATTTTACTATAATCTTCTTATAAATCATAGATAATTTAAAGTATAAAAATTTTCAACTAGATTGCAAGAGTGATTTTCTATGTGGTGCTTTTTTATGAAAATGATTTTATAGATAAACCACCCACTATAAAAAAAATTAGTTTCCTTATAAAATTTCAATTTTTTAAAGACCCTTTACAATTAAAATGAACTCCTTGATGTTCATATAAGTGTTTATCAATATTTCATTTATCAAATGATTTAGAATTATAAATATTTATTATTCTACATTTTTCCCAAATATTTATAAAATTATTTATCAATACTTTAATTTTTGTTTCCAATGTTTTTTGAACTCATCTTAGGAAACTATTTATAATGAATTTTATGAATTAACCAGTAAAGATTTTTAAAATTGTTTGACAATAAAACACATATTATAATTAGTTTTTATATTCCTATAAATTTTTATGGAACCTTTCTAAATTTAAGTAAATTCACTAATAATAAAAAATAATTTTTTTGAATAGATCATGATAATTATTTTATAACAGACAATAGTATAACATGTATGATATTTTTTGTTCAATAATTTTTTAATCTATAAATTTTCAAAATAATTTAATTCTTTATACACTGTTTCTTTTATTCTTCCTCTCATAATTAGTTATATCATTTTCCCATTAAATTTGTTTATAGTGATTTTTTACCCCTTCAAATGAATTAAATTGGCAATAATATTTCAAAAATACAATTTTATTATGTGAATATTTTATTATTTTTATTTATTATTTAATGGGATATTCAGACCCTCATTCCACGTTATAATAATATTATCGATAGTCTATTGTTTTGTACTATTGAATCCAATTAATAAAATAGAAATCCAAGATCATACATAGGATTTATTTGTACATTTTTATTATTAATTAATAAATAAATAAATAAAACATGTTATTATAATTTATCGTTAATTTTGGAATTAATTAAAAATTATTTTATTAGATATTTCAATGTAAAACAATATTATTTTTTGTTTACAATAATAATTAACATTTTTACACAAGTTCTAATCTAATTACAAAATTATTCCAAAATATAATTATATTATATGTGAGCCAAAGGGATATTCTTAATTTTAACCAAATTGTGAATCATATTAATAATCATAAACTAATAGTTGTATAAAGAACCATGTTATATCAACCTAAATTAAAATTAGGACTACTAGGACCTAATATACCACTTTTTCATTAAAATAGTTCATCTTTCCATGTCATCAAGAATAAGCCTGAGGAAAATATATTTTTCACCCATTATAAATTATATTTTTTCTTCAGTTCTTAAGATAACTATTTTTTCAAATTAAATAATATATAATAATCTTATGATTTACATGGATTTACATTGTCAAAACACAATTGACAGCTAAGGTTCAATAATCTGTTGTATGGGTATATACATTCAATCATTGTTAATAAAACCGCACGTCAAGTTCATATTAATATCCAATTACTATATAATTATAAAAATTCTTTAAATACATTAAATATGTATCAATATATAATATATTACTTTTTGGGATCATATTTATCAACTTCAAGTTAATGATAAATAATAAGTATTCACATAATTCGCAGAAGTGATACATAAAAAAATTTAACTAGTTTACTTTAAGTGGTTATATCTAAATACCTTTTTACGAACCCATATCCCATGAATTATTTTATGCATCTATATACACTAATACTTACTCATGAAAATCCTAACATATCACCTCAAACAAATATGGTGATCATAAATATTTGATGTCCTGGTAATACATATATTGTCAGCAGTTTTTATCACATCATATCCCATGATACATTTAGTAGAAAGAAAAAATTTTCAATTTCAATTTGTTTATATTACATGGTGAAAAGTTTCTCTAATATAATAATGATTTACTGTCATCAAGGAAAAAAATTAAAAAAATAACAATCATTTTTTTTAAATTGATCTCGATTACAATTGAAATTGAAATTCCATAAGAAATCCAAAATAGAACTTAGTTAATACATTTCAGGATATAAAAATTAATACTTTTACATGTCATGATATAAATGTATTTCATTAATGAAAAAGAAAAATTGTTCCCTAGGAAATTATTTTCATTTTATAAATTTATTACATTGTTTATTTAAAAAATTATATTTCTTTTTAATATTTTGAATTAATTAATTTATAAAATACTAAATACATTCTTTTATCCAAGACCATTACGATAAAAATTTATATAAAAGGGGTATTTATACCGTAAAATAGATGCTTTTTAGATTTTATCAACAATTAAAATGGATTTAAAGTGTTATTAATTTTACTGGGGGATTTAAAATTATTAAATATAAAATAATAAAATGTAATAAATTTGATAATAAATGTTCATTAGCACTAATATATAATGATTATTTTTAATAAACATAATTTATTTTTTTTTATACCACAAGAATAGGTTCCTTGGTGGATTGTTCTATAGTTTAAACAAAATAATATATTTTTTGTTTATTATATGTTTATATTTTACATAAAATATGATTTTTTTACATATATATTAATGTTTTTATGAATATAATATATTTCAAACATGTAGATGTCAATATTAATAAAATTATAAATTATAATCTGAATGAGTTCATGATGAAATTATTTTGAGATGTTTTTCTTTGTTTTTTATAGAGTAGTTATGGATCGTGATTAATTATAAAGTGCTTATAATTGTTTATTACTGAGAAATTATGAAATATTTTCCCTTGTCTATATTTCTGAACTATTTATTTTTTTATTTTAATCTATGTCAATTAATTAGATTAAGTGAATTATATAAATTATGAATTGATATATGTTTGTTTAATTTTCATTCTACTTCAGAAAAACATTATTCCATATATTTATGGAGTTACACAATTGATGAAATAAATATATTCTTACATATTAGAAGTGAATATAATTTATTTTATATATTAAGAACATAAAAAAAAATTACTTGTGATTTATATACAGTATCTATTGAAATTATATTAGAAATTTGTTGTAACTTTATTGTTGATGTATGGATAATAGAACTTAGGGTCAGACATCACATTGTCCTAGATGTTTGGATCATATATGGAAATTAAGGGTTTTCTACCATTCAATACATATGTTTTTATTTTTAGATTTTGGTTTCATATGATTATATCCATTATATGAATGGGTTTCAAGTAAATTATAATAAATTATAACTTAATTCAATGAATCTTGGAATTATTAATGCACATAACTTATAATTAAAATGTTGAAAATCAAGCATTCATTAGGTTTTCAGAATTTGATCGAGGGTGTGATAGGTTTATTTATTTTATAATGTTTAAATTTTTGTTTAAGTATGTTGATAAGATTAAAAGAGCTTTCAGTTTGTGTTTGAGGTTTTAGTAAAAGTATAATTTTTAAGAGGTGGTTGTATGTGGCCCCTATGTATCTTATATAATGTCACCAGTAACCAAATGACTAATTTTGTGTGATTTTATCCACTAAACGTTCTATAGTGTATATTGGGACTCGATGAACTACCAAGTAGAACCCAATATATTTTTCTACATAGGGGGAACACAATTAGTTCCTTGTTATTTTATATTTTACCACTATGAGGTATTCCATTAAACACTCCGTTATTTTTTTATATAGATAATGGGAGATATCTATCCATTAAATGTCATTATGGATCAATATTATCCCTCAAAATCTGTATTTTTTCATTCTATATAAATAATATCCACTTTATTTCGTCCTTCTTTTATCTCCCATTAACATTAAAATTATTTTATAATGTTTTATTTAGTTATATCGATATGTGTTTCCACTAGATATTGGTGGAAAAACATTAATAAAAAAGGATTTGGTTTTTTAAAGTGGAGGAAATATAATTTGTATTTGGTTGGGTTATTCAACCTTTTCATGACAAGTATTTTCATAGTATGATTCTATAGTTTTTTATTAGTTTTAGGTATACATTATTATTAACATTGATAAATTAATAAGCCCTCATATAACTGTATGGGTCAAATGACTATTATGAATTGTTTGAGAGGGTATAGAATAATATTTAGGAATATTAATGAATTTAAAATTACTATTAATGTTTAATTGTTCATGGATCTCAGATTATCATTTTCATGTAGTCTCTTCATCGTCACCATATTACAATGAGTTCATAATTAATATATTTGGAGGGTGGTCTCTACTATACGGACTTTTTTATTTGGTTTATGAGTGGTTTTTTGTCTTCCAATATGTTTAAAAAACTTTTAATAAAATATGAATGTTTATTTTCGAATTTAAAAAAAATTATGAATTTTTTTTACAAATTAAATTTTTTTCTATGTAAATTTATAAATAATTTATTTGTATTCATGGTTTATATATTTATTTTTATATATTACTATTATATAATAATATGAAATTTAATTATTAGTATTTCTTGGATTACATATTATTAATTTTGGTTTAATAATATATATTAAATTTTTAATATTTTTATTCATAATTTATAGAAATTTTTTTAAAAACATTTAACTTATATATTTTCCCCAACAAAAAATTGAATAGTTTCTATTGAAATTTATTATTTTTGTGATAAACCACCATTATCATATTTATAATTTAATTTCCACTGAAACTTTTATATATTGATATTATATGAGAATAGAGTCTCATTAATCATTTTAATTGTAATATTTTCATTTGTAACTGTTCTTATTTTTATATTCCTCATGTGAGCATAGATAAGTTCTTGATGTAAATGTATTCATATTAATTTTTTATTATTAATGAAAATATGAAAATTAAATTACTATAATTTAATAACTAAAATATTTATTTTCAATAATAAGTTGGATGCATTAAATGATAACAAACAACATTGAACCATAATTTAGGAGGATCGACCTGTGGTGATGTAATATACTGGTTCAATAGAGAAGGAATGGATGTGTTGATTAATATTCAATGATTCTCCAATGATAAATGATTTACTTCTTTAATTAAAATACATCGATGTAAACAATAATTTTTTATCTTGTATATGTTTTCTATGTAGAAAATATTCATTTGGACGAGGCATAAAGAATGATATTCAACATGGTGAAATTTAATGATTAAATGAAAATTAATTTTATAGAATATACTAAGGTTGAATATCATTATAAACATTATTGATTTTCTAATTTCATATATTAATTATTATTCCATAGATTATTCAATGGGTATTCATAGTTATTATAAAGTAAATTTTTATGACATGTTGGAGTTTACATCTAATTAAATCATTTGGTTCCTACATACATTATTCAATTTTATGAGCGAATTACTATATTTTTTTCCTGACGATATATATATATACACCCAAAAATTGGTGTTTCCTTTTTGAATGGTGATGATGTTAGTTATTTTAAAATGTTTTTTATGTTTTCGATATATTTTATATAGAAACATTGCGAGAGTTAGTTTGGATGTTCTAAAAGGTCATTGGGGCATGTGTGTTAATAGTGTTAGGTTAGTTTGTGTAAGTAATTCATTTTTATACCAATTACAAGGTGTTTCATATAGTTCCTTTGTACCGATTGAGATATAAAAAAACTAATATTTAATTAAAAGTACATTTGTAAACATATTCTCTCCCACATTAATTTCATTAAAACTACACGAAAACCCATTATAAGTATCATATTCATATTTTAATATACATTATTATGATAAATCATGATACTTATCACTTTATATTTTATATTAGATCTTATTAATTAGTGTGTTTCTGTTGTTGTTCCATAATAGGAAGTACATTAATTAATGTTGTTATTATGTTGGTTGTAATTATAATGATATTAATATTCATCTTTAACATGGAATTGTTTAATATCACCCTTTTTCATTTTTATACTATTTATTTGTAGTATTATTATGCATATTAAATTAATATTTTTAAGTGTGTATTATACAAAATATTCATATCTTAATAATACATTGACAAATTTTTCTTTACTGTGGGTTCATATATAGTACTATACATGAGTCTCTAATAAAAATTATTGGTTTTTTCTACTTAATTAAATAAGTCTTCATAAAATAATGATATTTTTCCACTCATTTACTTTCAGAAATATGAATCTAATTCATGATATTCAAACTATTAAGAAAATTATTTTCCTTTCCATTACACAGGTTATTTGGAACCTGATTTTTTTTATTTAATTTCATCCATATTTCATTTTTCAATTATTCAATATATTTATAATGTTTTTAAGTTACTTTTTTATGGATTCAATGTATAGATAATAGTAGGTATGAGTTATCTTAGTAACATATGAATTCTATACTATTATTATTATTCTTCGGTTTCTTAATTTTTCAGTCATTGGTAGATTTTATTGTATTATAATGTGAAAAAAACTATTATATTGTTGAATTATGTGTACATATTATGATTAATAAAACATAATATTAAAATAATTATTATAGTGATTTGGGATTTTACTAGTGAGTTTTTGTTCTTACATCCAACATGTGTACAACTGTCTATATATATTTTCACTACAATAGTCTCTAGTATAAAACATTTAATAGATACCTATATGACTCTTCATGGACATGCATAAAGGGTGCCTCATTCATTTAGAGAAGTCACATAGAAAATTTCCTTCATTGTTTCCATATAATTATTTAAATTTCCGATCTAAACTATAATAGTTGGGTATTTGGGTTCTTCTATAATATTAACATAAACGTAAATAAAATAAAATATTTTTTTATAAAAGATATTATGTAATGTAGGTCTTCCATTATGTATAACATGTTATTTTATTTTAAATAATGTCTGAAATATAGATGGATCATGATGGATTTAGGAAAATAATGATATGGATCATGATTTTCACAAAAAGAGAATATATTTTTCAACAAGGATTCAATTAAATACCTGATTCTTGTTATCATTACCTAAGGATTATGGAATGAACATGGGGTGAATTTTTGTTATTTTTCTGTTTGATAAAAGACCTCGATTAGGACATAACACAGTGGTATTATGATATTCATTCGGGGTTTTTGGTAATTTGAAGTTATAAGATAGGTTATTGGTACTTGAGAGGTATACCATGAGTATGTATTGAAAACATAGAAATATATATTGTGAAAAAATATACTATATATATACGTATTGAACATTAATAATGACTTTTCTATTTTATTTAGTATTTCAAATATAGAATAGTGTAATATTAGAAGATTCATAAAGATTTGTTAAGAACCAATGATTTAATTTATTTAACCATCATTTATTAATAGATAGGAATGATATATAATGTCCTGAGATGTTTATCCATAAATATAATAACATATTAGATGAATTTTCATTAAATAACATTGTGATCCACCATAAATCATTAATGGCCTAGTGACATCAGAGACATGTATACATAAACAACAACTACATAAGTTATCTATATAATCTCACAATTAGTTCTCCACATCTATAATCCTTTTGTAAAATTTCATACATAAATAATTTCATCATATCCTGAGGAAAAATAACATAAAAAGGTTAATATAAAATTCATATAATATGTATAAAATTAATAAAATAAATTATCAATTAAACATATCGTGAGAATAATTGTATGAGAAAATGAGGTTAACCATTGAAGACCACACTATATAATTAATTTATCACAATCATGAGTCATGCAATAAAACAAAATCATGTCTAATTATTTTAGAATAATAACTTATCAATCTTGAGCAATGACATTAAATAATATGAATAAAAACATGTAATAAGATTTAGGAACAATTTTATGTATAGACAATATTACCATGTAATAAGTGTGGAATAATAACCACTTTTTTCCTTTGACATTTGATTTTTGGGATCTTAAATAATCAATCATCTATCGTGATATTAAATAATATGAATAAAAAAATTTAATAATGAAATGTTATCATGTAACAAGAGTGTGGATAATCATATGCTATTTTTTATGTAAACTAGCCAGACATCACATCACAGTGGATTATGAATCATTACATTTATAAATTAATATAGACGATCAGACATCACCATTTTTTCCCTTATCATAACGAATAAAGTGTCACCACCAAGTTCCTTATGTGGGTCATGGCCATCAACATGTTTCCCATAATTATCCCATTATATATCAGGCTTTACACAATGAATTAGTGGGATTTAACATAGTCGCATTTAAATTTATCAATACTGTGAATATGTTTTTCAAAATATCAAAAAACAATCATCATTTCATTAAATCATAACTAGTGGAAAAGAATCAAGGTTCATAAACATTTTATCATTTCATCATAGCATAACCCATGGGAAATAAATTAGTTTCATTATCATATCATCATTATTGTCATAGATATATTAGAGAAGGAATATGGATGGTATCTATAACACCACATAGATTTTAAAAATATATTTAAATGATTTTATGTATAAATATTCATTGAATACAAAACAATTAATTGAAATCCACTTTTATTTTGAAAAAATTGTATATAATTAGAAAACATGAAACTATGGAAAACATTTTATTAATAACCATTTTGAGATCCTATCTACCTTTGAACTCCTATAACTATATGGGATAATCAAGGGAATACATAGAAAAATGGTTTATTTAAAAACCCATGTGAGGGAATAAAAAATTAAATGAAGAGTAACACATGAGTTAGAAGGCATAACATGATAACTAAAATGATCATATCATGAGTAAACATATGAAGGAATAACATATAGAACAAATAATCATATGAAATGGTAACATTGGAATGTTTCACAAGAAAATAACCATATATAAATATGAGTAAGGGCTAACTACCAAGATCATATCACATGGTAGACATATACTATTAATAGAGTAAGTTTACCCCTAATCCCATACATAATGTATCACGAGACTAAATAATTCCCCATTGATTTTGAGAAATATTTTAATGCACCCATCATAAAATGTACATGAATATGTTATTAACATAATGAAATGAACTATAAGGCATAAACAAAATTATTACCCTTAGAATGATATTGGTTTCATTATCATGTCATATGTAATAACTAAAGGGCCTTTCATAATAGTTCCCCAGAAATGAGGGGTTAAATAATTATTGGATATTAATAAGGTAAAAATAAGAACATATAATGATTAATTATTTCTTACTAATGTGAAACATGAAAATTAGTGGTTAGGTACCTTTTGAAATGATCAACATAAGAATAGTTTTAGAGAAAAAAATAATATTTAGAGAGAATAATGAAATAATTATATACATAAAACCAAAATTTAACTAAAATATTATCTGATGTTAAATGAATGATTTTAGAAAATATTGGTAAATTAAAACATTTTATGGACTATATATGATAATGAGTAAGAGACTATGAATGTCCGTTTAATCGGGTTTTCTTATTGAGATAATTTCAGAAGGGAACCTTTTGAAACATATTTTTCCATATAATATATTGATTAGTTGAGATATATATATTTTTTTAAAATTTATATATAGACTATAATAGAATATAATAGGAATAATGAAGATATAAATAGATTCAGGGAGAAAGAAAGTGTAATGAACTAGAAATATGTTGGTTTAGATAGGTTAGATACCTTGTTTTAAATGCATTATTCACATGAATTTAATATACTTGGAAGATAAAATATATCAAGAAATCAATTAATTATGAACCACAAAACTATTTGTCTGGTTTATTATTATTTTAGTCTTTATATTTATGTCCATGATGATGTGTTATAAAGTCCAATTTCCTTGTTCGAGTAATGTCTATTTTATGGTTTCATTATTGGCTCACTTTTGTATAATTATGGAAGTACAGTTAACATTGGAATACGACTACATATATGAAATTAAATTGTATTAATGAACATAAATAAAAATAAATAATCCCATATATCATTTATTTTCTAAAATGTGGATGATTCATTTAATAAAATTTTTATGATATATGTGTTGATTATATTTGCAGTTTGTTCTAGACATATAGAAATAGTTCAATTTTATTTCCATTTATGGAAATATACAAATTATTGAATGTGGAAAAAAATTATTTGTTTAATAAATAGTTCATTTTAATCAATTATAAGTGAATTTAAACCATCCACTATGACATTAGTGATAAATGAAAACACATCATCCACAAAGGTGGTTAACTGACATAATATGGAAAATAGTATTGTTTTTTATTGAATAAGAGGATATAGGAAAAGGAAAAAATAGAATATATTCCATTATAAATATAAAATATCTGTTTATAAATGATACTATTATTATTATTCAATTTTTGATGAAGGATTGGCGGAGAATGAAGAAGAAGATTAGAAATTAAGAGGTAGTTTGAAAATTTTACCTCTTAAATATCACCTCCATAAAGCCCCTTAAGGAACTTGGAATTTGTTATTTTGATAGACTAGAATCACAAGGAAATGGGAGAGTTGAAAGAATATTTTTTAGTTGATATTTTGAAATATTTTAGGTTTATATGGTTAAGAAGAAGGGGTTATGGGGAGGGGGTGGAATTTATATGAGGAGGAGAGGGATGTTTTTTATTATATTCATTAGATTATAATTTTGGATTAAGAATTACTATATTATTTATTATTTTAATATGTAAATTTAATGGTTCTCACGAGTTCTATATAATTGGTGACTACATCATCCATGACACAAAACATCATTTATTTTGAATATAATGTTAAATATAGTAAATTAACATATTTCATTATTCCCCAAAATTTATCTTCTCTATAAAAAACAAAAAAAATCTACATAAACATTTCTGGAAATATTTATTTTAAAAAATGTAATCAATTTTATGAAAATTAATTTCTAAATATGTAATTTTTTTAAATCACAAGATATATGAATATTATTAAATTTAATATTATAATTGTTTTTATAACCCTTTGAAAATTTACTAATGATTTATAAAACTGTCATATCATTAAAAAACAACATCAAATTAATTTATAAATCCATTTTATGTCAATATTATTTATTTTAAATCATTATATTTATTTAAATATTATGATTAAAACATTTATGTTTTGTAAAAATAGAAACACTTAATTTATCATTTTTAAAAAATTACTTTTTCTTGTACCATGGTTTACATATACTATGTTTTAATTTTATATGATACCAAAATATTATTTTACACATCATATGTGTGGTTTTTGTTCTACAGGACATGTTACTACTTGTAATGGTCAGATTACTATTATAATGGATAAGTTAGAATTCCAAAAACCATATTAACATTCAAACAACCATATTACTATTCCAATGGTCAGATTTATAACAGAAATATGGGTTCCCTACATTATATAGATACATAATACCACATTAATCATTCACTCACTTCATTTTTCAATCACAGTTTTATATAATTTCACTTTCAAAATTAATAATTTATTTATAACATTATATTTTATTTCTAAATATTTTTTCTCATGGGCGATCATTCTAGTGGATCGAGTAAAACCAAGTTTTCATATGTTACTTTTTTATCCACTTTTAAAATTTGGAATTATAATTGGTTTAGGTGATAACTATAATATCAATCTTTTTCAGTGAGAATAATGCTTTTTTGTTTTATTCATTTGGTGGATGGAATTTATACTACATAACAGAATTAGAAGATGGAAAATTCTTTAGATAAAATTCTATGTATTCATATTTGTCCCCCATAGGTAATATTTACCTAAAAAATTCATTTTACACAATAATATGTAAACATGTGAGGGTACTTGTCCTTTATCTCTTTATCTGGTTCCCATTTATTCTCCTTATAATTATGGATTCACACTACTACATTCACTATGTGAGTTGACTTATTATGTAGAAGTGTATCTATATGGTCAATGATCATCACTGAATTCTCCTCATAAGAGAGATAATATTCATGTTGTACTACATTAGAATTCAGTATTTGTGTGGGATCTGTTATGTACATTCTTATTAAGGATACATGTAATACATCATGTACATGATTAGTTATTGGTTGAAATTCTAGTCATTATACCACATCTCTAATGAGATCAAGAATCTGGATGGGGCCGATATACATAGGACATAGATTTCCATTCTTCGAAAATATAATTACTCTATTCCATAGAGATTTGCAAAGGAATTAATTATATCCATACTAAAACTCCAATTCACAAAAATGATTCTTATAATTACTCTTCGGATAACTTGGGGAATCCCTGAAGTGTTATTGAAAAAGATTATCTTTTTATCAAATTACTTCTACCATTTCATTTGTCACAATACTTTTTTACCAAATTCAACCTATCATGTAGGTGTTTTATATATTTTCCCATTAAACTATTTTATATGGTTAGATTTGGATTATTGAGTGGAAAATATTATTGTAAGGGAACATAGCACTTGTAAGATGTCATTATCATCCTTTTTTTTATTTCTACAAACCATGTTCTCAATATTTCTTTCAATGATTGAATATTATGTTCATAATTTCCCTATGTTTAGTGGTGATTAGTCCTCTAAAATTCTTGACAGTCATTAGTGAATGTTGGAGAGTCTTCTAGAACATGGAAGTAAATTTTGTACCTTGATAGGATAAAATCACAATTGATACTCCATGCAGCCTCACCACATTTTTGATGTATATCCATGAATTGTCATTGAGTGATAATTCATTGGAATTTTAATCTAACGAGTCACTTTTTTAAGATGCCCCCTAACAACCCATATAGACATATATCCTCATGATGTCTTCATAAGTCGAGTGAGAAAGTGCATGTTGATGTTTTCCCATTTCCATTTATATATGGGGAATGGTTCCATCATCCCCATAGTCATTTTCATTATAAAATTTACCTTATAACATACCATGAACATTGGCTTACGTTTAGAAAAATCCTTCTTCATCCCCAAAATAGTTCTTTTATAGATCTCGATATAACTTTGTACTCCCTGGGTGGATGGAGAATGTTCATCTTGGTGCATAAATAAAAATATATTTCATTATCTCAAAATTTTATGTTAAACATATTTGTGACCAAGGATTTAGAACTCATTCCTCATAAATTTGTGACTCTAAGGATTTCCCATTTTTTATAGCTTCCACCTTCTTAAAAATCCCCATTCATCTCGTTTAGAATATTTTACCCTCTCTAAACGGTATATTTGAGAAATAATTTGAGAAAATAATGATGATGTTGATTCCTTTATGGTTCCCATGTACATACTTTCATGTCAAAATATAATGGCTTATTTTTAATTATCATCCTTAATAATTTTAAAAGGACCTTCCTACATGGACCATCTTTCACATTTTTTCATACCAAAATTGATACTAGAATGATTGGTCATAACTGCTAAGGATTTCTATCAATCATTATTAGAACATATTAATCTCAATGAGTGTGAATATATATTTGAGGCTGTTTTTATTAGTATATATCTCACACCTCCCCATGTAGTGATAATTCCCCTATATAATCAATGTGAATAACATCTTCCATATCCAAATCATGCGTGGGATAATTTTCCTCATTAAATATCAACTATATTTAATCTTATTCTATCACATAATTATTTTTCATAAGTACATATCCTAAGACCTTATTGTATGTATTGATATATACTGTGATGAGTTCCTCAAATATGGGTATTGTATGTACTACTATAGTTATAAGCCTTTTGTTAACCTCTATAAATAAGTATTCTCATTCCATGGTCTAGAAATTAATTACTCTCTTCCAATTCATATTGATTTTTTTGTTTTACAATCATGATAATTTCCTCACAAATCATTAGTAATATCTATATTGTCCATGGAAACTATGAATCATAGATTTAAGCGTTTTTATGGAACTCCTAAAGTACAATTATCTTAGAAGGATCCAATGTTATCTATTCCATAGTCATGACATTATCTAGGAATGAAACGTACTCTAAAAAAACTAAAATTTACTCTACTTTTCATATAATGAATCCCTTCTCAATGAAGTTAGAACAATATTAAAATTCTCCTCATACATATCCTTACTCCTAATGTATATCATAATATCATCTATAAAGGGGATGAATTTTTAATGTAAAATTTAACGAAATTATTCATTAAATACAAGATAATTAACGGATAATTAGTGTGTCAAAATGGAATCACTATGGACTCATTGTGTCCATACGTAGGTAGAAAAATAATTATTTGGAATATCATCATTCTTTACCATTACATGGGGATATCTAGAATGATGGCCCCCCTAAAAGAAATACTATTCCTACAGAATGTTGACTAAACAATCCATCCATCCTTGGAATGGGATACATGTAATTTATCATGATTTTGTTGAGATAATGATAATCAATTAAAATTAACATGGATTCATCCTTCTTCAAGATGAGGTGGACAATCTCACCCCATGATGAGGCACTCAGTCATATAAAACACTTGTCCATGTTCTCTTGCAACTTTTTCTTGAGTTATGAAAAACACACTGGTGCCCATTCTATAAGTTGTCCCTGATATGGAATGAGATCTTTATATATGTCTTATTGAGAGTGAATCTTATCAACCAGGAGGAAGTCATGGAATTATTTTTGCAATACATCAGTGTAGTCTTTCATAATGGGAATGTATTCAATCATGATCCACCCTTTAACCAATCATTTATTCTATATTTTATTTATCAAAAGGAAATATTATACATGCATGAGAATAATATTCCTAAATATATTCATCATTTTCCTTAAATTTTTAAAAAATTGGGGGATTACATGGGATGTGACGACTGATCTCCATCTCTCTACTAAAATTTTTTTATTATATAATTATAAAAAATCCTTTCATAATATAGCATAAATGTCATATAAAGGATTTAATAATTGATATTATAAGAGGATTAGTCCATAAAATTCAATTGGGGAGGATTTATATACTTTATATGGACTAATTTTGAAATTTTTTATTCTAATGGATAAATCAAACTCCATAGTTTGTGTTGGTGTTTGAATAGACATCTAAGATTATAACATAACAAATAATTCATAAAACTATAATAAAATGTTAGTATCTTCAATTCATGAATGAATAACCATATAACTATCCAGAACATCATTTTTAGGATCAACCTCATAAGTAGTGATAAAATATTCCATTCTATACATCCATGGTGGATGGTGTTGTTGATTCTTTCTGACAACACATAGCATAGGGAATTTAATCACATAATTCTCTTGTCCCATGCAGTTGAAACATTTTAATACATGATACGTGTTGATCTAAACCTTCATTTATCTTCTCTTAATTATTGGGATTCATCATATCCTATAGGTAATTATTAGCTCAATTCCCCTCTTTTTCCTATTTGAAACATACTCAATTCTCTCTATAAAATTCACAACATTCTTATTTTTTGACTTTTGACATGTGAGATATTGAGTTTTATTTATTCCATGAGATTTATCCATTAAACCTCACATATTAAAATATATTTTCTTCTTTTTATTTTTATTACAATGAGACTACCTAGAGTCACCAATTTCAATCTCAACCATAATGGAACAATAGAAAATAATTTAATATCTATCAATGTCTCGAATCATGAAGGATTATAGTAAATAATATTAATCAACTAAATATTTGATCCAAACTCATTATAGTAATTTGGAAAAAGATTTTGTTGAAAAAGATTTTTTTTACATCTTTGACTATCCATGTAATTAGTTTCCACATTTTAATTTTTTTTTATCATTTTGTACCACCGATCATATTCCCCTTCAAAACAATACATCCATGGAATGATATTCCCATGTTTTGAGAAAATGAGGACAGAGGGTGTCTACTCAACCAATTTAACACATTGTTCTATGATGAAGGGATTTGATTATCCACTAAAAGTAAGAGGACATTGTAGAATAATTAATTCAACCACACCAAGACTTATATAAAGAAAAGGGTGTGTTCTACAAGATTCATGTTAATATTTAATAACTAATCTCAATGAGTAATTACATTATTGATGTTTCAAACACTCATTCACATCATGTTTGGATCATCATCAGAGAAATCATCACATTGACCATCAAATTGGCTGTTGTCACAGGTTCTCTAATTTCTATCCATTAATGAAAAAATAAAAAAAACTACAGTTTTGGACACATACCTAAAGAGAATTTATAAATACACCATTGAAATTATAAATAATAACATATAATTGTAAGTTATGTCATAAATAATAATTCCTTAAGATTCAATCTAGGAAATCCTTGTCGATTTCACTAATACATGGAATTATCCATAGTCTTCTGACTAGGTTTTCTACACCTATTACACAAATGTCACTATACCATTATATGATTCCAAATATAGTAAACTAGTAATTTTAAAGATATTATTACATGATTTTAATCATAAATAATCATTACATACAAACTGAGGATCAAAAAGACTAGTGTCAATAGAAGACTAGGTAAAAAATTAGACATCATGAAACTAGAAATAAATGATTTTAATTAATTAATATATAATGACATCTTAACTTCCATTGGGAACCTAAAACTACATAGGATAACTTTGGGAATACATAGACAAAAGGGTGAGATAAAAATCCAAGTTAGTGATTAAACATAGAAATCAAGTATAACACATGAGTCCAAATTCAAAACATGATAACATAAAAATAATGTATTATGGAAAAATATATTGTGGAAGAAAGTATATAAAATTGAATCATATGATCATGGAGGCATTGGAAAATGTAATTAATGTATAACATTACCTAAACATGATTCAATTATAATCACAAAGATGATATCAAATGATGGGAATAGTCACATAATATATTATTATTTTTTTGTATATTCTAACACATATCATCACATGATAATAAATAATTACCCAATAAATTATATCACTCTACAAGAAAACTATTAATAATGTGAAAATTTGTGTTCCATATACTTATATTAAGAATATTACAGAAACAAAAGGATTACCTTTGGAATGAAATGGGTTTTATTACCATTTCCAAAGGCATAACCACTGGGTGTATTATAATAGTATCCATGAATGAAGAGATTAAATATTTAATTGAAATTGAAAAAATAATATAATAATATATCATGAATAACTATGTCCAACTAATGTGACAACAAAAAATAGGGTTTAGGTAACATTATAAATGTTCCACATAAGTGTGGTTTTTTGGAAAATATTAATTCATCATTAAAAATGATAATGGAAAAATTATTTCCATAAAAATAGAAATAAAATTAAATTAGTTACAATGATAATAAGGTCGATTCTCTAATATTTTGGAGAAAAATAAATTCATTACATGTAATTGAAAATGTGTAACAAAATGAGAAGATTCCTTTAACTGGGATTTCTTATCAGGGGGAACTATGAAGGGAACCTTAAAAAAAATATTTCCCATCAAATAAATTTGAATTGACATTGATATATTTTTTTAATAGGCATATTTAATATAAGAGAAATAAATAAGAGTAGTGTAGTTATAAATAGTGAAAAATTGATAGGAAATGTAGGAAAAGGAAATATGGATATTTATAGAGATCCATTTCCTAATGTTTTAATGTGTTTTGAACATACTCTTAATTTAATGGATAATAAAATTTGATTCATTTATTAAATAATTAAGAACCTATACTAAATATATTTCAATTATCACAATTTTTTTATATTTATTTAGTTCCATATTATTGAGTTATAATTTTAAATATAATTGTTCATAGAGTGTTGGTTTTAATGGTTTCATAGTCCACTCACTTTTGTATTATTATGAAAGCTACTGTAAAATGTGAATAATATAACAGATGATAAATTAAATGGAAATATTGAATATATTTACATAGAAATTATCCTATAGAAAATATTTTCAATATGTTTTTGATTCATTTAATAAAATTTCAATGATTATTTTGTTTCTTTTGGCTGTTTTTCCAACCATCTTAAATTAGTGTAATTATATATTTTTTATGGACATATAATACATTTAGATTATAAAATGAGTTATATTATAAATACTTTATTCATGTTAAATAATTATTTGTAAATTTACACCGACCATGATGGAATTAGTGGAAAACAATTTTTCTTCCATGAAGGTAGTTAACCGACATAATATAAACAATACTTTTGTTTTTCATTGAATAAGATTAGATGAGAAAAAATGTGTATAGAATTTATTTCATGGTAGATATAAAATTACATTATATAAATTATACCATAATTACAATTCTATTTTGGATGAAGGATGATAAAATAATGTAAAAGAAGAAGAGAAATTAAAAGAGATAGTTTGAGAATGATACATCTTAAATATCACATCCTTTATGTTACCTTAAGGAACCAGGAATTGTTATTTTTTGGAGACTAATTAAACCAATATATTACAATATTAGGGATTATAGGGTTTTGTAGTTATTTGGAAACCTTTACATACTAGAAGGTATGAGGATCATGGGTGTTAAAGAGTTTTATTTAAAAGGGGAGGAGATGGGTGTTTTTTATTTCTCAATTTATTACATATTCATTTGATCAATATTAACTTTTTATTGATTATTATGACTACATATAACTAATAATTTGTCTAAGTTCGAGATAATGCATTATTACATCAGAAATGACACAAAAATCTAGGTATTCGGCTTATAATGTTCAAAATAGTAAATTATCGTATTTAACCATTCCAAAAAAACACAACTAATTTATAAAAATACTGAAAATTCAACTTAATAAATTTTCAATCTATTGATTTGAAATATAGAATCAATTTTTTCAAAATAATTCCCTATTTTTTGATAATTAATATTTAAAATAAAATAATCCTTTATTTTCAAAAAAAATATGATATCAATATTATAATATATATTAAGACCCTTTTAAAATTGACTTATGATATAATTAAATTACCTTATATTTACTATAAATAATCTATTCAAAACCCCTTTTATTTAAACAAAATTTATTTTAAATAATTATATTGAATGTAAATGTGGGATTAAAAGATTTATGCTATATCAAAAATAAAAAAAACATAATATATCATTTTAAAATATATATTTTTCTTAAACCATTTTTTAAATATATTATACTTTCATTTTATATGATACTTAACTATTTTATAATACTTCCAATAGTGAGGAAACCATTCTGAAATCAATGTTAATATTTTTTATGCTCAAATTACTATCCTAATAATCACGTTTCTATTACAACTATTAGGTCACTATTCCAATAGTCAAATTACTATTACAATGATAAAATTTTAATTTTTCATATGGGTTACCTACATCCTAAAAATACCTCTTATTCCATTATTTATTAATTTAATTCAATTATATGTCAATATTATATATACTGTCATCGTCAAAAAGAATATTTTATCATTACTGTCATGACCCATCCTCGGGGCCCATGTCGTGACTACCCCAAGCCCGCCTTCCATAGGCCAGGGGCTGGCGACTAGCATCAAAGGCATAAATCCCGATAATTTGGAAGGAATTGCCTTTATAAAGTAAACAAAACACCATAGAGTACAAGCAGAAGTAATACACTAAGTACAAAATAAAGTGCTGAAAATTAAGTGAGCCAGAATACAAACCCAACTGAAAGTACAACTACAACTGAACGAAAGTACAACAGAAAAGACAAACAGCTGGATGAATAGAAGCACCTCCTAGGTCGTCCACCTCAGATCCTACCTGAAGGGTAGGTATAGATAGAGCAGCTCCTGGATCATCCACCACGGATCCTACCTGAAGGGTAGGTATAGATAGCCTTCACAACGCCCTCGCCCGACAACTTCCTCCAAGTATCATCTCGTCGTTAAGTCCACTTCCTGATACCGTCCAGTAATTGAACACTCGGCCTCCGTCAGCGCTACCCGTCGACTACAACCAACACAACGAGATGTGAGCATAGCTTGTGTAGGGTTGAGTATATGATACTCAGTAGGGACCCTGAGACCCTCAACGTCTCACTAAATCCAACAAGGATAACCACAAAGTAGGATCTCAATATATAACACTTACTTAGGTATAAGCCCATACTTATACCTAAGTTATCAAGTGACCCATATCAATCATGAGGAAACACAATGGTTATGAATCCAACGGATAACCACTACCTTGGTAGATTCCCATACATATACCTAAGTTATCAAGTGACCCATCTCAATCATGAGGTAAACACAAAGGTCACAGACTCGGCACAAACCAGGATTTTCATTATCGAAACTGTAACTGCTGAAGATCCCCGTCTTTGACGAGTATAGTGATCATGTCACGACTCTGAGGTACTGCTCACTAACCTAAGATTGCTGAGGTACTTCTCCTGTCAAGTACCGCGGGTCAGCCACCCAAACACAGTAGTGCTTCCCGCCGGGGTCTTCCACCCAAACATAGTAGTGCATCCCCCCTAATAGCCTCCAGAGGTACTTATCATGTCGAGTACCATGGGTCTTCTACCTGGTACCAGGTGCTCCGTCCGCCGTGGGTCTACACCCAAACACAGTAGCGCTCCGTCCACTGGGCTAGTCGACTCACTCCAAGTCGAGTCAGTCAGCCAGTCATCAGGTCTCAGCTAGCTACACGGTCTCCGTACTCCGTACGCTCATCTTCGGGAGGGTCCACTCAACGAGCTACAGGTTGGTACTCCATGTATCACAAATTCCCACGAAGAAGTATCTCAATGGACTGCCTTGTCATAGGGGTCTCAACGCAATAGACGGCGCGTCAATCAGACACCCGGTCTGTGAGTAATTAGCTTTTTCGTCCCTAGGGCCCGATTGGTTTTGTGTGCGAACCAAACCGGACTTATCTCAACTGTACCCCGAACTCTCATAGGATATACTCAAAGGGACCGTTTCTCAACGTGATCACCAACGCTGCAGACGGTTTTTCAAACGGGGATCCGGTTTGAAAGTTATCAGCTTTTCCATTCTAGGGGCCCGGTTGGATTTCGGGTACAATCCAACCCAGAAATACTCCAACTACATCAAAACCTCTGTCCAATTATGCTAAAAGTTACGAATCGTAAATAGTAATCCAACAAAGTCGACGACATGTCAATCGGACGTCCGGAGCTCACGTTATAAGCGATTCTGCTCCGAGGGCCCGGTTGGTTTCTGGTTCAAACCAACCCGGCTGTACACAAAGTTCTCTGAAACCTTGAGTGTAATATACCGAAACGACCGACCCGATCCAATGATCCCAACGCAACTGAAGGTGCATCGATCGGAGGTCTAAAGCCCATGTTATGGGAAAATGACTGAAAACAGTCTCAAATGGGGGTTTGGGGCCCGGACTGACCCGACCCGAGACCCCCTGGGTCGGCCCAAACCGGTTTGACCTGAACCGGGTCTAGGTCCGGTCTATTAGGGTGCGGATCGGCCCGGCCTGGGGGCCGGTTAACCTGGCGCTTGCGCGCGGCCCGCGGGGCCAGCTCTGCTCGCGTCGAGCTTGAGTGGAAAGGGGCGCCAGCTACCGCACTTGATTGGAACCGCGACCCCACGTGGGGGGGGGGGGCTCCTTTCTTCTAGCAGACGAGGCACTGGGCGTTGCGTCTCCCCCGGGTCCCGCGGGGCCGTGGGACTGGTCGCCTTCCGCTGAGGCGGTGCCTCCTGCGGCGCGCCGGGCGCCGCCGCCTCCTGGCGGGCAGCTGGTGTCGGTTGCCGCCTCTGGCTGCTGGCGCTGCCATGCCGGTGTGGCGCGCCGGTAGGGTCTTTCGAGGACCACTAGACGCGCTTCGGTGGTCCGTTTTGCCTTCCGTCTTTTCCAGCGGTCCTCTTGGGACCGGCTCTTCACTACGAAGTCTTCAAATCGCCTCTGTTGCCCGTTCCTTCATCTCCCGTCAATACGCACGTCAATAAAACAGTCTATGGAGTCTTCGAATCGCCTATGTGGCCCTGACTCTGGCCACGGTTTCGTTCGGCCTCAACGGCGCGGCGTGACAGCACCACGCTTCTTCGCCGCGTTCTTCTTGTTTCCACGCGGGGCCGTTTCACCACATGCCTTTGTTCATGCCACGACAAACACAACATCGAAGGTGGAGGAGAGTCGGCCGTGTTTGGGTGGTCTGATCGCCACCCATTAAACCGATACCAAGTGGCTATAGGAATTGACATTGGATGACATTGAATAATCACGAACACAAATCCAAACCCCTACCTCGAAATTGATGTCGCACGTCGTCAAGTCACGGAAGTCAAACGTCGCGGTAGAACGGTATCGATTCTGTCGACGTTGAAAGAAGAAGAAGAACGTTGTTGTTGGCATCAGTATCCATGGTCGGCACCTCATTCGTCGTCGAGGAAGGGTGTCGTTCTTCGATAAGGAAGTGTCGTTCTTCAACGAGGAGGAATTCTCTTCTCTTCCTTATGCTTTTTCTTCTTCTCACAAAGGCTCTCCCACCCAACAATTCCAACCCAAAATAAAATAAGACTTACTCATATTTTATTACTACATACCAAGCATTTAAAACTAAAAATTTAAACTCTTTTGTAAAATTAATTGAATATGTTTAGTCAATTAATTTAATGTGAGTTGGCATGAAATAAATAGGAAGAGAGGGAGCAAAGGAGTTTCCCAAAAAATAAGAGGGAGTTAGGAAGGTGAGAAGTTAACAATTAAACACAAGGGGTGTTAATGAGAATTATGTGAAGTTTCCACATTATGTGCAAGGGAGTTAATGGGGGGGTATAAGAAGTTTAAGGGGTTATGGTCTCGTGTACGCTCCACTACACTAAACTCTCCCATGGGAGGTTAGGTGGGTGTGGGCCCCACCTACCACAAATTCACAAATGGGAATTTGGGTGGTTATGGACCCCACCAACAACCTCCCATGGTAGATTTTAACTTCCGTGAATAAAAAAATAAAATTGTACACAATTTTATTTATTTCTTCCTTAAACCCCAAAATTTAACTTCTTTCCCCAAACAAATGCACCTACAGTAAAAGTACACTTAAGAAAATTTCGGCGCTGCGAGTTCATCGGTGCCGTGAGTTCATCGGTGCCCTCATGTTTCAATTCCGAGCACCGGTTCAAAAGTTAAAAAAACCCGCTCGTTCGTTCACTAAAGATACCCGAGATAAACATCAGAAATTGATTAGGGCACACCGGGCCTCGGATTCAGGTGCTGTCAGAAGCCACAGGCTCGTAAAATTCCAAAGATATTAAGAAAAAAATTTCTTTTAAATTCCTAGGTCTTTACATTACTCCCAACTCAGGGCTTTACGTCCCCGTAAAGCTATAACACAAACTAGGGAAACAAAAGTGGTACTGAGCACGCGGTTGATCATTTCGCTCCCATGTGCTCACCTAGGGGTTCTCGTGCTACTAGCAAAAGCGTACAAGTGGAATCGACCATCCCCGTAGGACCCACTCCTGCCGATCCTCAACCCCTACTGAATCCCTGTGGAAGTCGTCCAGTCATCGATGTCTAAATCCCTTAGAGCGATGATGTGTGAAGGATCATGCACGTATCTCTTCAACTGAGGTACGTGGAAGATATTATGCACCCGATGCAACTAAGGTGGAAAGTTCAAGCGGTAAACAAACTCTCCTACCCTGCTGAGGACCTATAAATTTATATAAACCTCGTCGAGGTTAGACCCGTATAAGGACGTGGTCGTCATCCTCGAACTCTAGAGGCCTCCTGTTAGCTCTTCTGGAAGTGGTGCCGCAACTCTGGAGAATTTTGGCACAAAGGTATGTTTGGTCATCTCCTGAGTGATCGAATACACCCTCATATGCATGATTCCATCCTGTGATTCCTGGGTTTACCTTTTCGCCGACCAAGGAAAACCCCATGCCAACGTTGTAGATAAACCACCACTTTTTACATAATACAATCAATTTGTTTATGAACTGTGGATCCAATCCATACTCAGACCTACATCGTAAGGCCTCAATGCTACCACCAAGAGATTCCAACCAAAAATCTCGCCTCGTGAGTCAAATCACACTGTCGGTGTAAGTTTGATTATCGAGTCTCCTCCCAATGGTATCTATAGACGTGAGGGTCAAGTCTACAGCTTACTGGAAGGTCCAGGCCTAGGACATGATTCGTGGAAGGAATGAATGATTCTTATCAATGTCTTGTAGTTACGATAGCTAGTAGAAGACACAATCCATTCTTCAAATCATCCTTACAGCCTTTCGGTCGCACTCCTTGACCGCATGTAGCTACTCTTTCCCTCACCCTCCAGATCCCCGAGCCTAGTGGGGATTACAACGGTGTGTGGTTGCAACATGTCAAAATGTTCACCACCCTATTCTGCTATCATAGCTCTACTTCCTTGTCTACTACCATGCAGGTTCATCTGTCCTTTTTTACTTCTTCTACATGAAACATTTTAGAGGCCCAAGTCTCTGAGACTAGAGCCAGTTTCCAGCTTTCCCATGGCTAACCTTCACTGACTACATCCATTAAGCAAAAGAATTTTCAACCACAAAGGTTCTTTCTAGAACCCTAGAATAAGTAGGAATTTATAGAGAAAAGGTGCTGGCTCGGATGTCCTTAAACACACCACGCTCAGAGGTCCGAGCTCAATAGCACTGATCGGATCGCATTCATCGAGTAACAGGAATGGTTTGGTACGTCCCGATGAATTCTCTACTACCAACGTGCCATCCTACCGATGCTGTATAAAATCTAGAAAACTCTCATCCACCTCCTCAAGCTAGTCCTCAGCTGCCTGTTAGTCGGGATCACCTCGGAACATGAGGGTATCTGTTGTTGGAACACGTGTAAGGCAGAAAGCCTACAAGTGTCACCTACTGGTACCACCGTTTGTAATTGCTGACCAACAGGTAGTGATGTATAGCTGACACACTACCTGAAGGCACTATCTCAAGCATCGGTCCATGTACCAAAGCCTCATCACTATGTAGACCATACTCATGGTCACTCAATGTAAAACACTAGTAGCCAAGTCTACCATCCACTCTACTGGTGTCTCGGCTAGGCGGAAAACTCTAGCAATCGCCTCCAGCCAGTCCTCCGCTGTATGGGAATCTACCTTGCCTCGTAACTTCAGAGGCCTCTACTGCTGGAACTCGTGCATTGCGCTCTGGTGGTCCGTTTGATAGTTTGGAAAGTGGCATCTGCTTCCCAACAGATGGTGCTGTTGTTGGTACACCGCCCAAGGGTGCCGATATAGTAAAAAAGGACCTACACCGGATCCTCATCGCTCGGTGGGCCGTCGTCGTGTACTATCTCATAACTCCAACTAACTGTCTATGAGGAGACATCTTGAACAGATGCGACATGTTAAAATGATTTATACTTGGTGAGCTGACCTGGTTTGAGCTGACATTGAAAATCTTGGAAACACACATGCAATCAATGTTTTCGTGCAAAAAGTCGGAAATCAGTAGTCAGGGTCCTAGTGTAGGGATACGTCGGATGCCACACCAACACTGGACTCCCTTAACTGAAAACCACACTTGGTACCCATAAAACAATTTCTTCATAGAATGAAAATATCAGAGTCCTATGTTCTGCGGTAGAACTGACTCCTCTAATACCAATTTGTTAGGACCCATCCTCGGGGCCCGTGGTATGACAACCCCAATCCCGCCATCCATAGGCCAGGGGTTGGTGACTAGTACCAAAGGTGTAAATCCCGATAACTAGGAAGGCATTTCCTTTATAATGTAAACAAAACACCACAGAGTACATGCAGAAGTAATACACTAAGTAAAAAAAGAATGTGCTGAAAATTAAGTGGGCCAGAATAGAAACCCAACTGAAAGTACAACTACAACTGAACGAAAGTACAACAGAAAAGACAAACATTTGGAAGAATAGAAGCAGCTCCTGGGTCATCCACCTCGGATCCTACATGAAGGGTAGGTACAGATAGCGCATCTCCTAGATCGTCCACCACGAATCCTACCGGAAGGGTAGGTATAGATAGCCTCCACAATGCTCTCTCCCGAAAACCTCCTCTGAGTATCGTCTCGTCGTGAAGTCCACCTCCAGATACCGTCAAGTCCTCGAACACTCGGCCTCCGTCAGTGCTGCCCTTCATATATAACCTACACAATGAGGTGCGGGAATAGCCTGTGCAGGGGTGAGTAAACGATGCTCAGTAGGGACCCCGATACCCTCAAGGTATCACTAAATCCATCAAGGATAACCACTTAGTAGGATCTCAATATATAACCCTTACTTAGGTATAAGCCCATTCTTATACCTATGTTATCAAGTAACCCATCTCAATCATGAGGAAACACAAAGGTTATGAAATCAACAGATAACCACTACCTAGGTATATGCCCATACATATGCCTATGTTATCAAGTGACCCATCTCAATCATGAGGTAAACACAATGGTTATAGACTCAGCTCAAACCAGGATTTTCATTATCGAAACCGTAACTGCTGAAGAGCCCCATCTCTAAAGAGTACAGTGATCCTGTCACGACTCCGATGTACTACTCACTAACATAAGACTGCTAAGGTACTCCTCTTGTTGAGTACAGTGTGCCAGCCACCCAAACACAGTAGTGCTTCCCGCCGGGGTCTGCCACCCAAACATAGTAGTGCATCCCCCCTAATAGCCTGCAGAGGTACTTCTCCTATCAAGTACCACGGGTCTACTACCTGCTACCAGGTGCTCCGTCCATCATGGGTCTACACCCAAACACAGTAGTGCTCCATCCACTAGGCTAGTCGAATCACACCAAGTCGAGTCGGTCAAGCAGTTGTCAGGTCTCAGCTGGCTACACGGTCTCCATACTCCGTATTCTAATCTCCTGGAGGGTCCGCTCCACGAGCTACAGTTCAATACTCCAAGTATCACAAATTCCCACGATGAAGTATCTCAAAGGAACGCCTCCTCATAGGGGTTTCAATTCAACAGACGGCGCATCAATCGGACGCCCGGTCTGTGAGTTATTAGCCTTTTCGTCCCAGGTTCCCAGTTTGGTTCATGTGCGAACAAACCTGGCCGTATCTCAACTGTACCCTGAACTCTCATAGTTTATACTCAAAGGGAACTCTTCTCAATTTGATCACCAACGCCGCTGATGGTTCGTCAAATGGACGTCCGGTCTGAAAGTTATCAGCTTTTCCGTTCGAGGGGCCCGGTTGTATTTCAGGTACAATCCAGCCCGGACATACTCCAACTACATCAAAATCTCAGGAGAAGTATGATAAATGGTCTGTCTCATCAAAAGGAATCCAAAAAATTTGATGGCACGTCAATCTAACGTCCAGAGCTCAAGTTATAAGTGTTTCCGCTCCGAGGGCCCGGTTGGTTTTGTGTTTGAACCAACCCTTTCATACTCAAAATTCTCCGAAACCTTGAGTTTAATATACGGAAACGACCGACTCGATCCAAGGATCCCAACACAACTGACGGCACATCGATCGGAGGTACGAATCCCATGTTATGGTCAAATGACTGAAAATAGTCGGAAATGGGGGTGTCGGTCCCAGACCGACCTGGCCCGAGACCCCCTGGGTCGGCCCGAACCGGGTCGACCCGAACCGTCTCCAGGTCCAGACCATTAGGGCGCGGCCCGGCCCGGTGGGTGCGGCTCAGCTCGGTGGGTGCGGCCTGGCCCTGTCAGAGGAGACCGACCCGGCCTGGGCGGCCAGTTGGCCTGACACGCACGTGTGGCCACCAAGGCCAGCTCGGCCAGTGCCGAGCTTAAGCGGAAGGGGGGGGGGGGGCGGCAACCCCCCTCGATTGGAACCGCGACCCCACGTGGGGGGCCGCTCCATTCTACCTGCGGATGCTGCATTGGGCGCCGCATCTCCCTCGGGTCCCGCGTGGCCGCGGGACCGGTCGCCTGCTGCCCCGGTGGTCCCTCCTGGCGGCACGTCGGGCGCTGCCGCCGTGCGGGTTTGGCGCACAGGCAGGGTCTTCCCCGGACCACCGGACGTGCTCCGGTTGTTCGTTTTGCCTGCTGTCATTGCCAGCGGTCCTCCTGGGACCTTCTCTTCACTGCGAAGTCTTCAAATCGCCTCTGCATCCCGTTCCATCATCTCCCGTCAATCCGCACGTCAATAAAACAATCAACGAAGTATTCAAGTCGCCTTTGCGGCCCCGAATCCGACCACGGTTTCATTCGGCCTCAACGGCGGGCACGACGGCGCCGCGCTTCTTCGCCGCATTCTTCTTGTTTCCACGCAGTGCCGTTGCACCTCACGCTTTTGTTCATTCTACGACAAACACAACATCAAAGGGGGGGGGAGAGTCGGCTGTGTTCGTGCAGTCCGACCTCCTCTCATTAATTCGATACCAAGTGGCTAATGGAAATGACGTTTGATGGAAAAGTATAATCATGAACACAAATCCAAACCCCTACCTAGAAATTGATGTCGCACGTTGTCGAGTCGCGGAAGTCGAACATCGTGGTAGAATGGTATCGATTCCGTCAACGTCAGAAGAAGAAGAAGAACGTTGGTGTTGGCGTCGGTCTCCACGGTCGGCGCCTCGTTCTTCGTCGAGGAAGGGTGTCATTCTTCGATAAGGAAGCATCGTTCTTCGACGAGGAGGAATTCTCTTCTCTTCCTTCTTCTTCTTCTTCTTATTCTCACAAAGGCTCTCCCACCCAACAATTCCAACCCCAAATAAAATAAGACTTACTCTTATTTTATTAAAACATTCCAAGCATCTCAAACTTAAAATTCAAACTCTTTAGATAAATTAATTGAATAGGTTTATTCAATTAATTTTACGTGAGTTGGCATTAAATAAATTGGGAGAGAGGGAGAGAAAGAGTTTCCCAAAAAATAAGAGGGAGTTAGGAAGGTGAAAAGTTATACAATTAAACACAAGGGGTGTTAATGATAATTAAGGGAAGTTGGAACATTCGGTGCAAGGGAGTTTAAGGGGGGTTATAAGAAGTTCAAGGGGTTATGGTCTCGGGTGGGCCCCACAACACTAAACTCTCCCATGGGAGGTTAGGTGGGTGTGGTCCCCACATACCTCACATTCACATATGGGATGTTGGGTGGTTGTGGACCCCACCAACAACTTCCCATGGTAGATTTTAACTTCCTTGAATAACAAAAAAAGTGTACACAATTTTATTTATTTCTTCCGTAAACCCAAAAATTTAACTTCTTTCCCCGAACAAACGCACCTACAGTAAAAGTCCATGTAAGAAAATACTAGCACTGCGAGTTCATCAGTGCCCTCAGATTTCAATTCCCAGCACCAGTTCAAAAGTTAGAAAAACCCACTCATTCGTTCAGTGAACATACCCGAGCTAAACTTCATAAATTGATTCCAAGCACATCGGGCCACGGAATCAGGCACCGTCAAAAGCCACAAACTCATAAAATTCCAAATAATTTAAGAAAAATTGTCCATTGAAATTTTCGATTCATTACAATTAACATCGTGTTTTATTTCTAAAGCTTTGTTCGTCAGTTTATACATTCTTATGGATCGAGTATACAATAATTTTATATTTTACATATCTTATTTTAAATTTTTATCCCCTTTTAATATATTAAATTCTTAATAGCCACTAGTGAGTGTATCATTCCTCATTTATGAAAATAATGTACTTTTTTTCTCTCTTTGGGTTATGAGATTTATACTACATTAAATAATTATAAGAAGGAATATTTCTTCAATCGAATCACGGATAATTAAAATATAATTGAATATTATTCTTAGTAATTATTATTCAAAATCAATGGATGTAATCATAGAGAAAATGTGAATTCTAAATATCACATTGGTATTTGATGATGATAATCCCAAATTTATATTGAATCAAATTAGTTAAAATCTATAACATTTAAAAATATTATTGAAAAAATTTTCCTTGAAATAAACATCATACCTTTAAATTTAATACTATATTCATTGATTGATCATGCTGGCTGGAAATTAAATTCATGGTGTAATATTTTAAATAATGAATTTTTCTCACCTTTAGTACATATTATATTATTCATAAATTAAAAAAATAATATTTTTAATTATTTCATGTAAATAGAAAAACATGGATAAAAAGAACAGAAATGTTTTATAATAAAATAGAAAAACATATTCTACAATTGTTATTATAAAACAAGGATACTGGAGAAAATGTTATTCTGAATGATCAAAGTTAAAAAAGGATGAATTTCACTAAAAATTGTTCTAAAACATTATGACTACCAAAGCAGGTAAAATGGTTAGGAAAAATAAAAACATAAAATAAATATTTTTGAATTAAAATGAGAGTTGTTTATTATGTTAGGATCATAAAATTTGATCAATGTCAATTGAATCATAAACAATACCAATTAAAATGGTATTGAATCAGAAATCATTGTCCAGTTTATTGTCATTAAAACCACAACATCAACAACTGAAATAATATAAATTGTAAATTGAATAAAAATATAATTTATGAATTATCCTAGATATAACATTTAAAACTGGTAGTATATAATCTTCATAAAAAAATTAACTTCATAACATCAAACATATTTCAACGACACAATATTTATAAGAACAACCCATTAAACATTAGTAAACTCTAAATAAAAATGTGAGGAAATATATAAACATATATTGATTTTTAATTCACCATAAGATTCATGAAATTAATCATAAATAGATTTCATTACTGGTATATAATCCAGACAAAGGAAACAGGTTACGAATATTGAATAAGTATAAAAGAAATAAATGTGAGACATTGAACTCATACTGTAATATCATATTTCTCTATACATGTTCAATATTCCAATATAAGAAATATAAACATACAATACATCTACAAAATAACCATATTAATATTTAATATATAGTTTATTATACACCAATAACATTACAATACCTATTTATTTGTAGCTATTTATTTAAAATTTTGTTTGACATGTAAATTGATTCACATATCATGAATGTTTGGGTTCAATAACTTTCATCCATTAATTTTTCCTGATTACATAATCTATATAATCATAATCATTTAATAAATACCAAAATTCATTCATATATAAAATTTTAAAACCATTTATATAACTTGTTGATGAAAAATGATTTACCTTAATCTATGGAAATGAAACTCAATACGTATACAGAAGTGATGTTTCTATATTCAAATGGAAAGAATATAAGAAAATTAAAAAAATTAACTTTGGAATAATTGTACTAATATTAGTAAAATCATATAACTATTAAATATATCATTACATCCATCAATGTGAAGTGGTGCTAAGGAACAAAACCCATATTTTTATAGAAGAGGTAATCAACATTTAAGAATAATTGATATTTTCATTCCCATTAAATGAAAACAAAAGAGATAAATGATATTCCTAGTTATAAAACATTTTTATATTAAATACATTGATTTAATTAATTTGGAATAGATACTACCAATTTTGTCTAGGTAGAATAGGAAATAAAATTGATATTATTTGGTTATGTGTTATACAAAATCATTGATAAACCTCCATTAAATAACTATTTAATCGTCTACATAATGGAATTTTCATAAAATATGAATCTCTAGTACATGATTAGGTATTTTATGCACTATTTGTTAAGGGATTTCAGAGCAACAGTGGAAAAAATTGTAAATCAAGTAGGAGAGGGGGTTACATTTTGATGATTACCACGATATAAATTTTTTTACTCATATGAGTACATAATATTACTATAAAAGTATAGGTGGATCCTCAGTTTATAAAGATTGATAAAATCAACAGTATAAAATTCAATTTGATGAATATATTACTTTTTTTAATTTTTAATAATTTAATATAATATAAATTTTCATATTATTCCATTAATGTAATTTTTATATCTACTGACAAATTATGAAATTAAATAAAAAAATACTAAAATGAAATAATAATATAAAAATTGAATATATAAATATAATTTTATATTTATATATATAATTTTTTGAAACATAATAATACAACCAAATTTCATTTTCATCAATATTATTGAAATATATATTTTTTGTTTCGTGAATAAATACTTTATTGGCATTGCATAAACATTTAAGGTAACTATGTCATCGTTAAATATGTAAAATTAATTATAATTATAAAAAATTACCTATGTATCTAATATATATATTTAGAACAAACAAAACCACATTTTATCCAAATTAAAAAATATTATATAAGTTAAAACAAAGATTGTGGCATTTTCATCTCCTTTTATTATATTAATATAATGGTCATAATCAATGAAAATTTACACAAATTTTCAATTTTATCGAACTTGGATGAGTGTTAATAAAATAAAATATTCTAATTGGACAATTGAGAGCATATTCGATACTTCTTGGAATTGCCTATTTTTTAAAATCTTTTATACTCGCTTTACCCTTACTAAGGTGATAAATATTTTTATCACATTTACATCTTATAATGACATGAGACAAATGGAACTATTTACCAAAATATTACATCCCCATTCATAAATTTTAAACCATTATAAATTATTTGTGTTTTTTTAATTAAAATAAAAAAGGAAAATTTTTTATAACAAAAAAATTATTTGTTGATAAATGTGTTTTAAAGCCTGAAAATAATTTAATACAAAAATCAACTATATTATATTACATTTTTTGTTAATTATATTATATCTAATTACTAAATAATAATGTAAAAGAATGGTCAATAGAAATAAAACCATGATTATAAAAATAATTTTTTTAATAAAATGACATGATTGTTTTTTCCAAAATTGGGTTTTTCACTATTCACTAAAAATCATTATTTTTAGAAAAATGCAAAAATTTCTCTATGTGATTATTTTTTATTAAAAGTTCATTAATTAAAAACATTATTTTATATAAATTTATAAATTTATTATTAATTAAATATAATATCATCAAAAAAATAAATAAAATATCTTTTGGTGAGAAATTATATGTAATATATAAAATGAATTCTGAAAATCGATTTTTTATTTACAATGAAATAATCAAAATAAATGTATTGAGTTTGAAAATTATACATATATTTAATATTTTTTACTTATATCCATCCTCTATAATTCGTCCCCTTTGTTATAACAACCAAATAAAAAATAAAAATGTTTCTACAATATATCACAAATCAAAGAAATCATGGATATGTGTGTAAAGAATTCTATCATGTTTTTTATTACATTAAATTAAATTTTATTATTGTTACACTTTTATACACTTAAATAAAATTTATTCTCATCGTTTAAAATCAATTAACAAGGACCAATATTTAAAAATTCATTTTTAGAAAACACACATCATAAAAAGGGTAAGATATCATCTTTTAAAAATGGGTAGTGTGAATCATAATGGTTATATGAAATAAAATATAATTATGGTCCCATAAAAGGATAACATTATTGGGATATGAAATACATTCATGGTGGTGAAATATAAAAACCTAGTAATAATATATAGTTAAAAATAGTTTATGGGAGTGTTAGTGACCAAGAAACCATAAATAGGTTGGGGACAGATATGTCCATCAATTCATTTGAAATGAAACTAACAGGGTACTAATTTTACATCAAGATCATATGCTAATTTTTGAGGAATTATATTACTATAATTAATGTGAATATTTAAAAATAATCATACAAACTTCAATTCTAATTAATAAGCATGATTTCATCATCGGTTATGCTTTGGTAAATTTCCACTTATTATCTTACTCAATTAAATGAATATTAAAGATGATTTTTTCAGTCATAATAAAAGTAAATTAATTTTTTTAAAAAAATAAGATCAATAAAATAATAACATTTCATTCATCATGTCTGTAGTTTTTTTCTTCAAATTTTTTTACCATAATTTACTTAATAAATATCAATCAATACATAACGAAATAATAAATTAATCCCTAGAACCAGAAAAATAATCCCCAAAAGCATTATTAAAATTCCAAAATCCAATAAAATTAATGAATGGTCATTATATTTCCAAATTCAACGTCAATTTATTCCTTAAAAACATAAATTTCCTAATAATGTCACACACAAAACTAATATATTATATGATCGAATATTATCTTTAATCATACTGATCCTTTCATTAAATAATCTGAATCCCTAAAAACATCATTTTTAACATAAATTTTTTATAAAACTAATCATATAATTAATTCTTAAATAAAATAATAGATTATAAAATATTTTCAATAATTGAAGAAAAAATAATCATTACAAAAAAACTAAATAACATTTTCATCAAATTAATACTAATTTCAAAGGTCATCAATAATATCCAATTTGCCTTTTCATCTTCAATCATCTCTTTATCCCAACTAAACAATATTATATCAACATCAAGAATATATTATGTTTTATATATCTATCATTTATATGTTTTACAAAAATATCCCCTTAAATATAAATAAAAACTCAATTGTACTGGTTTAATTAATCCTATGACAGAAAATCCTTGAGAAAATACTATAGAACAGTCTTTATAGGTTTCATTAATCTTATTACAAAAAAATCGAAGAAAAAACTTATAAACCATAATTTTTGAATCTTATTACATAAAGAAATAAATAACTAAAGTTCAATGATTACCGTAGAATATATTATTCCATGGTCTATGGGTTATTATTTGGATTAGGTAATTTACATGGAATGTTCCATTGTTCACCAAAAATAAAACTTTTAACTATAAATGGTTCCTTAGATTGTAATTTATTTCACTCCATTGAACTCTTCATTTTTTACTTGAGAGTTTATTTCTATATATCCTTATTTTACATATCCAAAAATATATCTTTCTATAGAGACATTTCCATGGGATCTTCTTCCAACATTGTTCATATAATGAAAAATGAATCTTTATTAATCCATAGTCATCACGAGACATCATTTTTCTATTATTTTGTTAATTTGAATAATATCCTACATAAATATTTTTATCATATATCTAGATAGAGGCTTTTGAAGAATATTGAAAAATTAAATTCAATATTTCATTATATTTAGTTTTTTATGAGATTAAGAACTACATTGTCAATAAAATTCACTAATTGAATGATTCTATATATCCCATCCATTTTCAGTAACGAAGAATCATTGTTTATTGAAAAGTAATAGTATTACGAAATAATATAATCATGAATCTAATCTATATGATGTATAACTCTTGAAACAGTCATTACAATATGTGAAACCTTAGGATTATCCATGGTCATCCATTTTTATCATTTAATCAATACCTTTATAATGACTCATAATGGATATTTAGAATAACCAAAATATATCCCCCCAGAGATTATTTCCAGGCGTGTAGTGCTAGGCCTAACTATAAGGACCCGCCCTTAAACATTTCATATTCTTAAATTAATTTAATAATTTATATTGAGGATCTTTTCAAGTTTAGATATTTAAAGAATTTGGACATAACATATGCAGAACAACTTGAATATTACAAACATCTTCCAAGTTTCCATTTTTTCTCAAAATAAAAATTCCTAAAAAAGAGTATTGTATAGTTCTATGTTTTAAATAGCATTAGATTTCATTGATCCCATTCTTGACCCTATTCCACTTTAGGTCCTATGAAAAACATTTCGAAAACATGGGATGAGCATAAAATTTTTAGAAAGGGATACAAAAAGAAGGAATACTGTTAGTTTTTCAAAAACAAAATAAACAATGAGTACTTTATTATAAGTAATTCTTTTCACCTTTATGAAGTAGTAAATACTCATCAATGAATAAAAGAAAATTTCTTACCCTTTTGTAACAAAAAAATTAAAATACAACCCATATAATGAAATCATAACATATAAAGGTAACTTCGGACATAAACATACTTACATGGAATAACAATATGGTTGAATTCTACACATTTCAAAAAATAGAATAACCATACTAAACAATTCCATGCCCAATGCATTGGAGGATATAACGTAAACACCCATCCTATTTTATCATGGCATCAGCCGTCATTTGGTTTATCTCGTAACCACTCGTCAATTTTCCAAGTACCATTATAAAATCATAACAGAAACACCAAATATAAAGGAATTAAAAAGTTTATACATTTCAATAAAAATATATCTCCTAAATATATTGACATAAAAAATCATTTATCAAAACCATTTTCAATACCAAAATACATAAAAGTGTATATGGAATTTTAATTTACTTTTTAAAAAATTACGGCTTTTTAAGGAAGCCAAAGAACAAATAATACTCGCGGCGACTGAAGGTCATTATCAATGATGACATTGAAAGAACAATTGTTTTTTTTCATTTAGTAAAACACTTATTTAAAAATGATTCCATATGAATGAAATTAATAATGAAATTTGTTTATACAGTGTATAAAAGAAAGTCGTGTATTAAAAAAATATGCCTCAATGAAAGGAGATTGAGATGAAGTCTCTTACCACATGTCCTACTTGACCCATTCCTTCTGTAATCACATGAATAATAAACCATAGTTAATTTATAATTGTTTATGAACCTTTTGAAATTTTATTATTCAATTTATATCAATTTTTACCATGGTATAAACATTATGAAGTCATTTATGTTAGTAATGGTCATTTTGTCGATATATGGTACTTAGGTCAAAAATGGACTTCATATTATTACAAGTTGTTCATGTGGTCAAAAGTTAATTATATACCTAATGATATTCATGATTTAGATATCATATATATCATATATATCTAGTATATACATGTATTTATATTAGTAAATAACATTTGGACATAAGAAATGAAATGCACCGTTCATGGAGACGGTAAGTCGTACGTACGCATGAACGCAACTTCCATTTAAATTTGGTTTTATAATAGAATTAAAACATAATTATTCATAATTATATTATAATTACAGTATAATATCATATGAAATTTCATTGACAATACCCATTATACGTTCCACATAAGGCATGAATGAGTCATGTCACTTTGTGGCGTGGTAATCCGCACTTTCTCAAATGATATTATCATATTTACCCACAATGATAACCATAACGTTATTCTATAAATTAAAAATACAAAAGAATAGAAACAATAAAATATAATATATACCATATATAAATATGGTTCCATCATAATGGCCACCATGATAATCAGTTAAAGATATTTGAACAATCATCATTTCGTGAGGCAATAGTTCGCCATCCACAGAAACAGTATGTTATATACCCATTAGATGAAGGTGTTTTTAAGTTTATTTCGAAGCCTTCTCATTAAAAAAATCCTAGTATATTTAGTATGATGTTTATGTTATAAAATTATGTAATAAAAAGTGTTTATGGGTTGGAGAAGTAAAATAAATCAAAAGAACTTAAGAGAAGACAATACCTTTAATTTGGGTAAATTCCATTGGTTTGAATAAAAAGCATTTTTTAAATGCCTTATTCCTAAGATAAGACTTATAGGTGGAAGAGAGGGATCTTGAGAGCCTATTTTGGAAGTTTTTGTATGATCCAAGGGGCTTGATAGGTGTGATGAATGGGTTAGAAGTGGTGTCCTTTTTTAAGGGGGGGAGGGGCTCTTTTAGAACATTTGAAACCATTATTTTATTATAAACATATCTTCAGATTAAAAACGTACAAAAATAAATAAAATCAAACATAAGATGACTCATGGTTGAAATTAAATCATCCAATAAAAATTGGACATGTTTTGGACACTATTTTATTCTTTATAATCTTATTTATATCAATAATTTATTAATGGGGTAAACACAACATCATTATTGTCTCATAAATAATTTTATTTATTTGAAGTCTAAAAATTATAAACAAACTCCATAATGTAGGGAATAATTTTAGATTTCTAATGAATATTCATAGTCTAAGAGATAACTTATACAACACCATTTAAAAGTTAATTTACTAAAAAATATTTGTTTATACCATTTTTGCCTTTGCTTTTTGTTAATTAAAATAAAGTGCCATTATCACCCTAATGTGGCTCCATGGGGTCGCAAAGTAGACAAAAGGATTCCCATGGTCAGATATGTATCAACCAATAAGACTAGTATACATTTTACTGTAATTTTATTTTATTATAATAATATTTGTTTGCACTTATATACCAGATTTACCCTCAACTATGGTACATAAACTTTTTACTCATGTAAATAATCATAATGCCTATAAATAAATGTTACCTATTTAAAAAATTTGGACCTCTTGATACCAAATATGGAATACATTTTTCAAAATTCAAATCATATAAGTGGCATATATTAATTTTAAATTAATTCCCTCTGTCAAAACAAAAGGTGTTTTTTAAGAAATATTAAATATCAAAATATGGACACTTATTTATGTCCAATTTCATAGGGAAATTATTTCCAATGACCAACATTGGATTAAATAGTTATAAAATTATATCTTTAAACATTTAAAACAATTAAAAATTTAATCTAAACCTATATGTAAATTAGATTAGAAGGCAGTTTTGAATTAAAATACAGTACTTTTTCACAATTCATTAAAAATGAATTTTATCATAAAAACACCAAAATATAATCAAATGTAAATTTTGATGATCTGATTCTAAAGAATAATTTTATTTTGTCACATATAACATATAAAAGTGACCAAAACTATAATTAAAGAGGGTTCTCCATCAAAAGGTGGTAAATCAACCATTTAATGAATATTTGAGTATTTATGCTTTAAATCACATTCTTTCTTATTTTAAGCTTCTCATATTATTTGGATAAAAGTAAAAACATTTAACAAAAATTTATAATCATATTTTAGTTAGTCCTATTAATTCCTTATCATACTATAGAAAGGTGGAAATTACCATTTTAAAAAATAAAATAATATTATTAGTTTTCAGCATTAGATTTCAAAGAAACTCGTTGTTGCATATTAGGTACGCCATCAAACATACCAATTGCCATTAATATAAAATTAATAATTAACTCACAAATATTAATAAATATGAAAATATCATATTTATTTATTTACCAGGGATGTTACATCCTTCCCCCTTTTGTAAATTGCAACCTTGCAAATTTATTCACTTATCAAAAAAATTGGGTATTTATCCCTCATGACATTTTAAAATTCCCACGTTGCCTCTTAAACCATATGGATTTTCTGGAATACCTTTACCTGTTAAATTACCTTATTATTCAATAATTTCTCTCTTAGGTTAATAATCTGGACAAGTTGTTTTTTATAAGAGAGATTCTCTTCCAACTGAACTATCGTTGGGCTCAAAACATGAGAGGGATCTAGCATATACTTTCTTAACATTGAATCATGAAAAAAATTGTGTAACTGGGGCTAACATGGTGTTAAATCCACTATGTAGAAAATAGATCTCGATTTCTTAAGGATTTCATAAGGTCTAATGAATCTCAAACTCAAAATTTCTTTCTTACCAAAACGCATCATACTTTTCCTTGGATATACATTGATAAATACATGATCACCTACCTCAAAAGAGATATCATTCCTCCGGTAATCCACATAACTTTTCTTCCTTCTCTGAGTTGTTCTCATGTGCTTCCAAATCAGCTTAACATTCTCTGAAATATCTTATACCAATTCTGGTCCAATCAGCTTTCTTTCACCTACTTCATTTAAAAAAGCTGGAGTTCGAAAACGCTTTCCATATAATTCTTCAAACGGAGCCATATGTATACTGGAATGAAAGTTGTTATTAAAATTAAATTAAACCAAAGAAATATGTTGGTCCCAACAACCTAGGTAATCTAGTGAACAATCACCTAACATATCCTCAATGGTCGGAATTGTTCATTCTAAATTCCCATCAGATTGCGGATGAAAAGCTAATCTAAAATTTATTTCAGTGCCAAACTACTTCTAAAGGCCTTTTCAGAAGATAAAAGTAAACATGGGATCATGATAAGATATAATGGAGAGAGGAAAACCACAAAACCTAAATATCTCTTTATCATACAACCTAGAATGTTTATCTAGAAATAAAGTATCTCGAATAGGAATGAAATGAGAAGATTTATCCAATAAATCAACAATAACCCAAAATTGATTGTTACATTGAGATGTATTTTGTAATCCCACAATTATGTCCATGGATATATTTTTTCCATTACCACTTTTGGCACCAGTAAATTCTAAAGAATCCATTTTGGTAACTTCCACTCTACTTTAACATGCTTACAGGTCAAACACTTCATAGTAAAATCAACAATTTCTATTCTCATTCCATACCACCAAAAATACTCCCAAAGATCTCTGTACATCTTTGTACTTCAAGGAAGAACTGAAAATAGAGAACTACGAGATTCACATAATAACTCATTCTTCAACAGTGAATCATAAGTCACAAATAACATCTTTCTAAACCTCAAAACAAAATCATTATAAAAGTTAAAATCCGGAAACATACCCTTCTCACCCAACTCTACCTTTTTTTGAAACTCATTGTCTTCCTTTTGCGCTTGTTAAATTCTATCTAATAGATATGATCTCACTGACCCCTGAAACATAAAAAAATAATTTCCTACACCAAAAACTTATATTACAATGTTTTTCAAATCAAAAACCAAAGGATCTTGTTCAAAACATAGCATGGTTAATGAACATTAATTTTTCGATTCAAATCTTCAGCCACATTATTTTCTTTTCCCAGATGGTAAAGGATCGTGCCGTAATAATTCTTGATTAGTTCCAACCATCTTCTCTATCTCATGTTCAATTATTTTTGAGTGAATATATACTTTAAACATTTGTGATCAATATATATTTCACACTTTAATCCATAAAATGATGCCTCCAATTTCATAATGTAAAAACAACAGCCACTAATTCTAAATCATTTGTAGGGTGATTTAACTCATGAGGTTTCAACTGACGTAAAGAATAAGCAATAACCTAATCATTCGACATAAGGACACAACCAGGTCCTTTCAACAAAGTATAACTGTAAATAACAGACAAAAAATTTCTGGAAGGCAGTGCCAAATCTATATCATTAACCAATCTTCTTTTCAATTACTGAAAACAATCATCACATTCTTTTGTCCAAATGAATATATCACCTTTTTTAATTAACATAGTTAGTGATCTATATATCCATGAAAATTTATCAACAATCCCCTAGTAATAACCTGCCAATCAAAGAAAACTACGGATCTCTATTATATATGTTGGTCTTGGCCAATTTGCAACCACTTCTGTTTTAACAGGATCAATAGTTATGCCAATTTTTTAAAACAATGTGACCAAGGAAAGAAATTTGTTATAACCAAAACTCAAACTTGATGATTTTCCCAAATAATTTCTTTTCTTTTTAGTTTTTAAATTCAACCCTTAAATGACATTCATTTTCCCCATTAATTTTTTAATAAACAAAAATATCATCAATAAACACAACCAAATAATTATCCAAGAACTCACAAAAGATTCTATTCATAAGATCCATGAATACAATAGGTGCATTGGTTAAACCAAAAGGAATAACTACAAATTCAAAATGGCCATATCTAGTTCAAAATTTGGTCTTTGGAATTTCTGTATCCTTTACTTTCAATTGATGTTACCTCATCCTCAAGTGAATCTTTGAAAAATAGTGAGCTCCCTAGAGCTGATCAAACAAATCAACAATATGAGGAAAATGATACTTGTTCTTAACAATGATTTTATTAAATGCTCTATAGTCAATCAAAAGTCTCATTGAACCATCATTATATTTAACAAATAAGATAGTAGCACCCAACAGTGATGATCTAGGTCAAATGAAACCATTATCTAATAACTCTTTCAATTACTTCTTTATCTCTAAATGTTCAATTTGATCCATTCGATAAGGGGGTTTGGAAATTGGATTAGCATCAAGAACTAAGTCAATAATAAATTCAACTTATCTGTCATGTATAATACCAAAAAACTCATCAGAAAAACATCAATATACTCATTTACCACTAGCACATCATTTATATGAACAATTCTTCTATTTTTAATAATATGTTCAAGGTAACAATCATTTTATTCTTTTACTCATTTCTCATCTTCCTGACATGTTATAAAAATTAAGGTTTCATTTCTGTACACAAACTGGAAATATTTTTTAAAGGAAAATTCTTTAGCTCTACGTTAAATCTTAGCATGATAAATAGACAGCCAATCAATGACCAAAATATCATCAAACTCTACCAGAGGCAACACAATTAGGTTTTCAGGTAGATTCTTCCTACACACAAGGACATAAAGGTTCTTATAATTTCTTTTTTGTCTCAAATTTCCTCCAGGTGTTTTTACCATAATCTCTTGATTCATATATTGATATAGAATTCCCAATTTTCAATAAAACTTTTCAGAAATGAATGAATGTATAGACACTGAATCAAACAACACATTGACATAATCTGAACAAACAAACAGTGTAACAGATAATACTTCATTTAATGGCTCATCATCTGCTGAAGTTGTTGGAAAGGACTTCACCACCCCTTTCTTACTTGTAGTCAGGATTCTTTCCCTCAGTTGAGTACTTCGCTGGACACTCATTTGAATAATGAACCATTTCAATTCACTTTATACATCTTACCACTAGATTTTCATTATCTACTTGATCATCTTCCGAACAGTTATTAGCAATATGACCAGACTTATATTACCGGAAGAACAGTATAGACATTGATAAAATTTCACTGGATGCTTCTTACCACAGATCTCACAAGATGGATTTTTATTTTTCATATGTCTAGGCTTCATTGATGAATTATTTCCCTTTTATTGCCATCTTGACCACTTATTCTGTTGTTTGTCAAAGAACACCTGATCATCAGCAAACTACATTTATACCTTCTCTGCACATCGAACAATTTTTTCATAACATTTGATCCCATGAGAGGCTATAGCTGTTTGATACAACTGCTACTGTCCTAAGTAAAATTGATTTATCTTACTATCAAGATCTCAGATGAAATTTGGAGCATACCATGCCTGTCGAGTCAATTTTCTTTTGTAAATAGCCACTGAGTCATCCTCTAGCCTCAATTCGATGAATAGTTTTTCTATCCTAAGTCGAACAACCATAGGAAAATATTTCTCAAGGAACATACCTTTTAATTCATCCAAATCATGAGAATAAATCTCCTCAGTATCCTTGATATTTTTCACCATCCACCTCCAATGATCAGCATCACCTTCAAAATAGAATACATCGAGAATAACCTTTTTATGTTCCGAACACCCCATGATATCAAAAAAATTCCAATGCTTTATTCCACCCTTAAGATAGAATAGGGTCAGATGATCCATTGAATGCCGACAGATTTTTCCTCATGAAATGCTCCACTACTAACATGTTCTTTTGTGGATGATATGGATGATTTTGTTAATGGATACCACCACCATTTATAGTATGACTAACTTTTCTGTCACAGCAAAAAACTGTTCAGTTCTGATTCTGACCATCTCAGGTTGCTGATTTAGAAGGTTGTCTTCCACCTGATGTTGTCCCAACATAGCTAACATGTTTCCTCTGTGGAAAACCATTTTGAACACAAAAATAGATTAGGCGAAGAAACATGGTAACCTATAAATGCTATCATTCCAGTATTAACATAAATTAATTTATGGATCTTAATTTAACAATACCATAACTCCTAAAGTTATATAAAATGATATATGATACCAACTATAAGGACCTGGCCTTAAACATTGCATATTCTTGATTAAGTTAATAATTCACATTGAGGATCTTTTCTGGTTTAGAAATTTAGAGAATTAGGTTATAAGAAATACATAACAACTTGAATATTATATACATCTACCTAGTTTCAATTTTTTTTCTAAAAATAAAAATTCTTGAAAAAAAGAGCCATGTCTACTTCCATGTTTTATACAAAATTAATTTTCCTTGATCTCATCCTAGATCCTATTCTACATTATGTCATGTGAAAAAAATTTCAAAAACTTGTGATGATCATAAAAATCACAGTAAGGGATACACAAAGAAATAAAAATGTTTGTTTTTGAAAACAATAAGGATACCATGAATACTTTATCTTAAGTAATACTTTTTACCTTTATGAAGTAGTAAATACTATTCACTAAATAAAAGATCATTGCTTACCCTTTTGTAACCAAAAGATTACAATAAAACCCATATAAAGAACACATAAAATATAAAGGTAACTTGAGAGATAAACATACTTATATGGAATAACCATACGGTCGACCTCCACACATATCACTAAATAGAATATCCATACAGCCGACTTCAATACCCAATGCATTAGAGCTTATAATGTAACCACCCATCCGGGTTTATCATGACACCACCCATCATTTGGTTTATCACATAACCACCCATCAAATTTCAATGTCCCATTATCAAATCATAACTCATAAAACAAATATAAAGGAATGAAAAAATATCCATATTTCAATCACAATATATTGCCTAAATATATGGACAAAACAAATCATTTATCAGAACCATTTTCATACCAAAATACATAAAATATTATAAGGTATTTATTTTCGTTTTAAAAAAATACGGCTTGTCAAGGATAGAAAAGATCAAATAATACTCACATTAGATGAAGGGCATTGTCACCGCTTACGTTAAAAACGTTATTTTTTGTCATTTAGTAAAATTATTTATAGAAAAATATTCCCTTTGAATGAAATAAAAAGACATAGGTGTTTATAAAACATAAAAATTAAAGTCGTGTATTAAAACAACATATGCCTCAATGAAAAGAGATTGAGACGAAGTCCCTTACCTTCTGTCGGACTTAACCCGTTTGTTCTTTAATCTATTGAATAATAAACTAATATTAATTTATTAATGATTAAGGACCATTTTAAAGTTTATTATTCAATTTACATCAATTATTAACGTGTTATAAACATTATGTAATCATTTAAGTTAATAATGGTAATTTTGTGGATATTTGGTACTTAGTCAAAAGTAGACTTATTATAATTACAAGTTGTTCATGTGGTCAAAAGTTCATTATATCCATAATGATATTCATGATTTAGATATAATATATCTCATATATATCTAGTATATACATGTATTTATAGTAGTACATAACATTTAGATATATGAAATTAAACACACCATTCATGGAGACGGTAAGTCATACCTACGTATGAACCCAACTGCCATTTCTATTTCATATTGTAATAGAATGAAGACTTAATTATATCTAAGTATATTATAATTCAATTATATTATCATATACAATTTCATTAACTCTAACCTTTATAGGTTCTACATAATTCATGAAAGAGTCATATCACTTTGAGGGGCAGTAGTCGGCATTTCCTCATATGAGATTATCGTATTTACCCAATATGGAAACTATAAAGGTAGTATATAAATTAAAAATACAGAATAAAAGAAACAATATAAATATAATATACATCATATATAAATATTGTTCAATAAAAAAGTCCACCATGAGAGGTGGTTGGAGATATTTGAACAATCGTCGTTTCGGGAGGTAGTAGTTCACTGTCCACAGAAACAATATTTTATTTACCTGTTTGACGGAGATGTGTGTAAGTTTAGTTCGAATACTGATCATAACTACATCCTATTATATTGAGTATACTATAGTTTTAATAAAATAATGCAATTAAAAGAGTTAATGAGTTGGAGAAATAAAATAAAACAAAATAACTTAATGGAACATGTTACCTTTAATTCGTGTAACTCCCTTGGATTGAACCAAAAGGGTTTTTTGAAGTTCCTTAACCCTATGGTACAACTTATAGGTGGAATAGAGGGGTATTTAGAGTTTATTTGTGCAGGTTTTGGAAGAGCCACGGGGCATGAGAGGTGTGAGGAATGGGTTAGATGTGGTGTCCTTTTTTAAGGGGGAAGAGGGGCTCTTTTGGAATGTTTGGAACAATTATTTTATTATAAACTTATCCTCAGTTTCAAAAGGTAAAAAAATAATTAAAGCCTAATATAAGATGAATCCTGGTTGAAATAAAATCGTCTTATTAGAATTGGAAATGTTTTGGATATTATTTTAATCCTTATAATCATATTTAATTAAATCATTTATTAACGTTGTAAACAATGCATCATTATTGAGTCATAAATAATTTAATTAATTGATGTATAAAAATTATAAAAAAATATCATAATGTGGGGAATATTTTTATATTTCTAATGAATATTTATATTCTAAAAGATAACTTATATAACCCCTTGTAAAAATTAATTTCCTAAAAGATATTTGTTTATATCATTTTTGCCTTTTCATTATGTTAATTAAAATAAAGTGTCATTATCACCCACAAGTGGATCCATGGGGTCCCAAAATCAAAAAAAAAAGGATTCCCAAAGTTGGATATGTATTAGACTATAAGGCCCCAGCCTTAAACCTTACTTAATCTTGAGTTATTACAAGATTACCCATTGAGGATCTTTTCGGGTTTAGAGTTTTAGAGAATTAGATCATAAAACTTGCATTAAATTCCACATATAAACAAAGTGGTTACATAAAGATAGTATTCTTCATTCCAATCAATGGAAACACATTTAAAATAAAACATGGATTATTTCTTGACACATCCTTGACTCTATCATCTTATCATGTACCTTTCCCTTGACCTGTGAAAAACATTTCAAAAACATGGGATGAGCATAAAAACTCAGTATGGGTTATAAAAAAAACATGGAAAGGAAACATGAGTTCATATATACATAAGAATGAAATCATACTTTACACATAAAACATAGGCACTTTAACATACCTCATAAAATCATGAATAAATCATAGAAATCATAAGACATAAAGGTAACTTGAGGCATTCAAAACATTCTTACGTAGGGAGTAACCCTCTTGGTTACGTTTGGAATACCCATCACAGTATATTCCCTAAAATCTCTTCGGAGAAACCTTAACGTTTCACTCCTTCGCGTATCCCAATGCATTGGAGAGCTATAATGGGCTCACCCGCCCTTAGTTTATCACGATACCACCCGTCTTCATAATAATGCCCAAGAACCATAACATAATCATATCACATAAAACATGCATAAAGGAAACATAAAATTTCCACATTTCAATCACGAGATATCAATACAACACATTGATATAAAAACATTATGAAAACCATTTTCAATACCAAAATAAAAGAAAAGTAAAATATGGTATTTATCTTTCTTTTAAAAAGAAGGTATGGCTTGTAGAGGAAGCCGAAACTCAAATAACGGTCACGACGGCGGAGAAGTCATTGTCGCCAATACGTACGACAGAAACATTCCCTTTTGTCGTTTAGTAAACGCTTCGTATAAAAAAGATTCCTTTTGAATAAACGTAAAAGTCAAAGGGGTTTATACACCGTATAAATGAAAGTTGTGTATAAAATAAAATATGCCTCAATGAAAGGAGATTGAGACGAAGTCCCATACCTTGGGTCCGACTTGACTCGATCGTTCTTTAACGTACTGAATAATAAACTTGAGTTAATTTATAATTGATTAAGAACCCTTTTAAAGATCATTATTCATTTTATATCACTTATTGCCATGTTATAAACATTATGTAACCATTTAAGTTAATAATGTTTGTTTTGTCAATATTTGGTTCTTAAGTCGAAAGTTGACTTCTTACAATTACATGTTGTTCATGTGGTAAAAAGTTCTTTATATCCAGAATGAAATTCCTGATTTGGATATCATATATATCATATATATCAAGCATATACATGTATTTATAATATTACATAATCATTTAGAGGTAAGAAATGAAATGCACCGTTCATGGAGACGGTAAGCCGTACGTACGCATGAACGCTACTTTCATTTCTTTGTCATATTAATGGAATTAAAACTAAATGAGAGGTATGAATATTCTAATTACAGAATTATATTCATCATTAAGATATATCATTAATTATATATATCCATTATATACATGTACTTTTAATAGTACATTACATTTGGGGATAAGAAATGAAATGCACCGTTCATGGAGATGGTAAGCCGTACGTACGCATGAACGCTACATTAATTTCTATCTCATATTTTAGTGGGAAGAAATAATAATTATATAGATGTATATTATAATTTCAGTATAACATCATATATAATAACTTTAAATCCATCCTTTACACGTCCCACATATGGCATTAACGAATCACATCACTTTTAGGGGGCGGTAGTCCGCACTTCCTTAAATGAAGATATCGTGTTTACCCATAATGGAAACCATAAAGGAATGCCAAAAATGAGAAATACAGAAGCTTAAAGAAAAAATAATCATATTATATATCATATATAAAAATAGTGACATCATAATGGCCACCCTTGAAGGTGTTAAATGAGTATTGAACAATCATCGTTTCGTGAGGCAGAATTTCGCCATCCACGGAAACCGTATGTTCTATAACCATTTGATGTAGTTGTGTGAGAGTGTAGCCCAAATAAATATTATCACAACATCTTAGTATATTTTATATACTGGTGTTGTTACAAAAGAATTAAATAAAAAGAGTTTAGAGGGTTGGAGAAGCAAAATAAAACAAATGAACAAGAGAGAATGAATTACCTTTAAAAGTGCAACTCCCTTTTGATTTGAGCCTAAAGGCTTCCTTTGAAAAGATTCTGCCCAAAAGGAATCCTCTAGGATTAGGAGAGGGATGTGGAGAGAGTAAATGGGCAGGGGTTGGCCGAGCCAAAGGCTTGAGGAGTGTGTGAAATGAGGTAGAGGTGGGGGCCTTTTATAAGAGGAGAGGAGGGGCACTTTTGGAATGTAAAGAAATATTACTTTATTTGAAAATGAGTTTCGGTTTTAAAAGGTCCCACATTGATATAATTCGTGGATAAGGTGATAAGGGTTCGAAATCCACTCATCCAATTGGTTTTGGACATGTGTAGGTTTTAGATTTTTTATTATCTTTCCATTTTATTTAAATCGTCAAATAATGATGTCATCGCTGCATCATTATTATGTCATATATAATTTAAATTATTTAATGTCTAAAAATTATAAAAAAAATACTATCATGTAGGAAATCTTTGTATCTTTCCAATGACTATTTATAATAAAAAATCTGATCTTTATAAACCCATAAAAAAATTGTTTTCGTAAAACATATTATGTTTGTGTCATTTTTACTTTTACATTAAATAAAACGTTATTTATGTCATTTCCCAACCAAAATGTCTCCATGGGGTCCCCAAGTTGACCCATGGCTTGTCGTGGTCGTCCATGACACAAAATATAAGGTTGGGACATGTTTCTAGGTCATTTCATATTATTAAATCATTATTTATACCTTAAACTACACTAATTACCACTAATCGCGATTAAAAACTTAATAAGTTACTATTCACCAAAAAATTATTTTAATCTCATTGAACCACATTTTACTTCTTAATGAAAACCATGTATGTAGGATTTTAAAAATTCAATACACATTAGTGGAAAACTTTCATTTAACTGAAAAATCAGTTTTCTTGATTACCACTTAGTGGTTTCACTATTCATCAAAAATTGATGTTTTTCAGAAAATTACCAAAAATTCACCCTAAGCTATATTTGATATTCCGAATTCAAAAATGATGTCTATTTTACAAAATTCAAATCATATAAGTCACATTAATTAATTTAATAATTAATTCGCGCTGCCAGAGCAAATAGCGTGTTTTTACAAAACAATAAGTATCAAAAGATTGACACCAGTTTAAGTCTAATTTTAAAGTGAAATTGATTCCAGTGACCACCATTGGATAAAATGGTAAAAATATATTCTAATTTCACTTCAAAAACTATTCAAAACATAATCTAATCATATAAATAAATTAGATTAAAAAGCAGTTTTGATGTAAAATGCAGTATTTTTCACTATTCATTAAAAAATGAACATTGTCAGAAAAATACCAAAAATTCACACAAGGTAAATTTTGATGTCCCAGTCATAAAGGATAAGTTTATTTTGACAAACATAGTTTATAAAATTGTCAAAATATAGATTCAAAAATGGTTTTCCATCAAAAGGCAGTAAAACAATATTTTAAGAATATTAGTGTATTCCATGCATAAGATTGTATTTATTTTCATTTTAAGCCTCTATAACACTATATTAATCATTTATAGACATAGATAAAAATATCTATTATTCATTACTTACTTGGGATGTTACATCCTTCCCCCCTTTAGAAAATTGCGTCCCCGTAAATTATTTACTTATCGAATAAATGGGGGTACTTATCCCTCATTGCATTTTCAGATTCCCATGTTGCCTCTTCAATCATGTGGTTTTTTCACAAAACCTTTACCTGGTGAATCACCTTATTCCGTAACACTTTCTCCCTGTGGTCAAGAATCTGGACCGGTTGTTCCTCATAAGATAGGTTCTCTTCCAGCTGAACTACCTCTGGACTCAAAACATGAGATGGATCTGGAATATACTTTCTCAACATCAAAACGTGAAAAACATTGTGTACCTGAGATAAACTCGGAGGTAAAGCCACTCGGTATGAAACTGATCCAACTCTATCCAGAATTTCGTATGGTCCAACAAACCTTGGACTCAACTTTCCTTTCTTACCAAATCTCATCACGCTTTTCCAAGGAGAAACCTTGAGAAAAACATGATCGCCTACCTCGAAAGATAGATCCTTCCTCCGGTTATCTGCATAACTCTTCTGCCTGCTCGGAGCTGTTCTCATGTGTTTCTGAATCAGCTGAACTTTTTCTGCCATCTCTTCTACCAATTCTGGTCCCATCAACATCCTTTCACCCACTTCATCCCAGAAAGCTGGAGTTCGACACCGCTTCCCATATAATGCCTGAAATGGTGCCATCTGTATACTGGAATGAAAACTGTTATTATATGAAAACTCAACCAAAGAAAGATGTTGGTCCCAAATTCCCTGATAATCCATAGAACAGGCTTGTAGCATATCCTCCAATGTCTGAATTGTTCGTTCTGACTACCCATCTGATTGAGGATGAAAAGTTGTAATAAAATTTAATTCAGTACCCAACGACTTCTGAAGGCCTTTCCAAAAGTTAGAAGTAAACCTAGGATCACGATCCGATACAATGGAGAGAGGAACTCCATGTAACCTGGCTATCTCTTTAAGATACAAACGGGAAAGTTGATCAAGAGAGAAAGTATCTCGTATAGCAGGGAAATGAGCAGATTTGGTCAAGCGATCAACAATAACCCAGATTGCATTATTACCTCCTTGCTTCTTTGATGAATTCTTCCCCTTTTCCTGTCAACTAGACCTCTTATTCTGTTGTTTGTCATAGAACACCGGATCATCGGAAAACTCCATTTCTACCTTCTCGGCACATCGAACAAGTTTTTCATAACTTTTGAACTCACGAGAAGCTAAAGCCCTTCGATACTTTGGCTTTAACCCTGAGTAAAAACGGTTTATTTTACTATCAAGATCTCGTATGAAGTTTGGAGCATACCTTGCCAATCGATTGAACTTTTCTTCATAAGTAGCCACTGAATCATCCTCCTGCCTCAATTCTAGGAACTGTTTTTCCATCCTAAGACAAACCACCTTAGGAAAATATTTCTCAAGAAACATACCTTTGAATTCTTCCCAGTTAAGATCCTAAATATCATCATTATCCCTGATATTTTTCACCATCGACCACCACTGATCAGCTTCACCTTCAAAACGGTAAACAGCAAGACTAACCTTTTGATGTTCTGAACAATGCATGACATCAAAAATCTTCTCCAGTGCTTTAATCCACCCTTCAGCTTGGACAGGGTCAGATGATCCTCTAAATGATGGGGGATGTTGCGTCATGAAATGTTCCACCACTGACATGTTCCTCTGCAGTTGATCTGGCTGATCTCGTGCATGGATACCACCACCATTTATAGCCTGAGTCAACTGTGCCATCACTGCAACAAACTGTTCAGTTCCTATTCCGACCATGTCAGGTCGCTGATTTGGAAGGTTATCTTTCTCCTGATGTCGTCCCAACATAGCTGCTTTGTTTCCTCTGCGGAAAACCATTCTGAACACAGAAATATCTTAGGCGAAGCAACATGGCAATCCGTAAATGCTATATCAATTCAATCATATTATAATTTAAAACTTTTCTAACTCCTAATGTTGTCTAAACTGACCTCTGATACCAACTATAAGGCCCCATCCTTAAACCTTACTTAATCTTGAGTTATTACAAGATTACACATTGAGGATCTTTTCGGGCTTAGAGTTTTAGAGAATTAGATCATAAAACATGCATTACATTCCACATATAAACAAAGTGGTTACATAAAGATAGTATTCTTCATTCCCATCAATGGAAACACATTTAAAATAAAACATGGATTATTTCTTGACACATCCTGGACTCTATCATCTTATCATGTACCTTTCCCTTGACCTGTGAAAAACATTTCAAAAACTTGGGATGAGCATAAAAACTCAGTATGGGTTATAAAAAAAACATGGAAAGGAAAAATGAGTTCATATATACATAAGAATGAAATCATACTTTACACATAAAACATAGGCACTTTAACAATCCTCATAAAATCGTGAATAAATCATAGAAATCATAAGACATAAAGGTAACTTGAGGCATTCATAACATTCTTATGTAGGGAGTAACCCTCTTGGTTACGTTTGGAATACCCATCACAGTATATTCACTAAAATCTCTTCGGAGAAACCTTAACGTTTCACTCCTTCGCGTTACCCAATGCATTGGAGAGCTATAACGGGCTCACCCGCCCTTAGTTTATCACGGAACCACCCGTCTTCATAATAATGCCCAAGAACCATAACATAATCATATCACATAAAACATGCATAAAGGAAACATAAAATTTCCACATTTCAATCACGAGATATCAATACAACACATTGATATAAAAACATTATGAAAACCATTTTCAATACCAAAATAAAAGAAAAGTAAAATATGGTATTTATCTTTCTTTTAAAAAGAAGCTATGGCTTGTAGAGGAAGCCGAAACTCAAATAACGGTCACGATGGCGGAGAAGTCATTGTCACCGCATACGTACGACAAAAACATTCCCTTTTGTCGTTTAGTAAACGCTTTGTATAAAAAAGATTCCTTTTGAATAAACGTAAAATTAAAAGGGGTTTATACACCGTATAAAAGAAAGTTGTGTATAAAATAAAATATGCCTCAATGAAAGGAGATTGAGACGAAGTCCCATACCTTGGGTCCGACTTGACTCGATCGTTCTTTAACGTCCTGAATAATAAACTTGAGTTAATTTATAATTGATTAAGAAACTTTTTAAAGTTCATTATTCCTTTTATATCACTTATTTCCATGTTATAAACATTATGTAACCATTTAAGTTAATAATGTTTGTTTTGTCAATATTTGGTTCTTAAGTCGAAAGTTGACTTCTTACAATTACATGTTGTTCATGTGGTCAAAAGTTCTTTATATCCAGAATGAAATTCCTGATCTGGATATCATATATATCATATATATCCAGAATATACATGTATTTATAATATTACATAATCATTTAGAGGTTGGAAATGAAATGCACCGTTCATGGAGACGGTAAGCCGTACGTACGCATGAACGCTACTTTCATTTCTTTGTCATATTAATGGAATTAAAACTAAATAATAGGTATGTATATTTTAATTCCAGAATTATATTCATCATTTAGATATATCATTAATTATATATATCCATTATATACATGTACTTTTAATAGTACATTACATTTGGGGATAAGAAATGAAATGCACCGTTCATGGAGACGGTAAGCCGTACGTACGCATGAACGCTACTTTCATTTCTATCTCATATTTTAATGGAAAGAAATAATAATGATATAGATGTATATTATAATTCCAGTATAACATCATATATAATAACTTTAAATCCATCCTTTACACGTCCCACATATGGCATTAACGAATCACATCACTTTTAGGGGGCAGTAGTCTGCACTTCCTTAAATGAAGATATCGTGTTTATCCATAATTGAAACCATAAAGGAATGCCAAAAATGAAAAATACAAAAGCTTAAAGAAAACATAAACATATTATATATCATATATAAAAATAGTGACATCATAATGGCCACCCTTGAAGGTGTTAAATGAGTATTGAACAATCATCGTTTCGGGAGGAAGAATTTCGCCATCCACGGAAACCGTATGTTCTTTAACCATTTGATGTAGTTGTGTGAGAGTGTAGCTCAAATAAATATTATCACAAAATCCTAGTATATTGAAGATACTTGTGTTGTTACAAAAGAAGTAAATAAAAAGAGTTTAGAGGGTTGGAGAAGCAAAATAAAACAAATGAACAAGAGAGAATGAATTACCTTTAAAAGTGTAACTCCCTTTTGATTTGAGCCTAAAGGCTTTCTTTGAAAGGATTCTGCCCAAAGGGAATACTCTAGGATGAGGAGAGGGATGTGGAGAGAGTAAATGGTCAGGGGTTGGCCGAGACAAAGGATTGAGGAGTGTGTGAAATGAGGTAGAGGTGGGGGCCTTTTATAAGAGGAGAGGAGGGGCACTTTTGGAAAGTAATGAAATATTACTTTATTTGAAAATGTGTTTCGGTTTTAAAAGGTCCCACATTGATATAATTCGTGTATAAGGTGATAAGGGTTCGAAATCCACTCATCCAATTGGTTTTGGCCATGTGTAGGTTTTAGATTTTTCATTATCTTTCCATTTTATTTAAATCGTCAAATAATGATGTCATCGCTGCATCATTATTATGTCATATATAATTTAATTTATTTAATGTCTAAAAATTATAAAAAAAGACTATGATGTAGGAAATCTTTTTATCTTTCCAATGACTATTTATAATCAAAAATCTGATCTTCATAACCCCATGAAAAAATTGTTTTCGTAAAACATATTATGTTTGTGTCATTTTTACTTTTACATTAAATAAAAAGTTATTTATGTCATTTCCCAACCAAAATGTCTCCATGGGGTCCCCAAGTTGACCCATGGCTTGTATTGGTCGGCCATGACACAACCAATATGTTTGGGACATGTTTCTAGGTCATTTCATATTATTAAAGCATTATTTATATCTTAAACTACACTAATTACCACTAATCGCGATTAAAAACTTAATAAGTTACTATTCACCAAAAAATTATTTTAATCTCATTGAACCACATTTTACTTCTTAATGACAACCATGTATGTCGGATTTTCAAAATTAAATACACATTAGTGGTAAACTTTCATTAAACTGAAAAATCAGTTTACTTGATTACCACTTAGTGGTTTCACTATTCATCAAAAATTGATGTTTTTCAGAAAATTACCAAAAATTCACCCTAAGCTATATTTGATATTACGAATTCAAAAATGAAGTCTATTTTACAAAATTCAAATCATATATGTCACATTAATTAATTTAATAATTAATTCCTGCTGCCAGAGCAAATAGCGTGTTTTTACAAAACAATAAGTATCAAAAGATTGACACCAGTTTAAGTCTAATTTCAAAATGAAATTGATTCCAATGACCACCATTGGATAAAATGGTAAAAATTTATTCTAATTTCACTTCAAAACCAATTCAAAAAATAATCTAATCATATAAATTAATTAGATTAAAAAGCAGTTTTGATGTAAAATGCAGTATTTTTCACTATTCATTAAAAAATTAACATTGTCAGAAAAATACCAAAAATTCACACAAGGTAAATTTTGATGTCCCCGTCATAAAGGATAAGTTTATTTTTACAAACATAGTTTATAAAATTGTCAAAATATAGATTCAAAAATGGTTTGCCATTAAAAGGCAGTAAAACAATCTTTTAAGAATATTAGTGTATTCCATGCATAAGATTGTATTTATTTTCATTTTAAGCCTCTATAACACTATCTTAATCATTAATAGACATAGATAAAAATATCTATTATTCATTACTTACTTGGGATGTTACATAGACAATATGATTAGTACACATGTTAGGGTAATTTTATATTATTAAAATAATATTTGTTTAACCTTATTTACCAGATTTACCTTTTAACCATGTTAAATAAAATTTTTACTAAAGTAAATATCCATAATGTCTATAAATAAAAGTTACCTATTTACACAATTTAGACCTCATTATCCCAAATATGCAATCAATTTTTAAGAATTAAGAATATATAAGTGGATTAAATTAATTTAAAATTAATTCCCACTTTCAAAATAAAAGGGGTGTTTTTAAGATATATTAAGTATTAAAAGATTGACACTTATTTTCGTACAATTTCATAGTAAAACAATTTCCAATGACCAAAACTGGATTAAATTGCAAAAAAATAATATAATTAAACTATAAAACAAATTAAAAAGATAATCTATTCTAATAAATAAATTAGATTAAAAGGATGTTTTGAATTCAAATATAGTATTGGTTTACTATTCATTAAAAATGAATTTTATCAAAAAAATACCAAAATTTCAACCATTGTAAATTCTGATGTTCTTATTCTAAAGAATAAATTTATTTTGTCAAATTGAACATACATAAGTTACCAAAACTGGATTTAATGTGGGTTCTCCATCAAAAGGGGTAAATAGTCCTTTTAATGAACATTTGAGTATTAAAGCTTAAAATCAGATTCCTTCTTATTTTAAGCCTCTAATATTTATTGGATAAATGTAAAAAAAATTAACAAACATGTATAATAATATTTTAGATAGTTCTATTCATTCACTCCAATTAAATGGCTAGGGGATAACTACCATTTAAAATAAAAATATTATATTATTAGTGTGGAATGTTTGATTTCAAAGAAACATGTTGTTGCATTTCGGGTACGCCATCGAACATAGAAATCCCCTTAAAATAAAAATTGACATTTAATTCATAAATATTAATGAATATGAAAATTTCATATTTCATTATTTACCTATGATGTTACACTAACGATCATACAATTGTAGTGATTGAGTTAATGCTCATTCTTCCCCATTCTAAGTTATTACCCCTTTGCTAATTTGAACCATGAGTACATATATATATTGGTATCTAGACATGGATTTATTTACTAAGAATTCCAAACCCATTTCATTCCCATTGGACAATATCTACTCTTATATTGTGGCCCAAACAAATGGTTTTAATTATATTTTTCTTCTCCTAGTTTAAAAAATTTTATAAACCTTTATCAGATTCCACCAATAGTGACCCAACCAATTCATACATAAATAAAACATTTTATAATTTGATTATTTATTACATATAAATATGATAAAAAATAGAACTATAAAGGATTTTGGTTTTTTAAAACATCAATACATATGAAACTAGTACAGAAATAACATGCGTCATCACCCAAAAATATCTTATCAACTAGAACCCTTATTAAAAAAATCATAATTAAAACCGTTCTTCAAATAATGGGAAAGAAGAAAAATAATAAATGGTTATTCCAAATTATACATAAGGGTAATAAAGTTAAATATCAATGATCATTTAAATATATTTTGAGTATAATAGTTTGAGAACATGATATTAAGATTTCAAATTGAAAACCTAAAATTAATACACCAAAAACATTGAATGGAATAAAACATTATCATATAACAAGAATTAGGAATCATGAAAAATAAATCATGATCGTTGAGTTGAAATCATAAGCATAACAACATGTCAAATGTATTTTGAACCATAATTGGTTTTTAAATAAGTTCATGTATCAAGAATAACTTCATAAACTATCACATAATAAAGCAATAGGAATAAATACATGTTTCCTAAAATAAAGAGGATCATGAATTAACCCTTATTTACCATATAATTGCGGATCATGATTCACAACCTATTCCCAATAACTGATCAATAACATCAACTCATTTTAGATAATAATCTAATGATACATAACAATTTATCCAATGCTTTATCAGTCTCTGTTAGTTGCAACCAAAAAATAATTTAAACCATATTTATATGTGATACAGTATGAAAATTTTTTCATGATTTCATCATCGCATACCCTATGGAAAATAAATTTGATTAATAATCATTTCATCATTTAAACATATGACATCCAATATGAAATGAATAATTTTTTTTAAATCTCATCATCAAATTAAAAAACTATCTAGAGAAATAATATGTATGGACTCATTTGATTATATAATTTTAATATTTCATGTGGAAAACCCACATTTCATTTTGAAACTAATTGTTTTAGATATAAAATATTCCAATTTATTTTGGGAAAAAATTTACATGAAATGAAATATACATATATAAAATGGATGTTTCAAATTATTGAGATGTCTGGATGGAATGAAATTTTGATCATTCCATATTCATTTAAAAATTTTTATATTCACACTTGATAAAATATACGTCATTTCAAAATAGAAGCATAATTTTATTAAAATATTTTGTTACTTTTAAAAAATCAGTTCGAATTAATTTAAATATTCATTGGATAGTTGGAAAAAAATTCCTCTAAATGTTCTAGAAAACACTTATATGGTAGAAAGTGGTCTATGGACAAAATTATGAGAAAAAGGTGATTCTTTTCATAAAAAACCATCCTAATTAAATTTTATCAAATAATATCAAAAATTTGAATTAAAATATCATGATTTAACTAACAAACACATGGAATTAAATAATAATGAGATAATATCAAGGATCTGTTCATTTCATCATAGGATATTGAAGAATAAATAATCATTATAAATTTTTTTGAATGTTTAAAATCCCCTAAAACATGGGTAAATTTTGAATCATAACCACAATAAAATCCTCCTTATTTGGGGTATATTGGTATGGGAGAAGATTAATTGAAAAAAAATTCTATGGAGGTCTGGGTTCGAATCCTAGGAGCCCAATCATGGGTGGATTTCTGCCTCCCTCAGTTTGGAATCCTTTTTGGGTCACCTGATACTGCACCGGGTGGGAAGAAGGTTAATACCCACCAAGACGATAGATTTTTTTGGTCGACCCACTATTGATCAGACTATCACTATATGGGAAACATTTAAATCACTACTACTAATGGATAGTTCCTTTTTATGTAACTCTCTTGAGTGATCCCTTCATGAGAGGGTGTTCCTAGAGTAGAGGGAATAAAAAATCCACTCATAAGGATTTCCATTTCAGAAAAAAAACCATTAGAAAAAAATAAAGTGAATTTAAACTTTTAATTCCATCCTTAGTGAATATGTCATATATATCATCGAAATAATAGTGTGATGAGAAACCCATAATGAACGTTTAATAATTATTCATAGATATTCAATCCTACATTATAATAAATATAATTTATTATAAATATATTGGATATTAATATAATGTAGAGTTGAGATTTTTACAATTAATACATTTTATCTATTTTTTTAAAATGGAAAAACACTCTTAAAAATTAGATTTTTATAAATTTATATATCCAAAGATTTCAGAATAATTTTTTAGAAAAATATATAATTCTACCTGATATAGAAATATTTTTACATATAAATTATATACATTCTATACTAGTGTGATGAATTACAATGACAAAAGTCCAGTCTAATGAACTGACCAAATTCTAGTTCATCAAACATACCAATGTCTAGTTTATCAGAATGACCAAAGTACAATAAATGGAATTGACTAATGTATAACCCATAATATTTACCAATGATAAGTCGATAGGAATGAAAATTGTTTTTATATCAGTAATATTAAACATAGTATATTGTTATAGATATTTATTGTCTTTCAGTGTGTCTAATTTTAGTCTATTAGTGTGTCATAATTTAGTCTATCAGTGTCACTATATAAATTATATCATGTTAATAATATATAAATAAAAATGATGTAATAATTTTTATAATTTGTGTCAGAATAATTTTAACCAAAAAAATTATTTCTATAGAATTTTAATGGTGCAACTGAAACAACCTCATATAGAGATTCACATATTTAGATATCAAACTGGATATCATCTGAGGCTATCGCAAAAAACTATAAGAATCAAACAAATATTCCCGTTCAAGGTGTTCATATAATTTTTTTTATTATGATGATCTGGGAGTTGATGATTTTTTGGACGCAACATCTCAAAATATTTCATTGATGTAACCTCTTATTACATTTACATTGTATTATTTTAGGGATTTTTTTCTAAGGAATCTCTGTGAGGATTGAAAATTCCATAGAAATTTTTAACCATATTTTTTTGTGTCCAATTTGGAATACAATGAAGATGGATGGATCTGATCAGCATAATGAAATTCTTCCAGGGATAGAAAAATAGGGATTATTCAGATCATTGTGATCATGGGATTTCATCATTATTAAACATAGACTGTAAAATTTAGCTGTAAAATTGGATGCCTTATATCATTGTTATTTACATCATCTAAATTTAATGTTATCATGTCAATATTCATTTCATAATGATTCAATTAGTTTTACTACTAAACATTATAATCTTTCATTTTACGTTTTACTATATGTTATAATTTTTTCATTAATTAATATGGAAATTTTATTTTACTAAATGATTTTATACATTCCTTTACGAAATGAACTCTAATTCTCTTATATGTACTTTGATCATTTGATTCAATTTGAGTCTGATTAGAATTTGTAAGGAGGTTTTTTATTTTAATTACTTGTATTTTTTAATGATAACCCCTCCACACTCAGGTACACATTATAATAACAACATATCCAATAACATGTATTAGATGTGTGTTTTCATTATGACATACCAGTTATTAGTTTTATTATTATAATTGATATTTTAATGTTTGATTATAAATTTTTTTTCAATATTTCGTTAAAAAATGTTATTCTACTAACATGTAATATTAATAAATGGTTCTTTTATATAAGATGGAAGGTTTAAATTTCGATACCTTTGTAAATATAAATCAACAGAGAGGACCAATTTTGGTTGGTGCTGACTATCAGTACTAGATAGTAAGAGTGAAGAAATTTTTTATTAACACCGGGGATTATAACATTTTAATTCTTATTTGGAATTAATAAATACCTAAGATGTAATTATCTAAATTTTTAAATAATAAGAATGGTGAAAATTATTTGATTTATTGAGTAAATAAGACATTGATTTTATAAAATATATGGAATATATATATATAGTTATATTTATTCATTTGAATTAGTAAATAATTATTTATGAAATGGGATGTTACATAATTTTGAACTTCTATTGTAATTGTCTCTAGAAGAATTATGCTAAAAGAATATAATAATGATTTTGGGTTTCTAAATAGTGAATCTGTTGTGATGATACATATGATATTTATGAACATCATGGAATATCTAAAATCATTTTTTGAGAAGTATATTTGATGATAATTTTTGTGTAAAAAAATTATTGAAATAATGCTTGGATAATGGGACTCATTAATAATAGATTTTGATTACATGATAATTACAACACAATTAAAATTGGAATGCTTTATTTATACTCATATTAAAGATGATGGTACCTTAAGAAGAGATGTTGAGATGATAATTAAAAATATTAGAGTAGTATCTTTTTAATTTATATTATATTTTTCTAGAAATGTTTATTCAACTATTAAAGATTCAAAGACTACAACAAAAATTGATTTCATTGTTGAAACATTGATTATTTCATTGGAATATTCTATGAATAAATTATCCAATTTGGCAAAGAGGATGAAAGAAATTAATGGAATGAAATATTTCCTATCCAATTAAAATAAATATTATAATGTAATTGGTGATATGAAATAATCTTGAAATGTAATGTTTTAGGAATGTTAAAAAGGATTTCCATATTAGACCTTGTTTTCCCATGATTAAAAGGATAAAATTAATGTTAGTAATTCTATAAAATACTATAGACATAAACATAAGATAAAAAATAACGCTTCTGAAACATGGAGAACATTAATTGGTGATAGTTCATCATAATGTATATTAGATTGTGAATGTTCGTGTGAGGATAATATTGGTGTCTATGTTATGATTTTAAAAAAAATGGTTTTTTATGGAAAAGGTAGATTCTAAATTCTTAACCAATTATAAATTAATTTCAAATAATCTTGAATTTCATGATTATAAAAATTATACATTATTCATTAAGGAATAATCAAAATATAAAGAAAACAATTCTATAACATGATAAGAATACATATATAGATTTGAAAAAATTATAGAACCCCCGAACATGAAATTTACTAAAAAATGTGATATGGATGAAAAAAATTACTAAAGAAATCATTAGAATGTCAACACTTATAACTAAGATCTAAAATAATACAAATGAAAAATAAAAAATTAATATTGATGAAACTAATATTTGAAAATATTTAGAAGAAACTAAAATAACAAATAATTGTTTAGATAATGAATGGGAAATAATTAATTCAAATACAAATTCAATTGAGGATAAAAATTTATTTATGAAACAAAATTAAGAACTATCATGTTTGATGAAGCTTCGATCAATGTTTTCTAAAATTAATGGGAAAATTGATAATATGTTTATATAATTAAAACGTAAATGATATATCCATAATGAGGTTCACTAATAAGAAACATGTTATTCAGAACTATACTTTTATGCCAAAAAGTAACCAATCGTGTATGAATAATATACGTGTTTGAAATTATAAAATTAATTGTTCATTAAATGAAGTCTAACAATTATTTTATTGGTAATCTTATTTCTGAAATTAAATAACATATTGTCAGTAGAATTTTTTCTACATATTTTGATTCCAAAAATTTTATATTCCCAATAATATTTTACCCAAGAATTTTTGGGGTCACCAATACTAATCATTTTTTCATAAAAATATGAAATGTAACAAAAACGATATATATTTAATATTCTATGGTTTTTTTAGCCACATGATTGGGAATAAATGTTTTTTTTTCATAAAGAATATCCAAATGAATGGTGTAAATGTTACCTTTGGTGAAATATCTGTTAGAGAGTCTATTGGAAAAGGTAATATTGTACTTCATGGAAAATCATTAATTACAAATTTTTTATTTTTTTTCTATCTTGTCAACAACCATATTAAAATAAATCATATATGTGGGTAGGGATATCTTTTATACATTTCTTTTGATATATATATTATTCATAGATCCAAATATTAATATATTCTTTCTTACAATAGGCATAAGAATGTTTATACACCTAATATTGAAGATCATATGAGCCAATACCTACCATGACATGTTAAAATAAAATACCAATCTTGGTTATCGAAAAGAAAATTAATACACTATAATGATTGAACATTAGCTAAAAATTGAATGAAAGAACTATTTAAAGATATCCCAGAGCATAAGTTTTATTCTTCTAGAATTTCTGATCCTTGTTAATTTAGAATGATAATTAAGACAAGTTTTTAATCAATTAGCAAAGTCTCATATTAAAATGATTTATAGTTAGTGCACACGGATTCATTTGGCTAAACAAAAACCAGAAGTACTAGTGGAAAATATTACATATATGTATTATTTGACTATTACAGTAGGGTTACATTTTTCTATTTTCTCTCAAATAAGTATGAATTCTTATTCAGTTTAAATAATTTTGTAGTAAGAATTAAAAATGACAAAATTATATCCTTGAAATATATTTGTACTTATCGTGGTGGAGAATTTGTAAATTTTGATATTGAAACATTTTTTTCTAAAATGTGTTTAATACCTAAATGTTTTGCACCTATAACTCCAACGAAAAATGGAGTAGTTGAATGAAGAAATAGAACTCTTTAGGATATTACAAGAACCATCCTATGTGAATTCTCTATTAGAATGAATGTTTTGTGCGAATTAGTTTATAATAACACTTGTACTAAAAATTGAGTATTAATAAGAATTTTTTTTATAATTTTTTTTAAAACACAATTACTATTATGAAAATAGTACATGTTAAAATTGATGAAATTGATCATTTTTTCAATCATGGAAAATCCACATCTTTAAAATTAGTTTCAAAATCTATATTTCATCCAATATTTTAAAATTAGTCTCATTAAAGAAAAACTAAATAGTATGTTAATAATTCTTAACCTCAAGAAAAAATTTGACATGTTATTATAGATTTTTTTTTACAAAACCAAAAAAATAAATTTATTCTAAGGAATCATCATAAAGATAATGACAATGGTGATGTTGATAGACCCATTTGAACTAGAAATTCTATATGAAATAAAGTTGACAATTTTTCATTTTTATAACAATTAGTAACTAAAACATCCTAATAATATTTATGGGATGAATATTAGATAGAATCTATTCAAGATTAACTATATGATTAAAAAATGAATTAATTTTATACTATATATGATTGTCTTAATGATACTTCTGTAATTGTTTTAAAATGGTTTTTTCAAAATAAATGTTATGACAATGGAACAATTTTTTGAAATAAATATAATTCTTTTGAAAAGGGATATTATCAACAAGAGGTAATATACTATGTAGAAACGAATGTTCTAATAGAAGGAATATATGATATTAATATTATTCTAGTATATAATTTATTTCTTATTTTCCAATATTTTTAAATGGATGTGATGTGGGAATTTATAAATATATATACATGACGAATTTTATGTAAAACTGATGTTTTTTAAAATAAAAATTATCATGAATCTGTTTTTAAACATAATAATTCACTTTATGGAATTGAATGATATCTTAGAGCTTATCATGCTAGATTAAATTTATAATTGTTAATCATAAATAGTTATCTAGGGATCCAAAAAATATTTATAAATGAAGTTTCCAGAAACATCAAAATTGTACAAATTTATATAGATGAAAAAATATTTGGTTTAACCCACTAATATTTAATTCATTCAATTATATATCTTATAAAATATTTTTTTTAAATGAGAATAATTTGAGAACATAATTATTTTAGAGTTTTTCAAATTTCACAAAGATAGAGGAAAATTTTATATCTCAATATAAGTATATAATATATCTTCTTATGAATTTTGGATATGATAATAATAAAATTATTATTAATCATATAATAATCCCTAATACATTAGATATTGATAAATTTGGAAAAACTGATCAAAATATTTGTATACGAGATACAATAATTTAAATATACATAATATATAGACATAATGGAATAATGTTTTTTGTATTCTTGCTTTCAAGATATCAGGGTAATCCTAAAGAGTCCCATCCTAAGGCAGTAAAATCAAATTTTTTCTATTATAAGTTAGTTATGGATCTATTATTATTTTACACTTTTAGAATATATTTTTTGATATAAAAGGTTTTTCAGATTCTAGATTTAGTGGTAATAATGTATATTAAAAAATTACATCTAGAACATGTCATTTCATAGGTTATGCATTAGTGACGTGATATTTTATAAATAAACACTCAATAAAACATTACAATACTCAAGTTGAATATGAGGCATTTGGATATTTTTCAACTCATCTGTCAGGGATGCAACAAACACTCACTCACTTTGTCTTGAGTTTTTATAAAATTCAGATATTGTGTGACAACACAAGTTCCATTGATTTACATAAAAATATAGAAAATATCACAATAAAAAAATAAACACACACACAAATATATAAAAGAAACTACATTATTCGAGACCATGCACAAAAAGAATATATTATTTATTATTTCATCATAATGAATGAATAAATTGTTGATATATTTTCTAAACACCTTAGTTCTAATATATTTTAATATATTAAATAGTATAAGGGAATGAGTTATACCATGTGATCATTCATTCCAACATCTTATTAAAAAAATCCACATATTAATGATATGTATTTCAAATAGAGATTATATATGTCATTATTGTTCAAAAAGAATTATTTTGACTAAAGTCTATTATTTTACAAAAAAAAATTGATCTGCCAAAATTATAATATTTTTTGGAATATATTGTATTACTAAAATGGTTTGTTTTCAAGAATGATTATATTTACAAAAAACAATTTTTGTCTAAAATATTAGTTTTCTTAAAAAATCAATTATTTTCTCTATATTTTTCAGATTCACTAGAATATTGTTATTAATTTAAAAAAATAGTTTTACTAAATTAAAGAAACATTCTAAAAAAATTTGGTTTACTATTTGGTTTTCTTTTTTTTAAATACCATGAAGATTCATTACTAAACATACATACTCACCAGAATGTTAATTTTTTCTAAAATAATATATTATGTAATCTTTAATCTTTAATATTATGTTTTTTATTATTTTAATTATTATTTACATTTAAAATATATCTAGGAGAAAATTTAAAATATTAACTTTTTACTTTTGAAAAAAATATTTCCTATAAATATTGAAACAAATTTAAAAGCATGGAATATATTTTCAAATATTCTATTTATAATTTTCAATCATCATATCATGTTTTTTTATTTGATTATACTAGTTATATCTTATAAAGTCAAATCATAAACCTAAACCGATAAAGACATGGGTTGGTTACCACCGACCACATAATTTTTCGAGACATATGATGACCCCCAATCATTAAATTCTGTACTAGTATTATTTTTTTCTATTAATCTAATATAAATTAATTTATCTTGATTATATCTTCATAGTAAAATTAATTTTTTCAAAAAATTTCCATCCAATGAAATATAAAATTGTGATGTTTTCATAGAAATGTTGATCTAAAATAATTGATTTGTTAAGACAGATTCATTCTTGAAATAATGTATCAAATGTAATGGTTGAAAATTGATATGTGCAATAATAGAGGGTTTTGATCATCAATGTAAAAATATAGTAATATAATATTACTTATATTTTGAGTTTAGTTTTGGAACATGACTTGGATCTCACAACATTTATTTTTTTATGTATCCAACAAGGTGAATATTGAACAGGTTTAGAATCTATTGGAATTTTTATTTGATGGAGAGATATATCGTAAAACCCATAAGATTCCAAAAAATCATTGTTCATTTTTTCTAGATGTGGCTAAAACATAATTATTTAGAACATATTTGAAATTTAGGAAAATATATCATCTTCAAAAAGATGCTATAATTTTCGTAACGTGGATGAATGGTTACCTTATTTTGACGAAAGAAAGCATAGATACAGTGATGTTATTAGGAATATTTGTCCTAAACATCATAATGATTATGTGAAAAATAGATTTAGATTTGTATGTATTATTTTCAATTTATGTTATTCTAAAAAATAATATGAAATTAAGAATTCAACATTCTCCCAAATTTAACAATATGATGATGTTAAAAATTATATTCATTATGAATATCATGAATCTAGCAATAAAAATGAGTAAAAATATTTATTTTTATATAAAAAATAAATTTGAAGAATGAAATTGGTTATCATACCAAAATATAATAAGTTTGTTGATAAAATTGAAAAAATTCCATTCGATTTTGAGGTTCAGTCAATATAATAAATATATCTTCAAAAAAAGAAATTTATCTTTTTAAATGCCTCAGACATAAAATTAAGTATAATCAATTCTTAATGAGGTTTATTGCAATTTTATGAAAATAATGGATTGAAACAAATCTTTTGATCTAGAATTCAGTCTAGATAAGGTAGAAACCTTTTCTATTAAAGATACAACTGAATATTTTATTAATATAGTGGAGAATAAAATGAATCAGAATAATTTATTTTATGAGAAAAAATTGTGGAATTATTTATTAAGGTGGTTGAATAGGAAGATGGAGATATTCATACTATTGTTGAAGAGGATGGAGAAGAAGATCGTAATATTTTTCCTCTATATATTCTTCAACCATTTCCTCCTTCAATAATTTTTTATTAGTTGGCTCCAGGTAAATCTTCAATTCATAGAACCAAAAATGGTATTACTTGTGTCGAAAAAGGAAAAAGTAATGCTATAGATATTCAAAATTATATTCTAGAAAATGTTCGTTTATAAGTTAAAAATTTGTGATGAATCATTAAAAAAATTATTTTGGATGTAAGGAAATATTAGCTGGAAAAATTGGAAAATATTTGGAATTATCAAATTAAATTTATTCAAAAGAAGTGGATGAAGGAGGATAAGAATAATTTTCATCATTTAAATCATATTGTTTTTACTCTATCATAGAAGGATACTAATTTAGTGATTTTGGACAAGGTTGAATGATATAAAAAAGAAATTAAAAATAAAAATAATAAAGAATGCATTTGATAAAGATAAATCCGATAAAAAATTAGATGTTATGGAATAATATAATGATTAAAAAGAGATTGAAATAAAATTGAGATAGTATCTATCAGACTCTCATAAATTTATGTCTTTGTTGATTCATTGAATTTAAATTATTTTCTATCTACCCATTGAAATTAGGTAATAAGCTAATGTGTCACATTATATAGTGAATATTTTATGTAACTTATTTTTTTTATATCTCCCATGTATATAATATTAGATTATCTAAATTAATTGAAGGATATATGTGTTAGAACAATCAGGTCCTCTAAAACAGTTTGCATAAAACATTGTGCAGAATGCTGATGATTTGAAAAAATTCAGAGATGAGTTTCAATTTAATGAAGAATAATAAATAAAATAAATAAATGGTGAAATAATTACCAAATAGATATGTAATTTCATTGTGAATATATTGATGTTGTTATGAAGAAATTATTGGAAATTTCATATTCATTTCATAATTCATTTCCTATTTTTAATGGAAATAAATATTTTTTGAATAGTTAATGTGATTATTAGAGTCATAATATCATGATATATCATAATTGAATAAGGAAAACTTGTTACATGAAAATGAATTCTATATTTAAAGGAATTTGGGATAAATATTCATCTTCATGAGGAATATGTTAAATGATTAAAGAAATAGGTCCAAAGTTTCCACATATTTAAATAAAGACCTCAAATATTGGAGGGAAAATATTAGAAATGGAGAATAACCATTAAGTGTCCAAGAATAATAATTTAATTTTACATAAATTGTGGAATAGAGAAATATTTTCCCCATCTAAAATCACTATTAATTATGATTTTTTTGAATTAATTTTTTATTGAATTTTCCTCCACACATTTTAATTGAATGTTATTCCAATTTTATTTTATTGAATTTTATTTCTATTTTGATGGATTAATTTTTTAAAAAATAATGTTAATAATATAATTGTATTACTTAAATTTCAAGTACATTTTTTCTCATATATTCCATTTTCTAAATCACAACAGGGGATAATACAACAGAGAAGTTATTAAGGGATATGTTTTTGAATATATTATTTGAGGTATAAGTTATTTAGAGATATATTATTTAGGGACATATTTTATTAATATTTTTTTTTCTTATATAATTATTTCATTTGAAGTGTTTATGAATGACGAGTAATAATTTTAAATGTGATATGGAAGATAAATGAGAAGATATTATTAATCAATAATGGGTTTGCATAATTTTCAATGTTTTTATTTTATCTTTAGTTGTTGTGATTTGTGATATTTAAAAATTTGAATATTGTAACGTTATAATTTTTCATTTCAATACATTTTATCCTTATATTTGAAAATAAAAACACACGATTAAAAAAAATTCTAACATTATATTTCAATATTCATTAAAATGTTTTTATAGAAAAATATTATTCTACTAGTTGTTGAAATATTTATAAAATGATAATATAAACTTTTTATACTGTTCTAGTCCATAAGATGAACTAATGTATAGTCCATTTGACTGTAAAAAGTCTATTCTATTGGAAAAACCAAATTTTAGTTCATCATAATGAATATTGTCTAACCCATTAGATTGACCAAATTCTAGTACATTATATTGAACAATGTCTCTTTCATCTGATTGTCTAATTTTTAGTCTATATATATGATTGAATTTATTCAATCGGTCTGATTGAATTGATTCTATCTGTGTGGTTGAGTTTAGTCGATATTTTTTTAATAATTTAGAATCTCAAAGTGAACAAGTTAATAATTCAATATTAGTTTTTCTATTACGTAGGAATAATAATATTTCCAATTATATTTATAATTTTTTTGACTGGACAAAATAATTTCAAAATCATTATAATGGTGATACCGAAAGGGAATTGTGTGGAGATGTTATTGTTCATATGTAATGATGGAGATCATCTATGACCATTGAAAATGACGATGAAAATAATATAGATATGACCATTGATGTTGTACCAAAAAATAGAAATTCATTAGAGGCGTTGGGATTATATGCAATTATAATCTCAACCTATCAAAAAATTACATTTTTATAACTTCTTGATAATTTTACATTGTAATATTTATGATTTCTATCAATCTAAAAGATGAATTTGAGGATTGTAAATTAATGATATAATTTTTTGAAATTTATTTTTCTCTGATATAGAGTATGATCGAAGACTTCCAATTATAGATTGATAGTTTGGTTCTATAAGTGTGATTGAGGGAATACAAGGATAAAAGGATAGAGTTTTTTCTGATCATTGTGATCAATGAAATTATTCATAATGAAATATAGAACATTAAATATTGTTAAAACGATGGATTCCATAAGTTATGGTTATTTACATTCTTTACACTAATGTTTTAAAGTGTATTAATTCCTTTTTTATAGATTCTATTATTATAATTATATAACTTAATAGGGTATCAATGTACATGTTTTTACATGTTATAATTTACCACTATACATTTACAAGGAATTTTTATTTTACTCAACTTTTTTTAAAATTTTTCTAACTATAAGAACTCAGATTCTATTTAAATCACTCTGATCATTAGATGCAATTTCAGTATGATGTGACTTATTAAAGAGGTTTGTAATTGTAAATAGTTACTTTTTTAGTCTACAACTTATCAACCCCATATACACCCCATCTTATAGCCACTATAAATTGTTAAAATCTAACATATTAACTCTTATAATATGATAAATTCTCCCATTATAAAATTTTAATAACAATTTATTAATAATTAATTATAAAATCTATTATTTTTCATTTTCTAATTTTGTCCATTCATATGAAAATTTTGGTTCTATAGTTCTGATCCTTTTATATTGACCAACATTCTATCATCTGAAAAATCTTCATAATCACATAAATATTACATTTAAACATTCCATAATCTTTTATAGAAAATCATATGAAGTAGTGATGAATAATGAATTATATCACTTCATGGAGATGGTAGTTCATAAGGGCGTATGAGTAATGTTTCCACATTTTATGGATGAATGGAAGTAAAATTAAATTATATATCACCTTTAAAAACACTATTAATATCATAAATATCATATATATTAAAAAATTCCATCACTATAACCATCACCATGATGTGGTGATGTAAAATAAAACCCATCACTTACTATAGGTGGTAATCCACACAGTCGAATGGTAAATATTTTTTTTCCCATAGGATAGAAAGGAAGTGGGAAATGATTTTTACATCATCACAATAGCAATATAATATATTTAATATACCAATTAATTTTTTTAATAGATACCATAAATTTAATGGGTTTTGATGATGAAATAAAATTGAATGTGTTTAGTTACATGTTATATCCTTTCGTGGAGAAACCTCATTCAGACTACACCATATTGCTTGAGTTGAATGTATTCATACAATACCAAAAAGGACTATGATGTTGGGGAGGAATATAGAATGGTATTATGGTTGGTATTATCATGTCTAGAGTTCTTAAAAATATTGAATGAGGGAAAAGTGGTGGAGTCTTCTATATGTCAGGGGGGGTGACTCAAAGAATTACATATAATATTAAACTAATTTAAATTTATCTTATTGTTTGTGTTTCAACAAATTATTAAATTTTGAATATAGGATAAAAATATGTATAAATACATTAAAAAAATAACACTTATACTATTTTGTGTTATGTTTTAACCATTATCACTTATTTTTATCCCCTATTAAACCTTTTGATGATTACCAAAGTTTCAATGATTTTTATTATTAAAAGGTAAAAATATTTTATACAAATGGAAATTTGACATATAAGTTGGAAATATAAAATATTAAAAAATCATATTCACATGGGTGAAGATAACAATTTTATGAATTTTAATTAAATTAATAAAATATTATTTTTCGTACTATTCTATTAAAACTTTTTTGGAACTATTCACATTGTTTACATTTATATCCATCTAGATTATTATTTAATTAAAAAATATTTAATACAAAACTATTAAATTATATTTTTTAATAAAAAATTTAGGCAAATAAATCATACATATTTTTTTAATATTTTAAAAATAAAATATTTTATTTTTCTATTTCAATAATAAATATTATATCTGCATTGCACAAATATTTATAGTATTAATTATATAACTAAAATTAAAAAAAATTCATATGAAAAATTAATTAATTTTTCAAAAAATAATTTATAACTGATCAAAACCTTTTTTACCCTTATAAAAATAAATTATAAATATTAAAACAAATAAAATTGTATTTTGTATTATTCCTTATATTTGAATAATAGAAATGTCATAATAAAATTAAAATGGCATATATTTTCCATTTTTTTAGAATAATGGTAAAATATAGAGAAAATAAACTCATAAAATAGGATAAATGCACTTTTTATAGAGATATCATGGCCTTTTCCAATTCGTTTAATTCTGTTTTTCCAATTTTACCCTTATTAATGATACACTAATATTCCATGATTACTATTATCAATGAAAAAAATAAAGGAAGCATATTTAAAAATTTTGAACCTTCTAATTCAAAATAAATATTCCATTTTGTATTATTTAATTTCTGTAAGCCATCAAAATTAATTTAAATAAAAATGCGTGAAATGAAACAATTGATTTAGAGAAATATATTTTTATGTCTAAAAATATAATTATACAGAAACAAAGAATAATATTTACTCATATGTAAATAAATATATGATCTATAATTAAATGAACTTTATAATCCATTATTATGAAATTCATAACATAATGGTATATTAAAATTAATTGATTGAATGAAAAAATAGTAGGTTTACACGATTTGTTATCCTTCACTATGCATTAAAAATTTAATCCTTTCAGAAAATTATCAAAATTCCAAAATTATATTATTTGGTTATTTATATTTTAGTAATTATATACTTATTATAAAATATAATTTCTAAAATAGATAATAATTAATTGTAATATTTAATAAAAATATTAGTCATCATTTTTGATGAAATATTTTTTTTGAACCGAAAAATGCCTTCAATTAAAATTGAGTGTTATTTCATAAGAAAAAGACAAATAAATACTTAAAAAGTAGGTCTATTATTAAAAATATTTCACAATCATGTTATTTCAATTGATAACCTCTTAATCAATAACTTTTTAATAATACTAACTTTTAAATAATTGAATTTCTCTAATATATCAAGAATCGCTTGTGGTTTAATGTTTTGTGATAAGAAATATATTGAGTTTTTTAGTAATTTAAAGTAAAATTTTGGAGAAATATATAATATGTGATTTTAATTTATTATAATTTTTATATAAGTATAATTTTAATAAAAACAATTAAATAAATAAAAACAATCATTGTCTTGTTGAGGTCCTTACTAAGGGTCACATAACTAAATTTGACAAGGTGTTATTGTCTTCTTTAGTACCTTACTAGTGGTAATTATCATCTTGAGTACCTTACTAGGGTCATGTAATTAATTAAATTCACTTACATGAATTTTTTAACTCTATTTATAATATTTTCACAACTAATAAAGTATAAATTGATATATCCAATAATTTTCTTCCATTATTATTTCATTAAAATTATCTATAATTTCAATTGTTATGAATCTAGTTTTTACAAGTAAATGTTTGAAATGAATTTTTAACATTAGATGAAGATACATATTATTAATTATATTTTATTCTATAAAAACTAATCATCAATTATTTTTAAAATTATATCAATAAATTATTTAATTTTTTTAAATTTAGTCCATTGAGAATTATATTAACCTATAGTTTTTCCAAAAATTTCAAAAATATAATTTCAATAGATTAACTGAATAAAATTTTTATAATGTTTTGAAATCAATACATATTGAAAATAAATAGAACAACATTGATTATTCTTATAATGTGGAGAAATACAAGGTTAGTATAAAGATAATTTCTTATATTATTGTAACCAAATTAGTGTGGATTTATGTATCATAACATTGTATATTTTTTGGTTTATTTATATTTTTGTGAGCTTTAATTTAGAACAATGAAGATATTTTTGTAATGTAATTTAATTTTTTTGCTCTGAATTGATGAATATCAGATTGAGTAAATCATGGGTAAGAGGTAACTTCAGATTTTGAACCATGAAACATTTACTTGGTGGAGTCTATAATAAAACACAATCGAATTTAATAAAAAAATGTGTTTATAAAATTAAATTTTAAATTTGAAAAGGAAAAAATCAGTCTTCTTCAATTTTATACAACGTGATAAAGATAAGATTTTTATGAATTTTAATATGTTTATTATGAGATCCAGGTGGTGGTAGGAAGAGTAAAAATTCCTTGAGTTTGAGTTTGAGGTTATATTTAATATAAAATTCTATATATGTAGTTTCAGGTTTCCATTAGGTACCTAGTATCTTTGAAATGGGTATATATGGATTAATCTAGTGGGGTTATCCAAACATAGATACTATTAGAAATGTGGTGCACTATAGAAAAAATGTTAATAGTAAAAATATGTCATTTTATTATATACCCATTTCGGGACATCATTCATAATTAACTTTATATTGTCTTATAGATGAATATATCAATCTCACCCTTAAATATATTCATCCATCTCTCTTGGATAACTGAGTTTATATATCCCTATGAATGTTTGGAATTTCAAAACTAGGTAAACCAATTATTTTATCCATTTCCACTTATTTTTCTTCTACATTCTTCCCATGGTTGGTTTTTTTAATATCATGTGATTCTATTATAGGATGGTGATATCAATATAAATGATATATAATTTAATAGTAATCATTTGAGGAGTTTATGTACTCTTGACTCCTTTTCATTGGTCATTTTTAATGGGAATTTGTTTGTTGGTGAAATTTTCAATTGATTTCATTGGTTTTGATCAAAATTAAAGACAGTTAGATATATATAAATTAGGGGTTTTATTTTTATAGTATTATATATTTAATTATGTGTTCTCTGTAAGGTTTCATTTCTCTTCTTACATTTCATCAATAATTAAAATAAATTATTTTCATTAAATTTGTTATGGATCATGTTTTATTATTTTCGAAGAGTTTCATCATGGCCATTGAAGTACAATGAGATATCTAATAGGTCTTATTTTTATGTGTTCTCAACCTACACTTCATTATAAAAATGAATTCTATTGAGGATGTTTCTACTTATAAATTTCCTAAAATTTTCTAAAATACAAAATTTCATTTTCTAAATATAAATTGGATGTTTTTTTAAAATATTTTTATATTTAATTTATTCATTTTATTTCAAAATAAATTATATATAAAATTTATTATTATTTTATCTCTATAGTTATTTTGAAATATTGTTACTTTATCTTATGAAATATAGTTATTATTAAAGAATTGGATACACTTTGTTTAATTTTCATTCCTTAAATATACAAACTATCATGTTGTTCAATTTAAAATTGATAAAATCCTTTTAAATACCCTGTAATTATTATACTTTCCAGTTTCTATAATATTATTTTTTTCAGATATTTTTTTATAGATAATATTTCACTAACATAATTTATTCCTAAAATTCCTAGTGAAATTTCTGTATGTTGAATTTAAATATAATGATAAGTTAAATAATAATATTAAATGGAATACCATCATGTCTTACCCTAGTCATCTATTTTGATCCTTAGAATATTATGGATTGATTCATTGAAAAAACATTAATTATGTCAAATAATATTTTTTATATAATTTTTTAATTTAGTTATATAGGATTATTAAAAGACTGAATCATTTCTTCCAAATAGTAACGTGAATAAATTATATGTCAAAAAACAATAGACAATAATTTATAAAGAGGCGGATTTGATGATTATATAATCACAATGATTAATAGAGTAGGATGGGATGGTTATATTTAATATCCATGATCGTAATTCAATAAAAAATAAATTCTTATAGGGAAGTTCTATACCAGGTGGTCGTAACCATAATTGACCTTATCAATTGGTATGGGATCAAATTACCACAACTACTCATTTCTCACCCCTTTTATGTGGTTTTTATTTTCCCTCATATGTGTTTTGTTGGATGTAGGACATTGACATTCCCTATAAAGGATGAAATCTATGAAAATCAAGGGGTCATGAAACTGAATATGGAAGAGTAGTTATGCAAAAAGTCTTGTGGAAAATATTGGGGATATCATTCGATAGCATGAAAAATAGTATTTTCAATCAAGGTTATCACCTTTATAATTTTTTTAATCCAATCAAAATATTAGATCTAAAACCAATATTTTTTATAGATTAAACAATATTACTTCTTTTATAGAAAACATAAGAAACAATTTTCCTCGACATTTGTTTATTATGACTTTATACTTCAATGTTAATTTAGATTAAAAAATTATAATAGATTGTTTTCTATTTATTGTGGATAGTTCTCTTTATACACATTCCCTTTTATAATTCATATATTTTCACTATAAATGAAACATTCAAAATATATTAATGGTATTTATAGTGTTTAATTCTTTGCATATTTTTTTTAAATTTATTTATTTCTCATTCATTTGGATCCTACATTGATACTTATAAATATTAACATAATTCATTAATAGTATTATTTATGTGACATATATATATAGCATTGTGTGTGTGTTTAGTATAATGATTTTGGTGAGGTAATAGAGTGAATGATATTGTAGTGGTAGAAATGTTAATAGAATTACTTATGATACACCTATGGTTATTGGGTCATGTGTGTTCATGGGGTATATTAGGGTGTTCTGAAACTTTTATTCTATAAATATATTATACTATGTTATAAGACATCATTAGATAATGTGATATAATCCCTGAACTGATTTATAATTATAATGATTTTTAATAATATTCTACATTCCTAAGGAAATTATATTAAAACTACTTCCATATCCTTATTATAAATTATATATAACGATTAGTATTCCTCTATTTATTAAATCATACTATTTATTCTTTCTCATTTTATGAGACTATGGGATATTTATTAAATTTTTAATTGTGATATTTAATAAGGGTAATTAAAATGAATGTTGTTATAATAACTGGATGTATTATATTGAATGTAATTTTCAGATACCACATGTCATATATAATAAATTTTATATCGTTTTTTATTTTCACTTGATATTGTGATTATTCTTGTTCATATATCACTGTGATGATTAAATAAGGTATTGAACAGACTAGTCCTAGATAACTCACTCTTTAATGGACTGTTAATCAATGAAGTCAACTATAGTTTACAATAATGGAATTTCCTAGATTACTCCATTTTTTTACGACCATTCCACATGGGTATGAATCTGAGCGAATGATATGTTGTCATTTTGTTATTTATGTATGTGCTACTGAAACATTATATCCAAATATTAAGAGTACGATTATTACTTTTCCTATATCATGTTGTCTATTACATTCTCATCTAGATATATAGCGACTATAAATGAATTTTATTGAAACAAACCCTAAAGAACAATTTTAATTAAAGGTAGTTATTAATCAAATTAGTTGTTATTAAATAAAAAATAGTTATGATATAACCTTTCTGAATATAAAATGAATAATGAAGATAATACATAAATAACCAAACAACAAACTCCTCATTCATTTTTAAGTGATATATAATGTAAGTGTTATCATGCAGATGATGAATAAAAAAATAATATATAAGTATAAACATTGTAAAAATCAGAACATTATTATTCTTATTTGTTACATAATTAATCTCAAATCCACCACCTCCATATCATCATCCTTGCATCCACTGTCTGAACCCTACCTAAAAAATAGATCACTTAAATATTTGTAAGATAGTACATAAATAAAAAACTACATACACACTAAGGTGTGTATATTAGGTGTCAATGAAAGACTAGTATAATACCACTTCTTATAATAGACATTGTATTTCTTTTAAAAACTATATATTCTAGTTTTAAAAAAATAATGAAAATTATATTTAATTTTTTTGGAAATTATGTATGAAATTTTAGGCATCTATGAAAATACAAAAAAGATGAAGGTATGAAAATTAAGGATACTTACATATAATCAAATTCATCACTATATTCAAGATCATCAATATATACATCATCATATATATCCATGTCTATAACTGTGGAAAGTGTGTCATCCTACATATGAAAATACCACACTATATATGTTGGTAGTGGTACATCATAAAATTATTACCCAAGGGAATGTCTCATAGAAACTAGGGGGAATAAGTTTGGGTATGTTACCTCATATCCTAGTTTGATAATTTTCTTTAGAACTAACCTTTGTACATGTATAATTTCCCTAATATTTCACTAATCAATGATATATAAGTCATGATATTTGAATAAATTCATTTATCACAATTAAAATTCTATCTGGAAATAAAAACCAGTAAAATAGAAACTAAAAAAAGGAAAATCCATGTCACGGGTTAATCTATGTGGCTAGAAAATTATATATGACACATTTAATTAATTGAAAAACATTTTTTCAATGATTTTTTCATACAAATAATAAAAAAAATTATTATAATTTATATTCAATAATTTAATGTATCCATTTCATTAAAATAAATAAATTATTGATATAAAGTTATACAAGAATTACATGGTATGTTTTATCACTATGAATTAAATTAATTAATAAAAACATATTACTATAATTTTAAAATATCACTAATCACTTGATATTAAGCCATTAAGATTTTTAGTAAATAATTAATAATGATAAAATATTATATATTTTCCTAAAATTTAAATTTCAATTTCACAAAACAAAATGAGTGAATGAAAATGAAATTTCAAGGTTATTTTATGGATTTTAAAAATATCACTATATATCACAAGAATTTTAGAGGGAAACAATGAAATCCTGACATATTACAAACATTGAAATTCATTAATAAAATTATACAAAAAGAAATATTCTATGAAATGATCATGAATATATGGATCTAACAAATAATGTGGAAAAGAAAGAGTCACCTTCCATGAATCCATGGATCATTTACTATTTCATCAAATAAGTAGATTTTATCTTTAGGGAATGGGGTTTTTACGGTTTTGACAAGAAAATACCACAGGATTTGTGCAGTTTTCCAAGACATGGAGAAAAACCCATTATTCCACGAATAATTGAATAAAAATGGGTTTCTAAAAAGATATAATGGAATAATGGGAAAGAAATATATAATATAAAAGTTTATATTACCTCAATTACAAGGTGGATCATTTCTTAGAATAGAAAAAATTAAGGGGCAAATATAAATCAAATTATTTCCTTCCTATTAATGATATTATATCATTATAACAAATTTCATTACTCTTATTGAGAATATAGTTTGGTTATAAATATTTTCACTCTTCATTATATCTAACTGTGACCCCAAGACTTCCCACAATGTTTTTAAAATTCATCAAAAGTTATTAAGTACTAAATTAAATTTTAGTAAATAATTTCATCATTAGTCTAATTGTTTTTTAGAGGAAATGATTATGACATTATAAAAAATGCTTCAATCTCGTTTAATGGAATAGGTATGATACTAGGATTAGTGTCATTCAGAAGATGAATTTTCATATAAAAACAGTTTTCATCTCATTATACATATGTCACTTTTTAAAGAATTATATGGAATATAGTTTCAAACTACTATTTGTTGGGTAGATTTCTCGAACCAGCCTTGGTCGACCCTGAACCTATCGAAGGAGCTGATCCATGGAATGTCCCTAAAGGCATCCCAGACCATCCACGTTTAAATACTAATATCGGGGCCTCAACATGGAAACAAGGGAATAATTTCCCCTAATACTAACCATCACCCATGGCGATCTATTCCATGATATAAATTGCACCACAAGCTATTAACAGGAATAAACTATAGGCAATAGTATTAAAACTCAGTATGTGTTCCTGAAAAAATCAAACTCTAATGAACATCCATTAAATAAAGAAACATTAACATCATAATTGACATTCAATTTATATAAGTATGATTTTATACATATTTTTCACTTTAAAATAGTACATGGTCCACTAACGTATTTCCAATTTAAAAAAGACAATTCCCCAAGATGTAACCATTTTAATTTAAAAGATAATGGAAGTTGTTTTCATTTAAAAAATTTCAAATTGTGAAAAATGTTTTCCAAAATATTATCAATAACCCATTGAAATACAACACATATATTTTATCCAAGAAACAAACCATGCATGTATGATATAGTTATAATCACTTAACAAGGGAAATGCAGAAAAGCAGATAATGATAAAAAAAATACATCTCAATAATATATTGTTTCCAAATACGTTCCAATAGACATGGGATAACCTTTGATCTAGTGAAATAATCGTAGACATACTATACAACTTGACTCATCTAAGAAAGGATTCCTCACTCGATGATATAAAATTTCACCAACAAACCCAATACAATCATAAATGGTCTAACTGAGGGGTACTAAATGATATCAATAAAACCCAAAAAAATCATGTTCTCTTTTATGGGACACATTCAAGATCATATTCCTAACTGGTGAATCAATCCTTCCCAAAAAATTATCTTTCCATGCTAGGTACCCATGTCATCAGTTTAAGGGGGTGGGGAAATTGATACTCATAGAAAATCAAAAAACATGAATATATATCATATATAAATAATGCACATGATGGGAATCACCCCACATAAACCCATGAGTCAGTATATTTCTTTTAATCCAATAGATCTCTAATGAGTCCCTAAAAAGGATTCCCAATTATGCTCAAATTATATGGATCACAAGGAGTCCAGAATGAGAATGTTCCACTTAATCAATATGATGGAACGTGATGATTCCATAGTGAGGATAACCCATCCATTAAATATAAAAATGTAATGAAAATTATTGAATTAGGTTTTTCATAATTTTCATTTTCACCAATTTCAAAAAATTTCCAGACATGCCTAAAGCATACTTCATAAAAACCACTAATTTTCAAATAAACCAAATCCACCTCTTAATGCAGTATAAACAAGCCATTAATCATCCCAATATAATTTATAAAATCCCATTTAAATACACAAACACAATTTTCAAAAAAAATTCTGTTGTCAAAATGGAAAACTAGCAATGCTTTGTCATCAAACGTATTCCATTTTCAAAAATACTTCCACATACCACCTTCAAGTATGAAACATTTAAAATTCATTTTTATAAATTCTATCCAACATTATAGATTTCAAAAATATATTTACAAAATTAATAAAATTATTAAAAAAACAAGTCACATGCTTATTCCAATTGGGTATTTATCAAAAACATTGTGTGAATATCATTGAAAATGAATTCCATATAAATAAAATAAATTAATAAAACCACTTCATTTCCCATCAATAAATTATACTAAGGATCTAAGATCACATTTTATCCCAAAAAGAATGTGAAATAACAATGAAACTAATGAATATTAAATTTAATGTACACATATATAGGGAATCCTACCTCACGCGTTTAGGGCTTCAACAATGCACAACTAAAACCACCTCATGAAGGTCCAATAAAGAAAAAAATTCCAAGGAACCATAAACACAATAAAAAAACATAAACCAATCGAAAAATGAAACCTATATCCATGGGACCTTGAAATATGAGGAACTCCAGGGAAAATGCATGTATAAATAAGAAAGAGAAGATATGAGAAGATTACCACAATAAATTTATCACCCAACTTGATTAAATCCCTAGAAAACACATGGGAGAGGTGGAGAGACTTGGAGAATAAGGCTTAGGCTTCATCTATATTGCATGATCTTGAGGGTGAATGATAGATATGATTTTTAGCTAAAATAATTAGATGTTAGAAGAGTCATTTCAAATTTTTAAAAACTTGGGCACTACACATAGTTAGGCTGCATGGTTTACCAACCCATCCCCCAAACATACTCCCCTTTCTATAAAAAATATCCAATAACATGGTTTGGATATATGGTTTGGTAAAACATGTTCTATCCTTTCAAAATGGTACTATTGAAAATGAAAAAAAACTAACACACCTTCCTCTCATTTTGTTTAATTGTACCTAGGTCGTGAACCCCCTATCTCGAGGCATCCCTAGGTTCACATGGATTCTAAGAGTATGGAATATGGTTTCCTATCACTATAATCCAACCATGAACAACATACTATCATGCCTCAAAACACTATTGGAAATAATGGAATACAAAAGAGAATAAAACTAAAATAAAATAAATCACAAAAAATCAAAACCCATAACACGAAGAACTCAACAGGGAAACCACATCACCAAGATGAATTAAAATAAAGGATGAACAGAACATGGTGTGAAAATTTTCCCCACTAATACATTTTACATCTTTGGAAGGCCACAACATTTAAAATTTATTGATCTAATATAATGAATTTCCATAACCCATGATCTGACCTCTCAAACAAATAACACATCAACCACCACCAAATGAAACTCAAATATCATACCGGAAACGAACTGAAAGACTAAACCCACATCTCAAGAAATGAAATAAAACATAACAAGAAACTACACAACCCTGCTAAAACCAAAACCATTGGGTGTGCTCAAAAATCCCAATGTTCTTATAGAATGAAAATAAATATAAATAAACACTAGAGGTTAGATCATACTCCCTACTATTAGAAACTAACTACCACTAGTCAACCTCAGATTATTCCTCAAGGAGACCTACCGTGGGTTTAACCTCTTTTAGGTATCAAACAACATGGAGAACCCCACCCCAACCTATAGTAAAACTATAAATTGAATGAAACAAAACATTCACATTCTACACAACATTTTCCACTATAAGGAATATCTATATGAAGGATAACCCATCACAAATAGAGATCCAATACAAGATTTATCGTCTCCAAATTTTTCAAAAAAATATATCATTGCTCACAGAAATGCACATCCCATGGAATTTCATGAGAAAATAGGGTTCTGCCTATGTTCCCAACACCCCTGAGAATTTTGGGACCATGTGAAGCGATTTAATATGGGGCTTATGGAATGATTCGTTATGTCTTCAATAATTTTATTCTTTCTAGACATGAGCTTACAATCCTCAACTGTAGGTCCCTCATTCCACCGAAACATGGATTCAAATGATACATAATCGTCATTTTCATTCACAACGAACATGAAACAATATGAATAATGATCCTCTGAAAAAAATCACTAAATAGATATTCTATTGAGGATCCTAAACATCCACTTTTATAATTAAAATAAAAATAAACAACATAAGACAGCACTATAAACAACCATTTCAATGGAAGGAACACCCATACAAAAAGGACATTCAAACTAATCCCAAGCCAACACCTTACTCACACAAACATGATAAAGTGTTTATTGAATGGTTGTATCTAGATCCGCATATATTATTGGAAAAACCATGACATAAATATTATAACTAACATATGTATCAAAAGGAAAGGAATTTCGTTGGAGAATTCGGACACGATTTCTTCTTATGATCCGGAATTTTGTAATGGTGACACATCATGATCATGCACTTATAAGATACAGATAAATGTTTTAGAGTCTTATATATTCTGTGAGTAGAACAGATTCTTTAGAGTGTCTCTTAATCTCCATTCAAGAATTCCATTTACCACTATAATAGAATGGAGGAGGATTTTCTGCCTCAAGAATATTTACAAGCATAGCTTTATCACGAACTACTTTCCCCCCCCCCCACACTGGAATAGAATGTCAAGTAGAACATGGATACCATCAACCAATGACACGGTTGAAGCCCAATCTCAATATAGTATTCTTTTGAGAAATCTTATGTATCCTTCTCTATAATATATTGAACTATATCTAAGAAATGAAAAAATAACTCTAGCACCAATCCTTCTCCTTGTTGATGACATTATATTAAAACTACCTTCCTCAACATCATTACATCAGAGAAATAATAACATATGAAAAAAAGATCAACGTCCTCCCAGGTAAGTTCTGAGTAAGGATTAGTTCATTGTACTGACTTCCACAGCTTCTATGTCATACTATTAATCATAAGTGTTGGGAACATTACCTTAAATTACATAGGAAACTCGTGGAATCATAATATCTTAATTTCTTGCATCCACTCTTCCACTTCGAGAGGATTATCTAGACCATAAATGAAATGATGATTCAACGTCAAAAACTTAAGAAGGAAGTCTATAGTTTGATTAAAAGGATGGTCTGCTAATGGTGAACTACCCGTAGCTACACCTCAAACATCTGTAAAAACATTATGGTGGAGGAAACTAACCAATCAAGGAAACCAATAGCACAATCAAAACTAACTCACCAAAAAGAATTCCCAATCACATAATATCCAATAAATGACATTTCCATATCATATGAAACTAGTCCACTCATCCAATGGCTACGGAAACATCAAAAATTTTCCAATGTAATTTATTTTAATGAAAATAAACTTGTTGGGTTTCATACTCACCAATGGTATTCCTTAAAGCCTCACCAACATGTCTCTTCACATGCCATCACTGGAACATCATAACACATTCCAATAGGGGCATTAATCTTACAATTCAATGATTCATTCACTTCTTTAAACACATCAATGAATGTTCGAATTCATAAATATATAAAATATTAATGAATAATATTTACTCTCCAAAAAAAGGAATTCATCCAAATTTTTAAATTCTCAACCATATTCCTTTAAAAAATCATAATACTTTTTGAATGGCTCATTATCCACCTTGTCAAAAACCATTTTAAAACTTCACACACCAAAAAATTTCATCTTTCTCAATTCACAATCCAATGGATTCCATCAAAATCCAACTCATCCCATTAAAAATAGTTTTTTGTAGATTAAAAAATCATATGTCATTAAAATCATTTGATTATAATCCAATTTATTTCCCCCTAAAAATGAATTTCTATAACACCCTTTTAAATAAATTTTTGAATCCCAAACAGAAAATATCAATAAACCCCGAGTTTTGAAAATTACAATTTAATATAATTAAACTCATCCTCATTTTAACCTTGGATCATTTTATAAAAAACACACTACCAAATTATTCATAAAAGTAACTATAAGAATCCTTTTTCAATCTTTAAAAAATCACACTACTACCATGTTAAATTTAGTTTTCAATATTCCAAAACAAGGGTCTAAAAAAATATCAGAATCATGAATATCCAATACAATTAAAAAGGGTAAACTTGTGTAGATGGGTGACTTGGCCATATGTTTGGAGGCCATATTCCAATCACAACACCATCAAATGATGTATTCTACCACCATGTACCCTACTCCACATGGATTTAAAGACCATGCGATCTCACTAAGACATTTTTCCAACTCCCTTTTCATTTCGCAAACAACAAAAAAATATAGAACTAATGAAATATAATATAAGATGACTTTCATTGGATACCCATGGTTTAGTAATGATTATGGTAGAAATGAAATACCTCATACCTACAACCCATGTTCTAAATGTCCTACTAAACATCCCATGATTTCCTAAATAAATATAGTCAATTTGAATGAGAGTTCCTCTAAGAAATAGTACTTTGGTAGTATTTTATCACAAACCAACCTCAGTCAACCCCAGACCAATCACTCGAGATGGACTGTGGAAATTCCCTAAAGCAATTAATAATCATAACATGCTAGAAACTAGTGTTGGGGAACAAAAAATGACAAGGGAATGCTTTCGAATTATATAAAATAAATAAAATGAAAAATATAAAAAAAGAGGCACATTATAGAAAAAATATCAAAATAGGAAATTATTTTAGAAAAGGTAAAAATAAATATATTGAGCATGAAAACCCAACTGAACCTAAAAATCCAAAACATCTCCATGTGTCCCTAATGTTCTCTCTCTGGTTTCAAGACCAACCATCTCCCACAACGACGGATACCAAGAAGAAACCCATACCAGAATCTAGAAACAAAAAAAAATAAGTATGAGTATTAAATATAGTAGTCCTATATGAACATGTCTATTAATATTACACATCCTTGAAATAAACAAAAATAAACATCATGTTTGAGATACAATATATAAAAGTATGTTTTACACCCATTTTACTCTTTAAAACAAAACAAGGTCCATTGACCTATTTCTATTTGAAACCAAACTCTTCACAAAGAGGAAAAAATTTGCATTTAAAATATAAAAGAATATGGATGAGTTATAAAGATTTAAAGTGTGAAAAATGTTTTCAAAAACCGTTTCCATAAACCATTGAAATCCCACAGACATCATTTATCTGAAACCACCCCATGAAATTAAACTATAACAATGATAACATAACAAGGGAAATAAAGACAAGAGAATAATTATTACTAACCAAAAATACATCTCAATCATCTACTGTAGAAATATAACATCCAACTGACAAGAGAGAACATAGGAGCTAGTGAAATAATACAGAACATATTGTATATCTTAACTCGTTTTGAAAATCATGACCCCCTTGATGACACCAAATTTCACCAACATGTTTAATTTCACCATAAATAATCTGAAAGAGGGGAACTATACCATAGTAACAAAATAAATCATATTCCCTGTTATGGACCACTATTTAGATCATTATCCAAAATATTATAACATTCATTCTCACAACATTCTCTTGTTATGTTAGGTCCCCATATCAAGAGTTTTAATTGGAGAAGCCAACCAATTCCATCCAAGAATCCAACCACATGCATTTATATCATATTTATATAATTCACACAACATGAATAACCTCAATTCACCCTAATGATCAATCTCTTCCCTTAAAACTAAATGATCTCAAATGCATCCACACCGAGTATCTTCCATACTGTTCAACGTAAATGGTTCATGAGGATTGTACAATGAAGAAATCCTTCTCATTAAATGTAATTGATCATGAGGATTACATAGTGAGGAAAACCAATAAATTAAATATAAAAATGAATGGATATTATCCAAGATGTGTTTTCATAATAGTAATTTTCACCAATTTCACAAAAGTGCAAATCATGCCTCAAGACTCTTTCATTAAACTAGCTCTTTTTAAATACATCGAAATACAACTACCAAAAAGGAGATACCATGAAATTTATCATCTCAAAATAATTTAAAAAAATCCATTTATCCACTCACATCACATTTTCATTCCAAAATAACATTAATTATAATGAAAAATAGCATATGCTTCTTCATCACATGAAAACCATTTAAAAAAATAAAATTAAAAACCTCCTTCATTTGTGTACCATTTAGAAATCCATTTTCAAAATCCAATAAACAATTTCAAATGTCAAAAAAACATTTAAAAATCTAATCCATGTTTTAAATGAAAAAATCACTAACAAAATATTTTGAGGTATTTATCAAAAACTTTGTGTGCATCTCATAAAAAAATCCAATATAAATTCTAAAAATTAAGCAAACCACGTAATTTCATATCATCCAATTATTAAAAAGATGAAATATCACATTATAAAACATAAATAAGGTTTCAAAATCATGAAACCATTGAATCAAGTATTTAATGGGAATGTGAAAAGGGAATCCTATCTCAAACTCATAGCTCTTCAACAACACATAACCAAAAACCATTGAAAGAGGTCTAATAAAGCTAGAACAGTCCCATGAAACCTTAAATCCACAAAACCCACTACATAAAACTAGTGAAACATGAAACCTGGATCTAACAAACCATGGAATAATATAAACTGAATAGAAAATGGAAGAAGGAAGAATGGGAAGAGATGATGATAATTTTAGGCTAAATTTATCCCTTAACATGGTTAAATTCCTAGATCAACAACATATGAGAGGAGGAGGTCCTTGGAGATAAGGGAGAGGTTCCCTTTGGGTCTCACTAACCCAAGGAGGAAAGGGAGAGGTTGTTTGTGGGAAAAATCCTCAGATAATAGGGGAGTCATTTCACATTTATAATGACCTAGGAATTGTGTATGGTTAGGCCACACTGTTTACCAAAGCATGCACTAAATGTTTTTCCATTAAAAGACACAGTAGGCCCGCACAGAGTTTAGGTAGACCATTTTCTTAACTGTGCCAGGGTAGTGAACCCTTTTATTGTGGCATCTGAAGTATCAAACAATTTCTTGGATCAAGGTGCATGATTTCCTCTAACCACGATCTACCCATTCCCCAACTCCAATCCATCCCAAAATATATTATTTTCAAAAATTAAACTCCTTGAAAAATTTAATAATAAACCCATCAAAAAACAATACAAAAAATACACAAAAAATTTAATATTGAATCACCCAATAAATTATAATGATACAACATCCCTAAGATGAAACAGAATGAAGGATAAAAAAGAATCATTCTGTGACAATTATCCCCAATGTAACACTTTCATCCCTCAGAACGACACACCATCTATAGCTGATGGATCTAAGAAAAAGGATTTCCATCACTCCATGATATGACCTCTCAAAAATATAAAAAATCCACAACCACCAAACGAAATACAAACCTCTTAACTGAAATGAACTGATAGAATCAAACCAGTTCACAAGAAAAAATATAAAACAAAACTAAATTCTACACAACCCTGCTACTAACCGAACAATTGGGTGTTCTCCAAAATAAAAAGGTTTACCCATGACAACAATAACATGAAATCAGCATTATAGACCATAAATAACACTCTATAATTAGAAACCAACTTACACAGATCGACATCATATTGTACCTCAATGAGACTCGCAACGGGTCTCCCCACCATTATGAAACAACCATCACTAATGGACATGGAGAACCCAAAATGAACCAATACATGAATAACACCCCAAAATGAACAAAAAATTCCCAAACAGAATGATATTCATCCCCATATAGGGTGGGGTCTCTAAAAAAATAGACCCCTAACCAAACAACAAGCCTTGAAATGATTAATCATCTCTATAAGATGAAACCAAAAATAGATTCACATCCGGAAAGTTATAAATAATAGAATATCATGAAGGACAAGGGTTTGGAAAATGATCCTAACACTTGGTGGGATTTCCTAACTATGTGAGGAGCATTACTCATTGACATATGGTTATATCACATGTATATTGAAGCATCTATTTCCCCATAGTTAAGAGATGAAAATCCATAATTGTAATTTCATCCTTTCAAAAAAATGAATTCAAAAGTACACTCTCATAATCCTCTATTATATTAGATAAGAAAAAATAATAACATGGGACATACATAATACACTTCCAATAAAAAATTATAGAGAGGATCCTAAACATAAAATTCATCAATTTAAAGGAAAAGTAATACGATACGAAACCATCAAAAACAACCATTTCAATGAAAGAAACATTGATATAGAAGAATCCATAAAAGTAAACCCAAGATAGAACCTTAGCTTTCAAATATTTTGGGGTTATTCATCGAAGGGATAGATCTGGATCCATGGTGATTGTTGGAAATACCACGACAAAACCGTTGAAAATTAACTAAGAATTGACATGCACTGAAGGTATCTAGATCATTCAGACATGATGGCTTTTTTATGATCATCCATGATGCTTCAGGTGGACTCTCCATCACCATACTGGTATTCCATTCACCCATTATAGTGATTGGAGGAGGGTGTTTTCCTCCAAAATTCCCACTAACATAACATCAACATGAACCACTTTCTTAACCATAATAGAAAAGGATTTCAAACAGAACATTGATTCTTTAAACTGCCAATCATGATGAATCCCGCTCTCAAAACATTCTTTTTAGGAAACATCCACATCCCACTCTAGAAGGTTTGAAACTAGACCGACAAAATAGAAAAAGTACTCCAGAAATGATCATTCCCCTTGATAAAGAAAATCCATTTCTATTTCTTTATCCATATTCACTACCTTAGAGAAATTCTAACAGATGAACAATGCCTTAATAAATAATCAAGATAGATCTTCCTGATGCTTCATTTGAGATACTAATTTCCACCACATCCTGGTCAGACCATCGAGCATAATGGTAAGGAATATTATAGTTAACAACGCAGGAAACTCATGGAAGCTAATTTATCTCCCAATTTTCCACCTCCACTCTTACACATTGAGTTGGTATTCTTTACCATAAAATTGAGGAGGATTTGAATTCCAAAACTCAAGAAAGAACTATTTTTTTATCAATGGGTAGGTAGGCTAACAGTGAACCACCCATATCTACACCTCAAATATCCATTAATACTTTTCACGGTTGGAAAATTACTAATCAAGGAAACCAATAGAAAAATCAAAACCAACTCATCAAAAAGAATTCTCAATTTAAAAACACTACATAAACATCATTCCCATATAAAATAGAAATAATACACATAACCACTAGCTACCAAATCATCAAAATTTTCCATGTGAAAACATGTTTTAATGAAAACACACTTTGTGGGTTACACTCTGACCAATGGTATTCCATGTAGCCTCAATCACATGAAAATTCCAATGCCACCATGGGAACTCAAAAACACATGAAAATACGAGCATTGATCCTACCATGAAATCTATCAAATACTTCTTAAAACATCCATTCACTAGAAAATTTATAAGAATTTCAATGGTCAACAAAACATTTCTACTCTCCAATATATTCATTCAACTTAATTTTCATAATCTCAACCAAATTCTATTTCAAAATTCATAAGACTATTATAATGTCTCATTAACCACCAAGTAAAAACCCATTTTAAAACACCATAATCTAATCCATTTCATATTTTTCAAAACAAAATCCCATCTATTTAATCCATAATTCAACACATCCCAATAAAAACTTTTTTCAGCAGCTCAAAAATTCTCATGTATCAAAATAATATGATTAAAAACTCATTTTACGGCTAAAAATTAATTTTCAATACCACATATAAAATATATTTATGATTACCAATAAATGAATTTTTATAAACCCATTGTTTTTTTAGTGATATTAATCTTCTTAAACCCATCCCTATATTATAAAAGGTTAATTTTATAAAAACCCACTTTCCCAAATTTCCATTCAATGTACCTTTGAGAATTTATTTTTTTAATTTTCCAAAATCTTATAATTTCCGGATTAATATATTTTTTGAAATTCCAAAACATTATTTTTAAAATAAAAATTATCTTTATTAAATCATGAAGATTAGAAAAAATTCACAATGTTAAACTACTTTTGATGGGTGAATTGGCCCTATGGAAGAAATCCATAGGCCAACCACACCACTATCCTAGGACGTCTTCACGGACCATGTCATCAACACCACATGGAATCCTTGGGGCTTCCAGATCATTGAGACCATTGGCCCAAATCATTTTTCATTCCCCAAACACCATACATACCACAAGAACCAAAGAAACCAAATGTAACATGGATTCCCATGAAAACCATGTGTTCGGCAGATAATGTGTTGGATAAACAATCCCGTTTAACTACTCCCATTGTTATTATAATCCAACTCCAACTACAATGAAATCTCAAGTAACAAAGTATGATCATAAAGATAGATCCTTTATGAACCAATACTCGGATAACATTTTGTCATGAAGCAACTCGGGTCAACCCTGAACCGATCATCCATGCTGATTTATACCATGGACCAAAATTCATTCTCGATCATCACAGGATTGAAACTTGTGTTAGGGAATCAAAAGATAGAAAAGAGAATTATTTCTCCCAATATGAAAAAAATAAACAAAAAATAGAAAATAAATAGAGAAACCTAATATAAATAAAATATCTAAATTGAATATTGTTTTGAAAAAGATGAAAATAAAACCAGTGAACATAAAATGCAACTGAAACTGACAATCAAAACATCTATATTTGACCATGAGGTTCAGCCTCAGATTCAATGACCAACCATAAACCACAATGACGGATACCAAGTTATAACGTGAACTAAAGGATAAAAAAATAATTAACTATAGGAATGAGTATTAAAATTCTGTACCAATTACTGAACTGGTCTATTCCCAATGCCAATCAACTAAATAAAGAAACAATAACTTCATGTTTTAGATACAATGTATAAAAGTAATATTTTCCACCCATTTTTCACTTAAAACTAAAACATTGTCCATTTCCAAATTTCCATTTAAAACCAACCACTTTCCCAATAAGGAAACAATACCATTTCAATAAGAAAGGAATATTTATTCAATAAGAAAATTAAAAGTGAAAAAATTGATTTCCAAAACATTATACTTCTTCATTTTAAAGACAACATATATCAATTATCCAAGAAGAACATTATGACAGTAACTAATATGAATGATCACAAAATAAGTGAAACATTGATATGTATATAAGGATACCAAAAGAACAATACAACTCAATCGTCCACCATCAAAAACTAAGTTCCAATATACATGGATGATCCTTGGAGCTTGTGAAATAATCCATAATATATTATACATCTTGACTAAAACATTCCTCACTCTATGACATAACACCTCTCCCGCACACACGATAACACCCTAAATTTTTCAATCGAGGGGAAATATCCCATAACAATAAAATAAGAAAATAATATTCTCTCATATGGGACACTATATAGAGTGTAATCCCAAGAATTGAACCAATCTTTCTCATAAAATTCACTAGAAATTCTAGCTCACTATTTCAAGAGTATGATGGGGTGATTCAACTATGTCAAGATGGGAACCCAACCACATGCACATATATCGTTTATAAATAATTCTCATGACATGAATCACCCCAAATCACCTCTAGGATCAATATCTTGCCTCAAAATAAATAGATCTCAAATGAATCCACACCACGGATCACTTATTCCACTCAAAGAATGTGGTTCATAAGGAGTCCACAACTTGGATGTCCCTCACATTCAATATAATGGATAATTAAAATTTCATAATGGGGATATCCCATCAATTAAATATAAATAACTCAATAAGATTATCTAATGAATTTTTTCATAATAATCATATTTACCAATTTCACAAATGTTACAAATGAGCATAGATCATCCTTGATAAAGAAAATAGTATTTCATTGAAACAATATTCACCTCACAAAGAGATATAAACATGAAACTTATCATCAAATTATCATTTATAGAATTCAACTTTAGAACAAACCCAAATTTATGAACCAAATCCACTTTATTAAAAATTCCTAACATTCTAATCTTCATCATCACTTAAAACCCTTTTTCCAAAATCCAAACACAGAAAACCTACATGTTAGAACCATTGAGAAATCCATTTTCTTAATCAAATCATTAATTTTATATGTCACCATTATATTTAATAATCCATTCCATTTTAGAAAAATGACAAATCACATAAAAAATCTAACTTGGAATTTATGAAACATTTGCTGTGCATATCATAGAAAAAATTCCGTACACAAAAAGGTAATACATCCTCTTCATTTCAGATCAAACAATTATTCCAAATAGAAATCTCCCTATTTTAACACATAAAAAATGTAAAAAATCATAAAACCAATAGATATTAATTTTATGGGGAAACTGAAAATGGAAACGTAGAATAAACTCATGTCACTTCAACAATGCACACCTAAAACCACCTCGTAACATTCCAATGAATATAAAACAATATCAAGGGACATTATAAACACAAAACCCCCTAACATACACCATTAGAAATATGAAACATGGTACCATCATACCATATAAGAAGAGGACCTCTAAATAAAATGGAATGTGAATGAAAAATTATAAGAGAGTTGGATATTACCTTGATAAATTTATCCACAAACATGAGGAACTCCACATATTCAAATAATTGGAGATTAAAATAGTCCTGTAGATGAAGGGATTTGATCCATTTTGGTCAAAAACTTTTGAAGGGAATGGGAACATGCGGTTTTTGGATAATGTAATGTGAGTATATGATAGTCTTTTCAAAATTTTAATGAATAGAACCTTTTTCATGGTTTGGAAGTACATTTTCCAAAACCATTTGCCTAACATGTGAACCATAACTGATACACATGAAACTGACATGGTTTGGCCATAAATTTTTGTTATTCATCTGCTGAAACTGCTATATGATTTTGTCAAAAATTTAAAAAACACACACATTCCTTCTGTATGGTTTTCATAACCATTACCAAGTCATGTACCAATATCAAGATACAACCTATGGCTTGCACATATTCTGTGAGCATGGTTCATGGTTTCCTCAAACCATGTTCCAAATGATCACCACCTATTATCAACCCTGAAATATAAAATTTTAAACAAAAAATATGATGGAAACTAATGAATAAACACAAGAACAAAATAATATGAAAAAAATCCTAAAAATTAAAACCTAGAACACTTAAAAATCCTATTACATAATAAGGATACCACTTCCTCAAGATAAATTATTACAAAAGGTGAAAACGAAAATCCATAGTTGACAAAATATTTTGATGAATTCTTTTTTGGAAACATATTATCTAAAAGAAATGGTTGAGAAGGTAATGGTTGTTCAATAATAAATGAGGATAGCATAAAGTGGGAACAATATATATAGATATCCTAAGGAAATATTTTTCATTTGAGGTAGAGATCATTTTTTTATTAATTTATCTCCGTGGAAAAATGTTATGTTTTTTATAATTTATTTTTAAGTTAATTATTTATTGGACCATATAAAATTATATTGAATATTTGATGATTTTTTCCAAGTTAAACTGCCCCCGAGCATTTAGGAGGATATGGATGTGTTTCATTTTTTATTATAAATAAAATATATACCATATGGATATCATTTTTTGGGTATGGAATTAAATGTGTTATAATAGAAACATTATTTTTTTGAATTAATGATTTTGATTCGTGACCACTTATAAAAAATATTATATAATAAGTTAATTCACTATGTTATAATTTTTTATAAAACCCATATGATTGAAGAAGAAACATATGATCCAAAAATAGTGTGAAAGGAAAATATCCACACTATTTTACGTATATAAAAAAATTGAGAGGAATTAATGTTATAAAGTGGGAAACAATGTAACAACCATGCCAATTTGGAAAGAAAATAAATTTTATTCCATAATAATTTTCATGAAATTTATTTTTTAGAGTTACATTATTATAAAAATTTATATAATCTTCCATAAAAATGGTAATAGATTTATACTTAATAAAATTTTCCTTATGTATTTAATGGTTTTTTAGGAATAATTTCAATAATTGAGAATTATAATTGAAATTTTTTTTATTAATTTTATATAATAAAGAAAAAATTAACATAGACTTACATTCTGGGAATTTTCTAATGAAGATTCTTTTGGTGAAAAATATAAAATATCAATTTTTATTAAAAATTTCCTTTTCATATCTGGAATTTTTTTTGTTTGAATTTTTTAAATTGGTTTAAATTAAACTATATATATTAATTTGACATAATCCAATCATGTCATTATAATCAACATTATACTCGAATTTTGATTAGAAATATTTTTAAACATAAAAATACCTTTTTTGGAATATTGTTTTTCATCACATTTTATTAGTAACATTAAAATTAAGTTCTCAAAATTATAGAAATTTAATTTTTAAAATTTAATATATATTTGTAATTTGGCCACTTTATATTTTGGTCATTATGAACAGTTGCTTCAGAAAATGATCAGTTTACATGGTAATAGTTAAAATGGGATAAAAGGGAAAAAACATAACTGATAAGCGATAAAATGACCAAAAATATGTCTAAATCATGTTTTCAATCTATATATCTTATTTTTCTCTAATTATATTGAAAAATGATATTTTTTTTATTGATTAATATATTATTTTATTTTATCCTTTTAGAAAAATAGATATATGTTCTATCCCCCACTAATAAACGGAATCACTCTCTTCTATTATCCCCACAAATAAAGTGTCTGTTAGATCAAACAATACCTAATAAATCCTTTAATATAATGCCAAACCATATCTTTTAATGAAATTATAGATCTAAATACACACAATAAGATACCAAAGATTTAAAACTAATGGGGTGCTCCAATGATTAGTTTAAACACTTATGTAAGTGTTTTTATATTATTTATTCATCTACATCTTTCAAAAATATCTTAACCATTATAATATAAAATACATTGTATCTCATATATAATAAGACGTTATTTTTTATTTAATATCTTATATATATCTCCTCTTCAGTAAAATTAGAATATAAATAATTATTTTTGTGTACTGCGGAAAACCACTTCACGAAATGATGTCATTTTTTTTCAATCACAACTTCTCACTGATAGTAAAAATAATATATTTGATATATATATATATATATATTATACTTTAAATTTAATATTTATTCTATAAATATGACATATCATATACTTTCATAACATTTAATCCACTAAAAATGATAATTTCTTTCATCCATACATGTTGATTACCACATAGAGGAAGCAATGCTATTTTTTCATAACGACCTCATGTGGATGTTATATATAAGTGTATTTAAATACATAATATTATATATATATATATCATAAAATTATAATTATATAATTTTAAAAGGATACTTACTTTATCTTCATCATATTTATTGGAAAATGGAAATGTCATTCATTCCAATTTACGACTTATTGTCTCTATGATTTTAATGTATTTAATTTTTCATAACCAAATTTCTTAAATAGATTTCAATATAAACTTAATGTATTAAAAAATTAATTTTAACATTATTAGTGTTTTTCACATGGTATAATAATTATCCATTTCCAACATCAACATATCGAAGTCATTTTTGACTAATGAAACAAGCATCCAGAAAAAAATTGTTGAAAACATAATCAATTATGTATTGTGTATAACATTGATATATGTGAGTTTAATGTAACAATAAAGATTAAAAATATTGTTAAGAGTGTATATAAGAACCTATATTTTTTTCTCAAGAAGATAAAAACCATACATGAAAAGTCAAACTCAAGTTAGTGGAAATTTTATACAAAAAACATCAATTTTAATGTTTTAGGGATTTATTTTCTAAATATTTTTATTCCATTTCAATATTCATAATAAATTTGGTGGATTTATTTATATATACATAAATGAGTAATATAGTAAATTTTATGTCTATTTTTTACATTCCTTTAATGTTTTTATAATGGAATATTTTTATGTATTTTATATAGAACGTTTTCACATTATTTATAATTTGGAAAAATGAACAGTATATTTTTACATATATGATGTCAAAATCCATTTCCACCATTGTAGAAATTATTTTATATTTAGATTCATTAACAATATTCCATATTTCTTTAAGGAAGTACTCTATTAAAAATTTTAATTTGTACTTTAGTTTTAAAAATTATGTTTTTTTCTTGAAAGGGACATATAAATATCTAAAAATGTTTTGTATATGGTATCAAAAGTATATATTAATTATTTGATGATGTTAATGATATTTTTTATGTATTTATTGAATTATATAGTCTATAAAAATTTGTTATAAAAGATGGGTGATCTAGATATATCCCTAATGATTGGTGATCCTAATATAGCTATCCAATGCCTTCGGTAATAATTATGATCTCAGGAGAATTGTATTGGAATAAACCATGTATGTTATTACATTAATGAAAGTTCTTTTAAGGGTTATGTAATATTATCCAATTAAGATAAATGACTGTTCCATTCTTTCTATTGAGTTTAGTTTGAATCATTTTTTATTTTTTATGGATTTTTATGAAATTTTTTAAAGGAATGATTATTCCCTTTTATAATTAAACGATGTTCTTTAAGAAAATTCACCTAAAAGTTTCCCATTATTTTTTTAAAAAACCCTTTTTAATTAGGATTTTGACATTGTTTTTACTTATATTATTATTTATGATGTTCTTTGGTTAGTAATGTTGATCTCGTATGTAAGTAATTATTTTCCTCTCAATGTTTATTATGTTAAAGGAAAATTATTATTATTTTGAATATATAGATTTCTTAACTCACTAAGAGGATTATTTATTCCTTTTTATAATTCCCTAACGCATGTTTCTTTTATCATATAAAGATTTCAAATGTTTTTCATATTGTTTATGTATGATTAATAATAATGATGATATCATGTAAAAATTAATGAATATTTTTCATGTAAAAAAATATAAATTCCATTTTAAATGGATTTCATTATGAAAAAATGTTTATTGAGTTGAAGTATCTATCATGAAATGTTTGGGTTTATTCTATATGATTTATGACCTTATTCTAAAAAACCCTATCACATAAAAAATCATCATGAATGAAGGAAAATGTATTTATATTTAAATAAGTAATTATGGGTTGAATAATGACCAGGTCTTTATTATTAGGGATCTGAAAAAAAATAAGAAATTATTATTGGTATTTAGTTTGTAAAATTGTGTAATAATATAAAGTAGCCCAATAAAAAATAACATTTCTATATATTACTCATATGATAAGTTTTGTAATAATTGAAAAATAATTGACAGTTTACATTAATAATGTGATTGCATAAATACACGATATGGTTGAGCAAAGTCAAATCATCTTTCATCCAATTTTTACAAAAAAAACCCTATCAAAATAACAATAGATTACAAATGTCATTATTGGAAAAAATAAGTGAAACTTTGCTAATTTGGGTACCAAAATGGTTAGATGTTTTATTTTTTTGGAAATTTATCCTAAAATCAATGAACAAAAAATTACATTGGTAACATGATTGTGGGTTACCTTGATTCATGTGTGGTGGCCACTATGATTTCAAAAAAACTAATAAACTAGAAGTAGGACACATAACTTTTAGTCATAACCCTATAGGTAAGGTAATCGGTGATGGTACCATCAGTATTTCTTAAACAACTCAGATATAAAATGCTTTATTTGTTAATGTTTTTTTAAGAAAAATGTATGAGATAATCAATAATGTGATAGAAGATTAAAAAATCATTTTAATATTAATTTTTAAAGGTTTTCAAATCTATTTGGATAAAATTATTTACCACTTCACGATTTCAAAATTTGATCCAATAAATTAAAAAACCCTTACAAGCCAAAAATTCTATTGGTTGAGTGCACAATCTTGAAATTCATGGATTTGGATTAGAGGAAATGGTAAATATATACGCACTCACTCACTAAACTCAATCATTATCTACTATTATGATATCTACACAAATTTAATTATAAATATATCATGATTGTGATGAATTCTGAATTGTTAATCAACAAAAATATTCTTTTACATCGAAAAATGGTTTTTTATTCATCAAAATTCCATGAATTAATTCATCTGACATTATTTAGGCCTCCTCATTTCGAAATACTCTCTGTAAAATCCATTAGTTTTTAAATTTTCGGTAAATTTAAAATATTTATAAGGAGATATATTTTATATCATACATATAACTATTTTAAATACCCTCTAAATTTACCTAAACAACTGAAAATGACAATTTTTGTAATATAATTTAAATTTCAGTGATCATGGAGAACAATGTAAAAAAATTATGAAATATGTTCATATAAAGGCTATAGTAATTGTTTTTATTTCTTCCAATACCGTCCTTTGAATGGGTTATTAGAGAGTTTACGTATAGAATTCCCGGAAATCGACTGAACAATTTATAATAGTTTTAATTTAATAAAATATTAGTTGGTTTGAGGTTTTAAATACAACATTTAATATCATCAATCACATTCTTGTATTGTCATTTCCAAAAATATACCATGTGTACATTGGAATAATAAATTCCTAAAATGGATGTTATAAATGTGGTTCTAAATGATTCATCTATAAATAATAATTAAAATAATTGAAAATTTGATTCATTAACCAATTAAGGTATATTTCATGTGTTCTTAAACTATTTATTTGAATATAGGGTCATAAAAAATCAATAGAATGGTGAAAGTATCAGTAAATGTCATTTTTGATAAATATTTTCCAAAATATATTTCTAAATACGTTTTTAAAAATTATTTTTATCTGAAATTTTTCATGTATCATCAGTTAGAAAATTACTATCTCCTTCATATTAATAAAAAAATATCATTTTAAGAAAAATGTATATGATACACCCTAGAAAAAGAAATTTGTAATTTTCTAGTGAAAATTCATACTCATAAATTTTTCATAACTGAGTTTGTACACAATGTATTTTCCTATCACATGGAACCCAATATTTTAATGATACACTTAATTATAATAATTGGGTTTTTTCTTTAAAATAATAACTACATATACTCTCATAAAATGATTTATGGAACCTCTTAGAATGAACTAATCATTATCCAGTTATAGTATCTAATTATATATATATATAATATAAATTAGTGTAGTAATATAACAATAAATACATCAGGTCTATTAGATAAATAATAAAACATAAAACAAGGTATAAAATATGGTGAAAACATTTCAATTGTTGCTAAGTTATAATCTATTAAAATATAATTTTAAATTTCCTCTCATTTAATTGAAAAAATATTTCCAATGATTGTCAAAAGATCATTTAGATTTTTTTTAAATTAATGAAAATGATTGCAATAACCACCTAGTTTTAAAAATTCTCTTTTTGAAATTGTGTTTTTTGAAATAATATAATGTTGTTTATGTATTAAATGAATCCCTTTAGGCATGGTATAATTTTTTATCAAATAATATTTTATTAAATTGTTTTAATATTTGAAAAGGTAATTAAAACAATATTATAAATCGCATTTAAAATAATTTAACTTGTATAAAAATGAACATTAAATATTTTTTTCATCTCTTTGAGTGATTCACTCTATTTCAGGATTTTATAATTTAAGGGAAATAGAATTTGAAATAAGATTTAATGGAGAACTCTAAAACCATATTTGTTTGTACTTTCTCAATAAAATGATCGAATTTTCCTAATGAAAGTAAAATACACCAATCAATATTTAATATTATTTGACATGGATCTGGATATGGAAATTGTGACTTCATAATTAACATTTCTATGTATACATTGTATGAATTGAGTAAAATTTCCATCAATAGTAGTTATATATGTATGATTGGATGTTTTCACAACCTTATTATGACCCTTTCAAATATCATGATTCATTTTTTTGTATATGTTCTCATTTTTAAAAAAAATTAATCTAATATCGTTACATATGTATCAAAATTATTCTTCAATATTTAAAAGAAATTAAAAAATCATTGTTTGGTTAATAAAAAGGATCTTATTTTGGGATAACTTCTTATTGTGGTTCTAATTTTAAAGGATACCAACTAATAGAAATATTACTATAGTAACATTCCAACATCAACAAAAAAATCTGGTCTCATAGGGAAGAAAGAAGCCAAGATTAGTTTCTTTTTTTATAACTAAAGAAGAACACAATTCCATTGAGAGTTTTTATTCCAAAATAATATGGATTTAACACATTATTCTAGACTTCAAGATTAAATTAAATATTGTTTTTTGTGAAAAAAAATATAAAAATATCATCAAATACAATAAAAAACACTCATATTGATCTCATTGACTTTATGAACCATTTTCAGAGAAAACACTTCTAAAAAATGTGACTATTTTTTAAATTGGTCCGAATAGAATTTCAAGTCAATGATTTTTCAGTTAACATATTTAAGATTATTTTCAGAATTTATTAATTATGTGTTACGAATTTATCACTTGTGACACTTTTAATATGACCTATTGATATATATAGTTATTGATTTTTAAAATATTGATCTGATTTAAAATAATTTTAAATTACGAAATTTTGGTATTATCTATTTCGACCATTATGGAAATGAACCCTTTATATCATTTATTATATCATTTTTATGGGGATATTTATCTCTTTTAATTGTGAAATTATTCATATGGTATTTTTTTGGGAAAAAATTAATTAATTAAAATATTTTCAAAAAATAATATTTTATTATTAAATTTTTTATATCATATTTTTATAATAAGTAATTTTTATTAAAATTTGGTTGTTAAATGGTTTTTAAATTTCATTAATTTTTTTTGATATCTATTCTTATACTCACTTATTTTTTTAAATGTGTTGTTTATATATCCCTTAATTAAAGAAAAATGATATCTAAAAAATTGTATAATTTCCCCTATTTATTTATTATTGAGATCGTATTCAACAAAAAAAATACTTTAACATTATGGTTTCACATTACATGATTATTTTCTTGTTATATCTCCAATGAAATCAATCCATGGTAGTAAATTCATTCCTTGATGGAATTTTTCCCATGAAAAGGGAATGTATACTTATATTTTTGTCTTCTCCTTTCCTTATTTTTCAAAACTTTTTCTAATTTATTTATTGATATTCCCCTTTAAATTTTCAATCATATTTTAATTTTAATCTCTCTCTCACTCTCTGTTAATAATATTATTTTAGGAGTTTAGAAGTGAAGATGTGTTTTCCAATTATATCTCCATTGAAATTTTTTTTGAAAATATTTTTCAAAATATTAATTTAGGTTTTTGTTAAAATATTTATTTCTAAATATTTCCATCTTATCCATTTTCCATATTTTATATAATTAAATAGGGGGTATGTTTTTTCAAAGGGTGATAGTTGGAAATATTTTATGATAATTTTTTATTTTATAAATGTGGACAATAATTTTGAAATGTGAAATGTTTTGAAAATTAATTTATTTAGGTTAGCGATTTATTAACTAAAAATAATGAAGTCTATTAAAATTTTTAGGACATTTATATTTTTCTAATATAAAATGATTTAATTTATTAATATATGATATCATCAATTATCATTAAATATCTTGAATTATATTATTTTCCCTTTCTTGCATGTTTTATGCATAAGTAGTATCTTTCTGTTAGGTGTTTTTTATAAAAAAAATTGGGGGATATTGGTGTAACTCTCCCTCTATCTAATTATCTTTTAATGTTAAAAATCACTCATATATGTTTATTAAAATTTCACCTATGTGAGTGTGACAGTTTATTCTATAAATAAATATATTAATTTTTTATGATATTTGTAATCTATTTGTTATATTTTAAGAAGTTTTGAATACTCCATCAGTTTCATGATGGATGTGTTGAGGACTTGGATAAAAAATATAATAAAATTAGGATTCCATTGATGGAAGAAGTGTAAAGACCCGTAAAATTAAAGGGAAAATTATTCTTAATTTTCTGTGGGATTTTACAAGAACACAGTTTCTAACGGCATCTTATTCCGAGGCTCGGTGAGCCGAGAATCAATTTCCAATGTCTAGCTTGGGTACGTTCAGTGAACGAACGAGAGGGTTTTTCTATGTTTTGAACTGGTACACAGAATTGAAATCTGAGGTCACCGATGAACTCACAACGCCAGTATTTTCTAAAGAGGACTTTTACCGTAGGTGCGTTTGCTTGGGAGAAGAAGTTAATTTTTGGGGTTTAAGGATGAAATAAATAAAATTGTGAACAATTTTATTTTTGTTAACCAAGGGTGTAAAATTCTACCATGGGAAGTTGTTGGTGGGACCCACAACCACCCAACTTCCCATTTGTGGATAAATGGGAGGTGGGGCCCACACGAGACCCTAACCCCCCTTGATCTTCCGATAACCCCCTTGACCTTCTGTAACTCACTTCCCTCCTAAATTTTGTAACTCCACTTTAACTTATGTGACTCTTCCTCTTCCCTCTTCCTCTTTCACATTAAACTTTTGCCAAACTCGTTTTTCAATTAATGAATTAAGTTATTAAAATTTTGAATGGCTTGGAAGAATAATTAAAATAAGGTGGATTCTTATTTTTAATAGGTTGCATTTGTTTATTGGGGAGAACCCTCGTCAGAGATAGCTTTGTGAAGGAAGAGGGGTTTTCATCCATCATTGAAGAACACCGAAACCTCTAGTGAGGAATGACACACCCTTCCACGATGAACGACGAAACACCGTCTATCCTCTTCTTCATGCAACAAGAGAGGAGACGTCGATTCTTCATCGGGTGCACTTCTACAACGACGGAAGCGATGAACACCAAGACCATCACTACTCTCTTTTACTTCTTTGAAATGCCATTCTACCACCATGTTCGACTTCCGTGACTCGATGACGTGCGACGTGCAATTCCGCGACGAACCTTCATTCATCTTTTTCTTTAAGGTAGGGGTTTATTTTATTTTTGATTGTGATCTCATCTGTCGGATTTCTTGGTTTCAATTGGGCCGCCTGTTATCGTAATAACGGGAGGAGGTTGGACCACACGAACATGGCTGAACCTCCACCCCCTTGTTTGTTTGAATTTTTTGTGGCATGTGAAAGGCGGTGCGGTGCGGTTGCACCGTGAGGAAACTATGAGAAAGGGTGACGATGCGCAGCACCGTCATGTCGCGCCGTTGAAGTCGAAAAAGCCGCGGCGTCATCACACCGCACTAGAAAACCACGAAGTGGCCGGGGTTTGATTATTGAACGTTGAGTGCGGATTGACGGGCGAAGACAAATGGGTCCGCAAGGTAATTTTGAATCTCCCGCTGTAATGATCGGGACCCGAGATTTACGCCAGTACAGACGATATTAAAAATGGACAACCAGAGAAACTCCGGGGGCCCATGGAATCCTTGGAGGTGCGGGTCGCCGGCGCGGCGCCGCCGGTGACTGGGGGCGGCGGCAGGAGCCGTCCGACCGCCAGGAGGCGGCGGCGCCCTAGCGCACCGGCAGAGGAAGCAAACCGCCACGAATTACCACGGCGGTGCAGCACAGGGGATCCCACGGCTGCGCAGGATCCTGTAAGAATGGTGGCGGCGCAAACCGCTGCCGACGTCAATCAGCGGCGAGGGGGCCGCGCAAACCCCCCCCCCCCCCCCCCCCCCCTACTCCACGGCTTCCGCTCGGCCACGCAGGCCCACCCGTGGCAGGCCATGCAGCCAGGCCGTGCTGTCCGGGCCAGGCCGCGCCAGATGGGCCGGACCCAGACCCTTTTCGGGCCGACCCAGGGGTGTTGGGTCGTGCCGGGCCGGTCCCAGACCCCCCATTTCTGTTTGTTTCTGTTCGAACACCCATAACATTGGCTACATACCTAGGATTGACACACCGTTTGCTGCGTAGCGATCCTTGGATCTAGGCGGTCGTTTCGGTATATTACAGTCAAGGTTTCGGTGAATATTCAGTACAGTCGGGTTGGTTCGGATACGAAACCAACCGGGCCCTCGGAGTGGAAACGCTTTTATCTTGAGATATGGACATCCGATTGACGTGCCGTCGACTTTGTTGGTTTCCTGTTGATGAGATAGAACATTTGGAAAACTTCTCTGGAGTTTTTGTTGTAGTTGGATAGTGGCTGGGTTGGATTGTACCCAAAATCCAACTGGGCCCCTAGAACGGAAAAAATGATAACATTCAGACTGGACGTCCGTTTGACGAACCGTCAGCGACGTTGGTGATCACGTTGAGGAACGGTCCCTATGAGTATACCCTATGAGATTTCGGGGTAAAGTTGAGATATGGCTAGGTTGGTTCACACACGAAACCAACCGGGCCCCTAGGACGAAAAGGCTAATAACTCACAGACCGGGCGTCCGATTGACGCGCCATTTATTGCGTTGAGACCCCTGTGACGAGGCGTTACTTTGAGATACTTCTTCATGGGACTTGAGATACTTTGAGTATCTACCTATAGCTCATAGAGCGGTCCCTCCCAAAGTTGAGTGTGTGGTGTACGGAGACCGTGTAGCCGACTGAGGAATGACGACTGCTTGACCGACTCAACTTGGAGTGAGTTGACTAGCCCAGTGGACGGAACACTACTTTGTTTGGGTGCAGACCCATGGAGGACGGAGCACTACCTATGTGATAGTGTAGACCCGCAGTACTCGTCCGGAGAGTACCTCTGCAGGCTATTAGGGGGTGTGCACTATTGTGTTTGTGTGGCATACCCCGGTGGGAAGCACTACTGTGTTTGGGTGGCTGACCCGCGATACTCGATAGGAAGATTACCTAAGCAGTCTTAGGATAGTGAGCAGTTACTCAGAGTCATGACAGGACCACTGTACACTCCATAGATGGGGCTCTTCAGCAGTTACGGTTTCGATAATGAAAATCCTGGTTTGAGGTGAGTCTATGAGCTTTGTGTTTACCTCATGATTGAGATGGGTCACTTGATAACTTAGGTATATGTATGGGCATATACCTAGGTAGTGGTTATCTGTTGATTCATAATCTTTGTGTTTCCTCACGATTGAGATGGGTTACTTGATAACTTAGGTATATGTATGGGCATATACCTAAGTAGAGGTTATCTATTGATATCTTCTTGTGGTTATCCTTCTTGGTTTTAGTGAGACCTTGAGGGTCTCGGGGTCCCTACTGAGTATCGTTATACTCACCCCTGCACAGGCTATGCCTGCACCTCATTGTGTTTGATGCAGACGACGGACAGTGCTGACAGAGGCCGAGTGTTCAAGGACTGGATGGTACCCGTAGGTGGACCTCACGATGAGTCAGTTTCCGGAGGTGGATTTCACAACGACAGTGTCGAGGAGGCTATTTGTACCTACCCTTCAGGTAGGATCCGTGGTGGATGATCCTGGAGCTGTGCTATCTGTACCTACCCTTCATGTAGGATACGAGGAGGATGACCCCGGAGCTGCTACCTTTCTTCCAGCTGTTGTCTTTTTCTGTTGAACTTTTGTTCAGTTCTAGCTGTACTTTCGATTGGGTTTGTATTCTGGCCCATTTAGTTTTCAACACCTTCTTTTGTACTTAGTGTATTAATTTCGCATGTACTATGTGGTGTTTGTTTACTTTTATAATGGTAATGCCTTCCCAGTTATCGGGAATTACGCCTTTGATGCTAGTCGCTATCCCCTAGCCTATGGAAGGCGGGCTTGGTGTAGTCACGGCACGGGCCCCGAGGGCGGGTCGTGACAAATTGGTATCAGAGGAGTCGATTCTACCGCAAAACATAAGACTCTTATATTTTCTTTCTGTGAAGCAATAGTGATAAGGGTACCGAGTGTGGTTCTCAGTTCAGGGTGTCCAGTGTTGGTGTGGTGGCCGATGTATCCGTACACCAGGACCCTGACTTCTGATTTCCGACTTTGTGCACGAAAACACTGATTGCGTGTGTGTTTCCAAAAGTTTTAAAGTCATCTCAAACCAGGGCATCTCACTAGGTATAAATTGTTGACCGTGTCGAATCTGTTCAGGATGTCTCCACGCAGACAGTCAGTTGGAGTTCCGAGAGAGTACTCGATGACGGCCAACCGAGTAGCGAGGCTCCGGTGTGGGGCCCTTTTTACTATGTTGGCACCCTTGGGTGGTGTACCAGCAGTACCAGCACCTTATGGGCAGCAGATTCCACCAACCTTACTAGTGGATTATGCACGCTGGCAGAGCGCGTTGCACGAGTTCCAGTAGTAGAGGCCTCCGAAGTTATTAGGCGAGGCAGATTCCCAGACAGCAGAGGACTAGCTGGAGACGATTGCTAGAGTTTTCTGCCTAACTGAGACATCAATATAGTGGATGGTGGACTTGGGTACTAGTGTTTTCTAGTTAGTGACCATGAGGATGGTCCGCATAGTGAAGAGGTTTCGGTATGTGGACCGATGCCTGAGATAGTGCCTTTGTGTAGTGTGTCAGCTATACATCACTACTTCTTGCTCTGTAGTTACAACCGGTGGTACCGGTAGGTGACACATGTAGGCATACTGCCTTACACGTGTTCCAACATCAGATTCCCTCAAGTTCCGAGGCGATCCCGACACACAGGCAGCTGAGAACTAGCTTGAGGAGGTGGTGAGAGATTTTCTAGAGCTTATACAGCCTCAACAGGATGATGTTTCAGTAGTTGAGTAATCATCGAGGTGTACCGACCGTTCTTGGTACTTGATGACTGCGATATGATTAGTTCATTAGAGCTCGGATCTCAGAGCGAGGTGTGTTTAAATGATATCCGAGTAAGCACTCTTTTCTCTATGCATTCCTACTTATATTAGGGTGCTAGAAAGAACCATTGTGGTTGAATGTTCTTTGGATGATCGGTTTTAGCCAGTGAATGTTATCAGTGGGGAGATGCGAACTGGTGCTAGTCTCTGAGACATGGGCATGCGAATGTTTCATAAAGAAGAAATGTTAAGGACAGATAAATCTGCAGAGTAGCATACGTAGAGGTAAGTGGAAGAGAGTAGCTGCATGAGGTCAATGAGTGTGACCCAATGGCTCTAATAATGATTCGAATGACAGTCTGTGTCCACTACTAGCTATCGTAGTAACAGATGTTGATACGAATCATTCCTTCCTTCCACGAATCTTGTCCCAGACCTAGATTTTCTGGTTAAAATCATAGACTTGACCATCACGTCTGGAGATACCTTGGGAGGAGACTCGATAATCACAATTACGCCGACAGTGTGGTCTGACCTTCGAGGCGAGAGTTTTGGTTGGAATCTCTTGGTGGCAGCATCGAGGCCTTACGATGTTAGTTTGGGTATTGATTGGTAAATCACAATTCATACTCAAATTGACAGTATTAGGCTAACGTCGGGATGGGTTTTCCTTGGTCGGTGAAAAGGAAACCCAGGGAAGCAGAGGATAAGATCGTACATCGGAAGGTGTAGCCGATCACTCTCGAGTCAGACAACTTCACCCACGTGGAAGCAGGAGTTTTGAGTTTCAGTTCTAATAATGAAAGTGAGACCTCTAGAGTTCAAGGATGGCGACCACGTTCTTATACAGGTCTCACCTCGAAAATGTTTACGGAGATGTGGCCAAGGCGGAATGTACTCTTCTAGGTTCAACGGACCTTTCCAGGTCCTTAGCTGGGTTGGCGAGGTGGTTTACCGCTTAACCCATCCACCTCAGTTTCACCAGGTGCACGACGACTTTCACGTATCTCAACATAGGAGATAAATGCTTGACTCGATGCATGTCATCATCCATGGGGAAACTGGACTTTGGAGATGGGGTGACTTTTGCGGTGTTCAAGTATAGGTTTAGGATCGATAGGAGTGGATCCTACGAGGACAGTCGATTCCTTGGGTGAGCTTTCACTGGCAGTACAGGAACCTCCAGGTGAGCACATGGGAGCGAAAAGCTCAGATGCGTGCTCAGTACCGCTTTTGTATCCCTAGTTTGTGTTAAAGTTTTACGAGGGCAGAATGCCCTGAGGTGGGAGTAATGTAAAGACCCATAAAATTCAAGGGAAATTTTTTCTTAATTTTCATTGTGATTTTATAGGAACGCAGTTTCTGACGGCGTCTGATTCCGAGGCCCAGTGAGCCCGGAATCAATTTCCAACGTTTATCTCGGGAACGTTCAGTGAACGAACGATCAGGTTTTTCAATCATTTGAACCGGTACTCGGTATTGAAATATGAGGACACCGATGAACTCACAACGTCAGTATTTTCTTAAGAGGACTTTTACCGTAGGTGCGTTTTCTTTGGAGAAGAAGTTAATTTTTGTGGTTTAAGGAAGAAATAAATAAAATTGTGAACAAATTTATTTTTGTTAACCAAGGGAGGTAAATTCTACCATGGGAAGTTGTTGGTGGGACCCACAACCACCCAACATCCCATGTGTGGATGTATGGGAGGTGGGTCCCACATGAGACCCTAACCCCCCTTGATCATCCCATAAACCCCTTGACCTCCCATAACACACTTCCCTCTTAAATTTTGTAACTTCACTTTAACTAATGTGACTCTTCCTATTCCTTCTCCCTCTTTCACATTTAACATTTTCCAAACTCCTTTTTCAATTAATGAATTAAGTTATTCAAATTTTGAATGGCTTGGATGATTAAATAAAATAAGGTGGATTCTTATTGTTAATAGGTTGGCATTTGTTTAGGGGGGCGATCCCTCTTGAGAGAGAGCTTTGTGAAGGAAGAGGGGTTTTCCTCCATCGTTGAAGAAAACTGAATCCTCCGGCGAGGAATGACCTACCCTTCCACGAAAAACGACGACACACCCTCTATCCTCTTCTTCATGCGACAAGAGAGGAGACGTCGATTCTTCTTCGGGTGCACTTCTACAATGACAGAAGTGACGAACACCAATGACCGTTGTCACTCTCTTTTCCTTCTTCACAACGCCGTTCTATCACGATGTTCGACGTCCGCGACTCGACGATGTGCGACGTACAATTTCGTGACGAACCTTCATTCATATTTTTCTTCGAGGTAGGGGTTTATTTTATTGTTGATTGTGATCTCATCTGTCGCCTTTCTTGGTTTCAATTTGGCCACCTGTTATCGTAATAACGGGAGGAGGTTGGACCACATGAACACGGACAAAAATCCTCCCCCCTTGTTTGTTTGAATCTGTTGCGGCACGTGAAAGGTGGCGCGGTGTGGTTACACCGCGCGAAAACTATGAGAAAGGGTGGAGAAGCGCTGCGCAGTCGTGCCGCGCTGTTGAAGTCGAACAAGCCGCGGCGCCGTCGCGTCGCGCCAGAAAACCAGGAAGAGGCCGCGGTTTGATTATTTAACGTTGAGCGCGTATTGACGGGCGACGAAAAATGGGGACACAAGGTAATTTTGATGCTCCCGCAGTAAAGATCGGGACCCGAGATTTACACCGGCACAGACCTATTGAAAATGGACCATCGGAGCAAATCCGGTGGCACACGGAAACCTTGGAGGTGCGGGTCACCGGCGCGGCGCCGCTGGCGACCGGGGGCGGCGGCCGGAGCCGTCTGGTTCCCAGGAGGCGTTGGAGCCCTAGCGCGTCGCCATAGGAAGCAAACTGCTAGGGTTTACCGCAGCGGTGCGACACTGGGGATCCCGTGGCCACACGGGATCTCCGAGGAATGGCGGCGGCGCAAACTGCCACCGGCTACAATCAGCGGCAAGGGGGTCGCGCAACCCCCCTGCTCCGCGGCTTCCACTCAACCACGCAGGCCGAGCTGTGGCTGGCCATGCGGCCGGGCCATGCCCTGATGGACTGGACCCGGACCTGGGTGGGTCGACCCGTTTCAGGCCGACCTAGGGGGGTTGGGCCAGGCCGGGCCGGGCCCAGACCCCCCATTTCGGTTTGTTTCCATTCGAACGCCCATAACATGGGCTATGGCCCTCAGATCGATGTACCATTAGCTGTGTAGAGATCCGTGGATCGAGACGGTCGTTTCGGTAAATTACACTCATGGTTTCAGAGAACTTTGAGTACGACCGGGTTGGTTCGGATACGAAACCAACCGCGCCCTCGGAGCGGAAACGCTTTTAGATTGAGCTATGGATGTCTAATTGACGTGCCGTGAAATTTTTTGGTTTCCTCTTGATGAGACAGAACATTTGGCATACTTTTCCTGAGCTTTGGTTGCAGTTGGATAGTGGTCGGGTTGGATTGTACCCGAAATCCAACCGGGCCCCTGGAACGGAAAAGCTGATAACTTTCAAACTGGACGTTCGTTTGAAGAACCGTCAGTGGCATTGGTGATCACATTGAGGAACGGTCCCTATGAGTATATCCAATGAGAGTTCGGGGTATAGCTGAGATATGGCTGGGTTGGTTCGCACATGAAACCAACCGGGCTCCTAGGACGAAAATGCTAATAACTCACAGACCGGGCATCTGATTGACGCGTCGTCTGTTGCGTTGAGACCCATATGATGAGGCATTCCATTGAGATACATCTTAATGGGACTTAAGATACTAGTAGTATCTCCATGTAGCTCATGGAGCGTACCCTCTCAGAGATGAGCATGCGGAGTACGGAGACCGTGTAGCCGACAGAGACATGACGACTGCTTGACCGACTCGACTTGGAGTGAGTCGACTAGCCCAGTGGACGGAGCACTACATTTTTTGGGTGCAGACCCATGGCGGACAGAGCACTACCTGTGTGACAGTGCAGACCCGTGGTACTCGTCCGAAGAGTACCTCTGCAGGCTATTAGGGGGTGTGCACTACTGTGTTGGGGTGGCATACCCCGGCGGGAAGCACTACTGTGTTTGGGTGTCTGACCCGCGGTACTCAACAGGAGGAGTACCTCAGCAGTCATAGGTTAGTGATCAGTATCTTAGAGTCGTGACAGGACCATTGTACACTCCAGAGACGAGGCTATTCATCAGTTACGGTTTTGATAATGAAAATCCTCATTTGAGCTGAGTCTATAACCTTTGTGTTTATCTCATGATTGAGATGGGTCATTTGATAACTTAGGTATATGTATGGGCATATAACTGGGTAGTGGTTATCCGTTGATTTCATAATCTTTGTGTTTTCTCATGATTGAGATGGGTTACTTGATAACTTAGATATTTATATGGGCATATACATAAGTAGAGGTTATCTGTTGAGATCTTCTTATGGTTATCCTTTTTGGTTTTAGTGAGACCATGAGGGTCTCAAGGTTCCTACTGAGTTTCGTTATACTCAACCCTGCACGGGCTATGCTCGCACCTCATTGTGTTGGATGCAGACGACGGACATCGCTGACAGAGGCTGAGTGTTCGAGGACTGGACGGTACACGGAGGTGGACCTCACAATGAGTCAGTTTTCGGAGGTGGACTTCACGACGAGAGCATAGAGGAGGCTATATGTACCTACCATTGAGGTAAGATCGGTGGTGGACGATCCAGGAGTTGTGCTCTATGTACCTACCCTTCATGTAGGATCCGAGGAGGACGACCCAGGAGATGCTACATTTCTTCCAGCTGTTGCCTTTTATTGTTTTACTTTTGTTCAGTTGTAGTTTTACTTTCGATTGGGTTTGTATTCTGGCCCATTTAGTTTTCCGAACCTCCTTTTGTACTTAGTGTATTACTTCCGCTTGTACTCTGTGGTGTTTGTTTACTTTTATAAAGGCAATGCCTTCCCAGTTATCGGGAATTACGCCTTTGGTTCTAGTCGCCAGCCCCTGGCCTATGGAAGGCAGGCATGGGGTAGTAACGACATGGGCCCTGAGGATGGGTTGTGACAATAAGGGTGACCAATTTTAAAACCCTATGAAAAACCTTACCAAATGGCTAGGCCTAGTGGATGTTGGATATGGGTGTGATAGTAAGGTTGGAAGTAAAGTCAAAAAATTATGATCTATGGTGTTCTTCTATATATCTTCAAAGAATAAATGGATTATAATGTTTCACCAGAGTGTGGTGATGGACTTTTTAATGCATGGAATACATATAATGTTGGTCAAAATTTATTAAATTAGGTAATCAATGACTTAATTTTTACCTAGAGAATTATATTTTTTCTAATGTATTTGAAACATATTAATAAAGGGTTTGGGTTCATGTATCTCGAAAAATTAGATCCCAATTATTCTCTTTATTTAATCAAAAATGGAGTTATAAATTTCTCAGATATTCTCAAACAATGTGCCTCGTTTTTTTATTCATGTCTCTCATCCTTTTCCGAAATTATAACATCCAAAATTTTAGTCATCGTTTATAGAGATTTTTGAGTGGTATTGTAATTGTATTTCTAAATACATTCTCTCCCCTTTCATTAACATTATCAATTTGTTCTCACTCTATAAAAGTGATTGATGACATCTATGTCTACTAGTGAATATCATGTTGGTATTTAAAAAAATTGCAAGGAATTATTTTCATCATCACAACCAAGATCGGTGATTAATAATATAGCATTATTGAGTTATGGGGTGGGGGAAAAGTCGTTCACAATGAGCTATTTCTATACTCTATATCAATTTATCTAGTTCCCCATTACATTATCATATTGTATTATATATTATTTAATAACATACATGAATATATTAAATTATATCATTTATATTCATAGTTTAATTGGATTTTATCTTTTTAACATTGAAAAAAAATTCTACTATCACTCACCTGATTTGATTATTGTTAATTAAAATTAGTGTATAATTTTTGATAAAATTTATATTTTTTTAAATGGTCAATTCAGAACGTCCAAAACCCTCACACTATGTTTCCTTGACCAATAGGCTTGCTGATGTATATACAGTATAATTATATGGGGTTCTCAATTTAGTGGATAAAAATTTAATATCTGTAAATATTATATAATAATAAAACAATATAATCATCCAAAAAACATTTCATTCAAATAAAATTTCATCATAATAATTTAACAATAATTTTGGACTAAAACATGAAATGAATAATCTTAATTGAGAAATTATATTATAGTGTTTTCAGAATCAAAGAATAATTCATATGAGTTGAAATAATTTCTTTATATGGACAAACAAATTATGAGAAATAACCTAATGATGAAGGAATTTAATAAGATAATAAATTTAATATTAAAATTTGAATTTATTGTATTTAAATATGTCTGTTGTTGAATTCTTGATAGATCACATTGAGTAGCAGTACTATGATAATATAGATGCACTCAAGAATAATGACATCCTGGAAATGATTTTTCAAGAATAATAAATTAATATAATATATATGTATCAAATAGTAATATTTTTGTACCTACATGATTATTTGGTTTAAAAGCATAATTGGATCTATATCTATCATAATATAAAATATCATGTGTTGGGAACTATGATATACTATAAAAATATTATTATTTAAATGTCAGCACTACAACCACGTCATTAAATTAGCTGTGTAAATAGGAAGAATAACATTATTAAAAATATAAATAGTATTTGAATATAATTAAAATATATTTGTTAATTGAGAATAAATTTTTACTCAGTTATCACTAAAGTAATTTATTTCCTTCAAAAATATATTATCTTCAAAATAAACTTTTTAATTTTTTTTTTACATTGATATTATATTTTATTTCTATCAATTTGATAAATACTATTTCACAAAAACTAAAATCAATTTTAATATAGACATATCATAATATTATTAGGGTAAATTGGTTATATTTTCCAGAAATGGTAGATTTTTTATTGAATAGTGAATAAGTAATGATTTTTTTTAAAAAAATGAATTTATTATTATTTAAAAGTCCTATTATATATATAGTTTATCATAAATTAATATATTTATACATTAACTATAAATGATATAATTAAATAAAAATTAATCTGCGTTATAGTTATTTTAAGTATAAGATCAGTTTTTGGCTTAAAAATTCATTTATATAAAAAGTGTTTTTCAAATTGTTTTAGGAATTTTTATTGAAATTTTATTAATATAACGTATAGGAATATAATTGAGAAAAATTTATTCCATATATGGAATCGAGATACTCAATTTCGTTTAATACTTCCAATTTATTTTCGGTAATTATAAATACTAATATAGGTAATGATTTATCACTATGGTAATAGTAAAACATGTTAATTATTGTTCAAAATATGGGATAAGGTCATAAAATCACACCAAAACATGTATTTTTTTAATTTTGTGATATTAATTCGACTATATTAATCATAAGTTCTAATATATTCAATTTTTGTGTCATTATCATTTGATAATGAAATTTCTGTTATTTTAAGAAATGATTAAATAAAAAATTTAACTCTATTGACATTAATTTATTCGATTAGTTTTCATTTGGACAATAACATGTTATTAAAGAAACTAAAAAATTATTATGAATGATAAAAATTAAATTTTATGATTATATTTAATTTATTTGGGATCAAATAATTGCATTCAAACATTAGACAACATTGATAATGTGCTTGTTCAAGAAGTAGAAAAAATAGATATTGATTTTAAAGCAAATTAAATTAATATTTTTGGATTTTCGTATTAAAAAAAATTAATTGGTAATTAAAAATTATAATCCATTTTTATTGTCTTTGAATTCATATTTCATTGTTGTTCTGATTTATTGGATTTCAAATTACATGGATTGTTCTAAAAATGAATTAAATGAAATTTTATGATAAAAAATCATTTTCATAAATGATATAAAAAATAAAAATATATAAATAAGAATTTTTTAAGGGTAAATTGTCATAAATATAATCTATCTAACATTTTATAGAATATGTTACCTTATAAGTAAATGTATTCCCTATAAAGGCCAAAAAATGTGTTATTACGTTTAAGGATAATGTAGATAATGAGGGGGTTAAACCCAATTATATGGATTAAAATGTATCATATAAAGGTACAATTTTTATTAATCAAATCTATTTAGACAATATGATGATGATGAACAAAAATTATGTCCATTTGGTTCTACATTGCATGATTAAGATATATTTTATATTTAACTCTTCTAGGTAATTCCATGTGTATCATTTTCATCAGTTATAAAAAGGGAACCACCTCTTCTACTTTATTCTCAAATATTTCTTACTTTTTCTAATCCATTAACTTCCCTAATAGCTTAAAATATTTCATATCCTCTATCAAGATCAAATTGTCTTCTCTAGAGGAATCCTATGAAAGATTACAGTATAATTCAAATGAAGTCTCTCAAAGAAGCCGTAATCATCTTACCCAACTCTTTAAAAGTTTATATTTATATATTATACCTATAAATATTTTGTATCTTATTAAAATTATCAATTTAGTGTCCTAAATATTCATAGATGTTATTATGAATATGGAACATCCATTTTAAACATCCTTTCTATCTAATTGTAATTGAATGTAGCGCCCATGTGTATGTGTGTTTTACTTTCTCCACAGAGTGATTTTATTAGTTTTTTCACACCATAATTAATGATATTATACTTTTTTTGATAAATTTAATATATATTAAATTCTTGAAATAATTATTATTATTTTAAATATAAATGTTTTCTTACGCTATAACCCATCTACGCATTTGATAATTATAATGTCACTCATACGTACGTGTGGGAACCCATATCTTAGAAGAGATGTAATTTGTTTTGTTTTGATGAAGAAATTAATTATTTTTATTTATTACACATAATCATTCGATTAATTAATTCTCTCTACAATGTTATGAATTTTTAATGGTTTCTCATCTCACATAGTTCCTGTGAGACTATTTCAAAATTCACCCCATATTTATTTTTTGTGTTGGTTATGTTGCATTTTTGAATTTCTTTCAGGGATATATTAAACTTCATGGTATTTAATGTTATATTTAATGTAATATCATTAAAGGGGGTTATGGTTCAATAGATTCAAAAGAGTTAAGGGTTAATTTCACAAATATATCATTATTTGGGATTGTTATTGTTTAAGTTTCTTTTTGGTGAATTACATGACCTTTATATCTATAAAAATTCTATTTTTTAACCTAATGGTAATTCATTGAAATAAAGAAAATTCTTCCCATTTTCCTTAATATGTGGACAAAAAAGTTGAAAAGACATATTATAATGAAAAAACCAGCTTTGTTTTTCTATTCAGTATTAAATATTTTCATTTCATTTCCATATATTCCTTAAATTTTTTTCAAGAATTTTATTAATATTATATTATTATGGATTAAATAAATTTTTAATTTTTTTTACATTCATTAAAAATATTTAAAATGAATATTCTTATCTTCTTTAGAAAGAGGAAATTTTTAACGAAGGACTGAAGAGAATCATTATTAAAAATTTTACAGGAATGAATTTTCCCATTTTCATAACTATTAAATTACTTGATAAAAAATTTATATATTTCCATTGTTATTTTAAATGAAATATTTTCCACTAATTATATATAAAATTTTTAACTATAAATAAGTCATTTAAAAAATAAAAACAATATTTTATTTAATAAATGTTTTTCTTTTTTTTAAATATTTTCATTTATATCAATATAAATTGGTAAATATTATGATTTACAAGTGATGTAATCTATATATACCATCCAAAATATATATTTTGATGATATATGATCATTTTATCTGGGGATATTATTGTCATTTCAAAATCTACTTCATCTAATACTAAGATATATTGATTAGTATGAAATGACTATTATGCTTTATTGTTCATAAAAATGATGAATTAATATTTAATTTTTGGGGTTAGGTGGGGCCTAGATATAGTTATCCCATCAATGCATTTTTAGGGAACATAGGGAAAATAATGATAGGTATTAGGCATATGCCATACCATTTTATGTATGATATGTTGGCATTATGGATCGGTTGTTAGTTAAATATGTCTCAAAATATGCATTCCTTTATTATAGATTCAATTGTTGATGTCCATTTGATTATTACAATAGTTATGATATCCATGGATATGTTTCAGGTTAATGTTATTATTTATATCTTGAATTATTTTTTCATTATTTATTTCTACTATATTATTCTCATCTTATTTATTCAATGACAGTTTCCACTAAAACTGTTCCTTAACTAAGAAATCGAGCTCAACATTTGAATTTTTTCATTTCCCTCGGATACCATGAATCGTTCTTGGAAGGACTAAATGGGATATACTATAATAAATAATTATCATTTCATTATAATTTTTATTTTTTAGTTATTTTTTAAATAGTAATGGGTGAATAATATATATATCATGTATCCAATGATTTGTAAGCACTGTCAACATCGAATTAAATTTTTATTAAACAGGAATTTAAAAATAAAAACATTTCAAGGGGGACTGAAAAAGTAACAACCAAGTTCATCTCCTATAATAATTCCAATACAACCTAGAGAATGATAGCTAAAACTAGAAAAATATTTACCTGAACCACCCGAACATACCCTTCATGATTTGTTTTCCACTGCCCAATTTAATTCAAAAAAAGTGTAGAGCAGGATAGTATGATCATTACTATGATAATTGCATCTTCATTACTAAAAAATAATAGACCACATTCCAATTATCTGACCCTATATTGAGTGTAATATGATCATTGAATCAGTCTCCACAAAGGATAAAATGATATTTTTTGTCCTACAACTCTCAATCACACTACATACAACACAGTACTTCGCTAATAATGAATCACCTGGACTATTCAAAGAACTGATGTTAATTATTTCTAGTAAACTATAATCCTTAACAAGACTACCTCCACACATATAACCATCACAGTTGAAATCGTCTGTATTAAATTTGAAACTATGAGAGGGAGGAACCTAGTAGATCCAACGCCCTTGGAAGATGTTGGCTTCCTACAATGATTAATGCCATACTTCCTAAAGAATCAGAGTGAAGGATATCATTCCCAATGTTTAATTTTTTTCTTCTATTCAACCACTATGAATCATGTTCTAGCTACCATGCTACTACACAATGTGAATACACCCTTATGTTGGGGATTTTTCAATCCATCCATATACACTAGCATTCATCCACTAAATATAGTCCCATTTAACTTTCTTATGGATACTTTGAATTTATTCCACTAGACATGAGATGGAGGAAATTGAAAAAGTTCCAATCAAGGTGTGTGAGACCAGAAAACAAACCAATCATGCACCACATAGAGGATTCCCACTATCCATAGAAAATGATATGAAACGCTCATTCCTCTTTGAGGATTATCTTGTCGGTGAACATTGATTCAAGATGAATTACAAAATGATTTATTTTTTCATTAATGGGTGAAATACCATTTATATTATTTCAATGTTTTATGATTACCAATAGTATTGAGTAACTATAGTCTAGGTATCATATTTTGTATTAAATTATGTTTACATGGATCCTTAGGAATTATATTTATTAAAATACATATTAGATAACTTCTCCCTAGGAAATATTATGTGGAGAATTCTAACTATTAGGGTATATAATGATGCATGTGAATAGACCAGATTTTTTAATGTAAATTTCATCAATTAATATATAATAGAATGTTCATGTTTATATGTCAAAAATTCACCTTGGTGAAATTTTTTTAAATGGAGGAATTATGTATGAGCATGATCAATAACATTTAAAGATGAGTGTGACCAACACATCAGTCATTTCTGGAATCTTATCGGGGATATTAATTGGTTAATTATTTTTTCTTTATAAATTATTCTGAGGAATGAGAGGATAAAACCTATAAAGACCTATGATATTACATTGGTATATGCGTTAAACCTAATGCATAATGGTTTTTATGTCAATGATAGATCATAACTATACTAGAATAGATTCCCCATTTTTTGTTTTAATATATTTCATTTTACAATGATCAATTCTATTTTTAGATTAATTTATTGGAATTGAACTAATGTGTTTATTATGTGTTTTAGTGAAAAGGATATTTGAGAATGGTGGAATTTATATTTTGTTGAAATAAGTTTAAAGGTATCGATAACATTAAGTATAATATTATCATAATTTTTAATATCATTATTTAGTATATAATTATTATCACATTTTGGAAACAAATTATATTTCATATATATATATCAATGGGATTGAGAAGTGATTTAGTGACTAATTGATCAAATTTACATTATAATAATTTGACAATATTATTTTGAAACATTATATGATTATGTTAAACATATAGTTATTTTCAAGGATATGAATTCATTTGGGAATAAATATTTAGTTAAATTGTGAAAAAATATATCTTTACTACTTAAATGATGTTTTGGGTTATTTATTGAAAATATAAACATATTATAGTGTATGTACGATTTTCGTATATACATTTCGGTATATGATTTTTTTAGAGATAAACGATAAGTTGATCATAAAACTATTTGGGAAAAATCATTCAATTTATTTCATTTAAGAATGGATCGGGCATATATTTGAATATTTTTAAGGTTATTTATTTATGGAATGATTTAGGTTGAACATAAAGTTGTATTTTTTAGGTTTTGGATACTAATGTATTATTTATTTATATTAATGTTTATTCATATTGGTTACTATCTCTAATTGTGAAATAAAATATTTAGTTTTGATATGGGAGAAATAACTTTTTATCCTTTAATGGATATTATAATTCACTAAATGTTGTCTCTAGAGTTTCATTCCTGAAAAAAAATTATCTTTAATATTAATTTCATGGAGTGAGAGATGATATATATGTAAAAATTTAACAAATCAAAACCAAAAGAAGAAATTATCATTATAAAATTGAATTAAATAATGAAAGTATATTTTCAAGTGTTCTCTATATTGATAGTAAAAATAATCACTCAACTATATGAAAATTATCAGGGAATTTAAAAATTAAACAATTATAATCATTTCTAATGATTTTATGGCCTTCTTTATTCCTTACGTAGTCATGGTTTTGTGGAATTTTCTTTATAATGATCATGTTAACTATCAATATCTATTATTCCTTTGGCATTATCTTTCTCCTCTATATCCAGATTTTCACCTCCCAAAATCTTTATCTTCATTTAAGAATGTAATTATTAAATATTTTATGTAACCTTTTTCATTCCGACATTCCCATTTTAATGGAATTTCTTTTATCACTTTGTATGATGTTGATTCTTTAAAATTATATTTTAAAATAATTAACCCTTTATTATTGAGATAAAAATCACAAATATGGAATTTATTTAATATTGGGTGAAATTATAACCCTGAAAACAATTTTTAACAAACTATTATGCCTAATATCATTCTTAACACACAACACAGTGATTTATGTGATCTGCGATATTTTAGATAAATAATAATTTTTTAATTAAACACCTTAAACCAATCCATTAAATTGGAAAATATGAACAGTATAATAAAATTTACAAATAAAATTAAATTTTTTTTATATACGGAAAAATGTATTTATCATTTCAATATATATATATATATAACATATTATCAATGAAGAAAGATTATACTTCAAATATTCATTTTATTCAAAAATGGTTTTATTATAATTTCTATTGTTGTTTTATTTTACATTTTCCCAATTTTATAAATATTATTCTAAAAATGTATATAATTATTGAAATACCCATTTCATTATAGTCATACAATGAATTTATAATATTTTCGGAGAAGGGTTTTTTTAGTGAATAGATAAAAATATAAAAAAATTTAATGTGTCATTTCATTTAATTCTATAAATAAATTTAAATGTTCCATTATAATTTTAATTTTATATTAAATTAATAAAATTCTCATTTAATTATATATATTAATATTAATTACATGTAAATTAGTATTAGACATTATTTTTGTATAATTTCATGTCATTTGTTAAACCCCATTTTTCTAAATACTATTTTCAATCGGTTTTAGATATTATTTTTTAAAATAACATATACCACTTTTAGAAATATAATATTGGAAATTTTTTTATATATTTTTAATCATGAGTTTTATAGTTGAAAAATAAGATTCTCTTATTTTGTGATATTATGAATTGTAAAAAATGTAATGAATTTTCACAACGGTAAGGGTATGAATGATTAATAATGCTTAAAATTATTGGTTAATGCCAATAAATTAAACCTGCACATGAATTTATTTAATTTTAATCGAGTAATAAAATCATATCTATCATTAATTTGAATATATATAATTTTTTTACAATTTCCTTTTATAATGATATTTATATTAATTTTAAAAATGATAAATATAAAATGATACTCTTTTAACATTAAATTTGATTTTAATATTTCATAGTGATAAAAATAAGTTATTAAATAGAAAAAAATGTAATTTTAAAAATAAATAAATTATTTTGGGGTGGATAATTTATTTCATTTTTTGACTACCTAGAATTATTAAGGAATGTCAACAAAATTCTAGTAAAATTAATAGAAATAAAAAGTTTATTTATTTTAAAATTAATAAAAATAAATTTTTTGTTTGATTTATGTTATTACATAAATTTAATTGGTAATTACCAATTAAAATTAATATAAAATTTGTTTATATTCTCATTTCATTTTTCATGATGTATTGGAAATAAAATAAACATTATAGTCCAAAAAATTGTCATTAATAATAATTTATGATAAAATGTATTTCAGTAAATGATTTAAAATAAAAAACATTTATTGAGGTTAATTGTGATAGTAAACGGTCAGTATTATCATATAGGGAACATTTTTTAGTGATTCTCCATCGATGATGTAAATTTATGACCCTTTGGGCTATTTTTGTTTTATAATAATAATGGTTAAAATGGGATAATGAGGTTGTTAAACATAAAGATAAGATTTTTAATGTCGCTAATAAATGAATAAATTTTAGTTGATGAAGTTATTTTGAACTAATTGTTTCATAAAGATGAAATTATTTCCATATTGGTCCATTTTACAAGATTATGATATATATTATATAAAAATTGTTTTAGTTAATCCATTTGTATCCTGTTTCTCAAATATAAAAGGAAACCTATCTATTTTCTATATTCAAAATGTTTGAGCTCTATGTTTCATAAATAACCTACACTTATACCTTCATAAAAACCATATACACTTCTTCTAGATGTTTTTATTCTTCTAGGACCATTCTAATAATTCTTAAGTAGTAATCTAATGGAGGTTTATCAAAGAAGAGGTAATCCTTTTACCCAACTCATTCAATGTTTATTTTTTCTTCGACATCGTATAATTTTTTGTATCTATTATAAATTAATCACTATAATTATATATATATATATATATATGACTTTGTTATTACAAATATGGGGAAAATTTATACATCCTTTCTATGAAATGAGATATAGATGGATCTTTTGTGCTTACGTGTGGACTTCCGCCTCGAGATAACGATATGATTAATTTTCCTCCATGATATTTGATGAATTTTTTTTATGATTGATTACATGAATATATAATATAATCATTAAATAATTATTATTCTAGAAATATAATTTGTTACATAACTTTTTTCCCTTTGATGAGTTAAAAAAATGATAACGTCTATCATTTGTATGTGTGGACCACCAGCACCACGATGTGATGCGAATCATTTTCTATTTCCATACATCATGGATTTTTCAAAAATTGTATTCAATTTTAAAAAAATATAATTATATAAGGATTAAAATTCATGACAAGATTGAAGTATTCCCATTTTACAATGGTCTACCTACTAAATATGTTCTACAGTTATGAATTGAAAGTCCTCAGAAAACCAAACATGAAAATTACTAATTTAATGTTTTTATATATAAAGGATAATTATATATGAAATAAATGGGTTATTAATAAAGAAATACACCAAAAACATATTATTATGAATTTATGTAAATAATATATGTTAATTATTCATGAGGTTAAATATGTATTCGGTGAGTCATGTTCGAGGAAAGGTGTTTCAAAACTCAATTTATTTTCAATAGGTTATATTACATCTTATTTTTCAATATTATTCATATATTTTTTATGTAATGAACTTTGATTATTTTTTGGTATTTATATTTTTTTATTTAAATGTATATTAAATAATAACTTCATTGATAATTTCTCACTTCAATGTTATAATAATTATAAAGGATTCCCATTTTTCTTATGTTTCTGTGAGATATATTCCATATTCACCCCTTGTTTTTTTTATGGTTTCAATAATTATAAATTTAATTATTATATCATTATTCTTTTTATATTCCAAGTATTTACTGTTTAATTATTTTATATTTCATTCATGGTTGTTATGATTAAAATGTATCCAAATAGTTAAGGTTTTATTTCACAATCTCATACTTATTAAGGATTTTTATGTCTATGTTTCTATTGGGAGAATTATATGATATTTATTTCTGAATCCACAAATATTTTTTCTCCATTGGATATTTTTTAAAATTTCATGTTTTTTATTAAATTACCACACTCTATATACTCAAAAGCCTTAATAAGTTTTTTTTAATGAAAACCAACATTATTTGTATATTTAGCTCATAATGTTTTTGTTTCATCTTCAAATTTTCATTAAAGTATTTTAATAGTTTTTTAATATTAACCAATGATTTTTTAAATTTATTTTTACTCCTTTTTTACTTTTATATAAATGGTTTTAATTGAATATTGTTGTCATTTTCTAAAGAAGATCTTTTTACCAAGGGTGTGAATTGAATTGTTATTTATACACGTTTTTCCCACATTTCATTTCCTACTATCATGATTATAATTTTCACCGAATAAACCTTCCCAAATTTACTTATTTATGTTCAAAAAAATTTCTTTCCAAATAATATTTTTTTTAGATTTTGAATATGGGATAAAAAAATCAATATATTATTTTCCTCAATAAACATTTTGGTGATCTTTTAAAAATATTTTTATTTATTTTAATGTTCTTTGATTAATATTGTACATTACTAATGAAACACTTTAATAAAGCCATCTAACACATTTTTTAGATGGTTAATGATAATTATTAATCTGTAAATTGTTGATATTATGTAATTTAGTTTTTATAAAGCATTTATGAATTTATTATTAATGAATTTGGATTATGTTGTATTATTTATTCATATGATGAATACATTGGAATTTTTTATGAGAATGGTGGCACTCAGTTATTGGTAGAACATGGATGCAACGATATGTATAATGAGAAAAAAATTCGTCTGTATTTCGCATATGCCTAAAAAATTTATGAATGATTTCATAGAATGAGATCATCATGATACTTTTAAGATGTCCAACAATATGAATTCAATAATTATGTTATCTTTTATTTGTGCCAAAGTGATTATTCAAAAAGTTATGACGTCCAAGGATTTGATTGAAGATCATTTTTTTATTTATATTGTATTAATTTGATAAGCATTTAGTCTTTTAATGTTATTGATGCCCAAATTATTCAATGATTTTTTCTATTGTTTGATTTACCTTATGAAAATCTATGCTCACTATTTAAATTTTTCTCTCTCCCCAATATACAAAAAAGGATCTATAAATGATTTTAGGGATATACTGAAATAAATAAAAATTTATCATTATAATTTTATGTATCATTTAATGTTTTAAAATGTAATAATGGAATCAAGTATGAATTTTGTCTCCAGATATTGCTAATTTATTCGATCCATCATGATTCAATCTCTTGTAACTATTTCTAACATAGTTATATAACCATATATTATAAGGTATGAATGTTAGGCTGTCATAAGTTTCTTGTATGATTAGTTAAGTGAATTCCTTCTCACATTTATTTCTTGGTATTATAATGTACTTAAATGACATAGAGATCCATAGGTCACTACCCATTCTTGATCAATCCTAAGCATCATTGTATAATCATTTCATGAATGTATCTAAAATATTATTTCAAATTATATGATGTATCAGTTCAAAAAAATGAAGACATAATCTATTTAATACGTTTATGAAAAAAATTATTATTTATAAGACACACTAAATTATCAGAAAATAAATAAATGAGGTTATATGGACGGGGAGTTTTTTGAATAGTAGATAATCTCAATATAAGAGGAAAAATTTTCTATAACATATGAAGTGTTATAATAAGAAATTTATGGAGTCCATGTTAGATATTATTGATATGAAATTTAAATCTTCTATTAGAAATGGAATATGATATTTATTATATATTATAGAAATTTTGTAAATATATATAAGAGTAAAATATTGATGAATAACATATAGATAATGCTTATTATCATTAACCACCCTATAAATAATCTTCGTTAGTTTGGAATGATATTTAGAGATACTCCTAAATCATGCCTACAATAAGTCACCATTTGGAAGATAGAAGTATTGTTATAAAAAATATGCAAGGCATTCCCATTTTATGTAAAAATTAAGAACCCTTATTGAAAAATAAAACCTCAAAAAAATAACTATATACTAAAATAAGTAGATAAATATAAAATAATAAGTGTATTAATAAGAAATTTATTCAAGAAAAATATTTGTTAATATAAAAAAGGTAATTCACTAACTAATGAAACAACATACTCCTAGAAAGATCATCACAGGCCTAAATATATGACAAAAACCCCTAAAAACGATCCTAGAAGTGTTAAAAATATTTTCAGTGAATGTGGGAATATATGTATACTGAATTTTTTTCTCCAAGATTCTATCTTATTCTATAGGAATTTTCATAATAAAACATCAATGGTGGACATTTATAATTATAAATAATTCATACAATAAATATGGATCATAAAAAATTTTGAATATCAAATTTCATCATCCTCCATATCCACATCATCTTCATTAGTAAATCAACATCATCACTTGATAATAACACATCTGATGAAATATCTCCAACCACAATAATTATTTTCCATCATAATGAGGTCCAAATGACCCCAAAATTCATATGTAATTTAGTTTATATAAAACAATAATATTCAAAATTGGGTGAGAATATAATATCCCAATTTCTATGGAAATATATTAGAATAAAACATTCCTTCAACAATGTGAACATATCTTGGAAATAAGCACATAGCTATAACATAAAATCATATAATACAAGAATATAAAAAATCATAATTAAGTACATGATATCATAATCCACACACATGATTACTTGCATTAAACAACTAAAAATGGTTCACAAAAATTCCAATTTCTCATACCAACATCATAGTACATCCACATAACATAGGGTGGATAAGACTAATCACTTACATCCATTCCTTGTAAGTTAATAAGTAAACGACAACAACATAACCACATAAGTCCATTATTCCAATAAAAATTCCAAAAAATTTAAAAATAAGGATGACCACAATCAATAATATCAATATATATTGTATTAAATATAAATAAATATAATAAAATATAACATAATGAATAAGTGATACATAATTCCCACATTGTTGTATTTTTATTATTCTTTTTAGGACACATCCTCCATCTTTATCAATTACCTTGAAAAATATTTTTTACCAATACTATCATGTTTTATTGTAATATCGATCCATGACATTATGTTATTATTCTCTATCTTCTATCATTATTAGGATTAACATCCTTTAATTTCTGTAGAACAGAACCACTAATAGTCATATCATTATTCATAAATTAATATGATTTCAGACATTATTTATATCCCTATGAATTTAGAGAAATAAAAATATTAATTAATAATTAGATAATTAAAATATGCCCTATTGTTTATCTGGTCCCATGACATAAATGAACATAATAATCCCCAAAAGTGAATCCAAATTCATCAATAAAGATATATCAACTATGAAGGCCATCCAAATATAGTGAAATTTTAAATTTGGGGTGAAGGATCATTATAATTTATAATAAAGAAGTTTTTTACCAAACCATGCCCTGGTAATTATCGACCATGTTGTGGTTATAATCTAATTAAATTTTTTGAAATATATGTAGTATGATATAAAAAATTAAATAAAAAAATTGATTATGATATATTCTTTCAGTATCCCATGATCACTTGTCAACCCATGGTAAAATATTCAAAAAAACCAATCCATTTAATACCTAACTATAATAATGGGAATATTTCACCTCAATATGGTGGGAATATTAAAAGATTTGGACAAAAAACTATGACTAAAAAAATAGAAAACCTATTTATTGATTTTAGACCATAACATAGTCCTTCCAAAAATGGTCAGATTCAACTCGAACGTCCATTCATCAAAAAAACAATCTAAAAGTAATCAAATATAGAACTAATTGAACTTCCTCTATCCTTAGTATGCTAAGGATTGAAAAAATCAATAGATTAAAGTATTAGCAAAAAATCACTTCTTCACTTCCAAAAAACATCCAAACATCAAATAGAGAAATCATAAAAAAAATTAATTGTCTTGGATAATCATAGTTTATATATTATGTACAACTAAAATTGTTCTTATATATAATAATGAAAACCAACAGTATAAAAAATTGAAAAAATCTAAACAAAACATATCATCAAATGCATATATCAAATATCTTGATCATAAAAACATAACCACAATAAAAATGTATAAGGATAAAAAATCACATTATAATGAATCTATATCATTATAATAAAAAGAACCAAAAAACAAATATTCATATTTAGTTTACATTATTGAATTTGTAAATTTTTTATATTCTTCCAAGAGATTATACGTACACATGAAAATAATAAAAATATTTGAAATGTACTCCAAGAACCTTCATTCAGCATAATTAATCTAAATTGGTCATTCTAGAAATACAGAACCCTCCACAATTCACAAATGACACCAAAAAATAACTATGAAGTTTTTATAAGTTATATTAGAAGTATTAATACCGTGGAAATAAAAAATTCAATATATTTATGGAGGAATATCCAGCAAATATATTATTTCACCAACTCGTACTAGAACCTCAATATGTATGAAAACACCTAGAATGTTTTTACAAACTAACAAACCTTTCCTTAAAAGGATGAGGAGATGTTTGTGGACACACATAGTCATTAAACATGAACACCAGGGGCCTCCTACTTCAATAAATATAAAACTTCTAAATATTATAATCCCCATTCATCTGATCTTGATCGATTCATACATATTTTATTGCTATATACACAATGTGTGTAGTATTAACTACCAAAACTCCAACTAGAACCCTTAAAAATGTTTATCAAAATCCTCACCAATAGGATACCTCATTTATGGTCATGTGAATTGAAGATTACTAGCGTTAATTTTAGTAAAAATCAATATTTCTTAAATATGTCACTCGGGATTTTCTAATGCCAGTGATACACACCTGACGAATGTCTAATAATGTTTGAATATTATTCTCCACATTCCCATTCATTAGATGACGGTACAGTATTTTATGGAACAATTTCTATCCCGAATGATTTTACAATAATTTCATCACACATAATTTGAAATGAGGATAACATATATAAATAATTGTTTCATAACATCATGACACAAAATCATCTCTTCCGTCAATGACCATACAAAAAAACCTACCTCACTCAACTACTGAACTACTATTTTATCTGTTGTAATCATTAATAAATAAAATTTTATCTAAATATTATCACATCGTCTAAAATATTAATGAAAACAAATAAAATAATCCATAGAGATATCCTCACCTTTAAATTAAGTAATATTTAAAGAATATTATGACACCAAATTAAACTAAATGATCATCCATAACTCTTTGATTATTAAAATATATAATTATTTATTTTTTACTCACCATATTTTACTAGACCAAGAAAACTCTCCCTTCAAAATATGATACATATTACATATATTAGGATCATCTTCTACTATTTTTATACGAATCAATCATAATACAGTATCTCAAATAACATGATAAACCATTATACCCAATGGAATAACACGTAGTGTTTCCCATTCTTAATCTATTCAGAAATTATATCCCATTTAATGACACAATCTATCTTATTATCAATCTTAGTGTCCCAAAATTAAAATTTTACCACCATATAAAATAAGGAAGATCAAACTATCATCTTGTATAAATATCCTCTTCAAGCTATATCAGCTAAATCCAAGTGGAAACACGTGATCCCCACAATAATCTTTCATTCATCACTTCTAACATTAAAAATATATCTAAAAAACATTATATTTAATGTAACCCATCATGTGTCCATTTTTACAAGTATTTAAAATATCAAGATCATATTATAGATAAAATAATAAAACATTGAAAAAAAAGGTTTTATATGTATCTTAATCACCTACAGACAGTAAAGAACACAAGTCAATATATAAAAAGGTAATGTCTTCTTAAATCCATTAAAAAAATAACAGATACCATTCTGTGTTCTCAAGTTGAATAGATATATTCATGATGTCAAAACATCCTATACAAATGGAATAAAACATGTATCTCTTACATTAGAAATCATCCCATTCTAGACTGAAAATTTTCAAGAAAACAATATATATAACTCATTCCTTTGGAACATGATGGAATCAGAGCGCAGTTATCTTCTCCATTAAGAACTACAATTTTTACTAACATTTTAACATCCAAAAGGAGACTCAACCACTCTTGGTTCAAAAGTATAAGGCTGTAAAGTACACTATAGTCAAAATAAAATCTCTTATAATATATAGATAAATAGAGAATAATATAAAAACTAGAGACTTTGGAACTACCCATGAAACTACCACAATAATCATAGGTGAGTCAATTGGTATTTATTAAGATGGTATTTAATAAAATTAGTATAATTTTTTCGTTAACAACATGCCCTACATGATCAACACCTTTTCATATTTTCCTCTAGTAAGGTATCCTCTTCCCTTCCAGGAGGTTGATGTGGAACATTATCTCACTATACCCAAATTTTGAAATATCCATGTATCCTACTTTGTCCCTATGGATGGATCGGGGGTTCATACTGTCCTATTATTATTTTCACTGAATTTCCATTGGTGGGTCCTTCAGCTCCCCCATCTGGTGTCCCACATAGCACCAGCCTGCAGTCCTTCAAGGAGAAATTTCCTCTCCCTACAATAAATCATTAGGAATGTCTTCACGATAATATCCAAAAAAATAACAATATGTTATATTATTGGAATGATTTTAAGTTTACCCTCCATATTATTATCCACTTATTAGTTTTCCAAATTTTTATATTACCAATCCTTGTCCTTAGTAACTAGGATTTCTATTGAGGGGACTAAAAATCATAGCATCCCAAATATTATCATCACTTTCAGTATCCCCTTTTCAATTAATCTCTCTATATTCTCCATCCAGTTCATAAAGGTTAATATCTTTCATAGGCAATAATTCATGAAGTCTTGGTCTTCAGAATAATGGGTTTGAGATGTGGGTGTTTATAACTCATTAGGTGGTCTATAGAGTCAAATAAGGGCCAACACATAAGCATTATGGTGTGTGGGAGTGGATATAAAGGCTATCCCTCCCCTTCCATAACATCACCTTTATCTAAATCAAAATATTTTCCCATATATATTTCTCTTATTTTTATTGAAAAACACCATAGAGAAAAAATTTAAATTTTTATGATTCTGGGTAGCATTTGACCTATCAAAGTAGCCTTATCCCCACATCCTCCTTCAAAATTTTTTTTTCAAACTTTTATAAATAATCTTTTTGGAAATGTGGGAGCCATAAATAATGAGCTACCATTAACACATATCCCTTAGCCACATGACACACCTAATTCAATATTCAAAAGATAAAATTCAAAATTGAAAAGACAAAAAAATAAACCACTCAAATCCACCTATAACCACATGATACGCACCACGATTCCCATCACTATGAGACCTCGATCCTCAAATCACCATCATTCACCATGTTTCTATCTTAACATCACATCACCATCACTGCAATAATGTGTATACATCAAAATGTCATCATCCACATCTACGATTACTACATGCCACTTCTCCGACTTCCATCTCCTACACCATAAACAATCACTGCCAACACATAGAACCATCCGAACATCCAGGAACACTGACCCATAACCACCATCACCTTCACCATTCACAAAACAAATTGAATGTTAAATCCCATAACATCATAATTTTGAATCCCCAATCACCAGAACAAAACCATCAATAAAATTACAATGTGACTTTGAACCAAAGAAAATTCCTCCTGGAACACTAATAACCACTCGAACTGCACCGCCTAGATCTAGCAAGATATCCACATCTCCAGAACAACCCAGGGATGAAAGGTGGTAACCGAATCCATAGTAGAGTAGGAGAATCATAGATCCTTCACATTGAGTCAATATCTTCGTTGACATCGCATGGACAAACAGAAACTCACACATAACTGAGACACAGGTAGGACCACCTAGAACCCCCCACCGCAATGCAAAACACCAGCCAAAACCTCTTATAAATGGACACACTCATCCAACCGGAAAGGGAGAAGTGGATCTAGATTCCATAGGGGTGTGTGATCATTAAATACATAACAAGAGAGCTGTGACCATGAAATCACTATTATATTTACGATAATTCCCCATCAAAACGGATATCACAACTCTATCAAAACACCCCTATCATAATAGAGTTGCGACCTGAAAATACCATGGAAACTAGGATAAAACTAAAATGAAACCCTGATATGAACATAGGGATATTACCCAAAGACGAATAAGACTGGGAAATATATAGGTTGTCAGGGGGGAAACCCTAACCAAAATGGAAACAATATGGGGGGAATGAAATCATAGCAAGAATGATAGGATGAAGAAATAATATTAAAGAAGGATACTCCTAGAAAGAACAACGAGGGATAAAATCCTAGGAAGAATAAATGATGTCACTCCTAGGAGCTCATCGGATGAGATAAAATGCTAGAAGAACCCTCCAATTCTAGGGGAAGGGATCCAGGGAAGATGGAAAAAAGTGTTCTTGGAAGAGCACACAGAGAGAGAATCAGGCCATCTTGTTTTTACTCCCCACATCCTCTTTCAGGTGGGTGAGGTGTTACCAATTATAATAAACTATATTTATAGTATTTCAATTTTTTCTAACATGTTTTCCATCTTGAATTATAATAAAACTCCAAATGAGTGTGGAAGATAGTCTAATTAATGGTGTCTCTTCCAGTGGAGGAACCTTTATCCATTTGTGATCCTTTTAGTATATTAAATCTTTTGGATCATTTAGGGCCCTCCATCTCACCCCTGATGGTGCGGTTCTAGTATGAAAGGTCCTATTCTCCCTAATCACTAGGGACTTAGTCCCATCCACCTCATTTTATTTGTTGGAACCTCCATCTAGAACTATGTCGAATGATCTAGGTGGGGAGACTTATTTAGAGGTGGGGTCAAAATCTACTCTTTTAATTATGGGCTATCATGAGGATATACATATTGAAATTATTCCCAATAATCTATATAGATGACCAATACCCCACGAGTTCCTTGATAATTTTAAATTCATTGCTTTATCTCAGGAATCTAATCCCATGATTGATAAAATCTACATGAATAGGGGATATCCTCTATCGTGATTGGTGGTTGAATGCGTACCCCAGAAGGGGATATATAAATTTTGGATATGTTGAACCTTTTATACTATCACAACATGTGCTAAAGCTATAGAGCATCTATTTAACAACCCTATTTATATTCCTCACAATATGGAATACCCATGGCCTTGGAGCCACAATTAAAAATAAAATAAATGAAAATTAACTACATAAAGATCAATATTCGCATGTAGTTATTTATAACCTATTTAGTAAATATTCAATTAAAAGTACTTTTTTAAATAATCAGTCATTGAGCATTCATTCAAATGAGCCCATGATTAAATCATAGATTGTTTTTTGGGATACATCTATAAAAGCGGAGCAGGCTGAGGTATGTTCCCAAAAAGCATAATCATGGTCCATATTTCGGATTTATACATTTTCACATCATTTATACACGTGAAATATTACAACATATAGTGGGGGTTTATATATAATTGATCCACATTTCAATCTGGAAACACAACATGGTTATTATGGGGGAATAAAATAATATCAATAATCAAATTTTGAGGAGAGGGGGTAAGATATATTCAGGTAAAGTGATTTATGATTCCATTTCCATCTCATCTCATAAAAATTCCATTTATATAGTTTACACAATAGATATATTGAAATTGTTTAATAATAGTGATATAATCTATAGGATTTGTAGAAATATAGATTTGTGTCTCGGAATACTATAATGAAATTATTATTTTCCCTGATTGAGCATAACACATTTTCCTCACACAGTATGTAACCACTTACAATATTGATTTACAAAAGCACTATGTATTGGAGAATAAATAGATTTTTCAACTATAAATGTTTTTTGGTATAATCTTATTATCCCCATGTAGTTCATACTTATTGGGATCAATCTAATTTGGATAATCAGTGGTGGGTATCCATATAAGCTTAAGATTCCTTATGGAGGATCTCTAGGGAGACATCATATAAGACCCTACACACAAACTAATATATAATATATTAACTAATCTTTTATTAGGAATCAATGCTAAAAAATATGTTTGATGATGATGTGCTCAATATTTGAATTAAAAAATTACATTATACCTTATATAGTAACTGATGTTGAAAAATAATATCATAGAAATATATTGAGATTTCAGGCTAAGGGAGGAGGGAAAAAACACTTACTACATTTAAGGGTGTATTAAGATGAATAATTTGGTTCAGTGTCATAACTACCAGCTAGAGAATGAAATGTGTAATAGCGACCTATAAATGTTAGGTAACCTAGAAGGCTATAACATTTATTCTTTTGTTACACATTTTACTTTTAAAAAGTTTGAATTATATCATAGGGATAAATGTGAGATAACATTTTCGTATTACATCCCACCTGTTATGGATAACTATAACAATGAGATCTTTACGACCATCCCAATGGATTATAATATCAAGGATAAATTTAAATTATCAATAAGAATTACACATGTGTACCTGATAGATTTATATGGAAATACTTCTTAGTGGACAATGATATTATCAAATCACATTTGCGTTAGGCACTAAATGATTACGTTTATGAGGGGTCCCTTCCTCCAGTGGTGTAATCACCCACCGTCATACTCATTATAATGTTTATGGAACCCAATTTTAATAACAAATAAATACCTATATGCATCTAGAGACATCTTATATAATTTAATAACTTGTATAAAAAATAAAATCCTCACTCAGATCTTCCTAAATCACGTCTTAATGGAATGAAATAGATTTATTAAACTGATGTGTATGAAAGGAATGATGGGACTAACATAAAAATTGAAATCTAATCATAGTAGGATGAAATTTGGTATTAAAAAAATTATAATTATTGACACAGACAAGGAATATGATAAAATTAAATTAAATTTCATCATAAAGGTTACATGGCACGTTATATTCTATTAGAGCTTCTGTGAGTTATTATTAAAATTATACTACTCTCCTTGGTTTTCCATCTCACACAAGGAGAGAAGGTTTAGATTATTTCAGTTAGTGGGTGGAATTCCATACGTAGACTATCTTAAAATCATTATGCATCATTGATCAAGACATATATTACAGAGCTATCAGTCGAAGTATTTTTAGGGGAATGGTAATTCCCCGTTGAAGAAGGCCCATTCCTTGTAGAATTTCTAAATTATTCTTCATAGACAAAAGGATCTTCTTCATCAATAGGTGACATGTATAAATTCAATGAAAAAAATCAATTTTAGATTATTATTATAAATGTAGTGAATATAATATTATATAATGAAATATTAGTTTTTGTATATCGAACTCAATTTTTTATAGGATAACTAAACTCATATGGGGTCTCATGGGAATTGAAAGTAATATGTTTCCAATAGACTACCTCGGGGACATTCATTCTACTATGATGGTTCACAATATAATTTTTTATGTATTTTCTGTACATTATATCTCAAATAATAAACCAAATATTTTTTACAATCCTTAATATGTATTTGCATTTTATCTTCTATCCCCAATCATAATGTTTTTATTACCCAATTTTTGAGGTAATTAATAATGATATTGATAACACAATGAATTCATTCATTTCAGACATTCATTATGATATGATGATTTATGGGAATCAAAATTAGAAGAATGGCCAATACCATGAATTAAATTTAGGAGAAGATGGAATGATATATCAAGGAGTGAAACCCCCTTTGTGTTTTTTTCATTTAATTTTTGTATTGGATATACTAGCTCTACTAGTCCAATATATTATATTCACCATCATTCCTCTAGATTGTCACAGATAATTTCTTGGAAAACAATCATATACACACTTTTTGGGATGCGGGGAAGGGAAAGCTCAAATACTATACTGATAACTGATATTGTCCCCATGATTTTCTATATATGTCTAGTAACTAATATTTTATTCATTTATACCAACAAGAATATTGTTCTAACCAATGTGGCTCTCAACATGGATCAATGGTTGTTCTAGGAAAGTATCACCGTCTTCGATATCTAACACCCCAAGAATTTATAATATATTTATATTCAAGAAATGTTATTTCATTAATAGAAAGTTGTACATAGAACACTATGTTTAAACAAACCATGACATATTATTAAAATATAATTATTTAAATAATTTCAGTTTAACCTACCTCTTGAATTTTCTATTATGATTAGTATAAAATACACTATAAAAGGGAAAAAAAGTCCTAATCAAAGTAAATTTATTTATATATTCTAATTTACTATTCACACATGTTTATGAACTTTAAATTTATTCATCAGGAATACATTTTCTTAAAAAACATTTTATTGATTTCTGTGAGAACATAATTCAAGTAAAATTTTCCATCTTCAAAAAATGTATTTGATAAATTGGAATTATTTTTTAAAATCATAATCCTAAAATTTAGAAATGGTGAAATTTTTTCTTTTTTCATAAAATATTATTTTTTACATAACATTGAAAATGGATTTTTTTTATTAAATTTTCATTTCTTTTTCATAAATATGGAAATTAAAAAGGCTAATTACTAATTAAATATAAAAAAAGGTAACATAATAAATATTTATTGGTATAGAAGTTAATTAATTATATTTAAAAAATAATTATACAATAGTTTTTATAAGTTTTTTCATACTATTAAAAAACACATTTTTTCTCAAAACAATTTTAAAATGAATAATATTTTCACAATTTATTTAGTTAAAATAACCCTTAATTAGAAATGATATAAATATTAGGTATAGATCATCTTTTGTTTAAATATATATATATATTAATTAATTTATGGTAACTTTTCATATAGTAATTAAAAGATCGATTTATTCTAAAAAAATTCTGTTCATGAAAAAAGGTTTTTTCTACACATATGTGGGTTTTATTAAAAATAATTTATTGAATTTATATGATTTAAAATTGTAAAATTGGATTTCTTATTGATAATAAAACAAAATTATTTTATATAATAAGGTTAATATAAATTTTTGACATAATTATTAGTGAAAAAGAAAAATTTATTTATCCCAGTTATTGTAAAAAAAGGATTCTCATGTTTTTAGACAGAAAATATATGTGTTAAAAAAGATCCAAAATCATCTAATTATTATGAAATATTCATATTTAAACATTATAAATTTTTAGAGAAAATGTCTATTTTTTAGAAATTATTACTGATTATATAATTGGTGGAATTGAATATTTTAGTAAAATCAAAATGTCTCCTCTCACCCAAATATTTAAGCCCACCCTATATTCTATCCTTTACAAACATCAAATAACCATTGGATCTGTCACGACATTCCTATTTAAATATCATATGTCCCTCCTCTCATCCTATAATACTTTCATTGATTACAAATACATCCTAGAAATGATTTTTGTGAAAAAAAAGTCATTTGATAATGAAGTAATGTCATAAACAAATCATTTTATTTTATTTATTCTTACACCTCCTTCAAATTTTTTAAAAAAATTATTATATAATCTTCTAATTATCTTCCATATACTGATTTTTTATTCTATTAAGGGAATTTCTGGAATTTTTTCCTTCTCGATTAATTTGGAAATGAAGTGGATACTCCTGCGTTATGGGGACTACTACCTCATTAACCAATGTAATTCATTTTCCCTCAACCATTATCACAAAAAGAAATTTATTTATTGAAAATTTTGAATTATTTACCCCCAATTCTTTGTTTTGGGTGATTTACGGTGCTTCCATAGTAGTTTTTGTTGGTTTTTATATATTTCCCCCTTATGGATTTTCCCACTAGTACCCACATCCATGATACAGTCGAGAAATAATTTCAAAATAAAGGTGGTCAATTGGGTTTTAAACCGATAGACACATAGGAAATAAATTTTTTTCAATTGGATGTGTGGTGAGGAACATCACACCCATTTGGGATGAATTATTATATATGTAAGTACATTTTTAGAGAATTAGTATATGTTTATGAAATCCTTACCAAACCCAGATATGATACCAGTTACCCATTGTGAAAATAACATGATTAAAAATGTGTGTAAGATGGTAAAATTTTATGACTCACATGTTCTCCATTAATCCCACCTTCTTTTATGATACTTTGTTTTATGACCATGTTATGTCTCACTGATGTTTATTTCCATCCATGATGGAATTTGGTGTTATGGAAATGGGATTGAACCTCTGTGAGACATCCTACATTTCCTATGAAAATAAGATTGAAACCCATAATAATTTAATTTACATAGTTTATGGTCATTTGGGAGGACTATACCATGTACTTTAAGAAAATATGTTACAGATATTACAATTGGGATTAATCCCCGAGGAGGTATACTATGTTTCTTGTAAAAAAAATAGCTGATAGTATATGATTTTCACGTTATAGGAATCTATTTCCCAAATGAAAATACAGTAGAGGCCCTAAGTGGGACTTATTCATATAAGGATACCATAAATTTCATCATTAAGAGTATGAACCTTTAGTGAATATGAGATGTAACTGGGATTTCATATGAATGAAGGGCCGACAGTGGGGATATTCACATAATGTTATTCGTAAAATAATTGGAAATTTATAAGACTCCATGTGTCAGGCCAGATATGGGAAACAAGGGATATATTAACATTTGACACAGTGTAGATGATAATTTTTTTTGCGGGAAATAAATTACAGTTTCCCACAGAGAATTATGATCACAAGTCTATTGGAGAATAGGGTAGAGAGCATGGGCCATAAGAAGGTATCAAACTTATCTTGTTTATAACATGAATCAATTTATAGGTAGAGAAATTATTCCCTAACCTACTCATGGATTAAATTTAATTACCCTCCCCCCCCACCTCGAAGATATCCTAATGAGGGGGGGGGGGGATGGGGACTACCCGAGCCCCCCTTTAGTAGGCCCTGTGCTAATGACTAGCTTCGAGGGTATAATAAACATGCATAAGAGATCCATGACCCTCTAAGAGAAACATGTGTAATAGAGTGATAAGAAGGATACTCAATCAAAACCTACACAAATATAAATATAATTAAATAAAAAGTGAATAAAATGAAATTCCATACATTTCTATGAAAACTACATGTTCCTAAAGGCAATGACTGTAGTTACAATGAATGCCAAACAACTCCTGTAAAAAAATGATATCGTAATATCCACCCCAACCTACAATATGATCCAGCTAGCTAGAAAAAAAGTTTATATATACATATAGAGATCATAAAAGTATAATATATAGGATCCCCCCATGATCCACTCATGTAAATGAAAAAAAAATAATTCTAAAGCACAGTTACCAACACTGAAACGAAATCAACACTTTAATTGGTATAATGTGCAATCAGTTTCACTATGGCTATCTCTCACCAATTATCATATATAATATACCATATAATGAAATAATGAATCATCAAGGGAAACCCACTCCCTCCCCTTGTTTTCTGTAATTTCCCAACACCAAATGTCCTGATCCATCTCCCTGAAAAAGTAAGCCAACCCAGAAACACCTTGGAAAAGAATCATAACATTCACATCATGTATCACATCATAATTTCATCTTATATATCCTTACATTGTAACCATGTGGTTTTTAGAATCCACTATAGCCTATATGACATGTTTCATACATCATGTGTTTTATATGTAGCCATTACACTCCATTCTATGAGTAATTACCTAAATCCATTACATCCTATACCCATCATACCTATAATAACCCTTTGGATACTATATATGATTATACATGAATTTGAAATACCAATAAGCTACTAATGACCCCTACAAAAATATATTGTAAAAACAAACTATCATTCATACAATTTATGGTTTCTACTATGGGAAGAGAACATGATTAGAGTGGGTAGTCATCCGTCCAACCTCCCTTCATGATATTAGGGAAAAAACCCTCCCCGAGTTCAATATGCCTCTATTTCCAAAAAAAATACATTGGTGGGGTTTTTTATTGAATAAAAAATTACATCTCATAGAGTATATATCACAATAACACTTTGGTAATAATCTATTATTAGAATCATCATTAGAAGACTCTCCTTGGACTCCATACTACCACTACTAAGACCAGATATCTTATAGGTAAAAAAACATAAATGATCTACATTAAATATTTTATTTTATTTTTATAATTTTAAATGAATTACATAATTCATAAACCATTTAATAACCATTGTCATTATTCCACTTAAAATTACAAAAATCAATAGAGTAAATTTCATTCCCTCAAAAAACTATCCTAACAAGGTCTACAGTTTAAAAAGATTAACATATTTTAGCATTTTAAATCCATCAAGAACTAGCATCACGGGTTAAACAATTATTAATTAATTACTGAATTATTCTATAATATAGATACATAATTAAAACTGTCCTATGACACCATAATGATGAAACATGAAAAAAATTAAAAACAGCTGCCTGAAAAATTGGGGGAATGAAATTCATAAAAGATAATAAACCTAACCATCTTCCATTAAACAGATTCATAAGCGAGTATACCATCTATTTGTATCACAACAATGATAATTCACAACTTCAAATTATTCAATATCCTATGATTACATCTCCTCTATCCTCATTCATAAACTAATTCATATCACCATCCATTGAGTTATCTAATAACACATTATCTTGGCCTCCACTCCCCATCACATAAGTCATCCCAATGTCAACCATTTTAGGTTCCCAACACATATAGGAATCCCCACCTCATCTCACCTCAAAAATCTGAGGATAATACATAATAACTCATAAATATTTCACAGGGAATCTCAAATCTAAAGAACAAATCAAATTTAAAATGAAACAAAAATTATTATCCAATAGATAAATCTAGCGGAAAAAACAAGGGATCTATACTTCCAATATATTTGATATCTCATGGTCAAAATATCATGGCTCTCGGCCTCCCCAATCAGATGGGAACTCAGGAAAAATAAAAAATATTTATCACAATATATGTTATTATTCCATATTAAATTAACTAAATCATTATTTATATGTTCAGACTATGGGAAATACAATGCCTAAAAAAATAACAATGTACCAAAAGGAAAAACATGCTCCAAAAATTTATTTTTGGTTCAAAAACATAGAAAATTAAAATTCTAAATTATCATTACTTTTATTAAAAAAATGGATTTTCATGATTTATATTAGTTATCAGTTCCATTATCCCCATGGAATATCATTATTTATTAAACACGCACACAACCATCAATTTTATCGTTATCTACTTTCAAAAAACACGAAATTAAAGGCATGCCTATACATTAATTATCTAATATAATAAATTATCAACTTATATTGGATTTAGGAAAATTATAAACATTAACATTCTACTCTATTCATTTGAAACTTTTAACAAAGAATATCATAAATTTTAGAGTATTTAGAAATTCATGAGCCAAATCCATATTAGGACACAGAGAAACAACATTGTTAACATTTAATCACAAAATATTTCCTTAATCCAGTTCAATATTACTAGGGTAATTACATTTACATACAAGGGGATAATGAATAGTAAATTCGTGATTTCAAACGAATAAAAAATGACAAGTAATGAATACCCTACATCAAGGGAATCAATGATCTTCACATGAGAATGAACCACTGATGTAGATCCTGATCACATATTTTGAATAAAGCTACACCCATCTATGTACTCGCTAACACAAACTCAACAAAAACAACTAATAATATCCTATTGGAAAAATAGGGATTCTCATACATCACATAGAATATTAGGGAAAACAACATGGAATGAGAAGAAATTGCATGACATAAAGGTGGAACTCATCATGGGTCATAAAAAATCAATGATATAATGCCAATAATGTATAAGTATTAATGAAATATTAAAACACCACGAAAAGGGTCCCTGAATCAGTATAATTCTAGAGGTCCAGAAGGGCTTTAAAAAAATCCCAGGCACAACTCCATTAATAAAAACAATGTAAATGGGATTTGAATAGCATATAATTCTTACACATTGTTTAATTATTAGTTATGAAATCTAAATGAAAAATAAACCACCTTTTTCATTTTAATCCTGGATTACTAAAAATTGTGAACCACAGAGTATTCATACCTTAACTTGTTAGGAACTACACATACATGATGTGAAAACCCCTTATATGTAGTTTACTCTCCCAGATTCTAGTATCCTACTATTGAAATCCACCAGACTCAACTTATGCCTCCTTCAAGAATTAAAATATTAAGAGACACAAAAAGGGTTGGACTACATTTATCCATTCCCATACACTTTATAAATCTCAAAAAATTGTCATCCTAACGAATCTATAATGAATACCATAGAGAAAATGAAAAGGGTTCATCAAAACAACCACCCCTAATATACCCCTCAAAGATCTGTCCATCTTTGGAACTCAACCACCACTCATAGAGTAAATTAGTGAAAACCCACACAATTGAGGATAAAATCTCATAAACACTCTCATGTGGGAGATACATTTCAAATGACAGTAATTTTTTAAATCAAAATAAGATGAAACCATATCATAAATAATAAATTCCATCATCAAAAAATGAAAAGGGGATACATGAGAAGACATAAAAATCATTCATCTCAGGTTACTGAGTGTGCATCTCTGAGTCACATTACTAGGTACCCCCATCCATTCCACCATTCATCCACAAGAAACCAACCCAAGGAGATAACATACCCACACAACAACTTCTAAAAGCATTTCTAGTTATCTATATGCCTTTCGTCGATGATTGCATCAACATCAACATCGATCTCACCCTAATCAATGAAATGAGAGTCATCATGGAGATAATGAAGGATCTAAAAGAATTGAGAAACATTGTTTATCTTGACCAGTTATAGGCGAAGTGATATACATTTTAATATTGATACAACATGATTTAACATCTTTAAAGGCCTAAAAATTGTGAGAAAACATACACACAGGTCCATCCCTTCACTTCCCATGAAGAGTAGTCAACTCCTAGAACATGTGATCTCTAACAAAAAGCTCTTTAGGTCTCCTCCTATGATCAAAAAAGGAATTTTTATAATATTTTCCTACCTTATTATTCTCTCAAATTACTTAAACCATCTCAATCATATTCTGTTTGAGTTTTGGCATGAGATCTATTACCTCAATGACCCAATTCTAGGAAAATAGAGAATGTCAAGGTAGATCACACAAATACTCAATAGGTGATATAAAGATTTTGAATTGGAAATTATTATTGTATGAAAAGTAATCAAAGGTTAGGTAACTCCTAAAAAATCATCCAAAATCTAGGACACAAGAGAGGAACAAGCTTCAAGGTTATAGATGGTCTTCTATTTACTTACTGTTGGTTATTGAATAAAAATAAGTAATTGAAAATATCTGAGAACAAAAATAACAGTAAAGATATCTACACATTATATATGTAAAATGAGGATCTCTATTAGATATGATATTCAATTGAACTCTACAAATCATCACCGATTACTATAAATACAGCATCAAAAAACCTTAATGGGATAAACTTTCTGATCAATATATTGCGGGATAATTATATTAAATGATCCACTATCACCCATATAGAGTTATATCTTCCAAAAGATCAAGGTTAACCATTAATTATTTCCATTGATATGTCCTACCACATCCATTAGGGAACATATAATAGATGTAGTAATCCACAGGGAACATAGTGCATGATTATCATCTTTTTAAAGATGCAACATTAAGATGAAAACTCTACAACTGCATGATCCAACTCCGGCCACTAATAAATATTTATCAATACATTAAAAATAATTATCATGCTTGGATTTAATACCAATGATAAACATTTGAACTCATGGAGAAACTTTTTTTGAAACACCAAAAGAATAAAAAGTCTTCCCTCAAATAACACTCAATGTTTTCCATCCTAAGACCAACCATCAAGGGCGTCACCAAAAGCAACCCAATACCTCTAGACCCCCACCTCTGTATCCTCCAACTGGGACTCCCCTACCTACTATATCAAAAAATATTTCACTACCATCTAGAATATAAAACATATTCTTATTACCTCAACCATATATAAATGCATCAATTTGAGTACTTCCATCAAACTCATGAAATCTATAGATTCATGCACATCATCACTACATGACAGACTCCTCATCACATCAACTAAAAATTTCCTTTTCCTTTAATATATGGGATTAAAAAGTGATAATCATGTAATAATTCCATAATCAAATGTCTAGAAAAGAAAAAGTCACATTGTGAGAAGCCATACATATGACTCTTATGCTCAGTAAAACATAAAATTTGTCCTTGATGATTTAATATCTCCACAAATTCCATGAAAACACAACATACACCAAATCAATATCATTGGTGGAATTGTTATTATCATAGAGACATAACTACTAAGACTCATATGAAATTATGAATTTTTACAATATCAGAACACAATATATTCTAAATCATGAATAATACCTCCAAATGAACTCATTATCTGGGAAAAAAAGTACTAGAGTGCTTACTAACATATCCTATAGGCACCCAAAAGATACCAAACACTGGTCAGTCCAAAATAATGCATGATACTTCTATGGAAAAGGATATCAAGGGAGTTTAACCCATGATAAATTAGATATAATCTTTTCATAATATATTAAATACTATGGAAACTCATATCCTATTCCATTATCTTTGGGAAACAGAAGATAAAACAACCTCAATCATCGAAGGATCCATAAGTAATCACTATAAGGACAAGAAATTTTCCAAGAGGTTGACATGATTAGCACATAACATATAGTTCATGAATTTCTAAAATAGATTATCCTAATGAAGCACATTTATAATAGTTAGCAGATTCTACCCAAGATCCTCCTCATATGCGGAGTACACATGGATGTCATTAATGGAAAAAATGATCTTATCTTGGAACTATATAGACACTACATTATTCAACAACAAGAACATGAATCGATTATTAATCACACTAAACATCATCCAAACAAACAAATAATGCCCATGATGACAACAGAATGAAGTCTTATGACTATCCTCATCCTTAACCCATATATAATGATATCCTGTCCACAAGTGAAATTTTAGAAAAAAAAATTAACCATTCAAATACTCCAATAAATCATCAATACATTGAAGATGATTATAGTTCTTCACTATCACTTGTTTCTAAAGATGAATATTGATACAATACCTCAAAACGCCATCATCATTCAATATGAACAAAATTGGTGGACTCCAAGTTGACACACAAGTCAGAACATAACATTTCCACACAAAAATCATCGAGCAATAATCATATCTCTAGCTACTCACAGGGCTCTATATTATATAGATGCATCAAGATAGTGGACCATCATGGTTGCAGATCAATCCCAAACATGATCACCCATCGAGGAGGTAATGATAAAACTTACTCAATAAAGACATCAAGGTAATCATTCACAACCCTAGGAATCTCTGACGACTGAACCTTGGACAAAATAATAATAAACACATCAATCAAAGATGAAAATAATGGAATGTGCCTCGGTCCAATATGAGGGTCTGACTCGCCAAGAACACTACTGGATGTCTATCTTCATTATGAAAAACAAAATTTTCAAAAAGAAATATATAATGGGATGCAATGTATACAATGATTACATGTCAAGGATGATGTTATATGGATATATACAAAAAATAAATGAATTCATCCTAAGAGTGTTGTTATCCTAGCAGTATCTCACACCATATACATACTTCATACAAGTGATATTAACCTCTAAATGGAATACTCAAGAAAAAGGGAACTAGAATCCTCAATACGTCATGTACCAAAGCATGGAATAGTAAAGCGGATATAAAATACATTATCACTCCTAACTCAACAAAGCATGAACCCATGAATAGAACAAGAAAAAGTTACCACAAACGATGTCTATCTCACTTGGTGTTGGACACATTATAGCATGAAGTTGAACATGGCCTATACAAAATCCTGTTGACCACACTAAATACCAACTCAATTATTATGCTCAAATCTATAAGGATGTGGGGTATCTCAGGGATTTACTTTTCCAAACACATCTCTTTCTAGAAGATCCTAAACTAGAGCTCCCTAGTGTAATTTCCTCAGAATAAATTACCTCGATAGATGAATGTAAATTGGGAAACTTGACGCATAAAAAATTATTTAAATTTTTGGTACTGTTTAAAATAATTACCTCATCCTACCATAATAAAATATTTATCCATATATCTCGTCACAAGACTATGAGTTTCCTCCATTAGGGAAACTGTTAGTGTTGGTGTCCTGAGAACCAACAGTTTTGTACATTGATTACATGAATGTTCACTTATTATATATTGGTCAATGTTATACATGACTATAATATAATAATTTCCTACCATAATAAAATATTTAACTCATGTCATGACTTGCGTACTTTTATTTGCTGACGAAAACCACCACGAAGACAGTCGATAGGAAGTATGGTACATTGGGTGCATCATGAATGACATGTTTTTAATGGATGTGTCGGATGAGGATTTTTCCCTTCCATGTTTATGGAAGTAAATATCTCTGGAACGTTTATTAGAACTATTGAACAAATTCCATGTCCATGGTGTCACAAAAACAATATTTTTGGAAGTCAAAGAATGAAAGATCCAGAATAGAGGATTATGACCCATCCATGAAACCTACTTTATGTGATATTGTGACAAAGGAATTAAATTACACAGTAATAATTCGTATGAGGTGACATGCCAATGCGGTGTCAACTTCTTTTTCTGGGGTTTTGTGACTCATTTCAAGACAGTAATATTGGACATTAGGCAATCCCGACTAATTCCAACAAGAAAAAGACCTAGTGGGTCAAAAACTATGTTTATTCAAGTATCTCATGTAGAATAAAGATTATTGTCGTATGTGGTTTAATAATTATTCAAGAAAACCTAAATCGTTTTAATATTGGAGGAAGAATAAAAACAAGTACACGTTGTGTATTAATGATTACACGCTGTGTAGTTTTAATCTTGGAAATGAATTGAAAAAATGAAAACAATATATACATGCTATGTACATTGAATGTACACACTGTGTACTTTTCAATGAAAAACAATTACACACCATGTATTTATGATTACACGCTGTGTAGTTTTTCCAGTCGGGATTTTGAGGAAATAATATCATTTTATTAGATGATATTTATTATAATCAGCATGGGCACATGTCAAGGAATTAATTATTCAACATGGGGTTTTCGAATGATTTAATGAAATAAATGAAACCTGTAATGGGTTTATTTATTGTCATAACTCTTCAAACTCAAACCCGATTGTAAATATCCTCACAACCCCAACTCTTTTCCTAAAAATAATTTGTGTACACAAAAATTCTAGAGAATTATATCAAGACCGAAAGAACTTCATACCCCAAGAACACTCTCAAGACTGAGAGAGATCCACCTCCATCGGATCAAGGAAATCTATGGTGGACAACACAAACAATGGCTTCTCCACACTAGGACCCAAAGATTCCTTTAGCGACATCCAAAGATATGTTGTGCACATGTGGATCACCGTTATAGGAAGTCTACAGTTGGATTATACGATGAAATGATGGATCACATCGGAACATGATCATGAATATCAATGAAGAAAGAGTGCCATAACAGGTACTTCTTATCAATTAATTAAATTAATCTTATTCAACTTGTGATGATCTTTCCTTCTTGGTTCAGAGACTGTTCTTCATCTTTGACTATTTCTGTGATTAGATCCATGGTGACTAGCATTTGTTGTCATATTGATCCCGGATTAATCATTTCTAATGAAAAAAAGCCAAGTGGGCACATCTGCCAATAAACTTCCGCTACGCCCGAGACCTTAAATTTGTATCAGAGGGAGGTTACAATGTTGATTATAGTTATTTAATTTTCTTTGATAATTTAGGAATTTATATATGATTCAATTTCAAGATAAATCGTTCTATAAAAATGAATTAATGAGATCTGTTCTTTATCCTTCATTTCTCATTTCACATAAAAGAAATGACCATTTAATTTTAATTTTGATTAAATTAAAAATGTGGAAAACATCCAGAGGAGCCTCTCTTTCTATCTGTAAAAAATGAATAATGAACGAAGTATACTGAATACTACACGCCATGTTCTTTGGTTCAATGAATCAGTACTGGTCTTCCAAACCACACCGTGTGGATTGAGTATACCTAAGTATTTATTACCCCGTGTTGACCAGAAATGAATGGTGTGTGGGAATAAGAATACAAGGCGTGTATGTTGAATCAACACACCGTGTAATCCGATCCGGCCTAGGTGAAACCATATACAAGGAGAAGTCATGTTTCATGTACATGGGATTTGCAGGCCTGTAACCACGTAACAAGGAAGTACACACCGTATTAGATTAATATACAATCCGTGTACTACAAAATTTCCAAATTATTGAAAAAAAATCCAATACCCATGGCATGTACTTTGTATAAAGGGTGAAAAATACACACCATGTTATATATCTTACATGCCGTGTACTTTCCAGAAATGGATTTTCACCAGGTTTTCTCTTAATGTACAAAGACTTGTACAAGGAATATGGACGAGGAAAATCATAAGGAAATTAGGAAATAAATTTATGATAAATAATTGATTAATTATAAGATCATAATTAATTGAATTCTAGCGTGACTTATCTTAAATAATAAAATGATAAAAATAATTTGAATTCTAATTATGCATAAATTTTGTTGCATGGTATGTGTCACGACCCGACCCTACCTGGGCTCGAGCCGCAACTATCCCAAGCCCGTCTACATTGGCCAGGGGCTGGCGACTAGCACCGAAGGCACAACTACTCGGGGAGGCCTTTGCCTAAGTACCCTCACACATGCACGCAGCAAACTCAATGCAAAAGTGCAGAGTAAAAAAGGAAAAGCAAAGGGAAACTGCTATAAATAAACCACAGTGTGCATCGACCTCTAACATTACAAAGTACAGTGCTGAAAGGAAAAACAGAAAAACACGCACCCAACCAGAAAAGGTGCCACAACCAGGAAATAGGTAAACAAAAAGGAAACAGCTGACGGGTCTCCCACCTGGAACCTGGCCATGACCACTGCACGTGGTCCAAGCTCCCAAACTCCTACGCTCCACTGAAGTCATGCTCCACCTGTCCGTCGTCTGCAAGGGCACACAAAGTGTGGGAAAAGCCCAAGCAGGGGTGAGTATAAAAATACTCAGTAGGATACCCCTAAGGATTGAGGGAGCAACAAAGGTGGTACTGAAGGGTGAGGAGTAGAGCGAACAAGGAATAGAAAGTAGTACGACCAAGGGTGCAGTAAAGAGTAACAGCTCAACCCATCAAGAGAAAGATAGAAGACTTGTCCTAACACAAGGAGCTAGGAACGGTGAGAAGATGCACTTCTCGTCGAGCTTTCGCTGCCCATAGCAGGAGAGTAGACTCATCCATCCATGAGAAGCTGGATGCGGAAAGCAAGTGTCATACCCCGCGCGTCTTCGCCTTTCCTGAAGGAGAGTATCCAAAACCCAAGGAGTGGGTACACGAAACTTGGTATATATGAATCCATATGCTCTGTCGAGAAGTCCGAACAACGTCGTAAGGGGATCTCCGTCCCGTAGCTCAGCCCAAGAAAAGAGTAGCCAACAGTCCAAGAAGTAACCCCATCATCGATGCCCATTATCCCACACGTCTGCCCCGAACCGCAAGCCAAGGGGCTCAAACACTACACCTTGACACTATCCGCTTTGGGCCGCACTGACTCACCCACACGGTTTTAGATCGCGTCACAAGAACGAGTCTCAGTGTGGAAAGTGCCCCTCGAACTTGAGAGTTCTAGGAAAAATCAAACCACACCTCGTCACTGCCCTGCAGTCGAGAGGTCTCCTCAAGTCAAGCCATCACAACACTGACCCGTAACCAGGGGTCCCGCTCCAGTAATCACGGAGGAAAGCCACAAGCTAGCCTAGTCGAGAGGACTGAGTCTGGAATGTCAACCAGTGTCCCCACTGCCCAGCCCTACTGAAGGGTAATTCATAACCAGATATCCGGTGACCCACTGCCCAGCCCCGCTGGAGGGTAAACCCTAATACATCATTAGGTGACCCGCTGCCCAGCCCCGCTGGAGGGTAAACCATAATAAAATACTGGGTGACCCACCGCCCAGCCCTGATGGAGGGTAAACCATAACACATCATCCGATGACCCACTATCTAGCCCCAGTGGAGGGTTTACCTGGAATAAGTCGATAGGCGACCCACTGCCCAGCCTTGCTGGAGGGTAGACCTGGAACTAAATGATGGGTGACCCACTGCCCAGCCCTGCTGAAGGGTAGACCCTAAGAGGTCATCGGGTGACCCACTTCCCAGTCTCTGCTGGAGGGTAGACCCTAATAGCGTCGGGTGACCCACTGCCCAGTCTCTACTGGAGGGTAGACCCTAATAGCATTGGGTGACCCACTTCCCAGTCTCTGTTCGACGGTAGAACCTAATAGCGTCGGGTGACCCACTGCCCAGTCACTGTTGGAGGGTAAACCCTAGAAGTCAGTGAGCAACCCGCTGCCCAGCCCTTCTAGAGGGTAAGCACGAGGAAGTCGATGAGTAACCCACTGCCCAGCCCCGCTGGAGGGTAAAACTCATAACTGATCTGCCATCTCTACAGGATGGTACAACACTGGCCGACCGAACACAGAGTGGGTGTCGCGCAACCACCCAACTCCAGAATAGCTATCCCAAAAGAGGTGCAGCGTCTGCCCCAGCACTGGGTGCCACTTGCCCTGCTACCAGCCAATCCATCGAGAACGAAACCAGGGGAGACAGTGCTGTTCAACAAACGAGCATAGAGCCAGGGGAAGAGCTCCACCCTGCTGGTCAAACAAACACATAGAGGGACCCTCTACGCCGCGAGAGGTCAAAGTAAGTAAGGCAGAACACGGCACGCACATGGGGCCCACACGACATGTGGCCCCAAGTCAACCCCAACCAAACACACGAACATCTCAGGTACAAACCACCCATACCTCCAAGCGCTCCCGTATACTCCTATAGTATACATCATTCCAGCCCATAGGCTATCATACACCTGGCACCCAACATCAATGCGAAGGCGTGACGTAACATCTCCAACTCAAAGGCCCAGGCACGGCCAACCACATCTTGTAAACCACTTACATCACTCTCCCAAGAGTGCGCGATCACACGCCAAGGGCCCTCTACAAACAAGGTAGGGAAAACCACCACCGGAGCACCTTTCATGCTTCCACATTTAATAAGATTACATATAAGGCTCTGCACAACCAAATGGATCACACCGTGGTAATCCTCGCAAAAAAACACGCGAAATCGACTACTTACTCACCTCAAACAGATATCCGATGAAAAAGGTTACCAACACCGCCTCACGCCCGAACGGCGTCCCGTAATCCTGAGCCTCGGCCCCAAAAACTGTCGGGCGCATCGCACCATTGCGATCCCCTCGGGAAAACACGTCAAAAGCACTACTCACTTGAGTGCAACGGATATCCGGAGATAAAGATGCATCCCGGCGTACCGCACACGAGCGGTGCCACGTGGGACCCGCATCCCGGTCCCGAAACTCAACCAAAGGATCGCACCATTGTGATCCTCTCGAAAAAGTACACAAAATGGACTATTCACTTGTCCAAAATGGTTGCCTGGTGATAATGATGGAAATCACCGTCAAATCCCGAAACGGCCCTCACAGGGCACGCACTATCGTGCGGAATTACAGCGGGTAGACTGTGCCAACACGATGCCCTTGGAAAAACACCCAACATCGACCTCTCGCACGCCCCGAACGGACGTCCGAGGAAAAAGTTTCTAAAAGCTGCACGCAGTTCAAAAGACGGACCGTGGGGCACATGCCTCAACATCGGCCTCAACGCTTGGAACCGCACTGGAATGCTCCGCCTCGGTACCAGGGTCCCAACGCCACTAACAGCTTTTAAATCAGACGTCAGACGCGTCCGCGGTGTCCAAGACAAATTCCCCCAGAAAACGACAAACCACTTAAAGACGCGTCGTGCCTTCGCGGCCCCTCCTTTCTGGATTTAAAAATTCCCAAAACCATTTCAAAAGATCCGACTCTGTGCCTGGCCCGCGCCGCCGTAGACGGCGTGCAAAACGGACGTATGTAGAAAAAGCTACGGACGTCGGACGTTAGAAGGGGGAGACCCGCCTTGGGCCGGACCGGACCACCCACAGCCGGTCCGTGGCCTGGCCGCGGCCCGTCCCGCAGCACCGGACCCCCCTTGCTTGGGTCCGGTTTTTTCCAATCAGACCGGCCTCTAGCCGGTCTTTGTCGCGCCGCGCAGGACCCGCGAACCGCGGGTCCCTGTCTCCTCCGCACCCTCGAGGCGCTGACCTCGGGGGTCTTCCCAGACTGCGGCAGGGCGCCGCCGCCCCTCATCCGCAGCGGCCCATTGCAGCACCGCCCGGAGCCGGCTCCTCTGCTTGCCGCCTGGATCGCTTGGCCGAATCCCCTCTGCCTTCTGCCGCTCGCCACCCCCTCGGACAGAACCCGCGCCGCCCCGGAGCTCCACGGACCACCACGCTGCCGCCGCAAAATCCCAAAACCCGCAAACTTTGTCGGATGTTTGCGACCATGTCCGAACTCAGATTTTTGATCCAAAAGAGGCGATTGGAAGAACAGAAAACTTACTACGCATATACGGTCTTTGTTCGAAGATTAAACATCAAATCGACGCATAGAATTGAATTCAAAGGGTGGTTCGGAAATGAAAACGCCTAGAAACCTCCTACCTCGCAGGGCTTCGCCCGGAGATTCGCGTCGATCCGCTGGCACCACCGCGCCTCACTGGAGTCGCCTCGCCGGAGCTTCCTTGCCGGAGATGGAGGAGGAGAGGGGAGGCTGCCTCTTGCGGCTGTCCAGGTGGGGAAGAAGAAGAGGAAGGGGTGTGTTAAGCGTTTAAATAGAAAACGCTTAACCACCCGCCCGTCGGCCCGAACCCGAACCCTCAGCAGGGTCGAGGTTAAGCCTCCCCTAGGGTAAACACCACCTCCCGAGCCCAAATCTAGTCTTGGAATTTTAATCTGAGACCCCGTTCCAATGTTATTAGATTTAGCTCCCGAGGCCGCCAAATTACGAAAACGCCCCTGGGGCCATTTTTCACAGATGGCCCACGCCCGCAAATCTTACACCCCTCATAGGGTAAACGACATGCTCCAAAATCAACGGTGCCCTTATTTTTCCAATCTGAGCCACAGTTTAAAAGATACTAGAGTTTCAACACTAAACGAATTAATTAATTAATTAATTTATCCGTTTAACATTCCAGAAGCGGGCGAGGGGTCCAAACGTCCCACGCCGACAAGTTTTATGTCATTCCAAGGGTAAACACCCCATTCCAGAACCGTCTGTACACTCAGATCTCTGATCCGGAACTCCGTTTAGGAGTTATCCCATTTATTTTGCGTTTCAAATGTGAATGCACTGAAAATTTAATTTCGGCCACTCCGGGGCTCGGAATCGCACGCCGTCTGAAGGCGCTGCTCTGGAATATCATCAAGAATATCCTAAAGTCTTTGGTAGAAAAAATAACCGGGTTATTGCATCATTACCTCCTTCAAGATTTTCTTCCCCAAAAAGCAATACCCGGGAACAACACAGGGTACTAATCCCACACCTGGATTTCTCGTACCCAAAAGAACCCACACATAGCTCTACATCACCGCACACAGACGAAAGGACTGATCTGTTCATGTGAGGTCAGCCCTTGCCGATGTCGTGCACCCACTCTAGACATTGGGGTTAGGGAAAGGTGGTAGGAATCCTCGCCATCCCTTTGCACGGTCTCAAACGGCCCGAAGGCCCTTGGGGGTAGCTCACCTCCTCGGTCAAACCTCTACGTCGCACCCCATGACTGGAATCACCGCCCGCACCTGGAACAAGGCCCGGTGATTCCCTCCTTCAGAATATCCATATGGTGAAACACCCAAGGATATCTGGTCACGCAAGGTTCCACAGTCGATGCTCTCTTACACGCTCAATAGGCGAAGGAGTCAACACCATTGACTAAAGGAAAAGGTATCATGCCTTTTTTCCTTACCAACACAGGGTTACTCCTGACGCCCTGCATCACCCTAGTAACACCTCAAACAAAGATCAGGGAGAAAAGCCATTCCCACGCAGAGCCTAACAATTCTACTGGAAAAAGTAGAAGAGCTGTAGAGCGTACCTCTTATCATCTCATGCTCTGCAGGATAATAGACATCCAAAGCTTGCGGTTGCCTGCGGTCCCAACAGTCAGCTCTCGGAGCCTGACGTGGACCGCCTAGTGGTGATGGGGAGATCTTGTAACGTCGTCCCCCACCTCCATCTCATCCTGCTCCTCTAACAGCACCACCTCTTTGGGTACTACTCCGATCACGGCGCTGCCTCTATCGTGGTGGTGCACCTGCTGCCTGCCCGAAGCTCTTAGCAACTCGGGTTGGGCAGTCTCATGCCAAGTGACCTCACCCGTTGCAAGCATATCACCGGTGCTCTCTGGGCTACCCTGGTGCCCTCCGACGCCACTGTGGTGTACGACCACGGCCCGATATCCACTCACGGAAGGGCATCCTCAGCTGAGGCCCTGCGCCTTTTCGCCACAGTGTTATACATCCACGTCTCCGAAAATGGCAGTGGGAAGGCCACCAGCATCGAGATCCTGTCCTCCAGCACCTGCTAGTTATGGCAGACGTCCTGGCTCCGTCGCGCCCACTGCCACTACTAACCGCAAAACATGACAGGAAGCCTTCTGTCACCAGCGCCATCTCTAGCACCTCGGAATACGTGGAAATGCCTAAGGGTACTATGACAACACAAATCTCTCAGCGGAGACCCTGCTCAAACATCCGCACTCGAAGGTCGTCATCACGGACCAAGTCCGGGTAAAAGCATGCATGGTCTGCAAAACTAGCCGCGTTCTCGGCCACCGTTATCCCTCCCTGCTGAAACTGCAGGAGCTCCTGAATCAGAACGGAGCGCAAGCAGGAGGGGCAAAACTCCTCATAGAGCAAAAACTGAAAGTCGTCCAATGAAAAGGACGACTCATCAAGAAACTATGTTACCAGACTCCACCAAAGCCGAGCTACTCTACGAAAAAGGGTGGAGGCCAAATCCACTCTCTAATCTGTCGGCGTATGCACAAGCCTGAAAAGACGAACCACTGGCTCGAGCCAAACCTCTACTCCATAAGGGTCTGGCTCACCACTGAACCTCAGCGGTCTCTGCCGCTGGGACTCATGGAGCGCACTCAAGCTCAGCCTGCTCTGTTGAAACTGCCTACCGCTCAACAGGTGGGGGGTGCTGCTACCAGCCCACCCGGAGAAAGGGGCTCGCATGATGGGTCCTGGATTGTGGCCTCGTAGCTCATAGGGTCGTCGTCATGAACTAAAGCTAGTATCCTAGTTGGCTGTCCTCATGGAGACATCTTGAATATTATCAAGGAGTGCCGCGGTCAAATGAGCATATATGTATATACCGATGACAACAACGATGGGGAACTGACTCAATAAGGATAGTCAAGACTCAGTCCTATGTGATGCATAAACAAATTTCCCTGCAACAAGTGTCTCAGCATGCCGAGTTGACAAGCAGGTTATCAAGCTCCTGGTGAATGGATACGTCGGTCGCCGCACCATCACTGGAATCCTTGGCCTGAGAGCCGCTCTCAAGACATGTTAACACTGTTGCCCTAAAACCCAACCAGTTCCATTTATTTTAGGGACGTCCGAACAGTGCCCCAAGGAACGAACCTCCCTTTGATACCACTTTGTCATGACCCAACCCTACCCGGGCTCAAGCCGCAACTACCCCAAGCCCGCCTCCATAGGCCAGGGGCTGGCGACTAGCGCCGAAGGCACAACAACTCGGGGAGGCCTTTGCCTAAGTACCTGCACACACGGGAACAACAAACTCAATGCAAAAGTGCAGAGAAAAAAGGAAAAGCAAAGGGAAACTGCTATAAATAAACCACAATGTGCATCGACCTCTAACAGTATAATGTACAGTGCTGAAAGGAAAAAGGGGCAAAACACGTGCCCAAACAGAAAAGGTGCCACAACTTGGAAACAGGTAAACAAAAAGGAAACAGCTTACAGGTCTCCCACATGGAACCCGTCCACGATCACCGCATGCGGTCCAAGCTCCCAAGCTCCTACGCTCCACTGAAGTCACGCTCCACCTGTCTGTCGTCTGCATGGGCACACCAAGTGCGGGAAAAGCCCGAGAAGGGGTGAGTATAAAAATACTCAGTAGGATACCTCGAAGGCTCGAGGGAGCAACAAAGGAGGTACCGAAGGGTGAGCAGTAGAGCGAACAAAGAATAGAAAGGAGTACAACCAAGGGTGCAGTAAAGAGTAACAGCTCAAACCATCAAGAGAAAGATAGAAGACTCATCCTAACACAAGGAGATAGGAACGGTGAGAAGATACACTTATCGTCGAGCTTTCGCTACCTATAGCAGGAGAGTAGACTCATCCAACCATGAGAAGCTAGACGCGGAAAGCACGTGGCATACCCCACGCGTCTTCGCCTCTCTTGAAGGAGAGTAGCCAAAACCCAAGGAGTGGGTACTCGAAACTTGGTATATATGAATCCATATGCTCTGTCGAGAAGCCCGAACAACGTCGTAGGGGGATCTTCGTCCCGTAGCTCAGCCCAAGAAAAGAGTAGCCAACAGTCCCAGAAGTAACCCCATCATCGATGCCCAACATCCCGCACGTCTGCCCCGAACCATAAGCCAAGGGGCTCAAACACCGAACCTTGACACTATCCTCTTTGGACGACACTGACTCGCCCGCACGGTTTTAGATCGCCTCACAAGAACACGTCTCAGTGGGGAAAGTGCCCCTCGAACATGAGAGTTCTAGGGAAAGTCAAACCACACCTCGTCACCACCCTGCAGTCGAGAGGTATCCTCAAGTCAAGCTGTCACAAAACTGACATGTAACCAGGGGTCCCGCTCTGGTAATCACGGAGGAAAGCCACAGGCTAGCGTAGTCGAGAGAACTAAGTCTGGAATATCAACCAGTGTCCCCACTGCCCATCCTTGCTAGAGGGTAATTCATAACCAGAAATCAGGTGACCCACTACCCAACCCCGCTGGAGGGTAAACCCTAATACATCATCAGGTGACCCACTGCCCAGTCCCGTTGGAGGGTAAACCATAATAAGATACTGGGTGACCCACTGCCCAGCCCTGCTAGAGGGTAAACCATAACACATCATCCGGCGACCCACTGCCCAGTCCCGCTGGAGGGTAGACCTGGAATAAGTCGACAGGCGACCCACTACCCATCCTTGCTGGAGGTTAGACCTGGAACTAGACGACGGGTGACCCACTGCCCAGCCCTGCTGGAGGGTAGACCCTAAGAGGACGTCGGGTGACCCACTGCCCAGTCTCTGCTGGAGGGTAGACCCTAATAGCGTCAGGTGACCCACTGCCCAGTCTATGCTGGAGGGTAGACCCTAATAGCGTCGGGTGACCCACTGCCCAGTCTCTGTTGGATGGTAGACCATAATAGCATCGGGTGACCCACTGCCCAGTCTCTGCTGGAGGGTAAACCCTAGAAGTCAGTGAGCAACCCACTGCTCAGCCCTGCTGGAGGGTATACCCGAGGAAGTCGATGAGTAACCCACTGCCCAGCCCCGCTGAAGTGTAAAACTCAGAACCGCTCTTCCATCTCTACAGGAGGGTACAACATTGGCCGACCGAACACGGAGTGGGTGTCGCACAACCACCCAACTCCAGAACAACTCTCCCAAAAGAGGTACAGAGTCTACCCCAGCACTGGGTGCCACTAGCACCGCTACCAGCCAATCCATCGAGAATGAAACTAGGGGGAGAACACTCAACACTGCTGGTCAACAAACGAGCACAGAGCCAGGGGAAGAGCTCCACCCTGCTAGTCAAACAAACACACAGAGGGACCCTCTACACCGCGAGAGGTCAAAGTACGAAAGGTAGAACACGACACGCACATGGGGCCCACATGACGTGTGGCCCCAAACCAACCCCAACCAAGCGCACGAACTTCTCAGGTACAAACCACACGTACCTCCAAGCGCTCCCGTATACTCCCAGAGTATACCTCGTTCCAGCCCATAGGCTATCATGCACCCGACACCCAACGTCAATAGAAAGGCGTGACGTAACATCTCCAACTCAAAGGCCCAGGCACGGCCAACCACATCTTGTGAACCATGTACATCACTCTCCCAAAGAGTGCGCAATCACACGCCAAGGGCCCGCTACAAACAAGGTAGGGTGAACTACCACATGAGCACCTTTCATGCTTCCACATTTAATAAGATCATGTATAAGGCTCTGCAAAACCAAACGGATCGCACCGTAGTAATCCTCGTGAAAAAACACGTGAAATAGACTAATTACTCGTCTCAAACGGATATTCGATGAAAAAGGTCACCAACACCGCCTCACGCCCGAACGACGTCCTGTGATCCTGAGCCTCGGCCCCGAAAACTATCGAGCGCATCGCACCATTGCGATCCCCTTGGGAAAACACGTCAAAAGAACTACTCACTTGATTGCAACGGATGTCTGAAGAAAAAGATGCATCCCGGCACACCGTACACGAGCGGTGCCACGTGGGACCCACTTCCCGGTCCCGAAAATCAACGAACGGATCGCACCGTTGTGATCCTCTTGAAAAATTACACAAAATGGACTATTCACTTGTCCAAAACGGTCACCTGGTGATAAAGCTGGAAATCACCGTCATATCCTGAAACGACCCTCGCGTGGCCCGCACTGTCGTGCGAAATTACAGCGGGCAGACTACGCCAACGCGATGCCCTCGGAAAAACACCCAACATCGACTGCTCGCACGCCCCGAACAGACGTCCGAGAAATAAGTCTCTAAAAGCTGCACGTAGCTCAAAAGACGGGCCGTGGGGGGCACAACTCAACTTCGGCCTCAACGCTTGGAACCACCCTGGAAAGCTCCACTTCGGTGCCAGGGTCCCAACGCCACAGACGGCATTTAAATCGGACGTCAGACGCGTCCGCGCCGTCCAAGACAAATTCCCCCAGAAAATGACAAAAAACATAAAGACTTGTCGCGCCTTCGTGGCCCCTCGTTTCAGGAATTAAAAATTCCCAAAACCATCTCAAAAGATCTTCCCTTGTACCAGGCCCGCTCTGCCACAGATGGCGCGCAAAACGGACATTCGTAGCGAAAGCTACGGACGTCGGAAGATACAAGGGGGGGGGGGGGGGGCGACCCCCTTTGGGCCGGACCGGCCCAGTCCGGCCGGACCACCCACAGCCGGCCCGTCCCGCAGCACCAGACCCCCCTTGTTTGGGTCTGGTTTTCTCCAATCAGACCGGCCTCTGGCCGGTCTTTATCACGCCGAGTAGGACCCGCGAACCGCGGGTCCCTATCTCATCCGCACCCCCAAAGCGCTAACCTCGGGGGTCTTCTCCGACCGCGGCAGGGCGTCGCCGCCCCTCATCCGCAGCGGCCCGTTGCGGCACCACCACCTGCGCTGCCTGGAGCCGGCTCCTCCGCTCACCTCCTGGCTCGTCTGGCCGAAGCCCCTGCGCCCTCTGCCGCTCGCCGCCCCCTCGGACAGAATCCGCGCCGCCCCGGAGCTCCACGGACCACCACGTTGCCGCCGCAAAATCCCAAAACCCGCAAACTTCGGCTGATGTTTGCGACCATGTCCGAACACTGATTTTCGATCCGAAAGAGGCGATGGGAAGAACAGAAAACGTACAACACATATACGGTCTTTGTTCGAAGATTAAACATCAAAACGACGCATAGAATTGAATTCAAAAGGAGGTTCAGAAATGAAAATGCATCGAAACCTCTTACCTCGCTGGGCTTCACCCGGAGCTTCGCGTCGATCCGCCGGCACCACCGCGTCTCGACGGAGTCACCTCGCCGGAGCTTCCTCGATGGAGCTTCATCACTGGAGATGGAGGAGGAGAGGGGAGGCTACCTCCTGCGGCTGTCCAGGTGGGGAAGAAGAAGAGGAAGGGGTGTGTTAAGCGTTTAAATAGAAAATGCTTAACCACCCGCTCGTCAGCCCAAAACCGAACCCTCAGCAGGGTAGAGGATAAGCCTCCCCTAGGGTAAACACCACCTCCCGAGCAGAAATTCGGTCTCGGAATTTTAATCTGAGACCCCGTTCAAAAGTTATTAAACTTAGCGCCCGAGGCCGCCAAATTACGAAAACGCCCATGGGGCCCTTTTTCACAGAGGGACCGTGCCCGCAAAACATACACCCCTCCTAAGGTAAACGGCACGCTCCTAAATCAACGCTGCCCTCGATTTTCCAATCCGAGACACCGTTTAAATGATACTAGAGTTTCAACACTAAATGAATTAATTAATTAATTAATTAATCCGTTTAACGTTCCAGAAGCGGGCGAGGGGTTCAAACGTCCCGCGCGGACAAGTTTTATGTCGTTCCTAGGGTAAAAACCCCATTCCGGACCCGTCTGTACACTCAGATCTCTGATCCGGAACTCCGTTTAGGAGTTATCCCATTTATTTTGCATTTCTAGTGTGAATGCACTGAAAATTTAATCTCGGCCACTCCGGGGCTTAGAATCGCACGCTGTCTCAAGGTGATGCTCTGGAATATCATCAGGAATATTCCAAAGTCTTTCGTAGCAAAAAAACTGGGTTCTTACACTATGGATGATCAGGACCTAGACCAAATACCATTTTTATGTGTGTATGGTTTCATTTAAATTTGTTTAATTTAAATTCGTTGGCCTGCGAGCCTTCTTCCAATAAAATGTAGGGAATGCATGCCCATGGTTTCCTTAATGTAAACACCATGCAATGGAGGTTCTCCCAAGCTAGACGAGATGGTTCAAAACACAAAGATGAGGAAATAAACCTAATAAGATACAAATGTGGATAGCTGGGAGATGCAGAACACGAACCATCGGTTCTAGGTGGGTTTCCCTAGGGCAGGGTTAACTTATCAAATTGCTAGATAATATTGCCAAATAGAATCTCATTATCTTGCCATATTATTTTATTTGTGTCTAATTTCATGGTTTATTTATTATGTATGTGTTTTCACGATCACATAATTAATGAAATAAAAAAGAATGCAATTATGGTATAAAATAAAAATCGGACTATGCGTAAACATTATCAGAACATGTTTACTCACTTAAGCAAGAAACACTTAATATTAACAAGCTTGTGATAATGAAAAACTACACATAAAGAATAAAATTCCTCAAATACCATATTATATCAGACTAAGACTTCTTTACATGATTAAGGATGAGATTTAAAAAAAACTATGTGTTTGACCAACCCTTGTTGGGAAACTTACTGTTATAAAGGAACCTATTATGAATGTTTCAGGTTGACTTAAACATTTAACATCAAGACGAGTATCCCTTGCTAGACTTTTTGTAAAATGGAGGCAAGTGTTGAGGAAATCCATGTCAGGATTTCAGGATTGGGGTGTCCACTCAACAGATCATGCAACTATAAGCTCACAATTTGCAAAGACTTTCCTTCCTAAATACCATCAAATAGCTTCACCAACCCTTGTTAGGGTTATTTGAAAGGGAATATGCATCCTTTCCACTAGATTTTCAATGAAATTGGACATTCGCAGTTCAATGGTGAGTGCTATTGGAACTTGAAAAAATAGTGTGATACATAATAAAATTTATTATTTCTCAGTAAATGTAATCAAGAAAGTACTGATCAATCTGCTCTATTAATTTATAGAATCAATATGAAAAACTCGTCAACCACCTTTTCTCTATGATCAATTCTGGATAAAGATAATATCCTCAACGACTGTAACATTCACGAATGGTTTAGCTGCCTTCGGGTTATCTTAATACATGAATGAAAGTATTACATGTTGGAGTCCTCACTTTCTAATTCTCCTTCCCAAGGGGCGATTGATGAATATTTCTTTGTCTAGGATCTACATTTGAGTGATGCACTCGACGTCCAATGTTTGATGCTATCATCAATGTCATGTCATCTCATGAAGTCTCATGAGGACATGGATGCCTATAGATTGCTTGATCACCTCCATGGTCTATACTAGGAGAGAGAAAGACAAGAATGGTTTGAGATCTCCTGGTCTCTATTTCAGAACAAGCTTGGAGAGGGTGCCCCAGCTGGGGCTCATGTAGTCAATCTCATTGGCTACATTGATCGCTTGGTGGTTCAATGGTTTGAACTCCCCGAGGAACTGGGTACCGATCTCATTCTTGCATCACTCCCCCGGATCTTCTCTAACTTTGTTGAAAATTTCAACTTGAACAACATTGAGAAGTCTCTATCTAGTCTTCTTATCCTTATTATCGAAGTGGATAAGGATATGAAGTGTGTAAAGATTTAGGTGCTTATAGTGAATAAAAGGAAAGGGATGGTGAAGATCATTAATACCAAGGCTTCTTCAAGGCCTTCCATGAAAAGGAATATCTAATGGGAGGCAAGAGAACATGAGGTTTCTTTTTTCACATGTGGCAAGAAGGGAAACTGGAAGAAAAACTACACCCATCCAAGGAAGCAAGGGGATTATTTAGGTAAGTTTGTTATCAAATAAAATCTATCTATTTCAACTAATTCTAAATTAGATACTTCTTATGTTGCTCACATCTATATCAAAATATAGGAACCAAGTAGATTCAGAAATATGGAACAAGGTGATGAGGATTTATGAGCATCCAACGAAGAAAGAACCACTGTTGTAGCTGTCAGAGACTACCACCTCACATTACCTACTAGGATGGTCTTGGTATTGAATGGAATTTATTATGAACCCTATGTAACCAAAAACATTATTTTAGTATCCAGATTAGATACGGATGGATTCATCTTCAATAATGGAAATGAATGTTTCTACTTTTATAAATATAACGTTTGTTTTGTTGGGGTTAATTTATATAACGACCATTATGTGTTAGACAACACAAACCAAGTAGTGGAAATCGATGAAAAAGTTAATTCACATGACTCATACCACACGAAACATTTTCATCACTGGCTAGGTCATGTCAATGTGAAACGTTTGACAAAATTACATCAAGATGGGTATTTAGATTCTTTTGAACTAAAACCACTTGGTGTATGTCATGCGTGTCTACAATGAAAAATGACCAAAGCCCCATGAAGTGCGAAAGGTGAAAAGGATAATGAGCATCTAGAATTAGTTCACACAGATGTGTGTGGACAATTTCCATTTAAGAAAGGGGTGGGTTCTTGTAGTTAAAAACATTTATTGAGGATTTTCATAGATATGGATATATTTACATAGTGAGGTATAAGTCAGATTCTTTTGATCGGTTCAAAGAATACAGGAATTATGTTTTGAACCAACTTGGTATGGAGATTAAGAAACTTCGCTCAGACATAGTAGGAGAATATCTTAATAAGGACATCATTTATTTCTTACAGGAGTTTGGTATTCTATCTCAACTCACACCTCCTTACAAACCTCAGCGGAATAGTGTAAGTGAAAGGAGGAACCGCACCCTATTGGACATGATGAGATCAATGATGAGTCATGCGAGTCTTCCTTTATCCTTTTGAGGATATGCATTACAAACTGCAGCACACATTCTAAACCAAGTACCAACTAAGTGGATAAATGGTATTCCATACAATTTATGGAGTGGACACAAATCCATGTTATCGAATTTATTGGTGTGGGGTATTGAAGCATTTGTTAAGGCCTCTTCAGGTAACAAACATTCACCCTAAAGCACAATGCGTATCTTTATAGGAAATCCCAAGGAAAGAAGGTGATATTACTTATACAAACCCTTAGATAATAAGGTTACAGTGGCATGAAACACCAAATTTATTGAGAGGGAGTATATCTCTAAAAGAGATATTGGGAGTGAGATTGACTTCGATGAAGTCGAGGCACAAGATACACAGGACATGGTACAAGAACAGATTCCACAAAGCCCTATGGAAAAAAAATCTGTTTCAGGGACACAAGAACTGCATAGGAGAATGAGTGAGGTGAGAGAACCAGAACTATATGGTTTTCTTGTCACTAAGGATGTTGAATCATTATTGGTTGACAATGATGATCATCTTACTTAAAATGAATCGGTTGAAGGCACAAACATTGCCAAGTGGTTAGAAGCTATTAATTTTGAAATGGATTCCATGTACCAAAACCAAGTCTATATTTTGGTAGATCCTCCAGTTGATGTAAAGCCTATTGGTAATAAGTGGGTATTCAAGAAGAAAATGGACATGGTGGGACAATTCAACTCCTACAAATCATGACTAGTTGCAAAAGTTTTTATACAACGTCAAGGAATTGACTATGATGAAACCTTTTCACTGGTTGCGATGCTGAAATCCATCAGAATCCTATTGGCCATTGTCACTTACCATGACTATGAAATTTGGAAAATGGATGTAAAAATATAATTCCTTAATGGGAACCTCCAGGAAGATGCCTACATGGAACAACCTGAAGGTTTTGTGACTCCAAAGGATGCCAAAAAGTTATAAAAGTTGCAGAAATCCAGTTATGGATTAATGAAAGCATCAAGGTCATGGAACATTCATTTTGATGAAGCCGTAATGTAATTTGGATTTTTAATAATGAATGTGAGACTTGTGTCTACAAAATGTTTAGTGGATGTGAATTTGTTTACTTAATTGTATATTTTGATGACATATTACTAATTGGAAGCGAAGTATATGTATTAGAGTCTCTTAAGGGATGGTTGGATAAATGCTTATCTATGAAAGGCTTGGGTGAGGTAACATATATTATTGGGATCAAGATCTATCGTGATAGATCCAAGAGAATTCTAGGCCTAAGTCAAAGTACATACATTGACAAGATACTGAAGAGATTCAGTATGGAATAGTCCAGAGGGGATTGCTGCCTGTGTCACATGGCATTCATCTTTCCATGAAAATGTGTCCTCAGACACATGAGGAAAGAGAGAAAATGGAAAGGATCCCTTACGCATCCACAATTGGGTTAGTCATGTATGATATGCTATGTACAAGTCTAGATGTTTCTTACACATTAAGTGTGGTAGGAATATATAATGTGGATCAAAGAGACCACCATTGGATGGAAGTCAAGACTATCCTTAAGTATCTGAGGCATACTAAGGATATATTCCTAGTTTATCGAGGAGATGAGGAACTAGTTATATGAGGACATGTAAATACTAGTTTCCAGACTGATCAAGATGACATGAAGTCGAAGACTGGATACATCTTCCATTTGAATGGAGGTGTAATGAGCTGGAAGAGCGTAAAGCAAGGTGTGGTTGCAGATTCTACAGCAGAGTCCAAGCACATCGCAGCTTCTGAGGTAGCTGTAGAAGCACTATGAATGTGATGCTTCATCCAAGAGCTTGATGTAGTACCTAGTAGTAAAGATCCTATCACAATCTACTGTGATAATACTGTAGTGGTGGAACTTGGAAAAGAGCCAAGGTCCCATCAGCGGAAAAAGAAGATACTTCAGAAGTATCATCTCTTGAGAGATTTTTATCAGAGATGTGAAGTTGCACTGTGCAATATTTCCACAGAATACAACATGGTAGACCCCTTGACTAATTCCTTGACTCAGAAAAAACATGATTATCATGTGAGGTATAGTGAACTAAAAGTAGAAGGAATTAGGCTCTAGTCCAAGTGGGAGTTTTTTGGGGTTGGTGTCTTGATAACCAACTGTTTTGTACTTTGATTACAGGAATGTTCACTTATTATATATTGTTATTTGTTCTGAATGACTATAATATAATAATGTCCTAAAATATTTGTTGCATTGATAAGGACTTGGAAGATCCCTTCTATGATGAGAACCTTGAAATTATATAGAAATATTCTTAAATACAGTCCTATAGTTGGTAATCTCCATGATGGGAGATTATGAGAAAAGACCCTCCAGTAGTAATTCTGCATGTTTTTGTGTCATCAGACATTGCTATCTGTGAGCGTATTTAATGGTCCTTAGACTGGATGATTATCATTAACTCATGTCATGACTCGTGCACTTATATTTGCTGATGAAAACCATCCTGAAGATAGTTGGCGGGAAGAAGGGTATGTTGGGTGGGTCACGAATGACATGTTGTTAATGGATAAGTCAAGGAAGGATTTTCCCTTCAATGTTTATGGAAGTAAATATCTTGGGCCCTATGATTGATCTAGAACTGTCAAACAAATTCCATTTCCATGGTGTCATGATGAGTTAATTTATGGATGTCATATAATGACAAATCAAGTATATAGGGTTATGACACTACTAGGAAACCTGCTTGATGAGATATTGAGAAAAAGGGATTAAGTTACACAGTAATATTTCAAATGAGGTGACATGTCAATGCGGCATTAACTTCTTTCTCCTATGTGCCTTGACCCATTGCTAGACAGAAATCTTGGTCTTTAGGCAGGCCCACCTAATGCCAACTACAAAGAGGCCTAAAGGGTCACACACTAAGTGTTTTCAAGTACCTCAAGTAGAATGAAGATTATTCTCGTATGTTCTTTAATAATTATTCAAGAAATCCTAAATTATTTTAATGTTGGAGGAAGAATAAAAATAAGTACATGTCGTGTATTAATGATTACATGACGTTTAGTTTTTATTTTGAAACAAGTACATGCCGTGTATTATTGATTAAACACCGTGTAGTTTTAATCTTTGAAAGGAAATGAAAAAATGAAAACAAGATATACACACTTTGTACATTTAATTTACACACCATGTAGTTTTCAATGAAAAAAAATGTACACACAATGTATTTATGATAACATGCCATGTAGTTTTTCCATTCAGGATTTTGAGGAAATAATATCGTTTTATTAAATGATATCTATTATAATCAGTGTGGGCACATGTCAAAGAATTAATTATTCGACATGGGGTTTTAAAAAGAGTTAATGAAATAAAAAAATGTGTAACACATTTATTTATTATCACAACTCTTCATCCTCAAACCCGATTATAAATATCCTCACAACCCCAACTCTTTTCCAAAAAACAAATCATTGTGCACAACAATTCTGGAGAATTCTCTCAAGACCGAAAGAACTCTGTCCTCTAATAATGCTCTCAAGACCGAGATAGATCAAACTCCATATGATCAAGGATATTTAAGGCGGACAATGAATGCAAAGGCTTCTCCACACTAGCACCTAGAGATTTTTTGGCGATGTTTTGAGATACGTTTTGCACCTGTGGATCACTGCTAGATGAAGTCTACACTCAGCTTCTGCGACGCAATGATGGATCATATCAGAATGTGATTATATATATCAATGAGGAAAGAACGCCATTAAAGGCACTTCTTTTCAATTAATTAAATTAATTATAATCAACATGTGATGATCGTTCCTTCTTGGTTCCAGGACTATTCTTCCTCATTGTCTATTTCTTTGATTTGATCTATGGAGACTCGCGTTTATCATCGTATTGATCCCGGATTGATCATTGATAATGAAAAAAATCCAAGTGGGCACATCCACCCATGAGAATCACGATCATTGGAGCTCCCATATCGAAGGTTAAATAGATTATGTTGTCAATCAACCTTCATAGTTTGAGAAATAAAATATGATCTGAATTGGGTTCTTTACATCTCCCATGAGACTACCAAGTCCTCACAATAAATCATGAACACAAACCACCACTACCTCACGACCCCCACATAGTATCATGATAGCCAATGAAAACCAGTGGTATGTATGGGAATATATCAAACTAAAATATATCTCAACCTCCTCCAACTATTACTATGCTACTACATCTAAAATAAAACCACCATACTTCTATAGTCTATAGTGATAAAACTCTTAGAGTTTACTCCTCTAGGTATTGTAGACATCAACCTATACTATTTGGAGATCTTATGAAACATCTTACTAAACATCTTTAGTGTGAACCAGATGAATACATAGACCAAGAGCCATTCATTCAAAAATAACAATATGTTGGACTCCTGAACCTAGAATACAGAATATTTAACATTAATTAATTAATTAATTATTAAGCTATTAATTTTTTAACTTGTCGCTTTATCTACCACTTTCAAATATAGAAATAAACAAATACGAATGATTCATTAACCTTTACAAGGTCTTTACACTACCTCCAGTTTCACTTTATTTTTATGGTTCAGTGACCATAAAGGTATGTGCATCTGATCAATGGGGGTCCTAAATACTGGTGTTTCAACTAGTTTATCATGTTCTCAATTCATAATAATATGTTGTGAAATCATTACCCTACTAACCAATCAAAAGTCAACTATTACAATCTCCAAAATCTATCACATCTCTTAACCTGAACCTTTGATACCATACTATCACTACCCACTCGATACAGTGATACCGAAATGAGGGGATAGAGATGGTGTGTTCTTGAGTCTTTCCACTAGTGTACCCCAGGTTAGCAACTAGCACTAAGGGTATAACAAACATGGACATGGGAGAAATTACCCTCTAAATTAATCTTGAAGAAGGGAGACATAAGAATGATGCTACAATAAATACCTCCTCATAAATATATATATATATATATATATATATAATCCCAAGTGAAAAAAATTTAATTTCTTGCATTACAATAATAAATGAACCAGAAACTACAACTATATAAAGGTAAATATGAAAATGACCAAGAATCCCAAATATATCTTGAAAAAATAATTAAATTATAATATCTTTCTTGATCTCAAACTGTGTCTAATTGACATAGAAAATTTTTATATGTATTTTTGGTGATCAAAACATTATACTCATTAGGATCCCCCTATATCCTAATGTATAAATGATGAAGAAAAAATTCAAAATCATAGTAAACTACAATGAAACTATCTCATCACCAAAATAGTTATACTATGTTCCCAGGATCACTAAGGGAAACACTCACCAATTATCCCAAACAATAGATCATATCATATAATTGTGAAACATTGATAGTACCCCACCCCTACTTCCCTACTGGGTTTCCTCTCTACCCTAACAATGCTTGACATGAGCATTCTATTGCCAAATGTAAGCCAGTCTGAAAATATTTAGGCTAGGCATCACAACATGTTCCATTTGTAACAAATCATCATGGCATACTATATCCCATATCTATGTATAGTAAAAAGTAGTTTTTTTTATTCCGCCACAACCTGCATAAAGTATATAATACATTGGGTCTTATACTTCCAGCCATTACAATCCATACACTAAGTAAGTACCTCAAACCATCCCATATTATACCCTTCATACCTATAATATTACATAGGATAATATATCCATTAATTAATGTGAGTGAAATAACCAAACTCCATCATAGACATATTATAAGGGACATAGAATAAAAAATTACATAATATTGAATTAAATGAATAATTCACATCGATGATCTTTTCGGGTTTAGAGTTTTAGAGAATTAGGACATAACTATTACATGTCAAAAGATTACAAAGTAGAAACTTCTATTCAGTTTCCATTTTTCACAAAATAAAAACTCTTGAAAAAAAGTGTCAGGTCTAGTTCCATATTTTAAAAGCATGAATTTTCCTTGATCCCATCATTGACCATATACATCTTCATGTCCTATGAAAAACATTTCAAAACATGGGATGAGTATAAAAAGCTCATTAAGAGTTATAAAACATATAATGAAAACATTAGTTAATCATTACATACATAAAATAATATCATTAAAAAAATCATCAAATCATAATATTTATGAATAACACATATAAAACATAAATCATAAAGGCATCTTCTGGCATCCATATCATACTTTCATTGTAGAAATCACAGCTACATAGAGAATTACATATGGAATACCCGTCACAGTATATTCCCTTAATCTATTAGGAGAAACATTCACGTTTACCTCTATCATGTTACCTAATACATTAGAGATCTATCTCATTCTCACTCTCCCGAGGTTTATCACGGAATCACCCATATGTGAAAACAATTCCCAAGAACCATAACATAATCATAATACATAAAACAAAAATTAAAGATAGATAAAATATCTACATTTTAATTAAAAAATATCATTTAAATATATTAACATAAAAAATTAATTATCAAAACCATTTTAAATACCAAAATACAAAAAAAAGAGTATATTGTATTTATTTTCCTTTTAAAAACATTACGGCTTGTTAAGGAAGGCAAAGATCAAATAATACTCACTACGGCAGAAAAGGTCATTGCCACCGCTAACGTTAAAAATAAACAATTTTTTCATTTAGTAGAACACCTCATTTTAAAATATTCCATTTGAGTGAAATGAAAATTCAAAGTTATTTACACATATTATAAAATAATTTTGAGAATAAAAAAAATATGCCTCAATGAAATGGGATTGAGACGAAGTCCCTTACCTCATTTCTGACTTGTCCCGATCGTTCTTTAATCTCCTGAATAATAAAATAAAGTTAATTTATACTTTATTAAGAACATTTTTAAAGATTAATATTTCTTTTAGATCACTTATTACCATGTTATAAACATTATGTAATTATTTAATTTATTAAATGTTATTTTGTTAATAATTGGTATTTGTGTAAAAATTAACACATTATAATTACAAGTTGTCCATGTCATAAAAAATCCATTATATCCATAATGATATTCAAGATTTTTATATCATATAAATCATATATATCTAGTATATATATTTATTTATAATAGTACATAACATTTGGAGATATGAAATGAAATGAACCGTTCATGGAGACGGTAAGCCGTACGTACGCACGAACGCTATTTACATTCTTATTTATTATTTTAATGAAATTAAAACATAATGATATATAGGTATATTACAATTAAAATATAATATCACATATAATATAATTAAATCCATCCTTTATACATCCCACATAATACATTAACGAGTCACATCACTTTGAGGGGGCGGTAGTCTGCACTTCCTAAAATGAAATTATCGAGTCTACCTATTATGGAAACCATAAATGTATGATATAAATGAAAAATACAGAAGAATAATGAAAAAATAATAATAATATATACATGATATATATATACAGTTCCATCATAATGTCCACCATGAGAGGCAATAAGAGTTAATTGAACAAATCATCATTTCGTGAGGCATTTTTTTTCCATCCACAGAAACATTATGTTCTTTACCCATCAGATGGAGGTGTGTGTATGTGTATTTCGAATCCATATCATAACAACATCATATTATATTGAGGATACTGGTGTTGTAATAAAATAAATGAATAAAAAGGGTTTAATGGGTTGGAGAAGTAAAATAAAACAAAATAACTTAAGAAAAGACAATACCTTTAAATCGGGAAACTCCCATTGGTTTGAACCAAAAGGGTTTCTTGAAGTGCATTCTGCATAAGGTAAGGCTTCTAGGATGAAGAGTGGTAAAATTCTAGATCATTGGAGTAGAGGATATATGAGAAAAAGGATTGAGAAGTTTGAGGAATGAGTTAGAAATGAGGGCTTTTTATAAGGGCGAGGAGGGCCACTTTAGGAATGTTTGAAACAATTATTTATTATAAACTCATCTTCGGTTTCAAAAGGTCAACTAATTGTTAAAGTCGAAGTTAATATAACTCATGGTTGAAATAAAATTATCCAATATGAATTGGATAGGTTTAGATATTATTTTAATATTTATAATATTATTTATTTAAATCATTTATTAATGTGGTAAATATTGTATCATTATTGTGTCATAAATAATTTAATTTATTTGATGTGCACAAATTATAAAAAAATACCATGACGTAGGAAATTGTTTTAGATTTCTAAATAGTATTTATATTATAAAATATAACTTATATAAACCCTTTTAAAAATTGAATTACTAAAAGATATGTGTTTATGTCATTTTTTGTCTGTACTTTATATTAACTAATAAAAAGTGTCATTATTACTCCCATGTTGCTCCATGGGGTCCGCAATTCGACCCAAGCATGCAATGGTCAGATGTATATCCTTCAATAAGTTTAGGACACAAGTTATTGTAATTTAAGGTTATTATAATATTATATTTTACCCTTATTTACTATATTTACCCTTTAATCATGGAAAATAAAATATTTACTAAAGTAAATATTTATACTGTCTAAAAATAAAAGTTACCTATTTACACAATTTGGACCTACTGATTCAAATAAGGAATCCATTTTTCTAAATTTAAAACATAGATGTGGAAGAAATTACTTAATAATTTAATTACCGCTATCAAAACAAATAACGTGTTTTCAAAAAATAATAACTATCAAAAGATTGACAATTGTTTATGTCCAATTTCAAAAGGAATTTACTTCCAATGACTAAAATTAGATTAAATTGTAAAAATATATTCTAATTAAATTTTAAAACCATTCAATTAGATAATCTAACCATATAAATAAATTATATAAAAAGGTAGATTTCAATTAAAATACAGTATTTTTCACTGTTCATAAAAAATTGAATTTTATGAGAAATATAGAAAAATTTTATCCAAAGTAAATTTTGAATTCCGAATTCTAAAAAAGAATTTTATTCTTTCAAATATAACATATAATAGTGTCAAAAAATATATTTAAAGAGTGTTTTCCATTAATAGCCGTTAAATCATCCTTTTAAAGAAATTATGCCCAAAATTTGATTTATTCACATTTTAAGCCTCTAAAATTTATTGGATAATTGTAAAAACATTTAACAAACACATATAATCATATTTTAGTTAGTTCTATTCATTTCCACTTATACAACGACTAGGAATTAACTACCATTTAAAATAATTATAGTATATTATTAGTGTGCAACGTAAGATTTCAATGAAACCAGTTGTTGCGTATTGGGTAGGCCATCAAACATAGCATCCCTTTTAAAGTAAATTAATATTTAATTCACAAATATTAAAAAACATTCAAATCGTTTATTCATTATTTACATGGGATGATACACCTCTACCCTCATAAATGAGAAAAAACGAATGTGTATGCCATCACAAGTATATACAAAGAGAAGAGAGAATTACTAGAGGGGGAATTCAGCTGACCGTTCTCCCACCATGATGTTGTGGAAAACACCCTCCTAGAGTTTACAGGGATTTAGATTCCCTAAAAAACCTAGCTGGTATAACACCATAAAATTTTATTGTATTCATATTAATAAAGAAATTCAACTTGTTTGATATATTACATTTCATGAAACATTGAGCTTAATCATACCGTGACATAATATTTAATATTTATATGACTGTGTTAATAGTAATGTGACCATTATAAATAGTATACTATCCATTACAATAATCATCTTCACAATTAAATTATAATAAAATTAGCAATCTCATAGTTGAAAATATTATATTTTTATATCATGAAATAATTTAATAAATGTTATGAAAATGATAAATTACGAGTTGGTATTTTTGTGAAATAGAAATGTTTATTTATAATTTTATAACTATAATAATGTTTCAAAATAATATTTATTTTCATAAAATAGATTCACAATAGAATATTTTTTTATAGTTTGATAATATAATTTTATGTGTCATTAAATAAATTTCAAACTTTTATTTTTCAAATAAATAATTCATTTAAATAGAAAATAAATTTCACATATTTATAAAATTATTTTTTTAAAATGGGGGCCATTTATGAAATCTCTATGTCGAAAAAGTTTATGTGAACCTTTTTTATTTTTCTAAATATGTTGGATTTTTAATAAATGGTTAAATAAGGAAATTCATGGTATTTAACCATTAATGTCAAACACCTGACATTTTTAGTTCTGGATGATTTATGAAAACATTTGTTCAAAATATCATGAACTATTTACAATACATATTCACAAGAATAAATACCCTTGAATTTCATGAGCCAAAATAATAAATAAACGAATAAAATAATCAGAAACATCCCTCTCCTCCCATTATAAATACCAACCCTTCTCCTTACACATTCTAAGCCTTGAACATTGTCTAAATTATAACCAATTACCTTCCCGATCCAATTTATCACAAATCAGACTTACTATTCTCACCAAATTAGAAAAACCATGTACCATAATGACATTCTCAAGGAGGCAATATTCAATAGCTAAAATCCTCCTTCTTTATATTTTATTTAATTTTTTTCTTATTGTTTCCTCACATACCCTTATCCAATGTGGCATGGTAATTATATTATAATTTATATTCATTCAGTTTATTTTTAATTAAATATTCTTCCTCAAATCTCTTCTCACCTTCATTTAATTTTAATTAAGAAAACATTATCTGCGTGCTGTCGATTCACCACTATCATGGATGACATTCTTTTGATGTTCAATAAAATGTTCTAGGATAGTTATAAAACAATTTTTATTGTCATAAAAGATCCTATTATGTCTATTAAAATTACCATAATATTCTGGAACCACTATATAAACCTAATATTAATAAAATGATACATGTTCATGATTATGGTAAAAACAGTCAAAAAGAATAATTATTTTTCTTTAAAATTTATCTAATGAATTATCCCATGTTAAAAAATTATATATGAAAACATTTAATATACTAGTTATATATTAATACCATGTCATTACACTTCATGAAAATTATTCAAATTGGACATGAACATCCACTATTAGACAATAACAAACTGGTCATGAAACAATGAAACAAATGCTGCCAAAACAATGAAATTAATCATTTAAACTTTTCAAATATTACATAAATTATTAATATAATTATAATAAAAAATATATATCTTTAATATTTCATTAATTATGTAATTATTTAATCTTATTTTATTATCCAATACATTAATTAAAAGAGAATAATGCTTTTACTAATAAAGTAATGGGTTTCTCATCACACCTTTATTTCTACGATATATGCATTATTCACCACTTATATCTTGTTTGTGGGGTATGTATACATCCCTTTTGATATATCATATCATGAAACTCTTTATATTAATTATATCCAAATTTTCACTTGATGATTATTAATGTTTCAAGGGATTGATTAAATTAATTAAAAGTGGTACATGGTTTGTCATGTCAATTTTATTTCTATGAGATATGAATTATTCAATTATTATTTATTATTTGTGGTGTATTAATATTTAATTTTTGATATAAAATATCAATATCATATTTATCTTTATGTTATTTAAAATATCATTTTTTATTATTAATTTTATGGGGCATATGATTCGATTTATTACAAGTGGTATGGGGTTTCACATCTAACTTTTACTTCTACGAGATATACCATAGTCACCACTTATTTCATATATGTTGTGTATATATATATATTTTGATATATAAAATCATGAAACTATGTATCTTTGTGTCATTAAATGTTTATGTTTATTACTATGAATTTTACGACAATGTGATTCGATTCACTGCAAGTGGTACCTGATTTCTCATCTCACATTTATTTATTTGACATATGACTTATTCACTACTTTTTACATGTGTGTGATTTATGTAATCTACACATTGATATATAATGTCATCAAAAACATTATATTCAGTTTATTAAATAGTTTATTTGAATTCTTTTAGTGAATATGATTTGAGAAATTACAATATGTAAAGGGTTCTTCATCTCACTTTTATTTCTGTGTCATATGCCTTATTCTCCACTTAATTCATTTTCATGTTGTGTTTACAATACCATTTTGAAACATTATATCATGAAGATATTTATCATAATGGTATTCAATATTTCAATTGATGTTTTTTAATTTTATGAGGCATATGATTCAATTGATTTCATGTGGTAAGGGGTTTCTCATCTCACTTTTATTTTTATGAGATATTCCTTATTCACCACTTATTTATTATGTGTCATTTTTGTATATTGACCCTTTTTTATCATCATCAATAAATACAAATATCACTAAATATCCAATATTATTGAATCAGGGATATGATTATTTTCTATTCTATATACCATTTTTACAAAAACTTTTTTCTTTGAATGTTGTTTTAACTAATAGAATATTGTTAAATTTCTATCCCCTAATCCTTACGTATATTTTATAAGAAATTTTGATTCATGAATAAAATTGAGAATTTTAATATTTTAGGAATACTTTGTACATGTATACATGGGTGGGAGTACTTATAGATATCTTCTAGATGCATTAACATGTCTGATGGGAAAAATCAGTTAGTGACAAACCCTTCATGTTTGTTTCCAAAATGAATTATATGGGTTTTCCCCATAGAAGTAAATCCTCTAAAAAAATTATTGATGGTATAGGTTCATGTTAAAAATACAATAAATTTTATAAATAACAATTTCTCTCCTTCAGTATCCATTTACTACTTCCCCTTACATTTTAACAGGGACGAAATCTATGGATGCCTTTTCATTCTTGGTTTATTGATTAAATAGGATTTGTATTTTAGTTATTTGCCATGAAATTTGAATTTTATTTATTTATTATGATTCAATTATTATTTTTACTTATATATAGTGGGTCTTACCCTCATTGATCATTTCCATTCAACCTTTTATTTTTTCCCTTTACTCGGGTTATGAAGATGAACACATTGAATAAGTGTCTATGAGCTAGTTCATTTTACATTGTTATGATCTATGTTAAATTACCAATGTAAAAAAGGTAACCATTTATATATATAATTATTCAATACTACTACACTCATAAATTCTAAGTTATTTGATCTCTTGTATCTATGAAAATTCAACAATTTAAAGCTATAGCTTTGGGCTACTGGGGTCTTGGTCATTATAGATGGTATCAGAGTATGTTTTTTAGAATCCTTGGTAAATATATATTATATAAATATGAGATATATAATAATTCATTATATTATTTTTTTCATAATTCTCTTGATGATTATGAGCTGACTCAATGTGTTTCATTATTTAGTGATGGAGCCTAATGGATGAAATAGAATCATTACCCTATGGACAATGTAGGGATTTCCCACTATGAAAGACAACTTAGTTGGTGTTGGATCTTAGAAGATCATGAATATATTAGAACATATTAATATGGTTATAATGTATTTTAGTACTATACCAATGTTGGATAATTTAATTCAATATTATTTCTTATCATATAGTTGGGCTACGAATCCATTTTTTAGAGAGAAATAGATGAAGTCCCTAAAAATGATATTTTTGGCATACGTATGTGATAAAAAGGAAATAGTAGTGATAGTATTATATTTCCTCATGGTAGATGATGATCAATGGAACTATTTGATCTAGAATACTAAATCTGATTATGAAACATAATACATGGAATGGATAACATTTGATGAAACATTGTTTAATAAATATTTCGTTTTGTGCGAAATGAACATAAATGAAGAGTATATTCACTAGCATAAATTAAAATGAAGAAGAGACTATTGCAGAGTATGAGGATTACTAAACTATATTATCATGGTATTATATAAAATAAATACATGATTCGGATAATAAGATTGATCATTCATTTTATTTCCATAGTCTATCTCACAAAAAAGCAATTTTATTGTAAATCATTTTCATCATATGATGAAATTGTATTATGTTCCATACAAAAAGAGATAGAAGTTTCTAGAACATAGATTTTAAATGTAAATAAAAGGAATAAAAAGTCTTATGATGACAATGAAAACATTAAATCATCAAATAATAATGGGGAACATTGAAATTTTCATTATGACCAATTTTTTCAAAGAATCAATATATGAAATGTTTTATAGGAATGTGAGTTTCTTATAAGTATAGAGAAAAGTGTCATAGATATAATGAATGAAATAAGAATAAATAAATAAATTGTGTTAAATTATTCATATATAATGAAATGGGTAATTAATCCAATCAATGTCATAATAATTATGTGATTTTACCAAAATAGAGGTCAAGGAGTGATGACCAAGCTTATACTATCACTATGGCTGAGGTAGAGGTAGCCAATGAAGTGTTTGCACGATCATTTATCCAAAATTCAACTTGAGAAAATGATTTATTATATTATAGATCATTAAAATAATTATATCAATCAATATTTCCATTGAAATTAGATATTTTCCTTTTAATTTAATGTGGGAGTTTTCTATCAAAACTCTTAAAGGTAGTATCATTTCAAAAAATATGTGTCTATCATTCCACATTATGATATATTAAAGTGTTTTAATTAAAGTTATTAACATTATAACAATTATATAATTTGATATAATACTTGGTACAGACTATATTTCTAATTATGACGCCCATTTTTATTTCAAATGGAATGAAATTATAATTTGAGATGAAGATGTAGAATTCCTTATCATTTGAGAAGAATCATTATCATATTCCTCTTATCTAAATGCAACCTTATTAGAACTAAGGTTTTATGTTATTTAGGAGGAAGAGAATAAAATATCGAGGTTTGAATAAGGTAATAGTCAGATTGATGATGTGCTTATTATACAAGAATACATATATGTGTTTACTAAAGAATTACCTAGCCTCCCCCCAATGCGTAAAGCTGAATATTCTGTTGATTTAATCCCTAATGTAAAACCAATATATAATAATTTCTATAGAATTAAAAAATTGGAATTAGTGGATCTAAAGAAACAACTAGAGGAGTTGAATTTTATAAGAAATATTCAACATAGTTTTTCTCCAAGGGGAACCCCTATACTCTATGTTAAGAAGAAAAATACATCCCCGAAGATGTGCATTGATTATTGGGTAAAAATGAAATTAGGATAAATAAAACGTATCCTTTACCTAGTATTAATGAATTAATTCATTAGTTTAATGGATCTCAATATATTTCTTGGATTTAACTTCATTATGTACATCATAAATTGTGAGTCAAGAAGGAATAAATATCAAAGATATCATTTTATACGATATATGGAAATTATGAGTTTTCAATAATTTTATTTGGATTGAATAATGCACCATCATTTTTATGGATACAATGAAGAAACTATTCATCAAATATCTTCATGATTTTGTTATTGTGTTTATTGGTTATTTTTTGTTATATTATAAAACCTATGAATGCTATGATAATTTCTTGTGGATCATTCATCCAATTCTCTTTAAAAATTTGTTATATGGAATATTATGAAAGTGTGAATTCAGGATTTAGAAAATTTATTTTCATGGACATATCTTTTAAGAGGAAGGAATATAAATTGATTTAGTAATGTCAATGGATATAAGGCCCCAACCTTAAACATTACTTAATCCTGATTTATTACAATATTACACATTGAGGATCTTTTCAGGTTTAGAGTTTTAGAGAATTAGATCCTAAAACATGAATTACATTCCACATTTAAAAAAAGTGGATACATAAAAGATAGTATTCATTTTTCCCATCAACAGAATCATATTTAAAATAAAACAAGGATTCTTTCTTGACACTTCCTTGACACTATCATCACATCATGTACCTTTCCCTTGACCTGTGAAAATCATTTCAAAAACATGGGATGAGCATAAAAAGCTCAGTAAGGGTTTTAAAAATATGGAAAGGAAACATGAGTTCATATATACATAAGAATGAAATCATACTTTACCCATAAAATATAGGCACTTTAACATACCTCATAAAATCATGAATAAATCATATAAATCATAAGACATAAAGGTAACTTGAGGCATTCATAACATTCTTAAATAGGGAGTAACCCTCTTGGTTACGTTTGGAATACTCATCATAGTATATTCCCTAAATCTCTTCGGAGAAACCTTAACGTTTAACTCATTCGCATTACCAAATGCATTGAAGATCTATATCAGGCTCACCCACCCTTTGTTTATCACGGAACCACCCATCTTCATAATAATGCCCAAGAACCATAACATAATCGTATCACATAAAACATGCATAAATGAAATATAACATTTCCACTTCTTAAACACAAGATATCAATACAACACATTGATATAAAAAATTTATGAAAACCATTTTCAATACCAAAATAAAATAAAATTAAAACGTGGTATTTATTTTTCATTTAAAAAAAGGCATGGCTTGTAGAGGAATCTGAAACTCAAATAATGGTCACGACGGCGGAGAAGTCGTTGTCGCTGCATACGTACAACAAAAACATTCCCTTTTGTCGTTTAGTAAAACTCTTCTTAGAAAAGAGATGGCTTTTGGATAAACGTAAAAGTCAAAGGGGTCTATACACCGTATAAAAGAAGGTTGTGTATAAAACAAAATACGCCTTAGTAAATGGAGATTGATACGAAGTCCCATACCTTGTGTCCGACTTGACTCAATCATTCTTTAAAGTCCTGAATAATAAACTTGAGTTAATTTCTGCTTGCTTAAGAACCTTTTTCAAGTTCATTATTCCTTTTATATCACTTATTACCATGTCATGAACACTATGTAATTATTTAAGTTAATAAAGGTCATTTTAACAATCATTGGTACTTGAGTCAAAAATATGCTCTTTATAATTACAAGTTTTTCATGTATCCATTATATCTATAGTTATACTCATGACGTATATATCATTTATATCATATATATCCTGTATATATATGGATTTACAATTTTATATAACATTTAGAGGTATGAAATGAAATGCACCGTTCATGGAGACGGTAAGCCATACGTACGCATGAACTCTACTTCTGTTTCTATTTCATATTTAATGGAATTAAAACATAATGATACATAATAGTATTATAATTCCAGTATTGTATCATATATAATATCATTCAATCTATCCTTTATACATACCACATATGGTATTAACGAATCAAATCACTTTGAGGGTGCGGTAGTCTGCACTTCCTAAAATTAAGATATCGCGTTTACCCATAATGGAAAACATAAAGGTATGCCATAAATGAAAAATAAATAAGCTTAAGTAAAACATAAAAATATTTTATATCATATATAAATGTAGTGACATATTAATGTCCACCTTTGAAGGTGTTAGAAGAATGTTGAACAATCATCGTTTCGTGAGGCAGAAATTTTCCATCCACAGAAACAGTATGTTCATTAACCATTAGATGTAGGTGTGTGTATGTTTAGCTCAAATAATTCATATACCAACATCCTAGTATAAAGAGAATATGGGTTTTGTTACAAAATAAATGAATAAAAAGAGTTTAGGGGGTTGGAGAAGAAAAATAATACATAAGAACACAAGAGAAAACACTACCTTTAAAACGGGTAACTCATTTTGATTTGAGCTCAAAGGCTTCCTTGGGAAGACTTCTTCCCAAAGTGAGGCTTCTAGGAGTAATATTGGGATGTGGAGAGAAAAAATGGGTATGGGTTGGCTGAGACAAATGCTTGAGAGGTGTGGGTACGGTGGTATAGGTGGGGGACTTTTATAAGAGGAGAGGAGGGGCACTCTTGGAAAGTTACAAAAGGTTACTTTATTATAAAATTGTTTTCATATTTAAAAGGACCCAAAATTATATATTTCTAGTATAAGGTGATAATAGTTAAAAATACACCCATCCAATAGGTTTTTGACTTGTTTATGTCTTAGATTTTACATTATCATTTCATTTTATTTAAATCGTTAAATAATGAGTTAATCGCTGCATCATCATGGTGTCATAAATAGTTTAATTTATTTAATTTCTAAAAATTATAAAAAAAATATCATAATGTAGGAAATATTTATATATTTCTAATGAATATTTATAGTCAAAAATATGACTTGTATAACGCCATTTAATTTTTTTTTATTAAAACAACTCATGTTTGTGACATTTTAATTTTAACTTTAAATAAAAAGTTATTTATGTCATTTTCCTACCAATGTGGCTCCACGAGGTCCCCAAGTTGACCCTTGGATTTTCTTGGTTGGCCATGACACATACAATGAGGGTAGGACATGTGTCTAGGTCATTTCATATTATTAAAATATTATTTTTACCGTAAACTACACCAATTACCTCTAATCGCGATTAAAACTTAAAAGTTACTATTCACCAAAAAATTATTTTAATCCCATTGAACCACGTTTTACTTCTTAATGACAACCATGTATGTCGGATTTTTGAAATTCAAAACACATATGTTGTAAAATTTCTTTTAAACGAAAAATCAGTTTTTAAGTACCACTTAGTGGTTTCACTATTCATCAAAAATTGAAGTTTTTCAGAAAAATACCAAAAATTCACCCTAAGTTATATTTGATATTCCGGATTCAAAAATGATGTCTATTTTACCAAATTAAAAAAATATAATTTACATTAATTAATTTAATAATTATTTTCCGTTGTAAGATAAAATAGCGTGTTTTTATGAAACAATAAGTATCAAAAGATTGACACTAGTTTAAGTCCAATTTCAAAGTGAAATTAATTCCAACGACCACTAATGGATTAAATGTTAAAAATATATTCAGATTACACTTTAAGACCAATTAAAAAGATAATCCAACCATATAATTAAATTAGACGAAAAAGCAGTTTTGATGTAAAATGTAGTATTTTTAACTATTCATTAAAAAAATGAACTCTATCGGGAAAATACCAAAAAATTATCCATTGTAAATTTCAATGTCCCAATCATAAATAATAAGTTTATTTTGACAAATATAGCTTATAAAATTGTCAAAAGATATATTTAAAAATGGCTTGCCATCAAAAGGCAGTAAAACAATCTTTTAAAAAATATTAGTGTATTCCATGCTTAAGATTGGATTTCTTCTCATTTTAAGCCTCTAAAACACTATCTTATTCATAAATAGACATATATAAAAATATATATTATTCATTACTTACTTGGGATGTTACATCCATCCCCCCTTTAGAAAATTGTGTACCCACAATTTATTTACTTATCGAATAAGTGGGGGTATTTATCCCACATTCCATTTTCAGATTCCCATGTTGCCTCTTAAACCATGTGGTTTTTCCACAAAAACATTACCTGATGAATCACTTTATTCTGTAACACTTGCTCCCTGTGGTCAAGAATCTGGACCATTTTTTCCTCATAAGATAGTTCTCTTCCAGCTGAACTACCTCTAGTCTCAAAACATGAGATGGATATGTCATGTACTTCCATAACATTGGAACATGAAAAACATTGTGTAACTGAGATAAACTCGGAGTTAAAGACACTCGGTAAGCAACTAATCCAACTCTCTCGAGAATTTCATATGGTCCAATGAACCTTGGACTCACCTTTCCATTCTTAGCAAATCGCATCACACTTATCCATGGTGAGACTTTGAGAAAAACATGATCTCCTACCTCAAAAAATAGATCCTTCCTCCAGTTATCCGCATAACTCATATGCCTGCTCTGAGCTGTTCTCATGTGTTTCTGTATCAGCTGAACTTTTTCTGCCAACTCTTCTACAAATTCTGGTCCCATCAACTTCCTTTCACCGACTTCATCCCAGAAAGCTGGAGTTCGACACCGTTTACCATATAATGCCTCAAATAGTGCCATCTTTATACAGGAATGAAAACTATTATTATATGAAAATACAACCAAAGAAATATGTTGGTCCCAAATTCCCTGATAATCCATCGAACAAGCATGTAGAATATCCTCCAAAGTCTTAATTGTTCAGTCTGATTTCCAATCTGATTGAGGATGAAAACTGTACTAAAATTTAATTCAGTACCCAACGGCTTCTAGAGGCCCTTCCAAAAGTTAGAAGTAAACTTGGGATGACGATCAGATTCAATGGATATGGGAACTCCATGTAACCTGACTATGTCTTTAAGATACAAATGGGAAAGTTGATATAAGGAAAAATTATCCCGTATAGCAAGGAAGTGAGCAGATTTAGTCAAGCGATCAACAATAACCCAGATTTCATTATTACCTCGAGGTGTCTTCGGCAATCCCAAAACGAAGTCCATGGATATATTATCCCATTTCCATTTTGGTACTGGTAATGGCTGAAGCATCCCTTTCGGTAACTATCGCTATGCTTTAACTTTTTGACAAGTCAAACACTTCTCAGTAAAATCAGCAATATCCCTTTTCATTCTGTCCCTCCAATAATACTCTCAAAGATCTCTATACATCTTAGTACTGCCAGGATGAACTAAAAACGGAGAACTATGATCTTTACATAACAAATCTATCTTCAACTGTGAATCACACGACACACACAATCTCTTCCCAAATCTCAAAACATAATCATTATCAATGTTGAATTCAGGAAACTTACCCTTCTGAACCAGCACTACCTTTTTATGTGACTCACTGTCTTGCTTCTGTGCTTTCTTGATTCTGTCTGATAGAGAAGATTTCACTGATACCTGAAACAAAACAGAAGGACATCCTACACCAACAACTTTTTTGCCAAATTTCATCAAATCCTTAACCAAATGATCACATTCCAAATGCAACATTGTCAATGAAGCATTTCTTTTTCGACTCAAAGCATCATCCACTTTATTTGCTTTTCCCGGATGGTAATGAATTGTACAATCATAATCCTTGATTAATTCCAGCCATATCCTCTGTCTCATGTTCAATTCTTTCTGAGTGAATATATACATTAAAATTTTGTGATCGGTATATATTTCACACATTACTCCATACAAATTATGCCTCCAAATTTTTAGAGCAAAAACTACAGCAGCTAATTTCAAATCATGTGTAGGATAATTTACCTCATGAGTTTTCAACTGTCGTGAAGCATAAGAAATTACCTGATCATTCTGCATTAGGACACAACCATGCCCTTTCAATGAAGCATCACTTTAGAAAACAAACTCACCATTTCTGGAAGGTAGTGCCAAAACTAGATCATTCACCAATCTTCTTTTTCAATTCCTGAAAACTATCATCACATTATTTTATACAGATAAACTTAACACCCTTCTGGGTTAGCTTAGTAATTGGACTATATAACCATGAAAAATTTCAAACAAACCTTCGTTAATATCCTGCCAATCCAAGGAAGCTACGAATCTTAGTTACATTTTTCAGTCTTGGCCATTCTTCCACAACCTTTTTTTTTGCAGGATCGAGAGTTATCCGCTCTTTATAAACAATGTGACCAAGGAAATAATTTTGTTGCAACCAAAACTCACACTTTCTGAATTTCCCATACAACTTATTTTCTTTTAAGGTTTGTAAAATAACCCTTAAATTTCATTCATACTCCTCTTTACTTTTAGAAAACACCAAAATATCATCAATGAAAACCCCCACAAACTTATCCAAGAACCCATGGAATATTCTATTCATTATGTCCATGAATACAGCAGGTTCATTGGTTAGCCCAAAAGGCATTACTAAAAATTCATAATGGCCATATCTTGTACGAAACGTGGTCTTGGGAATATGTACTTATTTTAACTTCAACTGATGGTACCCTTATCTCAGTTCAATATTTGAAAAAAACTGAGCTCCCTAGAGATGATCAAACAAATCACCGATATGATTCAAAGGATATTTGTTCTTAACAGTGATGTTATTCAAGGCTCTATAATCTAAGCAAGGTCTCATTGAACCATATTTCTTTTTTAACAAATAAAACAAGAGCACCCCATGGTGATGTGCTAGGTCGAATGAAACCTTTTTTCTAATAAATCTTGCAATTTCTCTTTCAACTCTAAAAGTTCAATTTGAGCCATTCGATAAGGGGGTTTTGAATTTGCCTTAGAATTAGGAACTAAGTCAACAGTAAACTCAACTTCTCGATCTGGTATTATTTCAAGCAACTAATCTGGAAAAACATCAGGATACTCATTTACCACTGGCACATCATTAATCTGAACAGTTCCCTTGTTTTCAACAATATGTGCAAGGTAACATTCATTTCCATCTTTTAAAAGTTTCTCAGACTCTTGATATGTTATCAACAGTAAGGGTTCATTCTTGTAAACAAACTAAAAGTCTTTCTGAAAAGAAACTTCTTTAGCTCTACAGTCAATCTTAGCAGGGTAAATAGAGAGCCAATGCATACCTAGGACAACATCAAACTCTACTAGAGGTAGAAAAATAAGGTTTGCAAGTAGGATCTTTCCACGAATAAGGATAGGAAGATTCTTATAAATTATTTTTTCCTCAACATTTCCCCCAGGTGTTTTTACCACAAGTTCAGGAGTCATTTCTTGAGATGGTATTCCCATTTTACTAGAAATGTTTTCAGAGATGAAAGAATGTGTAGACCCGAATCAAACAACACACTGGCATAATCTGAAAAAACAAACAAAGTTCCTGATACAACTTCATTTGATGGCCCGACATCTGCTGATGTAGTTGCAAAGGATTTCACCACCCCTTTCTGCTTGTAGACTAACTGCTTCCCATCACTCGAGCTCTTTGTCGGACACTCATTTGCATAGTGAACCATCTCATTTCACTTAAAACATTTCACTAACTATAAATAGAATTTGGACTTACCATAACCTTGATCTTTTTCAGTGCAATAACGAGCCTTATGTCCCATCTTAACACATCAGTAGCACTTTCCTGAATTTAGAGGACATTCCCCAACATGCATTTTACCACATTTATCAAAAACTGGAAACATAGTTTTCATACCATCAGACTTTTTTGAAAAATTCGTTCCTTTCTCCTACCACATCGGTCACATCTATTGCTGGTTTTTATAGAGCACTTGATCATTAGGAAACTCCATTTCCACATTCTTATCATATAAAACAAGCTTTTCATAACTATTGAACTCATGAGAATCTAAATCCCTTCGATATTTTGGCTTTAATCCTGAGTAAAAATGATTGATTTTACTATCAAGGTCTCGGATACAATTTGGAGCAGACCTTTCCAATCGAGTGAACCTTTCTTCTTAGGTAGCCACTGAGTCTTCCTCTTGCCTCAATTCCAAGAATTGTTTTTCCATCATACATCGAACAACCTTAGGAAAATACTTCTCAAGAAACATACCTTTGAATTCATCCCAGTCAAGAGCATCAATTTCATCAGCGACCCTGATATTTTTAACCATCGACCACCACTGATCTGCTTCACCCTCCAAATGGTAAATAACAAGACTAACCTTTTGATTGTCTGAACACCCAATGTCATTGAAAATATTCTCCAGGGCTTTAATCCACCCTTCAGCTAGCACATGGTCAGATGATTCTCTAAATGTTGGGGGATGTTGCCTCATGAAATGTTCCACCACTAACATGTTCCTCTGCGGTTGATCTGGCTGATCTCGTGCATGGATACCGCCACCATTTATCGCTTGAGTCAACTATGCCATTACTGCAACAAACTATTCAGTTCTAATTCCGACCATCTCAGGATGCTGATTCGGAAGGTCATTTACTTCTGTATGCCTTCCTAGCACTGCTTCCTTGTTTTCTATGCGTAAAACCATTCTAAACAAACATGTCTTATATGAAGAAACATGGTAATATTGAAATTCTATATCATTTCAATTTGACCATAAAAAATACTTTTGGATAATCATTCAATAGAATTTTAACTCCTAAAGTTATCTAAACTGACCTTTGATACCAACTATAAGGCCCCATCCTTAAAAATTACTTAATCTTGAGTTATTACAAGATAACACATTGAGGATCTTTTCAAGTTTAGATTTTTAGAGAATTAGATCATAAAACATGCATTACATTCCACATTTAAAAAAAGTGGATACATAAAAGATAGAATTCATTTTTCCCATAAACGAAAACATATTTAAAATAAAACATGGATTCTTTCATGACACTTCCTTGACACTATGATCACATAATGTACCTTTCCCTTGACCTGTGAAAATCATTTCAAAAACATGGGGTGAGCATAAAAAGCACAGTAAGGGTTATAAAAATATGGATGGGAAACAAGAGTTCATATATACATAAGAATGAAATCATACTTTACCCATAAAAAATAGGCACTTTAACATACCTCATCAAATCATGAATAAATAATAGAAATCATAAGACATAAAGATAACATGAGGCATTCATAACATTCTTACGTAGTGAGTAACCCTCTTGGTTACGTTTGGAATACCCATCACAGTATATTCCCTAAATCTCTTCGGAGAAACCTTAATGTTTAACTCTTTCGCGTTACCCAATGCATTAGAGAGCTATATCGGTCTCACCCTCCCTTAGTTTATCACAGAACCTCCCATCTTCATAATAATGCCCATGAACCATAACATAATCATATCACATAAAACATGCATGAAGGAAACATAAAATTTCCACTTTTCAATGACAAGATATCAATACAACACATTGATATAAAAACATTATGAAAACCATTTTCAATACCAAAATAAAATAAAAGTAAAACATGGTATTTATTTTTCATTTAAAAAAAAGGTATGGCTTGTAGAGGAAGCTGAAACTCAAATAATGGTCACGGCGGCGGAGAAGTCATTGTCACCGCATAGGTACAACAAAAAAATTCCCTTTTTTCGTTTAGAAAAACGCTTAGTATAAAATATATTTTTTTTGGATAAACATAAAAGTCAAAGGGGTTTATACACCGTATGAAAGAAGGTTATGTAGAAAAAAATATGCCTCAATGAAAGGAGATGGAGACGAAGTCCCATACCTCGGGTCCGACTTGACTCGATCGTTCTTTAATGTCCCGAATAATAAACATGAGTTTATATCTACTTGCTTAAGAACCTTTTTCAAGTTCATTATTCCTTTTATATCACTTTTTACCGTGTCATGAACACTATGTAATTTTTTAAGTTAATAAAGGTCTTTTTAACGATCATTATTACTTAAGTAAAAAAATGCTCTTTATAATTACAAGTTGTTCATGTATCCGTTATATCCAGAGTTATACTCATGATGTATATATCATATATATCATATATATCCAGTATATATATGGATTTGAAATATTACATAATATTTAGAGGTAAGAAATGAAATGCACCATTCATGGAGACAGTACGCCGTACGTACCTATGAACGCTACTTCCATTTCAATTTCATATTTAATGGAATTAAAAGATAATTATACATAATAGTTTTATAATTCCAGTATTGTATCATATATAATATCATTCAATCTATCCTTTAAAATGGGTAACTCTTTTTTATTTGAGCTCAAAGGCTTCCTTGGAAAGACTTCTGCCCAAAGTGAGGCTTCTAGGAGTTAGAGAGGGATGTGGAAAGACAAAATGGGCAGGGATTGGCCGAGCCAAAGGCTTGAGAGGTGTGGGTAAGGTGGTAGAAGTGGGGGCCTTTTATAAGTGGAGAGGAGGGGCACTCTTCAAAATTTACAAAAGGTTACTTTATTATAAAATTATTTTCCATTTTAAAAGGTCCCAAAATTATATATTTCTAGGATAAGGTGATAAGAGTTCGAAATACACCCATCCAATAGGTTTTTGACATGTGTAGGTCTTATATTTTATATTATATTTTCATTTTATTTAAATCGTTAAATAATGAGGTAATCGCAGCATCATCTTGGTGTCATAAATAATTTAATTTATTTAATGTCTAAAAATTATAAAAAAAATATCATGATGTAGGAAATCTTTATAGATTTCTAATGAATATTTATAGTCAAAAATATGACTTGTATAACCCAATTTAAAAATTGTTTTATTAAAATAACTCATGTTTGTGACATTTTTATTTTAACTATAAATAAAAAGTTATTTATGTAATTTTCCTACCAAAGTGGCTCCATGGGGTCCCCAAGTTGACCCATGGATTTTCTTGGTCTGCAATGACACATACAATGTTGGTAGGACATGTGTCTAGGTCATTTCATATTATTAAAACATTATTTTTACCTTAAACTACACTAATTACCTCTAATCGCGATTAAAACTTAAAAGTTACCATTCACCATAATATTATTTTAATCCCATTGAACCACATTTTACTTCATAATGACAACCATATATGTCAGATTTTTGAAATTCAAGACACAGAGGTGGTAAAATTTCATTTAAACGAATAATCAGTTTTGAAGTACCACTTAGTGGTTTCACTATTCATCAAAAATCAATGTTTTTCAGAAAAATACCAAATATTGACCCTAAGCTATATTTGATATTCCGGATTCAAAAATGATGTCTATTTTAAAAAATTCAAAACATATAAGTTACAATAATTAGTTAATAATTAATTCCTGCCGTCAGAGCAAATAGAGTATTTTTATGAAACAATATGTATCAAAAGATTGACACTAGTTTAAGTCCAATTTCAAACTGAAATTAATTCCAACGACCAATATTGGATTAAATGGTAAAAATGTATTCATAGTACACTTTAAGACCAATTAAAAAGATAATCTAACCATATAATTAAATTATATGAAAAAGTAGTTCTGATGTAAAATGCAGTATTTTTCACTATTCATGAAAAAATGAACTTTATCTGAAAAATACCAAAAAATTATCCATTGTAAATTTCAATGTCCCAATAATAAATAATAATTTTATTTGGACAAATATATCTTATAGAATTGTCAAAAGATAGATTTAAAAATGGTTTTCAATCAAAAGGCAGTAAAACAATCTTTTAAAAAATATTAGTGTATTCCATGCTTAAGATTGGATTTATTATCATTTTAAGCCTCTAAACACTATATTATTCATAAATAGACATAGATAAAAATATATATTATTCATTACATACTTTGGATGTTACAATGGAACCCTAAGAATGGAATACACCATTAATCATAACTGATATATTTATTTCATTTAGTTAAGATGGTTATTATTGGGGTTTCATTCATAATTTTTTCGACTGTTTAACCCACAAAATGTGGTCACATGTAATGGGGTTATGTTAATATGGAAAATAGTATTTGATGATTGTTTTGATGAATTGAATAGAAGATCAGCCAATGCTCTTATATTAATTCTATTGTCAGGAAATGATGTTTTTTATGTATAATGACTCATAGATGAATAGACAAGGTTGTGTCATTATAAAAAATGATAATTTTGGTTTATATGTATTAGGGTTGTTAAATACCCATGTAAAATTTTTTCCAACTCATAAATTTGTATTATAATCAGTATTATTTTCTCTAATTATATGGAGACACTATCTTAATATTGAATGATATGAGATATATATGGATCATAATAGTTCAAAAAATATATATATTTACACATAAACAACTCAATATGAGGAAAAGACAATGTAGTTAGTTACTGAAATGTTTTTATTTCTCAATACACTACCACCAAGGAAGTGATAATAAAGTAGAAGATGCATTATGTTGTAAATATCATGGAATTATAACTGAAATAGTGATTGAGAAATATCTATGTTTATGGATTTAGTAATGATGGATATGGGAATTATTAAGGAAGGGAAATATTTCACCATTTTCAAATGATTTTGAAACAATCATAATTGGATAAAATAGAAAATCAAAATCTGATGATGAGAATTATCAAAATAAAATAAAACAATTTATTAATGGATTATTGGAAGAAATCATGTATGAGGATGAAATTATGAAATTGGAAAGGAGTATATGTGTTCCATCAATACCTATGCTAATGAAGGGACTATTAAATGATTAATTTAGATAAAATTTCAATACACACCCTAGAAGTACCATAATTTAAATAGATCTAAAAGAAAAAAATTTATGGGATAATATGATGCGGAAAATTGTTGACTATGTGCCAAGATGCTTAGTTTTTCAAATGTGATGGATAATAGATATATCCTATAAAGTTTTAGAATCCTCTACCTACACACATGTGTAAGTGGGATGAAATTGTTATGAACATCATCATTGCTTTACCAAATACCCCTTGAATGAATGAAAAGATATCTATTATTTTTATCATCATACAAAATTGAACATATTCATGATATAAGAGAATATTTTACTCTTGAGGCCGTAAAAGGAATATTTATTACTGATTTTATAAGAATTCATGGTAATTCTCTCTCAATTGTTTCGGGTTAAGATCCCAAATTTACATAAACATTATGGGCATCATTAAAATGCTATAGATACTTACCTTTATTTGGGAACCATCTACCATCCTCAAACCGACGTACATTATAATTATACTATTCATCCATTTGAAGATATGTTGATATCACTCTCATAATAAATTCATGTTTTGTAGGTTCATTATTTTAATTTGGTAGAATTTTCCTACAATAATATTCATTATTCAAGTATAAAAATATTGTCATAAAATGTATTTTTTGGTAAGAGGGGTCCTACTCAAAATTACTAGTATGATTTTAGTGAAAAAAATATTGGCCCAGATCATATTGGAGAAAAAATGTAAAAGGTAAAGGTTGTTCAGGTTCATATTACTGCTTCTCAATATAGGGAAAAGAGTCATACTAACAAGCAGTGAACAAAATTTTAATTTCTAGTGGGATATCATGTCTTTTTAATTTATATCCTTCGTAGGGTGTCATAAGGTTTTATAATAAAGTGAAACTAAACCTCATGTACATAATACGCTTCAAAATTCATGAATAAAATGGATCCATAGATTACCAATAAGCAATGCCACCATGTGTTTCCAAATCTCATGATGTGTTCCACATATAATTATTAAATAAGTTTATGTTAAACTCAATGCATGTACTCGCCTATGAAGAAATAGAACTAGAACCTTATTTTTCTTATTATAGAGAGATGCTTGAGATTATTGACTCTATGGAGCAATTATTTAGAAATAGGATGAATCGATTGGTAAAGGTTCTTTGCAATAACTATAAAATTGAAGATGCGACATGGGAACCTGAGGATGTCATGGAGAAAAGTGATTCTTGTCATTTTATATGGTAATATTCATGAAAATTTGTGACGAGGAAATTTCTGAAGGATGAAAGAATATAACAATCCAAATTTTTATGGTATGTAGCATCATAGATAAATACATTTTTTTAGTAACTTACATAACAAATAACCAATATTTTAAATGAACCATGATATACAATGAAATATTAACATGCCTCTAATAATAGTAATGTGAAAATTATGAATAGTAAACCAAACATTAGAATATTATTCTTACCTATGAAAGAATAAAAAAAAATTAGGCATATCATAAACGAACATTTTTTATATTTATGTCACTAAATGAGTAAAGAAATGTTCCAAAATGATAAATTTAGTGTTGGTATTTTTGTAAAACAAAAATGTTTTTTACAATTTAAATTTTAATATAATGATTTAAAATAAAATTTATTTTCATATAACTAATTGATAAATTAATAATATTTTTTATTATAATTATACTATAATTTTTAATCCCTTAATTATTTTATCAATGATTCATAATATTCTTTGTAATTTTAAAATCTATATTTTTCAAATAAATGATACCTTTTTTCTGAAATTAAATTAATCAAATTTATAAAAATATTTCTATAAATGTATACCCAATTTATAAATCTACTCATTGTAAAAATATTAAGGTTTATTTTATAATTATTTTTCAAAAAGTAGATTTTTTTGTGAATAGTGAAATATGGTAATTTACAATATTTAAAATTTTAAGCAAAATACATGAATTTTTGAGTAATATATGATGTACGAAACCATTATTTAGATATAAAATTAAAAAATTACTTTACTTATTTATAATAATCTACACTATTGATAATCTTGATCTGAAATAATAAAGAAATGAATAAAATAATTAAAAATACCAACCTCCTCCTAATATCAGTACCACCTTTACCAGCCCTTCTACTCACTCTTTATAAGCATATCATATTGTATAATTTATTACCAATCCACATACCAAGACTATTTTTCACATCCAATACCTTATGGTCTTACATAATGAGAAAATCCTTTTTTCATAAGGAGGTTCTCAAGGAGACAATATTCAAGAGGTAAAATCCTCATTCTTTCTCTTTCATGTTATTTTCATTTATTATTCTCTCTATACCACCACTAACAAAATGTGGCATGGTAACTATATTAGAATATATATATACCAGAATATTATTTTTTTAATGTAATATTCCTCATCAAAATCATTATACAATCATATTAATTCCATAAATGAAAACATTTTTCATGAGGTGTCAATTGAAGGCCTTTACAGATGATGTGTTTTATTTTCTCGTTAAATCCTTCATGGATTGTAAGAAAAAAAAATTTATTGATAAAAAATATTATAATATGTGTATTATAAAATATTTAATGTTATGGATGAGGTATATTATTTTATTATTAAATAAAATGATACTAGTTCATGATGGTTGTAAAAATAACCAAAATAACATAATCATTTATCTTTAACATTTTATCTAATTATGCATCCATGTGTTAAATAAATTATATGTGGGACTATTTAAAATATAGGAATAATATTAGTATCATTTATTTACTCTTTTGGAAATGTATTCAAATTTCACCAGAACATTCATAATTAATAAAAAGTAAACTGGTCAGGAAACCATGAATCTAATGCTCCTAGAACAACGAAATCAATCATTGTATCCCATCAAAGTGGACATAAAATTAACTTAATGAAATTTTAATAAAATAAATTTTTGTTGAATTTTTTTATATTAATTAACTAATTAATATAGATTGATTATGGTGGATATTTTGTTAAATTGATGAACACTTTCGAACATAAGGTATGTGGTTTCTCATGTCACATTTATTTCCATGAGATATGCCTTATCCACCACTTATTACTTGTGTGTGGTGTATATATACAACCCATTTGATATATCATAAAATGAAACAAATTATCTTCATGTTATTAAATGTTTCATTTTATGATAATTAATTTTTTATGGTATACTATTCGATTTATTATCTGTGGAAATGGGTTTGTCATCAAACTTTTATTTCTTTGAGATATTCATTATTCAATAATTATTTAATTTGTGTGGGGTATGTATATAGAAATTCTGATATATCATAACATGGAAATCATTATATATAGGGTATTAAATGTTCATTATATGATTATGATATTTTTGGAGCATACGAATCAATTGATTACAAGTGGTAAGGGATTTATCATCTCACTTTTATTTTTTTGGGATATGCCAAATTTAATAATTATTTATTGTGTGTAGTGTATGTATAATCCCATTTTAATATACATATATATCATATCATTAATCTCTAAACATTCATGGTATTAAATGTTATATTGGATTACTACCAATTTTATGGGGCCATATGATTCTATTGATTTTATGTGTTATGGGGATTCTCATCTCAATGGTATTTCCGTGACATATTCTTTATTAAAATCTTATTTCTTGTGTATATTTTATGTATACTACCCTTTGATATGTCATATTGTGAAACAATTCTTTATAATGTTATTAAATGTTTCTTTTTATGATAATTAACATTATGGTTCATATGATTCTATTTTTTACACTTGGTATTTTTTTTCTTATCTCACATTACTTTCTATCAGATATTCCTTATTATACACTATTTTTTTTTCTGGTGTATGAATACTTCCATTTTTACATATCATGTCATTAAACTCTTTTTCATTTAGTTATTGACTCTTTAATTTGATGATTATTAATTTTAGGTGGAATATAATTCGATTTATTTCATTTGGTATGGTGTTTATCACCTATCCTTTTTTTCAAATATGCCTTATTGAACACTTATTTTTTCTTGGTGGTGTATGTAATCTTCCTCTACAATTTATGATCATAGATCATTGAAAATTTCATCAAATATCAATATTTCTGGTATCATGTATTTGAAAATTTTCTATGTTGTATTCCATATTTAAATACATTGTTTACATTGAATATCATTTTAACTGGGGGGGATATTGATAAAAATGTATCATCTACTCAAAAATATATATTGAAAATGAATTTTGAATCCTAAATTAAATTGTTCATTTTTTTAGGAAATCATTTTACATACTATCATGGGTGGGGCAAATTATTGATAAACCCTTGATGCATCGAAAAACCTTAGGAGAAAAAATAAATGGAAGCAAACCATTCGTGATTGTTTCTATGAAGATAAAGAGGGTTTTATAACCATATACATTAAATAACATGTAAAGGGTCATAATGATAGTGTATCATGTGCTGGATAAATGATTAATAATAATTAATCAATTCATTTATTCTGTATTTAGTTAATAAAATTCCAGAGATTCTCATTACGAAATAAATTTATGGATGCATTTTCATTATATGTTCATTGAATAAATGTAATGTGCCTCTCAGTAATTTTAATTTACATTTTGATTATGCCTAATTAATTATACTTCAAAAAAATTTCATTCATGTTTATAATGTATGTAAAACTTCTTTTTCATTTGATCTCACCCAATTATTTATTTTCCTTCCCCATGCTATAATGACGAAATCATTTAATCAATATGAATGGAGAAGTTTACATAGCTTTTTTAGGTTATATGTTTAATTACCAATGTAATAAGGGAACCATGTATTTCTCTAGTTCTTCGAGACTACTTAACTGATCGGTCCCTTATGATGTGATCTCTTGTATATATGCTAATATAATAAATTAAGGGTCTGTATCCAGTCTACTAAGTTATAGGCATTTATAGTTGGGGTATAATATGATATAAAAAATACAAGATATTATACATCTCATGAAAAAATTACTGTAATAACATAGTCTTAGTGTCAAATATATCAAATGTCACTCAGTCTCTCTATATCCACTATTAATAACAGATATCCTATAAGCACACAAGCATGTGAAAGATCTACGTAAAATTAATTCTTTTAAATTTATCAATTTCCATGTGTTAATTTATTCATCATCCACTAATTAAAAATTATAATTATTCCAAATTACATTAAATTAATCATCATAGTAATGTATATGCCCTCTGGGAATAATCCAAACCACGTCTATGGTTTATAAAGATTAAATCTACTGGAAATGTTATTTCCATATCAACCCACACCATTGGATAAACATTTATTTATTCATTATTTTAATTATTCTATAATCTAGGTAATCTAGGAAACACCTATTACGCTTCCACTAAGATGAAACATTAAATAGAGAAAATCCTTCATCTATAAGTAGTGGATAAAGTAATGAAAATAAAAAAATTATCAATTTTTTTTTTCATAAAACATATTAATAATAGAAAAACATTGATGTTAGCATTAAATCAATGTATAACCATAGATTCAACCAATTCCATAACATTTGGTTCTATCCCCAACACCCTCATGCATATAATTTTGTATCTATACATCACATGAGTCATTTTCTACAACATCATCTAGGCCTCCCTACCCCATCAAATAAGAAATCCCAGCTGCACATAACATCTAGTCCTCCTAACCTAATATAATATCTCTAATCCAAGGAACTTTCATATTTGGATCATAAATAATAACATAGAATATATCAAATCTAGATAACATCACAAAAGAGAAGGAAATAAACAAGTATAGCCATGTGTGAATCTAGGCCCCAAAAAAGGAATTCATCCTTCACACGTAAACATGATCTCATAAATCCATAGTTAAGGCACTATGATTTATCAATAAGTAGAGAAGCTAAGGCCATATAAATTATGATTATCACATTATTATTCCGTATTCCATCTTCAACTAAAAAACTCATTTTTTAACAAGTTCCCGCCATGGGAAACCTAATGCATCAAGTTATAACAAGATATAAAAAGTAAAAACATTGTATATAAATTTATTTATGTTTCAAACATATAGATGTGTATCATTATCAATTAATATTAATCTTATTGTATTTATTAATTTAGAAAATTTATATTATTTACCAATATAACTAATCACCTTGAAGATCATTTTTAACAAAACATGAACTATAGAATCATTTTTATAATTATTAAGTCACAAAAATATTAGATTACAATCATTCCTCATTATTAATTTCATAAGACAATAAACTATCAACTAATAATGGATTTGTATTATTTTTTGATTTCAATATTATACTCTAATCATTAGAACATGCACAAGAAGCATAACATAGATATCACAGTATCTATCAAATCATGATGCAAACCGCTGTAATGGTATAAAGAAGAACATCATAACCATGTTATCACATACATTTTAGATAATATGGTTTAATATTAGTAATTTAATTCCAATTCCATCCAATAATATAAATCATGATCAATTTATGATTTCATGGAAAGGATATAACAAAATAATTTAATCCCCAACCTTAAATGAGTCAATGTTCTTTGTAACACCCCATAAAGTCACGACAATTAATAAATGAATTATAATATAATTAAATAATGTGATGAAATATTTTTATCCAACTATGTGATTTCATTTAATCATAATAAAATTTTGATTACTCTGATTTTTATTATTTTCTAAAAAATTAACTTTTTTAAATGTATGGTGACATATTAAAATAATAAAAATTATTTATACTTGATTGAAATATAGTGTCATGAAATAATATTTTTAAATATTTTGTAAATAAATAATAATAATTAAAAGAATGATATTTTTTAAACAGAATAGAATATTATTTTCAATATATGGTTTATTTATTTGAAATAATAATCTCTAAATATATCAATTAAACACCAAATTAATAATACTACCAATATAAATAATTTATTTTTATTTTTAGGTTAGAAATTAAAAATAAAAATTTTAAGAATAGAAACACAGTTTTTTAATGCAACATATTATTTTCAAATAATTTTATGCATTTATTTTATAAAATTATGTAAGTATGAAATTATAAACATTGTTATATAAATAAAATTTTATTAATAGAATTTATATTAAATAAATAATAATTTGTGACTTTAAAATTAAATAAAATGAAATGAATTAAATGAAATGAAAATAAAAATCAAATAAGGAAATTTGGTACGAGGTTAGGGTTTGTTGAGGTCGACTCTAGCAGGAAAACAATGTGATGTCATGTGTCACTTCATTGTTCTGAGGGAATCTAGCTGAGATTAATCAAGAAATGGTGTCGAGGCCAAGTTCCTTCTAGGTGAAGTTATGTTTGGCCGTTGAGAAATGGGTGAGAGAACCAGTTTCTAGAAAGGGTCCAAATGAAGTCGAAGTTTGTACGACATCAAGATGATTCAGAGTAGTTTAGGGTTTCTATTTTTGAATGATATATTTATGATTGATCTAGATCTGTGTTGCGTAGATGATCTGAATGTGATTTAGGGGGAAAACAGTATATGGATTTGGATATCTGTTCTGATTTACAAGTTTGTTCAATTTTTATTTAATTTTTATTTCCAAATCATCTGAAAATTTGGATTTTAATTTCCTACTTCACCATATCTTCATAAATTTATCATTATCATGTATATTTCTTTCAACCCGTAGTTTTTATTTTAATGGTTTGTGTTTTCTTCTTCAAAAATTTTGGTCCATTTATTATCTATCGATCTCATGACTACTATTCTACATGGAATCTTTAAATAAGAGAAATTGAATTTATAATATTCCTTATGTTCACTAAATGAACTAGAATGAGTATTAATTTTAGAAGAGTTTCTTCCATAAACTATTTTTTCAATAGTTTTTGTCAATATTTTTATGTAGGTCTCTCTGGTCATGTTTTTCCATTAACAGATCGAATTAAGATTCTTGTAATTTCTTCTTTTTATACAGTCGAAAATTGAAATATATATATATATATATATGTACATGTGTTTGTATCTCATCTTTGTATACATAAAATATATATTTGATGACTGTAAAATATCATATTTAAGTATATTCATTGTTAAACAAAGTAAACTAGAAGTGGCATTGCGTTTTCTATTTGGAGAGATGAGAGTAATTTAGATTGTTGGGGATGTATGTTTTAAATACCATCTAAGGGATTATTGTTTTCATTATTTCATCATTTAATTCAATTATGTATTTATTTTGATTATATTTTCATTAATGTAATGGAATTTATTATATGTTATGTAAAGCATTTATGTTTCAAAGACATATTTTTTTTAAATGTATATTATTATAATGATTTTAAACATTATAAAAAAAATATGATGTGGTTTGATGACCCAGATGGCTTGTCTTATTATCAAATATTTCACCAAAACATAATTACATCAGTAGGGTACAATTAATGAAATAATTACATGTCAATAATTTTTTTAAATTAAGTAAAGTTTATTTATTTTACAAATGGTTTATATTTTGGGAGAGGATTTAAATATTAAAAATATATCTATTATAATATATGTTTTTTATATAAATAAATTTTGTATATCAATTATTTTTATATGTTATCAATTCATAAGTATTCTAAACATGCAATGATAAATCTAGGTTTTTAATGATCAAGAATATTTAATTTTGTGTGAAATGAGAATATTAAATCATTAATTTCATTTGTAATAAATGAAATGGCCATCATCTTAATCAATGACAAGTCATTCATTTATAGTATCTGCATCAGTTTTATTATTCACACATATATATATATATAAATGTATGTATGTTGTATGAAGAATATTTATCTATGTTGTATAAGAAATATATATGTATTTTGTATATGTAAACATTATTTTGTATAAATGATTATTAAATAAATTTTTGTTAAAGGAAAACATGGATGACACTTACTCTCATAACATACAAAGATGTGACACCTTTAGATCTGATTATTTTGAATCGACGAGACAAAGTATTAGGAAAGTATAATATATATATAAATATAAATTTATTAAAAAATTATTACACGTTTTTAAAGTAAGAAATCCTAGTTAAAAATGTACATATTCTTAATGCCAGAATAAAATGATTTCACAAAATCTGGAACATGACTGTTTTAATTGTGGTAGGGAATTCAGATGTTAACCAAATTCCTCCATTAGTGGATAGGCTCATGATAGCCATCAATTTTACTTGTTTCTCCAGTAATAGTCTTTTTAAAAATATTTCATAGAGTTTTTCAGAAATATCACTGGATTATGATTATGCAATTTTTTAGCATAAGTATTTTTAAAGTATTTAATTATTTTCAGTATGTAAAAATTTTCAATATTATTTTCAAAGGAATAATCTCAAAATTATTTTTACGTTATTATATAAATAATTTTAGAAATCATCTCTCATTGTAAATTTCAGATAATGATTTTTTGAAAAGTATTTCAACAATTTCAGAACCCTTACTAGGAAATTAGAATAATCTCCCTTTGTTTTAAAATATTTTATCATACGTATCATAAATGTTCTATTTCAGATAGTTTCATTGTTGGAGTGATCAAGTATGAAAGAATATGTGGCATTTGAATCTTTTTTATCTCTAATAAATGTAAGTTGTAGTCTCATCCTCTAAATCCAACACAAATAAAACGTCTTCGTTTGTGTATTTTGTTTGTAATTATTATGTTTCTTTTTCAAAAACAAAATTACACAACATTTTTAAGAACTAAGTCCCATAGAGCGGGCTTGGGATGTTAAAACTGATATTAGAAGAATGACTAGAAAACATATGAGAATAGATGTTGTCTTTTGAGGGAAACAAAATCTATGCAATACAATTTTCTTTAGATAGTTATGTCCCATTTAAATATTCATTAATTTTGTAGACAAAAATTCAGAATTTTCTCAAGTCTGACAATTGAATTGCGAGGGTGAAATTCATTTAAATGGTTGGGGAGGATGAAACATCCGAAAAATATAATGTAATTAACAAATGAATTATAATTTAACTAAATAATGTTAATTAATATTATTATTAAACAATGTGATTTCATTTAATCGTAGTAAAATATTTATTACATGGATTTTTATTATTTAAAAAGACAATTTTATTAACAACATGGTGATGTCATAAAATAATATAAATTATTTGAACTATTATTAAATATATTATAATGAAATAATATGTTAAAATATGTAATTTTAATAAATAATAATAACATAATGAATAAAATTTTATTTAAAAGAAAAATAATATTGTTATCAATATATGTATGATGTATGTGAAATAGTAATTTATAAATGTAATAATTAATCCACTATATTAATAAAATTACAAATATAAATAATTCACTTTCAATTAATGGAAATAAATAATAATAATAACAATTGAAAAGTATTTTTTTGAAGAAACATATTATTTTCAAATAAGTCAATGCATTTATTTTACAAAATTATGTAAGTATGAAATTATAAATTATGTTATATAAATATAATATTATTAAAAAATTTATGTCAAATAAATAATAAGAAGTGTTTTTTAAAACAAATGAAATGAAAATAATAAATAAAATGGAAAATGGAAATGATTAATGTAAATCAGATAAGGATATTCAGTATGAGGTTAGGGTTCATCGAGTTCAGGTCTGATTGAAAACCTTGGTGAGGTCAGGAATTGCTTCTTCATCATAAGGTAATCCAGCTGAGCTGAACTAAGTCATGCTGTTGAGGCCCAACGCCTTCAAGGTGAATCCAAATACGGTCATTGAAAAATGGGAGAGAGAACCAGTTTCCGGAGAGGGTACAAAAGAAGTTGATGATTAACCCCCTTCAATTTGAGTCCATGTAGTTTAGTGATTCCATTCTCATATGCAAGTTCAATGGTAGATCCAGATTTGTATTGTGTGGAGTATTCGAATGATATTTTCAGGGGAAACCAATATATGAATTTTGAGAACTGTTTTGATATTTAATCAGGTGAGTTTTTATTGAAATTTTTTGTGTCTGAATATTCCAAATATATGGTTGTTAAGTTTCTGCTTCACCCTATCACCATGTGTTTACAATTATCCTGGATTTTTTGTTCATCTGATAACTGAAATATGAATAGTTTTTTTTCTTCTTCAACAATTTCGGTCCATTTATCATATATCGGTCTCATAAATATGTCTCTAAGTGGAATATGTTAAATAAAACATATTTAATTTAAAATATTCATTGTGTTCACATAATGAAATAGTATGACTATAAATTTTAAGGATTTTTCTTCCTGTGAATCTTCTTTCAGCTATTTTTTTTCCACATTATTGATTTCATATCTTTGCTCATGTTTTTACATCAACGGATCAAATTAAGATACATGTAATGTCTTATTTTAAAAAGGGACAAACTTTTAAATATATATATATATACGTATCAATTACATAACATGATATATATATAATAAATATTTTTTAACTTTATAAGAGTCTATTTCACTATAATCCATGTTAAACTAAACATGCTGCAAGTGTGTTTCTGTTTGCAATTTTGGGAGATGGGAGTAATGAAGATCATTGTAGATGTATTATGTAAATACCAAGTTAGAGAAATAATTTTTTTATTTCAACATTATATTCTATTTTTTTATCTGTTTTATATTTTTCATTAACCTAATGGATTTGATTATATTTTATGTTAAACATTTGAGTTTGCAACATTTATTTTTTGAAAAAATATATACTATTATAATTAATTTAAACATTTTAAAAAAAATATATTCATATTTGATGATACATATGGATTGATTAATTCCCAAATATTGATTCAAAAGTTAATTATCGAAATAGGTAATAATTAAGTAAATAATTATATATTAATAATTTCATTAAATTTGATAGAGATTGTTTATTTTTTAGTATGGTTTGTGTTCTGAGAGATGAATTATATTTTTCAAAAATATATACATTATAATTTATTTTTTTATAGGAATAAATTTTAAGTGAATTATTTTAATAAGTTATCAATTCATAAGTATTCACTAAAAAATCATAAATCTATGTTTACTTTCATTAACAATTACTAATTTTGTGATAAAAATTCATTTAAAATCATAAATGATATTTGTTATAAAAGAAATGATCATCATCATAATCAATGATATGACATGTAATTATAATATGTGCATCAGTTGTGTTAATTGAACACACACACACATGTATATATATGTGTGTGTGTATTTTGTATAATCAATAATTATGTATGTTTTATGAATAATACACATTCATGTTTTATGGGTAAAATATTTTTTTGAATAAATGATTTTTAAAGAATGTTTCCTTAAAAGAAAACATGGATAAAAATTACTCTCATATGATTCAAATACATGCCTACTTGAGATCCAATTATTTAAAATCGATTATACGTAGTCTTGTGAAATTATCTATATATATATAATTATATTAAAAATTTATTACATGTTTTTAATTTATGAAATCCCTGTGAAAAATGTACGTATACCTAATAGAATCCTAAACTGATTTTTGAAAATATGTCTCATGAATGTTGTATATATGGTAGGGAATTGGGGAGTGAATCCAATCCCTCAATAAGTGGGTAGGCCCTTGATATTATTCACTGTTACATGTCACACCCATCATTTTTAGATTATATATTTTATTATTTTCATTGGGCATCTGGTAGTACGAGTCGAGGAAGACTTAAAATTTCTAAGTTCTTTTTTAAAAACGAATGTTCTTTCCATGACTGTGTCCAGCGCACTGCGGTCGAAGGTGCACGACCTCACACGGGTTGATGTGAGACCTCGCCTAGTTCATTGCATGCCCTGATCGATGGTAAATTAGTTAAATAAAATGGATTAATAATAAAGAAATAAAATTAATAGTGCGATGAAGTAAAAATCAAATAAAATAAGAGTTTTTTTATAATAATAATAACAATGTAATTCGGGGATATTATTATTATTATTATGATAATTGATACAACTTTTTATTTTTATTTTAGTACCATCAATTGAGTTTTGTTATTATTATTTTTTGTTATTCTCATCATTATTCATATTTTAGTTTATAATAATAATTATTATTTTTATGAGTGTTTTGGGTTTTACGTGACCAGACACATAAGCCAGGCACGATTTTGAGACCGGGCGGTCTGCCCTGCATTCAAAATGATTAATAATGGGATAATGAAATAATAATGAATAATGAGATAGAAATAAAATGAAAATTAGAGGTTGAAAAAACTTGAATAAATTTCTATAATGACAATAATAATTTTATTATTATTTGAGGATATTATTAATTATTATTGAGTTTTATTATTATTCTTAATATTTGTGATGAAATTTTTTGTTATTTTATTTATTATAATTAATATCTATTTAGTTAATTATTACTATTATTAGTATGTTCTTCCCTCTTTTTTTAACCCTTGAGTTCCTTTTGTTTTATTTTATATTCCTTTTATTTATTTATTTTTTTCCTCTCCCTTACCTCCCCTATTCCCGTCAGATTCTCCCCCTCCCATGGCTGGTGCACGAAACCCAAGCGCTCCCCTACTAGCATCACACCCCCTTTCCCAGAATTCCTCCCATCCGGCGATCGAGCGGTGCCCCTTCTCCTATGCAGCCCTGCGCACCGTCCGCCAGACCAGCTGTGACCGCAACTCCTGACCGACCACATCCACGCAGTCAGCTGGACCAACTGCCCTCATGTCCGACGGAATGTCGTCACGCCGCACCCCCTGCTCCGGCACTGTCCGGAGAACCCTGAAGCCCCCCTACTCCTACTCTGTTCGGAAAACCCCGATGCCCCCTACACCTACTATGTTCGGCCACCCCGACCTCTTATCCAGCCGCACAACCCCCCTGGTGCCATGTTTTTATCCCCATCCAGCTCCCCCTATCATTGCATGACATCCCTCTTCCAACCATCACCTTCACAACAACCTCCCCACCGCACACCACGACTCCGCCAGAAAGCCTCCAGCATTCTCGCTCATGTATAACCTTCCTCCCTTCCAACCTGTTTTTCTAGAAGGAAATACCACCGATGGAAACCTCCAGTTTTTATCCAGACTAGCACAGTCTCACTTCATGTGCATTCTCCATCATCTATTTATTTCTTCAATTTTGGTGGTTATCGTGTTCGATTTTTAGGTTGTAGTTGGTTTGATTTTTATGCAAAGGGTTTGGTATTTTGTTTTTAGGACATACCCATGTTGTTTGAGCTTACTCATGACGTGCAGTGGACTTTTACACCAATTTTGCAGAGTTTCTACACAACAGTAGGTGGTTCCATGTTTAAACATTATCTAATAAGTTAATTTTCTTGCTTAGTTAATTTATAATATTACTTGATTAATTCTTTTGGGTGCGGATTTTGTTATCTTGATGTTTTTCTATGCATTATATTTGTTTAGAAGTATGTTTAAGTGGTGTAGGTATGTTCTTTGTTTGGAAATATGTTCTTTTTAGTCTATCGATAGTGTTTAATAATATCTGCAGTTAGTTTTTCTGTTGTGCAAGTGGTGTTAAATGTGTTTTTGATATATTTTTGCATGTGTTTGGTCTTAAGGAAAGTTGTTGTGTAGTTTGAATGGGTAGTTGCTGTAAAAACCCCCATTGAAATATCTAATAGTGTTTTATAAATTTTGTGTTCGTTTTGTGAAAATGCGGAAATTGGGCGGTTTTTGGTTCTGCTGTAGCGTTCATGTCTATTTTTTCCAAAAAGATGATTTTATTGGGACTTTAGTGCTTAAAGTCTTGTTTTAACTTCTGAAATTACTTAATAAATTGTCTGGTGTTTTTTTCAATCGAGGATATGACTTTTAAGTGTGTGTTTGGTTTAATAATTGATGTAAGTGGTGTAGGTTGTGCTCTCGATATGGTGTTGGGTGTGTTTGGTTATGAAAGAGGGCTGGGTTGCTTTTGTGTGTTAATTCAGGCCTTGTCTCTTTTTTAAGAACTTGTTTACAAAATTTATTATGTTTTAGTAAATATTCATTAATGATGCAAAAATTGTTTGCTTGTGTTATGTAATGTCTTTTTGGTGCGTACTATTGCAAATGGTTTTGTGTGTGTGTGTGTGTGTGGAATTGAGTCTAGGTAACATCCAAGTTGTTTTTTTCATTTCAGTTTTCCATGAAATGTGAAATTGGTACATCTTGAGCACAAAAGGAGAAGCCTGAGTACTAGGTGGGAAGACTAGATCTAGCGTGCTAGTGATACAGATACAGCTCAGGCCCAGTTTCACTTAGCTGGGTTGACGATTACCACACGAACTAAAAATTAGATGATGATTGGAGACCACTAGGTTATGGAAGTGTTGCCCTACTAGCAGCTCGTGCTGGAGAATGTATTTGTTGTGTTTTTTATACTATTGTTCACCATGATGTGATGTTCTAGGGTCCCATTCCTTTTTATGGTAATTTTTGGGCCTCTCCCACTTTTGGTGACCCTAGAATACTATACACTCACCGTCAGCATATGGTGTAGCTTTTGGGTTTTTCATAAACGAAAAGGTGTTTTTCTTTATTTATGTTATTTTCATTGAATGTGATCTCTTTATAGAAATTGTTTCTTAAAATTTTATCAAGCTTTGGTGTCCATTCATTTATTTAGCCTGTAAATGTTTTGTCATTTAATGTTTACACGTGGAACCTTTTTGTTGGGTGACGTCGTACTGGGATCTTGCCACACACCCTACATACACCATTTGGTGTATGTAAACTTTTTTTCTTGTGTATTCCAGGTTGTGGCATTGTGCTCAGAGATGGTGGTTTTGGTCGGTGATAGTCTTCTTGTGAAGGTTGGTGTTTGTGGCATGTGGATGTTGCATCTCTCTTGTTTCTTAGAGGTTTCAGTTAGAGTTTTAGTTTCTTTTGTTGTAGTTTATTTCGAAATGTCAGTTTAAGTTGTAAACCTCTAAATTTGATTTTAGTTTAATGACATGTTTGGTTTTTTATTTTTAGTTTTAGTTTATTTATCATATCTGTTGTTTTGGGTTTACTATTTCAGGTAAATAGTTCCCATGTGTGAGTTTTGATACGTGGAAACTTGTGCCTTCCCGTGAGGATTTGGAATTCCCTTCAATCCTTGTCGTGGACTGGGTCGGGTGCCGGGTCGGATGGTGAACCAGTCTAGTTCGTGACAAAATGGTATCAGAGCAGTGGTTTTCTCTCTAGGGTCACTTTCATTTTTGGTAGATTCACCGTAGATTGGAGTTATGGTTGTCAGAACATGCCAATCTAGTTACATGCAAGGTTCCTGGCTAACATATCTCTTGGTGGGACTGGAGTTTCATGTGTAAGTTGAGTTATGCTGAGTCCTTCTTCCTCGTGACTAACCATGATTATGGGAAATGAAAAAGGATTACGGTCAGTGGTTCTGGTGAGCACACATGGTCTGTAATTCCATGTGAAACTGGGGACAATGTACTAAAATACTCTCCATTTCCAGTGGTGTAATCGGTGTATGGCCGCCAATCATAGGTTCCAATCACCAGCTAAAACTAGTTTCCTCCTGTATTGTTTCTCATCTAATTGTTTTGGAATTTTAAAAATCTAGTTTTTATGTAAAAATAATTTGGTCTTGAAAAAAAAAGGTTTCGAAATGAAGCTCTTTAAGAAGAAAATGATGTTTGGGATTCAAAAAAGGGTAGGTTGAATGTTTTGTTTTTGAAAAAAATGGAAAGGTATGGTTTTTATCATTGGTGTTCTCCTAGACAACCATGTGCATGAGTGTAAATAGAAAGATAAAGGGTCAATGGCACGAGCAGAAAAATTCCTAGATGGATATGAGGTGGGTACCGGTGTGGCATGAGAACAAGCATGTGCGAGGTCCATGGGACACCGTTGGTGTTTGCAGAACCAACTAGATTTACATATATTCAAAAAAGTATTGTAAAATGAGAATTTGGTGCGGTAATAACTTGTGATTTTGTGGTGTGTCCTTTTGTTTCAGAAATGTTGGATGTGAGGCGTTTCGAGCCAAGAATCCTTTTTGAATTTTCTGGGTCTTGAATTTGATTTTTTATTTTTAAGTTTGTATGAATGTGTGTGGTTAGTGAATTTTTTTATAGGTGCTTCGGGAAGCCCTTGAAGTGGTCCCCCATGCACATTTAGTGTTTTCTTGTGGTATGTTTTGACCATGGGACCAGTTTGGTAGGGTCCATGGTTTTCTATCATGAATAGTGGATGCCCCCCCATAATGCGTTAACATGCAATGGATGTGCGGCCATAGGCAATTCGCCATTGGTTGGCCCTCCAGTTGAATAGGGGACTCTCTTCATGAATTCAAGAATTGAACTCACCTCTTCTTTTTAAAACTAAGGGGAACCTCTAGCAGCAGGATGACAGATGCAAGGGTAGTTGAAGAGAGCTTTGGTCTCAATGATTTTTCTTAGTTGTCGGGTATGATGTTTGGCATCGCACTAGTGCAGAAAACGTTTTTTACGTCACCATTTTTTACATTGGTTATATAAAACCGACGTCATAATATGTAAAATGAGGTTTTTTACGTCGGTTATTTAATAACCGACGTAAAAACCTGTGTTCGGTACACCTTTAACGTCGGTTATTTTTATAACCGACGTTATTAATTGCGCGGCTTCGTTTTTTACGTCGGTTATAAAATAACCGACGAAAAAAAAGAATCCGAAGATGTTTTTGACGTCGTTTATGGAATAAACGACGTAAAAAAACGTGGATTTTGAGCCCTTTATAACGTCGGTTATAAAATAACCGATGTAAAACAAGAATCGGAGGAAGGTTTTTACGTCGGTTACTAAATAACCGACGTTATAAACGTTTTTAAAAAAATTATAACGTCGGTTATTGAATAACTGATGTGATAACTCAGTTAAAAATTTACCCATACCCGTGGATTGTCATTCGCGAGTTTACCTTCGACAGTCGCGACTCGTCTCTCTCGCACGTAAACCCGAATCGGCTCGTCCATTTCGTTAGTTTATATTCGTTTTGCAATCATCGTTTCTCATATTTAATCTCCTCGGATCAATCATCTAAACTCGCAACACTCAGGTAATCCTCCCACTCGTTCGTTTTTTTTCGCGGATAGTATATATATATGTGTTGTGATTTTTTTTGTTGAAACTAGCTATGATTCTTTGATTGCGAACCCTTTTAACTCGTTTTGGCACCATAATCTTATTTATCATCCCTAGATCTATTAGTTCGACTTGCAATATTGACTAATTTTAAGATTTCACTAATTTTTCATCGTTTTCTATAAATCCCCGAGAGGGTTGGGGCGTGTCCATTTGGGGGGTGTCTAGGGGGGTGTCCAAGGGGGTAGGGTGTGGGGGTGGTGTCCAGGAGGGGTGGGGGGCTGTCCAGAGGGGTCGGGGGTGTCCAGGGGGGTTTACAAGGGGGTGGGTGGGTGTGGGGGGCTGTCCAAGGGTGTGGGTGGGTGTTGGGGGGTGTCCTGGGGGGTGTCCAAGGGGGTATGGGGTGGGGGTGGTGTTTAGGAGGGGTGGGGGTCTGTCCAGATGGTTGGGGGGTGTCCAGGGGGGTGTCGAAGCAGGTAGGGGGTGGGGGGTTGTGTCCAGGAGGGGTGGGGGTGCTTTCTAGAGGGGTCGGGGGCTGTCCAGAGGGGTCGGGGGGTGTCCAGGGTGGTGTCCAAGGGGATGGGTGGGTGTGGGGGGCTGTCCAAGGGGGTGGCGGCCTGTCCAGAGGGGTCGGTGGGGTGTCTAGGGGGGTGTCCAAGGGTTTGGATGGGTGTGGGGGGCTGTCCAAGTGGGTGGAGGCCTCTCCAGAGGGTATTTGGGGTTGTCCGGGTGGGTGGGGGGCTGTCCAGAGGGTTGGGGGATGTCCAGGGGGGTGTCCAAGGGGGTAGGGGGTGGGGGGTGGTGTCCAGGAGGGGCGGGGGGCTGTCCAGAGGGGTCGGGGGTGTCCAGGGGGGTTTACAAGGCGGTGGGTGGGTGTGGGGGGTTGTCCAAGGGTGTGGGTGGGTGTTGGGGGGTGTCCAGGGGGGTGTCCAAGGGGGTAGGGGGTGGGGGTGGTGTTTAAGAGGGGTGGGGGGCTGTCCAGAGGGTTGGGGGTGTCTAGGGGGGTGTCCAAGCAGGTCGGGGGTGGGGGGTTGTGTCCAGGAGGGGTGGGGGTGCTTTCTAGAGGGGTCGGGGGCCGTCCAGAGGGGTTGCGGGGGTGTCCAGGGTGGTGTCCAAGGGGATGGGTGGGTGTGGGGGGGCTATCCAAGGGGGTGGCGGCCTGTCCAGAGGGGTCGGTGGGGTGTCCAGGGGGGTGTCCAAGGGGCGGATGGGTGTGGGGGGCTGTCCAAGTGGGTGGCAGCCTCTCCAGAGGGTATTTGGGGTTGTCCGGGTGGGTGGGGGGGGCTGTCCAGAGGGTTGGGGGATGTCCAGGTGGTGTCCAAGGGGGTAGGGGGTGGGGGTGGTGTCCAGGAGGGGCGGGGGGCTGTCCAGAGGGGTCGGGGGGTGTCCAGGGGGGTTTACAAGGGGGTGGGTGGGTGTGGGGGGCTGTCCAAGGGTGTGGGTGGGTGTTGGGGGGTGTCCAGGGGGGTGTCCAAGGGGGTAGGGGGTGGGGGTGGTGTTTAGGAGGGGTGGGGGGGGGATGTCCAGAGGGTTGGGGGGGTGTCCAGGGGGGTGTCCAAGTTGGTCGGGGTGGGGGGTTGTGTCCAGGAGGGGTGGGGTGCTTTCTAGAGGGGTCGAGGGCTGTCCAGAGGGGTCGGGGTGTGTCCAGGGTGGTGTCCAAGTGGATGGGTGGGTGTGGGGGGCTGTCCAAGGGGGTGGCGGCCTGTCCAGAGGGGTCGGTGGGGTGTCCAGGGGGGTGTCCAAGGGGGGTGGATGGGTGTGGGGGGCTGTCCAAGTGGGTGGCGGCCTCTCCAGAGTGTATTTGGGGTTGTCCGGGTGGGTGGGGGGGCTGCCCAGAGGGTTGGGGGATGTCCAGGGGGTGTCCAAGGGGGTAAGGGGGTGGGGGTGGTGTCCAGGAGGGGCGGGGGGCTGTCCAGAGGGGTCGGGGGGTGTCCAGGGGGGTTTACAAGGGGGTGGGTGGGTGTGGGGGGTTGTCCAAGGGTGTGGGTGGGTGTTGGGGGGTGTCCAGGGGGGTGTCCAAGGGGGTAGGGGGTGGGGGTGGTGTTTAGGAGGGGTGGGGGGGCTGTCCAGAGGGTTGGGGGGTGTCCGGGGGTGTCCAAGCAGGTCGGGGGTGGGGGGTTGTGTCCAGGAGGGGTGGGGGTGCTTTCTAGAGGGGTCGGGGGCTGTCCAGAGGGGTCGGGGGGTGTCCAGGGTGGTGTCCAAGGGGATTGGTGGGTGTGGGGGGCTGTCCAAGGGGGTGGCAGCCTGTCCAGAGGGGTCGGTAGGGTGTCCAGGGGGGTGTCCAAGGGGGTGGATGGGTGTGGGTGGTTGTCCAAGTGGGTGGCAGCCTCTCCAGAGGGTATTTGGGGTTGTCCGGGTGGGTGGGGGGGGCTGCCCAGAGGGTTGGGGGATGTCCAGCGGGGTGTCCAAAGGGGTAGGGGGTGGGGGGTGGTGTCCAGGAGGGGTGGGGGGCTGTCCAGAGGGGTCGGGGGGTGTCCAGGGGGGTTTACAAGGGGGTGGGTGGGTGTGGGGGGCTGTCCAAGGGTGTGAGTGGGTGTTGGGGGGTGTCCAGGGGGTGTCCAAGGGGGTAGGGGGTGGGGGTGCTGTTTAGGAGGGGTGGGGGGCTGTCCAGAGGGTTGGGGTGTGTCCAGGGGGGTGTCCAAGCAGGTCGGGGGTGGGGGTTGTGTCCAGGAGGGGTGGGGGTGCTTTCTAGAGGGGTCGGGGGCTGTGCAGAGGGGTCGGGGGGTGTCCATGGTGGTGTCCAAGGGGATGGGTGGGTGTGGGGGGCTGTCCAAGGGTGTGGCGGCCTGTCCAGAGGGGTCGGTGGGGTGTCCAAATGGGTGTCCAAGGGGGTGGATGGGTGTGGGGGGCTGTCCAAGTGGGTGGCGGCCTCTCCAGAGGGTATTTGGGGTTGTCCGGGTGGGTGGGTGGGCTGTCCAGAGGGTTGGGGGATGTCCAGGGGGGTGTCCAAGGGGGTAGGGGGTGGGGTGGTGGTGTCCAGGAGGGGCGGGGGGCTGTCCAGAGGGGTCGGGGGGTGTCCAGGGGGGGGGTGTTATATCGTACTATATTTTGTTTAAAAAATAATATTCAAGCATATTTTTTTAAATACACATCGATTTGTTTTATATTTCAAAATTGTTTACATTCAAATTATGATTTTTTTCATATAAACATATATTTGTCTTATCTAAAAAATATATATATTTTTGCTATTTGTTATAGGTAATAATGAGTCGAAGTTGGATTACAGCACATCGAATGAGCAATGAATATGAGGAAGGTGTTGATGCCTTTTTGGAATTTGCTAAACGAAATGTTCCAAGTAATGACATTTTTTTCTGTCCATGCCTGAAATGTCTGAATATGAAGAAGTTGAAAAGTAGAGAGATAAAAGATCATCTGATTTGTCATGGTTTCAATCTGAGTTACAACCCTTGGATTTGGCATGGAGAAACTGGACAGAATGTCACTGATGATAATGAATCGCAAGATGGTAACTCCGATGGAATTGAAGAAATGATTCGCGATATTGTAGCAGAACAAATTGAGATAGAACCGACAGTTGCACGTCTATATGGTGATGCCGAAAAACCATTATATCCTGGTTGTACAGATTTTACGGTTTTGTCGGCGGTGTTAAGATTGATTAACCCTGAAGGCGAAACATGGATGGAGTGACAGAAGTTTTACAGAGCTGCTACAGTTGATGAAAGACATTCTTCCAAAATATAACGATCTTCCAGATTCACATTATAAGGCCAAAAAAATATTATGCCCGATGGGATTGGGATACAGGAAAATACATGCCTGTCCGAATGACTGCATTATATATAGGAAGGAATATGAATTTCTGAAAGAGTGTCCAAAATGTGGGACATCACGGTATAAGGTGAAAGAAAAATCACAAGCTGATGTAGAGATTACAAAGCTCCCTTCAAAGGTATTTTGGTATCTTTCTATAATTCCTCGTTTCAAACTTTTATTTGCTAATTCACATGATGAAAAAAGGTTAATATGGCATGCTGATGAGCGGGTATGTGATGGAAAAATACGTCATCCAACTGATTGTCCACAATGGAAGAAAATTGATGCCCAGTACCCTACATTGGGAAATGAAATTAGAAATCTGAGACTAGGCTTGTGCACAGATGGAATGAATCCATACCGAACCCTCAGTAGCACACATAGTTCATGGCATGTTTTATTGGTAATTTATAACCTCTCTCCTGAAGTTTGTATGAAGCGCAAATATGTCATGTTGAGTATCATGATCTCTGGTCCAAAGCAACCCGGCAATGATATTGATGTATACTTGTCACCGCTGATTGATGATTTGAAACTGTTATGGGCTGATGGTATTAGGGTGTATGATTGTTATAAAATGGAATATTTTCAACTGCATGCAGTGATTCTATTCACTATAAATGACTTCCCAGCATATGGAAATTTGTCTAGATACAGGTTTAAAGGGCATAAAGCATGTCCAATTTGCGAACAACAGACATCATATTGTCAATTGCATCATGGGAGGAAAATAGTGTACATAGGTCATCAAAAGTTTTTGCCTATGGATCACCCTTATAGAAGACTAAAAAAGGCATTCAATGGCTCACAAGAATTTGATACTACTCCAAAACCTTTATCCCCAGATTTGTATTTTGAGAGGGTGAAAAACCTTGATGTGACATTGGGAAAGACACAGAAATCTGGTAATGATAGACATATTTGGAAGAAAATGTCAATATTTTTTGAGCTACCATATTTGAGGTATCATGAAGTCAAACATAATATTGATGTCATGCATGTGGAGAAGAATATCTGTGATTCTTTGATCGGAACATTGCTAGATATTAAAGGAAAGACAAAAGATGGGTTGAATGCAAGGTTAGACCTACTATCAATGGGAATACGTTTGGAGTTAGCTCCCACTCCTAAAGGAAGACGAACATTTCTTCCCCCGGCTTGTCATACATTATCGAAGAGGGAGAAAAGTAGCTTCTGTCAGTGTCTTCATGATATCAAAGTGCCTCAAGTTTATTCTTCAAATGTAAAAAAATTTTTCTCATTGAAAGACTTGAAGTAGATAGGTATGAAATCACATGATTTTCACGTCATGATGCAACAAATTCTACCAGTTTCACTGCGTGGAATATTTCCCATCCGTGTCAGAAAGACTATAATGAGGTTGTGTTATTTTTTCAATTCAATTTGTAGCAAGGAGATTGATGTGAATGCTTTGAACATTTTGGAAAAGGATGCAATTTTTATACTTTGTCATTTGGAAATGTATTTTCCTCCAACTTTTTTTGATATGATGGTGCATTTAATGATTCATCTGGTTCGAGAAATAATGCTTTGTGGACCAGTATATCTTCGTTGGATGTATCCTTTTGAAAGGTATATGAAAATATTAAAGGGATATGTTAAAAATCCATATCTACCTGAAGCCTCCATTATTGAAAAGTATATTTCTGAGGAGGTAGCAGAGTTTTGTACGAGCTACTTGGCTACGGCGCAACACATAGTTTTGCCTCCATCTCGCCATGAACGGGTTAATAATGAGGGAAAGGGGATTCGTGGCTTGAAAGTCAAATCACTGTCAGCTGAACAGATGAAGAAGTTAGAATCATACATCTTGAATAACATAGCTGATGTCCAACCGTATATCACATTGCATATTAATGAGTTGAAACAATGTCATCCAAAGAAGAAAGAAATGTGGATTTTGAATGAGCACAACAAAACTTTTTTGCCATGGTTTAAAAAGACCTTTCTTGGTAGATCAGATGTATCAGAGACATTAAAATGGATAGTGGGTGTTCCATCTTTAAATGTGATAACATGGTCCGCTTATGACATTAATGGCTTTACATTTCATACGAAAGCTCAGGACAACAGAAGTGCAGTTCAGAATAGTGGTGTATTGGTGTTTGCAGAAGCAATGATTTTTCGAGTGCTAAGGACAGAAACCCAATTTCAGCATCAAGTGCATATTATGGAGTGATTGAAGACATATGGGAGGCTGATTACTTTAAAATTAAAGTTCCTGTTTTAAACTATAAATGGTTTATCGGTAACAACAGTGTCAGACACGATGAATTTGGAATGACACTTGTTAATCTGAATAGATTGGAAGACACAACTGATTCTTTTATAATGGTAACACATGCCAAACAAATTTTCTATGTAGTAGATCAATCAGATATGCAGTGGGCTGTTGTTTTACAAGGGAAAAAACAATATGTTGGTGAGGATGAATTTGATGAAGATGCTGATTTATGTGAGATCCCTACTTCCATGGAAAGATTAACAGAACATAATGATGAGTATGTTGAAGACATGGTTTGTGCCATAAGGAACGATCACGACGAAGGAATTTGGAAAAACAATCCAACTGTACATTCCTAAAATTACAGGTAACACATGTTTATTTATTGTTTACATTTATTTTTTTCATATAATGTTAGATATTGTAAATTTTTTACTTATTAAAACATGTATCAAACCAAAATGATAAAACAATAAAAACCGTAAAGAGGAGAAGTCCTGGGCGCACCGGCCGGCCGGCGGTGGATCAGCGGCCGGCCGGTGGTCCAAACAGAGAGGAAGGCTCTCTGTCTGTTCCACCGGCCGGCCGGTGGTGATCCAGCGGCCGGCCGGTGGTCCAGACAGAGCAAGGCTGTCTGGTCCACCAGCCGGCCGGTGGTGATCCAGCTGCCGGCCGGTGGTCCAGACAGAGGAAGGCTCTGTCTGGTCCACCGGCTGACCGGTGGTGAGCCAGCGGCCGGCCGGTGGCCCAGACAGAGCAAGGCTGGCTCACCACCGGCTGACCGGTGGTGAGCCTCCGGCTGGCCGGTGACACCAGGCAGTGGGAAAGTCTACTGCCTGGGTCCTCCGGCTGGCCGGTGAGCTCACACCGGCTGACCGGTGGACTCAGTGAGTCCACTTTTCAGCTTTCTTGGGCCAACTCCTTGGCAACCTTTTTCCTATCAACAAAAACGCTTGAAAACAAGTTAGAACATAATAAGAGTGATTGTGATCATTAAAATCCAAGAGAGAGGGGTACAACAGACTGTGTTTACCATGTTTATCATTGTTTAACATGCTTACCATATTACCAATGTTTACTATTATGTAATTTAGAACACTTTTCTATTTTCTGATTAAGTAGTATTTCAATATTTGAATTTGTATATTTGTGAACTAATTTTTGTTTTTTTGATTTGAAGGAAAATGACAGATCAATCTGTTGATCAGCCACGTGATTCTGGCGATGAGCATATTGGTCATACATCTGGGGAGGAACATTCACATGCTCCTATTACGAAAAAGAGTTCAAAGGTTGGTATGCGTGGGTGCACACGTTTACCAAAATTATCACTTGCCCGTACGAAGGAGGAGAGGATAGTCGTGGAGTTTGATGATGATGATCTTCCTAGAGGTCCAAATGCTAAAGCTTTTAAGGATTTTGTAGCAACTCAGGCTAAGAGCAAAGTAAGCATTCTCTATGATGATTGGAGAAGTGTGGATAAGGCGATAATTTCTCAGCTGTGGGAGACCATTTTGGTAAGATCTCTTGATATTGTTTGACTGTTCTTTAAATGTTTCTAGTATATATAATATTTTTAACCTCTTTTTTATCCGATGACATTTGATATTCCTGACACTGGAGGAGTCAGGAAGAAATGCTTATCGTTGGCTGCTAGGAGATGGAGGGATTTCAAATCAACCCTCTCATCTGATTTCATTTATGGTCATAGGAGTCGTGAGAATCCATGTCGTATATATCCTTTCATAGATGAAGACACATGGAGACAATTTTTTGAAAGTAGAAGAAAAGAATCCTATTTGGTAAGGGCAATGTAAACTTTTATAAGCTTTCTTATATAAATGATCTTGTTATTGTTTTGCTAATGATTACTTATTCTTAATTTACAGCAAATAAGGAAAGCTCATCAAGAGATCCAATCTAAAAATGTATACCCTCATAGTTTATCTCAGGGCGGGTATGCATTATTGGAAGAACAAATGATGGCAGAAAAATTTCAACAACTAAGAGCTGAGTCTTCAAGCTCTGGAGAGGTGGCCCCTCCATCCCCTCCATCTAGACATGAGAAATGGAAAAGAGATCGGAAGGGAAAAAAATGACAATATCTTTCGGAAGAATCGAGACTCGTAGTTGAGAGGATTGTAATCTATCTATTTTATTTATTTAAGTTTACTATTTTCGTCATATATTTCCAATCATTATAGAAATGTTCAATTAATTATTACAGGACTCTCTTGAGGAGCAGAGTTCACAGGGTACATTTACACCATCTGGGAGGGAAGATATTTTATCTGTGGCATTGGGAAAGCCCGAACATCCTGGCCATGTAAGAGGATATCCGGCAGGTGTATCGGTAAGAAAAGTGTTGCCACGTTCCTCAACTTCTAACGTTGAGGGAGTTTATAAAAAAAATAGAATCCTTGGAGGCTGAAGTCCATAATATTAATGCGACAATGGAGGACAAGATTAGTGCATCGGTGCAGTTTATGTTTGCAGACTTGCAAAGACAATTTCAGGGTGCAGCTCCCACTCCACCTCTCCCAGTAGCTCCCACTCCCCCACCTCAGCCTGCGGACCCCATTTTTGATCCTCCTCCTCCGCCGCAGCTACCTACTTATTGTGAGTTGTATGTTGATGATCCTCAACATCATATAGTTGCATATGGGATGGTATATTGTATAGGAGATACAGATCATCATCAACAGTTAGAGGTAGAGAATCAGAGGGTCACTGTACAGGATATTGTAGATAGATCAGCTCGGATACCATTACCTACAGATGAGGTGACGACAGTTGGACATAGTATCGGCCATTTTTTACTTTGGCCATCCAGACTTCTTCGACTCATTACCATAGAGGTATGGATGTTATATCTTTTATTTAATATTTTTATTAATGTTTTATCATTTGAAAACTAATATATTTTTCAATTTATTTTTACAAGAGTACTTCAAAGGTAATGAAATACTGTATAGACAACAACAAAGACAGATAGCTATGACATCAGATGCAGATACTAGCAGTCTTGACAAATTGTCAAGATATTAAAATTTGTTGGCGGATCATTATGACTTTACAGTGGAATCTCATGTCTGTGGACGTGAACTAAGTGTGGGGATTATGAAAACTGATATCATGGAGTTTGTCACTGGAGATAAGTTGGGCATCAACGTGGTGCAAATTTTTATCATGTAAGTCTTAACACCTTTTCCTTGCGTTATATTTATTAAAAATGTATACTTATGTCTGCTTTGTATTAGGTATCTGTATAAAATTTGTGAGAGGAATGAGCTGACAGATGTATATGGATTCGTGGACCCACAATTGATTTCCCCTGAAGCATGTGCATTGGATGAGGAACAAAGAATGATTTATATTGCTGATAGATTTGAAAAGAATGTAATCACACAGTGTTGGATGATGCCTTTTTGTGAGAGGTATGAAACACATCCCTCTCAAAGAGTTAATTATCTTTTAACATAAAAAACCACTAACGTTAAATTTCCTTTTATCAGGGATCATTGGATGTTAGGGGTTTTTTGCCCTAGGGAGAAAGCACTTTATTGGATATGCTCTCTCCATGATGATGTGCGAGAAAGTTTTAAGAATATATTGGAAACGTAAGTTTCAATTTCACAATAGTTTTATATATTATAATGAATTTTAAATTTACCCCATTCGTATTATTTTCTAACAGGGCATGGGTCCACTTTCGAAAAAGCGCAAAGAAAAGGAATTTCAAGATCAAATATGTACATGCGAAGGTAAATATCCATTTATAATTTGTACATTTTGATTTATTATATAAAAATAATATATGGAATTTACACTCATTCAAACAGAAATGTCATGAGCAACAAGGCATCATCGAATGTGGATATTACATGTTAAGATTTATGTATGAAATAATAACAACTGGGACAGTTCTGAGTTTTGACCTGGTAAGATTTCCTCTTTCTCATAATATTTCAATTTGATTTATTCATTATACACGTTGACTACTATCCTTTTCCTTTGTATCTTTTTGATGACCCTCAACCCTTTACTACTGAAGATATCAAACACTTACAAGTGGAGTGGTCAAATTATTTTACAGGTTTGATTGACTTTTAGTTGTTTGTAATGTAAAATCTAATTTTGAATATTGTCAATGTAATTGTGTATTTCGTAGTCATTTAGGTTGGATTTAGTTTTTTTTTTGATGTTGACAGTGTAAGTTTTGAATGTTATATAAGTGAATGTTTAATTTTTCTCTACTTCTTGTTTTGGTCAATTGTTAATGGTTTTTCTGGTCTGGATTTTGGTATGGGGGGAGAGGTTCCAAGGGGGTGGGTGGGTGTCCAAGGGATATGGGAGGGGTGTCCAAGGTGTGTTTGGGGCTGTCCTAGGGGTCGGGGGGTGTAAATGAGGGTGGGGGTGTCCAAGGGGTGGGGGTGTCCAAGGGATATGGGAGGGGTGTCCAAGGTGTGTTTGGGGCTGTCCAAGGGGTCCGTTGGGTGTAAATGAGGGTGGGGGGGGGGGGCTGTCCAAGGGGTGGGGGGGGTGTCTAAGTGGTGGGGGGTTTCCAAGGGATATAGGAGGGGTGTCCAAGGGGTGTTTGGGGCTGTCCAAGGGGATGGGGGGGTTTCCAAGGGGTCGGGGGGGGGGGGGGGGGTTTCCAAGGGGTCGAGGGGGTGTCCAGGGGGTGGGGGGGGGGGCTGTCCAAGGGGTGGGGGTGTCCAAGGGGTGGGGGGGGTGTCCAAGGGATATGGGAGGGGTGTCCAAGGGGTGTTTGGGGTAGTCCTAGTGTTCGGGGGGGTGTCCAAGGGATAAAGGAGGGGTGTCCAAGGGGTGTTTGGGGCTGTCCAAGGGGATGGGGGGGTTTCCAAGGGGTCGGGGGGGTTCCAAGGGGTCGGGGGGGGTGTCCAGGGGGTGGGGGCCTGTCCAAGGGGTGGGGGGGGTGTCTAAGGGGTGGGGGGGGGGGGGGTGTCCAAGGGATATAGGAGGGGTGTCCAAGGGGTGTTTGGGTCTGTCCTAGTGTTCGGGGGGTGTCCAAGGGATATAGGAGGGGTGTCCAAGGGGTGTTTGGGGCTGTCCAAGGGGATGGGGGGGTTTCCAAGGTGTCGGGGGGGGTTTCCAAGGGGTCAGGGGGTGTCCAGGGGGTGGGGGGCTGTCCAAGGGGTGGGGGGTGTCCAAGGGATATTGGAGGGGTGTCCAAGGGGTGTTTGGGGCTGTCCTAGTGTTCGGGGGGGTGTCCAAGGGATATAGGAGGGGTGTCCAAGGGGTGTTTGGGGCTGTCCAAGGGGATGGGGGGGTTTCCAAGGGGTCGGGGGGGGGGGGGGGGTTCCAAGGGGTCGGGGGGGTGTCCAGGGGGTGGGGGGGCTGTCCAAGGGGTGGGGGGTGTCCAAGGGGTGGGGGTGTCTAAGGGATATGGGAGGGGTGTCCAAGGGGTGTTTGGGGCTGTCCTAGTGTTCGGGGGGTGTAAATGGGGGTGGGGGGGGGGGGGGGGGCTGTCGAAGCGGTGGGGGGTGTCCAAGGGGTGGGGGTGTCCAAGGGATATGGGAGTGGTGTCCAAGGTGTCTGGGAGTTCTGTCCAAGGGGCCGGTTGGGTGTAAATGAGGATGGGGGGGCTGTCCAAGGGGTGGGGGGTGTCCAAGGGGTGGGGGTGTCAAAGGGATATGGGAGGGGTGTCCAAGGGGTGTTTGGGGCTGTCCAAGGGCTCGGGGGGGTGTCCAGGGGTCGGGAGGGTGTCCAAGGGGTCTGGGAGGGCTGTCAAGGTGTGTGTGTGGGGGGGGGGGGGGGGTCCAACGGGTGTTTGAGGCTGTACTAGGGGTCTTGGGGGTGTAAATGAGGGTGGGGGGTGGGGGGGCTGTCCAAGGGGTGGGGGTGTCCAAGGGGTGGGGGTGTCCAAGGGATATGGGAGGGGTGTCCAATGGGTGTTTGAGGCTGTACTAGGGGTCGTGGGGGTGTAAATGAGGGTGGGGGGGCTGTCCAAGGGGTGGGGGGTGTCCAAGGGTTGTGGTGGGGCTCCAATGTGGTGGGGGAGGGCTGGCCAGGTTGTTAGGTGGGTATAGATGAGGGTGGGGTTCAGTTGGGGCTTGGGGGAGGGCTGGCATGGTTCGTTTTGTTGTTTGGTGTCTGGTTGCTTTTTGGTGAGAGCAGTGCAATTATTTTAAAAAAAATATCTCTTTCACATCGGTTATAAAATAACAAACGTGGTAAATAAATCAGTAGGGGTTTATCACGTCGGTTTTTTCGAGAATCGACGTGATAAATCGTTCGCGGGCCTTTTATCACGTCGGTTCTTAATATAACCGACGTGCTAAAAGGCATGGGAATCGATTTACCACGTCGGTTATTGGATAACCGACGTGCTAAAACGTTTCCCAGGCCTTTTTATCACGTGGGTTATTTAATCAACCGACGTGATAATAGGCCCGGGGAAGGGTTAATCACGTCGGTTATGTCATAACCGACGTGATAAACGATATCCCAGGCGTTTTATCACGTCGGTTTAGAAATAATCGACGTGATAACCCCCCCCCCCCCCCCCGCATATTTAGCACGTCGGTTATTCTATAACCGACGTGCTAAACCCCCCCACCCGCGGTGTATCACGGCAGTTCATATAATAACTGCCGTTATAAATCCCCATCCCCCATCATTTTTCACGTCGGTTATTAATGAACCGATGTGATAAACACCGTAATGTTAGGGATGTTACGTCGGGTTTTAAATAACCGACGTAAAAAACGTTATTTATAACTTCATCCGTATTAACGTCGCCAAAAAACCGACGTAAATAATGAAAAATAACCGACGTAAAAAATGTTTTCTGCACTAGTGTCATTTTGTCTAAAGGATATCCTTGAAGCAGTGAAAGAAATTATAGCGGGGAAGGGTGAAGGCACATCGTAATTATCAGTTTTGACCGATGATTTGAAAGGTTCGTTGTGCTTTCATTGGCTGCTAGGGTCACGTTTGGTGATGTCTTGTATCATGAGTTCTCTTGATGAGAAAAGGTGGGTTTTGTAGAACCCTTCGAGAATCCCTATTTTCATAGGAGTGCATCCTCCTCTTGGGAAGTTTTGATTTTTCTGTCGAAAGAGGAGTGTTTTTCATGCATCTTTCTTTATTATGTTTCTTAGTTAAGGTGGAGAGATGATGAATGTGCATCATCTAAACCCCTGTGTTAGAAAATTCTGCGTGTGGGAGTAGTTAGATGTCATGGGGCATTGTGTCTGTTGGTGTTGTTTCAGTTTTGACGTGGTTGTGTGTGGACCCAAAAAGGAGAAGCTATGTTCAGGAGTCTTCATTACTTGGCTGCAAGGTAGGAGATGCTTCAAACATCATGGCTCCATCCATAGGCCTCAGAGTGAAGCTGGCGCATGGCCAAGAACCTATAAAGTGTATGGATCCCCGACTTCATTCTAGTCATCGGTGTTGAATTTCAGAATATTTTAAATAATTTCATGTAGTTATTCTATTCCAAACATCTCATCTGGGTGTGAATGGATTTCGTGACTATGTGGAGGTGTGACCGTCTTGTTACCTCAAAGTCCCAGTGGTTGCATCCCACCCAATGTAATCACTTTTAGTGGTCCTTATGGGGTCTGTTAGGTAATTAGGTCTCAAATTTGAATAGTTTTTATCCAGGGATTTGGAGATGTTGGTCCGTCTCCGACTATTGTTTTGACGCCCGGTAGTTGGGCCCAGCCCTCCCCGCCTCTTGGGGTTAGGCGCTTGGTCACTGCCAAAAAAAAATCAACGTTTTGTATCTTCTGTTATGTAGAGACCCAAATCATGATGTACATGGACATTACATTACTTTAGCGGAATACTTAATACATAACAAAAACAGAAACACAAGGACCGTAATAGTTTAGTGTCTTTGGAAACTTGGAACGCAATCTTCTTATCATGGTGAAAGATCTTCAACATGTCCCATAAAGATCTTCCCCTTTTTTTCTTACCTAAAAAATTTATTTATATCCTGGGGAAAAGAAAACATAAAAAGTGTGAGCTCAAATGCTCAGTAAGGGTAGGCATGGATAAAATAAAACATACCATATACATTTGAACTTAAAAACATGAACATAATGTTTAAACATCAAAATCTTGAGCAATGACATAAAACATGGAAGTACGTAAGGCATAGGTTATAAAGAAACATTCAGAATGATAAAATAGCATGGGAATAAAACATGTAATTGTTGCAACCATTAAGCACATGATATGATTTCCATAGTAGCCAAGGCATTGCTGCCAAGACCATCTTAGTGGTCAAAGTCCCTTTGTGAATCGAGTTCACTACTCTTTCCAGTCCTGTATTACTGAACCGATTTAACTTTTTGTTCCAGCCATGTCTATTTCATGATATATAAATCTTTACCCAATTCATTGGAGGGAGATATAGGTCACACCCATCTAATAATGAAAGCATTCTTACTTGTTCCACAAAATAAACTTAAAATAGTCATCATAACCCAAAGAATAAAATTTGTTTCATAATCATCAGTCCATCATAACATGATCCATATAAAACAAATGGATATCATTTCATCATAAGAAAAGTGAAACCATGTAAATCATAGAGACATTATACTTGTAACATACACATATGAAATAATGTAATCTTAGATGGAAAATGGTTTTGATAAAACACTTGAAATGAATTCTTGAGGAAAATATCCTTTCTTCTTCAAAATCATTCTCCTTTTACAAAATGTCATGAAATTTTAAAAGAAAAGGATTTTGTTGAAAATAGTCATGAAATATTTTGGAGAAGGCTTCATAAAAATAAGGCTTTATAAAACCGTAAAAATCCTTTCATGCCGTATACGTTAAAAAAACATTCTTCTCGTACTTTTGTCGAAAAAGTCAAAAAGTACCTTGTAGGGTAAATAAAAGAAAGATTCCTTCCATACCATGGGGTAAAAGTCAAAATGGATAAAAATGACTTTAAAAATATATGAATACACTTTTATAAAACATGGACATGGATGATAGCAATAACCCCCAGTAAATACTTACGAATAAGAAATCTCGGATAAAAATGAGATTTGCAAAATTATCACTTACCTTAGGTCCGATTTGGTTCGTAAGTGTCCTAACTTCCTGTATAATGATTTAAATAATGTTATTGACTTATTAAATAATCATATTCCTTGTTATTATATCATATATGGTTCACTTATGACTTTATATTACCCGTTCTTTTGTAAATTTCATGTTAAAGAGTGTTTTGGTTAAAATCATTTCATTTCTCATCTGTGTTTTGACTTGTAATTATTCATAAGATTAATTAGATCATGATTACGTAATTCCAGAATATAAAACATGATTTATATATAATATATATTTATAATATACATATATATAATAGATCGATAAATGGAAGGAAATACACCTTTCATGGAGACGGTTGGTCGTACGTAAGCATGAACGTTGTTTTCGTTTCCTTATTGAGTTGAATGAAATTAAATAGATGACATAAATATATATATATACATAAATCCAGTAGCATTATTATTCCATATATTTCATTATTATTCATTATATATATTTTATAATCATTCTTGAATGGTTAATCATGGAAAATGAATCTCATCGCGTTCGTGGAGACGGTAGTCCATACGTACGCACGAGAGATGATATCATTACCATGATCGTGGAATTGTATTGGAGTGTATGTATACTATTTCATAATCAAAATAACTTTACAATAATCATTTATAGTCATTATTTACACCATTATACCCATCCAAGTATGGTTATGGTGGAAAATAGATTACACCACGACGTGGAGACGGTATTCCGTACGTATGCAGGCGCGGTGATTTCATTTTCCGTAGGATGGATAGATGGTGAAATAGGGTTGTTTCATACTTATAATAACATATCATTATATTAGTGATAATTATGTTATTACTTCATAATGAAATAACTAAATAATAAGAAGTAGAAGAAGAAATAAAGTTTAAAGAATCGGTAACGAACATTACCTCTTTTTTGAAGCGCCTCTTTGAGACCTCCTCTTAGGGCACTAAAATTGGTCTTTGAAGAAGACCAGGACCTCTAGGATGTTTCTAGGGAAGTGGAGAAAAGAATTGGGCAGGGTTTTGCCGATATTGAAGGCTCAATGTGGTGTATGGAAGAGAGGGAGGATGTGCCTTTTTATAAGGGACGAGAGGGGCACCTTTGGAATTCTAAAAAATATTAATTTATAAGAAATCTAACCCCACTTAAGAACCTCCAAAAATGACTAATATTCTAAGATTATATGAGATAGGGTTTTAATATCATCAACAAATCATATTTATACAATTTTGGATCTTATTTTAAACCATGTCATTTTGATTTATCCTTATTTAATCTATTTAAGTTTATTTGTGGTAATAAAATTCTAAATTTTAAATTAGAACAAATAATTACTTATTTGTTGTGAATTTCACATAATTGGTTACTTTATAACATTATAGACCATATAAATTTAAATTTATTATTTTTAAATATTTTTTTTGATTTTAAAACAGTTTTATAATATGTTATTTTTATAAAATAACAATAGTGTCAAATTTGACACTATTCATTTATTGGAATTTAAATAAATGATATACAGAAGATATGTTCGAAATAAAAGCTTTAATAGATTCATAAAATGTCATATGTATCTATAAATTTAGTGGATCACATTAAATAGTTCATATAATATTTATTTTATTATTTTTAAAACCATTTATTTGGTTTATCTCTTAATAAAATAATTACTAAAGAATATTTTATAATTATTTAATATACTGATTTTTTGCATAACAATTAAAAATAAAATCCTATGATGAAGATAAATATATTACCTTTCACAATAATACTTTTACTCTAATTTATCATCTTAAAATAACAATATTTAAATTTTTATATTTATTAAATTATGAAGGTGACAACTTTGGCATCATTTAAAATAAAATAATATAAGTGTCATAATCACTTTTATAAGGCTCCAAACGGTTATAAATTAGGTCATTAGATTATTAAGGTGTATATATACACTACCAATATGTTTCGGTCAGGTTTTTGGGCCCTTTAATGGGTATTATTATTTCAATAAAAACTCTATTACTTATTTTTCACTTAATAAATAATTTCTGTATCATTAATGAATCACCGTTAATGAAAATTATTTAATCCCTAAAAATTCTAAATAAATTATCATGATGTAGATAATTCTATTATATTTCTGGATACTATTCATGTTAGAATTTCTTAGGATTTTTGTCACTAAATTAAAATAATTATACTTATAAGATTTAAGAGAGTGACATGTTGTCACTTTCTTTGGTTTTAATAATAATTAAATTATTTTCATGGTAAAAAGTTCATAAAGTTAATATAATCAGACTCTTAGGTTATATGGGTCTAATTTTAGTCATCCAATAGAATTTTTGAATTTTTTAGGGTAATTTTATAATATTATATTTACCCTTAATTACCCGATTTACCTTTAACTATAGTAAATAAAATTTACCGTAGTTACTATTCATAATTCACAAAGATAAAAAGTAGCTTATTAACATAATCTGGACCCACTTATTCCAAATATGGAATCCATTTTTCCAAATTCAATACGCAAAAGTTGTAGAAATTAAATTAAAATTAATCCCGTTGTCGAAAGAAAACTGGTTTTTCTTTAAAACATTGCAAAAGATTGAATTGATTTAACCTACGAATTTAATGTAAAATCAATGCTAATGAAATACATTATATTTAATGGTAAAAATATATTCTATTTATACTTTAAAACCATTAAATAATATAATTTAACCATATAAATTATTACTATGAAAAAAGTTGTTTTTAATTAAAATATAACGTGTTTTTTCTATTAATCAAAATATGAAAGTTACCAGAATAATATGAAAAATTTATCCAAAGTAAATTTTTATTTCATGATTCCAAAGAAGAATTTTATTTTGTAAAATTGAATTTATAAACATGTCAAAACTAGATTTAATGTGGGTGCGCCATCAAAAGGCGGCAAAACTGCATTTTTTTTAAAAAATTCTTATTTTACCCGAAAAATTTATTTTGTTCTTATACCATGTTCTCGAAAATGGGTAAGATGAATAATAATGTTATAAAATTAAAAATTTAGTTAGTAATATTTATAACAGATAGTTCATAATAATATTATAATAATATATCGTTGTTTAGTAAAACTCGGTATTTGCGTACAACACACGCTATCGAGGAAGGTCGTGATTGCGTGTAATGCAAGCCAAGTCAGGGTTGCGTGTTGTTCAAGAATCCTTAATTGTTTCGTATAATAGAATCCAACCATATTTTATTTATACATTTAATATATATATATATATATACTCAATGTTGCGTAGAATAACTATTATCAAAATTGTGTGTAACACGATCCAAGAATAGTGTTGTGTATACTGAAAGCTAACACGATGTTGCGTATAAAGCAAGGTAATCTTGGTGTAGAATAAAACACAAGACATTAAAGAAATTAAAAGAATATTTTTCATAAAATCTCAGGTTGTTACATTCTACCCCCCTTAAAATGAATTTCTCCCTCGAAATTCATCGGGGCTATAAATGGTTTATAACTCGAAAGATTGTTTAATAGAAACCCACATCGTAAAAAGGAATACCAAAACATGGCTTCAAAAACTAAAATATGAAATGTAACGGTTACCCAAATTAACTCATCACTGGGTTTCCAGGTTGGAGAACATCGGTGAAAATATGGATATGGAAGAAATATCTAACCATCAAGTTCTGATGGAGAGTGGTAGAGAACATGGATATGAAAAAGCCAACAATCACAAAGCTATAGATTTGTGATGATATAATGTACTATATGATTCATCAGATATAAGGGAACTAGGACAACATTTTTGGTTTTCAAGATCATTTCCCTAAAGTTGATGAATTAAAAGAAATACTCACACGATTTTGGTAAAATCTCACTGTTGTTCTTGAATTGAACAATTTCCACTTCATCCTTTAAAGAAATGAAGTTGAATTTGTTATTCGTGATGTGTTAGCAGATCATGTGATAGAATGATGGGTCATTCCATCTCTTTCATACAAATGGTTAGAAAAAGTTATAAGTCCATCTAATGGTTAGATTAATCGTATATGGTTCCAAAAATGTACTTATACTACATATATCATACCTCTTAATAAAGTAAAACTAGTTTCTACTAACCAGGGACTTCCTGTAGGCCAGTGGTAGGCGATAAAGGCAAGTCGCACTTCGGTTGTGGGTTCGATTCCCACAGCCTTGTCCGATGCGATGGGCTATCACCCGTCCTACTGGTTGTCCTTTTTCTAAAACTATATTACTATAACATCCCATCAATAATATCGAAAAAAAACTTTTATCCTTAAATAATACTAACTTATGTCCAACATAATCCATTCCAATCTTTAGTATTATCCATAATACTATAGTCCACTCTCATAATATAGTGAAAACAATACCCAGAGATTTAATACCATCGTTCATCCCCATATATCATAAGATATGTCTTGTTGGTCACATTCCAATCATTCAAAGGCCTTAATCATGTATTCTCATGAAAAATGAATACCCATTGAACCTTAGTGAAAACATGAATGCAGTTAAAAGTTAACACTTTACACATACCAAAATCCTCAAAATTTTATATACTCAAACCATGATAACACATAGTCATTATATCAATCATGAGCTCATGAATACAATCAAGCATCTCATTATCTTATTATTCCTTCATTATGCGCATATCATCTACTTTAAAGAAATATCTGAATAACCTTCCATGGTTACTGGTACCATTTAACATATACGTTCAAATACTTTTAGGAAAAAAAATAGTGTAACAATCCTTAGATGATTCATTATTTCATAGTACCATTAACTATACAACATAAATCTCGATAAACATACAATCATTCCACTACACTCTAAAACAACTGACTGAGCTTCAACACTTCTTTCAGGTCATATATCATTTGTAGTCTCCTCATCATTATCCACATAAATACTACCCATATGACCATGCTGATTCCCTTCATGAGATTTCCCAATAGGGCATTGGTTTGCATAATGCCCGTACATTCCACATTTAAAACATCTAATCATTATTGATGTCGTAGCAATACCATTATCCTTGTCCATGGTGTTAACTGAACCTTTTCCTTTGCACTTACTGGCTTTGTGTCCTTCTTTTCCACACCCAAAGCACCTTCCAGTTCCTTTGAAACAATCTCCCTGATGCCTCTTCCTATATGATTTACATGAGGGAAATTGAACTTTCTTTCCTCTATGATCAGCATGAAACTCCATCTTTCTCTTATTATCTGAGTCTGGAAACATACCAAGTTGAGAATATTGATCATATAATGAGATTGCTGATTAGGCATAATAACGATGTTTGGACTTCCAGATCTCGTTTCATTTGTTTTCTCATGAAGAAAATCATTCCATTGTCTATCATATCATCCACTATCATGAATCTTCCTGTTTCCAGCCATTTTCTAAACCCCAAGAAGAATAGTGTGAGAGGAAAAAATCATGCTAGGGAAAACAACATAGTAAAGTAGGAGTATCCTCAATATCTAACATCTTAAGTTAAATTATATGAACTTTACCGTAGTTCTAGGACTATATCCTATACGTATACTTATCCTTAGGGACATCTCTAGACATACCTTAGAAATATCTCTAGGGATCTCACTAACATTTTCACATCCTAGTTTCCAAAGGTTGACTAAACCTTTCCTCTTATACCAACTATAGAGACCCAAAGCATGACGTACATGGACATTACATTACTTTAACGGAATACATAATACATAACAAAAATAGACACATAAAGATAGTAATAGTTTAGTGTCTTTGGAAACTTGGAACGTAATCTTCTAATCGTGCTGAAATATCTTCAACATCTCCCATAAAGATCCTCCCCTTTTTTTCTTACCTAAAACCTTTCTTTATATCCTAGAGAAAAGAAAACATAAAAAGGGTGATCTCAAATGCTCATTAAGGGTAATCATGGATAAAATAAAACATACCGTATACATTTAAACTTAAAAACACAAACATAATGTTTAAACATCAAAAGATTGAGAAATGACATAAAACATGGAAGTACGTAAGGCAAAGGTCATAAAGAAACATTAATAATGATAAAATAGAATGGGAATAAAACATGAAATTGTGGAAACCATTAAGAACATGATATTATTTCCATAGTATCCAAGGCATTGCTGCCAGGACCATCTTAGTGGACAAAGTCCCTTTCTGAATCGAGGTCACTCCTCGTTCCAGTCCTGTATTACTTAACCGGTTTAACTTTCCGTTCCAGCCATGTCTATATCATGAGATATAAATATTTACCCAATGCATTGAAGGGAGATATAGGTCCCACCCATATCATAATAAAATCATTCTTTCTTGTGCCAAAAAATAAACTTAAAACAGTCATCATAACCTAAAGAATAAAATGGGTTTCCTAAACATAATTCCATCATAACATAATCCATATAAAAAAATGGATATAATTTCATCAAAAGAAAAGTGAAACCATTTAAATCATAGATACATTATACTTGAAACATACACATATGAAATAATGTCATCTTACATGGAAAATGGTTTTGATAAAACACTTGAAACGAATTCTTGAGGAAAATATCCTTTCTTCTTCAAAATCATTCTCTTTTTACAAAATTTCATGCAATTTTAAAAGAAAATGATTTTGTTGAAAATAGTCATGAAATATTTTGGAGGAATCTTCATAAAAATAAGGCTTTATAAAACCGTAAAAATCTTTTCATGCCGTATACGTTAAAAAAACATTCTTCTCGTACTTCTGTCAGAAAAGTCCAAAAGTACCTTGTAGGGTAAATGAAAGAAATATCCCATCAATACCATGGGGTAAAAGTCAAAATGGATAAAAAGGACATTAAAAATACATGAACAAACTATTATAAAATATGGACATGGATGATAGCAATAACACCTAGTAAATACTTACGAATAAGCAATCTCGGATAAAAATGAGATTTGCAAAATTATCCCTTACCTTAGGTCTGATTTACTTCGTAAGTGTCCGAAACTCATGTATAATGATTTAAATAATGTTATTGAATTAGTACATAATCATATTCATTGTTATGATTTCATATATGGTTCACTTATGACTTTATATTACCCATTCTTTTGTAAATTCTATGTTAAAGAGTGTTTTGGGTATAATCGTTTCATTTGGCGTCCGTGTTTTGACTTGTAATTATTCATATGATTACTTAGATCATTATTACTTAATTCCAGAATATAAAACATGATTTATATATATTATATATTCATAATATACATATATATAATAGATCGATTAATGGAAGGAAATACACCGTTCATGGAGACAGTAGGCCGTACGTACGCATGAACGCTGTTTTCGTTTCTTTATTGAGTTGAATGAAATTAAATAGATGACATACATATATATATACATAAATACAGTAGAATTAATATTCCATATATTTCATTATTATTCATTATATATACTTTATAATCATTCTTTAATGGTTAATCATGGAAAATGAATCTCATCGCGTTCGTGGAGACGGTAGTCCGTATGTACGCACGAGCGATGATATCAATCCCGTGATCGTCGAATAGTGTTGGAGTGTATGTATACTATTTCAGAATCAATATCTATTTACAATAATCATATATATTCATTATTTACACCATTATACCCATCCAAGTAAGGTTATGGTGGAAAATAGATTACACCACGACGTGGAGACGGTATTCCGTACGTACGCACGCGCGATGATTTCATTTTCCATAGGATGGATAGATGGTGAAATAGGGTTGTTTAATACTTATAATAACATATCAGTATATTAGTGATACTGATGTTATTACTTCATAATGAAACAACTAAATAATATGAAGAAGAAGAAGAAGAAATAATGTTGAATGAATCGGTAACGAACATTACATCTTCTTTGAAGCACCTCTTTGAGACCTCCTCTTAGGAAACTAAAATTGGTCTTTGAAGAAGACCAGGACCTCTAGGATGTTTCTAGGGAAGTGTAGAAGATATTTTTTCGTGGGTTGGCCGAGCTTGAAGGCTCAATGTGGTGTGTGGAAGAGAGGGAGGAGGTGCCCTTTTATAAGGGAGGAGAGGGGCACCTTTGGAATTCTTAAAAAAATTAATTTATAATAAATCTTACCCCACTTAAAAACCTCCAAAAATGAATCATATTCGAATCTTAGATGAGATAGGGTTGTAATCTCATCATCAAGTCAAATTTAGACATGTTTGGATCTTATTTTAAACCTTATCATTTTGATTTATCCTTATTTAATCTATTTAAGATTATTTGTGGTTCTAAAATTATAAATTTTAAATTATAACACATAATTACTTATTTGTTGTGAATTTTACATAATGGGTTTCTTTATAACATTATAGACCATATAAATTTAAATTTATAATTTTTAAATATTTTTGTGATTTTTAAACAATTTTATAATATGTTATTTTTATAAAATAACAATAGTGTCAATTTTGAAACTATTCAATTATTTGAATTTAAAGAAACTATATACATAAGATATGTTCGAACTAAAAGCTTTAATAGATTCCTAAAAGGTAATATGTATATATAAAATTAGTTGATCACATTAAATAGTTCATATAATATTTATTTTATTATTTTTAAAACCATTTATTTTTTTTATCTCTTAATAAAATAATTACTACAACATTTTTGTATAATTATTTAATATACTGATTTTTTGCATAAAAATTAAACATAAAATCATATGATGAATATATATCTATTAACTTTCCAAATAATAATTTTAATAGAATTTATCATCTTAAAATCACAATATTGAAATGGTTATATTTATTAAATTATTAAGGTGACAACTTTGGCATCATTTAAAATTAAATAATATAAGTGTCATAATCACTTTTGTAAGGCTCTAAACTGTTATATATTAGGTCATTTGATTGTTAAGGTGTAGATATAAACTACCAATAAGTTTTGGTCTGGTTTGTGGGCCTTATAATGGGTATTAATATTTCAATAAAAACTATATTACTTATTTTTCATTTAATAAATAATTTCTATATCATTATTGAATCACCCTTAATGACAATTATTTAATCCCTAAAAATTCTAGATAAATTATCATGATGTATATAATTTTATTAGATTTCTGGAGGCGATTCATGTTAGAATTTTTTTATGATGTTTATCACTAAATTAAAATTATTATACTTATAAGATTTAAGAGAGTGACATGTTGTCAATTTCATTGGTTTTAATAATAATTAAATTATTTTCATGGTAAAAAGTTCATAAAATGAATCTAATCTGACCCTTAGGTTATATGGGTCTACTTTTTGTCATCCGATATAATTTTGGCATGTGTTAGGGTAATTTTATAATATTATATTTACGCTTAATTACCCGATTTACCTTTAACTATGGTAAATAAAATTTACCGTAGTTACTATTCATAATTTCTAAAAATAAAAAGTATCTTATTAACATAATTTGGACCCAATGATTCCAAATATGGAATCCAAATTTCCAAATTCAATACACAAATGTTTCAGAAATTAAATTAAAATTAATCCTGTTGTCGAAAGAAAACGGGTTTTTCTTTAAATATTGCAAAAGATTGAACTGATTTAACCTACGAATTTAATGTAAAATCAATGATAATGACATAAATTATATTAAATGGTAAAAATATATTATATTTATACTTTAAAACCATTAAATACTATAATTTTACCTTATAAATTATGGTGATTAAAAAAGTTGTTTTTAATTAAAATATAGCGTGTTTTTACTATTCATCAAAATATGAAAGTTACCAGAATAATATGAAAATTTTATCCAAAGTAAATTTTTATTTCTTGATTCAAAAGAAGAATTTTATTTTGTCAAATTGAACTTATAAACATGTCAAAAACTATATTTAAAGTGGGTGCACCATCAAAAGGCGGCAAAACTGCATTTTTTTGAAAATACTTATTTTACCCAAAAAAATTATTTTGTTCATATACCATGTTCTAGAAAATGTGTACGATGAATAATAATGTTTTAAAATTAAAAATTTAGATAATACTATTCATAACGGCTAGTTCATAGTAATATTTTAATAATATATCGTTGTTTAGTAAAACTCGGTATTGCGTACAACACACGCTATCGGGGAAGGTCACGATTGCGTGTAATGCAAGCAAAGTCAGGGTTGCATGTTGTGAAAGAATCCTTTGTTGTTTTGTATAACAGAATCCAAACATATTTCATTTATACATTTAATATATATATATACTCAATGTTGCGTAGAATAACTATTATCAAAATTGTGTGTAACACGATCCAAGAATAGTGTTGTGTATACTGCAAGCTAATACAGTGTTGCGTACAGCGCAAGGTAATCTTGGAGTAGCACACAACACAAGACATTAATGAAATTAAAAGAATATTTTTCATAAAATCTCTGGGTGTTACATTCTACCCCACATTAAAATGAATTTCTCCCTCGAAATTCGTCGGGGCTATAAATGGTTTACTACTTAAAAGTTTGTTTAATAGAAACCCACATCGTAAAAAGGAATACCAAAACATGGCTTTAAAAACTAAATTATGAAATGTAACGGTTACCCAAATTAACTCATCATTGGGTTTCCATGTAGGAGAACATAAGTGAAAATATGGATATGGAAGAAAAATCTAACCATCAAGTTCTGATGGAGAGTGGTAGAGAACATGGCTATGAAAAAGCCAACAATCACAAAGATATAGATTTGTGATGAGCTAAGGTACTATATGATTCATCAGATATAAGGGAACTAGGACAAAATTTTTGGTTTTCAAGATCATTTCCCATAATTTGATGAATTAAAAGAAATACATACATGATTTTGGTACAATCTCACTATTGTTCTTGAATTGAACAGTTTCCACTTCATCTTTTAAAGAAATGATGTTGAATTTGTTATCTGTGATGTGTTAGCAGATCATGTGATAGAATTATGGGTCATTCCATCTCTTTCAAACAAAAAGACAGTAAAAGTTATAAGTCCGTTTAATGGTTTTATTAATCATATATGGTTCCAAAAATGAACTTATACTACATATATCATACTGCTTAATAAAATAAAACTAGTTTCTACTAACCAGAGACTTCATGTAGGCCATTGGTAGTGGATAATGGCCAGTTGCACTTCGGTTAAGGGTTCGATTCCCACATCATTGTCTGAAGCGATGGGCTATCCCCCGTCCTACATGTTGTCCTTTTTCTAAAACTATATTACTATAATATTCAATCAATAATATCGAAAAAAACATCTATCCTTAAACAATACTAACTTATGTCCAATATAATACATTCCAATCTTTAGGATTTTCCATAATACTGCATTCCACTGTCATAATATAGAGAAAACGATTACCAGAGATTTAATACCATTGTTGATCCCCATATATCATAAGATATGTCTTGTTGGTCACATTCCAAACATTTTAAGTCCTTACTCATGTATTCTCTTGAAAAATAAATACCCAATGAACCTAAGTGAAAACATGAATGCAGTTAAAAGTTAACACATTCCACATACCAAAATCCTCAAAATTCTGTATACTCAAACCATGATATCACTTAGTCCTTATATCTATCATGAGCTCATGAATACAATCAAACATCTCATTATCTTCTTATTCCTTCATTATGCGCATATCATCTACTTTACAAAAATATCTGAATAACCTTCCATGGTAACTGGTACCATTCAACATATACTTTCAAATACTTTTAGGAAAAACAATAGTGTAACAATCCATAGATGATTCTTTATTCCATAGTACCATTAACTATACAACATAACTCTCGATAAACAAACAATCATTCCACTACCTTTTAAAACAACTGACTGAGCTTCAACACTTCTTTCAGACCATATATCATTTGTAGTCTCCTCATCATTATCCACATAAATAGTACCAATATGACCATGCTGATTCACTTCATGAGATTTTTCATTAGAGAATTGGTTTGCATAATTCCCGTACATTCCAAATTTAAAACATCTAATCATTGTTGATGTGGTAGCAATACCATTATCCTTGTCCATGGTGTTAACTGAACCTTTTCCTTTGCTCTTACTGGCTTTGTGTCCTTCTTTTCCACACCCAAAGTATCTTCTAGTTCCTTTGACACAATCTCCATGATGCCTCTTCCCACATGATTTACATGAGGGAAATTGAACTTTATTTCCTCTATGATCATCATGAAACTCCATCTTTCTCTTATTATCTGAGTCGAGAATCTTACCAAAGTTGTGATTATTGATCATATTATGAGATTGCTGATTAGGCATAATAATTATGTATGGACTTCCAGATCCCTTTTCATTTGGTTTCTCATGAAGAAAGTCATTCCATTGTCTATAATATCGTCCATTATCATGAATCATCCTGTTTCCAGCCATTTTCGAAATCCCAAAAATAATAGTTTGAGAGGAAAAAATCATGCTAGGAAAAACAACATAGTAAAGGGGGAGTATCCTCAATATCTAACATCTTAGGTTTAATTCTATGATCATTACCATAGTCCTAGGACTATATCCTATACATATTCTTATCCTTAGGGACATCTCTAGACAAACCTTAGAAATATCTGTAGGGATCTCACTAACGTTTTCGCATCCTAGTTTCCAATGGTTGACTAAACCTTTCCTCTGATACCAACTGTAGAGACCCAAATCTTGACGTACATGGACATTACATTACTTTAGCGGAATACTTAACACATAACAAAAACAGACACACAAGGACCGTAATAGTTTAGTGTCTTTGGAAACTTGGAATGTAATCTTCTAATCGTGGTGAAAGATCTTCAACATCTCCCATAAAGATCTTCCCCTTTTTTCTTAACTAAAACCTTTCTTTATATCCTGGAGAAAAGAAAACATAAAAAGGGTGAGATCAAATGCTTAGTCAGGGTAAGCATGGATAAAATAAAACATACCATATACATTTGAACTTAAAAACATGAACATAATGTTTAAACATTAAAAGCTTTAGAAATGACATAAAACATTGAAGTACGTAAGGTATAGGTCATAAAGAAACTTTAATAATGATAAAATAGCATGGGAATAAAACATGTGATTGTGGAAACCATTAAGTACATGATATGATTTCCACAGTAGCCAAGGCATTGATGCCAAGACCATCTTAGTGGACAAAGTCCCTTTCTGAATTGAGTTCACTCCTCTTTCCAGTCCTGTATTACTGAACCGGTTTAACTAGTCATTCCAGCCATGTCTATCTCATGAGATATAAATGTTTACCCAATGAATTGGAGGGAGATATATTTCCCACCCATCTCATAATGAAATCATTCTTACTTGTGCCACAAAATATACTTAAAACAGTCATCATAACCCAAAGAATAAAATGGGTTTCATAAACATCATTCCATCATAACATAATCCATATAAAAAATGGATATCATTTCATCATAATACAAGTTAAACCATGTAAATCATAGAGACATTATACTTGAAACAGACACATATGAAATAATGTCATCTTAGATGGAAAATGGTTTTGGTAAAACACTTGAAATGAATTCTTGAGGGAAATATCCTTTCTTCTTCAAAATAATTCTCTTTTTACAAAATGTCATGCAATTTTAAAAGAAAGAGATTTTGTTGAAAATAGTCATGAAATATTTTGGAGGAGGCTTCATAAAAAATGCTTTATAAAATCGTAAAAATCCTTTCATTCCGTATACAATAAAAAACATTATTCTCGTACTTTTGTCAGAAAAGTCAAAAAGTACCTTTTAGGGTAAATAAAAGAAAGATTCCTTCCATACCATGGGGTAAAAGTAAAAATGGATAAAAAGGACATTAAAAATACATGAATACACTTTTATAAAACATGGACATGGATGATAGAAATAACCCCAATTTAATACTTACAAATAAGCAATCTCAGATAAAAATGAGATTTGTAAAATTATCCCTTACCTTAGGTCCGATTTGATTCGTAAGTGTCCGAACCTCATGTATAAAGATTTAAATAATATTATTGACTTATTAAATAATTATATTAATTTTTATGATATCATATATGGTTCACTTATGACTTTATATTACCCGTTCTTTTTTAAATTCAATGTTAAAGAGTGTTTTGGTTAAAATCGTTTCATTTGTCGTCCGTGTTTTGACTTGTAATTATTCATATGATTACTTAGATCATGATTACTTAATTCCAGAATATAAAACATGATTTATATATAATATATATTCATAATATACATATATATAATATATCGATAAATGGAATGAAATACACCGTTCATGGAGACGGTAGGTCGTACGTACGCATTAATGCTGTTTTCGTTTCCTTATTGAGTTGAATGAAATTAAATAGATGACGTACATATATATATATACATAAATACAGTAGCATTATTATTCCATACATTTCATTATTAGTCATTATATATACTTTATAATCATTCTTGAATGGTTAATCATGGAAAATTAATCTCATCGCGTTTGTGGATACGGTAGTTCGTACGTATGCACGAGTGATGATATCATTCCCGTGATCATGGAATTGTATTGGAGTGTATGTATACTATTTCAGAATCAATATCACTTTACAATAATCACATATAGTCATTATTTACACCATTATACCCATCCATGTAATGTGATGGTGGAAAATATATTACCCCACGGTGTGGAGACGGTATTCCGTACGTACGCACGCTCGGTGATTCCATTTTCCATAGGATGGATAGATGGTGAAATAGGGTTGTTTCATACTTATAATAACATATCAGTATATTATTGATACTTATGTTATTACTTCATAATGAAACAACTAAACAAGAAGAAGTTGTAGAAGAAATAAAGTTGAAAGAATCGGTAACGAACATTACCTCTTCTTTGAAGCGCCTCTTTGAGACCTCCTCTTAGGGCACTAAAGTTGGTCTTTGAAGAAGACCAGGACCTCTAGGATGTTCCTAGGGAATTGTATAAGAGAATTGGGAAGGGTTTGGCCGAGCTTGAAGGCTCAAAGTGGTGTGTGGAAGAGAGGGAGGAGGTGCCCTTTTATAAGGGAGGAGAGGGGCACCTTCGGAATTCTTAAAAATATTAATTTATAATAAATCTAAAACCACGTAAAAACCTCCAAAAATGACTCATATTAAAATATTAGATGCGATAGGGTTGTAATATAATCAACCAATTAAATTTATACATGTTTGGATCTTATTTTAAACCTTATCATTTTGATTTACTCGTATTTAATCTATTTAAGTTTATTTTTGGGAATAAAATTCTAAATTTTAAATTACAACAAATAATTACTTATTTGTTGTGAATTTTCTATAATTGGTTACTTTATAACATTATAGATCATATAAATTTAAATTTATAATTTTTAAATATTTTTGTGATTTTTAAACAATTTTATAATATGTTATTTTTATGAAATAACAATAGTGTGAATTTTGACACTATTCATTTATTTGAATTTTAATAAAATATATACAGAAGATATGTTCGAAATAAAAGCTTTAATAGATTCATAAAAGGTCATATGTATCTATAAAATTAGTGTATAACATTAAATAGTTGATATAATAATTATTTTATAATTTTTAAAACAATTTATTTGGTTTATCTCTAAATAAAATAATTACTACAACATTTTTGTATAATTATTTAATATACTGATTTGTTGCAGAAAAATTAAAAATAACATCCTATGATTAAGCTAAATCTATTACCTTTCACAATAATACTTTTACTCTAATTTATCATCTTCAAATCACAATATTTAAATTGTTATCTTTATTAAATTATGAAGGTGACAACTTTGGCATCATTTTCAATAAAATAATATAAGTGTCATAATCACTTTTATAAGGCTCCAAAAGGTTATTTATTAGGTAATTGGATGATTAAGGTGTATATATTCAATATCAATAAGTTTTGGTCAGGTTTGTGGGCCTTTTAATTGATATTATTATTTCAATAATAACTATATTACTTATTTTTCACTTAATAAATAATTTCTGTATCATTAATGAATCACCATTAATGACAATTATTTAATCCCTAAAAATTCTAAATAAATTATCATGATGTAGATAATTTTATTATATTTCTGTAGACTATTCATGTTAGTATTTTTTATGATGTTTATCACTAAATTAAAATTATTATACTTATAATATCTAAGAGAGTGACATGTTGTCACTTTCTTTAGTTTTAATAATAATTAAATTATTTTCATAGAAAAAAGTTCATAAAATGAATCTAATCCGACCCTTAGGTTATACAGGTCTACTTTTATTCATCCAATAGAATTTTGGCATGTGTTAGGATAATTTTATAATATTATATTTACCCTTAATTACCCGATTTACCTTTAACTATGGTAAATAAAATTTACCGTAGTTACTATTCATAATTACCAAAAATAATAAGTAGCTAATTAACATTTTGGACCCACAGATTCCAAATATTTAATCCATTTCTCCAAATTCAATACATAAATGTTCCTAAAATTAAATTAAAATTAATCCCATTTTCGAAAGAAAACAGGTTTTTCTTTAAAACATTTCAAAAGATAGAATTGATTTAACCTACGAATTTAATTTAAAATCAATGCTAATGACATTAATTATATTAAATTGAAAAATTATATTCTATTTATACTTTAAAACCATTCAATATTATAATTTTACCATATAAATTATTGCGATGAAAAAAGTTGTTTTTAATTAAAATATAGCGTGTTTTTACTTTTCATCAAAATATGAAAGCTACCAGAATAATATGAAAAATTTATCCAAAGTAAATTTTTATTTCATGATTCCAAAGAAGAATTTTATTTTTCCAAATTAAACTTATAAACATGTCAAAAACTAGATTTAATGTGGGTGCACCATCAAAAGGCGGCAAAACTGCATTTTTTGAAAAATATTTATTTTACCCGAAAAATTTATTTTGTTCTTATACCATGTTCTAGAAAAGGTGTAATAAGAATAATAATGTTTTAAATTCAGAATTTAGTAAATACTATTCATAACGGCTAGTTCATAATAATATTATAAAAATATATCGTCGTTTAGTAAAACCCGGTATTGCGTACAACACACGCTATCGAGGAAGGTCGCGATTGCGTGTAATGCAAGCCAAGTAAGGGTTGCATGTTGTGAAAGAATCCTTTGTTGTTTCATATGAAATAATCCAACCATATTTCATTTATAAATTGAATATATATATATATATACTCAATGTTGCGTAGAATAACTATTATCAAAATTGTGTGTAACACGATCCAAGAATAGTGTTGCGTATATTGCAAGATAATACGGTGTTGCGTATAGCGCAAGTTAATCTTGGTGTATTATACAACACAAGAAAATAATGAAATTAAAAGAATATTTTTCATAAAATCTCGGGGTGTTACATTCTTCCCCCCTTAAAATGAATTTCTCCCTCGAAATTCATCGGGGTTATAAATGGTTTACTACTCGAAAGTTTGTTTAATAGAAACCCACATCGTAAAAAGGAATACCAAAACATGGCTTTAAAAACTAAAGTATGAAATGTAACGGATTCACAAATTAACTCATCACTGGGTTTCCACATAGGAGACCATAGGTGAAAATATGGATATGGAAGAAAAATCTGACCATCAATTTCTGATGTAGAGTGGTAGAGAACATGGCTATGAAAAAGCCAACTATCATAAAGCTATAGATTTGTTATGATCTATGGTACTATATGATTCATCGAATATAAGGGAACTAGGACAACATTTTTGGTTTTCAAGATCATTTCCCTAAAGTTGATGAATTAAAATAAATACTTACATGATTTTTCCACAATCTCACTGTTGTTCGTGAATTGAACAATTTCCACTTCATATTTTAAAGAAATGAAGTTGAATTTGTTATTCACGATGTGTTAGCAGATCATGTGATAGAATTATGGGTCATTCAATCTCTTTCAAACAAAATGTTAGCAAAATATATAAGTCCTTCTTATGGTTATATTAATCATATATGGTTCCAAAAATGAACTTATACTACATATATCATACCTCTTAATAAAATAAAATTAGTTTCTACTAACCAGGGACTTCCTATAGGCCAGTGGTAAGCGATAAAGGCCAGTCACACTTCGGTTGTGGGTTTGATTCCCACAGCCTTGTCCGACGTGATGGGCTGTCGCCCATCCTCCAGGTTGTCCTTTTTCTAAAACAATATTACTATAACATCCCATCAATAATATCAAGAAAAAACTTCTATCCCTAAACAATACTAACTTATGTCTAACATAATCAATTCTAATCTTTAGGCTTATCCATAATACTTCAGTCCACTCTCATAATATAGTCAAAGTGATTACCAGAGATTTAATACCATCGTTGATCCCCATATATCATAACATATGTCTTTTTGGTCACATTCCAAACATTCTAAGGCCTAAATCATGTATTCTCTTGAAAAATGAATACCCATTGAACTTTAGTGAAAACATGAATGCAGTTAAAAGTTAACAATTTCCACATACCAAAATCCTCAAAATTCTATATACTCAAACCATGATATCACTTAGTCCTTATATCAATCATGAGCTCATTAATACAATCAAACATCTCATTATCTTCTTATTCATTCATTATGCGCATATCATCTACATTACAAAAATATGTGAATAACCTTCCATGGTTACTGGTACCATTCAACATATACTTTCAAATACTTTTAGGGAAAAAAATAGTGTAACAATCCTTAGATGATTCTTTATTCCATAGTACCATTAACTATACAACATAACTCTCGATAAACATACAATCATTGCACTACCTTCTAAAACAACTGACTGAGCTTCCACACTTCTTTCAGCTCATATATCATTTGTAGTCTCCTCATCATTATCCACATAAATACTACTCATATGACTATGATGAATCTCTTCATGAGATTTTCCATAAGGGCATTGGTTTGCATAATTCCCATACATTCCACATTTATAACATCTAATCATTGTTGATGTCGTAGCAATACCATTATCCTTGTCCATGGTGTTAACTGAACCTTTTCCTATGCACTTACTGGATTTGTGTCCTTCTTTTCCACACCCAAAGCATCTTCTAGTTCCTTTGAAACAATCTCCATGATGCCTCCCCCACATGATTTACATGAGGGAAATTGAACTTTCTTTCCTCTATGATCATCATGAAACTCCATCTTTCTTTTATTCTCTAAGTCGGGAAACTTACCAAAGATGAGATTATTGATCATATTATGAGATTTCTGATTAGGAATAATAACGATGTTTGGACTTCTATATCCTGTTTAATTTGGTTTCTCATGAAGAAAATCATTCCATTGTCTATCATATCCTCCATTATCGTGAATCTTCCTGTTTCCATCCATTTTCTAAAACCCAAAAAGAATAGTGTGAGAGGAAAAAATCATGCTAGGGAAAACAACATAGTAAAGGAGGAGTATCCTCAATATCTAACATCTTACGATAAATTATATGATCGTTACCGTAGTTCTAGGACTATAAACTATACATATAATTATCCGTAGGGACATCTCTAGACATACCTTAGAAATATCTCTAGGGACCTCACTAACATTTTCGCAACCTAGATTCCAAAGGTTGACTAAACCATTCCTCTGATACCAACTGTAGAGACCCAAATCTTGACATACATGGACATTGTATTACTTTAGCGGAATACTTAATAAATTACAAAAACAAACACACAAGGACCGTAATAGTTTAGTGTCTTTGGAAACATGGAACCTAATCTTCTAATCGTGGTGAAAGATCTTCAACATCTCCCATAAAGATCCTCCCCTTTTTTTCTGACCTAAAACCTTTCATTATATCCTGGAGAAAAGAGAACATAAAAAGGGTGATCTCAAATACTCAGTAAGGGTAAGAATGGATAAAATAAAACATACCATATACATTTGAACTTAAAAACATGAACATAATGTTTAAACATCAAAAGCTTGAGCAATGACATAAAACATTGAAGTATGTAAGGCATAGGTCATAACGAAACATTAAGAATGATAAAATAGCATGGGAATAAAACATGTAATTGTGGAAACCATTAAGCACATGATATGATTTCCATAGTAGCCAAGGCATTGCTTCCAAGACCATCTTAGTGGAAAAAGTCCCTTTGTGAATCGAGTTCACTCCTCATTCCAGTCCTGTATTACTGAACCGGTTTAACTTGTCGTTCCAGCCATGACTATCTCATGAGATATAAATCTTTACCTAATGCATTGGAGGAATATATAGGCCCCACCCATCTCATAATGAAATCATTCTTACTTGTGCCACAAAATAAACTTAAAACAGTCATCATAACCCAAAGAATAAAATGGGTTTCATAAACATCATTCCATCATTACATAATCCATATAAAACAAATGGATATCATTTCATCATAAGAAATGTGAAACCATGTAAATCATAGAGACATTATACTTGAAACATACGCATATTAAATAATGTAATCTTAGATGGAAAATGGTTTTGATAAAACACTTGAATTGAATTCTTGAGGAAAATATCCTTTCTTCTTCAAAATCATACTCTTTTTAAAAAATGTCATGCAATTTTAAAAGAAATGGATTTTGTTGAAAATTATCAGGAAATATTTTGGAGGAGGCATCATAAAAATAAGGCTTTATAAAACCGTAAAAAAAATTTCAAGCCGTATATGTTAAAAAAACATTCTTCTCATACTTTTGTCAGAAAAGTCAAAAAGTACCTTGTAGGGTAAATAAAAGAAAGATTCCTTCCATACCATGGGGTAAAAGTCAAAATGGAAAAATAGGACTTTAAAAATACATGAATAAACTTTTATAAAACATGGACATGGATGATAGCAATAACCCCCAGTAAATACTTACGAATAAGCAATCTCAGATAAAAATGAGATTTGCAAAATTATCCCTTACCTTAGGTCCAGTTTTTTTTCGGAAGTGTCCGAACCTCCTGTATAATGATTTAAATAATGTTATTGACTTATTAAATAATCATATTAATTGTTATTATATCATATATGGTTCACTTATGTCTTTATGTTACCCGTTCTTTTGTAAATTCCATGTTAAAGACTGTTTTGGTTAAAATCGTTTCATTTGTCGTCCGTGTTTTGACTTATAATTATTCATATGATTACTTAGATAATGATTACTTAATTAAATAATATAAAACATGATTTATATATAATATATATTCATAATATACATATATATAATAGATCGATAAATGGAATGAAATACACCGTTCATGGAGACGGTAGGTCGTACGTATGCATGAATGCGGTTTTCGTTTCCTTATTAAGTTGAATGAAATTAAATAGATGACATACATATATATATACATAAATAAAGTAGAATTATTATTCCATATATTTCATTATTATTCATTATATATACTTTAAATTAATTCTTGAATGGTTAATCATGGAAAATGAATCTCATCGCGTTCGTGGAGACAGTAGTCCGTACGTACGTACAAGTGATGATATCATTCTTGTGATCATGGAATTGTATTGGAGTGTATTTATACTATTTCAGAATCAATATCAAATTATAATAATAATACTTAGTCATTATTTACACCATTATACGCATCCAAGTAAGGTGATGGTGGAAAAAAGATTACACCACGGCATGGAGACGGTATTCCGTACGTACGCACGCGCGGAGATTTCATTTTCCGTAGGATGGATAGATGGTGAAATAGGGTTGTTTCATACTTATAATAACATATCAGTATATGAGTGATACTGATGTTATTACTTCATAATGAGACAACTAAAGAAGAATAAGTGGCTGATGAAATAAAGTTGAAAGAATCGGTAACGAACATTACCTCTTCTTTGAAGCGCCTCTTTGAGACCTCCTCTTAGGGCACTAAAATTGGTTTTTAAAGAATACCAGGACCTCTAGGATGTTTCTAGGGAAGTGGAGAAGAGAATTGGGCAGGGGTTGGATGAGATTGAAGGCTCAAAGTGGTGTGTGTAAGAGAGGGAGGAGGTTCCCTTTCACAAGGGAGGAGAGGGGCACCTTTGGAATTCTTAAAAATATTAATTTATAATAAATCTAACCCCACTTAAAAACCACCAAAAATGACTCATATTCGAATATATGATGAGATAGGGTTGTAATCACATCAACCAATCAAATTTAGACATGTTTGGATCTTATTTTAAACCTTATCATTTTGATTTATCCTTATTTAATCTATTTAAGTTTATTTATGGTAATAAAATTCTAGATTATAAATTATAACAAATAATTACTTATTTGTTGTGAATTTTCCATAATTGGTTGCTTTATAACAGTATAGACCGTATAAAGTTAAATTTATAATTTTTTAGTATTTTTGTGATTTTTAATCAATTTTATAATATGTTATTTTTATAAAATAACATGTGTCAATTTTGACACTATTCATTTATTTGAATTTAAATAAAATATATACAGAAGATATGTTCGAACTAAAATCTTTAATAGATTAATAAAAGGTCATATATATCTATAAAATTCGTGGATCACATTAAATAGTTCATATAATATTTATTTTATTATTTTTAAAACCATTTATTTGGTTTATCTCTTAATAGAATAATTACTACAACATTTTTGTATAATTATTTATTATAAAGATTTGTTGCAAAAAAAATTAAAATAAAACCTTATGATGAAGATTAATATATTACCTTTCACAATAATACTTTTACACGAATTTATCATCTTAAAATCACAATATTTAAATTGTTATATTTATTAAATTATGAAGGTGACAACTTTGGCATCATTTAAAATAAAATAATATAAGTGTCATAATCACTTGTATAAGGATACAAATGGTTATATATTAGGTCATTGGATGATTACGGTGTATATATACACTTAAAATAAGTTTTGGTCAGGTTTGTGGGCCTTTTAATGGGTATTATTTTTTCAATAAAAACTATATTACTTATTTTTCACTTAATAAATAATTTTTGTATCATTAATGTATCACCATTAATGACAATTATTTAATCCCTAAAAATTCTAAATAAATTATCATGATGTAGATAATTTTATTATCTTTCTGGAGACTATTCATGTTCAAATTTGTTATTATTTTTATCACTAACTTAAAATTATTATACTTATAAGATTTAAGAGTGTGACATGTTGTCACTTTCTTTGGTTTTAATAATAATTAAATTATTTTCAAGGTCAAAAGTTCATAAAATGAATCTCATATGACCCTTAGGTTATATGGATCTACTTTTAGTCATCCAATAGAATTTTGGCATGTGTTAGGGTAATTTTATAATATTATATTTACCCTTAATTACCTGATTTACCTTTAACTATGGTAAATAAAATTTACCGTTGTTACTATTCATAATTCGAAAAAATAAAAATTATTTTATTAAAATAATTTGAACCCACAGATTCCAAATATGGAATCCATTTTTACAAATTAAATACACAAAAGTTCCTTAAATTAAATTAAAATTAATTCCGTTGTCGAAAAAAAACGGGTTTTTCTTTAAAACATTGCAAAAGATTGAATTGATTTAACCAACGAATTTAATGTAAAATCAATGCTAATGACATAAATTACAATAAATGGTAAAAATATATTCTATTTATTCTTTAAAACCATTTAATATTATAATTTAACCATAAAAATTATTGTGATTAAAAATGTTGTTTTAATTAAAATATAGCGTGTTTTTACTATTCATCAAAATATGAAAGTTACCAGAATAATATGAAACTTTTATCCAATGTAAATTTTTATTTATTGATTCCAAAGAAGAATTTTATTTTGTCTAATTGAAATTATAAACATGTCAAAAACTATATTTGAAGTGGGTGCGCCATGGAAAGGTGGCAAAACTCTATTTTTTAAAATATATTTATTTTACCCGAAAAATTTATTTTGTTCTTATACCATGTTCTAGAAAATGTGTAAGATGAATAATAATGTTATAAAATTCAAAATTTACTTAATACTATTCATAACGTCTAGTTCATAATAATATTATAATAATATATCGTTGTTTAGTAAAACCCATTATTGCGTACAACACACGCTATCGAGGAAGGTCGCGATTGCGTATAATGCAAGCCAAGTCAGGGTTGCGTATTGTGCAAGAATCCTTAGTTGTATCGTATAACAGAATCCAACCATATTTCATTTATACATTGAATATACAAATATATATATACTCAATGTTGCGTAGAATAACTATTATCAAAATTGTGCGTAACACGATCCAAGAATAGTGTTGTGTATACTATAAGCTAATACGGTGTTGCGTATAGCGAAAAGTAATCTTTGTGTAGCATACAACACAAGACATTAATGAAATTAAAAGAATATTTTTCATAAAATTTCGGGGTGTTACATGTTATCCTTAATGGTGGGGAGACACGTTATAAGTATCGCATAATTTTCTCTTGAGTGAATCATTGTTGGTCATCTTCATAATGGTGGGGAGTCCGCTCAGACCTCCTAGTGTCGGTTTTCCAGCCACGTCATGAGCGTTGGAAGGTCTTCAATGGTGTGAAGCCCCTCGTGCTTCCCTATGTTGACGTTTTGGTCCAATTTCTAAGGATGAATTGGTCATAAGTTATAAGAGTATTCCTTGGACGTGGCATGACCTTGTTTGTTCATTTTATCAAAATGTTGTAATTTTCATTTAGTAGTTCTTGAGATCTTCGACTTGCGATGTTGGTTACGATGAGTGTGAGGGTTCCTTTCCTTGATCAGTCAACTGGAGGTGTTCTAGCTCTTTGCGGTGGGCGACACATATCAGAAAGTCATTTTACGAGTATCTTGGGTTTTTCATTTTAGTCACCTTCTATGAGAATGATGTGTTCGCCTCTTTCCGCTTATTTTCATAGAGATGCTCTTTGAAACATGTTGGAATATCATTCTATTGATTGTGTCTCAACCCTAGTTGTGGATTTCTAGGGACCAAAATCTTTATGGTGGGGATAATTGTCACACCCTTGAATTTTAGATTATTTATTTTATTATTTTTTTTTGGGTATTGGGTAGTTCGGGTCAAGGACGACTTAAAATTTCAATGTTTTTTTTAAAAAATGATTGTTTGGGCCTTGACTATGTCCAGGGCACTACAGTCAAAGGTGTGCGGCCTCACCTCGGTCATTGTGAGACCATGCTCAGTTCATTACATACCATGCTCGATGGTCAATTAATTAAATAAAATTGATTAATAATAAAGAAATAAAATTAATAGTGTGATGAAATTAAAATCAAATATAAGAAGAGTTTTTTTATAATAATAATAAAAATATTATTCTGGGACATTATTATTATTATCATAAAAGATACAAATTTTTATTTTTATTTTAGTACCATCAATTGAGTATTATTATTATTTTTATTATTTTCTATCTCATCATTATTCATATTTTAGTTTATAATAATTATTATTATTATGATGAGTGTTTTGGGTTTTGCGTCACAGGATGCATGCGCAGGGCCCTGTTTTGAGACCGTACGGTCTGCCACGCTTTCAAAATGATTAATAATGGGATGATAAAATAATAATGAATAATGAGATATAAATAAAATGAAAATTAGATGTTGAATAAACATTAATAAATTGATTTATTGAAAATAATAATATTATTGTTATTTGAGGATATTATTAATTATTGTTGAGTGTTATTATTATTCTAATTATGAGTTATGAAAATTAAGATATTTTATTTATTATTATTACTCTTGATTTAGATTATTATTACTATTTTTAGTATGTTTCCCCTACTTATTTTGGCTTTCATCCCTATTTTTTATTTTGTATTATTTTATATTATTTTTCAATATTTATTTTTTTCCTCTCCCTTACCACCCCTATTCCGGTCATATTTTCCCCCTCCCATGGCTGGTGCGTGAACCCTAGTCCTCCCCTGCTAGCACCGCACCCCTTGCCCAGCAGTCCTCTCGTCCAGTGATCGAGATGCACCCCTTCTCTTCTATAGCCCTGAACGCCATCCGCCAGAACAGCCGTGCACCACAACTCCCGACCGGCCTTGTCCAAGCAGTCCGCTGGACCAACCACCCTCCCGTATGACTGAATTTCCTCACCCTACACCCCATGCTTCTGCTCTATCCTGCGAACCTCGACACCCCTACTCCTGGTCTATCCTGCAAACCCCGACGCCCCCTGCTCCTGCTCTATTTGGCCACCCAAACCTCTCGACTTCCGGAAAAATCCCCCTTGCACCATGATTTCCCCCTGGCCAACTCCCCCTATCGCTGCATGCCTTCCCTCTCCCAACCATCCACATCGCAATGGACTCCCCGCCACCAACCACAACTCCCCCGAAAATCCCATGGCCTTCTTGCTCCCGTATGACCTTCCTCCCTTCCAACTAGTTTTTCAAGCACGAAATACAACTGATGGCCTCCCATAGTCTCCGGCCAGCCTCCCGCGGCCTCACTTCTGGTGTGTTCTCCCACGTCTAATTGTTTCTAACAATTTTGGGGGATTTCAGGTTAGATTTTTATGTGGAAGTTGTTTTAATTTTCATGAAAAGGGTTTGGTATTTTGTTTTTTGGACATACCCATGTTTTTTGAGCTTGCACTTGATGTGAAGTGGCCTTTGCACTCTAATTTTGCGGTGTTTCTACACACCGGTAGGTGGTTCCACATTTAAACATTATCTGATAAGTTTATTTTCTTGCTTAGTTAATTTATAAGAACAATTGACTAATTCTTTTAGGTGTGCATTTTGTAATCATGATTTTGACTATGCATTATATATTTTTTAGCAGTATGTTTATGTGGTGCGGGTATGTTCTTTGTTTGGAAACTTGTTCTTTTTAGTCTATCATTAGTGTTTAATAAAATGTGCAGTTAGTTTTTCAATTGTGAAAGTGGTGCTAAATGTGTTTTCGATACATTGATGCATTTGTTTAGTCATAAGGAAAGGTGTTTTGTGGTTTGAATGGGTTGTTGCTATAAAAACACACATTGAACTATCTTCTAGGGGTTTATAAATTTTGTTTTTGTTTTTTGGAAATGCGCAAAGTGCATGGTTTTTGGTTCTTCTGTAGCATTCATATTTTTTTCTCCAAAAAGAGAGTTTGAGTGGGTCTTTAGTGTTTAAATTCATGTTTTATCTTCTAAAATTTCTTAATAAAATTTATAGGGTTTTTTTAATTGGGGAAATGTCATTTAAGTGTGTGGTTCTGTTATTAATCGACGTAAGTGGTGTAGGTTGTGTTCTCGATATGGCGTTGGGTGTGTTTGGTCATGAATGAGGACTGGGTTGGTTTTGTGTGTTATGTCAGGCCATGTCTCTTTTTAAAGAACTTTTTTACAAAATTTATTATGTTTTAGTAAATAATCATTAATGATGTGAAAAGGTTTTAATTGAGTTATGTAAATTTTTTTCTGTGTGGACTATAACAAATTTTATTTGTGTGTGTGTGTACAAGTGTGGCGTTGAGTCTAGGTAACATCCTGTTTGTTTTGTTCATTTTAGTTTGACATGAAATATGAAATTGGAATATCTTGAGCACAAATGGGGAAGCCTAGGTACTAGATGGGTGGACTAGATCTAGCATGCTAGTGATAAAGAAGCGACACTGGCCCTGTTTCCCTTAGATGTTTTGACAATTACAACACTAACTAAACATTAAATGATGATTGCAGACCACTAGGTTATAGATTTGTTTCCCTACTAGTGGATCATGAACAAGAACATATATTTTTGTCCTTCCTATACTACTATTCACCGAGACATGATTTTATAGGGTCCCATTAATTTTTCTGGTACTTTTAGGGCCTCTCCCACATATGGTTCTCCTGGACTACTATACAATCACTGTCGGCATACAATGTAAATTTTGGGATTTTCATAATTTAAAGGGTGTTTTTTTATTTATGTTGTTTTCTTTGAATGTGTTCTCGTTATAGAAATTTTTTCTTAAATGTTGTTCATGTTTTGGGGTCCTTTCATTTATATAGCATGCATATGTTTTTGTCATTTAATGTTTACACCTGGAACCTTTTTTTTGGGTGACGTCCTACTAGGATCGTGGATCACACCCTATATACACATTTGGGTGTGTGTAGACTTTGTTTCTTGTGTGTTCCAGGTCATGACATCGTTCTCAGAGACGGTGGTTTTGGTCGGTGATGGTCTTCTTCTGCAGGTTGGTGTTTTTTGTGTGTGGGTGTTTCACCTCTCTTGTTTCTTGGAGTTTTGAGTTAGAGTTTTAATTTCTTTTGTTATCATTTATTTCTAGATGTTGGTTCATGTTGTAAACCACTAAATTTGTTTTCAGTTTAAGGCCCTTTTGGTTGTCTATTTTCATTTTCAGTTTATTTTTATTATCATTTGTTTTGTTATTACTTTTTCGAGTAAATTGTTCCCATGCATTAGTTTTGATAACTGGGGGCTTGTGTCAGCCTATGGGGATTGGGAACACCCTTCAAGCCTTATCGCGGACTAGGTCGGGCACTTGGTCGGATGGCGACCTGGTCTGGTTTGTGACATTACATGTTTCCCTATAAATTTTGTTTTCAATAATCAAGAAGATATTTTTTTAGAAGTATCACATGATTATTTTTATGAAATTTGTGCGTAATAATTATCCAAATATTGAAATATTTTCAATACAGAAATAATTTTAATTTTATTTTCAATGTCATCTTCAAGAACTATTTTTCTATAATCATCTAAAGAATTTTATAAGCCATCACTCAAACATAATTTCAATGAAATATTATTTGAAAAATATTTCAATGATTTTAAACCCCCATTCTCAGAAATCAGAATGCTCACCCTTAGTTTTAATATATATTTTTCATTGGTTTTTTAAAATTTCTATTTTATATGGCTTTATTGTGGGAGTTAGCACATGACGAAGTATATTAGTAATTTGATTCATTTTTTTCAAATATGAAAAATGTATGGTGCTATCTGATCTACCAGAACCTACACCAGTAAAAGGTCCATGTTTGTGAAATATATTGTGTAATTATTTAGAATCTTTTCATAAAAAAAATTATGCACTAATTTTAGATGAGCGAGAATGTCCAGTTACATTCATTACATGTGAACAGACTAATGTTGCGGATCCTGATAGCCTCTTTGAAATAAAGTGTCACTCATCCAACGATATTGTGGAACAACTCCCCCAAAATTACTGGAAACCCCAATCTGAAACGTGGAACTAATACTCCACCATGTGGAAATAATAACAAGGGGAAAAAGAGACTAAATGAGGTGTAACCGAAAGAAAATGAGGTGCAACTCATCATCAAACAAAATTTATTGATGATGAAAGGCTGGAAAAATCTCCATTGAACAAATCACCAAATTATTGAGAAAGTGGTTGATGGATCACTTGGAGCTAATAGGTTCATTTTGTTTTGATGAAAATTTTGAGAGATTAAATTTTATAAACATGTTGCACAAGGGATTGACATGGTATATAAATCCATCAGATTATTTAATCATTAGGAATTAGATCTAGCATAAAATTATGTTTCATTGAATCTTTAAATCCTGAATTAATAGACACCATGAAGCACCCTGGGAGTCTGAGTTAACAAGCTTTGAAATTCTCCTAAATGGCATGTAAACCCCTTAGACATCATGTATTTTCTTATATTCTAATTGACTAGCCCCTACAGAGTCACTAAAGGCATCCTCTATGCTCTACAATCCTAAAATCATGAAAAGGGTTTAACGACCAGGATTTGGGACCTTAAATTTAATGTTATAGATAATAAGTTATAAAGTATTGGAAATTATCAGGATTCAAATTCTTAAATGTTAATTTCACCCCTAACCCATTTATGAGATTTCCTTAGTTAAGGGAATGTTCTGAGATTAAACATAAAAGGATGCCCTTATGTGTTCACCCATCTCATCTAATGATAAATGAGTAAGGATAGTATACTTATTGGAGAATTCATTCATTTTATAGAATAATGTTTGAAAAATAAGGGAACATATACTTTGGTGGATTCCCAATTGACGCTTTTGCATTATGAAGGCATAAAACATATCTTTATTATAACATGAATCATAGTCCTCATAGTACAGTTCATCCCTAACCCACTAATGGGTCGGAATAAGTGATTTCACTCAATAGAATTATTGTCATCCACGAGGTTTAGTATTTTTATGGGAATATTATAGAAATGATGCCCATATTTGATATTAATTTTCTACATTATAAAAGATAATGGTATATGAGGATAATTAAAGGTATATTTAATGTTCTTGGTAAGGCATTCAAGTCCCAAATGAGATAATGACACAAGTAGAGTTTCATTCGTGTCTAACCATAATCCATTAAAGGCACAAATCATATAAAAGGGGTATTTAGAATAAGTTTCATGGTTTAATGTTTACATGGGATATACCAAAGTGTGTCTATCAGAAATGGATGACATGTCTTGATTTTCTACATGAAAATTCATGATTATATTTTTAGCATGTCCTGATTGTCTTCTTAACAAATTCTGGATGTCTGTATGACATGGAAGACACGTTTAAATGTTTCTCCCGGATGTTTCCATAATTATTCACATGATCAAAGATATATTTTTTCAAGCATTTTTAATTATCAATTGATTTTTCTAGGATTTCATTCTATAATTAATGTGAATTTTCCGAGATGAATTAAAATGAGCAAACATACATGTAGAAGACATCTTTACAGGATCAAGGTGACCTGTACAATTTTTCTTCGCCTCATCAAGGCATACATGTTTATGGACTTTTTTATGATCAATTTACTTTTCTATGACATGTCTACATTATAAAAGTAGTCATTTTTGGGTTCTTATTCTTGATCAAATGACATTTCCACGGATTTTACCAGGTATAATATTACATTTCCCAAAGAAGAAGGTGGGCACTGCAATACAAGTGATTCATGCAACTATGTGACCTTAATGGAGTCATGCTACGGGGTCACATGAACATTTCCATGATCACATGCATGAAAAACAATTCATTTTGAAGGATTTTAAAAGTTGGTGGATGGAATTTCCACATTTTCATGATCATTAAATGGACACCTAGTATGGATTGGTCGCATGACAATGGTTCCTGTCTAGCGGTGACCACATTACACCACTGGGGATCTATGATTCCATTTTATTTCATGGTATACATGTGTTGGGATACAAACATGATGATGGGAACCTACATAGTGATGTTTCAAGATTTTTAACTAATAATGAAATCATGTGGTGTAAATGGGGTTTTGTGAGGGGTTATGTTAACATGTGTAGGGGATTACCATTTGATGTGTATGTAGTCGAAAGAATTTTCCTGGAATGTTTGGTAAATGGTCATGCCATGTAGGGATTCATGGATGAATTGTGTGTCCATTAGATCTCATGTACCTCAAAATAGCATGTTAAGGTTGAGTGTTCACAAAACAGGGATACATGCCCTTGGATGTTCATGGAAGAATGGAGGTTTCAATTCTAATAAGACTCGCCTGATGTTATTTTCGATCACGTTTACTTGTCAACTTCAATTGGTTTTTTGATGGATTATCATGATGGAATACCATAGTATTATTTCATAAATAGAGTCATTTGGTTATCTGAAGATACTCTCTAGAGGTAGTAGTCAGCTCCAAAAATGTTTCTTCTTTACTTTTCCCGCCCCCTTCACTCATTCATCTACCCTTCACAAGTGTGTATTTTTTGTGGGTAGAAATTGTATATATATTTATAGGTTGTATTATTTATCATAACTTTTCACATTGAATATTCTGTGTGCACTGGATTGATGTGGTGGAGATCCATTACCTGATCAATATTATTTGACCACGTGAATGCTTCAAACGATGGATTCAAGATTATCATATGATTCATTGTTGTCACAATATATTATTGTGTCTGCATGATTGGGCTGAAATTCAGGATGTTCTTCAGCGTGGATATTCAAATTAGAGTAGAAAAAATGGTCGCATTCTTGGGGTTGAGGAATTAGGGCTTTGCTAGATTCACATGATCAATTTTTCACAATGGATTTCGAATCATCGTATGATCATTTACAAATTATATCATTGATAGAATCACAATGTAGGCTCTTTTTATATGATCCCCTGGATGATGTGAGTCTCTTATGATAAAAAGATATGATCTTTTTCAAACGAACCATATGGTCTCATCATAGCTTTCATGAACATCATTTCTATTTCATTATCAATTTTATTATTTTAGGGAATTTTTGGTGGTAAAAGACATTTATGATCCCTAATACTTCCCACAAGAGATTCATGTGAAGAATTCTCAGGTGGTGGAATCATTCATTAAAAAAAAACACATGCATGTTAGAAATTGATAACATGCATAATGTCTTGATAGATTCGGGATCACGTGATATTTTATAACTAACAAAATCGACGAACATCATACAAAGGGTTCAACATTTCATCGAACTGGCCCATGCATGCACGGTTCATGCTTGGAATTTGAATGCCTATTGTGCCTTGTTTTTATGGAACAATTATCAAGAATGAATATCATGATGGATATTCAGTGTTGGGGTCGATGATGGGTGTCTCGGGCAAAATCTAGTTGTATTTTTAGTGTGGTGGGTGAGTGGGTGGATGATATTGATTGGGGTATGATCAAACATCCCCAATAACTTTTATTGCGTGGTTGAGGTTCTATCCATATTTTTTATAGAGGAATAATGTATTTGTAATTATTATCCCACATCAGAATAGTTGTTGGTATGAATGATGCATGTTAGGTCAAAGCTATTCCCTAGACACTAGTCGCACGTAATGGGATCCACTCCAGACCTTCGATGGAACCACCCCATGCTGATACCCTCCCCTCTTGTGCTGTAGACCCATGTGTTCTTGTTTACAGAAACATTGATTCATTTCTTTGGCTAGGGGAGTGAGATCCCTTGGCATATTTTATGTGACTCCCACATGAGTTCGAGTAGAGATAGCTTAGATAACTAGCCTTAGCTAGCCAATTTTTTCAGTTAAATGAATATACACAAATAATTTGAATATGTATATATATATAATAATTGAAAATATATAATCCATTAATCATCAAAGATTTAACCACATACTCCCATATAAAAACTATACTGTTATATTTTCGTAGTCACCACACATATCAAATTGGTGATGGAAATGGGTATAGTGAAAAATTATAGGTGCCTAGAAAATTCCCTCAACCTTACAATTTTATTCATTCAAGATGAATAGAATATGAATCTATGATTAATATAGATATAATTACTGTATATCTAAACATCCGATGGGATTTTGATTACCACAAATTGGAGGACCTTAAATTATGTCATCTTTGTTTTCAAAATGGTTTTTGATGATGCTATCATTTTCACAAAATTTATTATATAAATCCATATTTATAATCCCACAATAGTTAAATTTTATTCGATGTTTTCATGTTTTTGTGAATTTGTGATTTTTAGAGATTAAATATAAAAAATGGTCAAGTTTTTACTTTTTACTTATTTCAATCAATTCTATTTTTTTAAAAAATTAAATATTGATCTAAATTGTGTGGGTCAATTTATTAGAATAACCATGTTCATGGGAACCATATTTTTTAACTATGAAAACTCTTTATTTTGACATATAGAGGCCAAAAAATCATTCTTTGTGGAAAATTATTTTGTCTAGTTGATTGGAACCCTCCTATGTAATGGAGTAATAACTCAAGATTAAAATTTCCAAATGCCTTGAATATAGATGGAGATGAAATATATTACAATAATTCTCATCCTTGAATAGTTTTAAATTAATCTAATATCATTAAGGAATTCATTTAATGGTTATAACATGTAGAATATAAAAGTTCTCATTAGGTAGAAACATTTCCATTTGGTAATTACATCATACAATCTGGACCATGCATAAAAAATGTCACAAATTTTCTATAGGGGTGTGAAATAAATTGTGGACCATATTATGCATGAATCATTAGGTTGTAAGGTTATAATGGCATGATAATGCGTGGTTGTGGAATTCTATGAGGCACATGGGTTGAATTAATTTCTCAGAGTAAATCCGCAATAACTCTAATATCCCATGGACAATAAGCCTATTTTTTTATGGTTAATGATGGTGACATTATGTAAAAAATTTAATGAGGACACAAATTAAATATTCGATCAGTTAATGTGACGTACATGTAGAGATATTTGGTGTATATGTTTTGAGTGAATTATTTCACACCTTTCTTTATAAATATGTATCTCTTATCCCATTTCAACATATATCCATTTAATAGCGAATAAAGTGGATATATATTTATATATTTATTCATTATATTTGTAATATATATTTGTGTATATTTCTTCTTCTTCAAACTATTTCTATTCATCTTTATTTAATTTATTTTACATGATTATCCCACTGTTCTTCTTTTTAAAACTATTTTTTTGGATAACAAATCATTATTGTTATTTGAGGGGGGGGGGGGGGTGAGTGGTGGAATTTGACTTCTTTCACATTAATTATTTCTCAAGTTTTATTCTAATGTTTTAATAGTGCTTAAAATGGTAGTGGTGATTGGTCTCCCTAATTTCTCTACAAATTACTTATTCCTCTATGTTCACACACATTCCTTCTCATTGATCTCGATTTTATTCCAAAATTGGAGTTAGGATTTGGTATTGATGTGGAACGGGATTTCTCATACATGATGATGTATTACGGTAGGTAATACAATTAATCGTATAGGATGTGTAGTTATAGGTCCTAATCTCCACATTGAATAAAACATTGATATATATTTTTGAATAATGATGCTAATACCACCATAAAACCTATAGAACAGTGATTTTATTTTGCTGAATTCATTTGGTATTCTTTATTATTAGTGTGTTTTGAGTATTAAATTTCATATATATTCTTATATCTATTTTCATAATCATCCTCCCAATATATATGCTATATTAGTTAATTTTAGATTAGATTTTTTATAATATTTATAATAGTGAAGTGGTGTTTGTGAGTGCCCTCCTTGTGATCGACCCTAAGGAATTACACTATGGTACATTCTTAGGAAAATATGAAATTAATTAAATAGAGGTAAACATACTAATGTCATAAAAGTTGATTCATTTTCATGTATTCCAAGTGCATACAGACAATATTTTTCATACACAACCATAAAAAATAAAAAATTTCTAAAACCGTAAAAATTCAATTATATATATATATATCATTTAATTGTGAAAAATCAATTTTTATAGGGTTTACTATAATTATTGACCTATTGAAAAATTTGGTGGTGATCTTTGAAGGGAGGAGACAATAATGATATTAATGGATAAAAAGGCCATGATACTTCAAGAAAAAATTAATGTTATTAAAAAATTATGCAAGATGGTTTCATTGGTGGCCCCCATAGTGATTACAGATAATATCCTAGAGATGGAACAAAAAAAATTCAAGATGTGAAGAATGAAACATCTGTTCCACCCAAATTTCTTGTAGACACTACTATGCTAGAATAAAAACTTAAGGGTACTCATCCCCCTCCAACAAATGCATTCCCAGCTTTCCTATATGAAGAAAATTTCACTAAAACTAAATATATTGAGGGATATTTACTTTCTATAAGTTATTTTAATTCAAATAGTATTAATTCATAATTTGATGATAATTTCCATTATTTTGATTATGTAGATTCCACACTATTACTATAGGTCCTAGAAGACAACGATGATGAAAATGCTTGTATTGAGGAGAGAATGGAGAAACTAGTCGTGGTATACACTAGTGAAAATAAGGATGGTTGAAAAAAATAATAATAAATCCGTGAAGAATTAATTGATGAATCTGAATTAGAATGTAAGACACATCATATTATACTAATTTTACCACCAATGGACACCACTCTTCTCGATGAACAAAACAAGGGGAACCCCTATATTATTTTCCCTCCCCCTCTGGATCTGAAATTTTCTCTTTCATCAATTTTGGGTGTTGGGGCTATTTTTATTTTCATTCTGGACTATCACTCCTCTAAAATAATGATAGATTTTTTGAGAAATAATCTATGGTGTTTATAATAAAGAAACTTCTTCCACTATTATATTGAGTTTAAAAAATTGTAACTACCTGTCTATAGGGTGTAAAATCCTTGCACCCACATAGGGGTCCAAATCATGTTTTATCATATATTCCCATCGTCTTTTTATAATAATTTTATTAATTAATTATTAATTATTTTTTTTCTTTGAATATTTTTTAGTAGCTAGGATCATAAATCAAGTATAACACTAAAAAATAATTTTAGGTTTTATCATGACTTATATGTATTTTATCTGCACTTATTTTTGTTGTTGTCTGGAAATAATTGGCAGTTAAATTTATGTGTGGTAGAGATTAAACCAACTTAGTTATCTTTTTGTATGAATTTTTTCATTATAATATTTTTATGTTTATGGAGATTCACAAAATATTCTTATAATTTTTCACACATGAATTCAATTTGTGAAAATTGAAATTGTTTTTGAAGAAGTCGATTTAAAACTATTGTTGATATGAATTTGTTTTCATAGAAATGGATTGGAAATATTTTTTATGATTTTATATAATATTTTAAATACAATCCCATGAAATGATAACCAAATTATTCTTCCAGTCCAGTGGGTTGTTCTGAACTACTTTAACATTTCTTTGTAATACCTACACTTTTCGGAGAAAATCATGGATTTTTTGTGAGAACCAGAATGTTATTTTTATTTTTTCAAAGCATGGGATTTCATGGAATTATTTTTATTTGATTAATGAACTTCTTTGTCTAGAAACAATTTTTTGTAAGACCCACCTCAAAATCTACCCTTATATAGCCCTTAAATTTCACAAATTTACTAATTGGTTTATGATTCATTACAATATGATTTTTTCTTACCTACCTACAATCTTATTATCTTTTCATGTAAATTTCATGTTATAGTGTAAATAAAGGTACTTCATGTGAATTATTTTAGATTTCAATCATTTTTGGTTGATGTGTGGTGTGGTTTATCCTTTTAACAAGTGTAAAATGATATAATTGGGCTTGAGTCATTATTTCATTTTTCATCATATGTTTCATTTTGTTCTCCTTCAAAAGAAAAAAAAATAAAAAATATAGATAGACCTGAATAACAGATGGTAAATTATTTCATGAATAATGTCACTTAATAAGATCAAGAGAATGAGTATGATTCATTCATTTTATTAAACATTCACCTCATTCTACATAATCAAATTGATAATAATTTTTTTCCGTTCTCAAGCTTTAAAAATTATAAAACAAATATAGGAGAACACGGATTATGTATATCATTGTAATCATTAGATGGATCATGTCTCATGTCACAAATATTAGGTTTGGTGTTGTGTTTCACATTCTAAATATGATTTGACTGAGTGTAATATTTTTTTCCACTTGATTATTCATGCATTTTACTTAATAAGTTACTTTTCTCTTTCCAACCTTAATTTTTTTAATTGTTTCCCCCAACCTTATAAAACAAAATTATCTTGGAATAGTCCTCATGATTGCAATCATTTTAATTTATTGTTCTATGGAGAAATGAAAAATTTTAAAATTATTGGTGATACATGCATTTTTCTAATAAGATCATATATCTAGATTTAATTTCTATTGAGTGAGGAGTGACAAAATGTTCATGGTGAGTATGAATGTGATTGGGATATGGATGAATTTATAAATTTGTAAAATTTTAAATGTGTAAAATTAAAATTAAATATAAAACTTTTCAATGATGATACATATTGTAATTATATTATGGAAAAATCATTTTTGTTTTGTAATTTTTTATAGTCGTTTGGATTTTGATTTGAATATATAATGAATCCCGAGATTGCAATGATTATGTGTGGGGGAGGGATGAAACTAACATTTCCATATATCATTTTATGTTACTAAATGTCTCTAATCTCACTATAGTTTAATTTTATGATCAATTGTCATGATTTTATGTTTTAGAGATATTTTAATTTTTTAATTTTAATTGTTTTCAATAACTTCTATATTTTGAGGATATATTTTTCAATATTGATCCAAATATAGTGATTATTTTCAAAGGATTACCTTATTCTTTGTATCAATATTTATCAACTATTACAAGTATTAATTCAAAAATATAGAGGCCGAAATAAATCATTATTTGTGGAAATATGGTCTATGTAGGTGAGTGAACACCACAACAGTAATTGAGACATAACAATGATAAATGAGTCTTAATGGATTTATTCCATCTGGAGAAGAAATAAGATTCAATTAGGTATGTATTTGACTATATTCAAGTTAAACTAATCTTATTAAGACCTTATATGAATGATTGAAACATAGGGAATATTGAAGGTCTCTTCAAGAAGAAACCACTATATTCAGTAATTAATTCATACAATGTGAAACACAAGTACACAATATCCCTAATATAATTTAGTTATGAAATATATATTATGGAACATATTTTATTAAAAATAGAATGTGTAAATCAAGCATATACAGGGATATACTGGTGAGATAATGTAAAGATGTAGAATATTAAAAGCCACATGGTCAAGATTAATTTCTCATAGTAAATAGTTCGTAGCCCCATCATCTGGTGGAAAATAATTATCAAATTTAAAGAATAAACGAAGTATAAATTATGAAACAAATTTTTGGAAGACACTTATAATAGATTGGAGCATTTAATATGACATACATGAAATGAAAATTGGAGAATACTTTTCGAGATAATTCTTTCACCCTATCTCCCTATAAATATGGGTCTATTCTCCCATGTCAACATATATCATTTTCAAGGAGGATAATCGGGAGATTTGATTCATTAATAATTTATCATATTTTAATATATATTAGTTTATGTTTCTTATTCTTAAATTTATTCCTCCTCTTCTCAAATTTCATTTACTTTACATGTTCCTCCCATTGTGATTCTTTTTTACTCCATAATTGTGAATAACTAATCAAAATTCTTGTTTGAGGAGGATGTGGTGGCCTTTGAGTTTATTTCTCTTTAATGATTCCTCAATTTTCATTCTAAGAATTTAGCAGTGGATAAAATGATAGTGGTAATATGTCTCTGTAGTTTCTCTATTAATTTATTCTTCAAAATCATTCGCATATTTTCTTTCACATTGATATCTAATTAATTCAAATGATGCAGTTTGGATTGGGTATTGACCTGGAAGAGATTACACCTACAAAGGGAGGTCTTTGTGTATGGTAATTTGATTAAAAATAGAGTGTGTGGAGGCATAGGTCTTCATATCCATAATTAATAAAACATTGATATATATTTAGAATATTAATGATAAGACCACCTTAAAATCTTGAGATCAGTTATTTACTTCTTCTGAAATCATTGTGTATTATTTCTTTTCATTGTGCTTTGAATTTTAAATATAATATATATTATTAAATTTATTTTCATAATCAAAACCCTCCAACTATATTACAATATTTGTTGGTTTTGATATTATATAGATTTTTGTATAGACAATAGGTAAAATGTGTGGGTGAGCGACCCCCTTGTGATTGACCCTAGGGGGGTCCACTATAGTGAGTTCTTCAGTAAATAAGAAATTAATTTAATATAGGTTCACAAAATACCACTACCATCAAATATCCTCCAGGATTCCAAAAAGGTTGATACTTTCATTTCAATGGGGTCCCTCTCATGAATAATAGTGGAATCAAGAATCAATAATCTAAATTGGAGAGTATGAATAAATTACAGGATTGGTATGAAAAGGGATTTTTGGTATAGAACCAATATAAGATGCTTGGATGTCGTTACTTGTCCCAAGGGATTTGTAATCAATCCTTATATAGTTCTGAGATAAAATATTGCACAGATACAGATCATACGTAGGGAATATAGGTTCATTAAGGATGAACTCTATGATGAATTATCTTACGTTGATGTATCCAAACCATATGATAGGGAATTTAATCATTTAAAATGAAATATTTGGTGGAGTCCCATGATTTGGTAGAGATATTTTATAGGCCTAGATCAAATTACACTGTCTAGGAAAAATAATATAGTCCGATCTGAGGGGTTTATGGTATTATAGGATGCACAATGTATCTTTTAGTTTAATGTCATGATAGGGCAAGGTATTCTTATGCGGGTTCCAAGAAATAAAGATGTTCTCTAATTTTTTTCAAGATCTGTAGGCCTAGAGAGCATACCATGGTTTTTTATAGTGTTAGATAATGGTCCCTATAATCATTTTATTTACTATATTCCAGACCTAACTTATTCTTAATATTCATATATGAAGTCTTAACAGCAATACAGTTGGATTTTACTTAGGGTATCATTTGATCTGTTTTTTACCGAACATGTTTTGTTCCATTTCGATTTTATAAGTTACCACTATTACAAGGAACACTCGATGTTTATTTCCAGTATAAAGAGACATGAAATTTACCCAGGTATCCCTTTATTGGATTTTTATTTGGCATTAATTGTGTCTCATTCAATTGGGGTATTTAGGGATTGAGAAATAGACCCTCATGGGGACATAATTTATGGTCTTTCAGATCAGAAAATATCACCATATATAGTGAAAAATCTGTGATGTAATTTTCTCCATTTAGTTTATCATAATGTCGTATATACATAATTTAGGTATCTTACCATCAAGTGTTAAGGAAAAAAAATTATTTGTAATTTAAAGTCATTATTATTGGATATGATAACATTATAGGGATTCTAAGCCCACTATGATAGTTGGAATATGGGTTGTGTAAATTACATATTCTTGAGTTTGAACCGATGTGTATGGAATGTGGTAGACTTACTAGGGATGAAAGAAAGCACCCGTGATGATGTGTTTTTCCATAGTGTTGTCATGGATCATGAGTGGAATGAAGTGTATATTTCATGGACGACACAAATCCCATTATGGTTACTATTTTTTCCCTGGAGTTGTTTGGGATAATGATTGATATGAGATAGGTATAATTGGGATGACCTAACACATCCTATGGTGTTGAATTACAATATTTTGTTATCATGGATCAGGAGGATTAGAGTTACTCTACTAAAAGTAGGATATGGATCTAGTTTTTATGCCAAATAACCTTATGAATGAGCCTATAGGTAATATATTCATGGGCATTTAAAGGTGTGCCAACACTATTCCAAGGGCCACAGAATATTTATGAATAATCAAATGATTGTATCATGATGTTAGAGGTGGATTTGAAGCTATCCAGGGAGGGTTGTTGAACCTTAGGGTAGTTTACATTTAGTTTAGAGGCTCAGGAATTACACCTTGTGGTTTTGAGTCATGAGGTGTGGGCCATCAAATTTTTAGGGAACGAGTGTCATGTTATTATTTTATTAAAGTGCACAAAACATAGTGACATAACCCCAAGGGTTTCAAATTATTTTGAAAATTCTAGTTATGTGGATATTAAATATTTATCCAACAATATATAATTTATCTACTTCTATAAAATGAAAGCTACAGGTCAACGACTTCAAATATTGGAATCCATATTGCATACAGCTAGGACAATATCTCTTGGATTTATGCGAGTGACTATAGGACTATTTATCCCTTAAGAATATGTTCTTTGGTATGGTTAAATGATCTATAAAATCCAAGTAGGTTCCTTTTGGAATATTCTTGGGAATTTTACTAATTTTTTAAATGGAATAACAATGAGTTAGGAGGACTAAAAACTATGGGCTTCCAAGAGATGGATATCAACATGATGAATTTTTTATATCTTCTTAGACAACAAAGACAAGAAGATAGTTTAGAAAATATATATAATTCAACAAGGGTTCATGATCCCTTAATGTTGGGTCACCGAATACTAAACACAATATCATGTCGAGAAAAAGTGATAAATCATTTCTAAATCATTTTACCGGACCATGGGGTCCATCATGTTTGGCTTAGATTTTACTATTCTTATAAATTTTTACATATTTACATTATTCCTTATTTATTTACAATGTATCTTTTACTTATACTAGAGATATGATGAGTTTAGTGAGAACAGACATGTATTTTTCTTAGTCCCCCTTATTTTTTTTAAATAATACAAGTTTGGTTTCTATTTCACATTCAATTTAGTGTCTTATTATTTGGATAATCAATGGATGACATTTTATGGTCATACATTATTGACCATGGTGCATGAAATTTATGGTCATGATGCATGATAATCTTGTATCATTGGAATGTTACATAACACCATAATTAGAATACCTAGGGTCATTATTACTCCAACGTCATTTTGAGAGGGATATGAAAATGTTTTAAATCATGGTTTAAACATTTAAGGCCATGATTAATTGTATAGAAAAATCATGTCTGAGATGATGCAAAACACAATAACCTATTGAGTTATTCTAAGGTGTTATTAGGGCTCACAATTATCAAAAAAACCTTCATGTTTGACAGATATTCCTCTGGTTGGTGCATAAAGCCATTATGTAGATCCACCCTTACAACATTCCAATATAGAAGTCTCTTATCTTTTTAAGTGTCAAGGAATGGTTTGTAGAACCCTAAGGCACTGAAGAAATGAAGTGATATTTAAGGATTGAAATTCTTAAATGTTGACAAAATAACCTCGTACATTAGTTGACCAAGGTTAGGATCTTATGACTTTTGATAATGAATCATTAAGGATGATGGTTATCACATGTTAACATCTTTTAGTGGGGACATATCAGTCATGAAAATTAATTTCATGTGAGAATGATGCTTTCCAAGTATTTTAATATTATACAATAAATTTATTTTCCTTCTAGTTTAACATTATATGGATACGAACTATTATTTGGAATTTAATTTTAGGTGATAAGGATGTTATCCTTGTAGTAATATATCATGGAGAAAGGATTTAGGAACTGATGTCAAATTGTGAAAGATATCCCTGAGGACACATTACTATGGTTTGTGGCATTTAAATGATGGAGGAAACATTGATCAATGCACAATATTATTTATTAATATCTATATAAGAGATCACTTCATGAAAAACATTACCTTTTTCACAAGGAATGAATTTATAGATGTAACTCATGAATCAGGAAAGCGAGTATGCATGAATCAAACCTCATTATACAAAGGTATATTTTACTTATATGTATATTATTTCTATGGATTACCTATAATAATTTTATGTCTATAAATCATTCTATATGTAATAGTTTTTTAGAGAAGCAAAATATTTTTCATGCACATCCCTCATCAGACTTGTGGTTGGTCTAGACATTTCCTGATAAGCCACAAAGCTTCCTTATTCAGCCAAAAGCAAGTATAGGGGTCCCCTACCAAACAATGATGGAATAACACCATGTCATCACAATCCTCTACTACACTTCCAACCACTAGGACATCTTTTCACCCATTGTGCATCTAATTATATTCACTCCCTTTTCTTCTTGTGCTTATCGGCTGAGCTCGCTCCCTTGATATGATTGAGGTGACTCCCACATGGGGTTTGGTCAACATGGCTTGGATAGTTATACTTTTGTTACAAATTTCATTTTATATGTGAACATAACTAAATAAATAGAATAATTTTCTATGTTCAATCAGGGCCAAATAAAATTCACTTATTCTCCATGGATGATTCCACTAACAAATTTATGCAAAACATTTGTATATTTTTTCATTATCATTACACTTCTCAAATATCATATAGTAATGTTTATGGTAAGAAATTATAGGTTTCTAAACTACATTTATTTTTATAATAAATGTATGTAATATTTATGATATTATTATTCTTATAGAATTATAATATCTCATAGAGCTTCTTACTTTCCATTATATAGGGGATATGATAACACTGCTAGTTGGTACAGCAAACAACAATATCTGGAAATGATTTCTTTCATTTTTTTCATATTATTTACATGGATTTTAATATGGATAAATTTTATGTTTATATAAAATATTAAGATAATATTAATAATTCTATAAAAGACATATTTCATATATATTATTCCCTTACTATTCATATATTTATTGAAAATTTTGAGTGTCCATACACCAGAATACCACCTCACAAATTTATAAGATTTTTTTTATTAAAAAAACATAGAAGGTATAAGTAAGTTTATTTAAATAAATAATATGATATTTTTTTAATATGACCATTTTTAAAGATGATATTTTACTTTCCTTCATTCTGTTGTGATTGTTGAAAAACGAATGGTTATAAAAATGTATATACGACCGATAGTCATCATGATGGAAGCATATATAATTCTTCATAAATATAATTTATGGTTATTTTAAAATTATAAATCATATATAATGATGATAATTAATTCATTACATTATATTATATAGATGATAAAATGATGACCTAGCAGACCATGTTCAACACATCGATGTTTTTTGAAATAGTGAATTGAGCATCCTCAAATCAACCATTTTGGACATATCATACTACGTAATTAATCATTTAATAAAAATAACTAATTTTTATGGTTCATTTAATATTAGGAATACCATAAACGTTTCATTAAAAAAATTACTGATATATATATCTATATAGATGATAAATGTTATAAATGATAAGAATGGGCATGATATAATGGTTTCCTCTCAAAACATCTTTCATTGAGATAGATGATCATTTAAGAAAATTATATATTATATATATAGAATATATTGACACATTACATAATATTTCATGCATATGTCCACAATCCAGATATTTAATGTTAAAATCGATCTACTCCATGCAAGGGAATTTATTATTCAAAATTCACTAATGTTGTATGTGTTTATGATTTCATGGTTTTTCAATCATGATTGTTTAATCTTGCAATTTCATTTTTGGAAGGTATTTGATAATTTCCTAATAGAACCCTTCAATTTTATCCACTTCTAATTATTCACTAAATTTTCATATTAATGTTCCATTTCCCTACCATTGGTACTTAAAACCATTTTGAAAATTATGTTAATAAAATCGAATTGAATTCGTTATTTTTTAGAAAACTTGTTTTAATCCATATTCTTATTTTTTTTAAAATATTTAGAAATGGTTTTTTACAATACTACTATAATACTTAAAATTAATATCAAAATAGATATATATTTTTAGAAATTTATTTAACAGGAATCTTTCTTTCATTTTCTGAGAAAATGACTTTTAATCATTTACCAACAATGTTAATGGAATCTTTTTTTAACAAGCATAGAATGAATGGAACATTATTCCATCATGAATATTATTTACATTGTATATTACATTATATCATTTTAATATTACTATGAAGAAAAATGATTAATATTTTTTTTTAATGTTTACTTTTTCCGAAGTGATTTTAATAATTTAAAGGTTATTATCCTTAATAATATTTTTATTCATTTTGATGGTACTTCAATTCATGAAAGATTTTAACCATTAATTTTATAGAATGATTATAAATCCTATATATAATTATCTTACATATATAACCATTTCATTCTACAAAACATTTTTTAGGAAATAAATAAATTAATACAATTTTCAAATTACTTATATAATAAATGTATTTGTATTATGTTATAATACAATATCATGAAACCCATTTCATTCCAAGGGAAAGTCTTATGTTTATGCCATATGATTATTTTTCTTGTCTGTGAAACATGTCCATATACATAATATAAATGTGAACGGTGGGAAAAGAATTATATAACCCTAAAAAGAATTGGGAATTGTTTTAGTTTCATGAGACATCATGTATGGGACTATGGATTGAACCTAGTCCATTTTCTGACTCTGCACACCATGTGAAGTTGTCATGGTACTTAACCATGAATTATGTTTTTGTCAGGATTTTTTTTGAAAATTATTATGTTTCGAACATATTATAATTACAAGATATTTTTTATTCTTATTTGGGATTACTCATAGGGCTCGTCATTTAGGATAGCATGTTTTACCCGTAAATCAATGGTTAAGATTTCGCATCATGTTTATTACCTTGGGGGTTATTTGAGCTCACCCATTTCAATCTATATTCCCTATGATATTAAATGAATATTAGGAGATCAAATGGATTTAGGATCACAATAATGAAATCAAAAAATTAGGGTTTGTGTTTGTAGGTACCTCTGATATATCACGATCTTATTCTCCCAATGATAGAATGTATCACAATATTTTGGTTTTAATTAAAGGATTTTTATTATAAGAGTCATATAATAATATGTGTCAATGGTTGGGTTTTATCTTGTATGAAACCAAATTATGTGATTTCATATATATTAGTTCAAAATAATAAAAAATATCTCATTATAATTATTAAAAATATAGATTTTGATGACTTATTTCATGTAAATATTCACTTGGTATGATAAATATTTCCATTTAATGATTTTCTAATCTGAAAATACAAAGTGGTAGAGTATTTATATATATAGGGATAGAAAATGAAATGAAATGTACAGGTATCTATAATAGAATATTTTAATTTTTTCTATTTTTATAACGTAAAGGATACTAGATTAGATTTATTCAAATTCATAAAACTATATCATGAGAATCAAGGTGTAGGGTGAGTATTTTCAGCCATTACACACCACACAGTTCAAGGGCACTATGTTGAAATACACTAATGTTAGAGTGCGTGTTATGATACTTATTATAGTTCAATTAACTATCTAGTAGAAAAATAATAATTGGAGACATAAAAATAGATTTCACTCTAACATTTCTATCAATGTTAAGATCAATACCATCATCTTAGAGAACCGTTCACTAATAATGCATGACAAGATATTTCCCCTTATATGGGAACATTCATTGCAATAATATCATATCAAGACACATAGTAACCTATTATTGCAAGGACGATGGGTTTACTAAAAACCCCCACCACTAACATGAATCAAAATTTGAGTGGATTTTATAGGTAGGGGATTATTAAAGGTGGAATGTATCATATGATATAGGGGTGGTTGTTTTTATTAAAGTTAAATTACTTCTATGGTTCTAGTAAATATAATATATATGGAATGAGATATAAGATCAATAGACTAATTTTATACACGATAAACAATATCAAACTATTAATCTAGGAAATTAACTCAAAACTATTATCTGGGTCTTTTCTGAGTCATGAAACCTTATCTTGTAATATTACATTCTAAATTAAGAAATTTTGATATCTTCACAATCATCATGTGATGATTTGAAACACATATAGAGTGGGGATCTATGCCATAGATAATAATTATAGTAAATGGAGTTTGGAAGTATGTATTATAATATAATAATCTAAGGGATATATGTCCCATTATTTTAAGCTTGTTTTAGTGGGAATTCCCATTGGATCCACCACATTATACAACCATTATCTTAGTTTAACCTTTTTCATGAATAAAATATTTAATTTTGATCGTGTAATTCAATATCAGTAACACGTAGAGAAAAGATATGTTTAAGGAAATGAACATATTATGGCAGAATATACACATCAATATGAACTCATAAAATAAATTTCAATGAAACATTTCCAATACCATCCATAAATTCTCAACATGAACCTTTAAATTCCAAAAATAAGTCAATATATAATAATTAAATAAAAATATTTATCAAGGAAGGTATTAACAACCAATACATCAATCCCATAAATACTGTAACTGAATTTTTAACTAAAAATGACAAAAATAAAATAAAATTATCTATACTGAATAAATGATCAATTTATAATATCATCCAGTGTTACCCATTTCTATGAGTACCCCTATAACAATATTATCTTTAAAAAATATTGAACGTTATTTAACTATGAAATGAAATAATATACCTTTTGTATGTGATATATCCTTTTCACTGTCACATGATTCATTTATTCATAACCGATGCATAACAATACACTTCATGAATAATTATTATTAAATGGAATCATAAAACCCCATAGAGACACAATAAGATGGTTGATAACATATTTTATTATATCATCATTCGAAAAAAGTAATTCATGAAGTAGAGTGGGTTCTATTTGACAAGTATATGTAATTATTAATGATTTACCTTCATTTAGATCCATTTTATACACAATATCCCACCTCCATGGTAAACTCTTTTTCACTTTAAGAAATAAATTAATTAAAACACTCAATAATTTTGGAAAATACTTCAATTCATACTCATATACATAAAAAATCACAATAATTTCTATGTAATTTTTATCATTCAACATGTGACAACCCATTTCTTAAATCCATATCAGTAATAGGTATCATTAGTTATCTATACATATAAGAGAATGTGTCTCTCAAACTTTAATTTTCACGATAGTCTCTAACCATGTCTAAATAATTATTACACAAAATGACATCATATGAATTAATGACTAGTAAGAGAAATTTATTTCTCATTGGTTTTCCGAGGATCACCAATTCCCCCTCATGGGTCAATTCCAAAACGTTACGATATTCCCTCACAAGAGTAAACAACTAAATTAGTTAATGAAACAACATGATTAGTAGATCTAATAATCTCACTAGATCATGTTTCAAAAATTAATGACATAAACCATAATCAAATAAAACATAAAAATGAATTAATAAGATTTATATTTCATCTCTCACTACCTTAGGATCTATTAGTTCTTCAGGTTTTATTGAATGAAGATGGCCATGACCATATTGTTTACCTCATGTATCATCCCTTCAACGTTCAAATATATAATTATTTATATATCATCAATGATGATGAGTATTTTTAAAAAAGATACTACCATATTCCCCTACACATGTAGCTAATATATAACTTGTGTGTTTGTCACTAAAAGTATTGAGGAGAATATTATAGTTGATGATGTGGTTCAAACATCATCGAAAATTGATATGTAAAAAACTAATAAACCTTGTATGGTGGACACATATACTATTGATGACATCAACCTCCATATAAATTAAAATATCATTTCACAATGCACACCTTATGTGTATAAACTTCCCGTTTTTGAGAATCATGAATAAAGGTTCCTACATCACTATCCCATCTTATCTAAAATTGATTATCCCTTTTAATATACCGTAATATTTACCATTCTATAATTTCATATATAACATATACCCCTATTTGTTTTCTCCATAGAATTATTATTGAGTTATATATTCTTAAGGACCATAGTAATGTCGTCGTAATAGAAGGACCAACAAGATGACAAATGTCAAGTCACATTCATCTCTCTATTTTGAAATTTTTCTACTCCACCTAAGTGAATTTTTTTAACAATATCTATAAATTATCATAAAATTTTTCCGATACTCTAAGTCACTATATCATCCCTACAATCACCCAATGGCATTTTATCAAATGGGTATAAATAAAAAACTATTCCCAAAACTACTCAATAATTCAAAACTACCTCACCATATATACATAATGATTACATATATTTATGGTTGATACTATCACACCTCAGCACAAAAAAAACATATATCCTATGTAATTCTATGTTCTATAAACTCCAAGATATAAGAAAATGCTATCTCCACCACTTCTAGATATATTTTTATTTCTTTATCCAATGCAATTATTCCATACAATGTCATGTTTTAAACTATTTTTATTATAGTGAAACTCTTAATCCCTCTTATACTATTACATCCACCGTTAAATGAAAAATATAGGTTCTTATCACATCATATCATCGTCGAAACCATGATTATGCTGTCCAAGATTCAAAACAAGAAGAAAAATACTTACCAACCAATATAAATGGCAGAGAAAATTTAAAGGTGAGGCCCGAGAGTTGTCTAACCAGGGTGTTTTCCCTAAGGTCTCTAATAGAAAAGTTATGTTGGACCTGGGTAGAATGCTTATTTGCTATTTTTTACTCCAATTTCATGCATCAAGTCTAGGATTTTGATTTAGAGAGGAACGTGGATGTCTTTGATGTTATGCGTTCTAATGATTTTTGGTCATAGATTTAGGTTCATGTCCTATCAGCACAATAATAGTGTCCTTTTGTGGTTCTCACTCAACCATAATTTGATTTTTCATGAAAATTAAAAATGAATATTTCGGGTATGGTGAATGATCTTATCCCAAAAACATTCCTACTAATAATAAATCATCATATTAATAATAATAAATGAACTCTACATGATTTTACATGCAATGATAGGGGACCTCTATATCCTTTTATAATTTCTTAGGTATATTTCATATTTTAGGTTTATAAACTATGTAAACCATACCCAACCATGAAATCCCCACCATTTCTAACTACAAAATCAATTCTCTTACTCCAACCATAATAACATTATTAAATGTCCACAAACTCCAACTGATTTGGCTAAGAAATTACTTTTAACTCCCTGACACAAAATCCTAGAGCTGGTGCATTACATTTTTACATTGGCCTGATTACATAGAATCAAATCACAAGGACCTAAATATAAGTAGTTTTGGAAAATCATATTGCATACATGATGCGAATATTATATTAGGTAGTAGAAAATAAAAATTGACAAAAAATAAAATTTAGAGAACAAAATCCTTAAAATCATGTTTAAATATCTTTTCTTCTTATACTTGTTAAAGGATACATAATATGTTCATCCTCATATTTTTAGTAAGGTTAAGTAAGGACAAAGAAATAATTAATTGAATAGAATAAATATAAATATCAAGGTATATAACTGATAACACATGACATTAAAATAATTATATTAGGAATAATAAATATTGAAAGATAAGAAACTGAAACACATTCCATTTAATAAATAAAAAGTGAATGAAAAACATATATATATTATATCTTCTGTAAATACATGGATAATAGAAATAATATCTAAAATATCTATTGATAAAAGCATAACTATTGGACGTATTGTTTGAGGCACATGAAGACCCATACCATCAAAACATTTTAAAATAATTCTTAAAACAATATCTAGAAACCAATACAATTTGCCCAAATTTTTTATCTCATGAGATCCTATCTATTAATCAAATAACTATATAAAATTTGGTCCCCACCCATAATTTTTAGTCCAAATCATTCCACATATTGAATAACAGAAATAAATAATATGCCTTAAAAAATACTTTTATTGAATAACGAATATGTTTTTATTAATATTTCTTTATTGGGGGATATTTATTAATAATGGTTGTAAACGTTGACGAATGGAAATACTATTTAATGATCAGTAAAATATTCTTGAGGGAAATATTTGGGAAACACTCCAAAGTGTCCTATAGCAATTTGATCATTTTGAATAATAGTTACCATGAAATAATTACAATAAATGAATCATAAAATAAAATAAAAATATGGATATTCATGATATAACATGCTAAAAGGTATTATACACTATATAAAAAGGAATTGATTCATAATAAAAAATAATTCTCAATGGATTGTAAAATAATACGAAATAACATACCTTGATTCTGATTTTTCACATGTGTATTTATATTCATAAATATTAATATTATGTAAAATATTAAATTATATTAGAAAATTTTTAAATATAACAATTAATTTTTCTTCAAATAATAAAATATTTTATAAAACTACTTAAACAATTATGTTTACATTCTGTGTTTTTGACAAAATTCGATTCATGTGTCAAGAACGATTTTGTTAGGTCGACTACAATCAAAGGGGAAATTATGTAAAAATATATAGAATAATAATAATGATATAATTATAATTTTTAGACATAAGTTGTACTTTTGAAACCAATTATTAATGATGGTTACAAAAATTGAACCAATGTTACTATCATGTGGGTGATAGGTTGTACATACCCATGATTAACATTCCAATTTTTCAATAAATATTATTAAAGGAAGGTGACAAACATTATATCATTGAATAATGATGATTATATCAAAAATAAAATTTAATTTAACTGTATTTACTTATATATATATATTATTCTTGTGATGCAAAAGGATTCACATTTTGTTGAGGAGGCAGTAGTCTGCATGTCCTCGAATGACATTAACCCTTTTTAGTGTGTGAAAAGTGTAATAATAAAAATGATATATTAATCTAATAAATAAGAATTTATGTCACAAATTTTATGTAGATATCATTTATGTCACATAATTTTCATTCAATCTATCCTTAATACATTCCATGTATATCATGAATGAATCACATTGCATTAAGGAGGTTGTAGTCCACACTTCCACAAACGATGTTATCATACACCCAAAAAATGGAATGCATAATGTTTTGTGTTAAAAAAATATTCCAAAATCATAAATACAATACATAAATTTTATATATAACATAAAAATAGTTTTTTCACCATAATTACCACCCTGATATGTGGTAAAGAATGATTTAACAATCTTTGTTATTTGAGGTGGTAGTCCATTATACGCATAAATGGTAACCTCATTACCCATTAGATGGAAGTCTGTATAAGTTTGTGTTGAAAATTTATCAAAAAAAAATCATTGTATATTTTGGTTATTTATTTTATTTTATAATCATATAATAATAATATTATGTGTTTGAGAAAGAAAGAACACACATGTAATCATTGAATAATTTGGCCACTTTTTCAGGTAACTTATTTTAGTTAACACCAAATGGATTCCTCGGATTGATTTAATCCCAAGGATAAGATTATTTGTTGAGTAAAGGGATTAATGGAGACTATTTTAGCATAGTTTTGTTGTAAAAAAATGCATTTTATAATTTTTAAAAAGGGGATGAGTGAATGATTTTTATAGTGGAGGGGGAGTGACATTCTTGTAAAATAAAAAGAAATAAACTATTCAGAGGTATCCCTTACATAATGTGCCACAAAACTAAATAAAAATAATGTGTTAAAGTGGAAATATGTCCATCAAACCCCTCCACTTCACCAAAAATAGAGTTTTCATTATTTTCTTCGGTAAATTCTAATTTTCCCAAATTTAATTTTTTGATTTTTATTAATTTAACTAGTTTTATAAAGTAATTTATACAACCATCAATAATAAATTAAAGTAAAAATTTTTATAAAATTTAGACCCAATTTATTCTAAATATGATATATAATTCATAAAATAAAAATCTAAAATGTTTTGGAAGTTAATTATAAAATAGGGACATGTAACATGAAAACAAATTCTATAACTTGGACCATGCTAACAATGATTTTACAATATATGAATCAATATTTTATTTATAAAAATTAAATTTGACCATTAATATAACATATTTTATATTTATTACCACTTAAAAATCACTTTTTAATATATTGGATATTTATTAATTTTAAAACATTGCAAAGGTAGAATTTATTTCAAAATAACATTAATCTCAATTTAGACAGTATTTCTTTAATTTCAATTTAAAAATATCAAAACGTTTTTGAGATTAAAATATATTTAGTTAAAATCTATTTAAAATGATATATTTATCTCCCAAAATAATGTAACATAAAAATTCATTAAATATTCTATTCATTTAATGTCTTCTACACTATTTCTCTAATTTTATTATAAAATAAATAATCCATGGGTTACAGTTTGTTAAGTGATTAGTGTAATTATATAATCTATAATATTATATGTCAATTACCATAATAAAATATATAAAATATATTTTTTAAAAAAATTATACCATAAACTTTGTTCCTTATTATTTACTCTAAAATATTATAAATGTTAATGGCAAGGACGATTTCTTTTTTCTCTACATCCTTACTAAACTTATTATATGGGTCAGCTTCATAAACATGTGTCCCACTAACTCAAAATATTTTATACACATGTGATATATTCATAATATTGGATTTCAATAGATTATGGGGAATTTTATAAGTCATTTGGTCGCTTAAGTATAAGGTTTAGTCTCTGGTGATGAATAATTTTACCTCAATTGCAGTAATTAATTTTAATATCATTCACTAATAATTTTGGTAAAAAAAACTATTTTGATATAATTAAATTATAAATATCATTCTTTTTACAACTATTTTTTCCATTTTCTAAATTCAATTAATAGAAATGGCCAAATTAAATTTTAATCTATTCCCATGGATGTCATGTGAAATCATGTTTTTATAGTGAAAATATTAAAAAAATCATTATGCCATTATATATATATTTAATATAAAAATGTTTCCAATGACCTAAATTGGATTAATAAATATATATTTGATCTATTTTAAATTTAAAAATCATTTTATATATCATTTAATATTAATAATTATTTATATAAACATCTAGGATTTAACTAAAATGTAGTATTTTTACTATTCATCAGAAAATAAAACATCTCCCAAAATAAGGAAAAATATATTCCTATGATAATTTTTATAGTCTAAATTTAAAAATGATGTTTATTCTGAAAAATAATATTTATAAAAGTTTCAATGTTTAGTTCTAAAAAATGTGCGCCACTATAAGGTAGTTCGACATGATTGGGTGTGTAATGCAAACTAAATTGGTCTTGTGGGTACCTTAATTGTAATATGGTGTTGATTATAAATAAATATAGGAAAAAAATATAAATTACTATAATATATATGTTTTAATTTATTAGGATGTTATATTCTTCCCACTAAAATAAAAGTGTATTCTCCCAAATTGAAATTGATTTCGGTAATCAAGGGTTTGATATTGAAAAATTAATCTTGTTTGAAAAATCCACATAATAAAAAGGGTAAATAAAAAATATTATAATAAATAGAGAAAGGGAAGTACAATAGTCTCATAACTAGGTTTCATTGTAGGATATCATAGGTTTGAAATAGAAACTATGATATGAAATAAAAATTTAACAATGATGTTCTAATGGAGAGTGATATAAAACATGTTCAACTGGATGTTGATGTCCTAAAAGACATAAACCACTGTTATGAAAGAGCTATTTGACATCAGAAAATAATGATAACAGGACAACGTTTTTTTAAATTAAATTTTTCTACAGTTTTTCAATTATTTCATTCTATAATAAAATAATTAAATATATGTTTATATTTTATAAACACAATATTACCCTTTGGTTGTGCGTTGAATAATTTATTCTTAATTTCATAGCACATGATTAATCATATCTTAAAGTAATAAATTAAACTCTATAACATCATTCATATATCAAATTAATCCAATTCATAAATGGATAAATTTATCCAATATTATGATCCAACACTTTTTAAAGAAGGTCCCTGAATTTCCAATAGGAACTTATCAAAAAACATGATATAGGTTTCAATCGTCACTAAAAAAACAAGATATTAAAGTAAAAATTTGAATTAATTTAAAACCATATTGAAAATATTTACGATTCATATTCTTTATTTAGAACATATATTATTGCATGTATTCTTTAATTCCTAAAATGATGTAAGCACCATCAATGATATCATAAACCCCTTTGTCAATTAATCAATACCAAGTTCCAAGGTAGTCATCACATATCTGATTTATGTACTCCAAACCAATAATTTATTTTATAAACATCATTTTCATTACATTTTGGATGTATTATTGTTCATATTTCCCATTACCATTTTTTTCTATAAAAAATTTCATTATACTGAATAACTTTTCAAGTATCTTTCAATATATGATCTCAAATACATAACATAAAAGAAATGTAGTATAATCCCCATATATTCCATAACACATATAACCAGTACATCAAATAAAAAAAATACTCAAAAGAAAAAATTGTTGAATCTAATCCTAAGAACATAAATCATTCTTTTAATTTTGTGGTAGAAGCATAATCATGACCATTATTTACTACCCACTTTTGGGATATTTTCCTTTGAGACATGAGACATTAGTTTTCATATTTTCCTATCTTCTAGAATAGGAAGAATCGAAATATAGAATATTATTTCATTATGATTAAATAAAGAACATGGTGGAATATTTATACATAATTATAAAAAATTCTCATTCCATTTAAGAAAGTGTTGATGTGTTTATTTAAATAATTATCCAATGTGGGAAAATACTTCTTTCTCCTATACACATAATTTATCATTTGACCTTCCATCCTATTATTTTCATGTATTCCTTCAAACCCACAAGAAATGGAAAATTATATACCCACATCATTATCATATGATACTATTTTATCATAAGATGATAACTCTTTGGAGAATGTTTCCCTTCAAAAAATTTCTAAAATACTAAAAAATATGATCCTTCTTAATATTGGGATCATGTACATTTGTGAGGTTCATGTTCCTTCTACTATGAAAAATTTCTAAATTAATAAATACACTAAATTAGGTTATATTCATATAAAACCATTTTTATAATCTCAAAACTAATACAGTAATTAATCAAAAATAAAAAAAATTGTATTCATAGATAATCTAATAATCATCAAAACCGTTTCTTTGTGGAAATTTTTAATTTTAAATCCATCTTAATGGTTTATCAATAAAAAGTTAATTACTATAAGAATATACATTGAGAGTTCGAAACTAGGTGCATAAAAAGGTATGCTTTCAAATACCATGTTACTCAGATTCAAGGCCAACACAAATTTTCTGAGTTATTACCCCTTGGTACATTTTTTTTCAGAACCACATCCATTTGTAGTATCCCAACAAGGACTTATTTCAAGTAATAGCCACATATTATATACCTTAATAAAATTTTAGGGTCTTCTTCTATACTTATCCTCAGTTTTAATCATATGGTTATGTTACCTAATATAAATTTTCAAACTATAATTTCTAGGGTTTCTACTAAATGTACCATGATTCCAATAATTAATCCCTTACCCCAGAAGCTCAGAGTTTGTGCCTTACTTAATTACATTGTCATGATTAAAAGGAATTAGATCCCGAAGGAGAAAATGTTTAATAATTATGGAATACTAGATTACATACATTATACCCAAATTACATTGGAAAATATAAAATAAAACATGATAAAAATTTGAAATAAACTATATTCTTGAAACCTTATTAAGAGATTAATTCTTTATAACATCGAGAAAAGAAACATAATAAGGGGAATATATGATTCTTATTAGGGGTAGGTGACGTAAATGAAATAATTACATGAATACTATATATAAACATGGAAATGTAATTAACTAATAACACTTGAAACTAAACTGACCAGATTAGGAATCATCAATATGGATTTGTTTGAAACTAAAACACCATCCATTTAATCAATAAAATGAGAAATAAATGAATCGATATATTTTATCCTAATAAAATATAATGGATAATAACAATAATAACAGAAATATATATAAATAAAATACTGAATTATTGGACATCATGTTTGAGCCACATGAAAAACCAATAACATAAATTCCATTAAGAAGATGTTTAAAAACTATAAATATAAACCCATTTAATTTTTCTACCGTATTGGTCTACATAAGGTTTTTTGATGCATTGAGGGGATATATAATTTCTAGGCCCCGCCGATCAATTATAGTCTAGTGCATTACATATATCTAAAAAGGAAAATAAATAACATTCATGAGGAAATATCTGTATTGAAAAAAGAATATAGATTTATCAATATTTAATAAATAGAGTATAGGTAAATCCAAGGGTTTTTATGTTGATTAATGGAAATACCATTTAAATATCATGAAAACATTATTGAGGAAAACAATCATTACACACTCCAAAGTATCCCACACAACTGTGAAGGCCTCGAATCATAATCATCATGAAGTAATAACTTTAAAAAAACATAAAATATAATCATAAAATGGATATTAAAGGTTTAACATGAAAATTAGAAATATATACACTATATAAAAGTAAATTTGGGCATAATAACAAATAAGTCTCAATTGAATGTAAATTGAGATGAAATCCCTTACCTTTAGTCTAACTTGTCACATGATTCTTTATATTAGAAAAAAATAAAATCATGTTAATTATATAATTTATTCAAAACATTTTTAATGTTTATATGACTTATAAATCACTAATTAAAATTTTTTATAGTACAACTTAAACAATTTTGTTTGCGTCAGGTATTTTGGTTCAAATTCGGTTGATATATCAAAGACAACATTGGTAGGTTAACTATGGTCAAAGGGTTAATTATATAAACATTTATAGAATAGAAATAATGAAATAATTATCTTATTTATACAAAAATTATACTATTAAAACTAATTATGAAATATGGTTATGAAAAATGAACCAATTATACAATCATTGAGATAGTAGGTCTTACGTGAGCAAGATTAAAGTTCCCATTTTTCAATAATCGTTATGAAAAAAAGTTATATAATGTCCTATCATTATATAATGATCATTATATCATAAATATCATGTTATTTTATCATATATACTTATATATAAAATTATTGTGATGTTAAAATATTTTCATTGCATTAAAGATGTGGTGGTCGACACATCCACGAACGATATTATCACTATTTAGTGTGTGAAATGGGTAATAAATAAAATGATGTATAATATTTCTATAAAGGTGATTATATGACAAATATAATATATATTTCATATATTTTACATATATTTAACCAATACAATCTTTAATAAATGCCCGGTTTAGTGTGAATGAATGGAATTTCATTGAGGATGCAATAGTCCACACTTCCACCAATGATGTTATCATATACCATAAAAATAGAATGCAAACCATTTTGTGTTAAAAAATTATTTCATTAGAATAAATACTTTATTAATATCTTATATAACATATAAACATTTTTTTTCATCATAATTTCAACCATAAGAGGTAGTATATAAAGAGAGAACAATCATTGTTTTATGTGGTGGTAGTTGTTCACACACTAAAAGGATATGTGTGTCACCCAATAAGCGAATTTATATGTAACTATAGGTTGAATAATTTAAAAAAATATAATTATATTGAAGTTAATTTTTATTTTATTTAATAATGAGATTATAATAATTTAATGGCTTTCAAAAGAAATAATAGTAATGTAATCATTGACGAATAATACCTCTTCTTCGGGTAACTCTTTATGGTTTGCAACAAATAGATTGCATGGATTGATTTCTAAATTTTTTGAGGAATCATGGTATATGCTTGGTATTTGGGGAGGCCATTTGGGAAGGTATTCTTAGATCAAATTTGTCATGATAGGTATGAGTAACGGGAAGAGTGAATTCATTTTATACAATGGAGGGGGAGTGGAATTCATTTAAATTACAAAAGGTCTACACTATTTGGAGTTCTCCCTTGCATAATGTTCCTAAAAATTGGAATTTTTTTATTCATGAGTAATTATTGGTACTAAAGGCCTCCACCACCCAAAAATGGATTAATTTTATAAATTTATTCCTTAAATTATATACTTCCCCTATTTTATCATTTTTGTTTTTATAAAAAAACAAAATTTCAAACAATTGTTATTTAACCACTAATACTAAATTAAATTAATAATTATTAGGAAATATAAATCTATTAAATTATAAATATTTTATTTATTTTAAGAAATTAAAATCCAATATGTTTAGGAAATTAATTTTAAATTTAGCATTGGTAACAGGCAAAAACATGGCTTTAACTCGGATCGTGCTAGCAATGCTTTTTCGGTCTATAGGTCATAATGATAAGTATTAATGATAAAATGGTCCATTAATATACCATATTTTATATTTATTAAAACTTAAAAATAAAATGTTAGTAAATAAGATTTTATTAACTTTAAAACATTCAATAAAATATCATTTACTGTAAAATAAAATTTATCCCAATTTTGACAATATTTATTTACATTTAATTTAAAATTTTAATAACATTATTTGAATTATATATATTAAGTTAAAATTTTGGTAACAAGATATATTTATCTTAATATTTTATTTCACATAATAACTCATTTAATTTACATTACTTTTAATGTCTTTAGAATCATTTATCATATTTAGTTGTTAACAAAATAATCCATGAAATAGCATTGGTTAATGGTTTCTTGTATTTATATCATTTATAAAATTTATAATTAAATCACCATGATTAAACCAATCATCAAAATTTAAAAATAATGTTCACAGTTGAAACTATGTTGTACATCCATACTCTAAATATTTATAAATGTCAATGTTAAGGAAGGTTATATTTTTTCCTTTTTCCCTCACAGAACTTATTATATGGGTCACTTTTATGAACATGTGACCAAATTATTCCTTGAATTAAAATTTATTGGGGATTTGGTCAAACTAATGGTAGATAATGTATTTTGAACAAGTTTATAGGTCATTTTCCCTTTAATTTTACGTTTTAGTTCTATTAATGATAAATTTTACCTTAATCAATTTAATTAATTTGAATCTCATTCAATAATATTTTTCCTAAAAAGAAAGAATGTATTATTTTAGAATATAAATATCATAATTTTTTAAAACCATGTATATATGATTTTCTTCCTAGTTCAATTCATATAATTTGATAATTTAAATTTCAATCTAATCCCCTAGATGTGATGATAAATCAGGGTTTTAGAGTGAAAATTTTCGGAAGGTCATTAAGTATTCATATGTAAATTAAATATAAAAATGATTCTAACGAAATATATTGGATTAATTCATATGTAATTGAGCTACTTCTACAGTAAAATAAATTTAATATATATGTTAAACTTGATAATTATTTATAATAAGAGTTTTTTTAACTAAAAGGTATTTTTTCACTTTTCACCAAAAAGAAATATTTGAAAAAAACAACTTATATTTGATATTATAAATAAAATAGTTTTGGTAATATTGGTAAAAAAAATTTATATGTTTCATCATTTAGTAACAAAATAGTTGTACCATTAAAAGGTGGTAAAACTCTACCTTACGTGTAACACAAGCAAACTCAGTGTTGTTTGTAGGATAAACATAACATGATGTGGCCTATAAAGCAATATAGGGAAAAATAATATTTATTATAAAATGAAAATATCGTAATTTTTTGGGGTGTTATTTTTAGAGTGACATATGAAGCCTACCGTCTGGGGTTTTTAATGTCTAGATTGTCACTATGAGTATAAGACACAATATAAGGGGTTTATTATCATTTTGATTTATAAAAAGTCAACCGCAAAACATAATAAAATTATATCTATAAGAAGAATCACATATATTAAGTATATAAAATTAGATTCATGTGATTGTCAATATATGAAGTAAGATTGAAAAATATCTGATAATATCAAATATGGGGAAATTTATCTAATTGAACTAACTTCTCCATGGTTTATCACCACATACCTGATCTAACAATTCTACAAACCGCCACTCGTTGAAATATTTCTAGAATTATAGAAATTAATAGAAAAAATATGGGTGATCATAAAACATTACTCATTGGGTTCCTCCTCTAACCACACACATGTTAAATGAATATTCCAAATAAAGCCACACTGAATGGTTTTTTTATTATTATATAATTAAGAAATTAATCATTAAAAATTATCACATCAAATAAATAATATTTTATCTAATTAATTATACCTAAAACTCATATTAAAACATTAACATCACCACATAATAAACACACATATAATAATAATATTTCCAACTATATCAACAATCATCAAACATATTAAGGGTCTTACAATTCAAAAAACTATAATTTCATTGTGGTATAGCCTCAAAAAACCACCATAACTATTGTGGGAACACAAAATCATTCATTCTCTATCTACATAATAAAACACCAAATCACATCAATATCCTTGTGATAACCAACCATAATCAATGTAGAATTAAAAAAATATCATATTAGATAAAAAGAGATAAAATAATCCCATCAAAATATGTGAAACAATAATCAACACATAATAGTAACCATAATAATAATTTCAAAATTGTTCACTAATCTTCCAATTTCTAAATAAGGGACCATATTATGTTGACATATCCCATCGATTCATACTCAAATCATTGTAATCAATATCCGACAAGTAGACTAGTATACCACTGCATCATTAAAGTGTTTTTGTGGGGGATAAAATTCGTCCAATACAGTATAGACACATTAAAAAGAAACCAAAAACCTGATCATATTCATGACATATTTGATATATTAAAAATGAATATGTAATGAATACCTTGATATTTAATAACATATATTGTTTACATGAGTTTCATGGAAATCTCTTAGAAGATGCTAAATTACTCTTTCCACATAGATATCTAAGAGATTCACTGACCTCCCAATAATCTAGAATGATATTCCTCAAAATAAAATTTACTAGAACAATATATAGAATGATCTGTGAAAAATGATAGTGGATAATTTTAACCTTATAGATTTTTAACCATCGTACACAGAACATAAAGATCATATAATTTTAATTTAGCCTTTAAATCCCACAATCATTCATCCAATATAAAAATAGATTCCATATAAGTGTTTGATACATTTTAAAACAAGAAGCAGTTGGAATAATATGTGTTTTTAATATGTGACATTTAAAAAATTATGAATGATGTTATGGGTTTTGAAATTCATTATCCAATAAACAATAAAGAATAATGATAGAATTTGGAATAGAAGAACGAATGATTGATCATATTATCTCCTAACCAAATAATTATATGCATGAATACAATGAAAAAATGACATTCACAATATTATGGATCCTCTTAGAAAAAAAGGGCATAGATAATTCATTTATGTTGTGGTCATGTAATTTATTAATAATAATAACAACCCAAACATTTATCAATTTAATTTACCTTATTATAGAAATGTCATATAGTATAATCACAAAAAAATATCATTTTCCAAAAAAATCCATGTCATTCTTAAATGAACTACTAAATTATATTATACGTTTAAACATAATTTTTTCACTTCTGGGATTTGAAATTAAAAAATCTGACATTCATAGTTTTTATTAGTAAGATGTTTGGTGTTCGTATCCATAAACATAATTATTTTTGAATAGTTTCATACCCTTATGAATACTAATGTTACCAATATAATTAGAAAATGAGAAAGTGAATAGAAACTATACAAATGATAGTATTAATGAAATTAATTAATAAAATAAGTGAAAATATAATATAATTATTTTGTTGTTATTTTTGTATGTCATGAATATTTTATGATGAATTAAATAACTAAAAAGATAATTTATTTTCACAACAAGTATTCATAAAAAATTATTTTTATGTCTTATGACTATATAGTAATTTTATGAGACCTTCCTTAATTTTTACCAATTGTTAGAAAAGAATTATTATTTTAGAATATTTATTTTCTTGTAAATCATGATTTTAATTACAATGTAAATTAGTCATATTTAAAAAATTAATTTCATAAAATGGAGCTCATTAATAATTTTTACATGGAATGAAATGGTTACGGTAAATTTTTTATATTTTTCTAAAATACTTATTTTTTATTGAATAGCGAAATTTGATAAATTACAAAATATGAAAAATGAATGAATTTCAGCATCATGCTTGAGTCATAGCTAATGTAAATGGACATTGGATCGAACTAACATTCCATCATTACTATATTTAGTAATACAATCTTCATCATTTCTTGTCTTGTAGAGAAATAATAAATTAATGATTATAATATTGAGAAAAACCCCTCTCCCAACCACTCTAAATACCACCTCTCACAACCACATTTCCTCAAACATATAAAGTATTATTCCTTATCAAAATTCTAATTAAATCTCTTATAAAGCTCCTCACCCACGTCTAGTTTCCCTTGTCTCATACAAAGACTAAAAACTCTCCCCTAAATAGGATCTCAATGAATATATTTTCATCATGTAATATTTTACTCCCTTTTCATTCAATTTCCTTCAAAATTTGATTTCATTTCTTCTCATATCCAAATATTCTATTTTGACAATGTCATGAAAAATCTAGTATTATTATTGTTCTGGTATTAATTAATATTCGTGGATGATTATTCATTATAGTCCTCCCTCTCTCTATGTCTCTCTCTTTGTTTAAAAAAATGAAATCGCCACACGTGATGTGTTAATTAACTACATCGTGGGTTATACACTTATATTTTCCATCAACCCCGAGAAGGATGTCAATAAAAAAGTTAAATGGATGTATACTTATTTTAATATATATGTTGTAACCCCTTTTATATTTTGGGAACATATTTTATAAAAAATACTGATTGACAAAATAGAAAAAAATTGTTATCAAAAATACAACACCAAAATTATCCTAAAACAATCATCATTATATTTTATCTAATGATTCCTCCAAATAGAGTATAAAATTTTTTATTTACCAGAACATTTAGAATCTTAGAATATCATTAGTAGCATGAAATAGAAATTTAGGATGTTTATCCGTGTTTTAAATGAACTCCAATTCCTGAATACTAGTGAACTATTCACGAAACTAAAAAAGAACACTCCCAGACAATGAATTTAAAATATATGACTCACCAAAAGGCCTATAAAATAACCTAATTAAACCATAATTAATCATAATCATTTATAAAAGGTCTTTTAGTTGTTAATTACTGTTTTAAATTTCATAATATTGTACATTAATTCGAATAAATCAATTAGACATCAGGTAAGGGGAATTCTCAAACCCAATATTATTTGTATGGATTTTCCCTCTTTCACGCCATTCTCATGATTGTTATTCCATAAAAATAATTTCATAACATTTATCTTACCTTTTCTCTGATATAAATATTTCTAAATTTAGTTTATGCCAATCAGAGTGTTTTCCAAAATAAATCTTCTTTCTAACACACATTGTTTACTTCTCACTCAAGGTTGACGGTTCTTATTTCATATTTGTTTTTTCTTCTTTAATTTTCGAACCCAATGTTTATGAATTTATAAGTTATTAACTGAAACACATTCCTTTCCATGGTTTATTTATGTACAATATTGATAGATTTTCTATGTGGAATTCTTGATAATGTTAATGTTATGATGTGATTGGTGCCCCAAAAATTATACAGTGCTCCAATGTATTGGGTAATGTGATGAATCTCAAGAGTTATAGAGAAATATGTGGGAACATGATGCTAGAATAATTATATAGTATGTGTATTAGTAGACCACAAATACATGATGTTTCATTTTTATACATTTCCCATTTTCAAGCATTTTATTAATACTTCTTATCTTGTTTATGATCATATTCCTATGTTGTGATGATAATGATTATGCTCACCCAAGTTGTATTACCTCAGGTTCTTATCCTCTTATTAGGATTTCAGATCACCCTTTTTTCTTTGTATCCTCCTATGATTATGTGTACTATAGAGAACTCAAGGACCAATACGATTTTAGATAAACAAAAATTAGATAAACATTTATGATACATGTGGTAAAAGTTATTTATGGTCTTACTTTCACAAAGATACTAATCCTTTAGAACCTCATGGTGTAATTTTTTTATGATTTTTATCATCATAATGATATAAATGTAATTTATCAAATGCATGGTCTCATTAGATGGTATTAGAGGGAAACGTTTCTTAATTTATGAATTAGGATTAGAGAACCATGGTGAAAAACCCTAGTGTGTGACTATGAATATGTAATAACAAAATATGCTTTGATAAATATATGGATCCTATTCGATATTCTTTTACTTTTAATTGAAAAAAGTAATAAATTATTTATCCATTAATTGATGACATATGTTTTATTCTAAAATTTTTTATTTTTAATAATTATGGGAACTATAAGAATCTTGGCCAAAAAACCATGCGATGGTAAATTAAATGATTACCCAAATGACATCATTAATGAATTGGGTGGTGTAGTTCAAAAAATCATGGTGATTCTTACCCATTTGTCTCAGGATATGAATAATTACAGAAATAATGTGGTACATACTCCTTCACATATGAGGGAGAAACTAGATATTGATTTTTTTTTGTGACAATGACCACCAACAATTACTAGATCTTCTGATCCACATGTTTCCAAATAGTTGGTCAACTCAATGGAGAAGATCATTTATGTGATTCACTATTTTGACATTGAGAATGTAATGACCCAATGTTTTTCAATGGAATTTCCCTTCTTATAAATATGTAATAAAATCCCATGAAAACAAAACATAATGTATTACTATGTGATAGGTGACCTATAAACATAATTTTGTCACATCTGTGTTTTGAATTTTGAAAATCTGACATGTACGATTGCAATTAGTAAGTTATTTAGAAGCTGATAAGAAAACCATAAATATTTTTGAACAGTAACATACCCATATTAATAGTAACCTACATTTATGAATATTTACATACCCTAATTAATAGTAACCTTAAATATGATAGTATAAAAATAATATTGAAGTTGAAAGTTCGATATACCAATATTTTTTGATAAGTTAATGAATGTTTTAAAAATAGTAATTAAAAATAAATTAGGATTTTAATTAAATATTAAAATAATATTATTTGTAATATTATTTTTGAAAAATGGACATATTTTTTGGATTATGCAAGTCGAAAAATGGTTAGGTTGAATTTTTTGTATTTTTCTATAATACATGAATTTTGATGAATTGTAAAATACAATAATTTGTGATAAATGCTAAATAATAGATTTATTGAGTCATTGTTGTTGATCTGCTGATGTTAGCCCTATTATTTTTAAGTAAGATGAATTTTTTATTTTTCAAGGTCATGTAATACTACCTAATCATTTTATAATGAATAAATAATATACTAATGATTAATTTTTTTTTGAAAACCCTCCCTTCCTCAACTATAAACCCCCACCCCCCTCACTGCCTCTTCTATTCACTCCGCTATAGCCTTCTACCTAGAAACTATTCTGCCTAGATATCTCCCCAATATCCTCCCCAATGTCCAAAATCTCCTATCCTCTTAAAATTACCATAACCTCTCCCCTTAATAGGTACTCAAAGGATGATATATCAAGAGGTCTTTAATAACAAGTGGTGAACACCAATAGATTTAAGGAAAGGGATCCTCTAAATTTCTATTTTAATTAATATTGTTCTGTATGATATTCCTTTTAATGTGCAATCCCTAATGATGGGGTATGATTATGCACCTCCCACATACTACCCTTATCATGTATATGTTATGAGAAAAATCATTTTCTCTCTCACCAAGTCCTCTTGGGTACACCCGACACCATGCAGATAAAACCGTAATGAATTCTTCCCAAACCTTCATTGTTATTTCTTGTTTTCTTATCATTATTTATATCAAAATGTTTTTATCCTATCTATTTATATACATATTCTAAATTCTCCGTATTTCTATAAAATTTATATACCATTACCCTTTCATCGCTCTATTTTGGGGATATGCATGTTTTATAAATATTTCCTCCCTAGAACATTATGATAAGAAAACATGCTTTAAGAAAACATCCCAAATTTTTTACCCTATATCATGTCCATTGTATCCTCTATTTTATGATAGAATTGTCTTTATAAAATAAGTACTATTATTATAAAATCCTTCTTGGTTCAATTTTGGTTTTATATAAATGATAGTCCTTTTTACCATTTTAAAAGATCTATAATATATTCCTTAAAACCACACAAAATGATTCAACACTGATGTTTCTCAAATACATTACTTATATATGTTCACTTATATTTGAAATATAGTACCATTTTATAAGCCTATTCTACCCTATGAATGACCTATTACATTCTAATCCCTTTCTTTTATGTACACATTCATGATACGCGCATTGGTTATGATTTATGTCATGATTGTGGTACCTAATTCTTCCCACGGGTACCCTTAAGTTTATGTATTGTTGATTATGTACAATTGTTTTTGTGCAAATAATATTTTTGTGGAAAGAATATTCATGAAAATTTTGAGATGGGTGTGCCCAGACAGCGCTCTAATGCATTGTGTAAAGTTAAGTCTCATGAGATGCGATGTGAAACGGGATTTGCGGTAATCCATGAACCATACTAAAATGGGAAAATGGATATGTGGTTTTACATGACCCATAATAAAATGGGAAACAAGATTGGATGTTAGTATTCACCACTACTACAGACCTGTTTTATTATTCAGCAACATTTATATAATTCCATGTTTATATGATCTCGCGCTTATATGAAATTATTTTATAAGTTTTATTTTTTGGATATCATTTTGTCTTTCCATATAACTCATGATCTTAAGATGTATCCTTATTTTAATTCCATTAATAGGATTTTAGCTCATCTCTTTGCTCATGTGGTCCCCAGGGTACCCTATGCAGATGTAAGGGATAAAGCATGTTAGGAGCTTTTTTATAGATATTTAATAAATAATTTTTTTAGCCCCATGTGTTATGTTATATGTACCTAGTCTGCCATGAAAGAGAAATTAATGATCCTTGTCTTGTACTCTGATGTATTATTATTCTTAAAATAATTTAATGTTATATATAAAATTCATGGGTCTCTATTGATGGTATGAGAGTATGGTCATGTTATTTTTTGATATTAGTAATAGAGCACCTTAGTGAGAACCTTAAAGATGAGACTACGTATAAGAAAAAATAACTAAAATTTGGTTAGTATAGTGTATGTGATTTATTAAGAAAATACATCCCTGTCTGGATATGAGCAGGTAGTGGCAGCTCTGGTATAGATGTACCGATGATTGAAAACTCTAACAAGGAATTTCGGGTGAGACCTGGGGTATCCTGGTACACGAAAATGGGCATTGCTATAGTCTTGGTTATGAAACTCCCATGGAATATGCTTTGGTAGATTCTAAATCTTAGTAAAACCCATTATTATAAAAAAAAATCCCATAAGAATATAAGTTAAGAATTAGATCGATGATAACCTAGATATAAACCTAAGGTATCACAAGTTAGGATATAATTTTCCTTTATAAGTTCATACTTCTATGTTCAAATTTTCTTTTTTTATTCACTATATATAAGTTTTCAAGACCTCTAATAATACTTTGTTTTACCTATTTGATAGTGGAAAATTAAATAACACATTCCAATAACCAATGTGATAGGCAATATGAAGATTTATCTAATGATATGCCTGATACGATGGGAGTGTGTGCTTAAAACTTCATGACAATACTTGATTAGATAACATGAGTTAGGAATAATAACATGAATCATGCAGAACGTCCACCTCCTCCACGGAAAGATCAAGTTTCCAGAGAATCATTCTTTGTAGCTAACACCTCCCATGTTTAGTGAATCTTTTGATCCCCTCCTCGCAAAACAATAGATTAACTTCATTGAAAATATATTCTCCATCCTATAGTTCTTAGAAGAAGAGAAAGTTGTAATGGAAGTCTATCATTTTGATGGGGTAGCTGATCAGTGGTGGACACTGATCAACAATACAATCTACCAAGAGTACATTGATTCCATGGATTGGGAGGAATTATAGAGGATGTTTTTCAAGAAATATTTTACTCGAACCCTACATCTCAGGATGTAATGAGATTTTCTAAGACTCAAGCAGAAGAAAGATGAGTCTATCAGGGCGTATGATGCGAAATTTACAAGGCATTCATGGTACACCTTTGTCTTTGTCATGAACATCGAATGCAAGGTTGATCACATATTTAGATGACTAATTCTGAGTCTACATAAATCATTGGAAATTCGAGACTTAAACAGTTATGGGGAGATTCTTCATTGTTCCCTCAAGGATGAAATGGAGATTGGGGACTCTCAGTGGCCTCGTGGGCCAAATGAAAAGAAGAGGAAAATATAGAACAATAATTTTGGTTCATCAAATGAATCCCATGATGGAATGAAGCCTAAATTTTCCTAATGTAAAACTATTGGGAAGAAGCATCCAACTAACTTTCTGAAGGGAACCATGAATTGCTTCAAATGAATATTGTTTTGTCATCTGGCCAAGAACATCCAAAGGGATATGAAAAATACAACTAATGTCGAAGAAGAAAGGATGGTTCCGATCAAAAATCAGGCTAGATTGTTGTGTTACAATGGAAAAGAGCGTGGTAATTATGCGAACAATTTTCCGAAGCCAAGTGTTGTCATTGGAAATCAGAAATAACCTCTAAGAAAAAAATGAAGGGATTATGCTATCACTACTACTGGGGTGGATCCAAAAAATGATGTGGTGATAGGAATGCTTGTTATTCATTCATGATTATAGGAAATACTATTTTATTATAGTTCTACAGATTATTTCATATCTTGCATGTTTAGTAGAACATTTCAAACACCACATCAAAATATGGAGGAAAAGTTATCTGTGAGAATAGACAATGGGGAAATTATTGCATCAATTATTTATAACTCCACCCCGGTTAATATTTTTGGACTGAACCTCCTATAAAATCTCATCATACATCCTTTAGTGGAGTTTGACACTATCTCGGGCATGGATTGGATATCTTTGTACAAGGCCAACATCAACTTTCAGGATAGATATATCACTCTTTACATCCCGAAGCATCCTCCGAGTCATTACTAGTGTAAAGAGGAAGATCAATCTCCTTTAGATTCATCATCTAATGTGTGGATATTGATTCCATGTGATAAATCATATTAAGCTCAAATGATTAAGACAAAGGAGAGAATCATTCTTGAAGACATGTCCATCATGAGGGATTACACTGATGTATTTAATATAAGTTGTCTGGTATTCCTCCTAACCGAGAGGTGAGTTTTCAATTGAAATTATCCCTATATCTCTACCTACCTCAAAGACACCATACAGGATGGCCACCATAGAGCTGGAAGAGCCGAAGAAGCTGTTACAGGACAATATGGAGAAAGGGTTTTATACACCCGAGTGCTTCACCGTGGGGTGTGCCAGTCCTCTTCGTCAAGTAGAAGGACTTATCAATGTGCCTCTAAATTGATTATCATGAGCTCAATAAAATCATGATAATTAACAAGTATCACATGCCATGGATAGATGCCTTATTCGATCGGTTTTGTGGGGCCAGTAATTTATCTAAGGTGGACCTTCGGTCGGGATATCACCAATTAAAGGTGAGGATGTGATATATTCCCAAGACTGCCTTTTGAACATGGTATGCACATTGGGATTTCATAGTGATTCTCTTAAGACAAAATAATTCTCCAAAACTTTTCATGGATTTAATGAATAGATTCTTTAGAGATTACCATGACCAATTTTTGGTAGTCATTATTGATTATATTCATATATACTCTATGATAAAGGAGGAACATGATGAGCATTTGAATATATTTGTTAAAGACATTTCAAAGGGAGAAGTTGTATGAAACGTATAATTAATGTGAGTTCTAGAGGAAAATGTGGACCCTTCGAAGGAAAAGGCGATTGAAGAGTGGCACAGACCATCATCTGTAATAGAGACATGCATCATTTTGGGTCTACCTAGGTATTATCAACGATTTTTTAAGAAATGTTCTTGATTGTCAAACCCAATGACAATGCTGACACAGAAGGGGGTAATGTTTTTCTGGAAATAGGAATGTGAAGACTATATCAAGGTGTTGAAAAAGAGGCTATCATTGGGCCAGTACTCACACTCCCTACAAGTGGAGAACTCTTTTATGTGTACAGTGATTCTTCAAAGAAGGGATTATGTTTTGTTCTAATGAAAAATGATAAAGTGATAGTATATGCTTCAACGGAATTAAAAATCCAGGATAAAAACTATCCCACTCATGATATGGAGTTGGCGGCTATGTTCATTACGTTGAAAATATGTTGGCATTATCACTATGGGTAGAAATTTGAGATATATACTGACCACAAGAGTCTCAAAAATATATTGACACAGAAATAGAATAATATGTGCCAGAGAATATGGATAGAACTCTTCAAGGATTTTAAATACTCAATCCACTACCGTCCGGGTAAGAAAAACAAGGTGGTGGATGCTCTAAGTATAAAGGATCCTTCATCAATAACAATGTGGAAAATTGAAATGGATTTGATATTCTTATATTTGAAAAGGTTTGATATTGGAATGATTAATTGAGGAACAACATCTATCTTTTCTCAAATGTTATCTCAACCATCCCTCTTGGTGAAAATAAAGGATTCTCTATTAAAGGATGCAAAACTTATGAAAAGGGTGGAAGCTGTTAAAAATGGGAAATCCCCTAATATCAAAATTAACGAGGAAGGATTTTTATGATTTGGGACATGATTATATATACCCTCTGATACAGATATAAAGAAGTTTCAATTGAATGATGCACACAGATCGACCTTCTCTATCCACTTAGGGAGCACAAAGACATATTGAGATCTTCTTGAAAACTTTTGGTTAGACAATATGGAAAGGGAGATTGCTAAATATAAATCAAAGTGCTAGGTATGTCAGCAAGTGAAGGATGAGTGGAAATGTCTAAGGGGATGATGCAACCACTACCCATACCAGTAAAGAAGTGTGAGAAAAATACGATGGACATTGTTAGTGGACTTCCAAGGACATCCAGAGGAAACAATGTTATATGGGTCATTGTGGGTCACCTTACAAAGATAGCTCACTTACTCACTATTCAAGGAAAATTATAATTGGATAAACAGGCATGGATTTACATCAAAGAAGTTGTAAGGATGTATGGATTACCACTATCTATTGTATCTGATTGTGAACCTAAATTCACATCAATGTTCTCGAATAGTATCTTACATGATCTATGCACAGAACTGAACTTCTTGTATGTCATATCATCTTGAAAATGATGGCCAATATGAGAGAACTATTTAAACAGTGGAAATCATGTTGAGATAATTTTTTATAGAATTTAAAGAGGATGGGACCAATATCTTGCACTGGTTGAATTCCCCTACAATAATAGTTTCCACTCAAGCATCTGAATGGCACAATATGAAGACTGAAATGTGAAAATTTACATAACACCGGTGTGTTGGGATTATGTCCGTGAGCGTAAGCTGGTATGAAATGAAATGGTCGAAGAAATTGTTGAGAAGGGGAAAACCATTCAGCAACATATCAAGAAAGCCCAAAGCCGACCAAATATCTATATAGATAACCATCGATGAGACCTTAAGTTTGAAGTTGGAGACATGGTATTTCTACACATATCTCCATGGAATAAGGACATAAGGTTTTGGATGAAAGGGAAATTATGTCCCATGTACATTGGCCCCTTCGAGATCCATGTCCGAGTCATAGATTTAGCCCATCGACTGGCACTTCCACCTACATGTAGAAATTACATGATGTCATTTATGTATCCTTCTTAAATAAGTACATACCATACCATTCACATGTACTCTTTTCAAAAGTTGTCTAGTTGAAGGATGATCATTCCTATGAGGAGCAGCCAGTGATGATCTTGGATCATGGAGACAATGTTCTACACAACAAGACTTCACATTTGGTTAAGGAACTATTTTGAAATCATAAGTACGGAGAAGCAAAATGGGAACTGGTGGAAGCAATGAAGGAAAATTACCTGCCCATGTTTTTTTCTTAGAATGTAAAATGAAATTTTGAGGGAAAAATTTCATGGGGTAGGGAAGAATGTAACGACCACATGTTTTTCAAAGAAATTTACCATCTTATAAATATGTCATAAAATAAAATTAAAACACAACATAATTAACTACTATGTGATAACTGACCTTTATATATACACTTGTCACTTTATTTTTGGGAATTTCATAAATATTACATGCATAGTTCCAATCAGTATGTTATTTAGAGTCCGATATGAAAAACATATTTATTGGTGAATAGTAACATATCCATATGAATAGTGACATACCCTAGGGAATAGTGATATAACATAATGAATAGTAACCTTACCTATGATAGTATAAAGAAATCTTCATGTTGACAGTACAGTATACCTATATTTTAAAATAATTTATTGAATATTTTAAAACTATTATTTGATAATAAATTATGATTTTAATTAAATATTAAAATTATCATATTAATAAAATTATTTTTTAAAAGGGAATTCTTATTTAGATTCTAAATGTTGAAAAATGGTTAACATGAATTTTTTGGATTTTTCATAAACACATGAAATTTTAATGAATATTAAAAAATGATAATTTATGGTAAAAGGCAAATAATGTTTTAATTGAGTCATTGATGATGATATGCTGATGTAAACCCAATTGGTTCAAATTCATATGAATTTATTACTATAAATTATCAATTAATAATTACTATTCATTATCTTGTGATGAAATAATAAACTAATGATTAAAAATTTATGAAAACCCTCCTCTCCTCCATTATAACCCCCCCCCCCCCCTCACTCCCACTTCTCTTCAGACCTCTGCTGAATTGTTCCTTGCCAATATGATGCCCAAATATCTCCCCCAAGATCCTCCCTCAGGTCCAAAATCTCATATAATCTTCAAAATACCAAAACCTGTCCCCTTAATAGGTTCTCAAAGGAGGAAGTCTCAGGTGGACTTTAATAACATGTGGAGAACACCAACAGATTTAAGGTAACAGATCCTCTCCATTTCCCTTTTAATCAATATTTCTCTCTATGATATGCCTTTTATTTTTTAATCCATAATGATGGGGTATGATTACTAACTTCCTCCATACTACGCTTATCATGTATAAGTATGAGAAAATTCTTCTCCCTCTCATCAAGTCCTCTTGGATACACCCGACACAATGCCGATAAAACCATAATGAATTCTACCTGAACCTTCTTTGATCTTTCTGGTTGCATTGTATTTCATCATATCAATGTGGATTTATCTTATATGTTTATAAACATATTACAAATGTGTTTTATTTTTACAAAATGCATTTATGAGGACCCTTTCATAATGATATTTTGGGGAAATACATGTTTTTATAAGATACTCTCCATAGAACTTTCTGATAAGCCGAACTATTTTAAGGGAACATCCCAAATTTATTACCCAATATCAATTCCACTATATCCTCCATTTTAAGAAACAATTTTATTTATAAAATAATTATTTTCATTATTAAATCCTTTTTAGTTCTTTTCATGTTTCATTAAAATTATTATTCTCTTTTCAATGTTAAAATCATTATAGTATTTTACATAAAACCACCCAAATATGTATTAATGATATAGTTTTTAAAATACATTCCTTATATGTTTTCACATATTTTTGACATCACATACCATGTTATAAGTATATTTTACCCAATTAACGTCCATATATGTTCTAATTCCATTCGTTTATGGACACTTTAATGATACACTTATTGGGTATGATTTATTTCCGGATTTTGGTATCTAATTCTTTCCATGGGTACACTTATGTTTATGTATGGTTGATTATGTATGCTTATTTATGTGGAAAGAATATTTATTAGGTAATAATATTAACAAAAATATTGAGATGGGTGCACCCAGATAGTGCTCTAATGCATTGGGTAATGTTTAGTCTCATGAGATCTGATGTGGAATGGGAATCGCGGTTAGCCTTGACCCGTACTAAAAGGGGAAATGGAATTAGCAGTTAGCCTTGAACCATAATAAAATTAAAATAAGATTGGCGGTTAGCCTTTAATGGTTATAAAGACATGTTTTATGATTCTACCACAATTATATTATTCCATGTTTATATGATCCCATGCTGATATGAAATTCTTTTATAAGTTTCATGTTTTGGATATCATTTTGTCATGCCTCTTAACTTATGTGCATAATATGTATCCATAGGTTCATTACTTTAATGGGTTTATAGCTCATCCATATTCTCAATGGTTCCCCATGGTACACTATAGATATATAAGGGATCAAATTACATTAGGATCTCTTTTTATAGAGATTAATAAATGAAGTGTTATTTGACCCATGTTTTATGTTATATTTACCTAGTCTTCCAAGACATAAGACTTAACGATCACTGGATTTTACTCTGATGTATAATTATTCTAAAAACATGTAATGATATATATAAAAGGCTAGGGTCGCTATAGAGAAGGTGACTCTGGTTATTTATCAGCTCTATGGAGAGGTCGACCAATGCTGGTATTTGATTAAGAACACCAATTTGGGAGACAAATCTGACGAGATGGAGTGGGATAAAATTAAGAAAATGTTTTTAACATGTATTTCCTACAAACACCACAATAAAATATGTAGAGAGTATTCATAAAGATAAATTAAATTGATGGATAATTTTTCACAGCCAACGAAGTGAATTTCAATGGGCTTTTAAGGTATGCTGGTTTGGTTTTAAAAAATGATAGAAAAAATGATAGATTTATTAGTGGTTTAAACCAAAACCATTGAAAGTTTCTTGAAATTAGAGATATTGGGTGTTACAAATATGTTATTAGATGTTCTCCCAATGTGTAGAAGGAATTTTGGGACTGGTCCCATGGCTATTGTGATATGAAATGAAAGATGGAGTTTCATGCCGAATGATGTAATGAAATTGATGGAAATAAAATTTTACCACCTACATGTCAATTAGGTGGGAAGATGCGTCAGGTGAATTGCATCAAAAGGATGGGGAAATTCTTCATGTGTGGGGTATAAGGCCACCAAGATCAAGAGTGATGAAAAGATATGAGAAGGCATGAGAGTGTTGTGGAGGAATGGAGTGGACCACCAATGGTATAATTATACAACCGTAGAGAGAAAGGGATTTCTGCAAGACAGTGCACTAAAACTCGATCCCTCAAGGATAATTAGTTCCATCATCCATCTAAGATGGAGGATTAGTGGAACGATTATTCCATCACTAATGTGGGTGTGCAGCAAGGGAATGATGTCATAAAAGGTACAATTCATATTCACTCATGAATGGAAAATGTCTTGTTTAATTCTAGTTCATCACATTATTTTATATCATTCATGTTTTCTAGAACAATATAATTGAATCCCTAATATATTAATATAGGGATATCTATAAAAAACAATAGTGTTGAAATCATTACAACACAAGTATTGGACAATTCTAATGTTGGCATGTGTGGGAAGATTCTTCTTACGAATCTTATGATACATCCATTTTGGGAATTAGTTACAATAACAAGAATTGATTTTCTCTTGTTATATAGAAAGTATATCAACTTTTTGGAAAAGGAAATATATTTTCATATTCCAAACAATCCCACACTCCTCTATATATGCAATATAGATCATGAATCTTCATTGAGAAATCATTTGATAGTCTGGGAATTTATTCCACATCAAGAGGTATACCTGGATCAAATGGTTGAGTCAAAGGATGTTATCAACCTAGTGGAAATTCCCATAATGATGTAATATGGTGATGTATTTCATGAATACTTTACCAGACTTACCCATGATTTTGAGGTAGATTTATCAGTAGAACTCATACCTATAGATACTCCTATCTCAAACTGTCCCTATAGGATTGTTCATATCATACTATAGGAGCTAAAGAAGATGTTGTAGGAGCAGTAGGTAAAAGGGTTCATACACCCTCGTGTATCAACTTGGGATGTATCAGTTGTCTTTATTAAAAAGAAGGATGGATCAATGAGATTGAATGTCTTTTAACGGAAAATCCACAAGATATTCCAAATGAACATGTATCATCAACCAAGGGTGACTACTTGTTCAATCAGCAATGTGGAGCTCCACATATATCGAAGGTGGATCTTTAGTCTAGATATCACCAGCTATAAGTTAAGAAGGAATATATTAAGAAGGATGTTTTCCATATAAGGTATGAGAACTATGAGTTTCTGGTGCTTCCATTCAGACATAATAATTCCTCTATAATCTTCATTGATTTTATGAATAATGTATTTAAACATTACCTCAGAAAAATTGTAGTGTTTATGGATGATGTTCTCATGTACTCCAGAAACAGAGGATCATGAATAACATCTATGAATTGTGACAGGGACATTGGGAAATAATAACAGGTATGCGATGTTCAGAATGTTTGACTTTTGGATGAATCAAGTCACATTCTTTGGGCATGTGATCCGAAGTGGGGGAATTTCTATGGACCCTTAAAAAATAAATGCAATTGAGGAATAACACATACCCTCTTCTGACAGAAAAAACCATATTATCATGTATTAGCTGGGTACTACTGATGTTTTTAAGAAATTTACCATGATTCTCATGATAACTAACTATGTTAACAACGAAATGGTAAGGTATTTCTGGATGAATTAATATGAGGAATGCTTCAGAGAGAAAATGAGAAGTCAAATAAATTCTCTTATTCTCAAATTACTGAGAAGTGGAGAGTGTTTTGTCATATAAAACAGAGCGTAAAAAATGTCTTGGGTTGTGTTCTCATAAAAATGATAATGTGGCATCCTATGAATCATGATAGTTGAATATCCATGAGCAGAACTACCTGACAGATGATATAGAGTTAGCAGCTATAAATTTTTTTTTTTAAAATCTGGTGGAACTACCTCTATGGTGAGGAATTTTACATATATACTAATTGCAGTATCCTAATGTATAAATTCACACAAAAGGATATCAACATGTGTCAAAGTAGATAGTTAGAGATAATTTAATATTACTATTTATTTATTCACTATCATCCTAAAAAGTCGAATAATGTAGCTGATACTCTTAAAATAAAATAACCTACTACACTATCCATTTGCAGATTGAGAAAGACCCTATATTCAAGGATATGAAAATGATAGATATGAAAATACTAATAATAAATAATTCATACTACCATTACCAAATTACTTTATAACCATCTATGCATGATAATATTATTGAGGCACAAAGGGATGATCTAGAGTTACAAAAGAAGGTGACTGCTGTAATTGTAGGGAAGCTGTTAGAGTGAAATATCGATGATAATGGTGTGATTCGGTTTGGAATGGGGATTTTTGTTCCTTAATTACCTAGGATAAAGATGGATCTACTTGATAATGATAACATCACACCATTCTTTATGCACCCTATTAGCACCAATCCATACCATGATGTTTTTGAATAGTTCTCCTGAGACAATATGAAGAAGGAGATTGTTGAGTATATCTCAAGGAGATTGATATTTCAGAATATTAGGGAAGGGAGATAGAAGTCCAAATAGATGTTGAAACCATTTCATATAACCTTATGAAAATGAGATAATGTCACTATATAATTTTTCATGGATCTCATAAAAATCCAAATGAAATAATGAGGTAAGGGTTGTGGTTGACAGCCTCACAAGACTGCTCACATAATTGTTATTCTGGTAGATCTCTCACTTGAGAAACATGAAGAGATATATTTGAAGGAATTTGGGAGAATATATGGAATTATACTCCCAAATGTATTGGATCATGATCACAGGGTCACATCTGAATTACAAAGGATTCTTCAAAATTCCATGTGTACTGAATTGAATATCAGCACATATTATCACCCCCAAAATGATGGCCAATCTGAATGAACTATTCATATACATGGAGATATTTTATCAGCATGCTCATTAGAATTAAAAGGTGGATGAGATCATCTTATAGAATTGGAAGTGATCTCATTTGACAATATATTCCACTCGAGTAGTCAAATTGATATGTGTAAAGCTCTATATTGAAAGCGATGTAGAACTCCAACCTATTGGGATTATGTTAGAGAAAGGATGATAAATGGACAAGATCTTGTGCAAGAGATAACAGAGATGTTTCATGTAATCCAAAAACGTTTCAAAGATACTCATAGATTGAAAATGATATATGCTGACAACCATTGAAGGGACTTAGAGTTATACATTGAAGATAATGTTAGCCTTTGAATATCACCATGGAAGATATTAATACGTTTTGGAATAAAAGGGAATCTAATCCCTAGGTACATTTTCCCCTTCGAGATCGTTTAATTTATAGGAATCATTCCCAATAATATTTCACTTCCACCAAATACGGATTTAGTAAATGACGTGTTTCACATATCACTCCTGAGGAAGTAGATACTTGATCCCTCTCATGTACTCAACACATAGGTGGTTCAACTAAACGATGGTATCTCTTATGTGGAGTAGCATGAAATGTTTCTGGGCAAGATAATTAAGGTTCTATACAAAAAAACAACCCACCTTTTTGAATTGTTTTGGAGGAACTATATGTATGAAGAAGCAATAAGGGAACCAGAGGAGGTGAGGAAGTAGATGTACCCTCACATATTTATATAATACTAATTTTCAAGTACGAAATTTCAAAAGGGGGAAGAATTTGAGGAATAACATTAATAAATCCAATTTAATACTTCTTATTGTAATGTCATATAGTACAATCACACGATATCACATTAGGAAATACAATTCCATATCATGATTCAATGAAGTACTAAATTGTATGTGACCATTAAACAAAATTTTCCACTTCTAGGATATGAATTTTTAAAATCTGACATACACAGTTGCAATCAGTAAGACATTATGAGTTTGATAGATCAAACTAAATGATTGTTGAATAGTAACACACCTTTTTGAATAGTAATGCTACAATTATGAATAGTAATATGAGCCTTGTGAATAGTAAATTGTTCATGTGAATTAAAACCTTGCAAAATATAGTATAAATAATATTTATCCAACCTATAAGTGACATGATGATTTAATTAGAGTGTTGGTGTTTTTGTATGTCATGAATAATTAATGATTAATTTAATAATATAAAAGACATTTTATTTTCAGAAAAATCATTCATCAAAATGTATTTAGAATTCTCATGATTATATGGCAACATTATGTGAACTTACTCATTTTTTAAAAGTGTTATAAAAGTAGTATTATTTTAAAAAAAATTCTTTTTCAAGTTTATTATGATTTTAATTAAAAAATAAATTACACATATATAGAATTTTTTTTCCTAAAATGGAGTTCATTTATTAATTATACTCATCAATAAATGGATAGGGTGAATTTTTTATTTTTTTCTGAAATAAATTAATTTTTGGCGAAAAGTGAAATTTGATAATTTATAAATTATACTGAATAAATGAATTTATTCATGATGCTTGAGTCCTGGATGATGTAAATGGCCATTTGTTAGAACTCACATGCCTTCAATATTGTATTTAGTCATATAATAATCATTGTTTCTTGTTTTTTGGATGATAATAAATTAATGAATATAATATTGGAAAATCCCCTCTCCCCACCCCTATAAATACCACCCCATAGAACCTCTTTTACTTGAACTTCTCAAGCCTTGTTGAAAATCCAAACTAAGATCAAATATCATCCAAAGATCCTCCACCACTTCCATCAGACATTGGTCTCATATTAAGTCCAAAACCTATCCCCAAAAGAGGATCTCAAGGAAGATATATTCAAGTGGTAATTTCTCTCTCTTTTTTGTCTATCTTCTTTGAAAAATAATTTCATTTATTTTATTATCCTTTAATTGTGATATCAAAATGTGAATATAAATCTAATATGATTTATATAATGGTATTATATCATATTAATAGAATATTATTCATTAATATCCTCCCACTCTTTCATTCATAAGAAAAATAAAATCATCGCCTGTTGTGTGTTAATTAACCTACATCATGGGTGATGCCATTCCATTTTCCATAAACAATTTCATGGATGAAAATAAAACCCTTAAATGGTTGAAAACGATTTTAATATTTATTTTTCACCCGCTTTAATGTTCTAGGAGAATATTCTATACAAAATACTAAATGATAAAACAAAACATATTCATTGTGATCGAAAAAACTATCAAAATTAACCTAAAATGATCATCATTCAATTTTATCTAATAATTAATTCACATTGTGTATAAAAAATTTAATTATAAGATCATTTAAAATCTTTTATGATCATTAATAGCAATTAATTGATATTCCGGATACTTCTCCATGTTTTACACAAACATCCACTCATGAATACATGTGAACCATTCATAAAAACATTGAAAAATAACACTCCCAAACTATGAATATATACTCTATGTCAAATATAAATTACTATTAAAGAAAATAATAATACCATTATTAATAACACTCAAGTATATAAAGTTATAGAGTTTTTAATTAATCAACATAATTTGAGTGTATGATACATTAATACGATGAAACCATTCAGACATAAGTTAAACGAAATTCTTGACACCAACATTGTTTCTTCTAGTTTTCCCACATTCCCTCCATATTTTGTATGTTTTTCCTTAAAAAAATTTCTTTATATTTCTATTACCTTTGATGGGATATACGTTTTTTCCATTAGAGTTTTTGTCAAACACAATGGTTTCCAAAATAGCACTTCTTTAAAAAACACCTTTTACTTCTCACTCAAGGATAATGTCTCTTGTTTCATGTATGTTATACCCTCATTAATTTGGGAACCCTATTTTTATGAAAGTATCTATTCTTAAATTATACTCATTCCTTTTCATTAATTATTAATTCTCATGATTGATGTACATTCAATATGGAAAGCATGAAAATGTTAACATTACGATGTGATGAGTGTGCACAGAATTATACAGCACTCTAATGTATTTTGTAATGTGATTAATCTCATGAGTTAAAAGAGATATATTCATCAACATGATGATATTTTTTTCAAAACTATGGGACTATGTTTCCCCCTAACACTTGATGTTTCATTTTTATGCATTTCAGCGTTTTATAATTTTATTAATTCATCATATCTGGTTTATGATCTCATGCCTATGTAATGATGATAATGACTACACACACCCCATTTTTTATTGACTCATGTTCTTATCCTATTATTATTCTTTATATCACCCCTTTTTTATGTATATTCTCATTGTATTACATTTATTATAGTGAACAGAAGGGAAAATTTGAAGAAAAAGAGGATAAAATTAAATAATTGATTATGTTTAATGTTTTAAGAGGTATGCATGGTCTTAGTATTCTAAACATATTAAACCATTGTATCCTCATGGTTTAATTGTTTATGTTTTTTATAATTAAGACGATGTAAATATAATGTATAAAATGGAGGGTCACTATAATAATTTCCATCAATATTCCACTATATATATAATCAACTATTACTTGTAACATATTTATGTTATGTAATATTATATATATATAGGGAATCAATATACAATAAAGCATTCAAATATCATCCAAAAAAATCCATTTCAATAATATTTCATAAATTTTTATCACATGCTATATAATCCGTGAGAACAACTGAAACTCCACCCAAGACTTATTACAGATATCCTTTAAAACACTTTTGTGTTAGAACCAAATGTTTCATAAAATTGGTCCTCAATCTGCAAACTATAACATGAATGTTGGATCTAAAACCTTTTATGATGTATGTTGATAATTTTTTGTGTTTATAATAATTTTAAACATGCGTAATAGAACACATCATGGGATTGAGGATGTTCCTAAGTGTGTCCTTGAGTTTTGGGACATTAAATAGAAGGGAAATATTTTATAAAACGTATAGAACATATTTGGGGTATAGTTAATACTACAAATCAACCATAACCATGTGGCATGGAGAAGGAATGAACACAATTTGTAAACATTGAAAGGTGTGTTCTAGAAACATTTTGAGGCTCGATAGTGAAATTCCCATAGCTTTTGTATAATATTTCAACATGTGTGGGTTCTGTATAAAATACTATGAAGCTATTTTATCCTTGAACGTGGAGAACCCACTACTAGAGAAGAGTTTAGAAAACATTATGACCAAACTATGTGCCTCCATAAAATTTTAAATTTTATTAATTTCCAATTCTGATAATATATCTAATACTATTGATTTTAACATGTTTGTCACTTATAGTAGCATTGGGTGTTTACATCATTCTCCCAACACCAATAAAGATTATTCTGTTTCGATACACGGGTGTCTGGGCTGTCTCTAATTGCGATTTAAATCAACAAGAATGTATTATGATTTTCTTTCATCTTGTTTTAATATGGATTCATGTTGTGGTGGTTTTCTTCATCCAAATCACAATATACCTTATTCAATGGTGTTTTCCACCTTTTTGTTTCTGTGAAATATTTCTAGAATCAATATCCAACATGGGTGATTGGATTTCTGCAAGAATAACATATTTTATCTTCTTGCTTTCTCTCATTGTCTTGATGTTGTTATTATATATGTTACAATTTTATTTAAATAACAATTTTTAATTTGATTACATGGATAGAAAAAGTGAATTGTGGATTAAATTTTTGTCTGAGACCATTTATAGTCCTTGTTCGGTCTAATTATGATTTTGGAATGGGCCTAAAGACACCCACGGGGTGTGTCAATCACTTGAAAGGGTAAAACGGTTATAAATAAAGAAATGGAGGGTATTGGTGTCTAAATAGTTCCTACATTTTGTTTGAAAATTTATAGTGAAAAAAGTGGTTGTTTGGATTAATTTTAAAATAAAATTGTCATAACATGTGAAATTTTAGAAATGATAAATAGAGAAATGTTCTTTATTTAGTTGATAAATAGTTTTAATGATTTTTTAATTTGTATATTATATGAATAAATGGTTAAAAGGTTAATTATGAAATTAGGTTACATATTTTGAGTGAAATAATCCATGAGAATATTGATAAATGAATGGGGTGGAAACCTAATGTTGTAATAAGTTGAAAAGTAAATTTTTGTTCCACCATTTAAATATTGAATTAATGAAGTAGTTATAGATATTGGAAGTAATGATTCCCACCATTTATTAAGGGTTTTGGACATATAACTCCCTATACATCTATTAGGGTACACATAAATGAAACACGACATCCTTGATAAGTTATGAGGGATTTGAGGCTCCTTATTATTGGTCATGGTGCCGGCATGATGTTCTGGAACCAATAAAATTGTACATTATATTTCTAATTGGACTAAAACACCACTATATAATGAATTTAAATGATTAATACATCACCCCTTTTAATTTATAATGATTAGCCTAAAAAATTTATAATTCTAACTTCTAGAATGGGAAATGTAGGTTTGCTGGGTTAGAAGTCATGAAAAAATATTAGGGAAAATTGGCTAACTGCTAAATGTTCATTTTAATAAATGATTAATTATTTCCATTTTTGTTTTTTCCAATACATGTTTGTATAAAATATTATAAGATATCATATTTCTTTAGGAATTGTTGTTAGTGTCCTGATGTGTTTTACAAACATTCTACTTGGGTCGCCATTCATAGCGGAGTTTTTTCATGGGTTCAGGTAAGGATAAGGGTAAATAACCTATGATAGATATCTGAGTAATGATTTTCTAATGGATAATGGATGATGGGATCAAACATAATGTTAGAATAGAATTTTTTGATTCCAAATGTGTCTTTATTTTTGGGTTCCTTCTATAAGTGATACTTTTTAGAAATAAGGTATTTATTGTTTTGACATTGTGGATATTTAAATAGTACTAAGATTTTGTTATAAAATTCAATATTTTTTTCATTGTAGTTTTTTTCATTCTACCATAATGTTGTTGTAGTATCCTCAAATTCCGCATCTAATGAGTCTTGTATTTGACAAAATCTAACGTATCGGAAGGCATGACATAGGTCCTGTAGTGAACTATTTTAGGATAGATTTTTAGTGTATTATGTATGTGAGGTTAAAAATTAGTATAATTGAATTATAATTTATATAAAATTCATATTTAGTAAAATTTTACAAGAGAATAGGTTGTTTGGAAACATGATAATTATTATATTTAGAGGGATTAACTTACCCATGTATGGGGGAAATATAATGGATATGGGGTTGGATTGAAGTTATGATGTTCACATTTTATATTTGGATATTTTTTCACCTTGGGTGGATGACTTATTATTTGATGTTATTGTTTTCTATGATTTTACTCATGCCTAAATATTGAATGAGATTATAAATGCATGAACAATTTTATGAACTGAGGGATTTATATGACATGTATCTTGTTAGGCATGCATAGAAAGACATTAATGGTTTGGATGTGTGACATAAAATCATGTTTTGTTTTTTTTGGGTTTTTAAATTTATTGTTCCTTATAAATATGTGTCAATAGCTTAATAATTTTAATACAATAAATGAATTGTGTATAATGGTGTCAAATGAGAAAATTGTAATTTAGAATTTTTATTTAACCTAAGTTATCCATGATCCAGTATAGTGTTAGTTGAGTGTAGTCAATGTTTTGTGATTTGACCATATATACAGTGTATACATTCTATCCCATTTACGGGTAGTTGTGACCCATATTTTGTATATACATTGAATGGAAATTTTATGTTCTATCAAGGTCATAATTTTCTCATACATCCAATTCTTTTTTCAGAATGGTATTAGGAAAATTTTAGCATTGATTATGTGGTGGCTCCATTGGGGACTCATTATGAGAATGAAACAATAATGGTAATTGGGTATTAGTAAAAAACATAGACCCTTTCATTCCAATTTGAGAGACATTCATAATCAATTGGTTGTAATACTTATACATATGAATGATAGAATGTTTTTATGTTGATCCATAGGGAATCATTTGAGATAGTGATCTATGTTTTTAAATGTCATTCTAAAAAGTCCTGTTGAGGGTTCTTGGTAATCTGGTGTTTCTGAGTACATATTTACATCTGTAGATATATGGGAAATTGAAACGTATTATCAATATATTAAAGGATATGTAGAGATCATGCATTAACAGTTTTGGGGAACATATGATACATATATAGTGTTTGTTTAGTTGTCCTAGGAAAATAGTTACTAAATGTAATTTCGATTGAACCATACATGGGTTTATAGGGTAGTCCATGTGGATCATCATTGTTCTAGATGGAGACTAGAGAGTAATAGATATTGCGTCACACTCTCATGCATGATATTTTAGTTAAATTTAGTTGATTGGAATTAATATGGTTATTTTATAGAGTTGAAATAAGTCATATAATGATTAAAATCGATAACCTCTCAAATTTTAAGCACTGACAATGAGTTCATTCATGTGTCGATAAGATTGTGTCACTGTTAAATTCAGAAGCAAGGTATGTTGGTGACTAGAAATACCATTTTGTTTGAGATCATTTATAGGATCGACCAATTATCCTATAAATTGGATATTTTATAATCATATAGTATTATACACAATGTTTTCCTTGTTTCATATATTCAAAATTATCATCCATACCCATCTCATGAGATTAATTTTTTTATATTGAACATTATAATATTGCATTATTTTAAGATAACGTGATTCATATAATGGATAATATGATAAAATTCATTATGGTATGATTGTTCCTTTGGCCACTAGGTAGGAGAAACATTTATAGGTTCTAGACGAGACTTGGGAGAGTGATGTCTGTATATGGGTCTAGTGGATAGATATTTTCACCCAAAAGGACTCAGGATATTTGGTATTGTATTTTTTAGATGAGATTTTATATAGTGTGGACATTATAATATCCTAACCCTATGACATTGTATCTTTAAATATTAATTTTGGTTAAACACCTTTTCAAAATGGTTAATCGAAAACCTCTGATGAGTGTTCTATGTTGTGAGAGTTTATAAAGGGTTTAGGTTACTATTTTTAGAAATTATAATACCCTAGTAATATTCCCATTACATGTATTTAAATTTTATTGATTATTCACTGCACTATTGTTTATATTCTTACAATTTTCATGAACCAACATTTTTTTGATTTCTTTTTCCTTGAGATTCTGGAACTTTAGTCTTAAATCATGGTCCGTGGTTGGATGATTGGTTTTATATATGTATATGTCAGGTTGAATTCAATATTTCTCCCGTAGTATTAATTATTTTCTTGTATATATGGTTGTGGAATTTCCCTTATTTTTGGAACATTTTTTTCTGGGAAATAAAAAGTAAATTAATCCTTCAGTTAGTCTATTAGAACCTTCTCATTCACTATTAGTTATATTGACTGTTTGATACTCGGCCTAAGGTAATCCATTGGGTGTTTCAATCCATTGAAAATTTTAAAATGGATTATAAACGACGAAATGGAGGTATTAGGTGAAATAAATAGTTTTAGTAGTACATTGGATTGTTATAATGACATAAGGGTTTGATTGTATTAATTAAACTATTAAAAGTGTTATTAAAAGGGAAAATGAATAAAGGGTAAATAATTAAAGGAGAATCATTAGGTTGTTTAATGGTTTTAAGGAATAATTAATGAGTTCTTATGTAATTAAATTGTTAAATTGTTTTGTTATCTAATGTTTATAAATATTATTAGTGAAATATAACATATGAATAATGATAAATTGATAGGTTGAAACCTTTATGTTGTAATGTGTTGAAAAGGCTATGTTTTCTGGATATTTGAAATTGTGGATTAACTAAATTCATTGAGATGGTATACAATATTATTCAATAAAATGTGTCATGATATGGTATACAGTTCCACATATCCATGATTTATAAGGTTTGTACATGACTCTCTCATTCGTTAAATTGATATAATGGGAATAGAACTCCATATACTTCGATATCATGTTATCTTTACAGTCTAGGAACTAATGAAATTTGATATGGTTTGTGTAATTAGTAAAATTCAACACATTATCTTGAATTAAAATGATTTAAAGACCACCCCCTATTTGATTTAGATAAATTAGAGTCTAAAATTTCCAGTTCTAAATTATTCATAGATAATGAATATTGGGTTGGTTGGATGTGAAGGTAAAATCCAACTACCCAAGTTGATAATTGATAAATGTTCATTGTGAAACATGTTTTAATAATTATTAGTTTATTTTTTTATTTTAATATTCCTAAAACATTGTTATTAGGCATGATTCTTCATTATACATCATTGGTGGTGGTCTACTATGTTTTACATAAACCCTACTTAGCCCACCATTTGTTCCTAGGAATATTTTAAAATCACTTGTCAGGATAAAGGAAAAGGTTATATGATACATGAATGAGTTTGTGTTCTTAGAGAGAGGTAAGATAAAGGGATTTTAATTGATTTTGGGGCCCAATTATTATTCTTTTATAGTGACTTTATTTTTGGGTCTTTTAGCACATAACACCATTCAAACATGGGATATTTGTCATATTTTTTTCTCTTATTTACACCTTATCGAGATTTGATTACGTGATTCATGGTTATTTTTATTTTTCTTCTAAATTTTCTTATTTTTTACTTTTTTTATTACTTTTATAATGTGGGAACTATCTCCCCATACCCCTAGTTAAACTCTAACAACATGTTAGTAGCCTTTGGGATACATGATGGCATAACCCAAGTCTTCTAAAAAATAGCTCGGGGATAATTTAGTGGCTTCATGTTGGCACATTACCGAACAACCAATTATAATTTGTCGCCTTGAAAAAAATTATGAATTCTAGAATGTATAAAAGTATTAATTGAGTATCATATATCAACAGGTCAATGCATATCCAGATAAAAATGGATCTGGTGTGATCTCTATTAAACAGATGTATCTCCATTCATATGTCCACTGGTTATATCATATAGAAGTGTGAAAACCCATATAATCCATTTTTAAATAAATTGAGTGAACATAGAATATTGAGTTAATGAAAAAAAACTTATAACATTCTCCTATGTTCTAAATAATCATTGTATAAACGGACTGAGTCAATGAATACATATGATGTCATTCATCACTATGGATGAGAACATCACATTCACTTTATCAAAAATATATAAAAAAATCACATAAACCTTATCTTGATATTATAATACACATCCTTAGTTTATCTCAATATAGGTAATAGATGTTATAGTATTTATATCAGAGTGAAAATACACTCTCAGTTAATATTCCATCGATGGTACAATCAATGACAAACTTAACTACCCTCTAATCAGCTTGGTCTTAGAACTATTTTAAGAAAATAAAAAATTTAGGAAATATGTAATGTTTAGTATCTTTTTAACATAATTAATGGTGATTTATGATGAAACATCAACCCATTGCATACTAAAAACATAGTGCCTAATAATATATGTTGAATAATTGGTAGGCCATCCAAAAAAAAAATATGGTATGTGTCCCATGGGGATAGTTCATATCACTACAGTGATTCATAAATCCACAATGTTATCCATTTTTTCCTAGCCTATAATAACCTATTGTGAACACCACATAAGTATAAATCAATTCATAACTATGAGAGTTAAATTATCCTTACACTTAATGAAATATATTTATCCATTGTGAATGAATAATAATTTAGATAATATATTTTATATAACATGATAAAATTAAAATTATTAAACTCATTTCATAATAATTTGAAATTCATACCTAATAACCCAAATAATAATATAACATTTGATATACATTTAAATAGTACTTATGTTATCTTCACTTTTTAGGATTTTTTTAAACACATTACATCTCTATATAAATCATACCTAATATGTATATGAGCAACTATTAAAATGCAATCACTAAACTCCAGTACTGAGAACAATATATATATTTTTTTTGAAAAATGGTTATATATAAGATTTATATTCGTATTGTTAAACTATCTGAACATTATATTTAAACTCTTTTAATTCACAACATCTTTTTTCAAAATGTTAGTAACATTAATGGTCTACTTGCCACTTTTTCTATGCTCAACATCATTTTCTTGGAATTTTTATTGATAAAAAGTTTCTTCAAAATCATTTGGAAACTAATTTGACCCTTTAGACTATATATTGGTAATGAATCCTAAAGTATTTATGAATATAAATTTTTATTCACATTATTGACACTAAATTTTATTTTTTTAATTATTTTTTATTGAAATTTCCTGAAATCTATTAGAATATTAAGTGACATTAAATTGTATGTTATACAAGATATTCTAAATATATAAACATACTCCAAATAGCTTCATAAAAACTACATTATCTTAAAAATATATTGTTAATCTTCTCAAATTTTTTCTATTTATTTGGTACATTAAACTAGAAAGATTAATTTAATGTTAAATATATTTGAAATAAGGTTGTGGTAATAGTTTTCCTTTATATTTTTTACATTTATTAGAGATAAAACACTTTTTTTGGATAAAACAAATTTTTTAATTTTTTATTTTAAAAGTGGTTAAAGAATTTGATGATTCCTAAATCATGTTAATCAGATAATTTTATAATATCAACACGTTTTCTATTAAATAACTTTAACTAATACATAATACAATTTTGATTGATATACACATCATTTATTTAGATCCATATGTATATGAAATACACATATCATTCCAAATATCCATAGTAGAATCATTTTCTTCTATATTCTAATGAAACTACAGTATCCATTAAAAAATTACATTTTTTTAACTCTTATATATCTAAATACTTTTAATTATAAATTTGGAAATATATAAGAATTAAATTAGATGAATTGATTGGATATTCTCTTAATTTATTCATGGAATTATCATGGTGTTTTGTATTTCTGTCTAGGTATTTAACATATTTACATTAAAAATTGAAACATTTATCTCCCATCACAACATAATATTTAGTTATAAATTTCCACGACTCACTACAAAAAATACACGTTCTTTTCTTACAAAATCATGTTTTTTATGAAAGAATAATTTACCCTTTTATATTATTCGACAAAACACAAGAACCTATATGCCTTATCCCAAATTTATATATCCTCAAGACTTTGAGAATATTGAGTAAACATTTATTAACTTAATTAAAACTATTGGAAGACATCTAATAATGATTACATATAGATAAATAATTGTTAGAAACATCCACACTATATATATAACAAGACATAATAGAATCCTTCAGACTCTCTATGTTAGTAACAAACCCAATCATAAGAAAAAACTAACATTCAATCGTTAATTTATAATTTGATTGTTTTTAAAACTTATTTGATGTCAACAATAATTATAATAAAAATTTCGATTTAATTGTTGAAAAATAATAATAATAATAGATGCCAGAAGAATTTTCATTTACACTTATAATATTCCATCTTTCATAAGATTGTTTTTTAACATTCAATACTATTATAAAATTTATCTTTTCAAATTATTTTCTTTATCCAATAATAAACTCTATGTTATATTTAATAATTATGGTAAAATAATACTTTAAATATTTTTCATTATAAAATGATTTTCATTTTCTAAGTTTATATAATACTGAATATTAATAAATATGATCATTCTAAAATTATAGCCCCTTTAAATTAAATCATATATATTAAAATAAAACGATATATATTTTCTGATGTAATGCCCTTATGTGGAATAAATTTCATTAAATTAGATATTTTGGAAGTCAATCTTGAACTTTATATCATATATAACTCTTGTATAGTTAAGAAGACAACTCCAATTCCAATTCCTAAAATAGAAGTGCATAGAATTATTCTTTTGGTATACATCCCATGAGATTCCTTATAAATTATATCGTAATGAATGCTCCATAAATATGGCCATAAATTCTTTGGTTAGCCTCATTACTTTATTACCTTAATCATGATAATCCAAGAGAATCATTCTTTCTAAAGGCCTACCATATTTTATAATTGATGTCTTGAAATGTGTTTCCTTTAGAAAAAATGTACCACTTAGTATTTGTATTTAGTATTTATTATATCTCAATATTATCTCATGTATTTTATTATATGAATGGATTATTATAATGATTTTGTTTTTGAATCCTTATTAATTTAACTAAATCAGTATGTTTAAACCATATAAATGCATTACAGTTTACACAATTCATAGATTGTGCTACTAACATAAATTTAAGGATAAATATATTCAATCATGTCCAAACGAGTTACATTAATATGATAAATAAAACTCTTTAATACAGTGTATTAAAATCATATGAATAAAACCATCCCAAAAGATATAAGACAAGAGAGGAATGTAATCAACAACCTATTTTTTAGATAAGGAATAAACCGCGATGCCAATATAGAAACATACCCAAAGTACTTCTATCCAAAATTATTTAATAAGGAGGTATTTTAATTAAATATTATTTGTAATAATTAATTTTTATAAACTAAAAATAAATTATCTATTATAGATCATAACCTAATAAATGCCAAATTCATGGTTGAAAAAAAACTAAATCAATTATTATACTAAGCCTGAAACACCACAAATTTATGTATGGTTTTTTAAAGGAGTGATTTTAAGACTATTAACCCAATCATACATCTATTAATGATATAAAATTTATATTCATTAATGAAAAAGTAGGTTATAGTAAAAATAAATAAAAATTCCTAAATTTATAAATGAGATCTACATTTATAAACAATTCATAAATAAATTACAAACATTTTTGAATTCTGGAATTGATAATCATGAAAATTTAAAATGTATCCCTTATAAATTAATTAATATTTTCATATTCGTGGATTTAATATTTATTATTGATATTTCATAAAATATATAACAATATAAAATTAATTATTATTAAATAATAAAAAATAAATATATTGGTGAAAAAAATTAAATTTATTAAATATCATATATTTTATTTCATTTAAAATATTTAGTAGATCATCCAAAACAACTTTTTTACTATTTAAATAAATATTAAATAGCACCTTAATATGAATATTTTATATTTACAATTAATTTATCATTGTAAGAACATTTATATTTTAAATTATTTTATAATTTTTAAAAATATCATTAATTATTTAACCTGTATAGCCACGTTTAACCTAAATCACATCTACTAAACAATTTTTGATTAATTTGTATTTCCTAGTAAATATTTAACATTAGAATGCACTGGTCATTCAACAGAAGGATTAGTGTAGTTTTAATAAAAAAATAATTTTCCCTAAAATGGAATTAAAACATATTCCCACTAAAAATATTCAATGTAGTTTTTTTATATATTAATAAAATATAATACATACTTTACTACGGATTTTTTAGTTATCCATGCCATTTTTATCATAATATTTCAGATAGGTAAACTGGTTTAGAGTTAAAATAATCTACCCATCCCAACCCTTTTTTCCATTTCATTTTGGTATATAATGGTTAATATATGTGGTAGATATTTTTATTACCAAATGAATTTCATGTTAAACCTAAAATTTCCCAAAATAGAATGTGTATATCTTTTATGTTGTGTTCGATGCTCACTTTTAGGGCCCCGAAGAAAAACTGATTTGTTTACCCAGAAATAGTTGTATTTATCTATATCCATGTTTTTAATATTGCACTATATATATCCTAAAATAGGGTTTTGAATATATCAATTTTATATCCTATTAAATAGTGATAAGTGAAACACATAATTCAATGTGAACTATTCTATGGTGTAGAAAAGAAGATCAAAAATATTTTTTTACATTCACTATAACATTGAAAGTGGGAGATCATATTTTTAATGTTTTTTTATAATTCAGAAGAATCAATCAGAACATAATAAAGATAGATAAGATGCCACTATATATTTTTTGGGGGGTTATCACTTACCGAAATTCAATATAAAGAGAATAAATACAATCCAAAATCCATTATAACTTCTGTATGTATTAGATTGGATAAAATATTTATGATTGAAATCAATACCATACACTTTAATAATATGCCTAAGGAAAACTGTTTTAAAAATGATTAATGATAAGAATATGATGCATTAATTCCTACTAGGATATGGACATGTTTAAAAAAATTTCTTTGTGCTTGGGAAGGATCTCCCTCAAACTATGACATTTTCTTGAAATGATAATTTTAATGACTGACAGAAATATTATTTTTAAAATTTAATATTAGTGGTGTGCTAATAATCACACACACTACATTAGTATCTACCCTATTTATATCATAAGTTAATATTCTTGAAAATTCAACCAACATAAATTTAGCAATTTTATAAATAACCCATACATTTCAGCACTTGAAATGCTCAAATTAATCTCTAAATTAATTTCTGAATGTATAACCCATAAAAAAGTAGATAAATATCATTAAATTAATTAAAAATGATTCTTTATTGATCTATAATGTAATATAAATGGATACAACATGTTATCATTTTATTAGATAATTACATTCATGTTCACAACTATATAGTGACATTCACTATGCCATGGATCACCTTACTATAAAACATGACATAATTAAATCAATTATTCCATGGTTTGGTAATTTTTTTCACATTTCCAAAACTCATAACAACATAATAACAATATTGAATAATTTTGTATCACCTTCCAGTATATAATAAGACTAAAAATAAAAAATATCAATATAAAATATATTAAAACTCCACCGAAATGAAATAATATTTCACAATGAATATATAATCAAACATTCAAGTATTATTATATTTTTTTACACTTTTTTAGTTAACATAAAATTTCATTCTCAATTTTACCGCACAATGATTGTAACCCTTAAAATAATTTCAATTTGCATGGAATTCCATGAAATTTACACCACTATTCTCTAATGTCATGTTTATGATTAAATTTATTTTATTATAATTAATAAGTGTCCAATAAAAATATTTTTATCAACATAAATATAATAATATCATCAATCCATAAGGAATTTATGTTATAATTGCTTAATCTATCAATTAATAATGAATTATTGAATATATAACCTTCAATTTGTTTATGATAAAATCCAAAAGAACCTATATTATAAAAATATAATAGTATTAATCCTTTAAAATGATGCTTCAATCACTATTCAAATTCCTAATAAGTTAGATAAAAATAATTATAAAATAATTATAAAACATAGAATATCCTGTATCGCATCAATTTAATCCAATGAGAATATTGAATTCAGGATTCTGTCAATGATACAATTGACATGAATGAGTATTTGTCATCATGTCCATCCAAGATGACTAAAATATTGAATAAAGGAATTGGCTAACTATGAATTAATAATAAGATTACATTTGAAAAAACCATCATGTGGTAAAAAACCATGTCTGGGTTTTTTTCATAAGGTAAATTTGAAAACCAGAGTATCCAAACCATGATCATCCTTTGTAGTCATATAATAATTTTCTTCATAAAAGTTTATCAATTGACAAGAAATATAATATGTATTCTATGAAATAAATCATGGATCATTGATTTTACCCCAATTTCATAGCCAAACCATTATAAATTATTGAAAAACATTTAATTTTGAATTGTGACTATAATAATATGCATTTTCCTCCCCCATTGGAAAAATAGATTCCAATAATCTCAATAAAAAATACCACCAAAATGAAATCTTATTTATCATTATTTTATCCCATGAGATAATAATTCCGAAATTTGGAAACAATTATCCCATTCTATCATATGAATAAATATAACTGTCCACAATTAGAGATAAATCCATGTGATCCCAAAACAACATTGAATTATTGAGGATAAAATCATAGTATACTATATGAAACAAAAAAAAACTTCTTTATTTATAATCCACATCTCAAATACATTCCTAGACAACCAGAAAACAGAAAATTGAAAGGTGAGATCCATGAAAAATAATTCTTCCACACATGATGTATGAATCAAGTGATTGGAAAATGTTTTGATTCATCAAAGACGTAGATATAATATATTATATCATATATTTGTGTTAACCAAGAAAACAAAATATGTATATTTTCATCTTATTTCAATCATATGAAAAGAGTGTTTTGTAAATAAATAGTTTTTATGAATAATAATAGAATATGTATTTTATATAATATTTTTATGATTCATATTCTACTATAACATGTTTGACAAAATATAATCGAAAAATGTATTATATGGGATAAATTAATTCATTGATGAATAATTTGAAATTATAATGGAAATTATCCTTCCTCAAAAATATAATATTTTATCGAATAAAATATTAATTAAAAAAATTTCGCTTCTATATTTTATTATTAAATATTAGATATTTTTATACTGTTTTATTTATTAAATTTTATCACTATATTTATTGTCATTATTTCCTAACACAATGTGAAATATGTCTTATAAATATTTTTTTAGAAATAATATGATTATTCTAAAGACTAGTTTGATTGTGTGTTAATATGGAGTGGATCAAAATGTAATATATAATTTATTATACAATCTAAACGAATATGAAATTAAAATTATATAAATAATAATTTTATAATCTAATTATAATTAATGATCTTAATGTAATGATTTAAATATTATTTTCATGAAACAAACCTATGAAAATAGTAAATAGAAATGATCCATGATGATAATTATTAATATAGATTAATTTTTTAGTATTGTTGTAATAGAATTTATTTGATTAGTGATATATAATTTTATGAAATAATAATGTTTTCATATTATTTTTTAATAGTTAAGCATGAATATTTTGAATCCTTCACCCACCAATATTCTAACATAAATAATTTACATATATTAAACTAATAAAATACATTTTGGAATATTTTCAGATAGTTAGGTAGAGTTATCATAGGAATAAAATATATTTTTATGATTTTAGAATAATATTAAAAGTATAAAAACATAATATATCTCTGGTTGTCTATCTTATATCATATGATTATACTGTAGCTGATTTATGGCTTTGTAAATATTTTTAATGTTCTTTTAGAGTATATTAAATATATTATGTTATATATATGAAAATATTTATAGTAAAATTAATTGATGATGGTTATATATATAAGAATAAGTAATATTTCATTTAATCACTAAATATAAACCTATTTTTATTTCTTTATAAAAGATTCACATACAGAGCTATAGGTTGTGATGAAGTAGAATGATTAGAGTGGGTTTTTTTCAATATATATATGGTATTCTATTATGAGGAACAAAATTAATTTCATTTTTATGAACAAAAAAATATTTAAACTAAAGAGAGTGTCACACACTATGATTGTTATATAATTGGGTTGGATTTTTGTGTACTTGAAACAAGAATCATATTTTACATATGTAAAACGTGGATTAATGATGGAATACTTCTAGGAATTTTATAACATTTTATATGATGGATAGAATACACAAATTATTGAACTAGAATATAGAATTCTAATAATGAGTAGAAAAATAATTATATCTCTTAAAAAATATAATAAAGTTAATTTATATGGGTCAATAAATTTCCAACTTTTATTGAGAAATATTTTGATACATTAAAAGATAGTGGTGAGAAATAATTTATAGTTACAAGTGATCACAAATCACTACTACCATGAAAAGATTCCTGGTTCAATTTATTTTTCCACCATAGGAGTTACTTTTTAATAAGAAAAATTCCAGCACATTGTTAGATAATTATTTGAGAGATTGAAAAAATATTCTCCTAATATTCAGTTCTAATTGAATATTTCATCAATCAATTTCACTACCATTCTAGTCAATGTTTTGGCTACCAAAACTCCACTATCCAACTACATTAATTCATTGAAGTAATTCCCCTATATTATCTAACATCAACCCATCATAGATCTTATTTTATGGAATAATTTTGCATCTATTATTTTTTTCCAATGACTTAACTGAAATTAAATACACACATTAAATATATCATTAATCAATAATCCATATTTACACATCAGTATTCACCCATGTGATCATTATTTATAGTTTTTCAATTCAACAACCTTATGAACAAATATCATTAATATATTCTACTATATTGTCGATTTCATGATCACCATCCAATAATCCATTACTATTTAAAGCACAACACCACACCATAATTCCACAAACTATGCCAGTAGTCAACATTTCAGTATAATTTTCACTCCCACTCACGACCCATAATTACAATCATCTTTATTGTAAAAGTCTCAAGATAATGTGATTCATAAACTATGTCTTTTTTTGTATTAATGAAGCAATGTATTAATAAATATATTTTTGAAACTAAAAAAATCAATGAAATTATTTTCATTACTATAAAACATTTTCATCCCCACAAATTTAATATTCATACATATTTACTCCTTCCTATTATATTATATTGAAATTGACAATATTTTTTACATGACATTTCTGCAACTAATTATGGTCAATATATTTTACTCACAGTAATTCCACAGTGAATGATCACATAGCATATAGTACATATCTAAATACAGACATTTCAAAAAAATTATACATCAACATATCCCTTTAATGGATCACCTATGCCAAATCAAATAGAAAATTCCATGAATCATTAGAAATATCATAGTATATAGTTATAACTTCCCTATGTCAATTCCCTTGATTTTAGACAAATCTACTGAAGACATAAATATAAAATGAAATGTAAATCTTTCTACATACTATGAAATTCCTCATTAAACCAACTACCAAAATAGAAGGAACACTATTCTCATTCTTTTAATCATAAAAAATTCATGTAATATTCTCTGTGTATTGAAAGATAAAGTTATCTAATGGCGATGAAATACGATTTAATATAGACATTCATAAACTTCTTAAAACAATCTAAATATATTTTGAGTAAGACACAATCATAGATCCAAACTTCTAGTATTTAATAATAATCATCCCGAAAATCCATTTTATCTATCAGAGGGAATTATCATGAACATTCTTGATTGATTCTACTTCATATCCTTTATTCAATTTTTTATTGGACCGACCATGTGGATATCATACACATACTAGAGAAGTGTGTAGAATCTCCTTCGAAAAAATCCTAATGTATCAGAAATGATTCATATTGTTTATGTGAAAACATTATCATTCCTAAAATCATGGAACCTATTTTACCAGGTACTATGTTACGAATTTTTATCATTAAAATATTTTCTGATCTTTTACAGTAGTTCATTTATTTTATGTTTTTGTGAATCCTACAAATTTTTTAAAGAAAACAATCTCCAAAATATTAACTGTTAATTAATGTAAAATTCATATCGGAAATCAAAATATATATAACTTCAAATGAAATCATTCTTATAGAAAAATACATTTTTTTAAATTTTTACCATTGAAGGGAATATTTCACTTAAATAAATCCCATCCTATTATGATAATCTCTTCACAATATTAATTTCCTAGTATTATTTCATATTATATGATTCTTAATTCAAATTATATACCTATTTTTTCTACAGTGATTACTATATTAGTGGAAGTTATATCTTCTTCCATTATTTTTCTCATTGTTCTAGAATCCATGTTTATTTACTATAGAATCACAATTTCTAATTACACTCATACATTCCATATATTCTATAATTTCTAATACTCAAAAATACATTATAAAAAACTAGTGAATGTTTGAATCAATCCCATACACCAGTCCCCTAACCATGGTACACATATTTGAAAAACCACATCTATTATTAGATATATCATGAACATTTGGGGGAATCAATCAATCTTATAACCTCTTAAATTATATTATCTTCTAGAGATATTCTATCAATGTACCTTTTTACAATTATAAATTCATGATATTACATTTAATCTAAAAACCATAATTAAAATAAACATATATTTTCCATGTTTATGCTTTGTTCTAAAAAAATATTCTCCCAAATGTTGATACATACATAGGATACAGTCATTAGAGAAAAAATACATAATTTAAATAATCATATATTTTTTTATTATCCAATAATTAAGAAACAAATTTCTCCTTGATATAACCCATAAGAAATCATGAAAAGGAATTATCATCAATATTGTCCATTTTTGTATGATCAAGTCAGAAATAGGAAGTACAATCAATTTGTTTTTTATATGATACAACGAGTGTATTACTAATAAAAAGAGCATCAAGAAGATCATTCCCCATATATATTTGTATTCATCTATTGACTATATTTTAACCACCATTGGATTCATCTACAAATAAATACACTAGAAAACTAAAGTATAAAAACATTACTTATTATATTTAATTGTTTTCCTATTAATAAATTTTTATAGACCATTATACTAATGTATTATAGTCATGGTCCTCATAAAAATTATGCATTTAATCAAGAAAATTTAAATAAATTCTTATAATCACCAGTTTTTGGAGACCACATTCATTTAAAGTTTACATCAATCTTTTTTTATATCAATGCTCTCAGTGGGATTTATTTTTTGAATACATAATATGGCTTCATCATAACATAATATAAATGTTTCATTAGTGATAAAGTCAATGTAGCATTCTAAACCATTATTAATCTCTGTTGTTCATCGTTAACATATTTTGGTTTTAACAAAATATATATTTTAATACACATTTCACTATCTTAATATTAAAAAAATATTTTTCATTCCATAAATACACACGTCACATTATTTAGATTCCATGATCCTGATTTCTATTTCCCTATTAGTAGATAAAATGTCTTCTAATTCTAAATAATAAGATCATGATGATAATATAACTACTTGGAATCAATAATAGTTTACAAAATAGTGACCATTATTTTTTATCATTACCATTTGATAAAATTTTATTTACATCATACCCTTATCCACCATCAATTAACCATGCTTGGTTTTCTACACAATATATAAATATATTACCCAAAACACAACATCATTATATTGAACATACAAACAAAAATCATTATTAATGAAAATATAGCTACAACCCCATTTGAATTTAGAAATCATTTATTTTATGTCCAACTTTTTATATAACAATTTCATATATGATCATGAAATAAAATTTTAATGTGATAAATATTGCAAAAATATGAATGCAAAAAATTCATCATTAATCCTCTCTAAAATAAAGAGTAAAATTATAGTCCACAGTTAACCATTGATGAATCTAACAGACTACTGACACTTGAGGTAAAAATATTTTTTCCCTTCTCAACTCTGGTATATAGAAATGAACTTATATATTTTACCCTATATTCCTAAAAATATTTCCATAGATATATATCATATATTCTATCATAAAATAAATAGACAAGTAGATTCTAATCAACTCCATTCTATAGATCTACTAATATCCATATGAATTTATGATGTAGTATTCCTCCCTCTACCATCAAAAATATATTATATTCTAATTGATGAGTAAACTTCATTCAATTTTGTCTATTCATTAAAACTCATATCATTTATCCTTATAAACTATGTTAATCCTACTGGAGAAATTTATTTCTACAGTAACCATTGTATCCCCTAATTTGAGAAATGAAATAAATAAGATCAATTACAACACATCAATCCAAAGCATCATGTATAGTGACTCTAACTTACTTGTGACCATTTTTAAATCATTCACATGATGTATTATTTACATTCATTTATTAATCATCTAACTAAATAATATTTACACCTGAAATGCATTTTCTTTATTAGTTTTCTCAAACATGTTCATTAGTGTAAAAATTATTCAAAAAGGGTCCTTAATGTTATAGATAATTATAAATATAATTTATTCTTATATAATTCCTAAAAATCTATGTATCATATTGTTATCATTCTACTATTAAATTTCATCCATCATCTCATTCTTGGATATAGTTAGTAATTGATTCATATCTCATCGATATAAATGATCTTATATTTTTTCCTATAGAAATAATAAATTTAACTATAAAACTTGTTTATAATGAAATTTCACACTACAATTGTGATTAAGAGATCACCATATAGATAAAACTCAAACATAAATATATAAAAATCATGAAATAATATATAAACTCAAATATGAATAGAATGATTTAGGATACAATATTTTATACCTTAAGAATATATCCCACCATCAATACATCTAACTATTGAATATAGGATAGAAGTTCTATAGCTACTTAAAGATGATTTATTTGGTAATGATGTTAAAACTATACTGAACGTGATTACATAAATTAAATATTGAGTAATAAATCAATAATATCCCACACAAAACTAACACCAACTAAATTTACATAATATTATAAAATTATATATATCCATAGAGAAAAAGACTAAACCACAAAGAGATATAGGATGGATAAAATATATTTTTTTAAGTGATTATGAATTGATAGTCTCTAGATTTAGTAATAGATTCATGCTATTTTGATTACAACTATTGGGGAAATTTATTTATTGAGAAAACATTAAACTTATGAGCAATAAATTTTCACCATATTGATAATAGGTTCTTAAAATTTCCCATTATAATTGTGTATTACATTTTTCGATTTAATAAACTATCAAATACATTTTATTGTAATTAGAAGATCACCTACTAAATGAATTTGTATATTGATTTAATTTTAAACCACTGTCGAACAATTCACTTCCATGGAACTCCTAATGGTCAAGTTACCAACCATGATTTATCCATTATCTCTAGTTAAAATCACTAAAAAACATTAATCATTTACTTGAATTAGAAATTAACTTCACATAATGATGTTTCTTGTGGTGGATAACCCACTATAAAAAACTCATGTATTCATAAAAACTATTTAATTTCAATAATATAGGATTATAAAAACAATGAATCTCTATTTCCTATGGTTGTCGTGAAAACTAGAATAATAACCCTTAAAATTTTATATCATTCAAACAAAAACCTTGTAATGAATAAAAAATACAATGGATATTTGGGAATAATTTCAATTAAAAAATTGTTTTATCTTTAACAATACGGGGTTTTACCCTATTGTATAATGATTATAACATATGATACCATGATTGAGATAATACAAGGAAGTGTATAAATATTCATATAAAGATAAATGAGATGTAAATTGATTGTTTTTGGGAGGTCCTTTTGATGAGCTCATATTCTAGGATTATTAACATGGGATTTTTTCATCGATTTAGTTGATAAATACTTATATAATTGGAAACAAATGAGTTTCCTATAACATTTCTACATACTATGTGTTTTATGGTCACATTATATATTGAAAAAAATGGATTAAATGATTTTTATAATATATATGGTAAATTTAGATGATATATATATACATGTATCTAAGGAAGAATGGTATATAAGATAATTTTATTGTATTTTAGACGATTTATTTGAGTATATTATTTTATTACTATTATTTGGTATGTATTTTTTAATATTTCTCAATGATACAAATGAATACAGAATCAAATGTTATTTGTTTTGTGAATGAGGATTATGTTTTCCAATTAATACCTATATATCACATAGCATGTTAACCAAAATAAGTTTTAGAGGATATATAAATGTTGATTTAGATGGATTCCTATTTGTTGTTATATAAAATTTTATATGTGTTAATAATTATTGATATAATTTATAAAATGGGCTTTAGAAGATATACAAAATAAATTTTTGGATAATTTTTTTTAAAATAATACATATCATGTGACATAAGCCAGAAGATCTCTATTTCTATAAAGATCTAGGAAATTAAAATAATGATAGAAATATATGCTAAATAAAAACCACGAAATGGTTGTATGAAACATTACATTGTTTATATTGGTGTAAACCAATAATTAGTGGAGGACGTTCCCAAATTGGTTTTTGTATGGCAGTGTATGAGTTATGAAATACATTAAGGTTTAATATCATATTCCTATAATAAATTATCTTATTATGATATATCATCATTTTATAATTTTTTTGGTGTTTCAACACAAAAAAAGATAATTAAAATGATAAAAAATGGTCACATTGGAGATCAATGATATGAAAATAATTGTCACATATAAAATTTTAATGAAATGCTTCTTTTCAAATATAAATAATTATGAAATTTCTAGTATCCAATGATTTTCCATGAGTAGATCTTTAAAAATGTTCATTATTTGGGAATTTTTATGTGGGGAACTATGATTCAAACTACTCAAAACCTAATATTAACCACCTTGTCTCCCTGTTTAATCAATGATCTAGAATGTCATGTGGATGAGGGGATATAAACCCTGAAATGGGATATTCAAATAGTCAGTTCATACCCGAAGGGGAATGATATTATTATGTTTTTCTTAGAGATATCTGTTATTATCATATATTATTTTCCAGGGAATATAAATATAGCTCATGAAAAGTATGTTATTCTATTAAATTTATTTAATTAGAATTGAATTTATTGGTCTTAAGAAAAATTATTTTCATTTACTATTATATTTAATTTATCTAATTGGTTTCCACTATAAAATGCCACTAAACTAGTTGATGTATAAATTTTTAAGTGGAATGATAGTATATTGATACCTAATTCACAATGGTTTAAATGATTTTAAACTATTTACAATTCAATCATCCATATGATATGAATATATATCCATCTATCTGGACCTACATGTTAGATGTCATTTTATTTTTTCATATATACCAAGACAATATAAACATATATAATTCTTCTTCTACTCGTATGGGTAAGATATGGTTATTTAATTTTTTATTTTATTATTATTATTACCAGTACATTATAGGTTACATAAGGTAGGGATGACCACCATGGTGATCTGATAATCATAGTGACTCATCGTTTTTTGGAAAAAATGTGTAATTTTAATTATGTGAAATTAATTTGAATTTTATGTCTGTATATACACCTGAATTTACATTAAATATGATGAAATATTTTGTCTAGTTTTTGACATATTACATTATTTTCATACCTATATCCTTTATAGAAACCTCATGTATTTGTTGATAATTTATTTTCGAAGTATATGTATGGGAAAGGACACACTCTATGTTATTTTTGGTTGATGATATGATGATAGGTAATAAATATGTAGTGACGATATGTGCTTCCACTACTTAATTTATAGGTTTTTTTATTTCTTTATTCTATATTTTCTATATGGTCAATCCATACAATGGTATTGATCACATATGTATGATACATCTATAATGGAATTAAATTATTATATTTAGGATTTTAAAAATTAGGTATAATTGTTAATTATCTAAATTTATTTTAGTATATTTTTTTATTTATGCATTTATTTATTATTGTCAATTTCACACTTATTTACAATTTTGATATTAATAGTATATTGGTCCCCAATATTGGATAATGAATCCTTTGGTGTTAATAACTAATATCATCTTATTAATGAGTGCGATTTAGTTGATGTGGAATTCTAGATATAAATTAAAGGGTCCTGTTAATATGTTACATTAAAAATATCATAATTAAACAGAAATTATCTATGGGTTTTCATTAATTTCATTGAGGCACTTTTGGTGGGGTTATATTTTTGTATTATTTATACCTAATTTTAGTAGAATGTATATATGGGGAATATAAATATGGATTTTACTAGTGTGATGTGATGATTATGAAACTCAAATAATTATTTAATTTTCGTTGAATGATTTGATTTTTAATAAAATAATTATGATATTTAGTTTTAATGGTTGATTAAAAACGGGAATCTATAATTTTGAAATGATTTTTGATAACATTGCATTCATTGGTTTGTATTATAAATATTACAGAAGGAAACATATTATAAACTCAAAGAATTAAGGATAATTATTTTATGTATAAATCCATTTTTGCGAGTTCTACGTGTTTAATGGGACTTATAAGTGAGGATAAATTTTATGAATAAATGGGAATTATTCATTATGAATGATTTTGAATGAATGGGTATTTGATGGAATGAGGTATTTAAATGATTTTATTTCATTTAAGGGACTATTGTATCATTTTTTATGATGATCAATATTAGAGGAATTAAGGTGCTTTATGTGGGAGATTTATGGATATTTTATTGATGGGATTTTAGTTATACATATAATTATATTGGTGATCAGTATAAACTATGAATATTTTGTGTAAAGTGTCATTATAAAATAATAATACAATTTATAATTGGGTGTTTTTATTCTAGATATATACTGAATTTAAGAGGAAATATATTTGATTTATTCAAAATATAGTGGGGGAGAATATTTGAATAATAAATAAGTGATAATGATAGTTGTGAAAATCAATAAATTTTATCTAGTTTCAAAATTTAATTTTGATAAACTTGTGATTTGGAATTGTAATCACCTTATATTATTTATAAATAATTTGAATACAAATTTTTAGTGGAATTATGTATGGTTATTTTTCTGTATAATATTTCTAATTTATTTTACAGGATGACATATCATTATATGCATGAATTTCAAAAAATAAAGCTACCAAAATGGAAAACACATGGAATTATGGGGGAGTATTTTTAATGTGGTGATTAAATCATCCATATATTTTTTTTATATTTTTTCTCAGTAAATTTTTTGATGAATGTCAATACATTGAAAATAATTGTAAGTTTCTGCGCACTAAATTTTTTGTGTAAAACACTGTAGTACTACAAACTAAAAAAATATAGATTTGTTAATAAAATTCACAATTTTTTCTTAATCATCACCATATCAAATTGTAGTATTATATGTTTTTAATTATAATTTATAAAAATATATATAAGATATTATCAACTGTTGAAATATGAATTTATTTTACGAAAATAAAATTGAAAACACTGAATATTTTTTTAGTAGATCAAATTCTTTTTAGAATAAGTAAAAAAGATCATATATTTTTTAATATAAAAATAAAAAGTATTATAAAAAATTTTTTATATGAATTTGAAATTATAGTCCAATCATTTTATTGAATTTCATGATGTTTAAGAAAAATCTTACTCAATAGATTATTATATATTAAAAAAATTAACCCCTAAAACCAACCTAGTGGTTTTGTTAAGTATAAATCATGATTTATGTGGGGTAAACATATGTTGTTCCAACATATCTTTGTTTTTATGGGTGTTGATGTTTGAAAAAATAATTTTTTTTATTCTAATGATTTTATATTATGTGATTTGGATTATATTCTATTTTATTTGGTGAGATATTTATTTCCAACTAACATTCGCATACATTAAATAACTGATTATATTATGCTAATTAAATTGTTTATGAAGTGAAAAATTATTTTATCTTACAAAAATATTTATTTGGAATTTTATAAATCTTTTTCTCAAAATAGAGAAACATGTCATTAAATGTTTATCTTACTACAATAGATATTATCATATAATGTAAAATATCTCCCTCATGTTCAAATGCAGAAATTACAATCATAGTGTAATTTTAGAAATTATTTAACATACGTGAAGGATATTCATAAAAAGAGTATCTTATAACAAAGAAATAAATATTTCATTATTAATTATCATAGTTAAATAACATAAATATATTATGAATTATAATTAGTATAAATAATTTTGATTTTATTTTATCTTCGCTCCATATAATTCAATGATCTATTTTTTTTATGAAGCTACTCAAATATTTATATTACAATAATCAAAATACTAGAATGTTATCTTACACATGATAATTTTTTTAAATATCTTAATTAATCAATATTTTTGAATAATATATTGTTATAAAATTTATTTATTCTTATCATATTACGAATGAAATTTAATAATTAAGGAAACATAAATTTGTATAAAGTGTCATTTTTATAAAATATAAATATATGAAGAAGAATATTTTAGACATTACCATTACAAAAGGTTATGAAATATTTGGATGAAAATGAAACATTCCATTAAGAGCGTATCCCATTCTATTTTCAACATATTATTCGCTTGACCATTTTGATTTTATCTTATAGTTATGTTCATAACCCAAGAAGTGATAAAATAATTTGTTACTACAAGGAAATGGGGAGAGGAATACACAAGTACATTTAAACACATTATTAACATGAAGAACAATGACATATATATAGAATAAATTATTCTAGTTCATTTCCCAATTCATGTGTAACATTCTTATGAGTTAATATATTCAATCTAAAAAAATACAAATAATTTTTTAAGATCATTATCCTCTATAAAAGTAAGTATAACTACTATCAGTATCTTCTTGCAACTGTGTGACCAATAGTTTCTGGGAATATAACTCATCTATATTTTATTTAAAATATTCATAATAGAGTGTGCTAAAATATTGGATAAATTTTATAAAGGATGTGTCAATTTAAAATTTCATGTATCTTTATAATAATTTACAGCTACATTAAGTCACTTTTGAACCCCTGTAAAATGGTTTTCATAGTGAAAATCATGAATCTCATGGAGTAGAGTGTTAGTGGAGTGGACTGGGTGATTTATATTCTTTGTTCTACTATAAATATCTTGTGTTCAATATATTTTATTTGTTATTTTAATTTTTTAATATTTCACAATTTTTGAAATGAATGGAACACACATACCTTGATGATGATGGTTTTAATTTAATAAATCCCCATGATCACAAATTACCCCCCCACCATTGAGTTTTTATCTATTAATCCTATGGAACCACAATATGTATCAGTTTTCATGAATAATTAGTTCTTAGACGTAAAATGTTGATGACCAAATTTCCCCCATAAAAAAGGTATCTATGGATGATAATTGATATGGTATCTCAATGATTATAGGTCACAATTTTAATAGTGAAAATTATGGTTCTTACAAGGCTCATATGATATTCAATTTAATGAAACACGGATTATAGGTTTCTCTTAAAGCTATTGAGCCTTAAAATATTCATAAAACTCAACCCAAAACATGGGATACTGATATTGAAGTTATATAAAATATGAATTCAATATATATGAATGATATAATATGGGGACTAGGACCAGATGATTTTAATAAACATTCACAATGTCAAATAGCCTATGAAATGTGGTCTAATATAGTATATTCTTATGATGAAACAAAAAACTTGGATTCACTAAAATAAACCCTTTCAATCATACATTTGACACCATAAAATGGAATATGTTAAATGAATTAATAACACAAATGGAAGAATCCCAAACTTTTTTAATAATTTCACTACCCAATGAACAAAAACTAGTAAAGTAGAGAAAGAAATGAATGTTTTAATAGCCTTAAAATCTTTGTGGAGTGTAACCCAACATCCATTCATCCATGAAAATATGTAAATAATTTCAGAGTAAAACATATCATTAGAATTATCATGACATATAAGAAGGAAATTAATGTTAGAGATAGAAAATATAAAATGAAAATGAAGGAAATGATTCTATTAAAGAATCAAATTATATAAATGATAAGAAAAAGTATTTTAAAAATCCTTGAATGTTCTAAATATGAGGGTCTTATAAGATATTCTAGATCAAATAATTCCCTTTCATTGATTTTTGAGATATTTGAAATGTTGTATAAAAGAGGTAGAGTTTTCAGAGGAACCATAAATAAGAATAGAAACTCTAGTTAAAATTTAAATTAAGTGATATTATTTGATTGAAAAAATCCATGACATATTAAGATAGATTTTCCAAAATTGGTTAAAAAATAAAAAAGTCCGAAAAAATGATCTTTAAGAAGAATAGATATAAGGATAAATCCATGAAGGTTGTGAATTCTATCAAGAGTGTTTCTTAAGACTCTAGAAAATATACATATTCAGATTCAAAAAATGATATATTTAATAAAAACACCAAAATCTATTTCATGGAACATTATGATGAGGTATATTCTTATTATTAATCTGAGCATGATTTTGAATTGGAGAAAGATAAATTCTTCCATGAAGAACTACTGTAAATATTAACATTTTAGTAACTCGGTATGAAAGCATAAAAAATAAAGACCAATCTCTAAATAATTTATATATAAATATTGTTATAGTAGTGTAGGGAAATAAATAAAAAAAAATTATTTAAAAAATCCAAAGGAAAAGTCTATTGAATCATATAATAAATAGATTTTTACAATTGAGATCCTACTTAAGGGGGTTAAAACATCAAATATTCAACAAATGTTTTTACAAATGGGGGGGGGGTATTAAAAAAATAAAATTATTGGTCAATACAAATTTAAAATAGTGTATTTTGGAATAGAATGTCAATGTGAAATGCACATAGTTTATAAAAAATAACCATTCCATTAAAAAAAATCAATAATTTTATTACCATTCAAAAGATAGTTGAATGTCAATTTTGATAAAGAAAGGTTTTATGAAAAAATACCACTAACACACATTTTCACTGGTTAACAATAATAAGTGAAGGTTTGTTATGATTATTTGGTTTTAGTTGTTTTTATCTTTGAATATGTTTTTGATTGAATTATATTTGGATATTTTTTTCAAAAGAATTTTCTAGAGATGCTTTACATCTTGTGGAAATAGTTTCAAAATTAGAAGGACTATTTCATGGAATATATATTATGACTTCCACTAGTGAGTCAATGCAATATGATCTTATTTCTAGAGAAATGTTACATGATATATGTAGAGATTTTGATGTTGAAATTATAAGGATTCTAGAACTTCTGAAGAACTATATCATGAATAGCATTCAATGTCATAAGGAAGCCAACTCATTACAGAAGTGATAAGTACCAAAACTTCAGAATTTTTTAGTTTGAGTATAAATTGATTATATATATATATTATCAAAATTTTTCAATGAATGGAAAGATTGTGGGAAAATAATTTCGATTTGTTAGTGAAAAAGTTTTATTATTTCAATCAATTGGTTGTAAACAACATAATTGTAGTCTCTTATAATGAAGAATAGTAATAAGATGGGTAATCTATGATTGGTTAGCATATAAATCATAATGTAATCGGGAAAAATATATATCACCTATTCATTCTAACTATAAGTCTACAGATCTTATGGTTAGTTTCATGAAAAATATATTTAAAACATTGAATAAGAAATTTATGATGGGTTCTGAGAAAGAATATTTGGAATATTTATTCATAAATTTTTTATATAGAGTGAATTATAGTATATTTCAATCATATACTATTTTATGAATGATATAGTAATAAAAATTGAATCTTATTTAGATGATCTATATCATAATTAATAAAGACATTGTCTTGGACCAACAATTACTAATTATAATTCTACTACATATCATATATATAAATAGGTATCTATGAAAATGAAATATATTTAAGTGTTAATCATAGTTAATTTTGATGTGTCCTAGGCACAATGAACAATACTTGAAATTTATTTCACCTCACTAAGGACTGCTTGAGGTGATAGTGCTGAACATAGCGGAACATTTAATCACATTGGATAATTTTTTAGAGAACGTTTTGTTACCCATATTCCTACAATATCTTTTATAATTTAATAGCTACAACCATTTATGATACCTCACCGTGAATATTCTGGTACCTCATAATTGAAATAATTTCTCGATATTATTGATTAATTAAATGGGTTCTCATAAACATTTGAATAATAGTTTCAAATATATTTCAATTTTCCCATTATTATGTTTCTTATTTCTAATAAATTTTGTTATTTCTTATTTTATAGTTTATATTGAATAATGTTATCTATTTTCTCATTTTATTTAGTTTTCTTATTCTTATCTTTCATTATAAATTTTCATTATATGTTTCATTTCTATTTATTGATTTTATCTAATTAATTGATTATTTCTATTTATATTTCCTATATCTTATCAATATTGTTGTCTATAAATTATTATTTAAAATTTAGTTCATGTTCATTGTGTGTAATATTTATTATTTTAACACTTTATTATGTAACATTATTATTTGTATTTTTCTTTATCCTTATTATTTTTTATATCCAATAATGGGGAGAAAAAAAGAATTATACAAAATTTAAAAGCTATATGAATTAAATTTCATTATCATTAAATGGGTTTTGGAAATATATAAAAATATGATATTTATTGAAAGACTTATATTCTTCCAAAATATCTTCATTTTTGTGTTTTTATAATTATTGAAAACCCTATTTGTGTTATAATAATTTTATCTTATGTTTTTTAGATTTAATTCTATTAAAATAGGTGAGATATTTATTTAAATGTAATTTATCAAAATCTTACCGTAAGTAATTATCATATTATGAGTAAAGATTTTATTCTCTAAAATATTTTTTGTTTTCATCTGGAAAACTGTTATTCAAAATTCATCTTCCATTTTCTAAACGTTCAGAAACTCAAAGTTGAATGTTTATCTTACTATATTAGAATTTATCTTTTTAATGAAATTGGATCACACATATTCCAAGACATAAATTTCAGTAGATAAGTAATTATTGAATGTCTTTGTATTATGTAAAGGATATTTGAAAAATGATTCTCTTACCAGCGCCAAATGAAGATATTAATATTAAGTACAAAAATTCAGGTAAAAAATTCTTTTACATAGAGGAATTATTTTATTCAATGTTCAATTAAATTTATATTCAAATTTTTGATGTGAAATATATACCCTAACATATAAATCTACCCAAAATTTATCTTATGATTATAGAACAGTCAATAGGTTATCTTATGACGAATTTTTTTATCAGATCTCCATGATTACCTTCACAATGTATGAATATTCTCTAAATTTATTGATTCATAATTTTTATCATTCTTTTAAATTATTTCCTAATTATGGAAATAAATACTTTTATAATGTGTATTTTTCTATTAAAGGAAGGTCACAATGGAAAATATTTTAGAATTCACCATTGGGGAATTTTATTCCATATTAGGATGAAAATGACACATGAAATTATGTTCATGTCTCATCAAATTTCTGATGGATTATTTAATTGAAATTTGGGACTCTATCATATTCTTAAAATCAAAATCAATAATGTGGTATAAATAATAAAATAATCTATTTCTGGGAAGAGGATATAGAAATAAAGACATAAATATAAACACACAGTTATCACAAAGTACAATCACATTTACATGGAATAAATTATACATTTTCTTCTACCTATGATTTAGTACTATGATTACATGTTATGAACCTAACCCCTGAATCACACATCTAGTTTCGTACTTCATTACATTGGCATAAGATAAATGAATTTTCTTCATTATAGACCGAATTTTTCAGCCTTATCTATAAAATAAATAAATAAAAGGGTGATACAATATTATTTAATACACTAAATATAACATATTTTATTCATTTGATAAAAAATTTATTCCATCTACTATATTTTATTATATCAGTCATTGTAAACTACTTGAAATCATTATAAAATGAAAAAGTAATGGTGATCCCAAATAATCTGTAAGGATTAAGAATAATATATGAACTAGTGAATCAATGAGCACAATCAATATTGTAATGTGAATAACTAATCATAAATTACATTTAAATAATCAGATAAGGAAAACAAATATAGAAAGGTAAGTAATTGAAACCACATTCAATTTAATAAATAAGATAGATTGAAATGCATCAATAGATAATATCAAATTGAGAATATCAGGCATAATAATAATAAATTAATTCTCAACAATAGATACTTTTTGGATAGAATGCTTCCCTAATACGTGAAACAATTACCATCAAGACCATTCACATGATAGTTCGAAACATACTAGGTAAATACTCATTTAATTGAGTCTATCCAAAAGATTTTCTCCATGAGACTACCAATCAATCGAGGGGTTTTCATTAAGTGGTCCACAAATAGTGTATTACCAGTTCAATGAATTCATCATATATAAAATAATCAATTTATTCCATACCCAATGTGCCTTATAAAATATTATTATTGAGTAAAGAATGCATATTTATCAATATTTCCACAATTAATCAAATAACTTTCAATTTGAAAACAATAAGTAACAATGGTATATAGTTTTTGAAATATTCAAGTAAATCACACACTTATATTTTTATATTTAATATATATTTAATTAACAATAAGATTTATTACTATAATTTTATTGTTTCAAGATAATGTTGACAATCACAAAAAATGTGAAATTTCACAATAATTTTAACATTTGGAAATTTTAAAATCAATTCTATTTTTATTAAATAATTCAAATTGAGACATAAAATTCCATAAAGTATTAGTAAACATTACATTACATGTAAAATGGGAAGTGTATACAACACATAAAAGTTAATTGGTTGATAATAACTAATAATACTCAATTTAATATAAATTGAGACAAAATACATTTTATTATGCTTCATTTTGGTTTAATGTAATTTATCAACATGTATAATAGGTTTATTGTTGTTATTAACTTCCATAATTACCATATTAATATTTATAATATCATATTTGATACTTTGACAATATATTATCTATTTTTCGTTAATTATCATTCATTTTATTCACTTTTTATGGTGTTAATTGCCTTGTTTTCTCAAAGGTTGTTCATCATAAAATATCTAGTCCTTGATAATATTATATTGTTCTATCATCTCCATGATAATAATCATGGAAAAAAAATTACATCAATTTTACATTTAAAACCAATCCAAAAATATGTTTTTTAAAATAGATGTATGTTATGATCATGGAGATACTAGGTCATCTGTACGCATGAGTAACATTTCCATTTCCCAAATATCACTATATAAAGGAGGTGAGTAATATTTTTACATCGTATAATTAAAATAATAACATTAATACCATATCTTTATACTACTATATTTCATGCATGTGGTGATTTTATGAAAATAGACTCACAACACTTTATGAAGATGGTAGTCCATACCTACATTAATGATGTTATCATATTTACATTAGTGAAAAGGATATAATGAAATATATATATTTATATATTAAAATTATATAATTAAAAATATGTAATTAATATGATAATTATTTCATGTATATCTCATATAATCCTTAAATTCAGCTTTATTAACTTCTTGTAAAGCATTAGTGAAAGATGAATCACATCGCTTCCTGAGGTTATAGTCAATCATACCGAAGAGCGATGTTATCATCTCTCCTACAGAATGGAAGGTAAAAATATATATTTGATATAGTGATTAATGAGGTAAAAATATTTTATAAATATCATATATATATTTATACACATTATATCCATTATCAAACAGAACTATAAGAGGTGGATACAGAAAGACAAACAACATCTGTTCGTAAGGTGGTACTCCGTTGTACACACAAACAATGATTTCAAAACACATTTATCGGAAGTGTCTATTTTTGTATGTAGAAACCTAAAAATATATAATTATATGGATTATATTGAAGATATTACATGATAATTTCAATAATAGAAATTAAATTTTGTGGTCAAGGGAATACCATATATGCATTTATTGAATAACATTACCTTATCTTCGAGTATCCTTTTTAGGGTTGCAATAAATCCCTAAAAAGATGGAGTTCATCCAAAAATATTCATCATGGATTAAGATAGGTATAGTGGTAATATTTTTAGGTATTTATATTCTGATATAATATGTTTATATAGTTTGAATAATAGGGGATAGGGGGAGGCCTTTAATAAGTGGGGTGAGTGGCATACTTGTAATTATTTGAATAGTAGATTTCTACTCATGTTTCTTCTTGTAAAAGGGACCCAATAATCTTCCATTATTTATCATATAAGTTATAAGATATAAATATGTCCATCCAATTACTTTTGGAAACGTTTCATCCATTTTTACTTCATCTATTATATATTTAACTAGTAAGTAAATTTGTTTTATCCTTAATTTTTGTAATTAATTTTATGTGTTTTCAATTTTAATTTTGGTCAAAAATTAAGTAAAACCTATTATAAATTATTCATTATTCTTTTTCTGAAAGTGGAATCAATTTTTCAAAATTGGATTAACAGAATTAAATAAATCAATTTAAAATTAATCATGCCTAATGGATGAGAATGTTGGTTCCTAAAGATGAAAATGATCACAATATTAGAATATTCTTATATCTAAATTCAACATGATAATGATAAAAATTACCAATAATTTATAATATATGTATTTTTGAACAATATATTCTTTAAAACCAATTAATATATAATTTTACATTATAAATTATTTGGAATAAAATGTTGTTTTCAATTAAAATCCAATATTTTTCACTATTAATCAAGAAATTAAACATCCCAAAAAAATTTAAAACAATTCTTCCTAAGATAATTTTGTTATTGAAATATAAAAAATTAAGATTATTTTTTTATATTAATTTCATAAATAAATTTTAAAAAATATATTTATACTATTTTCAATAAAGATATCAAAAACGAAAATTAAGAAAAATACAATTTTTCAAAAAACGTTTTCCTTTTCTATTAAAAGATTATTATTTTAATTATAATCAATTATTAGTCATTGAAAATGTGTAAAATATATATTTTCATTATTTATCAAATCCATTTAGTACTAGTAATTCTAACAACTAGGAAATGATTTTCATATTAAATAATAATATATTATTGTTCTGTAAAACTCACCGTTGTATGAAATGTAGGGTTTCTGTGAAATTCATTATTGTATATATCATATGATATGAATAAAATAAAATTTATTATAAAAGAAATACATTTTAATCTATTTTGTTTTATTATTCACCCAAATGTTAGGTTTTTCATTTCACTTAAACTGTTGAATAAAATTTTATTCAATTTCTATTACAGGGTATTCCATTCTTTAAAATGTAAATAAATTTCATCTTCGCAATTTATGCCTGACTTCATTAGTCAATGGTTTTAAATTTTTAAATAAACTTTATCCAAAAAAATCCAAATCAAAAAATTGTTAATAAAATACCCCCTAGAAGGAGGGAAAACGGAGTACGAATGTCATAAATATTGAAACATAACTAGGTTTCCATGAAGGATAAAATACATAGAATGTGAAGATATAGACATAGAAGAGAAGTGTAAATAATCTTAATGAGTGATTATATTCATTGATCACAAGAATATTAATGAACAAGGTAATGTTAATGGACTCAAAACCGAATATATATGATGATTTCAAAGAACATCAAACTCAATGGATATGGTTGTAATTAGATACCATTTTGTTTCATTGTCGATTTATGATAGCTAAAAAATATTATAAATGTATAATAAAATGAGGAAATATATTTACATTATGTAATTATACTTAGAAAGAACCAATTTCTTCTTTCATTTTACTTCAATTAGTAATAATTTATTTCTTATTCTATGAAATGAATATAAATAAATGATTTATTATCCAAGAAGAAATAAAATTTTCATTTAATAGATCATAAGATCCATAATAGAGTTAAAATTTCTTCCATCTGCCTCTCAATATTTTTCAAACCCAATACGGTTACTACCTTAATCTATAAAAGAAAAATTTACACTATCGGTTCATCATTAGTATTCAATCATCAAATTGTGTTGACTATACTTATGACATATTAATAGTACATCACATATGCATGTTGTTGTAGCGAAACCCTTATCATATTATGATCATGGGTTCAAGGCATATGGCCTCTCTAGACATGATGGGTTTTCACCCTGCATGTGGGTTTTATTTTTTCTAAAACCATGTTAATGTAATTCCTCTAATGTTTCAAAAAAATATAATGGGCATCCTTGAAATAATTTTTATCAATAAATAACATTTTAAAAACATTTTTCAGTACAAAATATTTTTTTACAAATGCCTAATATTCATATTTTTATATTTTTATATTGTTATTAATGATCATATTAAACCTAAAAGTAATCAATACATATTATATTCGGTCAATATGATCTAAATAAATTATAATTTATATATTTTTTCCACTAAAACATATAATATACTAATGGGGTTTATATTTATAAATTTCCCCCAAAATATTCTTAATCTTGGTAGTCTATCATCAGAAAAAATAACCCTAAAAATTGTTGCTTAAGACTCTAATCTATTGATCAATCTAGAACTCACTAACTCATGATGGTATCCATACCTCTTATGTTCATATAAAATATATGATTCAAAAATTTAACAAAAACCATTGATGTTTCATGATTCTGATAACCAAAATACCACTGATAAAGTACGTCTAAAATTTAATTATTGAATCCAAATACTTCACCTGTTTTATTTTAACATAGGTCCTTTCATATACTAATGTTGAACCTAGGTCATTCATTGTACTTATCTATTAAAATCCTTTATATATGATGTAATATAATGAATATAAATGATATATATTTTTATTAATAATTATAAATGTAACATTAATATCATAGTTAATTAATTTATATAACATACAATCATTAATGTTTTCTTTATCTACTAACATGGGAAGCATTAGTGAAAGATGAATCATAATGCTTCAAAAGGTTGCAGTCCATTGTAAAAAGTTGCGAAGTTATCATGTATCCCATGGAATGGATGGTAAAAATATATATGTGAAATTATGAATAAATAGTTATATTGTTTTTCAAGATATTGTATATATACTGTAGATTCATCCTCATACTCAACCTTCAGATGTGGAAATGGAAAAACGAACAATAACATTTTCTGAGGTGGTAGTCCATCATACACATGGACGATGATTTCACAACTCATTTGATGTAAGTGTTTAATGATTTATGTAATAAACATGTCATAAAAAAATAATTTTGGGAAAAACTGAAGATATTATATGATAATGTTATAATAGATATTGAATGAGGTACGTAATGGTATAAAATAAAGATGATTGTAGAAAAAATTGAGGAAACAAATTCACCAGACATAGGAAACCATATAGAATACATATATATACAACAAGAAAATAAAATAAAAATACTAAAAAATGTATATGGAATTATTTTAAGTAAAACAAGGGAAACAGAACAACTACAATAGTAGGAAAACCAAAATGACAAGTACAACTACAAAGGACATCAAGTAACAACTATTCCAAATTATGGCATGGACTAATCCCACCATCTCAACACTAGCTACCCAACCAATTGACATGAACCTCACTGCCTCACTATGGTTCCATTAATTTTCCTATAATGGAAGATAAAAAAAGGTATACGCACCACAGAAATGGTGATCATGGTGTGAGCTAAAAGGATCAGTAGGATCCCATCTAGGCATCACATAAAAATTCTCTGTATAACAGAATTTGTATCCTCAGTTTAATATAAATCAATAAATGATAAGAAATAAAGAATTATTATAGGATCGTGATACATATTTCACTTTTCCATAGTCCCAAAAAAATTTTGGTATATCAGTTTCATAATATCTCTTCATATTATTTTTTACAAGAATATAAATGCATATCATGGACAACTCAGAAATCCTAGAAGAATAAAATAGAAGAATAGGTATCACAAAACCCAATAATACTAAAGGTCTAGGAAGCCTACTACTCATACCATAATAATCAAGTGAACAAAAACTGATAAAAGAACACATTCCTTGGACGAAGAGGAATACCCCATGAGTAAACTCACAAAAGTATCATTATCGTCCCCCTAGAAGAATGGGGATAGGAAACAGAGGAAACCCAAAAACATCCTAGATAATCAGAAAACAATAAATGATGGTCACATGTTATACCATCCATCTATGTACCCATGGTTACCCATGTTATCTTTTTCAAAATTCATTTTAAAGCTTTGAAAACCATTCAAAACCATTCACAATCAATTTCAATGCTTTGAAAACAATTTCACAATCCATTTATCTAATGTCATGGAAAACCATTTTTCATTCAAAACACTTTTTCAATACACACAAAAAAAATATTTATAATTTCATAAAACAATTTACAAAGCAATAAAAATTATTCTCATTATCGTAGGCTAGTGACGAAGCCACCTACCCCATATCTTGGGTTGCACATTCCTGAAACAGAATCAAAAACCACTGAAACCCAATGACACAACTGAACGCCCTAGAATAACACCAAAAAATCTCAGTATTGATTCAAATTTTAACATAAGATTTTAGTGGAAGAGGGGAAACCCACATTCCTCGAAGATGAATTCCCACAACACCACAACCAATAAAGGAAAATTCAATTTTAAATAAGTATCACAGTGGATCTAAAATAAGTAAAGAACGATCATCCAACATAGATAAATGGATTCAGTGACATAGTGCTTGGTTAACATAGCAATCAACCGCAACATATGAATGGAATGAATACAAACCGAGAGAGACACATCGCAGATGCAACGATGATCCAAAGACGATTAGATTGATGTGAACAAAGTTCAATTTCATAAAATATCTAGTGGAGAGTTAAAATTTGATAGATAAGAGTTATAAATAGAATAGATCGAGAAAAACTTCCTAAAAAAGGCTTATAGCTGGGCACGGGCTGGGGTATGACGTTTACCTCATGTACAAGATGTGTAGTCCTTATGGAAATGTTATGCGAGAAAAACACATCACCTTGGGATAAAAACTCACATTTTTAGAGTGACATAATGTAGTCCATATACACAACATGTAACCTTTCACTGCATGATCTCCCCATCCCTGACATGTATCCAGCGTGATTACACAATGTGCCCCTCAAGTAAATGACGTGTACCTACTCTGTAGCTTGTAGAAACTCCAGAAAACTACATCAATGGTCATTGAAGCTAATGGGAATGTAGAGAAATGGAAAACATACCCAAACATAGTAACAGGTTATTTCAAATAGAATATGTTAAAACATGATCATTATATATTATAGATTATTTTTAAACTCTACATAGAATATTAGATCATAAATTTTTTAATAATCACGATAATTTTGTTTTGTTTTTGAAATTTTCATTGATGTATTATTATTTGTTATTTTTTCCGAATTAAGAGACTTTTGAAATAAAACTCTGGGATTTCATTTTTTGTATATAGAATTTTATCTTTTTATTTATTATATTAAAGAAATTTATTTTTGATTATCTCTGTATTTTGTAAATTTTTTTAAAAACATTGATATAGTACCCCATATTTTTTGATAAACACTGCAAATAATATACTTTGTTATCATTACATCACATTATAACATTTGGGTATGTTTGTGACCTAATCTAAAATAGTGGTCCTACTACTCTAATAAGTTATAAAAATTTATATATGTGTAATTATATAAATTAAACAACATTAACCTACATATACAAAAATTTAATGTAAAATCTATGTTATTCATAGGCCAAAAAATATCTATTAGAACTTCTATATTCTCCTCTGATAATAAATTTTTTACCAAATCTAAAATCATTTCAAAATTATTATATATATATTGTAATGAAATTATGAATTATAATAACAGTATATTAGACAATATATTAAATGTTTACACTATTATATCTCAGAATACAAGTTATTTCATAATTATTTTCTTTTGTTAATAGAAGTACATGCCATTTCCACTAATGGAATATTCTAACTTTAGAAAGAAATTTTATGACACATAATGATAAGGGAAATATTAAAAAAGGTAAAAATTAATTAATTCCATATTAACATCTATATCTAAATATTAATTTTAAAAACTGATCGATATCAAAATAACTGAAAATGTTTTACAAAAATTGATGAATTTGTTTGCTGGAAACATAAAAATAATTTTGGAAAATTTAAATATAGGGATATCTAAATATAGACTACATGGAGTCCATATAATGAGATTATGGGTGATATTTTTTATGACAATAAATAATTTTTAAATTAATTTTAAATGATTTGTGGAATTTTAGTGGATTTAAATTATGTAAAAATAATTCTCAGAATATTTCCTAACATGTTTTTTACAGAAATTTTTTATCTCATAAATATCGATTTAATAAATCTACATATAGATGATACTCATGTAAAATGAATTACATGTTAAATTATAATCATCAATTTATTTAATAATTCTATAAATTGAGATAAATAAATTTTATTCATGGAAATTAAAAAAAGATGTTGATAGAAAACAAATATTATCTATCCAATAATTTAAAAGTGGATAGTGGTGGTGTTGAGGTTAATAATGTTAGTTCACTTATCATAATGAATATTAAAATATTTTTTGAAATATAAAAAAAATATATATTATTTAAATAATATATTTAAGAAGGATATGAATGTTTTTTAAATAATAAAAAAATAATAAATCTTTTTAGATTGTTGAAGTAAACTTAAGAAGAATTTGAAATAATAAGGATAAAATTATTGAAAAATATATAATTTATAAGGTATAATGAGATGATAAAATAAAATAATAATTTCATCTCAATATAAAATATAATTTCTTTCTCTCTAAAAAATATGAGAAATAAATTTTAATTGATGACAGTAATTTATTGTTATTTAGAGCTAAAAGAAAATCATATATAAATTAGGTATTAGGTTATATTTCTTTTATATAAATATAGTGTATAATATGTTGGGAAATAAACAAATAAAATAATTTATGAGCAATTGAAACATAGTTTTCATCTCATTTAAATTATAAAAATTATAATTATAATGAATATGTTTATTGAAACAAAATTCACTGACAATATATTTGAATTCACTGAAAAATTATAATTCATATGTTTCATTTTATTGAAATTGATAATTGATGTGAATAACTAATGCTTCAATTCTTTTTTAAAGAATTTGAGTTGTTTTATGTTAAATATATGATCTTGTATATTAAAGGGATCATAAATAATATAAATAATGAAATTGATAAAATCATATCAATTCAATGATAAATTGTTCACATTTTCTAAAAATATTTATACTCCTATTAAAATACATGATTAGTGTATAAGCCTTAAAACACAAAATTTCAGGTCTAATTATTGCCTTGATTTATCAATGGACTTTTATTGAAATTACTTTATCCAAAATGACACAAAATTATATAATTTATTCAAAATGAAAAAAAATTCTAACATGTAGTGAATGTTATAACTTGGCATCAAAAATTACATACTCTTTTTTTTATGTATTAATTCATTATCTTACAATTTAGGATGTTTTGATGTTTATATTTTTTGTATATTAGGCCAAAAATTATACGTATAAAAACAATATTTTATAATGATAAATATACTGAATAATTTACATTTTTCATTGTATATTATATTTTCATATTTTTCTGTGGATTATTATCATGGAATATCTTCAAAACCGTCAACTTGAATTCTTATTCTTCATTACTCATCCTCATTCATAATGAAAGAAATTTTAATATAGAGTTCCAAAAAAAAATCATAGTATGGGACATAAAAATAAGAGTAAATCCATTAGTGTAGGAAAAAACATGAAAGCCCATTGAAAAAATTTTACTTATGAACATACCTTTTTTTGGAATAATGTTACATTAACAAATCATTTTCTTTTATTTTTAAATCAAACATTTTTCATGAACAAATGTATGAAGATGTGGAATAGTTAGGTAAGTGTCCTAGTAAATCATCATCATAGAACCCTTGTAGTCCCTTACAATAAACCTTTTAATTATAATAAATATACATTTTACTTTTAACAAAATTTCAAAAAAACATAATAATTACCCATTGCATTAAATCATAATCTTGGGAACCCATCGTATAATATAAACCAAACTTACTTGTGAGAAATAACTGGAATATAGCCTTTTTAGGAGATTCATCTAGCCCTCCCACAAGATGTAATGGTGATCAACCCCACTAATAAAATTTACATGGACCATATCACAAGTAAAATCTATGGAAAACTCTTTTAAACGCATGTGAAATAAACATTAAAATATCAATATAAAATTTTCTCAAAAAACCAATTTTAAATAAAAAATTACATAGAAAAATAGATTGAGTGGTATTATTTAAATAATACATGATATATTATAATAAAACCCATAATTAAAATTATGGTTGCAGTGTTGGGATATTCCATTGATGTTTTATATTTTTAAATAGAACATTACTTTAATATTTTGTAAATAAAAAATATTTTGTACAAATATTCCTTTGAATAACTATTGAATGAAACTCAAAATTGATATAAAATGATGTTTAAAACATTTTTTTATATCCATTTTTATTTAACTGAAATATATTTTATAAAGTAGAATAATGGAAGGAAAATAGTGATTCAGGATAAATTTTCAATGGGTATTTAAAAAACAATGTTTGTTACATTGAGTCAGACTGGTCACATACATTCTTTATCAGCTTGAATAATAATAATATTTAATTTTTCAAATTTTTGAAAAACTTATTAATCGTTATTATTAATTTTACATCACTTAATGCCATGCTTTAGTTAATTACGTATTAAATTTTGTTCATGTTGGATGTTTTGATGATATTTAGCTCATATGTCAATAAATCGATTTGTTAGATTGATTATTATTAAAAATAAAATTATTACATAGCCTATATAATAATAATGAGGAAATAATTACAATTGATATATTTAAATAATAATTTTAAAACCAATCATGAATGTTTGTTATCAATTAATAAGTACCATGAACCTGAGGAGAGATTCTGCCACATGTACACATGTGCATCATTTCAATTTTTAAATGATCATTATGTAATGAAATAAAATATTGGTTCATATTTTTATAATGGTCATGATATCAAATATATAATATTACTTCATTAAATTTACTTATATATGATCCATTTGAGGTGATGATTAATAAAAAATCACATCATTATGTGGAGATGTTATTGCACACGTACACACAAATTTTTTTTTTAATTTTTGTGAATATAGTGGTATGAACGTAAGTGATATAATATATTTTTATTATGATAAATATATCATTAATATCATATATAAATATAAAATTTAAATTAATGATTATAACTAACTATGGGAGGTTATTATTGAAGACAAATTACATCCGCCCATTAGGTGGTGGTCTGTATTTCACACAAAGTATAGATTCCATTCCCATTTTAGAGTGCTTGGAGATAGAGAGAGGTTTTTAAATAATCATAATAAAATAAATTTTTATGCAATGTATGAATTATATCATATTATAAAATTTAATAAATACTTGAGGGAGTTGGAATATGAATTAAACAAAAATTCCTAGTGAAGTTCAATACATTTTTTAGACAACATATTTTTCATTACATGATGTGTACTCTAAGATAGGTATTATTCCCATCATAATTCATTCTAGAAATGTCGTGGTATTTATTTATGGTATTTTTTAGTTATTACAATAACAAAAATTTATTCATAGTGTGAATAAATGATAATAATAGGTTCATACTTATAAGATTGGGGTAGTCCCTCATTCAAATTCTTAAAATGTAAATAACACTATACATTTGAATTAATATCTATATGTTTCAAAAAAATTATTATTAGAATATAAGATTATAATGAAACTAAATTCTATCAAAAACGTATATTTGGACATGTTTTTATCCAATTTTTACCCTTATCATTTTATTTTACCCTTCATTAAAAATTTTGAAAATTACAATGAAATTAATGTCCTTTGCACTTACATTTTTAATAGAGTCATTATAGTAGGAAAAAATGTAAATAAATGTACCATATAGTTTTTAAAAATACATATTCAATTCAATTGGAAAAGGAAAATATTTTTTAAAATTTTAAATCATTTAATGAATTTTTTTATTATAAAATATCCTTAATTTCAATTTGGGAACTATTCAATTACATTGATTTTTAAAACCACAAGACAATAATGGAACTTGAATAAAATGAATCCAAGACACTATTATATGTCACATTTATCTAAACACTTTTTTGAATATAATTATTCATTCAAATCATAAAATTCATAATTTTATTAAATTCCTATATTTTATTCAACTATATGTTAAATAATCATTACATTAATACTATGTATGCTTTTATGGTAATTATTTAAAAAATTTAAAAAAATAAATTAAGATGATAAAAAAACTACTTTAATTAAAATTAATATTTATAAAAAACATATCATCTTTTAATCTCTATTTTAAAGGTTTTATAGTTACTTAAAGGAAGAGTATGACATTTTCGGTTTTATATTTAGTTAAACATTATAATTCTATAAATAATTTATAAATTGAACAAAGTAATATATTTGACTTGTAGAATATTATGGACGTGAAATAATTATCCAATAAAGCTAATTTGATTGTTAGGTCTACTATTTAAATAGTTTTATTTCATTTGTAACCGCAATTACTAGAGGAATAATTTACCATTGTAATTAAAATTATTAATCTAACAATAAATATTGATCAAAATATGAAACTATTTAGAAAATTTGAGCCTCCAAATTAAAAATATTGATTCCATTCCTTGAAATTAAAAACATAGAAGAGGAAAATTTTAATTTAAAATTAAGTAGGGAAAACATAATGGGGAATAATTTTTTTGAGAAATGACTTTTAAAAATTATTATTTTATACCACATTTAAGTATATTATTTACTTAAAATTTAAATGGGATCATTTAAATTAAAAATTAAATAATTGAGTTTTAATACCAATCCAAAATATAATTTTACATTATAAATAATTGAAAATAAAATAAAATTTTCAATAAAAATATCTATATTCATTATCCAATGAAAAATAAATATTTATGAAAATATATAAAACTTAATCATAGGCTAATTTTAACATGATAAATTAAAAAATAAATTTAGTTTTATAATATATATTATATAAAATTTATAAAAACCAATTATAATATTTTCCCACGAAATGAAATAAATAATATTTTTTTGAAGAAAATGTATTTTTGAGAAATAATATTACTTTTATAAGAATTGATTGATTATTTAAAAATAAATAATCAATAAATTTTTATTATTTGTAATAATATATATATATTTAAAAATTATTTAAATCCTATTCACACCTTTTAATTTAAACAGTGTGTTATGATAATATTTCATGGTTTATTTTTTCATGGTGTTTTGTATCTTGTATTCTATCTAATAGTGTTTTTACTTTACAATTTATATATATTACATTCTCCCCCATTAATTAATTATATCTTAAAAATCTAAACATGAACATGGAAATCAATGTATATGGAATTGATGGCCCCTTCCTGGAAATCCCACATCATAAATAGGGTTAATAAAAATTATTCATTATATAAGAAAAAAGGATATATGATGGTCTTCTAGAATTAAAAATTATAAGGTTTTGAAGAAAGAAAACATTGGTGTTAATGGAAATATGGAAATAAAAATGAAAATTAATACCCATGTACAATCAGAGAGTGATATTGAACAAGGATTATAGAATTTTAACAAACAAACACAATTAATATCATATGGATAAAGAGATCATCAATTCATTATAATTTAAAATAATAAGATAATTTTTTTTCAAACTCAATTTCCTATAATTGATAAATTATATAACTATTTAGACTATTAAAATATGTAATTATACATACATTATAAAAATAGCTATCTAAAAAATATCCTTGAAAACATACTCACATTCTCTAAACAAATAGTAATAATTGCAATTTTACATGCATGTATTACTATAATCAACTTCAAATAGATATCTTTATTCCAAAAAAATTATAGATATATATTCCCCACGTACTTATAAATTAATGAAAACAAAATGGTTAATACAAGAGAGGCTGACTCCCAAATTGAATAAAACAACATTTGAAAAATACAATATTACTATTTAAATCCTCAATAATAACACCCAAATTTCATCATAGACCATTCAACAAATTACTAATCTTTAATTTATACAAAATATTCGATAATAAGATTGAATCCCAATGAATATAATTATTCGTTCATCAATTCATACAGAAAAATGTAAATTATTTTTGCAAATAACATTAATCACCCATAATGTACGATTAAAAAAATATTCCCTAATAATATAATATCTATAGTATGGTAATTACTTCCATAAGTAACCGGAATCACCACAAAGCTAAAGTAAAATCATATATTCTTAAAAAAGATAATTCAACCTTTATTTTCAATTTAAAATCCCAAAATATTCTATTTACCATAATCAAATAATATTAACCCAAAATTCTAGTGATCATTTTATTAAATAACATTATAAAACTAATAAACTATTTATTTTTCAGTCACATTGTAATCTATATGATGAAACTCATAGTCTCAAAATAAAAATGGTATTTATTAATCAAAAAATTTAAATAATCTAAAATAATTTATTTTTAGCCATGACATCTCATCAAACAATGGTAGACAATGCGCCCTTTTCATTATTTTGTTAAGGGGTCAAGCCCCACAGCCATATTGGATGTGATGGTCAATTTAAATATCAACATTATTACTTTAATGTTCAAAATAATTATGAATATTCTAAAAACAACCTGAATCATCAAATATAATATAAATCTAATTTTTTTCACTATAGTTATATTTTTTCTTATAAAAATATCAAAACATTCTTCCTTGAATAAAATTTTCACATGTTAAACATAAGTGTAACATATACCTCAAACATCAACCAAAATTTAAAAAATATCTCCAATGTACTCCCATAATAGAAAACCATAAAATTTGTTTATAATAATTTGATATTATGATCAACCTTTACTCCACTGCTGAAACATTGCAACTTAATCACCATATGTTAAAACCTTAATCATTCAATGTTATTCATAATACAATAACAAGTATTTTCAATCTTATTGTAAAAAAATTCATTTTTACATAAATTTCATTCATGTCCAAATATTGGAAAATATAAAATATTAATCCATGCTTTTATTAATACCTTTCACTTGCCATAAAATGTTCCCTCATCTTCAACTATATTTTAATAAGGCATTATAAAGCCTTTATTTTAATTGTCTTATAGATAGACATCTAGATATTTCCCATTTATATGTATATTTTTATTATTCCAACACTCCAAACATTTGAATAATTAAATTGAATCTTTTATATTCAATTTAATCATTTTCATGGAGTTAACCGAATACTTAATTTTTCTTCGTATGATTATTCCTTTATGGCCACCTTTACCCCATTGAATGATTCTTCACAATCTTTTTAGACATTTTTTGGTTAATTTTTCCCACATTTTTTACTATTAGTTCATTGAGAATGTTTACCAAAATGTACATTATCACATAAACATCCATAAATCATCATTTATCTATTATTTTATTTGTTGGTAAAAATAACTTGGTTCATGTTATTAGTCACAACTTGGGATCTATGTTTATGAATGGACATAATTGTTTTTAAAAAACTCTCAATCCATTCGATTTACCTTTCTGATAACCAAAAAATTCTCTCTCACACCAATTGTTAATTTTCTTCATTTATGATCCATCCATTTAATAAACCAAAATTGTTAATATTATCATATTTATATAATAACAAAAAAAATTCTTAGGGGATGATAAATAATAAGATATCATTTACCATGGTATCTTAAACTATTTTCTATTTGTCCAAAATAACCATATTTATCCCAAAAATTCTATCCTTTTTTGTTATAGAAGGATTTTTATTTATGTTCAAATAACAATATAACATATATTTTTATCTAAAGAGACCTCTAATAAAATGTGTACAGACTTATCCTTGGTCAATAGATTTTCTTGAGTTTTATATCAAAACTTAATTCTCTTATATTTGAGTTTTAGATAATTAGGTCATAATTTATAGATAACAAAACCATGCTTTTCAAATTGGAAACCTATGACTAGTATCGATTTTTCATAGTATATAATACTTCTAAAATGAAAATTAATTTTCCCTAAAAACAATCCTCATGATATTCGTCATTACCTTTAATTTTCCCCTTCCCATCCTTAAACCATATAAAAAAATAGAAAACATGATATTAGAAGAAAAATATCAATAAGGGAGATGAAAAATAAATAAAATATATTATTACTAGGGAAAACAAGAAAATAATGAAAAAAAGTTACTAATAACATACATTTTATTTTTAATGGGAATAATATTACCATCGAATAATCATTAACATACCTTTTTAAATCAAGCGATTTCTATGAAACAACATTAAAAATCATAGAAAATTCTATTATATTCCTTGTAGTATCATAATCCAAAGAACATTATATAACTCATAAAATAAAAATTCAAATTCAAATAACCATATATCTACATTCTAAATTTTTTTTCTAGTTGACATAATCATTATCTAATGAATTATAGGACTATCTAGGTGCCCCATTGTATAAGATATTCATGTCTCACCAATGATATATAATGGGGATCAATATTTCAAATAATCTATATCAATCTCACATGTGATGTGTAAGAGGGACCCAACCTTCATAAAAATATTTTAAGGGTCATATAATTAATAATACCATTGAAAAACTCTTTTAAACCCATGTGAAGAACACTTTTGGATATGAAAAATAAACATTTAACATAAAAACCTCATCTCAATAATAATACACATTGAAAATTGGAAATAAGTGTTCCATTGAGTCAAAAATGAAATATTGTAATGTAATCCAGATTCTAAATAATTGTTGTGGCTAGTAACAAATTCATGGATGCAAAATGGTTTAATATTGGACATTCCATTTTTATTTTCTAATGTAGATCAATACATTTCATAAGGAGAATACATTTAAAAACCCTTGAAATATTGTAAAATGATATAAAAATTATCCTATATAATTATTAAGTATCTATATATAAAATCACTACAAAAATATTTTTAAATTTATGTAGAAGGAGGAAAAATTGATTCTTATGGTAACAATAATGAAGATTTTTTAAAAAAAGCCACTTACCTTCATTCATAATTATCACATGCAATTTTTTAATTACTAAATAATGAATTTAGGTCCAATAATTAATTGATTTTGAACCTTTTTCAAGTTTATTATTCCTATTTCACATTTTAAATTGTTATATTAAATTAACTAATAAACTGAGTTCACATTAGATATGTTGATGAAATTTAACACATATATAGAAAATAACATTGGTATTAAGAATATGGAAAAAATAAGAGTATTCCATCATCTCAAGAATAATAATCCTTACATAATTTTAATTTTTATATCAATATTATAATTTTATAACCAATAAGGGAATGTGGTAATGTAATATAAAATACATCATAGTTATGTAGATGGTATGTTGTACGTACTCATGTGTAACATTTCAATTTGTCAGTAGTCATTATGGAATGAATGTATGTATAATTTTATCATAACATAATTTTCAAAATATCATTATTATCATATAATTTATTTAAATATTATTATATATAATCTATTTGATATAGTGATGAAAAAAACTCACATCTGTTCATGGAGGTGGTAGTCTAAAAATATGCACAAACGATAATATAGTCATTTTTCAGGGACAGTAAGGGTTATAAATTGAATAATATATAATATTTAATAAATAATAAAAATTTCATGGATATAATATGTATATATATATACATCAATATAACTATCCATTAGTGGTTTTGCTAGAAAACATATTAAATTCGTTTACGAGGTGGTGGCCTATCGTACACATTAATGATGGGATTCTTTCTAATTAGATAGATGGTGGAGATTGATATAGGTTATTACGTAAATAAAATAAAATAAAATTTTATTTTACATTCTGATTTTATTATATATCAATTGTAGAAGATGATTTTAGGGATGTTGATAAGGAAATAAAATGAAAATGTGTATATCTTCTTTAGGCAAGATACATTGTTTCAGACATTATGAAATATAAGGTTGGTATTATTCGCTAACTATTTCCAATATAATGTGTATAAAGATTAAATAATGTTATCTAGGTAGGTATTGTTTGAAATAAAAGGTTTTTTAAGGCAGTTTAAATTAGAAGAATGGGTTACCTTATATAATAGTGAGGAGGGCCACTCAACAAATTTCATAATATATTAAACTTATATAAAATACATTTGGTATCTAAATAAATCCAAATATATAATATTATATTATAATATGGGGTTGAGTCTATTTACCCTCATAAAATTAAATAGGGATGTTTTTGGATCACATTTATACTCTTATCTTTTTTTAACCATTCATTATCCCATTTGACAATTATGATGCTATCAATGTTCTTTACTCCTAATGATTTAATATGGATTTTATGATAGGTGAAATGGCCTGTAAGTGGACCATGATTGATATTAGAAACTATATACTGTTAATTTAGTTTCATATATATATATTTTTAGTTGTAAATCATATGATAATATATTATTTATTATAAAATATCATTAATGTCCCCATTGTAAATATGAATTTATTTGGACATTTAACCCTATAAGAAAACAATAATATTAGAATAAAATGAATACAAACCTCTATAATATGTTGTTTTAAAATAAATAAAATATAATTCATTGATTAATTCAAATAATATTGTATTTATCATTTTTAAAATCATTAATTTCAATTATCTAATATTTCAAATATTACTCCATCAGTATAGTGTATGTTTTTAAGGTAATTATTTAATAATAAAAAAATAAATATAAATAAATAGGATAAATATATATTTTATTAAAAAATTACACAAAATATATCCTCCATTCATCCCAACGATAAATATATTATTGTAATTGAAATCTGTAGTGTGATAATTTTGGAATTTGACTTGGAAAAGCTCATAGTAATATTCAATTGAAAAAAGGCCTTATATTCTAATTTTGGATTATTATGTGTGAGATAAAATCAGAAAATAAAGATAAGTATATTTTTAGGTACAATATTAATCAAAATCAGTTTACTACTAATCCAAATTACCCAATTTACCCCTTACCATAGTAACAATAATTATTATGGTTACAATTTATATTGATAAAAAATAAAGGTGAAATATTTATCAAATTTAGACTACATAATTACAAATATGTAATCAATATTTAAAAATTAATAAAATCATATGCTTCTTAAATTAATTTAAAATAAAACTAAAAAATTTCAATGAAAAATATTATTCCAAAAAAACTCAATTTTTATTATAAAAAATAGTGTTAGAAAAATTAAAGTATAAAACTAATTTAAAAGCGTATAATTTGATTATTTTTTAATAAAATATGACTAATTAAAATTTAAATCTAATAAATAAAATACTTTTGTCTCATAAACACTATAAATGAAAGTATAATTTTCAATAAATATTTCAATTTTTCACAATTCATTGAAATATAAATATTTTAATAATATTCACAAAAATCGATCATAACATAATTTTTATATAATGAATTAAAAAAATGAATTTAATTTAATAAAATAAATTATCAAGATTTATAGGAAATTAAATATAATATTTTCCCATTAAAGAACTGTAATATTGATAATAAATATATTATGTTGACATTCAATTAACAAAATACATCATTAATATGAATTTATAATACTTAATCTATCAATTTTAAATATTGTAAAATATGAATAGGGTGTGGTAGAGAAATAAGATCTTTTTTAAACTATATATTTTTCAAGAGTTCAATGAAATGAGCCATAAATATTTAAAAGTATAAATTGAAATAAAATTCCATTTTAAACCACCCACTAATAATAAAATGTGCATAAAAACATCAAATGGGAAACATTAAAAAATTACTAAATATTATTTAACATAATTTATTAGTACTCGTGAAAGAATAAAACATATAAAAACATGCTGAAAATTTTATGGATATTCCCAATGACCAGGACAATGATTCCCTTTGTTTCCTAACATTGTTGCCAATGATCTCGTCCCCCCCATAGATGAAGAGGGACCTCTTCTGCAATTTAAGGGTTCTATATCTCATTCCTCATCAACATTTTCCATGTACAATTTCCTTATTTCCATACCACAAGTACCTCTTACCCATAATGTGCCAGACTTTTATGATGGATTCCCACAAAATTAGATTTAGTCATCGTAGTTCAAAAATGTCTTTTCTAGTCTGAATATTACATTGACATAATGGTTCAAGAACCATTTTCCTTTAGTGGAATCATTTGATATGTCTATATTTGGATATTTGGTATTATAGGATCAATAAATCATGGGGCCTCTCAAAAATAGAAACATTACGATTCAGTTCATATCAATGAATAACTTGGTTATGGGAAGATACATTGTTACATGTAACTATAATAGATCATTATTATTCTTATATTTGTGGAATTAGGATTTCCACATGACTTTTGAAACCCCAACAATTAATATTTGGGTTGGATCCCCTAAACTAGATATAACATTTCCAAATCCATAATTTAAGATAATGTTTTGGAATATTATTGGCAAATATCTATGTTTCGTCTGTAAACTAGACCGATTTTCACCCTATTTATCACCTAATTTATATGAAAGTTGATATTTTAATAAGTAAAACTGGTTATGATTGGATAAAAATTGGGAAAGGGTTTCTTTGAAAATAATTTTTTTCTAATTCAATGAATTATTTTTACACGTCATGTAAGAAAATGGGTTACTACGTGGAATTTAATTATGGGGGAGCATGAACATCTATTAGTATATGAATTTTGATTTATGAGAAAGTGGATAGGGTTTGGTTTCTAAATCTAGTGAATGTCTAAATAATTGATTCAATTTTATGTTATAATTAATTTATGTAATTCATTGGTTTTCACTTAATCCAACATGAGGGCATGGGGTTGGTGGGTACAAAATTTCATTCTTGCCTTGTGGCTAATTAGTGGAGATTAATTTCGAAAAATGAATAGAATCATAAATGACATAAGGCCTATTCTAAATTTCATAAGATGATTGATATAAGGTCTACCAAAATAAATAATTCTAAGGATAACAAACCCATTTCTCCTAAACAAGAAGGAAATGATATGTCAATTCATCATAGTGAAATTAATATAATGGAGTGTGGGAGGCAAAGGAAAAAATTAAGGTGTTATATTGGAGGATATGATTCTAGTGCAGGTGGTTGAGAATACTGTGGTTTGGGATTCATATAAGGAGTATGTGGAAAAATGGAATCATGGGAACAGGTCATTTATTCTAATGAAGAAATGTTATATGAGAATTTTGATATCAATATTTTACCAGATTAGTTTGATAGGATAAATTAGAGGATGATACGAGTCGGCATCAATAAGGAACATTAAATTTGTATTAACAAGAAAAATCACATTTTTCAACATTGATTAATCAAAAGGAATATTAGTGTGGGATAGATTATACAAACAAGATACAAGATGGCCTATAATATGTATGACATCAACATGGATGACCCAGGTGGAATGTTCACTCCTCTACAATGGAGTATATATAATGTTAATAGTTATAATTGAAAAAACCTGATTTAAATAATTTTGTGATTGGTTATGGTGTAATTTGATTAAGTTTGTCAATATTTTATGGTTTCCCACTATTTCAATAAATGCTAATTACTTAATAAATATTTTATTTTCATTTATCTCAAACTCAACAAGGAATAACAAAAAGTACAATAATATATTAAGGATATTTTCTCACACCAAATAAAAATATTACACTATAAGAAAAAGATTCACAAATTTCAAAATTATTTATAACATAAAATTGTATAAATAGTCTTTATAAACACATGATAAATTGAAATAATAAAATATAATAATACAACTAAAATTACTCAAATAGTATCACATATTTTATGATTACCAAATGTAATGAAAATTAAATATAAATTACCAAGGATATAAAAATGAGATTTAGATATGAAAATGATTTTAATACTATAAAACTAACATAAAATATTTAAAATAGAATCAATAGAAAATGTATTTTTTCTAACCCAATAGGGGAGACGAAAACTAGGAATGGGTTCTTATAATATATAAAATAAATTTTTCTAATATTATTATATACATCAATATTTTTTCAATGTAATGAAATACAATAATAATGAATGATTTGATAAGGGTGTAAATATTTTTCATTAAAGAATGTTGAAATATTCAACAAGAATATTAAAAACTAAAATAAGCTTTTTATAGTAAAAATAAGTAAATGAAATAGAGATAGATGTTAAGAAAATTCACAGTGAGTCATTTTTTTCTCTTGATACTGTGGTTATTTATTTTTATTTAAATGGTTTTCCAAGATTCACATTCAAAATTTCAATTTCATTAAATCCGAATAAGAATAAGAATAACCATGTGTGTTGGATTTTGAATGAAAATTGTGACATCATATTTTTATTCAATGCAAATTTATTCCTTAAAATAAACATATTTAATTATTATTTAGTCTTCCTGTTAATATAAATAATATCTATTATACATTTTTATCATTAGAAAATCATATTCACCAAATAAAAAAATAAGTTATATTTATAAATTTATAATCAACCAACACATTAAAAATATATATATTATATAAAAAATGGGATAATAAAAACAATAAAAATGAATTCAAAAAACAAAATAGAACATCATATCACATCAATATCATGTAAAAAACATTATTCTACGAATAAATTCCAATATTGAGAAAAAGAAATTTTTTTAACGAAATATTTCTCCATAGGTTAAAACAAATATAATGAATGGCACATGAACTAAGGTAACTATATAGGAAACTTAGAGGAATGGAAAAATGTATTCTACCATTGTAATAAGATATCCATTGGGTGGTAAAGCCATTAATTCAAAAAAATCATATTCACTAAATTATTTAATTTTTTAGGATTTATTGTTATTATTTTATATTTATTTTTTATATCATATGTTATATGATTTAAAAAATAATTTTTTGAAAAATTATGAGTTTTTTGGAAGGTTACATAAAATTGGGTAAGAAATTATTGATAATTTATATTTTTAGTGGTTACTAAGAGAATTCACTATGAGAGTCATCAAAAGGTTAATTTGTTAGCAACTTAACACTGAAAAAATTAATTTTTATAATTTTTTTGAGTAACAAATAGCATCTTAGTTTCCTAGTTTTCCAAAATATTCCTTAAAATCACATTTTTGTATCAACATTTTATTATATGATATAAAACTACTATATTTTTTATATTTAACTCAATTAATGAACCTAATCACCCCTATAGAATTACAAGGATTCATTAAGTTGGATTTTCATCCTTTCGTCAATGTATTAAATTATTATTGTCATTGTTAATTATTAATTTTTATATCTAAGGTAAAATATGTTGGATTTATTCTGCATGTAGATCTCCCATCTCTCACATTTTAGAATTTGATAAAGGATAATTTTTTATAGAATGATATGCATCATTAAATTTATTTGGTGGTATTTTAATGATTAAATATTTTTTTCTCAATACCAAACTTATGAGATCAATAGGATTTGAGATGATAGATTCAGGTGTTGATATAATGGAAATGGACTTGTAGTACGTAGTTACAGATCATTTGAATCCATACAAAATTAATTAAACATAAAATATTGGATAATCTATATCTTATTAATTATCTCTTATGTGCTCAAATCTTTATTTAATATTTATCTCGAAAGAATGATTTATAAAATAATAACATATTAAAAAAAGATTAAAATACTGAAATAAATTGTTTTTTGGATTAATTGAAATATTTTAATATATATGAATAATTGTTAATAATATTTTCTGATTTTATATAATTAAATTGTTTTTTCTTGAATGTGTCATTCATGATAATAATATTTTTCAATGATTAATTATTGTTATGGGGAATTTCTGAATTAAAATAAAATTTTAAAATATTATTTAAATTATAATAAACAATTTTCTTGATATATTTTGAGGGGTAATTAATATTTTCAATACAATAAATACATGGAATTTGTAGGGATTTTGATTTATAAATTTAATATTTAAAAAAAATATTTCATTAATTATTATTATATGATGTTTTTTTATATTAAAATATGATATTGATGAATATTAAATTATATTCAAATGATAAAGGATGTTTAAGGTTGAAAAATAATGATTTTTATAATATTTTGTAGATATTTTTTTATTTTTTATTCTTATTATATTTAAATATTATTAATGGTTATTATGAAATATGCTTTAATAGATTATTATATTTATTAAAATTGAAATGTGTATCTATAGTCCTAGTATTGGAATGTATTTTTTAATTTAATGGGAATATGTGGATGTCATGTGTTTATTTTATAATTTTTTGGTGGCATGAATGTGATAAGAAATGAGATTTGGAATCAAACTAAGGGGAACTGATAAAATTAAAATATTGGTTATTGTTGGTATTATATTGATGATATCATATATTTTGTTGTGAGGAGATATTTTTTTAACAAATAAGGTTTTTATTTTTCAATATCTATATATTTATGATGGGTTTAGTTGTACAACAAATATAGATTTTTTTATTATTGTAGCCCTATGATTATATTTTTTTTATGGTATTTACTCTATATATCTCATTTATTATTATTAGTTTTTCAATATAAATGAATGGTTATTGTCTTTCTAATAACATGAACATAAAAATGTGGTATAGAGGAATTTTTATTCCTTAATAGTGATGTCATGTGGAGGGATGATGTATTCCCTAATGATGAGGTGTTATAGAAAGATGTTATATTTTCATATGGTAATACATTTTGGAAATGGATGGTGTGGTGGTACTTGAATGTTGAGCAAAAAATGAGTGATATTTATTATTAGGGAATTAAATATCTATTTTTTTCACTCAAGATATAGTGATATATTTATTTATATATGGGTTGTGATGTATTGTGAGAATTTTTTTATTTGTTATCTTGTTTTGTTCATCCATTCATAAATGAATTTTCATTATCAAGTCACATAAGTACATGTGGTTCTAAGAAGGAACCTGTTATGTATATTTATGTTTTCTCCTAGTTTATAATTTTATTTCATAATTAATATATATGTTTGAGGTAGTTTTATATGACAGATTTTATAACCCTTAGATATAGATATGGTGTTTTTCATCCATTTATTGAATTTTCTAATAGATAAATTTTGAATTTAACTTGCATGTTATCATTTAATTTATCATTTGGAGTCATATAGTTATGTACAATTTCATTCTATGGATTTAGATAATAAATTTTATTTGTTTTTGGAATCATTGAATTGTCACCGTAGATGAACTATTTAAATTATGGTAACATTATTCTTAATTGAAGATACTTTTGTATTATCTCATTTATAAAATAATTTATTATTAGAAGACCATGGCCTATCGAATGTGGGTTTCCTATTTCATGATCTATTTCATCACTTACAATAGGTGGATTTTTTGAAGGACTCTATGTTGATGGAATCACACAAAGGAGAGATTAATGTATGGTAAAATATTTGTAGTAATTTGTATTTCACTAACTATGTAATAAAGTCATATTATTTGAACCATTTCAGTGATGAAGGATAGAAAAACTTTCTATATTTATAATGTGACCACATGATTCTATATAAGGACTTTAATTTCCTATAGATATTAACTATAGTAAATTTTACGTTCTCGAGGGTATCCTTATATATACTGGGTTATAGACCACTTTGTAAATTGATAATATATTTTTGGTGCTCAAATTGAATGATTTTTCTTATTGGAAGAAATTCATGATAAAAGTAGCATAATAATTTAACATATATCCTAGGTATGAAATATATTTTTTCATGTTAGTTTTTTAAAGAATTCATCATTATCAAGATACAGTCCCTTTATGGTTTCATGATGAATTAGTTTTTCTTTAACTAGAGTATAGACCTAATATATAGTGGGGGTTGAAGGAAGACATTATAGTAATTTAAATATTGTACAATAACTATGTGAAATTAATTTGTTTATTATTAAAAGATAGAGATACATAGAGGTGTTCATTAAAATTATTTCCTGAATTCATTTTTCTGAAGAACATTTGACATAATTTGAAGCGTGATTTCTATGAGGAGTACCTATTCAATGATGGAGCATTCTACCCAAGGAATGTGAATCCTCTATGAAGTTATAGTGTCTTATAAAATACAAGTTTATTGAATAATTTTTATAAGTTATTCTATAATCCATAGATGATTAAAAACTATCTAGATATAATCGATAATTTATAGTGTATGTGTGTGTAGAGTAATTTTTATGAGTTCATTGTTAAGTTAAACATATTTTTTCCTTAAGGTAAAGTGGTTGGATCTTCACATATAGAGGGAATTTCACTTTTGAGATGGAACCTCATTCACCAGGATCTCTTTATCACTCTCAAAATCATATTCACAATTCCTAAGGATTTTTATTATATAAAAAATAGTGATAGATTGTATCTATTTCACATAATGTTATCATGTATTCCTCAAAATCGTTTTCCATTCTCTTAATACTTTCCCCCTTTTTCGGTACTTGTGTATTGTTTTTTCTACTATGGATTAATCCCCTCATTTATACACTTTGTTCTAGTTCTTTTTTTTCTTATTCCAATAATTAATTCTTAAATCAAGGATTTCCGCACTTCAAGATAGCTGAGATGATACCCAATCAACAGTTTTACTTTATGATTTTATGGATTTTTAGTTATGGTAGTGGTTTTTCATGATTATTTTATTTTCATTCTCTCATTTATTATCGGTAATTAGTTTCTTGGATCCTTTATTATTTCCCTAACTATATTTCTTAAAGGAATTGGGGTTTAATCATCTATACATTTGAAACATCACATCATGATTGATCTCATTCTTAGTCAGGTGTGGCGGTGAGTTGGGTGACTCGGGATGAAGAGATATAAATATTCAATGCAAATACATCAAGACCATTCATTGTTAACTAATTACCTTAGGATGGGTGTGGATATATCTATCCATTATTGCATCAAATTATTCCCTATCACCATTTCTCTTATGTCATGATCTAATGATGAAAATTCCATTTTGGTCTGGTGAATTGGGTTTTTGTGGTGGGTTGGGATGGTGTTATTGGGAATGGTCGAGGTGAGACCTTATTTTAACATCTCTTGATCATCGATGGTTTTAGTTTCATTATTTGGATGTATTAGGTACCTGTTATCTCAGTATTTCGCTTTAACCCCAATGGTGAATTCTTATTCTAGTAAATTTTTGTTCATCTGATTTACATTTGATTTTTGGTGATTTTTCATTGTGATTCATTATATATTATCAAAGATGAAGATTCATGATTCTATTTCTAGTGATGTTTATATTATTATTTGGAATAAATTTCTTCTTTTAATTTGATTGTCAGTTTGATATATACTATTAGTGATTCAATTTAATTAATGATGTACTGGGGAATTTATTTTTAGTTTTATTTATTCATCTCTATTGGATTTTTGATATTATAATGACAAAGGAACCTTCTCGAAGTGGTGTATTAAAATGATGACATTAGTATGTGTGACCTTTGTCTGTGTACAAAGTGTAAGGCACTATTTAGGATTTTCTAGTGATGAGGATGAATATTTGTTTGATAATTATTGTAACATGTGAAATATGATGTTGGTGTGGTTCTCATAATTCAGAAATCATTCGAGGTGATGCCACATTCTGTTTACCATGTCCCATTTCAATTGTGGGATGGTCATATGTCGACCCAACATTGTTTTTTACTCTTATTATATTGATCAGTGGGATTTTTTTAGTATGTAGACCTTTTTTCTGGTCTAGTATTAATTATCTATAATATAGGTTATTCTCAAATTTTTAATTTTGTTCCAACATTCCCTCAATACGATATTTATAAAATGAAAATATGTATTGGTGGATGGGAATTAATCCTAGAGATTCAATTTCAGGTGAGTGAATTCACCCTGAATCCATTTATAGAAGCCATAAAAAGATTAATTTTCTATAAATGAATTCATAAGAATATTTCAAACACATGGATGAGAAAAAAAATTTATTATTGAGGTTCGGGGATAATCAGTGGATCCAACATTAATATACATATGTGTTACATAATTTTATATTAATATTCATTACCCATCTAGTAAATCACACCCCAGGACCAATATGTTTATTATATTTAGAGACTAGATACATAAAGAACTAATTTTAACAATATTATTCAACATCTTAAACAAATAATATTCTCAAATAATGATATTATTGAAAAATAATAAAAATACACTTCTTCATTACCTAGAGAATGGAAACATAAGAAGTGGTGATCTCATATGAATAATAAGAGGGAAATTAAGAGGTATCAATTGAATATTCAAAGTGGGCATAATATAAAGATGTGGGTATACGAACATAGTCTACGAACATGAACATATCATAATGAGATCATACCCAATAAAATATATCATAATTTTTTAATCAAAACAAGATAATTTAGTAATAACAAAGAAATGGTGCATAATAGTGTAGATGAATTTTTCAAAATTTATTTACCAAAAAAATATAACATAGGAATATTTTATAATAATGAAATGTGCCATTACATAACCATATAAGACCATCTCATATATAAAATTAAACATTCAATACCATCATAACATAATGGAAAAATTCCCATTCTTGAGGGGGTTCACACTCCAGTTCCTGATATGTAATATCATAAGGTATAAGGCATTACCCAATGAATTATAGGGATATATAATTTTGGGTAAACCCATCATATGGTGTCTGATGTACGTACTATTTGGATTTGGGATTTCTACCAATATCTTATAATCTCATGATAAATAATTTATAACCCAATGAAATTAGATAATATGATCCTTGACACAAAAATATAGTCTTATAAGACCTCTACACTATGTCACAACCCCTCATATTGTGGAATGATATACTACCTCCACAGAAATGTTATTTTATTATAATTTTTTAAAAAATATAATAATTTAGGTCATTTAGAACCCTCAACAATGGGTATTATATTCTATAATAATAACCTATTACAAATCATGGCTTCATGTTAATTAATTGAAATCGAAAACAATAAATCATTCTTTATTTTAGAGAGAATACATCTCTACTGCCCCAAGAAATAGGTCTACATAAATTTTTTTTTATCTAAAACTCTTGCTCAGATACCCAATACAAAACAATAATTTATTATATGTCATTATAGATGTAATATCTACAACAATAAATTCATCAATGCATGAAATAATGGATATTTATCATCTGTGATACTTTTTACATAAAAAATCATTCATTCCCAACAATATTCCATCACAAAAAAAATTATTCACTACATACTAACCACAAGAGAGGTTAAAACCCCATTAAAAAAACACAACATATTTTTACCATGACCCTATATATCATATAATGATAAAATACATCTTTTTACCCTCTCATTACGTAATAGAATACAGTGGTCTGAGTCCCTCTAAGATCAATCACAGAATTATATTTCACGATAGCCACCCAAATAATTGAATCTAACCGAATACATTATTTGAATCCACAATCTAGTATTAACAATGGAAACAGATTGAAATTATTCTTCTTACACATCAGTTATTGTAGAATCGTCTATTCCACTAACTTACTAGTTTCGTAGCACCCATGACCATGTAAATGTGATGTTTGTACATTTAGTGAGGAATAAAAATCTCCCCACTATAGGAACCTTCATATCATATCCCTAATGATTGAATATTCTCAATTCTAAAATGAATAATCCTTCAATAATATCTAGAAACTAGTACCTGTGAATCGAGTGAAAAAAACAAAATCATTTAATTTTTTTCATTGATACCAATATACATGATACATTCTTATCCATTAGAAACATATAATATCAAACTAAAATACTCAATAACATATATATCCATGTACATTATATATTTGTTGATTTAGAGAATTTTGATAAAATATTTCAAAGTGTAAACATCCAAAATGTATCCATTTTTTGAAAAATGTCATTATTAAGACATGATTTCCTTGACCAAGGTAATTTCTATATCTAGAATTCAGACTTTTTTAATTTTCTAATCATCGTCAAACACTATGAATGGTCAATTGGAAACATGGGATAATAAAAAATTCATATTATTGGACATTAAAGTATGAAATCAGTTTGCCTGGTGAAAAATATGAAACTCATAATAATATTTAACAATATAATTTAAGAGTATGTAATAAAACATCCCAGCAATAAAAAAATACACATTCTCAAGGAAAATAATTAAGACTAATATTAATAACATAGAAACCCTTTAAGAAACATGAATCATTATATTCATAACAAATACTAAACATTATTCAGAAATATACTGATACTAGGTAAATACACATAATAAAAAATCATGGTTAAATCCCACCATCATTCCTTTAAATATATGTAACATTACACAATGTATAAGAGAGCTATATTAGGCTGACCAACTGTATATGTTGTATTAGTATAAATAAGAGATTAAACTGTATTGATCTCACCCATCATGAAAATTATATATAGATCACCTTCCATTGTCTAAAATTATCAACCACCTTGTCACAAATTAAACATTCAATGATTACAAAATTTTATCTTAAACCCCTTGAAAAACACTTCTGAACCCATATGGAAAATATTTTTTAGAGATCAAAATACTCATTCCACTAAAAAATCCTTTTAAAAAATTAAAACTCCACGGAACACGTGATGAGTTTTAATTTGATGAAAAAATTGAATATTATAACTATATAAAAACAAAAAAAAAAATTATGATTATGGTGATATGAAATAGAACAGGAACTGTATATTTTAAAATATAACATTTTAGTTTCCTATTTTACTAAAAGCCACAATGTTTTGTATATAATTCATAAAATTATTCCTTTTGAAAACATTCTTATAATATTTAAAAGAGACAAAAAATCCTTCATAATTTTTTTATATTCTTAATGTTTCATCAAAAAAATTATATTACAAAAATTAAATTTTATGGAAATATTTATTAAATAAATTATTAAAACATTTAAAATGGTGATTTCAGATAAATAGTTCCTAACCCAGATTCTTATTAATCACATATATTCATTATATTCCTAAAAAATAAACATATGATAATTCTTTACATAATTATGAACATTGTTCATATTTATTTTTAATTTTAATTTTATTTCTATTATATTCAATTACATAATCATTTACATCAAGGTAAATTTTATGATGATATTCTACTCATATGTCCAAAATGACTTGTTTAGCATACTATTGTCAAAGAGGTAATTATTAAATCTTATATTGAAAAATAATAATTAATAAAATATTAATTTAATTAATAAATATTAATTTTTAATCATCCCATTAATGATGTAAATGAAAAATTAATTAGGATACAATCATGGAGATAGTAGGTCCTACATAAAAGTTTTTTTTTCAAAGAGTTTGACAGAAATAATGTATGCTTTATTTTTTATTTAATTAATTTTGATTTTATCATAAATATAATTTTATATATTAAAATAAATGTATATTTATCACCCATGTGATGTAGTGATGTATAATTAATCGCATTGCTTTTTTGATGTTGTAATCCCCACGTACGGACAAAAAATGATAACATTTTTTTGGAGGGTAAGTAAGAAAATAAATTAAATATCATCATTTATTTCAGTTAATAATTTCATTAATATTATATATATATATATATAAGAATATATAAATTAAATCAATCATTATATCGATCCTTGGATGGTGTTTATGGAAAGCGGATCTCATAGGATGGTGAAGTGGTTGTCAACCGTACACACGAATGACAGTTTTGTTTCGCATTTGATGAAATATAAAATATAAATATTGTAAATAATTAACATAACAAAATTACATTATATTTTATACTATTTATATTTCACCATGATTGAAAAATATTTTATCAAGGGAAAAATAAATAAAATTAAAAATCGATTAAGAATTATACATCTTCATTGGAAAAACTCTTTATTTTCACAACTAAATTTGTCTTTTGGTATTTTATTGATCAATAAATGGCTCTTATGTTATTGAGATATATTTTAATATGTTATTTGGTATGTATTTTTTTGAATATTAGAATACTTATTTTTTGGGAGGAGATGTTAATGGGTGTCCTTTTTTATGTGGGCAAGAGGACGGACCTGGATTTTTTATATTATTAAAATTTATTAGATAATTTCTAATAAAAATGGATTAAGAAGACCATTACAAAATATTATATGATATATATCTATATATTTCCATAAAATTGAATTCAGGATAATGTTGATGTTATTTTAGCTGTTATATCTTATGTTTAACCCTGAGTAAACTTGTTTTAATGTTAACAAAATCTACTGATTTTTTCTATATATAGTATTCACTATGAAAAAAATTATTTTCACTAATTACCTAATATAAAATATAATTTATAAAAATATGTAATTAATTTTATTAAATTCACTTCACAAAATTGGTAGAATATATTTTAAAATTAAACCAGCAAAATGGGTTGAAAATAGTTTTTCTGAAATATGGATTTAAAATATAAAAGTTTTTATATATAGAATTCACCAATAGGAATTATTATAATTTCTTGAATTGGATAACTATTAAAATTAATGTTATAATTTTATTTTTATTTTTTATTTAAAACTTGATTATACGTTTTAAATTCTTGAAGTGATAAGAAAGTTTTTAATAAAAAGCATTATTTTTCCTTATTCATTAAAAAATTAACATATAAGAAAATTTTCTTAAATTCATACTAATTAATTTTTTAAAAGAGTTAATAAAAAATAATGTTCATTTTTTAAAATTATAATTCTATAATATGAAAATCATGATTTCTAATAAAAACATATAATGCATGAGAACCCTATTTGGTTATAAGTAATGATTTCCATTTAGACTAAAAAATTACATAATATTTTTATAATGATTATGACTCTATATAATATAACTAATAAATATTGAAAAGTCAGAAAATTTATTTATATCAATATTTCATGGATTGTTTCATTATTCCTGTATTTTGTAAAAATTTTCCTCCAAATTTTATTCATTACATAGATTAATGGGAATATTATTCCTTCATTGTATTTTCCCTTTCCATATTTATTTTCCAACCATATGGGATTTACATAAAATGATAAAATGAGGAATTTAATTATTCCAAATATAATTCTATCTTTATAATTAATCTATATGGATTTTAACCATTTGGTAGTTTTCCTTCCAACTAAATAATCTCACTGATTAAAAAATTGGATACATCTAACACATATTTTTAGAACAAAAAATCATTAAATACGGAATATAACTAAGAAATATTTAGATGAAAGTACACTAGATATATAACCAATAATAAGTTCACAAAAATTTTATATGATCCAATGAAACATATGATCGGTTTTATATTTAAAAAAACACATAACACTTTTCCAATGAGATATAATAAGGAAAACGTGATCACTTACATCAAAATAATTATCATTAAACTAGTTATCCACATAAATTTTTATCAAGTTATGAGCCAATCCTAAAAAATATAGAAATTATCTTAACCTTCGTAATCATTTCCTCGACCAACTCTTGTACCAAATATGTTCATTCTCATAATTCATCCCAAAAATTTATAGTTTCACACAACATTCATTGTAATGCCTCAAAAGGTGAATTCTCTATAATTTAATGAAAAATATTGTTATAATAAAACTCAAATAATGATATATATTAATCCCAAATTACTCTTTAATCCATTGAAAAGGAACTCTTCACATCTTCCACGTTCAAAATCAATCACTCAACAAGTCTATCAAGATGTGGATTATAATTTGTACTGAAATTTATTTCAAAACCTGAAAACATTTTGATTGAATTAGAAAAAATTAAAAGTGAACCTTTGACTCTGGATAGATATAATGGAGAGATGAACTACATGTAACATGATTATATACTAAATATAAATTAGATAAAATTCATTTAAATATATAGTATCTCAAATTAGAAGGAAATGTATTGATTTATTTTATCAAACTATAGTAATACAAATAGATTTATTACCTCGACATGTATTTTCTAATAACCCCATGAAATATATAGATATATTTTCATTTTTTACAACATCAATGGCAATGGATCAAGCACCCCATTTGGTAATTCTGGTTATACATTAACCTCGGTAAAAGTCAATCATTTTTTGGTAAATTAAGAAATATCCATTTTCATTTCATCCCACATGGAAAACACCGGAAGGATTCTTAATATATTAGTGTGTCTATGATAAATAGAAAATAGGGGATCTATGCACTTCACTCAAGAATTATCTCGCCAATTGAGAATCATAGGATATATATATTCACTTTCAAATTCATATAACACATTCTTGATCAATCTTAAACCCACGAAACAAAACCATATTAATAGATACTAAATTTTCTGATAAAGTGTGATCCCCATTTTAGGAAGAAATAATCTATTCTAATAGATATTATTATACGATACGTGAAACAAAATAGGTATGTTCTTACAATGAATATTCCTACAAAAAAATCCATCATATAAATAACCACTAGGTTTTGTTCCAAATATAAAATGTTTTATATAGAATTATATTTTATCTCCGAGAATCAAATACATTGTTTTTATTTCCATGATTAAAATGACTCATGTATTTCTAGTCCACAATCAAATCCATCCATATTCTCTTCCCCATGTTAAAAAATTTCTGAGTGAATATATCCTTCAAGATTATAGGATTAGTATATATTTCACACTTTATAGAATATATATTATGCCTCTAAATTTTTAAATCCAAAAACAATATAAATTAATTTTTAATGATATTTAGGAAAATATAACTCATGAGGTTTCAACTATTATGAACCATAATCAATTACATGGTCATTTATTCATAAAAAATATACCAATTCCATTCAATTAATCATCATTATAGATACAGAATTCATCATTTATTGAAGACATGGCCAAAGCTATAGCATTCACCAATATACTATTCAATTACTAGAATCAACCATCACTCTCAATGTCCTAGATTAATTTAATTCCATTTTGATTTAACATAGTCAAATGCATAGATAATCAATTAATGTTTTGAACTAATTGAATATAGTAACATTTGAATCTAGGAAAGCTATGAATCTCCCTGAAATTTATAGGACTTGAAAATTCATCAGAATAAATTTTTTTAGATCGTTCGACACATATTCCAAAATTAGAAACAATATTCCTTAGTTAAAAAAATTCAACCAAAATTCAAACATATTAAATTTACCATATATTTTTTTTAATTAATGGTTTTAAAAAAGTATTTATGTTTCTTTCACAGTCATTATTTATTTTAAAATATTTAATTATATCATTAATAAAACAACAAAAAACATTTCTAAATATCCCAAATAAACTCAATTCATAAGATCTATATATAATTATTGTGTGTTAGAGAACCAAAATCCCAAAACAAAAAACTCATTATACCAATATCTTGTTTAAAACATCATCTTAAAAATATCTTCCTCTTCCCCTTCAATAGATGGTTTCCTAGCCATGTAAAAATCATTGAAAAATATAATTCTCCATTGACCTGATCAAAAACAGTCATCAATATAATGAAATGTATAATTTTTATTTATAGTCATTGCTTCTTACTCTTTCATTGGGGCCCATGCATCTGTCTATCGAGGACGAGTAGTTGTTGCCCCGTATTCCCACTTTCCAAAGTTGGGAAGCATCCATCTCTTATTTAGGGATTTTACTCCTTGATCAAAATGAGATGATGGGATGTCGTTTCCTTCTTACGGGGATTCCTCGTCGGAACATGTTACCTTGTCCGGGTCTCCCTTAATGATTTAATCATGGTTCGTGAATCTCATTCTCAGAGCCCTATCTTTGTGGATGCCAGTTAATTAAACTACCTCTATCTAGACGTTCCATGGGGTCTTGACATGGTAGCATCCATTGGTCAGAGTAGACGTTAACATCAGGTATGTCATGGAATATTTGGAAGCATGGGCAGTGGTGAACCTGTACTCTTCATCATAAGTGGGAATCTCAAGGGCGCAGAATCAGAGGCATCCCACATCAGTCATGGGGTATCATATGTTGGTTTCATTTCTCTGATGTTTTCTTTAGCTTCCCATATTTAAAACTTGGTATGACATGAGTTTAATGTCTTGCAGAGATGGCTACACCAACGGTGAGACTTCTGATGTTTTACTCAGACATCTTTTGTTTAATACGAGGTAGGCCACAAGTTTAATTTCATGTAGAGACAGAATGAGGGTAATCAAAAATTCCCATCGAGACAGATAAGATTTGTACATCCCTAGGAGGGGACACCAGGATGGTTTACTAGATAGATGGATCAAAAAACTCAATAAGAGCTGACCCAAGATGTGGTGTCCCATAAATGGAAGATGGCTCACAATGAAGGCAGATCTGGACACCACTGATGGTGGATAAGGGAGTGTGCAACACAGAATGGGGGAACACTAATGTTTAAAATTGGCTAGGATTGATTCTCGGGGTCGTTTCTTATGTAACCTGTGTAAAAGACAGTGATAAAAATCCACGTAGTTTGAAGGAGAGATGAATTTGGCTGTACAGAAAGCACACGAACCAATATACATGTTGGGGATCATACATGGAAAGTATCCAAAGTACTGTTAGGAGCTGTGAGGAAGTGTATGATATGATCCCACCCATATATGGCAACTTGGGTAAGAATCAATATGGATGATGGAGAGTTGAATGAAGTGGAGGTATAATGATATGGAACCGACATGAGGGAAATGGTGATGTTGGGCTTGATCCTTGAAGAGTCTTCCTACATATCATCGTGGTAGGGAATCAAAGTCTGCGTAGTTTAGTGGGATGATGGGACACCTGAGGAGGTTAACCATGAGAATGGATGCATGGATGAGATCTAGAGGAAATAGAACCTCCAGGTTGGGGCCTGATCTTCCTCAAACACATGGTATTGAGGGATTAATCATTATGTGAGATGGGTGATGGGCTTGAACATCATCGAGGCTTCCTACGTATCCCTAGGGAAGGTAATTAAGGTCCACGTTGTTTATATGATGATGGCTTACCATCAATTGGGGACATCAATGGCTTACCACCGAATGTGGTTGACAATGGCTTACTACTGAATGGGGTAGACAACAGCTGACCACATGAGGGGATTGACAAAAACATACTAATGTATAATAGATTGACTAGGCTTACCGCTGGATAGGGGATTGTCAATGGCTTACTGCTGGATAAGGGATAGTTTAGTGTTATGCGGGGAAAAAGGGGCATAAATTTTAATGCCAGGGAGGATGGGGTGAACCGACGTGAAGTGGTCGGGAGCAACGGGTGTTGGTCTTGATCATCAGAGAGGCTTCCTACCTACCATGCCTTGTGACGGATCAATGTCGATGTATTTTGACAATGTTGGTGTACCGATGTGAAGATGTTCATGATCAAGGGTTGTTGGGAATTAACCTCGGGGAGGCTTCCTACGTACCTTGCCTTAGAAAGCATTTAAGTCAACGTAGTTGGAGAATCTTGGCGAACAAACGTAAAGATGGTCGACACCAATGGGTGATGGGCTTGAACCTCATGGAGACGTCCTACATACATTTCCTTAGCAAGGTCAAATTTCATGTAGTTCAGGAAGAGTTGGAACTGACATTAAGGGGGTCAGAACTAATGGATGTTTTTCTTGAACCACAGGGAGGCTTCTTACTCACCTTGCCTTGAAAAGGATCAAAGTCCATGTAGTTCATGATGGTTTTTGGGTATTACACTCCTGGATACCCAAAGGAGATTTCTTGGTAGATGCTTACTCTAATCCCACGTTAGTTGTACTCAGTGTGAGAAACAAGAAGAATCAAGGACGTGAAGATAACAGTGAAATGGTGAGTCGAAGAAGGGTAGTGAATGGGGCTTACTCGTGGGAGCTTCCCAGATGCCGCAATGGTGCGACATTGGTGAATGCAGCTTACGAAAGAGAGCTGCCCGGGTGCCGCTATGGAGTAGAAATGGTGAATGTTGATAATGTAAAGAAGCATCCTAGGTTCCCCTATAGAGAGACAATGCTAAATGGGGTTTACACAAGGAAGCCGCATGGGTGCCGCTATTGTGTGACAATGGTGATCGGGGCATGCACAAGGAAGAATCCCGGGAGCCGCTATAGAGTAGAAATGGTGAATGGGGGATGTACAAGGAAGCTTCCAATGTGCCAATTAAGAGTGGAAATGGTGAATGGGAATTATACAAGAAAGCTTCCCATGTTCCGCTATGGAGTGAAAATGGTGAATGGGGCTTACACAAGGAAGCTTCCAGGGTGCCGATAAGGAGCGACAATGGTGGATGGGGCTTACGTAAGGAAGATGCCCGGGTGCCGCTATGGAGCGGAAATTGTGAATGGGGTTTACGTAGGGAAGCTTCCTATGTGCTGCTAATGAGTGGTAATGGGGGATGGGGCTTATGCAAGAAATCTACATGGGTGCTGCTGAGGAGTAGAAAGGGTAGATGGGGATTAGGCCTGGCAGCTACCCAAAGGTCTTCCTCATGTCTGGCCATGATTGTATCCCAACACATTGGTGGGTTGTGGAATATAATTGGGTCCAAAACCTATGCACAAGTGCATAGGTAGGATAACACAAATGGGAATTGGAATCGGTACGAACAAAGGTAGATGAAATGTTTGAATCACATTTAAGACATTTGGAACGCAGTGAGGGTGGTGTGACGATATAGGTTAACTATCAACCATGTTCAAAAAACGAGGCTTAACTTAGTGTGTCATCTAATGTCCTTAAGGGCATTGGCACAGATCAATATGTGAGCCGATGCGGCATGGGACCATGCCATTAGGGGGTCCCTTCATATATGAAAAATGATGGAGATCCAAATTTAACACACACGAAGCATGGGGTGAACTGATGAATGATTGATCGGATTCCAATGCTTTTGAAATTATTTCACTGTAATCATAGAATGAGGAATCTTATGCTTAGCACATAAGCCATCACTTATTTGGAATAAGAAGCATCCTATTATTGAATGATAGGGTATTCTATAGTTTATAGTCATGTAGAGAGGATTCTAAGAATCTTATGATTTGAGAATAATGCATCTCTTGTTTGAGGAAAGAGGAATTCAATATTTTTCATATAAGGTGTACTACATTTTATAGTCATGTGGATATGACTATTGGAATTTCATGCTTGGCGCATAAGGCATCTCTTCCTTGGAGAAAGTGGCATCCTATGTTTGGAGTGTAGGGAGTACTAAAATTTATAGTCATGTAGTGAGGACTATTAGGCATAAGGTGCCTAGTAGTGGCTATTGTTGGTACTTACGCAAGAGCAGCCCTTTCTGGTTCAACATGACATAGGAGTCTGGTGAATGGGTTTGTATGAGTTGCTTTAGGAAGGGTTCGATTCAAGGTACTCGGGAAATTTATGATGAGAATCTCAACTCACAACATAATAAACGAACCTAGAGGAATATGTCGAGTCATTTCGTTTCATGGTGTACAGAAGAGTATATAAAATAATGGTATTCCATAGGTGGAATGTGGGTGCCCATAAGGGAGAAATTGAAAATTTCGACGTCTCAGTCTGAAGGGCCGGGAAAGCAGCCCAACACTGACCCTGATAGGGGGAGCGGGGTTATATCCCCCGCAGAATGAACCAGTGGGAACAGGCCAGTATACTGTTGCACATAAGATGGGATATATGTAGGATGGGCTCCGTAAAAGATTGGACTTTTCGGAATAGGTGCGCATAAGATTCCGCACCATGGTATTACTGCGTGCAATATTGGAGGTTTTTCCCTCTACATTGGATGTTTCCCATACAAGAATAAAATCATGCGCGCACATGACATGGGCAGAAAAGAGGTTGGGTGAGGATCAAACCATTGTGGGCCTACACGAAATCGGATACATACGGGACCTATCTCAAATTATCTCAGATGGATGGTTCTATTCATCTACACGGGCATGGAATAGGCTGTCTTACGAGAAGTAGAGAGGCTGTCAACCACGGGAGAGCTCCCTAGAGGGGTGGGGGAAGCACTTTTATTTATCGGCGAACCTGGGAGTGGTTGCACGTAACATTCTGGGCACGAAAGTGATCTTATGCGCCCCCTACGGTGGGTGTGTGGGCAAAGGGACATTTGACGTCACATTGGGTGTTGAAGAACCTTGCACGTGGATGCTAATCTTTCACGCACCTCTCAAAACATGTTTTCACCTTCAATTAGGCGTTTTTTGGTGGCCTAGGTGGAAGATGACTTTTCATGGGATGCGTAAAAGGTTTGCATGACATGTTGTGTGCTCGATTTTACAGTTACACCCCAGATTCCATTCTTATGTTCGAAACATCCATTCTTGCGTTCAAGATTTCAATTAGTGCTTGTAATACATTACTTTTGCCCAAAATCATTCTAGATGGCCATTTCTAGCAGCCAAACTTCGAACGAAAATAATATCTAATACAAAACTCTGTTTGAGCTCCACGACTAGTCAAATCAAAGCTTAAAGAACGAGCTATTCTCGGGGATCAGTAATGAAGCATTTAGGAAATTACATGGATTCATTTTCCAGTGACAATAGTGATGCTATTCAAGTATCTATAATCAATTAAAAGTCTCATTATATAGTAATTATTTTAAACAAATATAATATTTCCACCCCATTCTGATATGATCATATGAATCAAATCATTATTTAGTAACTCTTGAAATGAATTTTTTATCTCTAAAAGTTCAACATGATTGGTTTGATTAGGGGGTTATGAAATTTTCTTAACAGCACGACCTATGTCAACTTTAAAATCAATCTAAAAGTTGGGATTAACTCTATGAAAATCATTAGGATTTACATCTATATACATGTTCACATAAAGAACATTATTAATTCTACTAATTTCATTCATTTCAACAACATTATTTGGTAGCATTTACTATTATATCTAATAAATTTAACTTTTCTTGATATGTTATCAATGTTATTGAATCATTGAATATAAATTTAGTAGATCTAAATTCTGTCATAGAATGATAAATTGAAATCCAAAACATACCAAAAATAATATCAAACTCTATTAAGTGTAGTTCACCAATATTTTAAGGGAAAACCATCCAACATATAACAATAGGATTATTATTAATAATCATGGATACATTAATATTTCAAAAAATAGTTTCAATCAAATGTTATGTCTTTATTTAGTGTGGTGATATTCCCATTTTACATGAAAATTTATCAAAAATAATTTATATAATGATCTAGTGTAAAATAATGAATTCTGATTATTCAAATAAATAGTTATCTTACATTCACTACATTATTACATTTCCCAACATCATCTATAGTATAAATAAATGATTTTTACATTTATTTTTACCTTTTTATATTGATGATTTCTACCTTGAGTAACAAACTTCAGAAACACATAGTCATAAATCCCAAAATCATTGAAATTAATAATATGACAATGTTGGATCGATATCTATAACCTAATTATTGGAATTTTGAGGTATTTTTTTATTCATAAGCCATATCTAAAAAATTACAACATCAAAAAATCATTCCAGATCCTATTAAAAATATAATAATTTTTTTACTACAAGTAGAACATAATGAGGGTTTAACTCCATATTTATTAGTTCTTTACTTCTCTATTTATTTCCACCATGAAAGCTTATTATAGTGGTCATCTTGATGAAAATATATATCATAAAAATACATCTCATCATTCTCAGGATATTAAACAACATTCTCGTTACAGTAAAATTTTCTTGTGGATAAATCTATTAATAGACATTTATTAAATCCTAAGTAAAATAATTAATTTTTACTATCAGGTACTCAAATAAAATTTGATACATACATGTAAAATCATGACAAATTCACTCATACATGGATACATAATCTTCCGTTCTCCTCAATTACAAGACTTCATTCCCTATCATGAGTTGAACTGACATTGGAACATATTTCATCAAAAAATATTTGAAATGTATTTCATTCCCTAAAATCAACAACAACTCTTCGATTTTTTTCTAATCCAATGGCCACCATCAGTCTACGTCACCATAAAAATTATAACTAGAAATTGTTAAAATTTTAAATTATAAATATGTTAGGACATTGAATTGCATTTCTATATCATTGATCCATCCATCTGCTAAAACTATATCTATTTTTATCAAAATCTAGGGTTCTATTTCATAAATTTCTTATCTCTCAAAATGTTTATATATATAAATAGTATTTATCTATCACACATATTACACCACCATATATAGAAAATGTCAACTGATCTATTTGTACAAAACATTTATCTGCTCTAATTCCATCATTATAAGATTAAATTTTTAGAATGGAATTATCATTTTGATACTTTCGAACATCAGCTTCTCAATTTCATATGTTGAAATCAATTTCAAACATATATAGATTATATGAATAGGAATTGTAATCATATAATGATATAGGGATCAAACACAACTATAATTTATAATCTATCAAGGGTATTATATTTACATTATGCCTAATAATAATGTTATATAAACCTTTCAAATGATAATAGCTATAATAGACTTGATCACATACACATAGATTTGGTGCTAAATATATAATATTTAAACTATCATCTTTGATACTAAAAAACATGATCTAATTTTATCCATCGAGAAAAATAATTTCAAAATAAATTCTAGAATTGGAAATATACCTAAGGAAAATTTATGTTTAATTTTTAGGGAATTTAAACAAACTCTTAAAAAGTGAAAAATTACAAATAGTATGATTTTCTATTCAAATATATGTTTTTTACAAAATATATTATTGATTAATTTAAATTAACTCTCATATTATAAACTCTAAAATTATTAAATTTTTTACTCATCCATATTCCCAACATAAATTCATTAGAAAAAATAGGATGAGAACAAAAATATCCTTAATGGATAAAAAGGAAGTAAATATGTTTTTAATGTGAAAAAGATGAAAATATAAAAAAAAATTACATATATAACAAAATATTTTGAGCATATGGTAGAAAACATACCCACATGAAAAAATATATTTTTCCAGGAAAAACACTCAATATCATAGAAGGAAAATAGAAACTATTTTTGGTAACAATTAGAATTATATTTATAAGCCATATTAAACATTTTTCAGAAATAAATATATCTTAGTAAAATATATAATAGAATAATTCCTTGTAAAATCCATCAATATTTCCATTAATGAAAATGATCATTACCTAATTCATTTGATACATATATCTAGATCACATGTCACAGAATTTCATCATTATCACGAGTCATATTAGATTTATAAGAATTGACCATAATATAATTTGTATCGGGCTCACCCATCAACATATATAACTCTAAATTAACATATCATAAATAAAACCTTTTAATTATTCACCATTTTATATGGAAACCCTTTAAAAACACTTTTAAACACATATGAAAAAATATTTTCGTTTATATAAATTCCCTCTCCTCTTAAAAATAAAATTTCAATACTAAAATCACCAGGAAAAATAGAAGAAGGTTTTTTGATTGAAAAAAAGTAGAAGCTTCTAAATATTGAAATAAATAAAATAATCAGTATTTGGTTGAAAAATTAAATTATTTACTAAAAAATAATATAAAATATTTCAATTTTTTATTGAATATCAAAAAGTTCTGTATAAAATATGTAAAAATGGTAACTTTGAAAACAATGTTATAAATTTAAAAATTGATTAATATATCCTTTGAACTCATTTATATCCATATAGATACATCTATAATATACTTATAAGAATATATCCATAGATGATAATGATTTATGAAACATTTATTTAGAATAATTTCATCGGGGTTTTATGTTAAACCGTCCCTTACCTTGAGTTTGACTGAACACATACGGTCATTATTTTCCTAAACAATAAAAATATGATAATTTATTACAAGATATGAACCTTTTTAATGTTTATAATTAATTATATATATATAATTTTATGTTATATTCATTTAAAAATCATTTATTACATATCATAATTTCTGATGATTTTAATTTCATATATATAAAATGATATTGTCAAGTTTTCTATATTCAAGTAGGTCAGTATTCCATATTCTACAGAATAATAATAATGACACAATTATATTTTTTAAATTACAAGAATAATTTTAAAACCATCCATGAAGGATTTTTATGAAGTGTTTCTTTTAATACAATGATGTAGATTACAGGTCGTACGTACATACGAGTAACAATTTCATTTTTAAAAGAGTGTGAGATATTGAATTCAGTTGTAATTTAATCCGTAAATAATGATTATTTTATTATAAATATGATATTATATCACTAAATTCATTTATATAAATCATCCATGTTATTTTTGATGAATAATATTTCGTATCGCATCATGAAGGTTGTAATGGACACATACACACAAATGATGTTATCATTTTAAAATTAATTGATAGGTAAGAAAATATATTATATATTCTCATTAAATAATTTTAATTATATCATTAATGACATAAATATATATACATTAAAACCCTTACTATAATCATCTTTGAGAAGTGGTAATGGAATATGAATTACATCGATATGCAATGTGGTATACTACTATAAACACGAACATCATTTTCATTTACCATTTAGAGAATGTTGATATTGATATGGGTTATAACATTAACATGTGAATTGTAATTATATTTTAGATAATATTTTATTATGTCATCAATTATTAATAATATTTTAATGAAATATAATATAAACTATAATGAAAAATCGTGAATAATAATTATACCTCTTCTTCATAAATCCTCTTTAGGTTTACACAGAAATCCAACCTTGGTATATTTTTCTATCAAACCAAGTACATTAGACAATTTTTATGGATTTTAGGAAGGTATTTTGGTTTGTATTGATAATCAAAAGGCTCTGGGAGTGTGGATAGGTGAGGATAGTTGGTGATCTATTATATGTTGGGAATATGAAACATATGAAATTTTTTGAAAAATTAAAATATAGGATTACCTTACTGAAAAATAATTTATAAAAAATATAAATAATTTTTTTTGATATGGTATTCATATCTGGATGAAAATTTAATTTCTTCAAGTTGTTAGTTAATTTTAACCGCAATCTCTAAATTTTAACCCCTAGGTAAACATATATTAACCATAAATGTGGAAATATATTTTTATATATTTACTATTCAATATGGCCAAATATTAATCAAACAACATTAAAAAATATTAATTATTATAATTAAAAATATGAAACCCAATTTATCAAATTCAAATCATAAAAGTGGCATAACTTAATTTAAAATTAGAGACGCAGAACATAATGTAAAGTGGGTATTCCGAGAATCATTTTTAGGTATAAATGTTGTTTTTATAAAATTAATTTATAATTTAGATTCTAATTTATTTAAAGAGATTATTGAAAATATAAATTAAATAATTCTGTTTTTAAACCATTTTTGAACAATATATATTATTTCCAATTCTAGAAATTAAAATACAGCGACTAATAAGGGTGTTATCAATAGGATTGATTGGATTCTTGAAAGCTTTATCTGTGATGCGGTCTTAGAGGGAAACCGTCATTGGGATTTATGGCGTAAACTAGCTCATCCCGTTCAGCAAGGAGGTATCAATGTTAGGAGCCTGGTCGACACAGTCCACTGTATTCATGCTAAATTTTCATGGGAGGTCTTGGAGAAATGCACGCATTGGGGGAGGGCTATGGTTGGCCGATAGCGAGGGAGTTTGGATCGGGGTGTTAACCGTGACTATCCCTTCTGGTCCTCTATCCTCTCATGTATCCCATCCCTTCAGCCTCTTGCTATGTTGATTTTGGGGAATGGGGACTTATCATTTTTGCACTATAATTGGGCTGATGAGGTCATCTGATTTCTAGGATGCCCTGCCCGGATATATCATTCAAGGAGGCTGCTATGTTCTAAAATTTAAATTTGGTTGTCCTTGATGAGTAATAGAAAGCCACTTTTGACCTCATCACCACCAACAAGGATCTGGAAAAATGTGTTTCTGTTCCATCTAGTTAGGGGGCCTTTTTAGCGATGGATTTTAGATGGGTCTTAAATTCTTATTATTCTACAAAAGAATGGGGTGAAATCATGTATTGAAAATAGATCCCTAAGATGTTTAACATTTTCCTCTGGTGTATTAGGAACATTTAAATTCTTTTAGATGTAAACATCAAGCGATGTGGGATCAGACTGTCATCGAGATATTGCTACTGTAATGAACCTCATGAAGAAAGTGTTGACCATATTTTTTTTATTGGCCTTTGGGTGTGGGAGGTCTTTGGATTTTTGGTGCATTTACTGTTGTTTCTACTCTCCATATGGCCGATTCTAGGTTTCTAGAAAGATGGTTTAGCATCGTGGGTACACTGGGTTCAAAGAAGTCCAATAAAGTCGTTCTCCTCACGGGTTTCTAGTGCTTATGGCAGGTGCATAAGAATTCGAGATTTGAGGGAGTACAAATGTCAGGTAGAACCATCATTGCTAGAATCCATAACCAGATTTTTCTTTCCTGTTTGGCTCCTAAAGGAATTGAGTGGGGATCCTAATCTTCATCTTTTGTTGCTCAATGATACAGTACCCTTCCTGGACAGCAGTATTCGATGGGGTCTTTAGATGCGATGGCTCCCTCTAACATGTGGTTTGAAACCGAACACGGATATATCCTGCCATGTGGGTGTTATTAGAGGTGGTGGGGTTGTGTGAGGCTCTAGAGGCTTGGGCATCTTGGTTTTCTCTTCCAATCTAGGAAGTGGTTCCTCCATCTTTGCAGAGGCTAAGGATACCCTTACTGGCCAGTTTCTTTGTCAACGGGCAAGTATCAACCTCTCTGAAGTGGAGATGGATTCTCTGATCATGTACAACTCCTTGAAGGGATCGAGAAAGGATCCATGGTCAATAACCTACATCATCAGAAAGTTTCAATGAATGCTCACTAATAACAACAGAAAAGTGTTATATTCGTGGCGTGAAGAGAACAAAGTGGTAGACCACCTGGCTTCTTTAGCTGAACAAGGCTCTACGATTTATTATGTCTCAAACGTTAACATCTTGAAACCTGAGGGGGTAGACCTAATTATGGTTGATTCTCTTGGACTTCATTACTTCAGACCTCTATAGGATTGTGAGGTCCCGATTTGGCATTTCCCCTTGGGGGTTCTTGTTATCCTCTTTCATTTACTTTATTTGTCAATAAATAAATAAATGATGATAATTGAAATAAAGTGATTAATAAAAATCAATATTTTTATTATTCATTGAAAGGTAAATATTTTCAGAAAAATCTCAAATATTCATCATAAGATAATTATTAAATTATGAAACAAAGAATAGAGTTCATTTTTAAAATTATATTTCAATAATTTGTAAATAATTTTTTTAATTAATAATATATAATGCATGAAAACCCAGCTTGGGTAGAAATAAAAAAAATTTACTTTTTGACTGATAAGTTAAATAATATTATTGTAATGAATATAAATCTATAAAATATTGATAATGAATATTAATAAGATATGTATATTATCTATCTTAATATTATTAATTTTGTTATGCAGACTAATTGCAAACATAATGAGTAGACATGACTAATACATTCATACTCAATAGTTTATAGAGGAATCGACCAATGCAAACTAATATTGATGAAACATCACCCTGAAAAATTACTAATCACATTTAAAATATGTTAATCCACTCAAATTGTTTTTTATTTACTTCCCAACACATAAATTCAAATATATAACATCACATGAACTTTCATTTCTTAGAACCATTCCTAATCATGAAATGTTGTTTATAAATAATATGAAAACAACCTCTTGATTCGTGAAGGTAATGCCTCCAACAATAGCCTCAAACATTGAGCTTCCTTTCGGCTAAATACCTCATGGACTTGATTTATCCACTACATATACATAGAGTTAATGAAACAAAATTCCTTTCTTAATCATTCCCAAAATGGACCACCCACCAAAACCCATAAGTTTCCAAAATCATTTATTCTAGTAGTATGTAAATAAATAAAATTCACTATATATCTTATATTAATACATCACTATAGCTATTCTAAGATCGCAAATATTTGTAATGGAACTAGGAAAATATAATTTATCCGTTACATCATATGAAGAGTATGTATCTTAAAAAACATGAATTTTTCTCTTTGAACCCTGTATTTTTCAAAAAAAATATACATTCCATCCCTAAATAATTCTTTTAGAATCTATTTTATAACCTTAATATAAAATTGGGCTCACTTTTTTTTTGTTTCCTCCCTTATAAAACTGATACTAACACACCTTTTAATCTACCCATGAATCCCTTGCATATCTAACTCTTTCAATGAGAGGAACACCTGATGAAATATTTCACAAATTAACCTAATGGGTCTATTTATTTCTAATACAAAAGGCACATTCATATATTATTAAATTATATTTAATTGTGGAAAAGAATATAACCTCAAATTAAATACCATACTGTTGGGAATCGTAGATCCCCATTCATTATCAAATCAAAATATGTACTCATATCCAACAAGTAAATGCATCTAAATGATCATCCCCACTTAACATGACAATGTTACCCAATGCACTATAAGTTATTTTTTTATAAATAACCTATGGAATCAAAAATTTCATTCCATACAAAATCAAGTTTTAAAAAACTTCACAGAAACCCATTTCGTATAACCCACTCCCTAAATGTACCACTCTTTGGCCAATAGTATAGGAAGATATCTAATGATCCCTAATACCCACATACATTTGACCCATGGTCTGATAATACCACCATTGATATAAAAATACATAAAGTGGGTGGAATTAAAATATATAACAATATGATCTATAGATTGAATAAATAAATGAAAAAAACTAGAACACATAATGTAAAAATGGAAACCTAATCCATTCCACAGTCTATATATAGAGAAATAGATATAAGAGACTCCATGTAAATTCCTAAAAGGATAGCTAAAGTAGTGATACATCAAAAACTCCAATCCATGAGCTTGAAATGTTCATAATAGTCAAAAAATTCCTCTTCAAAACATAAAATTAGTATCCATAAATATGGGGTGAGAATTAATCAATACTCAGTATTATGATATCAAAATTATTTTATTCACATGTGAAAAATTTTATAATAATTCATGATAAGAAAATAGAAGAACCAAAAGTACCTAAGCATTCCAACTAACCAATCCCATACTAACCATGTAACACTCACACAAAAACACATCCTATTATAATACCATAATACAATGTGTATTAATAAACATATTCCACATTGTATTCCCATTTCGATGTTTCTCTCACAGCCCAACCTTATATATCTAGGTACTCCTACCTCCTATGAACATCACATTATGGAAACCACCACATGTGAAACTATCCATCACATCAAATCTTAACCTAATACACATGATCCATCACACCATATCATTATTGAAGGAACCAGATTAATCACAACAAAACCATAACATAAATTATATGGTATCATGAACCTGAAGGACATCACCCTCAATAAAACCTCCTTCCACGCATTACCCCCACCATAATCCATATCATCGCCTCATAAAACATCATCATAGTATATATCGTACTTCTAGAATTCACTACATCTATCACTCAATGACACCTTGAAGAGAGCATAAGGATTTTTGGTAGTCAATAAATCCATTAACATAAATGGGATATTTGTAAAACACCACCAATGAATTTGGTCATCATCGCATGGGGCTCAAAATGGTTGGGATTCATATAAAAATAAAAATAAATACATTTGGTATGATCATATATAGCGACATACAAAACCAAATTTTGGTTCATAATAAAATCAATAAACTACAGAAAACATTACAACCCAAAATCACATCACCACCATTTTCACTGCCCCAAAAAAATTCACCACCCCAAAGAATAATCCATAGGCCATAATCCATATTGAAATTTATTTTATGGAATTTAAACAATTTATAGATTTACCAGTAACATCTAATTAAATTTATTTATGCCCATTATTTAATATTTATATCCCATTTTAGTGCATTCATTCATTATCCATTCAAACAATTCCACCACCATTCATTATTAACAAAATAATTCTGATACTACCGAGGATACTAGATTATCAATACATCAAAAAATAAAAAATTTCTCAACATACCCATTCCTATGATCTAACAACACAATCATCATATTGTGACAACCACCTCCTCATCACAACTACAACGTCACCACTAATTTTCCTCACAACCTCCCCATTTCACAGTATCACAAATCAACCCATCTACCCCCACTATACTAACACACATCAAAACTGCTAGATACCATATATATTTCTCATCACATCAACTCCCGACATCATAACCACATGTTATAACAAAAATCACATCACATTTACATAATTTTATTTATTTATCAATGTTCTTCAATAACATTCTTCATATTTTTTCTAGGGAACTATAATATAATAAATAATATCATCTCAAACCAATTTGGTTTCCATGTATATGTAGTTAACTATTTATTTACGGTGAATCCACTAAATCACACAAAAAGGGTTCCACATCTCATCAGCAATATAATAAAAAATAACTGGACTTCTACAATTTTCTATGAGGTGTCATGCACGTACAATCGTAATAATAATAATATAAATATATTGTAAAATAATGGTATTTCATTCTCCTTCCCATTTCAATATCAAATTAAAAATTCATTTTATTTCTTATTTTGGTGTAAACATTCATCACATTGATAAAGATAATTATTACCACTCTCTCAAGATACAAAAGATGATAAATAAAGGATATCCTACATCAATAAATATTTATGATTAGAAAAAATTTATTAAGCAATAAGAAGGCCACCACCAAGAAGAAAAAGTTAAGATAACATTCATTCCAACATAAACCAAAACTACTACTCGAGTTCATTATCAAAACAACATAAAAATCAATGATTTTCTACTTCGAAGATACCACAATAGACAATAAATTAGGGTAAAACTACAAAAAGTAAGATAATGAAGCATCAAAACCACAACATGTTTATCTAAAAATATTGGGGTTGAATGAAACAATGAAGGGGAAAACTAATCTCCTTGGGACTCAATTGGGATACCAAAGAAACAAGAGTGAATTTGAAAAACGGATCTAGTAGGATAGGCTCTTGAAATTTATACCCAATATCTTTAACGAAAGATAATGGTGTTGCCCCTATGACCACACTACATAACTAATAATAATAGATGGGATATGATGTAGTGGGAAGGACCACACAAGTGACAGAGTGTTTAAATCGGCCTATGTTATCTGCATCTATTTTCATGCCACTGATCCTATTAACCCAAGAGAATAACAAGAACCAATCCATAAAATTATATCTTACATCCCACGAAAACCAAGAGGAATCCTAGGTAATAGCAAATCCCATTACACTGAGTGATTTAATAACCCCAAAATGGGATACACTACATCCTAAACCTTTGGTGCAACCACCGTCAAAATTATAGAACCTCTTAAAACTAAACTTCTTCCACTATTCTGTAGTCATTCCTCAACATTTAAACCAAGGTGGTGGTAAATCATCTCCAAACATAGTCTTACATTCATGTAATTGTTATAATTTAATTTGTAGTTAAACCAAGAAAACATTCATCTTATTAGTACACCCAAAATTCCCCCATATTCCATAGTGTCCACCCATATAGTACAACCTTTGGCTCCACACCCCAAGGATCCTCCTATAGGGAATTTCTTACTAAAACATATTCCCCATTTACTACCTTTTTGATAACCCCACCCAAGTCACCTCAACTACTAGAATTATCAAAATGTTACAGTCTAAAAGATTCGGGTTGTTACATTAGATAGAACAAGAAAAATTCTCACCCATGAGAATCAAAACCTATAAAGAAAATTGAATTTAGGTAGTGGTCTATACAACATTACCTTGAGATACCTCTCAATGACCTAATAAAAATAAATAAAAATTCTAGTTGAACACACCAACCTAATGAAAATTCCAACAAAAAAATTCACACAACCACATTACCACCCCATTCTACCATATAAAATCCACCACCTTATGACATGAACATTAATACTAATATCTCAACACAAAAAAATCCTTGACCAATGATAACAACCATAATCACATAAAAGATCCCCAATCAAAAATTTCAAATAATTACTCCTTCCATGTCATGATATTATCCACCTTGGGTGAAACTAAATTTCCCTTATATTTTATATAATTTCATGTTTTAATGTGTATCGATTGAGAATTAGGTTTTACCATCATATTATTCATGTAGATCCAAGAAACATAACATCTACAACAAATAATAAAATATTATAATCCCAAATTTTTTTAAAATTTTCATCAATAATAAAAATAGAATAAATAAAAACTGAAAGAAAATTTTTCAAATCGGAACACATATAGGTCTCAGATACTAATGTACTCTCATCTACGCCACCAGGAATCCACAACACTCAAATCAATCGAATTATCCATCTAAAAAGTCCATTCTTCATATGATTATAGATATATACATTCCACCCCATGAACATCACATCATCCTCGATATCCAACTCTCCATTGATGATGATTATTGAGTAATTGTGAATAAATTGTTGGCACTGAGATATATATAATATTTTTTGAATTGATTATAATTATGGTGAAAGTTAAAAAAAATAATCCACCTCACCAATGCATCACAAAACCTCAAATGTCCCAACATACTATGGTGAGAGCATAGTCCCTTTCCCAACCTATACTTCCCATAATAAGGGGACACTTTCAAGAACCCATGGTCGCAAACATCAAACTCAAACAACATCCTCTATCAATTACCATAATCTTTTCTCGATTTGGTTCTACTTTAATCCTCTCATAAACAACCTTAGCCTTCCATGTCATTTGCAGCTCCCTATCGATTCCAAGATCCTTTGACTCTCTCACATTATCCTCGAAAAATGGAGAACATAATTTCTACTCATTAGAATCCTCAAATGGGACCATGTTAATATATAAATGATACCTTTTGTTATATGGAAACATGACTAAATAAATGTTCATTATCCAAGATCCACCAATGGCTAAAATGTGTGCCCTCAATATATTTTATAGGGTATGGATAGTAAATTATATCTTCATGTCCATATGAGGATGGATAATAGTGTTAATACATAATTTATAGAAAAAATCAATTTTAAAATAATTCATGACTCAAGAGATAAAACATGTTTCCTTCACCGATAATATATACCATGTAAATATGTATATATTAACAACCTCATAAATATACTAAAAGAGGCTCAGTCATGTGTTCAGAGACCCATTACCCCAAAATTTATTAAAAAAGTTTAAAGGTGAAAGATACAGGAGGAAATGCAAACATGCAGCGAACCAAATCTAGAATGAAAACTAAAAAATCATCCAGACATTACCTTTTTCTAGCCCAGCCTCAACCCTTCGACTCTCTATGGTCAGCTAGATAACACCCTCTCCCCCTTTGCATTCTAGATTATTTCTCCAATGGCAGATCCTGAATAATAGGAAATAAATTTTCCATAGGAGAAGCTTCCACGTGTAGCTCGGATTCCATGGAGGCAATTCCATCCTGATAGTCAGACTCCTCATGCATGCCTTGATCCTCCTGTACCATATTAGAACCCAACACATCATTAATAGAAAGTGCATAATTATGGACTGGACATTCTAGCACCTTTGGGATCTCCAAACCGTCAACAGAAGCCAGTAACGAGGAAGATTCTCTTTGATTGTTGTATCCTGCATTCTTGAGCCCTTCAAGATTAAGCAGATCAAAATCAGGAGTATTAACAGGCTCTAACATGGAAAAGAAACTGAAAACTAGTTTTAGAGGTTTTTTCAAAGCCTCATCACTCAAACAAACCATTGGAGAAACATCTGGTTTAGTCCCCCTCTGATCTAAAGTCATTGGAGAGGGTCCTTCCTCCAAAATAGCAACCTGCATATGTGATCCCTCCTCCACTGGATAAACATATTGACCATCATCCTTTCTAATAGAAGTCATTCTCTTCATCTTTACATACTCTTGACTCACCTGCTATACTGTAACCTCTCATACAACAACACTATCCATCAGCACATCTTCTTCAATCCGAGCTCCCACATTAGTCACCTAAACTGGGCAAGCCCTCGACTTCTTTGGAATCACCAACTAGAATCCATCCTCATCATATACCTTCATCTTACCCTTCCTACAAGTGGATCCCAGTTCATCATGATCAAACTCTACATTTAAATCATTCTAGAAAGCACCCCCATGCTCCTATTGATACCTTTCTTCCTCCTCAGCAAGCATAGATGAACCATGATGGATAGCAGTAGCAATATCCTTACACATTGATCTCTTAATACTGATATGATTCTCCACCCAATTAATGATTACCCATAAAATACCAAAGCATCCTTCATATATAGGTAATCCTATAATTAATCCAATTGAAATTTTATCCCATTTCCACTCAAGAACATCTAATGGATAAACTAAACCAATATGAACATTTTGCACAACCATTACTTTCTAGAAAACTAAGAACCACGATATAAAATCAACCACTACTCATTTCCTCCAATTCTACCAAAATTGTGTCATGAAGCTAGGGAATAATATGGATAAAACAATGTGTACCACCAAAATTGAACAATGAAACTCTATAAAGACTCTATAAAATATCTCTACGAGAAAAGACCTCTCGAGAAACAACATCCATGTTTATCCATCCTCTAAAAACCCCAGTAGAGCATCACCGTGGGCACCCCAATTAAAAATCAAATATTCCTATAAGTCTTCCCAGTGCGACCTATCCACTTACTACATTGTATTTGATATCACTGTCATCAAAAAAATTAATATAATCCACCATCAACCACCATTTCATCTATTTTTAGGGATATTAAATCCTCCATCACAAGTTGAGATTATACAAAATCTATAAAAACATCACTACATGAACTCCTACTCAAATAAATGGCCATAAATTTTTCATTCATATGTTGAAGGGGATTTTGAATACATATTCCTATAAAAATAGCATCCTCTTCCATTTACATATATTCAAATAACATTGTGAGAAGATATACCTCAAACTCTTATGATCCATGAGGATCACAATGCGCCACCCAATGAGAAAATATCACTAAAATGTAAATGGAAACACAAACTCTGCCATATCTATATCATTGGTAGAATGCTTATTCTTTTTTTATGTAACATCCTATATACATTATAGATCACCACCTTCTACTGCATTAATACACATCCCAATCGTTGATGGGAATTCATAAAACATACCTAAAACATCTACCATTCCTCTATAAACTAAAGCACAATAACTCTAAAATATCTCTTATATATATATATATTCAAATTCTACAAGGCCATGATAACCACTTATAAAATATTATTATTTGTAAGAATAGTTTATCAATTTATAGAAATCTATAATAAATAAGATGGAAACCTCTTTTTATATCCCACATGACCAAGGAAGTTGTGATCCCCTTCCAAATTCATAAGTTCTTTTTATGAAAAAATAATGATGAACTCCAATGTATCCACCACTACACCATTCTATGACACCACATTATTAATTAAAATTGGATCTCATTTAAAAAAATACACATCCATATCATTCTATAGTGTTGGTGACATTGAAGAAACTGCAAGACCATTCTGAGATGATCGACATACTCCAAATATAATTAGAGTAGATCAATATGTCATCAATTAACATGATGATAAAATATTCTATAAATTCATAGAAAATAGTTCTCATGAGACATTGGAACTTAGATGGTTCATTTGAGACAGCACAATTCATAACCAAATACTATATGTTCACATACGAAACACTACATATGGTCTTTTTAATATTTCTATCCTTCAACCTCATCAGGTGACTCCCAGACCACATATCCATATAAAAAAACACAAAATATCCTAGTTAATGATCTAAAATATATATTATCCTCATTTTAGGGTGATGATTAATTATCATCACCAGATTCAACTTCTATTTGTATATACACATCCTCACACTACCATCGACCACAATTGTGAATTACATCGAAACACACCCTTGGTGACACACTATAATGGATAAAACCATTATAAATAAAATATTATATATTAATCATCATTTCCCAAAACACAGAAGATTCTATCCAATAATAATACATTTAAATAAATGAATCACCAGGCTTTAATTCTATCCCAAACTAACCATCATGTTAAGGTGGTGGATTTACACCTTCCTTAAAAAACATCCATAAACACCCTGACAACCCGGATATTTGTATTCATATTAAAATATATTAATTAAATATGAAACTCAGGAATAAATTAAATAAGGGGATTCCGACGTCTAATTCCCACCTAACGACTCTAATATCCAATATAGACCATAATTAGACCACCCACATATGAGTGCATGACTCTACTATGTATGTATCCAATAACATCATGAATGAAATAAAAATAGTCTATGCCATGACTAACATCATATCAATTCGTCTATATCAAGAAAATATCCACACATGACTTATATGGACCCATAATTAGTTGACACCCCAACCCCAAATGAAACAAGACGGTCTAACCTTTGACTAGAAAAATCAACACTAGGGGAATGAGAAGACTATCTATGTCTAAACTATGAGGATATAGTAGGTCAATTATGAAAAAAGGTGAAAAGATATCTAGTAAAAAATTTATATAAAATGGTGTGAGAAAAGATGATCATACCTCTAGTAAATTGTTTCCAATCCGGTGTTAGTGCCTTTACCATGTGCAACTGAATAATAGAATCCCCACTACCTCTCTTCTAACAAAACCCTCTATTGACACTCTTCTGTTAGGGTCCCTGGAAATGACGAAACTACTAAGGTTAACAACTTATTTATTCATCTCCTCTTAGTAGTGTATAAATCTACTAGCTATACTACTAAAACAGCCTCACTAATGGAAACTACTAAGGATGGTATTAAACTTATCCATATCCACCATAATACGATCTGAAAAACAATGGGAACATGTTCTTACATTGCTCATGGGACAAAAAACCAAATAACCCCCACCCAATTCACATAGGAAAATCATCACAACCACTATATTTATATGGTTGGAAAGAATGTTATTGAGGTCGAGACCTTGCTAGTTAAAACCTCGATGTATGGGTTTCTGAGACCTAACAATGACAACACTACTCCTCAAGGAACCTTTCTAGTTAGACCCTCAAGGTAAACCTCATCATGATTGTGTATCTCTGATCTCCTTGACCATCTTTATATCTTTCAATTACAATGGCATCGTAAAGGGGGTGATTTTATATCAGATAGAAGGATGGAGTACCTCATAAATACTTTTTTCTCGTGACTCCCAATCATGAAAAAATATAGTGTGAAACATCAAATGTCCCTAACCATCATTACAAGGTCACAAAAAAACTACAAATATTACTAAGGAGAGATAAGTTTCAGACACTTCACAACCTTCATGGTCAATGAGTGGAACATTGCTTAGAAATGGATTTGAAATTCAGAAGTAGAAACATCTAAATCCTTATTTCCACCAAGATAATCTTATGACCACTGATAAAAAAACATCACTAATCTTACAGACTTATAATAAGACCCAATACTCAACCGAGGCACTGATATAATAGAAGTTGATCTTGATCTCTTCCAAGAATCACTATGTCTCTATATCGTAAATGTTAAACTAGAACTTCCATATGGCCTAACCTTAAATGTGAACATCATTATCTACAATTGATAATCCATTTAAACTAGATCAACAATCCTGAAATCAATTGAATCATCTTGATCAACGTCCTCTACCCAAACCGCATGTTGATGATGATGAGGTTCCATAACTAAAGGGAAAAGAAAAAGATTTCCTAAGCCTTGTTGTATTTAATTTATTTATATTTTTTAAATTCATTTTAAAATCTATAAAAATAAAAATTAAAACAAAGAATAAATTTGGTAATGATTAATTTAACTCTAATAAGTCAATGAAATAAATTTTTCACCACCTCAAATTGTTATTCATTATGAACTTATTCATTATGTTAGATTATATCCCCCATAGAGTCTCATTTCCTACCTTCTCTTCCCTGGCCTATGTATAATACCAAGATCAAATGATGTTGTTTCCTTACCCTACCATGAAATCCTCATTGTTTCTATATATGAAGTCCATCTTATCCTTCAACCAATCTATCTGATAATTCTTTTTCATGGCTCAATACCCCCAAAGGGACACCTCATAAGATAATAATGAGGCACGAGGATAATGATCCCCAAGTACATCCTCTAGTAGGTCCTGGGATGGAGGCAAGAATCATGGATTTAAAAATGTCACAAGTTAAAGGAATTACCCCTATAATAATAAGAATGTGAGGTTGCATAAATTATCTATAGGAAACTCAAATACATAATGTAAAAAATTATTAAAACCTCCAAAAATGATTGTATAAATAAATTGATAACAAAGACTCTAAGTAAAAATGCAAACAAAATTCTATGGTAGAGACACAATAATAGCTCTAAGTCATAATAAAGAAATTTTTATCGTATTCCATGAATACCTCTTATGAACATGAAAATAGGTTGCATATTCATAGGGTTAGAATAAAATTATACTGAGTACGATCATACCAAAACACTCTAGTGTACATGTGAAAATGAGCATACAAATGAACCCATAAGGAAATAGAAAAACCAACTGTAACTAAGTATGTAATTTAACCAATCCAATAATTTCTAAACAATGATCCCAGAATTAAGCTACCATGTATGATAATATAATAATAAACATATTTATATAGTAACCCTGTACTACATTCCAACTGGGATGCTGCTCTCACACCCTGACATCGTACATTATGGAACTCCCATATCTTCTGAACATTACATCATACTAAGAGATTCACATAAAATCGGCCATAAAATTACACATCTCTTGAAGATCTCAAGAAAATCAAACTACATCTCTATTCAATACACATGGGACACCACATCATAACTGTAACCAATATTATTGGGTATTAAGAACATAAAGGACATCAACATCTTTCCCTCCTCCTACCTTGCACAACCCCCACTATATGAAATCTAATAACCTCATAAAACATAACCATATTTAATCACATAATTATGTCAACCATAGCATATCCATGTATATTTTCCCTCAAAGAGAGATTGGGGAAGAGGGGGAGTCCATCTATGGATCCTCACCACCATGGTGTTGTGGAAAACATTAGATGAGATTTGTTTTTCATATCATGGTTCTTGTCATGGTTTTGGAATATACTAAAATAAAAATGAACATACAATGTACGTATATATATAGCCACATTCACGACCAACATATGGGTATATAACCAAATTATTATTAAACACACAAGCATCACCACCAAACCTCACCAAACAACCACATTCACTATCCCTTTAAAAATCACAGCACCACCTAATAATCTACAAGCCATATGACAAAATTAAAATAAATTTTTTCCTAATAATCCATTTCCCTTATTTCCTATTACCAAACAATTCCATTTATATTTCACATTAATTATATATTTCTAGACAATATTAATCTATTAATCCATTAACCATTCAACACATTCAATTTACATTCATTATTTCTTAAATAAATATGATACCAAATATGAAACTCACATATCACAAAACCACGCGACAAAAACATCCCAAATTCCACAATCCAACAAACCCACATGACCACTGTTAATCATATACAACCACCTCATCATCATAATGACAACCCCAACATTACATTACATCATACATTCCTCATTTCATATTAACACAACTCCAGACACACTCCCCCACAGTACAAGAACACATAAAAATCTCCACATTCAATATCTATATCTCATTAAATAAGTACTGAAAATATCTACCACACATAAAAACACGTTTCACATCACATTTACAAAAAAATATCTACATTTTTAATGGAATTTTACAAAAAAATTTAATCCTTCTTTCTAGGGAATTTCCCCTGAGTAAATAATTTCAATGTGATAACAATTTATAAGTAGTATATATGTGGTTATACATTTCATTAGGTTATTCCAATGAATAATAGAGTAATGATTCCCCAAAACATTAACTATAGTGAAACAATTTCCCAAAACCACAATTTTTAGTGAGGCATTGAGCTTATTCAATGAGAATATATATAATATTAAAAAGTGGTAAAATAATGTATGTTGAATGGTTTTCTCAATGGTTGAAACCTCCACCAATAATAATATATGTTGAAACCGGATAAGGAAAAAGATAAACTCACCTAAACTACAATTGGTTGACCTCCCATGATCATGTTTAAAGGCCACTATTAAGGGGATGAAAGATAACCTTATAACACGTTTTGTTCTCCCTTGAAATAAGAGAGAAGTTGGAATAGTTATCGGGCCTTAGGATCTCTGGGAATTTTTACCTAGACTCTAACATTGATGACCATAAAACCACCCCTTGGACCCCAATTTAGAAAAATAGAATACTGATGTAATATGGTTAATTAGAGGGGATGAAGATGCAACCAAGGTAGTAAAAATGGTCTCCACGATATATAACATTTCCACAACATATATCATACAAAATATGGGGATGAAAATTACATGGACCAAATAACTATGCTGCAGATCCTTGAAAAAATATGAAGGTTAATGCGTAGCTAAAACTGCAAAATTGAAGGACACATGAACAATGATTTGATACTACACCACAACTCATCCCCATGGAATAAATTACATGAAAATAGAAAAACTATCAAAAATTGATACTAGGTCTATTTCACTATTGTCATTCATTCACACTGCAACCACCTATGTGGCAACTCATCCCCATATCGTAGCCTAACTCCACACCACAACTCTTTTAAATTTTTAAATAGTCCAGAAAATACCTCCAACTACCCACTTACTCATAGATAACCCTCCTATGTGGTAGTATAAAAACCTATAATATAGGTTATAACACCACATTATAGAGATCCTCAATGGTGGATTTTTCACTATAACCTCTCATATACACTCTAACACATTGATACCTTCTATAGACTCATCAATCACAAAAAACATAGAAATTAAATTTTCTAAAAGGCCCAGTACATTAAAACCCATGATAATTTCTTGAAATATATTAGTCACATCTACCTTATACCATTCCACCACCATGATTTCAATTACCAAATCCCATACACTAATTTTTATGTACATCATAATAAAATAGTGGTAGTATAATCTAAATTAGATTATGAAACACTTTAATGTTGTTACAGCTTGTCTAATAGAAAGTTATAGTATATTTGGATAAAAATCCATTTTCCTATAGAGTTTTCTAAATAATGAAAGAACATATATAGGGAAACACAATATAATATTGTCTTCTCTCATTAATCAACCAGACCATTCATCGTAACTCAGTATTCAATCACACATAAGCACAAAAATTTCTTTTGAAAATTATTTTCCATATATCAGGATTGTACACAGTCCTATTACGACATGGAGATAAACATACATAAATAAAACAAAAAGAATCTACTTTAAAGATTAATAAAATATATATTTATAATAATGAATTCCAATTAAACTACAATAAAATAACCTTAGTAAACATTAAAATTTCATCAAATTTTTTTTCTTAATTTATAATATTGTTGTTCCTACCATGATATGACACTACTTATATCGATCTACCTAGGCCCTAAATTGTAATACAGTGTAAAAAGCCTCTAACACTATTTTGTAACACCATGGCCTAGACTCTCATGAACCACATCATTGTTGGTTATGACAAAGGACATCATGTGTTGCTAAATATACAACAAAGGATACCAACTGGTGGTGAGAGTGTGAAATCATCATTATGTGGAATATATTACCAATCTCATGCCCATCAATAAAAAAAATTACAAAAAAGAAAATAATAAAATTTCAAATAAAAATATTCATATAGAATTACATATACAAATAAAGAATAACATAATCAATATACATCCTAGAAACAATAAATGAATATTAAATTATTATAGTCACACAGAAGAACCAAAAATACCATTGGTTTGATTATATTTATCTAAATAAATTAATAAAATACACTAGATGGTCCACTAAAAAGACAAAGCCTTATCTTTATCCCATCTCAAACATAATAAAGAAACAATCATCTGGACTTCTATAAGAACTATTCATTGACCTACATATTTAATAAAAATTATTCTCGTTTATTAGGGTGTCCAGATACGGTGTAAAAATTAAATCCCAATAGGAAACTACCAACAGGTCCACTAGAATATTTAATGTTATACAACTATATAAACAATAGAAATAAACAAGTATGAACATATACCACATATAAGATTATATGTAGGTTAATGGTACACTAACCAATCCACCAAGAAACCCAAACATAAATAATTTAACATATCTTATGAGCCATTTCCCAAACATCTATGAATGTATATGAATTCTATATTGCTTCTTAAACTAACTTTTGGTATCACAAAAAATGCGAATGAATTAGAGATGTCATCCTAGGGTCATAGATAAGATAACCATGAGGGAAAAATATTTTTCATTGTATGCTCTCATTTTTTGTGACCATTAAGAAAATATATAAATTCTAAACAGAATCCGAAGATCTTTGGTTGGATTACCATGGGTAATAAGGATTTCTATTAAAGAGTGTGTTTTTATCCCTTTAGATCTGACCATGGGGGCTAAATATTTCAGGGAAATGGCACCTCAATATCCTGTTTTGAATATGAATGGGTGTTGAAAATGACTAAAAGAGGTAATATAGGACTATCACAGACACTAACCATGGGTGATAAAGATTTATACCAGATGAGAAACTAAAAATTATATACAATGTGATAGATCACCCATGGAAATCAATTAACACCAAATCAAACCATTAAATGTAACAAATATACAAACCAACAACATAAATATAAATCACCCCATGTTTACAATAAATGACATAAAATTTATGATAACAAATAAAATTAAATTACAAGCCAAAACCCTAACTCTGGATTAGATTCCCACACACCCATTACATCTCAACATTCTCCATAACTATGATACTATTAAACCTTAACAAATACTCATCACTCGTGTCAAATCTCAGTGTCCACCTATCATCATGGGATAACCTTTCTTGGATATTACAAGTCATACCGACATAATTTATCAAAAGAAATAGTGTACTCGTATCACTTAATGAATGATTATTACTCAAATAAAATACATTAACCTAGTATTTTCTCACAAAAAAATTTTATATGTTGCGTGAATGTGATCTCATGAAATGTAGTTCGTCCTATTCAAATTCTATGTGACAAACTGATTTCCATTCCAAGATTCACATAAAACCATGATAGTTATTATGGTAAAAAATATTTTCATCATAGAGTCTGGAACTATAACCATAGGATAACCTATATCCAAGATATGTAAGATTTTTTATGGTCTAGTTGGTGAACCCATCTTCATCCAAATTATGTTATTTAATTCCAATCCTCATCTCATCCTAGATTAAGGATGTTGTGAAATATACCCAAAAAAGACTACCACATTTCCTATATTAGCATTAATAATCTTAGGTAACTCAATTTATTCCTAATTAATGAAGGAGTGTTTTTTTATTCCATTACATTATAATCACTATTGTTAGGTCACACTCATTTTTACCTACATGTAAATCTTTTACATATGGACCATTCAATCAAAGGGATATTCTCTAGATACTATATTTATTTAGATAGATGAATTATATTGAAATACATGAAACTTATGAATCTCATTCATTCGAATATATTCTATCCTAAAAAATATTAATTTCACATTATATTATAACATTGATAATTGATTAAATATTTTATACTAAACTAAAATAACCTAACAAAATTAACCGTGTAATACTAAGACATTTAAACAATTTTTAAACTGAGTGTTGTCCTTTAATAAAATAAACCCTTATGTTACACACATAGAATCCCTACATAATTAAATAAAAATCCAAAAAACATATAATTTTATTAAAAAGATAAAAATATATACCAATTCCCACCAAAAGCTAAAATATTTTTAAATAAATTTAATATAGAATTCTAGATCTCAATTTATTATTTTCATAATAAATTCTTATATAATCAATATAAATATACCATGAACTAGTGGACTCCGTCCCAAAAATCAAATTTGAAGTATTGAAATCAATGAACTAGAAGGAATATAATATTTTACAATATCGTAGAGGATATTATATTTTATTTATTATAAAAAGACATAAAATAAATTGATATTAATTTTGGTGAAAGGGAATAAAGAAAAGTGTGACATTCCATGCCATGTGGATGATATGAATTGAAAAAGGGAGAGATATGTTTTACAATTTTATAAAATTTATAAAATTTAAAAATTTATTTTAAAAATTACATTGGGAATATTTAACTTACATAATTAGAATAATGTTATAATTCCATAACTAAGGCTCAAGTTATGGTATAACCATATGCGTCACGATGTGACAAGTATCATAATGAAACTCCACTATAATACATAAAATTTGATTATCATGGATGCCCAATGAGTTGGGAGTATTAACATCTTAACACAAACACCCATGATATATTGTGACACCTCCAAAATCTCAAGTGTATAAACATAAAATTCCTCTATTTCAATCTATAACACATGTTATTGAATTATGATCTACCACCGATATGAAAATTATAAATTTCAAATATCATTCCAATTCTACAACAATTTTTTATTTTATAACATGATACCATAAAAAATAATTTCTCTTATACAACCTATATAACTAATAGTAATCTATATTTACATTAACAATCCAAAATTACTATGTAACTTCCATAATTATAAAAATGTTTAGGAATATAATAACCACAATAAAATTACTCCATGATCATCAATAATACAAGGATTACTTTACCACCTCCTATAAAATCATTAATCATCATTCAACATAATAAAAAAGAAAATGGAAAAATAAAATATCTTTATTATATATATGATAAAATTACATATCAATAAGAAAAGGTATACATTTTAAAAATTGATAATATTTTTACCCAATAGTAAATTATTTTCTTGACTCTCTTTCTCATAGATTTTAAAATTTATCCATTCATCACAAGAAATGAGAATCAAGATCTGAACCTATATAAATATTATCTTGTTCCTTTTCTAAATAATATCTAATCATGGGAGACATCATCAATAAATTATTTCAAAAAAATTCAAACAAAAAAATAAGAAAACCATTATACACTCAAATTGCAAAGCCACTCTATCACACCCTATTTCTCATGTCGTGGTTTTGATCCCATTCACTCGGAATCATGATCATTTTATCGGGTTTTTGGTGATATTAATGTTGATTTTTTATGTTATATCATTTTATAATCATCCTACCATGGTTTCACCCTTTTTGATTTTTGGTTTTTTGGAGAAAACTGTGGTTACATCATGATTTGGGCCAAACCGGGAGCCCATTTCCAGATTTTAAAACATAATTTTTTTCTTTTATAACTCCTTTATATTTAACCTTTTTCAGACATTATACTTATTTAATGGCCTACAATTTCCTATTAAAACCGTCATATACATTTGTACCCCTTATGAATTAAGAATCAAGGTGGAATTGGGTTATTTTTTCAGGTATTGGGCCAACCAGTGATCCCATTTTCAGTTCTCTAAAAACTATTTTTTTATTTTTTATAATATTTATTTTGATATTATCTCATAATTAAACCTCCTAATAGAGCCAAAAAAACCCTAGGAGAACCCAAAATTTCTATTTTACCTCTTTGGACATCAGCTTCATTGGGGATTAGGGTGAACTTTCTCAATGTTTCTTAAACCTTCCATATTTAAAAAAGTAATTTGTTTATTTCATAAATACTTTATTTTTTACTATATTCAACCAAAATATTAATTACATGGTTTTAAAATTCCAATGGAAACCCTCCATTGAGCACTAAGCCATTAAATATCCTATAAGATTGTGGATATAAAGGAATATTAAGAGTTCTCTAGTAATCAAGGTCTATTTCCTTCTCCTTTTTCCCCCTTCTTCCACATCCTTCGAATTTTTATTAGATCTATCTTCACCCATGGTCATAAATGTCCTAGAGATAAGTTATACAATGATTTTATAATGATTTTTTCTCTTTTTGGTCTTGTATTTATAGTTTTAGGTTTTATAAACCCGTGGAATGGGTGGTCGGGTTTGTGATTCCATTCTGCCTAGATTTTAAGGTAGTTTCTCCCAATATCATCCTTTATAGTTACAAATTCAAATGTTTCATTTTTTACTTATTATAAATATTTTATGTTTTGATTTTCACCCTTTTTTAATTATTTACTATGCACGAAGGGTAGTTTAAGCCATGTTTTGTTGAAAGGGTGTTGTTTTGGTTAATGTATGAACACTCAATGATTGTTTAAATGATTAGATTTTCTTTCTCACCTGACATATAATGTTTATGACCAGGTTTTGCTATTTAAATAACTTTTTGGCAGGAAAATGTTGTTCTATAACTTTTTATTGATATATAGATTTTGTTTTATTAATTGTTTCCTCATTTTTTGGAAGGTGTGTAGTTTTCTTTTGTGTGCACATGGTGATATAGAATTATTATTTTGGATTATGAAAAATATTGGGAGAATGTGAATTAAATTTCTACAGTTCTTTATGTGGGTTATAATGTTTTTTTTGATTTATAATGAACTGATTATTGTTTTTTAGGGTGTCTTGGCTTGTATTCCAGGTAAATGGCCCTTTTGGAGCCATTTAGAAATTGATGGGTTTTGAATGTGTAACCTGAGTTTTTTGAGGGGTTTATGTAGATGTTATTTTGTGTTCAATGGTGTGTGTGCACTAATTTATTAATAATTTAATGGGTTATTTGGATTAATGTTGTCTTTTGGATGAATTATTAAAGGCGTGTTTGGCATTTTTCTAATGAAAATGAGTTTCAAAGTGTACTTCATGTTATATCATTTGGATCCATTTTATAGTCCATGAAAGTTAATTATTAAATGGTTTTGGGGCTATAAAAACTTATTTATAAGATATTGGTGGGTTTTTTCATAGAAATTGTTTTATTGGATTTTATATTAATATCCTCATAATACATAATTAAAATGTTTTATGATAATTTTAAGTGGTTTATTGACCCATGATGGAAATTTGAAGCATGTTTTAGATCTATATATGTGAAGCTGATTTTGGAATTAAATTTTCATGTGCAAAGTGTGTTTTATATTATAAGAAACTTGATTTATAACAAAAGAGAAACACATGTATCTAGGTTTTCCTCTTTTAAAGAATTTTTTATTTTAATGATTCATCTCATTGAAATTTTTTACTAGAATTTCATAGTTATGAAAACATGATGAATTTTTATTTCATAATGTTTATAGAAAGGAACCATGTTTGGAAAACATACTTTTTTATATTATTTCGAACATATAATTTATGTTTATTTTATTTTAAATGATGTTCATTGGGGAGAGAATATATGGATCATCTACTGAGTGTTAATACACACGCGTATAGATTTCATCTATTTTTATCCCTTGTGAAGGTTTCATCATGATTTACGTCACCTTGAGTGACATGGGTTAATTTTGATGGTGGGTGACCAGTTAGGTCACAAGGAGATATCTAGTTGTTAGGTCCGGTAGGTTGAGTTGTTTGGTTTAGTTGTACTTTCACTTCCATGTTCCAATAATGTTTAGAACCACTTTTATATATTTGTGTGATGGTATGTTAGTTTCTTTACACAGGTCGTTTAACTATTTATATGTTATATAAATTGATGCCTTTTCACTCTACTAATGCGCTCGGTGCTTTTCGCCACCACAGCAGGATCCAGAAAGCCTCCTGCATCTTGTCGTAGGCCTGCCTAGGTGACCATTTTATGGTCAACTCTGGTTGGTTCATGGAAAAATTGTATCATAGGATGTCAGATCATAGTGGGTGTTGATTTTTACAATGTCCTTGTTATTTGTGGTATGTCATGGTAGACAGAGTAGGATTGTCGGCACATTAGTGGTTAGTGTAGGGAAAATGTCACGAACTATTGCTTTTTCTGATCCTTGAGTTTCTATAGAAAGTTCAGTTTCATAAGATCCATTAGTTATTGATGATTTTTTGGTGTTAGAATATGAAAATTGGAGTTGTAATAATGGAATCTTTTATCTCGCAGGACCTAGAAAGCAATATGGACCCGGGGCATGGTCCAGGGAAGGATCTCTGTGTTGGTGGTTACTTCATCATGTGGCTTCCAAAAATATAGTTAGGTCTCCCACCACCACTACTTCCATTTTGTGGGTCTCATGGACCCTTATTAAATTAAAATATTATTTTGAAAATCCCCATGAAATAATTGATGAAATTGGTTTTCAAAATATAATATAAGAAATGATTTGAAAGGTTGGGTTTTGAGAAACTAATCTTGTGAATAATGTGAAAATTATTTAATGGTATTGGATTTTACCTAATATAAAATTGTGGTTTGTTGACATCAATATTTTTTAAAATAATTATTTTTTATGTAAATTTTGAAACATTGTTTTAAATGTCGTTTTCTGGACGGGTGAGAAGTGTTTTAATGGAATGAATTGGTTTTGGAAATTGGTTTTAGGCTACTGGTGTATTATATGAAAGGGTTTTGGTCTCTATGGACATCATATTATGAAAAATATACCTTATTATATATTTATAAATGTGAATTAAATGTTTGAATGGAATAATTTTTTGGCAGTTGTTTTAAAATAAATGAAATATTTTCTAAATCAAACAATCTTTTGAAAAGTATGGATTGTTGAGATGTCGAAAAATGTTTTGAATAAAGGGACAGTATTTTTATGGAGATGTATGTGGTTTCTTTTCCAATCAGTGTAAAATGGATTGGTGTGTGGAAATATGAAAATGGTTTTTGGCTTAGTGGTTAGTGTACCTATGGATTGCACAAGATTTTTTAAATGGGTTGATTTTTTTCTGGTAAAATGAGGATATTTTTTTAGACATTATAGTTTCATTGATGCTCACAAGCATGGTTTTATATGAATATGTTGATGGATTCCAAGTAGGGAATATGAGTGGGGTGCCTAGGGAAGAATAAGAATGTTCATGTGAATTGGACATTATGAAACACCAATGGTGAATGAAAAAATACAGAATGTTATTTTTTTTGTGAAAAGTTTTTTAATTTGAAATATTTTTCTATTAATATAAATAGGTGTTTACGTGGGTTTATATTTTATGTTTTAAAAGTGTGGTTTGTTTGGTATGCTTTCTCATGATATAGAAGTGATACTCTTGGTGTGTCTTGAGGTGGGATCTTGTTAGTGGCATGGTTATAGAGAATTCCTCATTTGATTTATAAGGATATGTTTGATGTTGGGATGTGTCTGCTGATAGTTCTCCATTAGAATAATTTGTAGTTGATATGACTAATTATTAATTTCAGAGTTTAAATAAACCTCTTAAAATAATGACATAGCCTTTTTGTTGGAATATAGATCTATTTGGGATCGAATTAAAGTACGTTTCTGATATAGTGATTCTCTCAGTTGTGGATGTTGGGATCAGTAATATTAATGGGATTCACTATGTTCCTTGTATGGACTCTATGGGATAGCCCTAATTCCATATATTTCGGAAATAATTTTTATTTACTTTAGGTTGGTTCTTAGTGGTGTGGAGTCTATTCAGATCTCCCGTGAAATGGTATAATTTCATTATGTTCCTTGGTATGGGGTTGTCATTGAGATCTTTGGGAGAAAACCCAATAATATAGTCTTGTATTGGTTATGGATGAGTGGATATATCCTTCCCTTGACTCTCTTGAAGTGGTTGTGGGTTGTTCGTTTGTTTTGGAAAAAGGATTGAGATGTATTAAAGATAAATTATATTTCCTTGGCTTGAGATGTTGGATCACGTTGTCGAGGAATCCTTATGAATTGGTCAATCATCTAGAAATTGTTATGGCTTTCTGGGGGCAGAAATCGTTAATGGTGGGTAGAATTGTCACACGATGTTTTTCATGTTTCGGTTTTGATCTGGTTCATTGGAAATATAGATTCATTTCATTGGCTTTCGTTGTGATAAATGTGTATTTTGGAATTTTCATTTCTGTCAAATCATCCAACCATTGGTTCCCCATTGATTTTATTGGGGGTGTTTGGAGAGTAGGGTGGTTACTACAATATTTGGGCTAAGCCATGAGCCGATTTCGCAATATAAAAACAAAATTTGTTTTATAAATCCTTCATTTTTAAAAAAACTTCACACATTCCATTACCAAAATGGCCTCCACTAACCTATTCAAATCAACATATCCATTTTTATCCTTTAATAATTCATCATCATAGTTGATTTGGGTTATTTATTTAGTTATTGGGCTAGCCAGTGAACACATTTGTAGTTTAGAAATAAATGACTTTTATATCATATTAATTTTTTAGTTTTTAGATCATTACACCTCTCAATTGAGCCTATGGACAGTAGGGGATTCCAAATGTTCCTTTTTCCCTCTTTGGACTTCATCATCATGAACGATTTGGGGGAACACCCTCAAGGATTCTCCAATCGTCCATATTTGAAAAGGTAATTTGTTTCATTCAGAAATCATTCATTTTTCTTATCTCATATTCTACCCTAGCATTGAATTACCTTAAGTTATGTTATACCATGATTTTTTATTGGATTTTCCTCTTAATGGTCTAGTACTCTTAGGTTTAGGGTCTATAAACTCACAGATGATGTTATTAGGTGTGCGTTTCCATTCCACCTTTGTTTTGAGGTATGATCTCCCATGAAATGCCATTATAATTCACATTCATCTGTTTCATCGTGTTTTAACCTTATATTTAAATTATTTATTGTTTTCACCCATTCTTTAATTATTAAGAGTGCATGAATGGTAGTTTATGTGTAGTTTTGTGAAAATTGTTTTGATTTAGTTAAAGAATTCACAAAATGTGTTGGTTTTATTGATCCATTTTTTTCTCACCTAACATAATATATATATAACTTGGTTTTTCAATTTATATAACTGTTTGGGAAAAAAATTTGGGTTTATATCATTTTTAGCATTAAATAGAGTTTGTTATATTAATTGTTCCATGCCTCATTTTCAAGAAAGTTCCCATATGGGTTTTTTTATGCTCAAGGTGATATAAAATGATAGTTTTGGGTTATGAAAAAAAATTATTTAGGTGAATCAATGTTTTTGGGTTCCTTATGTGGGTTCCAATCTTGTATTTGTTTTATAATGATTTTTATATTGGTTTTTAGGGTTTTTTGGCATGTGTTACCAATAAATGGAACATTTGGAACCTTTATTGAAAAAGATGGGTTTTGAATGAGTATCAAGAGTTTTTGAGAGGTTTTTGAAAATTTTATAATGCTTCCAATTTTTCTTTTATACATATTTTTGATTATTGTAATTTGTTATATTGAAAAATGTTGTTTTGGGGAAGAATGCTTAAATTCCTGTTTGGTATTTTTCTTATAAGAATATATTTCATGCGTACTAAATGATGTATTATTTGGATAAATTTTATGACCAATGAAAATGATTTATTAAATGTATTTGGGCCTACCAAATATAGTTTAATATTTAATGTTGGGTGTTTGCCCTTATAATATAATGTTTGAATGTATTTTATTTTCAAATACTTGTTATACAATTTGAAACTGTTTTATGATAATTTTAAGTGGCTTATTCATCTGTGAATGAGATTTGAATCATGTTTTTAATATATTTTGGTGTGTTTGATTTGGGAATGAAATTTTCATTTCCAATGTGTATCTGATAATATGTGGAACTTGATTGAGCACTACAGGGAAACCATGGTATATTGGTGGTAGGATGTGTACTAGTACGCTAGTGATCTGGACTGGTTTTGTCTGGGTTTTTCGTAGCCGGTTTAATGATGTCAATAGGATATAAACATTGATTATGGTGTTGGGAACCATTAACTTATGGGTATTTTTTCAATATTAGTGAATTGTGTATGAAAATGGATATTTTTCTGGTTTCCTTTACACCAAGATATAAGGAACCTATGGCCCACAACGAACTAATGACTAGGGGTGTTCATGTGACATGAGCTCATTGGATATTGTGTACTGACCATAGCCATATGGAGTGTTTGGATCATAAATTCAGTATAATTTGTGTTTTATTTAAAAGGTTTCTTTCTATAAAGTATCCCTCTTGAACACTATTTTTATTTGGAAGATGAATTTATTTGAAATTGGTAGCATGCATTTCATGGTTGTGGAAAATTTAAAATGCTTTATTTTATAATGATTATATCAAGGAACCATGTTTGGAAAACATAATTTTAGTTATTGTATTTTAAAATTGGAATTTATGATTCATTTATTTTTAATGAAGTGCATTGGGGATAGAATATCGACCTAACCTACTACATTTTAATATTCACAATAATAAATTTCTTCTATTTTTTCCCTTGTGCAGGTTTCATCTTGAGTTCGATCACAATGAGTGACATGGGATCATTATGTTGGAGAGTGACGAGCGGAGTCACATTGAGATAGTTAGTTATTATGTTTGGTCTGTTTAGTTTCTTGTTTCAATTGTACATTCACTTCCATGTTAAAATAATGTTCAGTTCAACATATATATAAATGTGGAATCAATTTTCAACATTGTTTTTGGTGGTTGTTTAATAATTTATATGTGGGAGAAATCGTTCCTTGTCTAATATACTAATTCCTTTTGTGGTGGTTTCCATATCAGGATGATTAGGAATTCCTCTTGGGACTTCTCACAGGATGACCTAGGTGGCCGGTTCAGGGTCAACATAGGCTGGTTCATGACATACTCTATTTGAATAAAAAAATTCAAAGGAAAACCTAGAAACAAAAAATATATTCTATAATTCTATTGTAGTTAATATATATCAAATTATTATTAAAATACATATAAACAATAATTTTATAATAAATTTTATAGAATCGCATAAAAATATCATCCTCTATTATAGGTCACAATTAAAAGTTAGATTATTTGATGAAACAAAAAACAAATAATACAATTTAAAAAAAACCTATTAACTGAAATCAATATAAATTTAGTTAAAGGGTTTATTCATATCAAAATTTCTATAAATACCCATACTTTACATTCATTTCTAATACTTCAAAATTTAAGTACACTTATTACAACATATAACAAAACAATGAAAGGACTGTATAGATATAGTGTCCTTAGAAACAGGGAAACATAAACAATTGGTTCATAAATCATCTACGTTGTACCCCATTTATTTCATCATATATAGAGTCTCTTTTGGCATATCCTACTTAATAAACTTATTCCTGACCTGGGGAAAGAAAACATACAAAAGGGTGAGCTCAAATGCTCAGTAAGGGTAAGCAAAAGAAATATCAATCATATCATATTCATAAGAACATAACATTTTGGAAATCGTAACCTGCAAAAGAGAACATAATTTCATAACATGGGATAAATCATATTTGTGAAATTTAATCCCAATAATCATAACATAAAACATGAAACTATGTGGAATACACACATAATCATTGAGAATCATTTCATAGTAGTCAAGACTCATTTCCAAGACTATCTTAGCAGACAAAGTCCATTTCTGAACTGAGTTCACTCCTCGTTTCAGTCCTGTTTCACTAAAACGGTTTACCCTACCATTCCATCCATGTCTATCTCATGAGATATAAATCTTTACCCAATGAATTGTATGGAGATATAGGTCTCATCCATCTCATAATGATACAATTCTTATGTGTGCCACAAAATCAAAAAAATCATACATTATTGCATAACCCATATAATAAAAATGGGATTCATAAACATCATGACATCATAAAAAATTCATATAAAATAAAGGAATTCATAAAAAGAATTCCATCACAACATAATAAAATCAATGAAATAAAAGGGATAGAAACAAAACCCTATATTATCTTAGATGGAAAATAATTTTGATAAAACACTTGAACTCCATTCTTGAGGAAAATATCCTTTCTACTTCAAAAACATTTTTCCTTTCATAACATGTCATACAATATTAAACTAAATGAAGTTGATTAAAAATAAACTTGAAAACATGTAAAAGAAGCAACTTGGAAATAATGTTTTAAAAATCCATTCATGCTGTGTATGTTAAAAAATACATTTTTCTCGTACTTTTTTCAGAAAAGTCAAAAAAGTACCTCGTACGAAAAATGACAAAACATTCCTTTCATATATTTTACTAAAAACTCATAGAAGGTTAAAATTGGATATAAAAAATTGAAGAAGATTATAGATATTAAATATTGAGTAAAAATTGATGTGGATGATAAATATTCTCCATTAAATTCTGAAGTATAAACAATCTCTGATAAAAATGAGATTGCGAGATTTTCCTTTACCTTAGATCTGATTTACTTCGTAATTGTCCGAACCTCTTGTATAATGATTTAAAAAATCTCATTGAATTATTCCAGAATCATACTCATTTTTATGATATCATATATGGCCATATTCTTAGCTTCTTATTAGTAATATTTCATTGCTACTTGTTATTCGGGTGTTTATTACTTTTTGTTCTTATGGGTGTTTTGTCGATTAAATTCTTATTATTCTCTTTAGGTTATAGATACCTCACTTCCAGAATGTTATTAGTGTAATATATACCATATTTATTCATTCAATTCATTTATATAATCATTATGCAATGAAGATCATGTAGCACGAGTCACATCACATCATGGAAACGGTATTCCGTATGTACGCACGAGCGATGATATCGTTCCAATGATCATGGAATTGTATTGAAGTGTATTTATACTATTTCAGAATCAATATCACTTTTCTATAATCATATATATTTATTATATTCACCATTATACCCATCCAAGTAAGGTGGTGGTGGAAAATAGATTACACGATGGTGTGGAGATGGTATTCTGCACGTACGCACGCACGGTGATTTCTTTTTCCATAGGACGGATAGATGGTGAAATAGGGTTGTTTAATACTTCTAATAACATACCAGTATGTGATTGATACTGATTTTATTACTTCATAATGAAAAAACTAAAGAATAAGAAGTGGAAGAAGAAATAGAGTTGAAATAATCGGTAACAGACATTACCTCTTCTTTGAAGTGCCTCTTTGAGACCTCCTCTTATGGCACTTAAATTGGTCTTTAAAGACGACCAGGGCCTCTAGGATGTTTCTAGAGAACTGGAGAAGAGAATTTGGCAGGTTTTGGCTGAGCATGAAGGCTCAAAGTGGTCTGAGGAAGAGAGGGAGGAGGTGCCCTTTTATAATAGAGTAGAGGGGCACCTTTGGAAAAACTAAAACTATTATTTTATTATAAAGTCATATTCGGTTATTAATAGCTCCAAATTGATTTATTTCGAAGAAAAGGAGGGGATGGGTATAAATACTATCATCTAATAGAAATTAGAAAACTTTTGGTATCTATTTTGACCTTATCATTTAGATTTAACTTTAAGTTAAATAATTTAACATTTAACATGTCTTCTTGTTTTATGACACTATAAGGTTAATAAACTTACCATAACAAGCCAAAAAAACCCCAAGTTGTTTATTATTAATTTATATAACCTTATCTAATTCATTTGGCTGATCCTTAGATTTTTAGGAACAAAATAACAATTAATAATATAATATTTGTTTTAAAAGCTTTTTTATGTCAATTTTGACACTATTTGGTAATTAGTTTTTGTGAAAATCATAACAGAAATATTAGTTCAAAAAAAGTTAATCTAATCACTACTAACATGTCATATTAACCTCAAAAATTATTTTAATTCATAAAAAGTCTAAAATTAAATTTATTTGGGTATTTATAACATCAATTATGACAATATTTAATTATTAAGATAATTACTGCATCATCATTGTGTCATAAATAAATTAACTTATTTATTGTCTAAAAATTACAAATAAAATACCATTATGTATGAAATCGTTTTATCTTACTAATGTATATTTATAGTCGAATTTATCTTATGTATAACCCTATATTAATAATGATTTAGTTATTAAACTTTGATTATAACTATTTTAACCCTTCTTTAAATAAATTAATAATAAATGTACTAATCTAATCCAAGTGGTCCTAAATGGTAATATTTTATTCCTAAGGGTTTTTTGGTCGAATTAAACTTATCCAATATAATTAGGACATGTGTTAGGATAATAATAATAAAAATTTTACACTTAATTACCCTATTTACTTTTTACCGTGGTAAAAAAAGTAAAAAGTTACTACTCAATGAAAATTATTTTTATCTCATTGAAACTAATTTTAGTCCATGATATTAACTGTGTCTCTCGGATTTTTGAAATTATACTCACAGAAGCGGTAAAATTATGTTTTATGTAAATTTGCAAATTCTCCTAGGACGTGGGTAAAAGGCGGTGAAAAGTTCAATAAAATTTTTATATATCTAAAATTATTATAAAATGACTCCAATGAATTGAATTTAAATTATATAGGTATTATGTATCAATTTTGACCTAAAATAAATTTAAATAATTATTTAAATAAGATTTCTATTTTTAAATAGTAACCCAATGCTTTCACTATTCATCTAAAATTTATTGTTTTCAGAAAAATACTAAAATTTCAACCTAGGATAATTTCGATATTCCGAATCCAAAAATGAATTCGATTTGGAAAAATAATATTTAAAATATTTCAAACAGTGGGTATTACTATTCATAATGGCTAGTTTTAGTAATATTTTAATAGTATATCGTTGTTTAGTGAAACCCGGTATTGCGTACGATGCAAGCTATCAAGGAAGGTCACGATTGCATGTAAAGAAAGACAAGCTAGTGTTGTACGTAGTGAAAGATTCCTTTGATGATTTATATAACATAAAAACAAAATATTTCTCATAAAGGTATCAGGTGTTACATTCTACCCCTCTTAAAATGAATTTTTCCCTCGAAATTCGTCACGTTGTAACAAACAGATGAGGATACTTCCCCCTCATCATATCATGAACTTTCAATGTAGCTTCTTAAAATTGGTGGTTCCTCCATAAAACATTCCCCAAGCGAGTGTTCTTGTTCCGTTGAACATTTTCGCTACGATCCAGAATATCTATTGGTTGTTCTTTATATGAAAGATCTTTCTCCAACGGTACAACTTCGGAGATGAGTATATGTGAAGGATCAGGTATGTACTTTCTCGGAAGAGATACATGGAACACATCATGAACTTGGGATAGATTTGGTGGAAGCGCCAATCGGTAAGCTAAATTCTAAACACGATCCGGTATTTCGAAAGGACCGATATATCTGGGGCTCAACTTTTCCTTCTTTCCAAATCTCATGACCCTCTTCCAGCGAGATATTCATAAGAACACTTTATCACCCACTTAAAACTCTAGGTCTTTTCTTTGGTTGTCGGCATAACTTTTTTGTCGACTCTGAGCTGCTCTTATGTGTTGTTGAATAGATCTAACCTTATCTGCCATCTCATCAGCAAGATCAGGCCCTAATAGCTTTCTTTCCCCAACTTCATCCCAGCAAGTTGGATTCCTGCATTTCTTTCCATAGAGAGCTTCATAAGGTGCCATCTGAATACTGGAGTGAAAGCTATTATTATACGAAAATTCCACCAAAGGTAGGTGTTGATCCCAACCACCTTTGAAATCCATAGAGAAACCTCTCAACATATCTTCTAGAGTTTGAATTGTCCCCTCAGACTGACCGTCTGTCTGAGGATGATAAGCATTGCTGAAAATCAACTCTATATCCGGAGTATGCTGAAGACTTCGCCAGAACTTCGAGGTAAATCTCGGATCCCAATCAGATATAATAAAAAGTGGTACTCCATACAATCTCACCACTTCTTTTACATATATCCTGGCAAGCTGATCTAGATAGAAATCCTCTCTAATAACAATGAAGTGTGCGGACTTTGTAAGACGATGAACTATGACCCAGATAGCGTTATTACCTTTGGATTTTTTAGGAAGTCCGGTGACAAAGTTCATAGTGATGTTTTCCCATTTCCATTCGGGTATGGGTAATGGTTGTAACATCCCCTTAGACTTCTGTCTATCATCTTTAACTTGCTAACAAACCAAGAATCAAGAGACATATTCAGTAACATCTCTTTTCATGCCATCCTACCAGAAGTAGTCTTTCAGGCCCCTATACATCATCGTGCTTCCAGGATGAATAGAGAATGAAAAACTATGAGCCTCATCCAGCAGCTCCTTCTTTAATTCTACGATGGGAGGAACAGAAACCCAATTCCTGAACATTATTATCCCATCACAATCAAGGTTGAAATCAGGAATATTTTTCACCTTCTTTTTTAACTCTACATCTACGTTTTGCACCTCTTTAAACTTCACATGTATATATGGTTGAACATTCAATTGAGAAAGATACGATTTTCCCCTTTCATTATAATACCAAGATCCATCCTTTGTAAATCCATAAATATTGGATCTTTTGTGATACTCATCAGGGATAAGCTAGCATGGTCATGTCTACTTAATGCATATGCCACCTTGTTTTCTTTCCCAGGGTTGTAATGAATTGAGCAGTTGTAATCCTTAATCAGATACAACCATCTTCTTTGGCGCATATTCAGCTCCTTCTGTGTGAAAATATACTTTAAACTTTTTTGATCAATATAAATATCACACCTTTCTCCATAAAGATAATTCCTCCAAATCATTGATGAAAAGATTACCGCAGCTAACTCCAAATCATGTGTTGGGTAATTTTGCTAATGGATTTTCAACTGTCGTGAGGCATAAGCTATCACCATATCATTTTTCATAAGAACACACCCCAGCCCCTTCTTAGATGCATCACTGTAGATCACAAACATTTCTCCACTACAAGGAAGTGTGAGTACTGGTGCACTGGATAACCTTCTTTTCAACTCCTTGAAATTCTCTTCACATTCCTCCATCCACACGAACTTAACTCCTTTTCGAGTCAAATTGGTGAGTGGATTAGATAATCATGAAAAATCTTTCACAAAACCTCAATAATATCCATCCAAACCAAGAAAACTTCGGATCTCAGTTACTGTTGTTGGTCTCGACCATCTTTCAATAACCTCTATTTTTGATAGATCCACAGATATCCCCTTTTTAGAGATTAAGTGACACAAAAATGCAACTTTTTGAAGCCAAATTCACCCTTGGTAAATTTGGGATAAAGCTTCTCCTTTCATAGGGTCTTCAGTAAAATTCTCAGGTGTTCTTCATGTTCTTCCTTGCTCTTGGAATAGACAAGAATATCATCTATAAAGACTACAACAAACTGATCAAGATAGTCTCTAAAGACTCTATTCATCATATCCATGAAGATAGCAGGGGCATTAGTAAGACCAAATGGCATCACTATAAATTCATAGTGTCCATACCTTGTACGGAAAGCCGAATTTGGTATATCCTCCCTTTTGACCCTTAATTGATGATACCCTGAACGAAGATCAATCTTGGAAATGTATTGAGCTCCGCATAGTTGGTCAAATAAGTCATCAATGTGTGGGAGAGGATATTTGTTCTTGATAGTGATCTTGTTAAGTTCTCGATAATCAATCCAGAGTCTCATTGATCCATATTTCTTCTTAACAAATAGAATAGGTTCTCCCCAAGGTGACACACTAGGGCATATGAATCCTTTATCAAGATTCTCTTGGAGTTGCTTCCTCAATTCCTGCAACTCAATTGGGGCCATTCTATAAGGTGTCTTTCAAATAGGCAAAGCACCTGGTACGATTTCTATTGAAAACTCAACATCACGATTTGGTGGAAGACCTGGAAATTCTTCCAGAAAGACATCTTCAAACTCCTGTACAATGGGCATATTCTTAATCGTGAGTTTCTCACCAACCATTTGAGATAAATAACCTTCATTTAGTGGAATCAAATCCCATAAGATGGAAGAAATTTCCACTGGAAGGTTATGTTCATCCTTGTATTGATAGACGATCATAGATTGATCTGGAATATAAAATGCGACTTCCCTTCTTTGGAAATTGATATGAGATCAATATAGATAAAGACAATACATGCCAAGAATCACATCAAATTCCACTATAGGAAGGATCATAAAATTGGCAGGAAGTAATTTCCCACAATCTTCAATCGGAGAAGAATTATAAACTTTTGATGTGTCTGTTGTGCCATTAGGGGTTGTCACAGCTAACTCAACATCTAATTGTTGAGGTAAGAAGGAGATATCCTTAGAAAATTATTCATAAATAAAAGAGTGGGTGGATCCAGAATCAAATAAAACATTTTCTACTTTAGAGTGGATGGTATGTGTACCTTTCACCTCTTTGTTTTCGTACTCTACAATGCCGATAGTAATTTCATGTGACATTCCTTTGTCATTGGCCTTAAGAGTTTGTTGACGTTGATCATCATCATCAACCCTTGGATTTGGGCATTGATTTGAATAATGCCCCATCTCCTTTCACTTGAATCATTGAAGTGTAGTAGGTTCATTCTGTGCATCCCTTCCTTTGTTTTCATCATTAGACATCTTCTTCCCATTATTTCGACATTCAATTGCCCGATGACCTTCTTTTCCACACATATAAAATTTTCTTGTCCCCTTCAGCCAATTTCCTCCATGTTTCATCCACACTTTGAGCATAAGGGAAAACTTATCTTCTTTTCAGTGTGATCTTTAGATTTTCCTTTGAATTCTATTTTCCTCTTCTTGTCAAACCCATATGACTGATGGGTTACTCCAATCTCCATCTCAACGTTGAGATCACTTCGAACGATTTCCTCGTAGCTATTGAAGTCCCTTATGGCTAACGCCCTTCGAATACTTGGTTTTAAGACACTAAAGAATCGATCGATCTTACTCTCAGGTTGGATAATAATACCAGAAGCGTACCTTCAAAGTCTTATAAAATTTTCTTCTTAGGTACCAACAGATTCATCATCCTTTTGCTTTAGTGCAAGAAGTTCCTTATCTATCTTTGTTTAGAGAATACGAGGGAATTACTTATTGAAAATTATGTTCTTGAACTCGTCTCATTCCATGGACATAATTTCATCCCTTTGCCTTGTATTTTTGATAAGATTCCACCATTGACCAGCTTCACCTTCCATGCGATAAACTGCTAAGATGTATTTATCATGTTCAGAACATTGACGAACTGAAAATATCTTTTCAGTAGTATTAATCCATTGTTTAGAAACTAATGGATCAATAGACCTGATGAATGAAGGTGGACACTGCCTCATGAAGGATTCAATAGAATATTGCTCCTTACTTTGCTCGTTTGGAAGTTATGTATGATTTATAGTTGGAGAATGTTGTGTGAGCATGGCTACATGATTATTCATTCCAGCTCCCATAACATTTGGTTGCTCAGGGGGACAATCATTGCATTTCCCGTCGCATTCCGCATTAACACGGTTCCTTCGGGTTCCAGCCATTGAATAAAACCAAGAAGAGTAGTGTGGGAAACACTAATTATAATAGGAAAACCACATAATCAAGAATAAAATTTTACACTTAAGGTCTTATCATAGGTTATTCTAGTCCATTTCAAAAACACTAATATTGTGTTCTATGCTTAGAATTATCCTTAGGGTTCTTACTAAGGCTTTCACATCCTAGTTTCCAAAGGTTGACTAGACCTTTCCTCTGATAGCAACTATAACGACCCATACGTTATATAAATTTCTAATACATCAAAATTTATGTACAATTATTACAACATATAACAAAACCATGAAAGGACCATATATGTATAGTGTCTTTAGAAACTGGGAATCATAAACAATTGGTTCATGAATCATCTACGTTGTCTCCAATTTATATAATCATATCTAGAGTCCTTTTTTGGCATATCCTACTTAATAACATTCTTCCTGACCTGGGGAAAGAAAACATACAAAAGGGTGAGTTCAAATTCTTAGTAAGCTTAAACAAAAGAAATATCACTCATATCATATTCATAAGAACATAACATTTTGGAAATCTTAACCTTCCAAAGAGATCATAATTTCATAACACGGGATAAATCATAGTAGTGAAATGTAATCCAAATAATCATAACATAAAACATGAAACTTTGTGGCATACACACATAATCATAGAGAATCATTTCTTAGTAGTCAAGACTCATTTCCAAGACTATCTTAGTAGACAAAGTCCATTTCTTAACCGAGTTTACTCCTCGTTTCAGTCTTGTTTCACCGAACCAGTTTAACCTGTTGTTCCAGCAATGTCTATCTCATGAGATATAAATCTATACCCAATTAAATGGAGGGAGATATAGGTCCCACCCATCTCATAATGAAACCATTCTTATTTGTTCCACAAAATCAAAAAAATCATACAGCATTGCATATCCCATGTAATAAAAATGGTATTCTTAAACATCGTGACATCATAAAAAAAATTCATATAAGATAAAGGAATTCATAAAAATAATTCCATCACAACAAAATCAAATCAATGTAATAATAGGGATAGAAACAGAACCCAATATTATCTTAGATGGAAATTAATTTTGATAAAACACTTGAAATACATTCTTGAGGAAAATATCCTTTCTACTTCAAAATAATTTTTCCTTTCTTAACATGTCATTCAATTTTAAACTAAAAGAAGTTGACTAAAAATAAACTTGAAAAATTGTAAAGGAAGCTTCTTGGAAATAATGTTTTAAAAATAAATTCATGCCGTATAAGTTAGAAAAACATTCTTCTCACACTTTTGTCGGAAAAGTCCAAAAGTTCCTCGTATAAAAAACGACAAAAGATTCCTTTCTTATCTTTTACTAAAAACTCGCCAAAGGGTAAAATTGGATATAAAAAATTGTAGAAGGATATAAATATTAAATATTGATGAAACATGGATGTGGATGATAAATATTCCCCAGTAAATTATGAAGTATAAACAATCTCAGATAAAAATGAGATTGCGAGATTTTCCCTTACCTTAGGTCTGATTTGCTTTGAAAGTGTCCGAACCTCCTGTATAATGATTTAAATAAAATTATTGACATATTCCAGAATCATAATCATTGTTATGATATCATATATGTAAATATTCTTAGCTTCTTATTAGTAATATTTCATTGCTACTTATTATTCGGGTGTTTATTACTTTTTGTTCTTATGCCTGTTTTGTAGAATAAATTATTATTATTCTCTTTAGGTTATAGATACCTCATTTCCAGAATGTTATTAGTGTAATATATACCATATTCATTCATTCAATTCATTTATATAATCATTATGAAATTAAGATCATGTAGAACGAGTCGCATCACATCATGGAGATGGTATTCCGTACATACGCACGAGCGATGATATCATTCCCATGATCATGGAATTCTATTGGAGTGTATGTATACTATTTCATAATCAATATAACTTTACAATAATCATATATAGTTAATATTTACACCATTATACTCATCTAAGTAAGGTGGTGGTGGAAAATATATTACACCACGGCGTGGAGACGGCATTTCGTACGTATGCACGCGCGGTGATTTTGTTTTCCGTAGGATGGATAGATGGTGAAATAGGGTTGTTTCATAATTATAATAACATACCAATATATGAGTGATACTGATTTTATTACATCATAATGAAACAACTAAAGCAGTAGAAGTGGAAGAAGAAATAAAGTTGAAAGAATCGGTAACGGACATTACCTCCTCTTTGAAGTGCCTCTTTGAGACCTCTTCTTAGGGTAGTAAAATTGGCCTTTGAAGAATACCAGGACCTCTAGGATGTTTTTAGGGAAGTGGAGAATAGAATTTGGCAGGGTTTTTCTGAGGTTGAAGGCTCAATGTGGTGTGAGGAAGTGAGGGAGGAGGTGCCCTTTTATAAGGGAGGAGAGGAGCACCTTAGGAAAAACTAAAAATATTATTTTATTATAAAGACATATCCGGTTTTTAATAGATCCAAATTGATTTATTTAGAATCTAACGTGGGTATGAGTCTAAATCCTCTCATCCAATAGACTTTATAAAAGTTTAGATATCTATTTTAACCTTATCATTTAGATTTAACTTGAAGTTCAATAATTTATCTTTTACCATGTCTTCTTGTATTCTTACGCTATAAGGTTAATAAATTTACTATAACAAGCCAAACGAACCCCATGATGTTTATTATTAATATATATAACCTTATCTAAGTCATTTGGCCAAACCGTATATTTTTAGGAATAAAATAACAATTAATAATATAATATTTTTTTTAAAAACTATTTTATGTGAATTTTGACACTATTTGGTAATTGTTTTTTATGAAACTCATAACAGAAATATTAGTTCGAAAAAAGTTAATTAAGTCAATAATAACATGTCATATTAACCTATAAAATAATTTTAATTCATAAAAAGTTTAAAAATACATTTATTTGGGTATTTATAATATCAATTATGTCAATTTTTCATTAATAAGATAATTACGGCATCATCATTGTGTCATAAATAAATTAAATTATTTTTATTCAAAAAATTAAAAATAAAATACCATTATGTAGGAAATCTTTTTATCTTTCTAATGAATAATTATTGTCTAATTTATCTTCTGTATAACCATATATTAAAAATGATTTAGTTATTAAACTTTGATTTTAACTATTTTAACCCTTTTTAAAAAAAATTAATAATACTTGTACTAATCTAATCCATTTGGGCCTAAATGGTCATATTTTATTCCTTAAGGTTGTTTTTGGTCGAAATAAACTTATCCAATAGAATTAGGACATGTTTTAGGGTAATAATAATAACATTTTTACCTTTAATTACTCTATTTACTTTTAACCGTGGTAAAAAAAGTAAAAAGTTACTATTCACAAAAAATTATTTTTATCTCATTGAACCACATTTTAGTTCTTGATATTAACCGTGTCTCTCGGATTTTTGAAATTCCACTCATAGAAGCATTAAAATTAAGTTTTATGTAAATTTGCAAATTTTCTAGGAGGTGGGTAAAAGACGGTGAAAAGTTCAATAAAATTTTTATATATCTAAAATTATTAAAAACTGGCTCCAATGAATTGAATTTAACTTATATAGGTATTATGTATCAATTTTTACCTAAAATAAATTTAAATATTTATTTAAATAGAAATTCATTTTTTAAATAGTAACCTAGTGTTTTCAATATTCATAAAAAATTGATAGTTTTTAGAAAAATACCAAAATTTCACCCTAGGCTAATTTCGATATTCTGAATCCGAAAATAAAGTCCATTTTGAAAAATAAAATTTACAAAATTTCAAAAAGTGGGTATTACTATTCATAATGGCTAGTTTTATTAATATTTTAATAGCATATCGTTGTTTAGTGAAACTCGGTTTTGCGTACGACGCAAGCTATCGAGGAAGGTCACGATTGTGGGTAAAGCAAGCCAAAAAAGTGTTGTGTGTAGTGAAAGATTCCTTTGATAATTTATATAACATAAAAACAAAATATTTCTCATAAAAGTTTCGAGGGTTACAATTTTTTAATGTAAAGGTTCTAAAAAATTATCAGGAATAATCACATCAATTGTTTTATTAATCCATGAATGATTCTCTTGAGGTCAAGGTATAGTATGAGTCTCTTTGGATTACCTAAATAAATAGATCTCTGTTTAGGGTTATAAGCTTCAATGGTAAATTTTTTTATGGGTTGCGATCAGGGCATGTTATGGACAATGGAAATATATAAGATAAATTATTTTGACAGATATTTTGGTGAGGGTGTGCACCATTGAAATTGTTAAGACTTTTTCCATAAATTAGGACATTTTTGAGTATTTTATGATCCAGATTAATCTTCTATTATTTTTAGTGGGAGATCCCATCTTGAATACTGTAGTGGGTGTGGTGGTAGATAGTACAATTGTTTTTTCGTAAAACTGATATTGTAAACATTTAGTTTAATCCAGTGATGTAAGTATTTAAGGATAATTATGATTCATTAAGATAGGATTTAGAATTTTCATAATTCATTTTGGGTGTTCAAATCATAACAGTGGGTTATAAGTAAGGATGTCCCTTCCTCATTGGGATGGTTCTCCCTAATTAAATAGATATGAAAGTAGTTAGTAACCATAATAATGAGTTATTATTCAATTTGTGAGAATGATCATTTGAATAATATATTAAAATAGGGTGTGTTGGTATGTACCATGTATAATATTTTCTGGCCAGTTCAGACAATGGGTAACATGTTAGGTTATGAAATTCTTGTTTAATATCATTTCTTTACATATATTGTTCATATGATGAATTAGGTAATCCTAAATGAAAATGATGAATATGTAAGGACAATTACACGAACCACTAATTAAAATATGAATTGTAGAAGTCCATATCAATATACAGAATATATTATCAAATGGATATATATAAGTAAATTCATCTCTTGTTTATGAGAAATGTTCTTATGATAATATGATTTCATACAAGCACACAATCATAAATATTTTTTGGTAAGTAAAATATGTGTATGTAATGCAGTATTTTGTGGACCTTTAGTGAGGGTTAGATATTATATATCAAAGAGACATTTTCATTGAATTACCTGATTCAATAACTAGTCAACTCATAATCATTGAACGGATTATTGTTCACTGGATTCAGATGTGTTCATACGAAGTCATGCATAAGGGTTATAATTATTATACTATATCCCTAATCCTAGACACTTCTAATTAATTGTCATATACTAAGATATTCTGAGATATTATAGTAGTGTAGTGTCACTCCACATAATTATATTGGGATAGAGTACTCATGATACAAAATTGGATGTTTTACATAATAAAGATAGTATAAAATAAACTATCTCAATGTGGATTCGTGGGATGAGAACTGTTGGGTTTGAGTGATGAGATATATATTGTATTCTAGTGGGTTTACTAATGGCTTATGTGGGACCTATATGTGAGAATTGATAAAATTATGGTTGGTGTGATATAAGACCACTAATTATTGTGATGTGATGAGAGTATATCCCAGCATTATGCCAAGGAGACATGTGGACTACAATATTATTATTAATAGAAAGGCTGTTTCCAAACTATAATTTTGTATCTTGGAATAGTAATCTGTGTTTGTTGTTGGAGTATTTGTGAATTTTATGGCATAATGGAACATATGTATGATGATTTAATTCAACATGTGTACTTGAGATATATGATTGGTATGGATTTGGAATCGCTAACCATAATTGTTTTCAACAATCCACATGACAAAAACATCATAATTACATTAGTATATTTGGGGAACAATATTTAAGTATTAGATTGATTCCTTACCTATTCATATGTCATGGGAATTATTATATGTAAGTGGAAATAATGATTTATTAATGATAATGTTACCAACGTAGAGCCTAACCAAGGATTGAGATGAGCAGTGTAGTGGTGGCTGATTTGTTTGTAGGATATGGTGGGGTATGTATAGTTTGGGAGTTTCATGTACATAACTTTTTTATTATAGTGTTTTGAATATTTGACGATATTATTTATAGACTTGAAATATAGACCAGAAATCATTCTTTGATAATATGGTTAAAAATAAAATCAATATATCACCATAATTTCTTATGACAGTAGTTGGTACTCTACATGATAGTGGTATTTTTTTTGAAATTTGGTTATGTAATTTTATGGAATTGTGGTGATTAATAGGGATTGATAAGGATAAAATTAAATCACTTGTCTTACATCATGAGAGTGGAATGATGATTTAATTTCAAATGCAATTTTTTTTAGTTTACTGATATAAGTACCATGTTATTATTTAGTTATAAATAAGTGTCAATAATAATTTACTCAATGTTTTATTAAAAAGATTATTTATAGTATCCCATTAATTTGAATTATATTATTTGTTTGATTGAATTAATTCATTATTTTATTGTAATTTGTTTAGGAACTATAAAGAAATTATTATTATACTATCAAATATGTTTTTTTGAAAAATAAATATTATTAATGCAATATGAAATTTTATATTACAGGTTTCTCTCACATTAAATTTCTCATTGAGGTATTGGTTTTAAAAATAAATATAGATGGTATGGAAAATATGGTTTTTAGAAATAATTTTTTTTGTGATTGCATCATGGTTTTAAATGTCTTAAAATAATGGTTTTAAAAAATATACATGTGAAGAAGATATGATTTTTATATTATGGTTTTAATAAAACAAAAAAATATATCTTAAATATTTTATTTGAAAATTTATGAAATTTGAGATTTTAAAAACAAAGTTTTTATGTAAATGGATTGAAATTTATGATATAATTTATTTTGTTATTTCTATTTGAAATTCTTATGTGATAATATGTGTTTTGAAAAACCGATTTGAGTTTTTAATGACTAAATTGATTTTAATTTTTTTTAATAATCAAATTTTAAATAGATGTTAGGGTTAATGGATTTTAATAGAATATTGAATGAATGGGATTTGAAATTTTTGGAAATATTTCTTTAATGGGAAACAATTAAATAATCCTAATATGTTTGTTTTGAATGATTAAATTTTTCTGTGAGATTGAGACATGTGTATTTTTGTACATTATATATGTAATGAGGCATTTCTAAAATGATGGTGATAATATTTGGCTATGTGGATTTTATTTCTTAAAATATAAATCATATGGTAAAGACTATGACTAGGATACATGTGTTTTATTAGTGAGTAATTTCAGGGGGACCAATATAAGTTCATAAGTTATTGGACCATTAAATATTTTTGAAATGGATGGCATGTATATGCCTTAATCAAGTATAATGGATTCAGATGACAGAAGATTTATCAAATGATAAAAAATTCACTGTATGAACATGTATAGAGTGTGAAATAGTAAAATCTTTGTAATGATATTGAGATCATCATGAATCGGATTTAATTATTATGATTAGATAATATAGTATTTTTTAGGGTGTAATGTATTATGTTTTGTGGTTTGAATTTCCCAATATTGTAAAGTTCCAATGAAATTAGAATAGTGATTTGTTTCAATTATGTAACTTTTGGGGGAGAGTAAAATCACTGGATTTAGATCAAGAGGGATATTTTATAAATTTATATAAATTTATAAATAGATTTTTTTATGAGGATTGATGTGAAGAAAAAACCATGAGAGGGAATTTATCATGAATTGTGGTAGAATATATTTGTTGACTATTATAGAATGAACTACATCATTGTTTGAGTCTTTGTAAGAGTCTGATGGGAATGGTAGTGAGGTTTTTCCACTACCCCTAAAACTGTGATCTCAATAGTCTTAATGGAATTCCAATGAGGGAAACCTGACTACTGGTAGAAGATTTTTATACTCTATTTATCATGGGAAACTTTTGGTATTTTATGAAGGGTTTCTATAAAGTACAATTTATGGTTTCTCGTCGAACATTTATGAAATTGGTGTCTCTCTCTCCTCTTTCATTCCCCTCCCTTTTCCTCTATCAGTCTTGTGTGTTCAATATTATTTGAAATTTTTTATAAAATTAACAAATCTCCTCTTATTATACATTGGTTTTCTTCCTCATGTACAACCTTTAATAGTTATTTACATGGATAGGGATTTGGATATTGAATTTCAACACATAATGGTCAAATATATTCATTATATTGGGTATTTTTTGTGATATCTATTGATGAGACTAATGAATGAAGAATGTCAATGTCCAATCACTGTTTCTGTGAAGATAATGTTTTCAATAAGTTATTATATTAATTTTATAAAAATTATTCTAATGAACATGATTTTTATAAAAATACAAAATGTCTCTTAGCTTATATAGGGAATAGAAATAATTTATAAGGTGTATTCACATTTACTCCACAGTTATCAATGAAATTACGATACATAATGTGGATTTTAATTAATATTAAGATTATGAAAATTGATCATGATAACATATATTATGGATATTAAGATAATTTCATATTCTTGGTACTCATTATCATTAAACATAACAGATAAGAACATTGATGGTAAATTGATTTTGATATGATGTAGGTTCTCTTTAAAAATTAATTGTTTTCTATTTTTAGGTTCTTTTTTATATTATAATATTATTTATTATCATTATCAATATAATATTTTATCATTTTATGTCCCAATAAAATCTGATAAACTCTTGTTAGATTAACAAATAGTAGTTGATCAAAATGTCTAAAAAATATACTATTCGTGGGTTCGTTCATTGAATGAGTATTTTTGGCTAGTGTTTTAGAATGCATGTGAATTTTGAGTTAATGTTATGGATTGAATTTTTTTAAGGAAACGTTTTTACCCTTACAAATGAGTTTTAAATGAATATTTATTTTAATATATTTACAAATAAAATGATTTATTTTTAATGATCTTAATCAATGTTCCTATAGCTATGTAAATATGATATGTAAAAAAATCGTTATGGGTAACATATGGGTTGGATGACCCAATTATTAATGATTGATTATGTGAACTAATTATAATAAATAGTTTAGTGTGATTTAACTCATGTGATCAATGAATTATTTTTAATGTATGATGTGCTTGTGTTCTCCCTTGATGTAATTACATTTTTAATATATTTATCTTGATCATTTGATTTCATTACAATACATGATGTATTGTGATATAGTATATGTAAAACCTTCTTTGCGATGAGTATTTAGTTGGGTTTGTATAAGCATTGAGTATCTTATGGATTTCATATTTGTTTAAACAATATATGTTTCTTGGAGGTCATGACTTATTTGATGAATATTTCACTTTCATAATTACTTGGAGATAATACATGGGGTTCTTGTGATACATAGATGGTAAATAACATGTTTCTTATGATTTGGGTATGGGGTGAACTATGGAAGGGTAAAATAAATAATTTCACCCAATATATGGGAGAGGTAGTCCTCCACAGACATTGTAATAGTTTTGTTTCAATATATTAAAATTCGATAGACACTTTTTCGTGATAATGTTGTTCTCTATTGTCATGAATATTAAATATATTATAATTAGAATCTATATATTTGGTGGGATATTTGGCAAGAGTTATTTTTTCCAATGGTTGACTGCATCACCAAGTAGCATTTTTAACAAAAGTGAGTATCAATGTATCATGATTGAAACCAGGGTTTTAACTTAAACAAATACTTATTCCCAATATTAAATTATTTAAGAGTAATGGATTAGGGGTGGAGTGGGTACCCCTTGTATTGATGGATAATTTTAAGAGTATTGGGTGGCCTCCTTACATAAAAGGGGTTATGACTTCTATTAGTGAGAGTATATTAGATGGTCAGATTGGTATAATATATGTTCGGATTTTTGGTACAAGAGGTATGATAGTTATCTAAGGGTATAAATGATAAGTTGTGTAAAATTATTCTTAGTTAATTTCTTACATTGTTCTATTTCTTTGATATAATGTATCTGTTAATATATATGGATAAACATAGTTACTCGGGTCATAATATGTAGATGGCATTCCAATGTCTATATACTAGTATATCATCTCACTATTTCAGTAATAACTATGACCCAAAATAAATATATTGTACAAATATTGGATATACATGACCCCATAAGCACACATTTGATCAGTAGCGGTTAAAAACATAAAGGTATAGATAATGTAAATTAAGAGATGGTTTTACACTATTTGAAACAAAACAATTTCATCATAAAATCTTGTTGGAAAACATGTATTAGTATTGCATACATATGAATAAAATATAAATTTATAAATTAATATCATGGGATATAACTTGTTTACTATGAATTCCTTGTTTACCTATAAAGAAATATTTGTAGGAGAAGAAATAAATATTCCCACATAAACCATGAATTGTCAAAACATTCCTATATGATGTCAACCAAAATAAAAATCCACAATAGATATATACATAACCAAATTGGATGTGAATGATGCCTCGAAGTTCCATGTTATGTTTCTAATCTGTGATATCAAAAAGAACATGTTCACATCCTATTATATCATTTCCTAAATAATCCATAAAAAGAACACAGAAAATGAAATTCAACCCTATGAATTAAGCCGTATGAGTCCCATGATTTTTTATATATATACACAAAGATTATATAAAAGAAAATATCTAAACAAATCATAGAGGGACACATGTTAGGATTAATTACATCATTCCTCGTAAGAGAGAAACACCCAAAAATTTCATTTCTATTATAATTCCATGTCCATGAAGTATGAATATATAGAAAATTTATAATAAAATAATACAAGCACATGATTCATACAGATGTATTGAAAAAAATAACCTCTTAACATGGCGTATGATTCCATATTCATTTATATTTAGTGTGGATCCAACCTTAAATTTTTCAAATATAACATAGGTTCCGAAAAAAATAATTACTATAAAGGATTTATATTCTAAATATTTCTTTGTAAAGGGAATCGTTTATTCAAATTCATAGAACTTTTAAACACGCCCCTTTTAGAAAATGTAAAATGTATATACAATGTATTTTAACCACGAACTGATCCAATATTTTAAAATCTATCTAGTAAAATCGAATATACCTTCTTTATGAGATATAAAATAGAAATATTCCCTTTATATTTGATATGTAATAACCAACAATATGAATTAATATATAGGCAACACAAATCATGAACACACTGATAACATTTCACTAATCATTTACTACAAGGTTGATTTAATAAGTCAAAGTGTGTTTTATATATGATATAGAAACTAGAAAAAACCATAAATTGGAAAAAATTAAAACATAATATTTAACATGAAAATATGATGAAAGTGTAATAGGAAAACATGTACATAATATCTAATAACATGTAATAATTGAATACACATGTTACATATGTATATTTATTAAACAAATAGTCATTAATTTATTGAAAATAGTTAAAAAACAAAATAATTGTTGATGAAAATAATTTGTACCCAATATTATTCAAAATTGTAAAACAAATAACCCTATAATTATAATGATATAGAAAACAATATGGGACAGTAACTAAAACTTGTCTCGAATCACAATCCTGAATCCAACACATAAGATGATTCCACCATGATAATGCATAATCAATATATGAATATTAATTCTAAGGGAATTATATTCTTCTAAAAACTGTGAAATAAAAAATAAAAAAATGGAAATAACTTTTATTCATCATATAATATACTTCATGTGGACTTGGGTGATGATAGTCTAAATGGAATGATGTATTTTTAAATCATAGATTTGAAAAGGTTGGGGGATTCATCAATTTTCAAAAGTGATTATATTAAAATAGAAAAATAAGGGATGCACCTCTAATTGATTCTTTAATAAAATATAACATGATAACTAGTAAAATCACTAAATAAATATTTAATGTGGGATTGCATGAGGAAAATAAGAACTGAGTGGAGAAGTCTTAGATGTGTCCTTTCGAGGAAATGTGAGAGAAATAATGAATTTTGGGATATTATTTTTATAATATTTACTTTTAGATGAAAAATTTTACCATCCTTAAATAGCATACAAAATATCGATCAAATCTATTATACATACCACATAGTACCTAGTGGAAACACTAGTAGCCCTTGTAGGCCCCTAAAAATCATCATGTTCCTGATACCCATCCACTTGGTATATAATACACTCTATACACCAACACTATACTCATTTTTCTCTTTCTATGTTACATACATTTAATTCTCCTCTAACCTCCCTCCCAATCAATAATTATCCAATAAAAATTAAAAATTTTAAAATAAAATAATAAATAATGGATATCAGTCATTACAAAATCACCAACAATGGTATTCTTTGTTGACTACTAATATCAATTTATTAATAATTTTTTATCATGATAAAATATATTGTCTCTGTTTAAATATAAACCTTAATAAGTAATATTAATGAATATATATGGCTCCACAATATTTCATATTCTTAAATAAAGAATAAAATTTTGAAATCTATTATCATTAACAAATAATTTACAAAAAAAACTAAAAAAACAATTGATTATAAACCAAAAATAATAATCTTTAATTCATTGTAATGTTAAAAATTTATATAAGAAAATGGGGGAAAACATTTCACAACCATACTATTATATTATATTACATATATCCCATCCATTATTTATCATCTTAATAAAATTTAATGTGACATTAAAAATCATTCAATGATTTAAAACTCATTCATGTAATATAGTATAATGAATAAATCTTGAAGAAATTTACAGAATGTAGTAATTATAAGTTCAATGAAATAATTATAACCAACCAGGTTACATTAAATAGATTTCCATTAATTTAAATGATGATATTTTATTGAAGCTGAAAATCCTAAATAAAAAATAATGAATTAAAATTAAACACATCCTAAATAACCGTAATTTGTAACATAAGTAAGATTAAAAAATATTAGTCTATAAAAACAAGGAGAAAACAACTTTTCATTGTTAAATTACATTCCAAACCAAACATAAAACAATCTAAATTGTACTTATAATTTATTCAACAATATTATGATTAATTACTCATTTAATCCAATTATTTATGAATAAATATTATAATAGTATTTATAATTTTCTTTAAAACAAAAAATACTATAATAATATATGTTATGTTAATTATTTTATAATTCATAACATATAATAATTTACATTTAAATAATACCTATGTATATACACCAAATTTAAGGGATTGAATTTATTTATTTTATTTTATTACATATTACACTATTTTATGTGAAAACATAATAATGTAAATAATTTACATCATAATTTATAACTAAACTATCCACATAATAACTAATGTATATATTCATTAAAATATTGAGAGTAAAACAATACAACATTCAATATATTTTACTTCCATATCTATCACATGTAATTTAGGATAATCAAAAACACCATATAACACCATATTATAAGACACTAATTATATCAGGTTAAAGGAGATTAATTTCAATCATATTGATGTATATTTTCTCACAAGGTGTGGGTATGTGAGATGCGTAAACGTACTTGGATGATCCTTAGGTATGTATTCATAGCAACATAAGGAGTTTCTACTATTAAAGGATCCCCCGTATGATGTATTTATATGGTCATACATTTAGGTAATTCGTGTATAAGGGGTTTCCTCCGATTCTATTCATACTAATATTTATTAAATAATTCTTCCACACCTAAGGAAATTACAGAAACCCAATTACTTCGTATATGAATATTATATCATCATTATGATTGAAATACATAGTAATACAATTAACAAAATTGATAATTTTATTATATTTGGAAAATTTGGTGTATACAAAATGGATAAAATAAAACATTAAAAAATAATTAAATCCTCTATAGTAGTCTTCTAGTTAGCTTTTATAAGTCTCTTAATTCATCTATTCACTTAATAACATCCAACAAATAAATGGTTTTCCTAAGAACATGGTATTGGGAGGACTAATAAAAAGGATTGTGAGATATGAATAAATATGAGTACATGAATGATTATATTCATCATCATCATATTATTTAAATAAGATTAATATATTAATAATAATATAAATAAATCTTGTAATTTGTATCATCTATAATAATGAATAATTATAACCATTTTGAACAATACACTTGAATAGAATGTGAATGAACCATGTATCATGTGCTTGTATAAAATATTTGTACAATTATCACAACATAAAATGAAATCAAATAATGCATCAGGTTCATGCATAATAATCTCATGAGATATAAAACATTACTAAAATAATTATATGAATATATAAATATAGTCCCACCAATCAAATTAAAAGAATCTAATAATCCAAATTTACATATATAAATAACATATCTCTATAATAAAGACAAAATTATCCCATGAGAAATAAATGGATTTTATAGTGATATAATGATGAATAATTTAAAAAATAAAATTTTACCTTACAAAAAAAATTTGATAAAAAAATATATATTCACGCGGGTTATTGAAAAATAAAGTATCATTGTTTTAAAAAAATAAAATAATATAGATAACTAGAATTATGAAGAAGAATTGATAATAAAATCTTTAAAAATTATCATTTATTTATGGTGAAGAGTTATACTAAATTATGTTGAAGAATTAATAACCCCAAAAGTTGAAGAGAAATGAAAATTAAAATAAATATAAAAGATATTTTTTAATTTTTACAAGGAAATTATAGACAAATAATGGATAAACCCTAAAAAATAATTGATGTTTAAGAGTAAATTTTAGTATTGTTCCATTTTATTTTATTAAATTTATTCCACAGTTATAATAAACATCATTTTATTAAAACCCTAAAAAATTAAGGAATCAATATTTTATATTATTGATCAAAAATATTCCTTAGATTAATCTCTTTTTATGGTTTAAATTGTTTCTGATAATTTTTTTGAAATATAGTTTTTTTTTAATTTCAAGGTTTGAATTCATATTTAATTATTCATTTTTACAATAACCCATATTAGATTATAAAAAAAATTAGATATGAATAAATTATAAATTTGTTACGATATCCAACTATGATGGTGGTGATAATTAATGATTTGGTAATATCATTATAGGATGTTAAGACGAACCATTAATGGAAAATGTAAAAAAGCAGTAGGATAGATAGTATATATTTTGTCAATAAACTAAAATAGTGGATTTATATCAAAATTAAATTAATATTATTTAAAATAATAAATTAAATGGATTATCATTGTACAGAATTTTAGGAGTTTACATGAGTAAAAGAGAAAAGTAATTGCAGGGAAAATTTGTGTTAACTATTCATTCACTATTTTTCTTTCCCTATATAACTAAGTTTATGTGGTCTAAAAGTATGATGAAACTGAAAATTATTTAAGGATCTTAGGTGGTTAGGATAGTGTAATGTGGTCAATCTATGAAAATTAATATTTATTTTGAACTGTTTTTCCGATGAGGTGAGATGAGCTATTGTACCTGAATGGGTGTTATTTTAGTGTTAAATATTTAATCAAATAATATTTCAACACCAAACTTTTTGAAAGTGGGGTTATTTTAGAATAAAAATATAATTTCCTTTAAAATTAATATCGTTGTCAATTCAAAAAAATTACCCAAAAAAATTATATGATCATTCAAATAAAATCGTGAAAAAATTAAAAAATATATATTTAATGATATAATATATATTTTTAGACATGAAATATTATTTTTTAGGTTTTGAAATTAATTTTATTATATTTAAATGAGTAAATTATCATAGACATTCATTATGTGGTTGATGAATTAATTTTTTTGTTGTAATATATAATCATGACATCAATATAATATCTTAAAAGTAGTGGAATTTAAAAATTGTAAATTTAATATTCAACAAAAAAATTGATTGTTCAGAACCAAAAAAAAAATTATATAATTTAGAAATTATAATTTCTAAAATTAAATAATTTACATTATATAAATTTCTAATATTAATTAATTTTAGTAATTCAATATTAAAATTAAAATTTTATTTTTTTTGAAGTATATGTTTAATTACGCTATTATAAATAAATACACTATCAAATGTTTTATTATCATAAAATTATTTTTTATAATGTTGAAATATTAATATTCAGTTAATCTATTCAACGTAAATATTATTTTCATTTAGTTTTTATATTTAATTTTTCAAGTTACTAATATAATGGTTGGATTAATATTCTAATAATCAAAATACTATTCCAATAGACATTGTACTATTCCAATAGTTTTATTATTATATCAAAATTTTGTTACCTTTATACTTTCAATAATTACACATCGCATTATTCAGTCTATATTAACATAGTTTTTCTACAAGTATCCGTATGTAAATTCCAAAATATCAATAATATTTCTATTTTAATCCTCTTTATAGTTTTGTTAATGGGTGTTCAATTTATCGACGAACATCACCATATGGAAATTCAAATAAAGTTTGTGTTTTTAATTTTTTTATTATCCTGGTGTGATATTTTAAACTTTAAAGGTTATTTTTATTCTCCTTATGTACTTTTCTATGTTATTTGAAAAGTGTATTTTCGTTTGTTTTTATTTGGTGTATGACTTTATATTGGGATTTTAAGCCCTAATCTTGGGTGTAACTCAGAATATGGGAAGGAGGAACATCAGAAGAATCATTGGTCAAGTTAATGTAGCAGTAGATTGTCTTCATCGATTGTTAGTGATGTTTTCAAGATATGTGAGTCTCATATAGTGACCCATAAATTTTATAAGTAACTTTTAAATCATTTTAAAAAAATATTCATTACATACCATTACAATCCATTCAAGAGTCATACTAGTTTTGCGTCTTTGGAAAACCGGATTTGAAAACAACTTATTCATAAGATATATAAACCATCTCTCACTAATTTATTCACAATTATTACCCTTCATAGTAAAATCATACAAAAATCATTCCATTCTAACCTACGGAAAGGAAACATAAGAAGGGGTGTGCTCCGATTCCCAGTATGGGTAAATAAGGGATATATGAACAATCACTTAAAATTAACATAGGTAATGGGGTATAAGAACACATTATTTTCATTTGAAATATAATAAAATTATTTGAAATATCATCATATTAAATCTTGGAATAAATCATTATTGTTCATTATACATGAATTAAAATATAATCAAGGAACATTATATATGAGAGGATAAATTGGAAAAAAGACATCTTTTTATATAATACAATAATAAGAAATAATCATATAATTAGTCATGTTATAGTACCAATACCATCATAGTGGACATGGTTGAATCCACATTTTATAATAACAAAATTCATCGTTATCTCACAAGACTGTCATAGTGGAAAATGTTCATTAAAAAAAGGTTCCCTCCCTAGTACCTAAATTAATATATCATGAGATATCAACCTATACATAATTAATTAATTGTATACATAATTAATTAAATGTATATATAATTTTTGTCTAACCCATCACATAATAAAAATAATAAATTAATTTTCTACAAGATCATTATCTATATAATAACCCAAGAAAATGTAATGGGTTTCTTAAAATATTCTTCTTATCATAAATAACCCATGAAATTGAAATTGGTTTTCATAGAATCAACCTTAAATAATAAACATAATATGTCATCGAAATAATTCAATTTGATGGTATATTTAAATCATATCCCCATAGTGTAAAGACCCGAAAATTCTGTGGAATTTTTTTTAAATGAATTGGATTTTTACAAGTCTACAAAAATTTACAGCGCTGAATTCTGAGGCCTGGTGTGCTTGGAATCAATTTCTGAAGTTTTGTTCAGGTACATTCAGTACAAGAACGAGCGGGTTTTTATAAATTTTGAGCTGGTGCTCAGAACTGAAATCTGAGGGCACCGTTAAACTCATAGTGTCGATATTCTCTAAATAAAACATTAACTTCGACGGTAGTTAGTCGAGGATAAAAGTTAGTTTTTGGGTTTTCTTAAAAAATAATAATAAAATAATGTGTAACCCTTTATTTTATTTTTGATCTGCCATGTGAGTGAGGGTAGTTGGAACCTCCACCTGGGAGTTGATGGTGGGACCACCACACCGCAACCTCCCAGGAAAGGTTATGATGGTGGGGCCACCCTGAGCATAACCTCCCGCGAGATGTTACGATATGGGGACCACCCGAGACCCAAAACCTCTATATTAAATTATAGGGGTGGGGATCACCTGACCCATAATGAGGATGGAGGATAAAACCTCCCACCTCTCCCTCTTTAATGACGGAGACACTCTTTCCATTCACTTAATTAAATGTGACACCACTCATGAATTTAATTAGGTGGGTCCCACTCATTTAATTCATCAATTTTGAATTACATGCCAACGTAATAATAGGAAAACCCTCCAATTATTTTGTTTGAATAATCATGTTTTCGGTGGAGGCTTTGAGAGGAAAGATAGGGAGAAAAGCTCCCAATGGAGAACGCAACGAACACGAAGAATTCGAAGAACGCCGACGATGCTCTTTCTTCTTCGACTTCTTCCCATGCCACCTACCAATAAACCTTCCACAACATCTCTAACAAACCGACACAGCTTGGAATTGAGGACGTGTGGCGGACACGACGAACAACAGTCTCCTCCATCATCATTTCGCGACTCCCTCAACAAACGATGAGCGTCGAGTGATGAATCAAAATATAGGGGATGTTTCCTTAAAAGTACCATGTTCTTCCTTCCTTAAACGAATAACGTTGATGATTTCCTTTTACGGGTGTGGTGTTGTGTTCTCTTCATGAGAATCTATTGCTACCACACTAAATGCGGAGGGTGTGGGACAAACCAACATGGCCCGACCCCTCCATTGATATTTTTATGACGACTCCACGATGGCATGCAATGAGGCGATGGCAACGAAGACGGAGAACAATGGTCGTGCTACCCATGGTCTCCATGGCTAGTGCCGCCCTCATGGCACCGTAGGTGCCCTGCCTGGCACCCCCGTGCAGCCTTCCCGTGCACTGCCGCTCCCCACACCACCTGCCCATGCAACTCGCGTGCTTCCCAGCTCCGCCAGCTGGGCCCGATGCCCCGGTTCCCTGCCATGTGTCCTCACGGCCCCCTGTCATGGCCTACACGATGCCCCCGACACACTGCCCGCGCCCCGGCATGTTGCCTGGTGCCCCCACGTCCTGCTCGGTGTCCCCTATGGCCCCCCGGTTATGGCCTGCCCGACGCCCCTAGTTCGCAGCCCGCGCCCCAGCGCGCTACCCCGACGCACTACCTTGTGCCCTGACGCCCTACTCATCACCCCCACGGCCCCCCTTGCTGCGCACTGCCCGGTGCCCCCGCGGCCTGCCTCGTGTCCAGCCAGCCTGCCCGGGCCCTGTGCGGCTAGCCTACTGGCCTCCCGACTACCGACCTCCCAAGATGTTCCCCTCGCGGCATTAGCCGAACTGGCCTCGGGCTTTGGGCCGAGCCGCCTGCGTGGCGGAATCTGGGCCGCACCGCCCTCGTAGTCCGCTGGGTTGGGCCTAGTGGACCGGGCCTAACTTAACGGGCTGACTCACCCAACGTGCTGGGTTAGACGCATCGGGTCTTTCCGGTTTGTCCCAGACTGGGTTGGGCAATGTCGATCCGACTGGGTCAGACCGGACTCGGGACCACTACAAACCCTTTCATTTCTTTCGACATATCATTGTTACCAGACGTCCGTTTGACGAACCATCAACAGCACTGTTAATATAGATGAGAGAAGGTCCCTTTTAAAATACCCCACTGAAGTTCGTAATATAGTTAAGATACGGTCAGGTTGGTTTGTACACGAATCCAACTGGGCCCCCGGGACTAAAAGGCTAATAACTAACAGACTAGATGACCGATTGACGCGTCGTCTGTTGCTTTGAGTCCCCTTTGATGGGGCGGGCATTCAGGATACTTCTACGTGGGTGTTCATGACATTGGGAGTATCGAATTGTACCTCACAGAGCGGACCCTCCTGGTGACAAGCGAGCATATTACAGAGACCTAGTTGATGGATGAGACTTGACGACTGCTAACTGATTGACTCAAAGTTACTCAGATGGCCTAGTGGGGAGATCTTGGTTGTAGCAGTAGACCCACGGTGGTGGAGTGCTTGGTTGTAGTGACAGACCCGTGATATTAGACAAAAGGAGTACCTCTGTAGGTTGTGAAGGGGAGTTCTTGGTTGTAGCGGCAGACCCATGGTTGGGAGAGTCTTTGTGTGAGCGCGGCAGACCCACATTACTCGACAGGTGGAGTACCTCAGCAGTCCGAGGTTAGTGGGTAGCGCTTGGTAGTAAGGGCAGGCCCACTATACTCGATAGAGGTGGAGTTCTCCAGTATTCGTGGTTTAGAAAACGTGAATAAGAATCCTAGTTTGAGATGATTCATTAACTATTTTGTTTTCCTCATTATTGATATGGGTTACTAGATAACATTGTTATATAAATGGGAATATACCTAAGTAATGGCTATCCGTTGATTTCATACAATGTGGTTTATCCTTGCTGGATTTTGTGAGACCTAGAGGGTATCGGGGTCCCTACAGAGTATCGTTATACTCACCCCTTCACGGGGTATGCGCGCACCTCATTGTGGTGGTTGTAGATGACAGACATCGCTGACTGAGGCAGAGAGTAGCAGGACAGGACAGTACCTGGAGGTGGACCACTCGGCGTGACGATAAACAGAGTAGACAGACGGACATGGAGTGCTGAGGAGGCCATCCGTACCTACCGTTCAGGTAGTAACCCTTCAGGATGACCTAGTAACTGCTTTACTATTCTTCATTTGTACTTCATTTTTAATCATAATTGTACTTTCCTATTGGGCTTGTATTTCCGTCCCCTTTTTACTTTCCATCACTTCGTTCGTATACAGTTTTACTTAGTGTTTTTCTACCAGTTTTGTACTCTAATTGTATATGTTTACTTTTTATAAAGGCAATGTCTTCCCAGCTTAGGGATTTATGCCTTTGGTGCTATTTACCAGCCCCTGGCCTATGGAAGGAGGGCTTTGGGTAGTCATGGCATGAGTCCCGAGGATGGGTCGTGACAAATTGGTATCAAAGGGGTTGGTTCTACATCATAACTTAGAACTATGATATTTCTTTTCTGTGAAGAAATAGTGTTAAGGGTATTAAGATTTTTTTTAGTTTAGGATGTCCTGTGTTGGTGAAGTCAGCCGACGTATCCATAAACCAGGACCCGGACTACTGATTTTTTACTTAGTTTACAAAAACACTGATTACGTGTGTGTTTTGAAAAGTTTTTCTTGTGTCAGCTCAACCAGGTCAGCTCATTGGGTTTAAGTATTTTGACCATGTCACCTCTGTTTCTATCAGGATGCCTCCCCATGGATGACTAGAGAGAGCCCCGAGAGTTGTACGCACTGACATACCACTGAGCGACGAGGCCTCGGTGTAGGGCCCTTTACCAGCGGGGGCATCAGCGGTACTACTTCCCATTGGACCACCGATGCCACTATCCCCAATAGCAGACTATGCACGACGCATGAGCACATTTCATGAGTTCTAGTGCCAGAGGCCTCCTTGTTTCAGTGGAGAGACTGACCCACAGGTGGCTGAGGATTGGCTGGAGGTTGTGGTGAGAGTCTTCAGGCTAGTAGGGACACCAGCAGACTTCATGGTGATCTTTACTGCCAGCCTCCTTCAGGCAGAAACTGGCAGATGGTGGAGCATGATTCTCTAGATGCATGACGAGGTGACACAACTCTAGTCAGACATCGAGACCCTGTTCCGGATGGAGTATGTACTTGCCACCCTTCGTGTGGTGCGGATAAAAGAGTTACTGCATCTACAGTAGGTTAGCATAATGGTGGTGCAGTACTCAGCAAGTTTCACCGACCACACGCGCGACTCCACTGATATGGTACGGGACCCATTCATCAAGTCCTAGACCTTCGATCAGGGGCTCAGGCGAGTGATAAGTGCATCAATGATCTCCCACAGCATTCCGACGTAGGAGTGGGTGTTATAGAGAGCACTCATAGTGGAGAGTTTCCTTACTGAGTAGTCTCCAGTAGCGAGACCCACCACTAGTCAACATGCAGCAGAGTCTTCTATAGCTGGCAGTAGGTAGATGTTGCAGATGTCCAAGATGACCACACCTAAAGGTGGTCGACCTCAAGACACAAGGTCAAAAGTGCATGGCGCCCGAGGTGGAGAATGAACTTCCAGGAGTGGGTAGTGTTACTCATGCGGTGGACAGGGTCACATGGCTCGTGACTGTCTGACCCGCCGCACAAACATTCAACAGACAGTTGAGTGACCTCCCACAAAGATGAAGTGGTTAGATCGAGGCAGTCCGCTGGGAGGAGGAGGATTTGGCAGAGGAGCTGGACGTGTAGCTGGCGGTGGACGCTGATTTGAGGTGCTACCACCACCACCACCAGGAGGTCCACCCCGAATACAGGGAGTGGGTGGACAGGGGAGAGCACAACGTCAGGCATCTGAGGCCGATGATCATGGATCTTCGGAGATGATTCGTGCTAAGAATTGTGTCTATTCCACCTTGGATGCAGTTCTTATTGACACAATTGGAAGTCACTATTTTATTTACACATCCCTCGTTCTGAGGTCGGAGATTTCAAATGAGCCGTTATTTCGATCCTTACAGCTATAGACTCTTACGGGGGTTGATTCGACGATTACAAACTAGTGCCGGCAGTACGAGATTACTCTAAGAGGTGAGATCTTCGGCTGGGATCTCTTTGTAGCGACATCAAGGAGGTACAACATCATCATGGGTATGGGCTGGTTATCTACAGTCCATGCTCAGATTGACATTATTTGGAGAAAAGTGTTGTGTGTCCACATAGATGGGACTGGGTTTACCTTCACCAGTGATAAGGGAACCTTTGCAGCACATGAAGGACTTAATCGGAGGAGGGTGTAGCTGATCACTCACCAGTTGGCTTGCCTTAACCTTGGAGAAGTAGATGTGGAGATTCTGACTTATCTTGTAGTTGTGGACTAGTACATGGATGTTTTCCCTAATGATGTTCTAGGACTACCTTTTCATAGAGAGGTGGACTTCTACATAGACATGTACCTAGGGATGACACCAATATCTACTCCAGAATATCGGATGGCTCCCATAGGGCTTCGTGAGCTGTGGGTACAGCTGGAGGACTTGTAGGAGAAGGGATTCATCTGGACCAATGTTTATCCCTGGGCTTCCCCGATTTTGTTCACCATGATGGAAGATGGGAGCTTGAGGCTCTCGGTCGACTAATGTTTCCTGAACTAGGAGACCATGAAGAACAAGTACCCACTCTTGAGGATTTACGGCCTCTTTGACTAGCTGAAAGGAGCACAATGGTTATCAAAGATAGACCTCAGATCTGGCTATCATTATCTCAGAGTTAGAGATAAGGATGTGCAAGAAGATTACCTTCAGGAGTCGGTGCGACCACTATGAGTTCTTGGTTACGACCTTCGGCATTTCCAATGCTCCAGCAGTGTTCATGGGACTAATGAATAGGATCTTCCAGCTATACCTCAATCTCTTTGTCGTAGTCCTCATCGACGACATTCTGATCAACTCGACTACTGAGGAGGATCATGCCTATCATTTGCAGGTAGTACTGGAGACACTCCTAGAGCACCAGCTTTATGGTAAGCTTTTGAAGTGCCAGTTTTGGATTCGAGAGGTTCACTTCTTGGGACACGTCATCTCGGAGGCTGGAGTTGCAATGGATCCAGCGAAGATCGAGGTGATACTTTCTTGGGATCCATCTAAGAGTGTGATGAAGGTACATAGTTTTTTGGGTTTTGCTGGCTACTATTGGAGGTTTGTTCCAGACTTCTCTGGAGTTGCAACACCAATTTTAGCCGCGTAGAATAAGGGGAAAGCCTTTGTGTGGTCATATAGATGCCAGTAGAGCTTTTAGGAGCTAAGGAAGAGGCTGACTAGTAACCCCATCTTGAGGCTTCTAGAGAAAGGCGTAGGGTACATAGTATACTGCGACGCATCATGGAATGGACTCAGGTGTGTCTTGATGCAAGAGTGAGTTGTGTTCACATATGGTTCTTGGAAGATGAGGCAGCATGAGCAGAACTAAGCCACCCGTGACTTGGAGATAGCATTAGTGGTCTTCTCCTTGAAGATGTGGCGACCCTATCTGATGGGTGAACGTTTTACCATGTACTCTAATCACAAGAGTCTCGGAAATATCTTCTATCAAAAGGACCTGAACCTGAGATAGCGGTTCTGGCTTGAGTTCCTCTTGGACTATGACATTGAGATAGTCTATATTCCTCGGAAGAGGAATGTTGTTACGGATGACCTTAGTAGGACATCTGGTATACAACTTGTAGGAGAGGCGACAGACCAGCTAGCTACCTTACAGATATTCTTTGTGGATTGGGGTGGAGCTGCCAATCTATAGTATCTTACATTCACTCCTCCACTACTTCAGCGAGTCAGGGAAGCAAAACATGGGGACATTTACTGTGAGACACGACGTGTTCAAATATTCATAGGGCATTCTCCTAATGGATTTTCTGAAGGTGGGGAGCATGTCATCCTCTTCAGAGGATGTACCATGGTACCAGTAGCACAGAATGAGGAATTGTTGAGGGAGTTCCACACTTCTTCTTTAGCGGTACATCAAGGAGTGAAAAATATGTACCAGGACCTTCGATGACAACACTGGTGGCCAGGTATAAAGAAGGTGGTACCAGATTTTTTCTCTCGATGCCTCACTTGTCAGCAAGTGAAGGTGGAGCACCAGGTACCGGTAGGCTTGGTTTATCCCTTATAGGTCATAGAGTGGAAATGGGAAGGTATATACATGAATTTTATTATGGGTCTCCCATGTACATCCTGGAGTCATGACTTAATTTGGGTGATCATCGACCAACTCACCGTGTCATCACACTTCCTACCAATTAGAGATCATAGCTCAGTAGAGATCTTGGGACGCCTCTATGTGCAAGAGATTGTGCGTTTACAAGGTGTACCATCTTCTATATTCTATGAATGTGATTCATGGTTTACTTCCTGTCTATGGAAGGGGTTACATGAGGCTTTTGGGACGCAACTATGTCTGAGCACCGCCTTCCATCCTCAGAAAGATGGCCGGAATGAGCGGACCATCGAGACCCTCAAGGACATGCTCTGTGCATGTGTCCTCAACATCGGTCGTAGCTAGGAGGATCATATACCGTTGGTGGAGTTTGCATACAACAACAATTATCACCTCACCATTGGTATGGCAACTTATTAGGGCGTGTATGGTCGACCTTTCAGGTTGAAACTGTGCTAGACAGACCCAGGGGAGTCTTCACTAGTGGGACCAGAGATGGTATGGGCTACCACGGGGAAGGTGCAGATTATCCTGGAGCAGATGAAGACTGCACAAACCTGGCAGAAGTTGTATGCTGATAGAAGGTGGAGACCTCTAGAGTTTGAGGATTGCGACCATGTAATTCTACGCGTCTCACCTCGATGAGGTCTACAGAGATTTGGAAGAGGCGGAAAGTTAACTCTGAGAATAATCAGACCTTTCTAGGTCCTTAGAATAGTAGGCGAGGTGGATTCACGCCTATCTCTTCCACCTCAGTTGCACTGGGTGCATGACGTCTTCCACATATCTCAGCTGAGGAGATATGTGCACGACCCATCTCACATCATCGACCACTGGGAGATAGACATCGATGAAGGGGTGACATTCATGTAGGTTCCAGTGGATATTGAGGATCAACAGGAGCGGGTCCTTCATGGATGGTCGATACCTCTAGTGCACGTCCGCTGGTAACACGGGAACCTCTAAGAGAGAACATGTGAGCGGGTGGCTTAGATGTGTGCTTAATGTCCCCATTGGTAACCTTTGTGTGAATTATAGCTTATGGGGACGTAAATCCCTGAGGTGTGGAGAATGTAAAGACCCAAAAATTACATGGATTTTTTTTAAATACATTTGATTTTTACAAGCATTCGAAAATTTACATCGCATGATTCCGAGGCCCATTGTACCCAGAATCAATTTCTATATTTTTTCGGGTACATTCAGTAAACGTACGAAGGGTTTTTATAACTTTTGAGATGGTGCTCAGAACTGAAATCTAAGGTCACCGTTAAACTCACAGCACTTGTATTCGATTAATAAGACTTTCACATTGACAACTGTTAGTAGAGGATAAAAGTAAGTTTATGGTTTTTCTTAAAAAATTAATAAAATAATGTGGAACAACATATTTTATTTTTTGAGCCGTGATGTGAGTGCGGGGAGTTGGAACCTACACATGGGAGTTAATAGTGGGACAACCACACCCCAACCTCCTACAACAGTTTATGGTGGTGGGGACCACTCTACCATAACCTCCCGCGATAGGTTACGATGTCGGGACCACCCAAGACCCATAACCTCCCTATTAAACTATAAGGGTGGGGCCCACCCGACCCCAATTAATGGTAGAGGATAAAACCACCCACCTCTCCTTCTTTAACTAGGGAGAGCCTCTTGCCATCCCCCGAATTAAATGTGACACCTCTCAAGAATTTAATTAGGTGGGACCCACTCATTTAATTCATCAATTTTGAATTACATTCCACCATAATAATAGGCAAACCCTCCTATTATTTTCGTTGGAATTATCCTCTTTTTGGTGGAGGTTTTGAGAGTAAAGCTAGGGAGAAAAGATCCCAATGAAGAACACAATGAACGTGAAGAACGACGATAATGCCCTTTATTATTTGAATTCTTTCCTTGCCACCTACCGATGAACCCTCCGCAATGTCGCCAAAAAACTGACGCAGCTCAGAATTGAGGACGTGCGGCGGACGCGACGAATGACGGTCTCCTCCATCATCCTTTCATGACTCCATCAACAAATGATGATCATCGAGCGATGAAAAAAAAAGTTAGGGGTTGTTTCATTTAATGTACCATGTTCTTCCTTCTTAAAAAATATAGTTGATGATTGCCTTTTGTGGGTGGGGTGTTGTGTTCCGTTCATGAGAACCTACTGCTACCACCCAAAATATTGAGGGAGCGGGAAAAACAGACATATCCCGACCCCGTTTTTGATCATTTTGTGATGACTCCACGACGACATGGCAATGTGGTGATGATGATGAAGATGGAGAACAATATCTGTGCTACCCGAGGCCACCACAGATCATGCCGCCCTCACGGAAACACCAGTGCCCTGCCCATTGACCCTGCACGGCATGCCCGCGCCCCGCCGCACCCCTCGCCGCCAGCACGCGCACCGCCGCACATCGCGCCGCCTGCCTTCATGCCCCGCGCGCTGCCTGGCTCAACCAACACCCTGCTCGGTGCCCCGACGCACTGCCTGTGCCCCAGCGCGCAGCCCCAGCACGCAGCCCGACGCCCTGCCCGGTGTCCCCACGACCCCCTTTCGTGGCTTGCCCAGCGCCCCCAGTGCACTGCCCGTGACCCTGCATGCTGCCCCAGCGCGCTGCCTGGTGCCATGGCCAGCATCCCCACGACCCCCAACCATGGCTTTCCCGGCACCCCCAGCGCGCTGCCCTCGCCCCAGCGCACTGTCCCCGTGCGCCGCCCGTCGCCCCCTTGCCCCCCCCCCCTTTCGTGCCCTTCCCGGTGCACCCGCAGCATGCCTGGTGTCCAGCCGGCATGACCACACACCACGTGGCATGCCCACTGTCCTGTCGGCTGGAGACCTCTTAAGCTGTTCCCCTCACGGCGTTGGCCGAACTGGCCCCCACCATTATGCAGAGACGCCTACATGGCAGCATCCAGGAAAAACCACCCTCGTAGTCCGCTGGGTCGGACCAAGTGGACCGGGCGTAACTTAGATGACTGACCAACCCAACAGGCTAGGTCAGACCCTTCGGGTCTGTCCGGGTTGACCCAGACCAGGTCGGCCCAGACTGGGTTGGGCTGGGTCAGTCTGACCGGGTCAGACTGGACCCGGGCCAACTACCGACCCTTTGCTTTCTTCGGCCATATCATTGGCACCAGACATCCGTTTGACGAACAGTAAATAGAGCTGGTAATCTCGATGAGAGATGGTCTCTTTCAAAATACCCCACTGGAGTTCGATGTATAGTTGAGATACGGTCAGGTTTGTTCATACACGATTCCAGCTGAGCCCCCAAAACTAAAAGACTAATAACTTGTAGACCGGGCGTCCGATCGACGTGTCGTCTGTTGTATTGAGACCCCTTTGACGAGGTGAAACATCGAGATACTTCTACGTGGGACTTAACAACACTTATTGTATCGACTTGTAGCTCGTTGAGCGAACCCTCATGGTGACATGCGTGTAGATTGCAGAGACCTAGTAGCTGGCTGAGACTTGATGGCTGTTTTCCGATCTACTCGGAGAGATTCGGATGGCCCAGTGGGGAGCGCATGGTTGTAGAAGTATACCCACGGTGGAGGAGTGCTTGGTTGTAGCGGCAGACCTGTGGTACTTGATAGAAGGAGTACGTCAATAGGATATGAGGGATAGCGCTTGGTTGTAGCGGCATAACGATGGTTGGGAGCACCACTATTTGAGCACGACAAACCCACATTACTCAACAGGTGGTGTACCTCAGCAGTCCAAGGATAGTTGGAAGCACATGGTTGTAGTAGAAGGCCCACTATGCTCGACAGAGAAGGAGTTATCCAGCATCAGTGGTAACAAAAACATGATTAATAATCTTGGTTTGAGCTGACTCGTTGACTTCTGTGTTTTCATCATGATTGAGATGAGTACCTAGATAACTTAGATATATGTATGGGTATATATCTAAGTAATGGTTATCCGTGGATTTAATACATTGTGGATTATCTTTGATGGATTTTGTGATACCATGAGGGTATTAGGGTCCCTACTGAGTATCATTATACTCACCCATGCACGGGCTATTCTCGAACCTCGTTGTGTTGGTTGTAGATGATGAACAACGCTGACTTAGGAATAGAGTAGCAGGACTGGACAATTCCCAGAGGTTTACCACTCAGCGTGATGACACACAGAGCAAACAGACGGACGTGTAGTGTTGAGGAGGCCATTTGTACCTACCCTTCAGGTACGAACCCCAGAGGATGACCTAGTAGCAGCTTTAACTTTATTCATTTGTACTTGTACTTTCCTGTTGGGTTTGTATTTCTGGCCCTTTTATACTTTCCAGCACTTCGTTTGTATATAGTTTTACACAGTGTTTTGCTTTCAGTTGTGTACTCTGATTGAATGTGTTTACTTTTTATAAAAGAAATGCCTTCCGAGCTTAGGGATTTATGCCTTTGGTGCTAGTCGCCAGCCCCTGGCCTATATGAAAGGCGGGCTTGGGGTAGTCACGGCACGGGTCCCAAGGAGGGGTCATGACACAATCATCTGAGAATGTGGAATTCAATGTTATTTTGAAGTTATTCCAATGATATTATCCTTTGAATGATGTTATAAAATTTATAAATACGGTAAATATTCTCCATATGTATATTTTCATTTTGATATTTTTGATCGTGTTGGGATGGTAGCTTATCCCTTGGAACTTCTGATGAGCCTATCTCATTTTTATGAGTTACTCTATAAATATATCTTGAATAAGTACACACCTTATCCAACAAATTTATTTACCATAGAGGTTATATAGGGGATTCATGATCTTCCTTATAAAGAAAAAATTGTTAAATCATAGATAATATATACAATGTTCTATGAAACAAGACTACACACCTTGTTGTTGTTCATTAGAGGAATAAAAAATGAGAATAATCTACAATGGAAGATTTGGATTTGATGAATAATATATATCCTCATTTAATATTTATAATTGATGGGATTTCAATGAAAAAATTATTTTTACAGGGGGTAGAATGTAACACCCTATAATTTGATGATATATTCCTATTCGAATGAATTGAATTTCTTTGATAGGTTGTGATACATGAGAAATGAATTTAAATGAACTATAATAGTGTATAAAATAACAACATAGATGTTAAATTGGTGATATAAATATGATTAAACACATTTTGATAATAATGTATAATGTTATTTGATAATGAAATATAGATAAATATGAACTAAATTTTATTATGTCTGTAGGATTCGAAACTAATAGATGCCTAAAAATGAATTCTCTTTATTATGTTAGAAAATAATATAACTAATTTTTTTCCACTATTATAAAAATTATTTAGAAAAATTATCATCATTTTTTGAAATTATCATTTCAAAGGTTTAATTTTTTAGGAATTTGTAAAAATGACTGATTTTTAAATGAATATTGAAAAATACAGATTCTTATTGCATATGCTCCATAAATTTAAAATATTTATAAAGATATATTTATTTAAAATAGTATTAGTGCTGAAGTTAATTAATTAATATTATCATTAATTAAATTTAGGTTATTCTAATTATTTTTATGTTGTATTTTGTTATATAATCGTGTATACAATGGACAACATATTTTCTAGAAAACTACATTGCACCATGTTTTATGGGATTAATTTTAAATTAAATTATAATAATTGTATAAATGGAATTTGATTAAATGTGTTCAATATTTTTAATAATAATAATAATAATTTTTTATTTAAAAGTCATTTTGTCATAATTAATAGAAAAACTGTTAAATTATTTTCCCATTATTAAGGTGAGAAATTATTTACTATGGGTTAAACCTTGATACAAGGTGATGTTTTCCAATAAAAATATTTAAATCATATTTAATGTCCATATTTCAACCTCACCATATACCAATATCTAATATCAATATTTTTTAAATATTTTTTCATATGTAACATATTTTTATATTAATATTTGTTATGAAATTCAGTGTGTGTCATCTCCCCCACATATAAAAGGATGTCGCTATTTAATCTTCATTATATTAGTTTGAAACATATAGATAGAAAAATAGTAAAATACTGTCTTATAAAAATACCAATGAATTAAATATATGTTCTTTTATTTTTTAAAGTAGATTAAAATTGTTGTTAACAATGGATCCAACAGATCCATAATGATGAATGGGTAATAATACTACCTGATATCTTTAAATATATTTCTTCTTTGACCTAATATCATTATATTTTATTAAAAAATAAAATAATAAATTTAATATTATGAATGTAATAAAACATTATTACAATTTTCGGACAACCATTATTCAACCTCCTTCACATTAAATGAGATGTGAAAGTATCAGACGTGGGAACATGTGGACTACCGTCTCCACATTATTCTAAAATTCATTTTCAAACTTCATATATTATAAAATGGTCATTATGAATAATATAAAGTTTATATATGTTATTTATGATCAAATTATACTTCTTGGGTTGTAATATAATACTTTACTTCTTATATTCCATTATGATGGAAAATGATAATGTCACTTGTGAGTATTAGTAGACTACTAGATCTATGAAGAGATGTGATTAATTATTAATTTTTACTTTACAAGGGTGATGATAAGGATATATGTAATATATATATATTATTTAATAATTATTCATTAATGTTCAAATATTATTTACCATTATTTATATTCATCTATTGAATATTAAAAATAACATTAATAAGTACATATGACCTTCTATCTATATGAATGATGTAATTTACTTTTCAATCTATTCCTTTAATGGAAGATTCTATAAATATATATATATATATATATATAATTACTATATATGATATAAAAATCAAGATTAAAACTTTGTATATTATGGTACCGATATCAATGTCCAAGGACTAGAATTACCAAACTAATATTGAAATAAAATAATTTTTACAGTGAAAATAACTATTTTAATAATGAATTATTAATAAATGAGTTTATAAATATAAAAAGTTGACCATATATGATATAATAATAATTTTTAGAAATAAATTACTAATGTTTATTCAAATTAATTTTTTTATAAAATAGTTTAGAGAACATTCAATGTTTGTCACACTTGAGGTATGTGATTTATGAAAGAATACTTTTATTTCTCGGGATAGTTTATGATTCAATATCTAGTAATACCTTTTTTTATGCATATATATATATATATATAAATATATTATGTTATTGGGTGTAAATTACATTAAAAAAACTCAATCACCAAATAAAAATGCTGGAAAGGAAGACCATAGCCCCTCAAAGGGTATATCCCACCCATAAAGCATTATTAATTTATTACACGGAACATTGGCCCAGTGGGAATGAATCCTATTAAATGGCCCAAAAATCAATATTTTCTACAAATTTTTTTATAAAAATGTTAAAATAATTTCTTATATTCTATAGTTATTTTTAATGACTCTTTACCAATTAACGACTTCTTAAAAATGGATTTAAAAGGAATCATCTTATTTTATTAAAAAATGAATTATTTTTGGGTTTTTATTGAAACTTTGAATGGATTATTTGTTTTAACATATATGGAATGAATGGAATTTACCGAATTCATTAACGCTCAATTATTTGGATATTTCTTTACATTTTTAAATAATTTTTTCAAATAATATTTTTCAATAATATTTGTAATTTAGTTATACTTTTGTTAACAGATTTAAAAATGAAAAGGGTAATTTCATCAAGAAATGTTCCAATGATATTTTAAATGTATTTTTCATCAATGATAACATTATTTTATTTACTATGTGTCACGACCCGCCTTCCCGGGCCAAAAACTTTGTCATCTAACCCCCATGGGTCTCCTGTAATACCTTTGTTTCCTTCCTAGCACACCATAGGCTATTACTCACTAGGGTTTCTTATCAGACTAATGACTGTCCCCACATGCCAACACATTTTTTCAATGTGTTTTGTCCCCACTCACACACACCCTGAGAAACATCCCAAAAGGTCACCCATCTTGATTACTAGTCCAGGCCAAGCATACTTAATTGTAGAGTTATAATCAGATTGTCTCTCGAAAAAAGGTGCACCTTGTTGACATGGGTAATAACATTTATCCTTTTAAGTCTCACTTTTACAGGGGTGTTACATTATCCACCACTTTAAAGCACAACACCCTCGTTGTGGACCCGAATCCTTCCCAGAAGGTCACCCATCCTGATTACTAGTCCAGGCCAAGCATGCTTAATTGTGGAGTTATAATCAGTTTGGATATCGAAAAAAAGATACACCTTGTTGACATGGGTTGTAACATTTAGCCTTTTAAGTCTCACATTTCCATCATTGTTACATTATCCACCCCTTCAAAGAAAAATACCCTCATTGTGGACCCCAATCCTCAAACCCGGGTAGTTCCTAAGCACTTCAGACTGGGTATTGGTTCTGATACCATTGGTCATGACCCGCCTCCCTAGGCCATGAACCTTGTCATCTGACCCTCATGGGTCTCTTTTAATACCATGGTTTCCTTCCTAGCACACCATAGGCTATTACTCACTAGGGTCACTTATCATATTAATGACTATCCCCACAGGACAACACATGTTCTTTCATTTTGTTTTGTCCTCACTCACACACACCCTCAGAAACTTCCCAGAATGTCACACATCTTGATTACAACTCCATGCCAAACATTCTTAACTATGGAGTTCTAATCAGATAGGCACTCAAAAATAAATGTGCACCTTGATGACATGGGTCCTAAAAGTTAGCCTTTTATGTCTCACATTTCCAGGGGTGTTACAGATTGTGTGTTTAAATATTCTATTGACTCTAAAGTAACCTAAAATGACACTGAATTGTTCTGAAATATCCTAAAATTTTCATTACTAGGTTAGGTCCTAATAATAAACCATCTTCAAAATTAATCCGTATGTTTTATTTCAACACTATATTCCTGGAAGGGCTTCATAATTATATCTCCAAATTCTTGAGTGAATGCTATTGTTTTATAAAAACTCATGTACAAGAAGGTCTTGATAAAAAAATTTAAATACATAAAATATGACATCACTTTATTTATTAATGTTACAATGGTTCTCATAGACTGACTATGTAACGCCCCGACCCTAGTTACCCAGAGTCGGTGCATTATTACATAACATTGGCATGATCAGAAGAAAAATCAAATCTCGAAAGACCGATTGGTTTAGTAGCCTTGGAAACACTAGATATATTCATAAGTTTTACATTACATCATTAAACGAAAAACTACTACAACAACAAATTGTCTCCATAATCCACACTCATATCCCCACATAATATCCCTTTAGGTCATTCATAACTTACTTCTTCACTTCCTGGGAAAAAATAAAACATAGAAAAGGGGTGAGCTCAAATGCCCAGTAAGGATAACAATATAGCAGAAACATTCATAAATAAGAATAAACATAACTAAAACAAAATCCTTTCAAACATAAAATTTCAACATAGTATGGTATGAATAAAATTAAATAATGCCATTCACCTATTCACATGGATATTCTACTAATCGAGTAATCACATGCAAAAATCAATAACCACTTTCATAATGTTGGAATGCATAATGCCATACTATCATAACCACATAGTCAAGGCCTCGTGCCAAGACTACAAATAAGATTTTGTCAAGGCCTTGTGCCAAGACACTAGTTTGTCTCATGAGACCTACCGATGCATCGAGGAGCTATAGCGGGCTCCACCCGTCACTTATTAAGTCCAATGCATTCCCATATGAAAAGGTTTAAACATAACATAATCATTCGTATTAAAACTAGCATACGAAATGTCAATAATTTCACCATAAACTATGAATGGTATAAAAATAGCACATCCATAGTCAAACATATCACAAAACCTTCAATACAATATAGATGTTTTGTATCATAATAAATCAACTTCAAATAATCTTAAAATCCATCAAAGGATGTTGACATAGATGAAATCAAAATTCTTTTTAAAGAAATATCTCCTTTTATTTTGAAATCATTTAAGATCCATATAAAATAAAACATTTTCTTTGAAAATATTCTTATAAGCTTGTAAGGAAAGCTTTGAAGATTTTATAACGGCGTAAAATAACCGCACCCGCCGTATAAGTTAAAAAAAACATTCTTACCTCAATTCTGTCGAAAAGGTTAAAAAGGACCTTGTTTTGAAAATGACGGAAAGATTCCTTTATAAACCACTTATAAAAGTCAAAAATGGTATAAATGACTTTAACTCATATTTTAGTAAATAGTAAAAATGTTTTGAAATACATTTTTAAGAAACATGGATGTGGATGATAAAGAGATCCCAATAGATTATTACGTATAAACAACCTCGGATAATGAAGAGATTGTGAAATAACCCTTACCTTGTACTTTTCCTTGGTTGGGGTAGGTTAACCTCCTGTATAATGGTGAAATAATTGTTATTAAATTATACAAGAATCATATATATTAATATGATAACATATATGATCTTTTAACATTGATTTGTTAATAATATCTTAGAATTATCGTCGTTTCGGGTGTTAACTTACTCATTTTCTTTTATATGTTTTGTTACATAAGCCATGTTTGTTGTATATTATTCATATCCAGAATGATATAATGTCCTTAAACATCATTTTTTAATCATCAAATGATAATTATACTTGAATGGATACGATGGAGAATGAATCTCATTGCATTCGTGGAGACGGTAGTCCGTACGTACGCACGAGCGACAATATCATTATTTTGATATTAAAATAATATATAAATGGATGGTATATCATATATACAGAATCATTAACATGTTATATTTATTATTTACATGAGTTACACATCATTATTATACCCATCCAAATAATAATATATTGAATAACAATTACACCACGACGTGGAGACGGTAAGCCGTACGTACGCACATATGGTGACATGTTATTCAAAGGGTGGATAGAATACTGAATATGGTTGTACCATATTTATAATAACATCACAGTATATTTAAGATACTGGAGTTATTATTTTAGAATGGTAAGAACAAATAAAGAGGAAGTGGAAGAAGAAAGGAACTTAGAAAAGGGTGGTGAAATCATTACCTCTTCTTCGGGTTCTTCCTTTTGATTTGATCAAAAGGGCTCCTTAGGTTGGCTTTCTGATCAAACTAAGGCCTCTAGGATGTAGTGAGGGATGTTTGGAGAGTATTTGGGCAGAGTTTGGCCGAACAAAAAGGCTTGGAAGGTGTGAAGAAATGAGAAGGAGGAGTGCCCTTTTATAAGAGGGGTGAGGGGCACCTTTGGAAAAGCTAGAAATATTAATTTATAATAAATTCATATTCGGTTTCTAATGGCTCCAAAGTTTATTATTAAAAGGTTAAGGTGGGGATAGGTCGCAAACCACTCAACCAATAGAATTTAGACAGGTTTGGGTACTTATATTAACCTTATCTTTAAGTATTAACTCTAAGTTAATTAGTTTCACTTTTACAATGTCTCTTTGTATTTTTATATAATATGGTTAATAAACTTACTACATACATCCAAGCGACCCCCAAGCGGTCCATTAATGATGAACCTATCATGAAATAAGTCTCTTGGCCGAACCTTAGATTTTTAGAAATTTAATATCAATTAATAATATAATATTTGTTTTAAGAACTCTTTTATGTCAATTTTGACACTATTCAATAGTTGATTTTTGTGAAACTCATAACAGATTGATTACTTCTAAAAAAGTCAATTAAATCAATCCTAATATATCATATTATCCTAGAAAATTATTTTAATACATTAAAAGTTTCATATTATATTTATTTGGGTATTTATAATATCAATTATTTTAATTTTTCACTATTATAGTAATTACTGCATCATTATTGTGTCATAAATAAAATAGATTATTTAATGTCTAAAAATTATAAATAAAATATCATTATGTAGGAAATCTTTTTATCTTTCTAATGAATATTTATAATCTAAAATCCAACTTATATAACCCTATGTAACAATTGTTTTTCTAAAAGATATATGCTTGTGTCATTTTTGTATTCATTTTGACTTAATTAAAATAAAGTGTCATTATCACTTACAAGTGGATCCATGGGGTCCCAAAATAGACCCAAAGATGCCCATGGTCGACCATGTATCAACCAGTAGGGTTAAGACACGTCTTAGGGTAATTTAGTATTATTATAATATTATTTTTTTAACCCTTATTTATCGGATTTACCCTTAACCATGGTAAATAAAATATTTACCGCAGTAATAATTCAAAATGTCTAAAAATAAAAGTTATCTATTTACACAATTTGGACATCCTGATTCCAAATATGGAATCCATTTTTCTAAATTCAAAACACAGAAGTGGAAGAAATTAATTTAAAATTAATTTTCGTTGTCAAAATAAAAAGCGTGTTTTTAAGAGATAATAACTATCAAAAGATTGACACTTGTTTATGTTCGGTTTAATTGTAAAATTATGTCCAATGGCCAACATTATATTAAATGGTAAATATATATTATAAATATACTTTAAAACCACTCAAATTCATAATTTATCAATATTAATTATTTTGATTAAAAAAGTTGTTTTTAATTAAAATTTAGTAATTTTCACTATTCATCAAAATATGAAAGTTATCCGAAATGTACCAAAATTTCACCCTAGGCTAATTTCAATATTCCGAATCCAAAAATGAAGTCCATTTTGAAATATAAAATATATATGATTTCAAAAAGTAGGTATTATTATTCACAATGGCTAGTTTAATCGGTTGTGGTGTGTGTTAAAACTCGAAGTTGCGTACAACACACGCTACTGTTTTATTCAAAGGATAGCGTACCGTGGAAGTTTGGGATGTTTTATTTTAAATTTTTTTTTATGTCCCCATTTAGTCAAACGTTTAAAATATTTTATTTAAAAAGGGTTCACTATTAAAAGTTGGTAAAACTACAATACTGAAAATGAATTTGTTCTTACACTATGTCTAAGAAACTCATAATATGGATTCTAAAATTATTAGGATTATATAAAGTTTAAAATTTAGTTAATACTATTCATAACCTCTTTTGAACAGCTTGTTTGGTAAGTCATGGTGCGCTTGAACTCGGTGTTGCGTGTAGTGCAAGTTATTGAATTATTTTGAAGAAATAACACACTATGAAATCTTGGGGTGTTACATTCTCCCCTCATTCAATAAATTGCGTCCTCGCAATTTGAAATTGTTCTTCGAAAATAAAAGGTTGAAAATATAAAATATATTTGTGGGAAAACCCACATCGGAAATTGGGTTACTAAAATTTAGTCTTAATATGTGGAAAAGAGAAATGAAAGGGTCACCACCAAATTATGATCTCGATTAGGAGAACATTGGTGGAAATTAGAGACATATAATTGGAGGAAAAACGTAAATATTTATAGGTAGTGATTGAGGTCATCAATCACAAACAAGTATAAAATTGAGGTCCTTAAACTCATCAATCTATGATGATTTGAAGTACCATCGGTTCAACAAAATATAGGGTATTGGGATAACACATTTTTGACGTTTCAAAATATCTTAGTTGAAATCCCACATCGAAGAATGAATTAATGAGGCCTCTATTTAAAATAAAGAGTGGAAAGTATGAAGATTACCGAAAATAACACATACTAGGGTTCCATGTAGGAAAATATGGATATGGAAGAGAAATCTATCCATCAATTATCTGATGGAGAGTGGTAGAGAACATGGCTATGAAAAGGCCAACAATCACAAAGCCATAAATTAGTGATGATTTAAGGTACCATCTAGGACAACATTTTTTGTTCTAAGTTTCTTTTATTAATGTTGAGGAATTTATTTATGAGATTGGCTAAGATAATAAGGAGATATACTTACTTTATAATTAGAGTTTTATCCATTAATAAATTTCTACCACAAACTCATCTTTCAGTCTAAAAGATAATAGAACGTAAAAAAAATTTCTATTTATACTATTCGTACAGGGTTCCAAAATAAATGAATTTATAATTCATCTACCAGATCTTTTAAAAAAACTACATTATTTAATCCAGGACATCTCGTGGGCCAGTGGTAGGTGATACACCCTTGTCGCCCTTCGGTTGAGGGTTCAAGTCTCGCAGCCTTGCCGGACGCGACGGGTTGCCGCCCGACCTCTGGGTTGTCCTTTTATGGTAATCCAAAATAATCCAAACTAGAACTATCCAAAATACTTCTGTCCAAACTCATAGTCCAACATTTATAAGGAAGGTAAACATAATATAGATCCTTTTTACCGCATAATAGCATATGAATACCTTCATCTTGTATTCTTTTAATACACTGAAACATCCTGAATTACCATATTCCTTATTGATTACATTCATGCTACCCTATTCCATATAGAATGCTGGATATACTTCATCAATCCAAAAATGTTTTAAACCCCAAAAAAATGATGGAATATACAAATCATTAATCAGTTCCAAGGTAGTCAAGAATATCCAATATAATTTATCCAAAACAATCACATATTATTCCAAAATCACTACCTCAGTATCAGAACTATATTATGATTTATCATTCTCTCAACCATATATTTTCCAAAAATTTATCCTGCTATTGAGTCACTTTTCTTTGTTCCACACAATCTCAAGTCCTTAATGGAATAGTACTGCAGTACAATCCTTATGTACTCCATAATTATTGTAACAAGTACATTGTTGATACAACACTCAATTGACATAATCAACATAAGAACTCTAATCATTCCTCTTCATCTGTGGTAGTATCATAGCTTGATTATTATCTAATAACATCATTTGCGGCATAGTCTAATGACTGGGACATAGGTTTGCGTAGTGTCCAAACTCCTTGAAAATGAAGCATTGTACATTTGAAACCATTTTCTTACCCTTGTAGTCATGTACTTTGTGCCCTTTTCCTCCACACTTATAACAAACTCCCATTCCTTTCAGGAAAGTTCCAGGGTGTTTCTTTCCACAGTTACCACATATGGGAAAATTCTTCTTTTCCCTCTTCCCTTTATCCATCTTTCTCTCTTCCGTCCTTTTCTTCTCTTGCTTCCCTTCAAAGCCATAGGACTCAGTAAACTCATTACTTATCTTATCAACACATGATATTATTTCTTCAAATGATGATAATACATGGGAGACTATTTCTCTTATAAATTCTAGCTTAAGACCATGAAAGATATGATCCTTCCTTCTCTTTGGATCATGTGCATTTCTGGAGTTCTCATTCCTTCTACTGGGCGCCATTTCTAAACAATGGCATACACTAGATTAGTTTATGAATCAAAATACATAATCCCATACTTATAAAACACTTAACATAAATTGAACTATTTATGGATATAATCCATAAAAATGTCTCCTTTGAGGATGTATATACTCATAAACCCTTCATAATGGTTTGTAAAGAAAATGAGAATTATCCTAAGCATATCCCCCGGGAGTGTCGTAACCAAGAGTGCAGCAAGGCCCGTTGTCGTGCACCAGTTCCCGTTCGAGTCTAGCTCAAAGTGGTGTTTTCGGGTTTTACCCCTAGGTACATCTGTGCCAGAGCCGCCTCTACCTGCTCGTATCCAGACAGGGATGTATTTCTCGGAAAACTCACAAAATCCCTACAATACCAAAATTCTAGGAAGTTCTTCTATACTAATCGTCAAAGTTCATCTTAGGTCTACGTGCTCTAATAAGAGTTTATCTAAATCTAGTTTCCAAGGTTTGTACTAAACTTCCTCTGATACCAACTGTAACGCCCCGACCCTAGTTACCCAGAGTTGGTTCATTATTACATAACATTGGCATGATCACAATAAAGATCAAATCTCGAAAGACCGATTGGTTTAGTAGCCTTGGAAACACTAGATTTATTCATAAGTTTTACATTACATCATTAAACGAAAAACTACTCCAACAACAAATTGTCTCCATAATCCACACTCATATCCCCACATAATATCCCTTTAGGTCATTCATAACTTACTTCTTCACATCCCGGGAAAGAATAAAACATAGAAAAGGGGTGAGCTCAAATGCCCAGTAAGGATAACAATATAGAGGAAACTTTCATAAATAAGAATAAACTTTTAAGGCAATGTATAACTAAAACAAAAGCCTTTCAAACATGAACTTTCAACATAGTATGGCATAAATAAAATGAAATAATGCCATTTACCTATTCACATGGATATTCTACTAATCGAGTAATCACATGCAAAAATCAATAACCACTTTCATAATGTTGGAATACATAATGCCAGACTATCATAACCACATAGTCAAGGTCTCGTGCCAAGACTACAAATAAGATTTTGTCAAGGCCTTGTGACAAGACACTAGTTTGTCTCATGAGACCTACCGATGCATCGAGGAGCTATAGCGGGCTCCACCCGTCACTTATTAAGTCCAATGCATTCCCATATGAAAAGGTTTAAACATAACATAATCATTCTTATTAAAACTAGCATACGAAATGTCAATAATTTTACCATAAACTATGAATGGTATAAAAATAGCACATCCATAGTCAAACATATCACAAAACCTTCAATACAATATAGATGTTCTGTATCAGAATAAATCAACTTCAAATAATCTTAAAATCCATCAAAGGATGTTGACATAGATGAAATCAAAATTCTTTTTAAAGAAATATCTCCTTTTATTTTGAAATCATTTAAGATCCATATAAAATAAAACATTTTCTTTGAAAATATTCTTATAAGCTTGTAAGGAAAGCTTTGAAGATTTTATAACGGCGTAAAATAACCGCACCCGCCGTATAAGTTAAAAAAAACATTCTTACCTCAATTCTGTCGAAAAGGTTAAAAAGGACCTTGTTTTGAAAATGACGGAAAGATTCCTTTATTAATCACTTATAAAAGTCAAAAAGGGTATAAATGACTTTAACTCATATTTTAGTAAATAGTAAGAATGTTTTGAAATACATTTTTAAGAAACTTGGATGTGGATGATAAAGAGATCCCAGTAGATTATTACGTATAAACAACCTCGGATAATGAATAGATTGTGAAATAACCCTTACCTTGTACTTTTCCTTGGTTGGGGTAGTTTAACCTCCTGTATAATGGTGAAATAATTGTTATTAAATTATACAAGAATCATATATATTAATATGATATCATATATGATCTTTTAACATTGATTTGTTAATAATATCTTAGAATTATTGTCGTTTCGGGTGTTAACTTACTCATTTTCTTTTATATGTTTTGTTACATAAGCCATGTTTGTTGTATATTATTCATATCCAGAATGATATCAAGTCCTTAAACATAATTTTTAAATCATCAAATGATAATTATACTTGAATGGATACGATGGAGAATGAATCTCATCGCGTTCGTGGAGACGGTAGTCCGTACGTACGCAAGAGCGACAATATCATTCTTTTGATATTAAAATAATATATAAATGGATGGTATATCATATATACAGAATCATTAACATGTTATATTTATTATTTACATGAGTTACACATCATTATTATACCCATCCAAATAATAATATATTGAATAACAATTACACCACAACGTGGAGACGGTAAGCCGTACGTACGCATGTATGGTGACATGTTATTCAAAGGGTGGATAGAATACTGAATATGGTTGTACCATATTTATAATAAAATCACAGTATATGTAAGATACTGGAGTTATTATTTTAGAATGGTAAGAACAAAGAAAGAGGAAGTTGAAGAAGAAAGGAACTTAGAAAAGGGTGGTGAAATCATTACCTCTTTTTCGGGTTCTTCCTTTTGATTTGATCAAAAGGGCTCCTTAGGTTGCCTTTCTGATCAAACTAAGGCCTCTAGGTTGTATTGAGGGATGTTTGGAGAGTATGTGGGAAGATTTTGGCCGAACCAAAAGGCTTGGAAGGTGTGAAGAAATGAGAAGGAGGAGTTCCCTTTATAAGAGGGGTGAGGGGCACCTTTGGAAAAGCTAGAAATATTAATTTATAATAAATTAATATTTGGTTACAAATGGCTCCAAAGTTGATTATTCAAAGGTTAAGGTGGGGATAGGTCGAAAACCACTCAACCAATAGAATTTAGACAGGTTTGGATACTTATATTAACCTTATCTTTTAGTATTAACTCTAAGTTAATTAGTTTCACTTTTACAATGTCTCTTTATATTTTTATATAATATGGTTAATAAACTTACTACATACATCCAAGCGACCCCCAAGTGGTCCATTAATGATTAACCTATCATGAAATAAGTCTCTTGGCCGAACCTCAGATTTTTAGGAATTTAATATCAATTAATAATATAATATTTGTTTTAAGAACTCTTTTATGTCAATTTTGACACTATTCAATAGTTGATTTTTGTGAAACTCATAACAGATTGATTACTTCGAAAAAAGTCAATTAAATCAATCCTAATATATCATAGTATCCTAGAAAATTATTTTAATTCATTAAAAGTTTCATATTATATTTATTTGGGTATTTATAATATCAATTATTTTAATTTTTCACTATTATAGTAATTACTGCATTATTATTGTGTCATAAATAAAATAAATTATTTAATGTCTAAAAATTATAAATAAAATATCATTATGTAGGAAAGCTTTTTATCTTTCTAATGAATATTTATAATCTAAAATCCAACTTATATAACCCTATGTAACAATTGTTTTTCTAAAAGATATATGCTTGTGTCATTTTTGTATTCATTTTGACTTAATTAAAATAAAGTGTCATTATCACTTACAAGTGGATCCATGGGGTCCCAAAATAGACCCATAGAAGACCATGGTCGACCATGTATCAACCAATAGGGTTAAGACACGTCTTAGAGTAATTTAGTATTATTATAATATTATTTGTTTAACCCTTATTTACCGGATTTACCCTTAACCATGGTAAATAAAATATTTACCGCAGTAATTATTCAAAATGGATAAAAATAAAAGTTACCTATTTACACAATTTGGACATCCTGATTCCAAATATGGAATCCATTTTTCTAAATTCAAAACACAGAATTGGCAGAAATTAATTTAAAATCAATTCCCGTTGTCAAAACAAAAAAGCGTGTTTTTAAGAGATAATAACTATCAAAAGATTGACACTTGTTTATGTTCGTTTTAATTGTAAAATTATGTCCAATGGACAACATTGTATTAAATGGTAAAAATATATTCTAAATATACTTTAAAACCACTCAAATTCATAATTTATCAATATTAATTATTTTGATTAAAAAAGTTGTTTTTAATTAAAATTTAGTAATTTTCACTATTCATCAAAATATGAAAGTTATCCGAAATGTACCAAAATTTCACCCTAGGCTAATTTCAATATTCTGAATCCAAAAATGAAGTCCATTTTGAAATATAAAATATATATGATTTCAAAAAGTAGGTATTATTATTCACAACGGCTAGTTTAATCGGTTGTGGTGTGTGTTAAAACTCGAAGTTGCGTACAACACACGCTACTGTTTTATTCAAAGGAAAGCGTACCGTGGAAGCTTGCGATGTTTTATTATAATTTTTTTTTGATGTCCCCATTTAGTCAAACGTTTAAAATATTTTATTTAAAAAGGGTTCACTATTAAAAGTTGTTAAAACTACAATACTGAAAATGAATTTGTTCTTACACTATGTCTAAGAAACTCATAATATGGATTCTAAAATTATAAGGATTATATAAAGTTTAAAATTTAGTTAATACTGTTCATAACCTCTTCTGAACAGCTTGTTTGGTAAGTCATGGTGCGCTTGAACTCGGTGTTGCGTGTAGTGCAAGTTATTGAATTATTTTGAAGAAATAACACACTATGAAATCTTGGGGTGTTACAGACTATTTCTCTGGGGATGATATGTTATAATAATATTCATCACTATATCTAGATCATGTAGTATACTTCTCCATATCATCATTGTAAACATAATATACTTATCACATTTATTAAAATGTTTGACTCAATAAATACTTACAACTTCTTTAATATATATTATATCATGTTCATCAAGGGAGAAAATTTATATTATAGTAATGAGTTTTGGTTATTTATTACTGTTACCAATGAATACAATCCATATATCTTTATAGTTGTAATACATCTTTGGGTTTCCATAGACCAAATCCATTTTGATTCCATCCCATTTCTATTCCACTATAGATAATAGTTTTTAGATAGACTTTTACCGGTGTCTCTCATTAATAAATTTCAAACATAACAAGCACCAACATAAATACTTTGAAAAATATCTTGTAATTTTTCCCTTCCATAAATACCCTTTACGATCACTATATATATGTATACTTCTTGGGAGAATCGGGAGTTATAAACTATGAGCTTCATCTAATAGATCCATCAAATCATGTAAAAAAATACGCATACATGGTCCATAAACCTTATAATTACATCACAGCCAAGGATATATATAGTAAAATTTCATTCCTTATTTAGAAACTATATATCTTCTTTTTTTACCCCTTTGATCATAGCATGGATAGATGGTAGAATAATTATTTGAGCAACATAATTTTTTTCCACTTTATTCAAAATATCTATAACCATAGTTTGAAAATCTATTAATATTTTATCTTTAGTGATCATCATCATAGATGATATAGTAGTATCACTAGGTGAAATATTCAACAACCTTTTTGTTTTTCCTTGGGTAGTAATTTATTGGTCATTCATAATCATTAATGAAATTTAAATACCTTCTCTTGTGAATATTCAACTCAATCTGAGTAATTATGTACATTATAAATTTTAGATCATTATATATTCACCACATTTCACTGTAATGATAATTAATCCTTATTTTCTGTGAAAATAATACACCATATAAATATAAATCATGAGTTTTGTAATTTTCCTCATGTTCCTTCAATTTTCATGCATTATAATATCTTAAAACATCATTACCCATGATGATGAAAACTAAACCCTTTTTTTTTGAACTTATATAGATCAAAAACACTTCTAAACTATAGGGTGATATAAAGACATATGGAATGTAACACCCCAAGTTTCCACGGTACACATATTTTTGAATAATACAGTACCGTGTGTTATACGCAACTTCGAGTTCTGGCACACCACAACCAATCAAACTAGCCGTTATAGAATTGTAATACCAACTTTTTAAAATTTTATAAATTTAATCTTTCAAAATAGACTTCATTTTTGGATTTGGAATATTGAAATAAGATTAGGGTGAATTTTTGGTACTTTTCTGATAACATTCATATTTTGATGAAGAGTGAAAATTACTAAATTTTAATTAAAAACAACTTTTATAATTGAAATAATTAATTGTGAGAAATTATGAATTTGAGTGGTTTTAAAGTATATTTAGAATATATTTTTACCATTTCATAAAATTTTGTTAATTGTACATAATTTCCCATTTAAACCGGACATAAACAAGTGTCAATCTTTTTATAGTTATTATTTCATAAAAACACGCATTTTGTTTTGCCAACGAGAATTAATTTTAAATTAATTTCTGCCACTTCGGTGTTTTCAATTTGTAAAAATGGATTCCATATTTGGAATCAGGATTTCCAAATTGTGTAAAATTTAACTTTAACTTTTAGACATTTTCATTAATTACAGCGGTAAATATTTTATTTACCATAAATAAAGGGTAAATTCGGTAAATAAGGGTAAAAAATTAAAAATATAATAATATTAAATTACCCTAAAACGTGTCCCAACCCTATTGGGTGATACATGTCAGACCATGGGCATCTTTGGGTCGATTTGGGGACCCCATTGAGCCACTTGTAAGTGATAAGGACACTTTATATTAATTAAGTTAAAGTAAATACAAAAATGGCATAGGTATATATCTTCTAGAAAAATAATTTTTACATAGGGTTATATATGTTTTATTTTTTACTATAAATATTAATTAGAAAGATAGAACAATTTCCTACATAATGGTATTTTATTTTTAATTATTAGACATTTAAGAATTAAATTTATTTATGACACGATAATGATGTATTATTTTCCTTATTAATGAAAGAATCAAATAATTGGTATTATAAATGGTAAAATAAATATAATTTGAAAGTTTTGATGACATACAAGAATTTTATAGGTTAACATGGCATTTATTGAATGATTAAATAATTTTTTCTGAATAAATATAGTTTTTATGACTATAAAAAAAATCAATTATTAAATAGTTTCAAAATTGACAAAAATGCGTTTTTAAAACAAATATTATATTATTAATTGATATTATAATAATAAAAATATATGGTTTGGAAAAAGGACATATATAATGATAGTTGTATCATTAATGACCCACTTGGGGGTATCTTGAATATATATAGTATGTTTATTAACTATATAATATAAAAATACAAAGAGACATGGTAAATGTAAAACTATTTAACTAAGATTTAAATCAAAAATGTAATGTTAATATAGCGACCCAAACCTGTCGAAAACATATTGGTTGAGTGGTTTTCGACCTATCCCCACCTCTAAAATTAAATAATACACTTTTGAGCCATTATATACATAATATGAATTTATTATAAAATAAAATTTCTAGCCTTTCCTAGGGTGCCCCTCACACCGCTTATAAAAGGGAACTCTCCCTTCTCACTAATTCACACCTTAAAATCCTTTTTGATCGGCCATCCTATGCCCAAATACCCTCTAAACTATTATACCTTTATCCTATATGCCTTACTTTAGTCAAAAATCCAACTTATGGAGCCATTTTGATCAAATCAAAAGGAACAACCCGAAGAAGAGGTAACGTTTTCACCACCCTCTTCCAAATTCCTTTCTTCATCCACTTCTTCTTTCATTGTTATTTACATTATAAAATAAAAACTACATTATCTTATATATAATGTGATGTTATTATTAATTTGGTACAACAATTTTCATTATTCTATCCATCATTTGAATGAGATGTCAACATACGTGCATATGTACGGCCTACCGTTTCCACATCGTGGTGAAATTGTTATTCAAAACATTATTATTAGGATGTGTATGAAAATGATGGGTAATTTAAGTAAATAATAAATATAACATTATAATTATTTGTTATATATGATATACCATCCAATTATATATGATTTTTATTTCAATAGAATGATATTGTCGCTCGTGCGTACGTATGGACTACCGTCTCCATGAACTCGATGAGAATCATTACCCATCATATCCATTCAAGAATAATTTTCATTTGATGGTTAAAAATAATGTTTAAATACATAATATAATTCTGGATATTAATAAGATACATCCCATCCATAAACAATATGGCTCACATAACAAAGAATATAAAGGAAAATGAATATGTTAACACCCGAAACAACAATAATACTAAGATATTATTAACAAATCAATGTTAAAATATCATATATGATATCATATTAAAGTAAATGATTCTTTTATAATTCAATAAAAAATATTTCACTATTATAGTGGATTTTAACCTACCCTCTACCGAGGAAAAAGTATAAAGTAAGGGGTTTCTTAACTAACTTTTAATTCCTTGAGATTTCCATTATTCACCACTTATTTATTGGATGTGGTGTGTGTACTGCCCATGATTGTATTAATTGTGTAATATACATTATTTTTTGGATATTTACCTCATCATTGAATGATCCTTCTTTCGTGGGTGTATATTTCTTATGTTACCAAATCGATAAGGGAATTGAAAATTTCAATTTCTACACATTCGACTTTACGCATACTTCAGTGATTATTTTACTCCAAGATTATGCGTGGAATCACAATTCATTTGCCTATGTCATAATTTCCCCTCCCCCTTTCTATGGATATATATTTGAAACACATAATCCCTCCATTGATAATTTCTCAAGTCATTGATATGAACATGATAAGAGTAATTTTAACTCAATTTCCATTTTTTGAGATAAATATCCAATTCATTGGTGTTGTCTTATCAAGAATATGTGTGAATGTAATATTATTGATTTACACTGAATATCCAATCATATTGAGTGTATTTATATTTGTCACACATAATTATGTCATTGATTTATCCTTAACCTAAAGATACGGTCTTTATAATAGATATTATCTAAAATTACATTCCATTGAGACTCCATTGTTTTTATACACCAAATCACCTTTATATGGTGTATATAATGTACTTTTATATAGTTTGTCATGAATCCACATATTCTCATTGTATTAAAAAAAATTATTACGTCAATTATTTGTATTCAAGTTCTTCTCTTTTGGTTAAAAGCTCTAACTGAAATATTATTTTAAATGTTTTAAATATTTATTGTTATAAATCTTTCACATTAATATCCATGTTTTAAAAATGGTTTTAAGGATTTATTTATGTGGACATTAACGTATTAAAATTTTAATTCATTTTAAATGTTTCAAAGTGGTATGGGACACTTTAATTCAAAAATCTATTAGACAAATAGTGTGACTTTAAAATGATTTCATGAAAAAGTGGGATATTTATCCCTAATAGTTTTGATGATTATTTTCATCTATGTCAATATCCATAATTATTCTCTATTGAGGTTAATCTAATTCAATAAAATATTCCATATTTTATCGAATGAGTTATGTTTGACTATGGATGGGTTATTTTTACACCATTCATGGTTTCTGGATAATGTTTTGACGTTTCTTATGCATGTTTTAATATGAATGTTTATGTTATGTTTCAAACTTTTCATATGAGGCATGCATTGGAATTAGTAAGTGACATGTGGAGCCTGCTAAAGCTCTTTAATGCATCTCTAGGTATCACGAGACAGACTAGTGTCTTGGCACAAGGCCATGAAAAAATCTTATTTTATTCTTGGCACAAGGCCTTGACTATGTGGTTATGATAGTCTGGAATTATGTATTCCATCATTATGAAAGTGGTTATTGATATTGCATGTGATTATTTGACTATTAGAATATCCATGTGAATAAGTAAATGGAATTATTTTATTTTATTTTTTCTATACTATGCTGAAGTTAAAGTTTAAAAGGATTTTTTTAGTTATACATTGCCTTAAATGTTTATGCTTATTCATGAATGTTTCCTCTATAATGTTATCCTTACTGGGCATCTGAGATCACCCCTTTATATGTTTTATTTTTCTGAGGATGCAAAGAAGTATATTATGACTGACCACCAGTGATAGTCTATGGGATCCCAGTGTTGCCTATGAAGACAATGTTGTTGTAGTTTTCCATTTTATGATGTAATGTAAACCATATGAATGTATCTACTACTTCCAAGTCTACTAAACTAATTGGTCTTTCGATACTTGATATTTTGTGATCATTCCAATTTTATGTAATGATGCACTGACTCGGGGTAACTGGGGTCAGGGCGTTACAGTTGGTATCAGAGGAATTTTAGTACAAACCATGGAAACTAGATTTAGATAAACTCTGATTAGAGCACATCCCCCTAAGATATACTTTGAGTATTAGTATAGAAGAACTTCCTATAATTTTGGTATTTCATAGATTTTGTGAGTTTTCCAAGCAATACAGACCTGTTTGTATATCATGAATCCATTTATTGTCAGGGTATTACAATGTTTTTATTACCAAAATTATTTGTATTCAAGTGACTGTCTTTTGGTTAGGAGCTCTAACTGAAATATCATTTTAAATGTTTTAAATATTTATTATTCTATAACTTTTCTGATTAATGTCCATGTTTTATAAATGGTTTTAAGGATTTATTTTATGGACATTAAAGTTTTAAAATTAAAATTCCTTTTAGAAGTCTCAAAGTGTATGGGACACTTTGATTCCAAAATATATTTGTCAAATATAGTGACTTTTAAATGATTTCAGGAAAAATGGGATATTTATCTCTAATAGTTTTGATGATTATTTTCATCTATTTCAATATCCTTCATTATACTCGATTGAGGTTAATATGATACAACACAATCATCCATATTGTATTGAATGAGTTATGTTTGACTGTGGATGTGCTATTTTTATACCATTCAAGGTTTGTGGATAATGTATTGATATTTCGTATGCTATTTTTAATTCAAATGCTAACGTTATGTTTCAAACTTTTCATATGAGGAAACAATTATACTTAGTAAGTGACGGTTAGAGCCCGCTATAGCTCCTCAATTCATCGGTAGGTCTAATGAGACAAACTAGTGTCTTCGTACAAGGCCTTGACAAAATATTATTTTTAGTCTTGGCACAAGGCCTTAACTTTGTTGTTATGATTGTCAGGCATTATGGATTCAATCATTATGAAAGTGGTTATTGATATTGCATGTGATTATTCGACTATTAGAAAATCCATGTGAATAATTAAATGGAATTACTTCATTTTATTTTTTCTATATTATGCTGAAGTTCAAGTTTAAAAGGCTTTTGTTTTAGTTATACATTACCTTAAATGATAATGCTTATTTATGAAAGTTTCTGTTATAATGTTATCCGTACTAAGAATCTGAGCTCACCCCTTTCTATGTTTTATTTTTCCCAGGATGAAAATAATAATATTATGACTAACCTTTAGGGATAATTTATGGGATCTCACTATTGTCTATGGTGACAATCTTGTTTTAGTTTTTAATTTTATGATGTAATGTAAACCTTATGAATTTATCTATTAATTCTAAGGCTTCTAAACTAATTGGTCTTTTGAGACTTGATCTTTTTTTATCATTACAATTTTATGTAATGATGCACCGACTCTAGGTAACTGGGGTCGGGGTGTTACATGGAATAACTATCCTCCTCTTTGGTTACTTGAAATATTATTCACATTCATATACCTAAAGGGACATGGATCCCATTTTAGATAACATGTTGAGTAGATTAAATATCTCAGAAACATATTCACCAATAATTGATAATATCCAAACAAACTATGAAAAATATGAATCTCTATCTTAGTGGTTGTTTGGGCTAACATTTAAGGACTTTTTTCATCAATGGATCCAATGATATACCCTTGATTGATAATATATAATCCAAAAAGGAAAAAAAATTCAAAAATTAAATCAGGGTAAAATTTTCATAGATATTATAATTCATTAATATCTATAGTATAATCCATAATTGATCTTGATGCTCTTACATAAATTTAGAAACTACAAGGATTTAATCAATAAATACAAAAAAAACTAATCTGGGTAATCACTAATGTCCTCATTCATGAAATCCATGATGAAAATGAGGTAATTAATAAGACAAAATGGCATTACCATAAATCCATCATGTTTTACCTCTTATATATTATTTTCATGGATATTTATTCACATTTTACCCTCAACTAATATCATCAATAATAAAGATCAATATTTAAAAAATATTGCTTTCCTTGTATTTGAACAAACTAATCACTAATATGGGGAAGGTGATACATACTCTTTATTTTAATCTTTTTATATTCTTAATAAGAAATACAGGGGACACATACATTTAGATTTATTCTAAAAAATAATAATATTTTCACCCCAGGATGATTCTTTTTTACTAATAAATTATGTTACAAGATTCTCCTAAAGTATCTTCCTCAATTTTTAGAACTTGATCGAGGAAATTATAAATGGATTCATTGAAAGATATTTAAAAACAAGAATTTTTCGTTTTAAAATTTAGATTAATATTTAGTGGAAGACTATGAAACACTTCTCGATAAAATAGGTATATCTTCGATCATTATATTCACCCTAACTGTCTAAGATTAACACACCCCATAAATTTGAATTAAGATATATATAATCGATATAATTTCCATTGTATTTTCATATGTTTCTTAACACTAATTATTGATCATAGTTTAGTTAATAATATAAAAATTTGTCTTTTATTCCGTATAAATTTATGGGGGATTTATATAAATTATTCTATCCCCCCCCCCAATCCTTCATTTTCATCTATACAGAGAATTACATGACTTTAAGGAAGAAAATTCTTACACACTTCTATTGGGGAATAAGCACGCACATGAGATTTTATTATCATACCATTAACAGTTTCAAATACTAATTAGTCATTGAAAAATTTTGGTGGTTCTCTAATACCATTAGATATTTTTTACCTATAAACAAGTGTATAGATCCACAATCAAATAATAAATTAGCAATTATTATGTGGATGGTATGTATAGCTTACACAAATCTTTTATCATACCCCACATTAGGAATAGAGATTACATGTAATTTTTTTCTATATGATTATGTGGTTGGTGAGTTTTATCATCATCATTAACAATCACTTTTGTTCATTTTTTTGATTAATTATAGTAATCCATAATTTTTATACATTGGATTGTGGGTGATACATTCTATGGTTCATTATCCAACTCATTATCCAATTTCTTCATCCCATCACATTATCATTCATTGTTCTAATGACTATACATTACATAGTTAAAACATTTACTAGTCCCATTAATGAAATTTCCTCCATGTTTCCTTCCAATATTAGAGAGTTATAAAAATATCATATTCTTTTCACAATAGATTTAACTATTAAATTTTTCAATTGAATCGAATAATTCATTTCCTGTCAAAACTATGAGACTGGTGGGTGACTCAACCATCCATTTTCACCTTGATTGGACATCTAATGATTTATTTTTATCAATTGAATTTACTTGTTCTTACCTCCCTTCGGAATCATGGATTAATTCAATTATGTAATAGATCAATCTTACATTCAGGTTTGATAATAAAACCATAAGTGTACCTTACAATCCTTGAAAAATTTCACCCATATGTACTAATGATTTCATCATCCTTCCACACTATCCAAAGAAATTACTTCTTCATTTTAATAAAATTAATTATATTAAATTATCAATGGGATAATAAGCTCTTTAACTCATAACACTCCATGGATTAAATTTCATATATTTTAATCACTTTATTAATAATATTACACAACTTCTCATCACCTCCTCCAAAAAATATTAATATAAAATAAATACTTCTTATTCTAAACACTGGATAATGGAAAATATGATTTATGTGACACTAAGTCATTTCTCAAAAAATATGGGATCTACATAACAACTAAAATAAAGTGGGTGTTTCATCATGAAGGACTTAATAGAATGTTTTTCTTTGTATTTATAGTTTTCAATCTCATTAGATTTCTATCATGATAACATTTTTATGATTAAAAATGATATTTTTCATTCTATCAACCAAAACATTTGGTTTTTCAGGTGGAAAATAATTTCATTATCCATCACATTCTTTATTATCATGGTTAATTTCGGTTTTATACTTTAACTAGAACCAAAATTCATAGGTTGAGAAACAATAATACAACTGGGAAGCCACATAATCATGAAAAAGCATTTATAGGATGTGTGAATCATGAAAACTTATTTTCAATCTATGAATCCATATGTTTAACCTATTTTATTCATAGTTATCATCTATTAAATTCCTCCATAATGGTTAATCATGAAAATGTGGTTTGACCCAAATAGGTCATTCAGGAGTGTCAAAATTGGTGAAATGTAATTTCTAAATAACCTTCTCTATAATAATGGTATATACATACTTGGAAAACGCTTTTATGGGTTATTTACACCAGATGACTCTTTCCCAAAGTCAGTGAATCATAAATAATCTTGTAAACTATGTTTTTCAAAGCAATCCCCACACTTTTATTTAACATATCATATGATTTTATCCAATATATTGGATTATCCTATGATTTCTCACTAATGTCTCATCATCATAGTTACAATAGTTAACTAATAAATTCTCTCATACAAACTATACTGTCCCATAAAATTTATACATAGAGATTATATCTTATTTGATGAATATTCATTAAATAAAATTATTATCCATGAAAAAATTTATAATATTATTGTATTTCAAAACATTGATACATAGTCATCATTTTCCTAATATATTTTGAACATCTCCCACTAATTTATTTTTAACTATAACCCTTTATTGACATATCTTACATAATACCACTCTACATAACCAAGGGAACAAAAACACAACAAAGGGTGAGATCAGATGATCAGTAAGGTTCAAATAAAAGAGATAAAAATGATCAATTAAATATATAAAGATTATAATGGGTTGAGAATATGATAACAACATATTAATAAAAAATTTCATCAAATCATATATTATAATCAAGAATCCTGAAATAAATCATTGTAATTCATAATATATGAATCATAAAGCAATAAAATAACATGATATATGAGAGAATAACCCTAGCATAAGACATATATTTTTTGCCTACACGTAGTAATATAAAATAAATTCCTTAGTCAATGATCACATCCAAGACTATCAAAGGGGGTTATGGTCACTCTTCGTCCCATCATATTCTTATTCAGGGTTCACTCACAATACATTCCTTATAGACATATTCTTTTACTTAACTCGGTCAACTCTCCATTCAAGTGATTATTATTTCAGGAAGTGTCCACATTTATCTAATAAATTATATAGATATATAATTCTAGGACCACTGATCACGTAATGAAAATCATATATTTGTTTTCAATAAGATCTTTATTAATATAAAATTTCCATTAAAAGAAATAGGTTTCATATAATCATCGTTAAATTTTTATAACAATCCATGTAATGAATTAATGGGGATGGTATTATGGGACAATATCCCCATTACATTATAAGAATCATTAAATAATGATACTATATATAAAAAATTATATTAAAAGGTCAATGGAACATTTCATGAGGAAAATACCATTTTCACAATTAAATATCATACTTAATATTTAATCATTTCAAAATATTATGTAAAACATTTTCTTTTATAATAATCAAGGATACATGTAATGGAAAAACTAATGAAATGATAATTTATAATGGTGTAAAATAATATTTTTTTGTATAGAATAAAATAATTATTCCTTGAACATTTTTGGTAAATAATAAAACTTATCACATTAAAAAACAATATGAAAATTCATGTTAATAAAATATTTAAATACTAATTCGTGGGGAAATAATTATTTTAAAAATTAATAGAGGAATATATATAAATTACAATAAAAAAATTAGAAACGAAATATGTGGAAGAAAATTGATTTTTGACTGAGTAGAGAAATAAATTCAATTATCCTTATAAACATTCTTTCAGTCACATTAGATCTCAATTAGAATAAAATGAAATGAAAATGTGTAATATCATGATATAACTATAGGAGAGTAAAATGATGAGTTTTATTGAAATTTAAATCATAAAATAAAATTATTAAAATCATAATTTAAAAAATCCTAATAAATAGTTATATTGTAACCAAAATCCATTTCATCATGTTCTATATACTATAATAGAGTATTAATCTCTTTTTTAATAAATTTAATTCTATTATACTTCTATACCATATTCATGTACATAGTTATAATATCATCTATGATCAACTTATGAAAATAATAATTGTATAATAAATAATATATATATATATATATTTAATCCATCATAATAATAATCCACTAAATATGGTGGTAAAAATTAATTATGTTGGTTTGTGGAGTCGGTAGTCCACATGTATATAGAAATTATACATTCACATTTCATTTGATGAAAAATTTGGCGAATAACAGTGTTTAATTAATCATAATAATATTTCATAATATGGGTGATACTAAAATAATTATTTTATGACTGAAACCATAAAATTATATTATTTATAAGAATAAATTTATATAATGAGGTCGGGATGGGTGATTCCCTCTTCTTCTGTTGGCCTCTTTTAGACCCTTTATTAGGGACCGTTAGAATGTACTTTTAAGAAGGATAGAACCTTTAATACCGGGTTTGGGGTTGTTATAAAATAATTATATAGGATATGAGTGAGATATGTTGCTCAATGTGATTTAAATATGTGAAAGAAGTGGTATCCTTTTACAAGTTGTGAGATGGCACGCATAGAATTTCATATAATATTTTAATATAAAAATGCCATACCCAATAGAAATACTATAATATGGGTGGATATTTGAAGGTGTGATATATTTAGTATGAAATATGATTATAAAAAGTATTTGTAAATGTTTTGTAGGATTATTTATGTATATCTCTTGATATTACTCACCCCACACCCCAGGAAAACTCGTTTTCACCTTAAATGTGAAAAAATATTTTTACTATTTTTACTATTCATGATGACCAAAAATTAAACCGAACATTTTACCAAATTATAATTGAATTTGTTGAGAATATCTAATCCATTTATCCAAATTAAATTCAATGATGTGGAATAATTATATTTAGCATTAAACCCAAAAAATGGTGAAAATAAGTATCTCATAAAAATATATTCTATGTAAAAATGTTCATACCCCTCACACCAACATAAAAACAATTAAAATTTTATAAATTTAATTATTAAATATATAAATGAACTAAGATTACATTGTAATCAATTTAAAAATGAAATGGGACATTCTAAATGATTTAAATGAGTTAAAAGTTTTTAATAAAAAAATTTAATTTTCAATATTTTACAAAAAATCAATGATTTCAAAAATTTCTCAAAATTTCTCTCAAATTTTATTTTGAAATTAATATTTTAAAATTAAATATTATTTTAAAAATAAATATTTTTATAATTTGAACTAAATAAATAATTTTTATTCTTATAAAATAAATAAAAATAAATTCGGCGGAGAAATGTCTTTTGAATCATATAAAAACATTAATAAAAATTTATTACTTATTCCTAAATATATTTGATTTATCTAATACCATTAAGAATATTTTTGAAAATATATCTTTTTCTATTATTATTGAATATTTAATAGCTTTGTTAAAGTGGTATATTATTTTGATGCTTATTTAAACATGGGTCTACATGAATTGCAATCAATGGAATAAATTAAAATCTATTTAAAGAGAAATATATCATAAAATATTTGGTGTTACATATTCGATGGTTTTGGATCATGGTGATGGTTTTAGTTTAGTGTCAGTGATTTTTTTTCTATGTCTTGTCACCATACAGAGGTGTATTTTGATCATTTTAATCACTCAAAGTAAAAGTTCATTGTATTAATGGAATTTGGTCATGGTGAATTATTATTTGACCAGATATTGGTTGTAATACAATGGGGATATACATGATATTAGTAGTTCCTAATATCTTATTCATGGAACCCCAGGAATATTGAATGTTAGTGTTGTTAATAGGCATTATGATACCACTGTATAATGTTGGGGGGACTACAGGCTGGGGTGTGGTAAAATAATTATGATTCTTGATTTATGTAGTGGTGAATTAACACTAATTGTAAACAATATTATATGAAAATAAATTAAAACAAATGTAATTTTTCCTTCAACGAAATTGTATGAAAGCCCAAAAAACAAAAAATTTCTTATGTTTTTCTTATTTTATTTAATTTTCATGTTCTCCATTGAATGATTTTATGATTTTTGATTTAAAAAGATAGAGTGTTTCTAATAGTGTGTTCAAATTTTGGTGAGGTGTTTCATAAAAATTAAGATACACTGATTATAAATTAAGTTTTATGAACACTTTGTTCATTTTTTTGTTGTTTTAGGGACTAAAATGTTGTTTTCCAGTGTTTTTAATGGGATCATCAGCCATCTGAATCCAATATATGTTTTTTTTATAAATATCATGTCATAATATATAGAATACTATAAGTTATATTTCTCCATAATTCATATGTTTTTTGATTTCTGTGATAGTAAATATAATCAATGTGACAACACTAAAATATTTTATGATCTGGATTGAAAAGATAAATTGGAATTATTTTATAATATGGAGGATTTAGTTAGAATATTAACTCATTATGAACGTCGTTGAAATTTTATTGAATATATTTATGTCAAGTCAATGGATAAAGGGGAATAAGAAAGGATAGAAATTTTGTTGAAAAAAAAGTAGAATAACTCTACTTCATTTAATAATGATTGTTTCATGGGATGGTTGTTAAATATAAGTCTATCAAATGGATGTTCTGTGATATATCATGTAAATTGTTTCATTGAGATATTGAGAAATATAATGTCTATAATGGTGAATTTCATTGATGATTTAGGGGAAATATTGATGTTATCATCATTTTAATAATGTTGGGATGAAACTTTAATATCCATGATCAAATATAATGGTTGAAGTAACATGATTTTTTAGGATTTTGAGAATATTTTTCTTAATGAATAGCTATATAGAAAATTGATTAAATAATATTCTAGAAACATGGGGAATGATAAGGGACGAGGAAACCCACCTTATTAAAGAATTCAATGGAAATCGAATGATAAACCCATAGTGTGAAGTATGGGTAAGTCTACGGGACATGGTCCAGTATATAGGAACCATCCCTATAGGTTTAATATTCCAATATATTTCCACAAATTAAATGGATATTTTATAAGATGGTCTTTTCTAGAAATAATATTGACTTGCTGAAATGATTATTGTAGTTATAATCTACACTAGAGTTCCCATATTCCAATGTAATATTATAATATTGATTATATTTATTTTCTCTAGTAGACATGTGAAAAGTGGTACCCACAAAATTATGTGTCTAAATTATTTGGAATATAGAATCTATAAAATTATGAATCTCCTAACATTATGGGCGAGGGGGATGTTAGAGCTCAAATGAAAAATGGATGTTTTATTATGTTCAATGATTTTTTCCATATTCTAGGTCATCATAATAATCATATCTAAATGGGACAATTATATGAAGTGGGACACACAGAAAAATTGAAAAAATATTGGAAAATAACTAAGGGTTACCTAGTTGTATATACAGGTGTAAATTAATTCAATGCTTATCTAAACCGAAGGAAAAAAACAGAACTACTCTATCTAGTTTTATAGAATTCAAAAGATCAAAATTAGAGAATTTATATTTTAGGAACCACAATGTGAAAAGTAAAAATATTCTGGAATAAAATGTTTCAATAAAGTGTTATAATATGAACATCATCAGTTTTAAGGCATATATACCTGATAACCAAGTTAAGGTGTCATTCATTTTGAGTGAAAGAAGATTAAAATGGTGTAACATATCACTTATATATAAAATTTTTAGTGGTCCCATCCCCATCAAAGATCAATGACGGTAATAGTACTCTATGAATTTAGAAAATGAAAACACAATGAAAGTGTATGTATAGGTCCTAATACATAAATTTGATTCATGTGGAATATTTTTCAATTTAAATCTATTGTTAATAGGGAGAGTAGAAATAATATTGTTATTATTATGTTAGAAAATGGTGGTGACTCTACTAGAAGAATTTTAAAATATATATATATATATAAGTATAGGGTTATTAGTCTTGAGAATATAGTACTAAGGAATAATGAACAAATATCATAGCTAAAAGGATGAAATGATCATACTAAGATGTACTGTAAAAAATAAAATGTAGTCAAGAGTTCCATGGGAGTTTTAGGGGGTTTATTAAACATGGTAGTGTATCTAATTAATAGGATCTTTTCCTCACCAAAGGAAATATATATATAACAGAATTGTAGTGTATAGATAAATAATTGGATTTATATCATCATAAAGACTTCAAAGGTATATATTATATTCTTGATGATTCTAATACTATTGAAAAAATGATTCCTAGTCTCATACATAAAAATTTATGGGACATATAGATAAAAATAAAATATTTATACATTGGTATGGAAATAAGAGACCATCCATTAAAAGTTGAAATGTTCTCTTTAATGATATTTTCCTATATAAGTATATTAATGTGGCCGGAAAAGTATTCGAGGATATGGAATAAGCTAGAATATATCTTTATTAAAATTGGGGGATTAAAAGAGTTCAAATTATATATAATTTATCTGGATATGAATATATAATAAATTTAAAAATTATCATGGGATGATCAAGGGGATGAATGAGGTGTTAGAAAATTTAACAAGAAGAATACATACATGGATGATTACGAAATGATGAATCTTGTATCAAGTCCTTGTATTTTGTAAATAAGAGGATATGTATGTAGAGTTATTGGGGTTAATGATGGTTAGATGATCTATACATTGGTATGAATATGACTTCCATGTTATTATTTTAACAAAATAAAAATAAATATAGCTCCTAGAAGAAGTTAAAAATCCTTATTGATTATATATATCTTGAGTTGGAAATCCAGGATAATTTGGATTCATTTCATGTGAAAAAATATTAGATAAAGTTTAACTAAAACATATGAATTAGGATCTTGAAAATAATCTTATCTTTGAATTAAAATAAAAATCTGATTGAAGATGAAGTTATATTGAATGAATGGTGTTAAAAAGGTTTTTAACAGAAAAGGATATCAAATTCTATGAAATATTTTCTTGATTAGTAAAAAATATTACTAATAATATAGTTCTGATTTTAGTTCCATTCAGTTGGGGACATATAAAATATGTTACCTCAAATTTTTATATTATTGATATGGTTATGGATTAACTAATATATATTTAGTAACAAGTTTATTTAATGAATCATTAAAATCAATTATTAGTGTGAAAACTCAAGAGGATTCTCTATTGTTTAAAATAAGTTTCAAGGTAGTGTAATAATAATTTCAGTTGTTGATGGAGGAAAATTATTTCCAAGGAAAAAAATCAGGCCATTTTTGTTTCTAGAAGAAATACAATAATTGAAATTGAATGGACATGGGGACTTGTAAAATTGTGAAAATTATGAATTTTAAAATATTCATTTTGGATACATCTTTAGAACACTATATTCATACTACAATTTTCTCATATTTTTAGTGGATCATGTGAAATGAAATCTTATCATCATGAACAAAATCTAATGAAAACATAATTGGTACATAATTCATTTGAAAAATACCAAAACCAATTTCCAACCATTGATATTTTTTTGATAGAAGGAACTAAATGGGATATTAAGTAGATCTTCCATACATTTTTCATAGGACATTTATTTTAAATCTCTAATTATTGATTTCTTGAAAAGAAAATCAATGTTCGTTATGACATCACATTGACACTGTGAAGAACGAGTGCTTTTTCGCTTTGAGGGAATTGATAAAGACAGGTTCGTCTTCGACTTCCACCTATGAAAAGTTAAAAAGAGAGGGGAGAGTAATTAAATAATGAAAAAGGATAAAAGCCTAATTTTATGGGAAATAAATGCACACACACACACACACACACAAAGACACACACACACACGCACACATATATATTGGGGTTTATGTATCTATAAATTATGTTATGGCCAATACAGAAACAAAACCATCAAAAAGTCCCATATCCAACTTATGTAATATTTTGCTCATGATAACAATCATAAATATTTTATAACCTTCATGTGAAATTATTAAAATGTAAAATGATAATATTAAAAACATTTACTTGAATCCTGAAATCACATAATAATTAATCCAATGTTGAACACATTATGTTCATTTGAGAATTTCTATTTTATCATATTACATTTTATCATAAAAAATATAAGAAATCATTTATATATAAAATAAATAAATAAATAATACACTATACTCAAATAATATATTTTAATTATTTTAATTGTGATCTGTCACACTATTTTGTTCACTAATCCCCACACACGAGGTCTACTTCCACCTCATCTCATAATCATCTAAATATGTGAAAATTGTGCATATAGAAAGTATGTGACCCTCAAAATCATTATCTTGATAGTAGTGTCCATAACTCAATGTGTAGGAGTGGATTATAGTAGCCCATAAAAGATCCTAAGGGTATACGGAATTTCAAAGCTATGGAAACATACTATGAACGACTAATATGTAATATTATCTATATGAATATTGATATCTCATAAAAAAGAATGCACACTCTATGACATCATCCTTTATTTATTAATCCAATTATTGGTCTTATTGGATAATAATTCCTTCAATTACCATGGAGATGTATGTAATAATGATATTATTATCTAGATCAATTGGGAATGATATATCTATTCTTTTTTAAATAAAAAAATTTCATCACTATCATAAAATTGATTTCATAACACCAATGACAGAACAAATTAATGAAACCTCACCAAAACGTCAATGATGTGGTTTACAACATTCATTAATTTATGGGATCAAATACTGTATTATTTTAATGATCTAAAGTTATAATATTAATTCAAAATCTCATAGATAGAAATAACCAATGATACTTAAAACATATTGTGCTCCTGGTGGCAGGGTTGTCCAAATGATCTTCTCCTTGTATATTCATCATGTTTAAACATCAAGAGATGATGTCTAAAATATTTCGGTCCCCCATTACATGATTCATAGATTTTCTCTATGTCATATCATTATGATTTATCTAATCAATATTAAATATCATTAATATTATAATCATAGTATCTCAAGGTTATCATATAGTGGATATCAGGTATAACATTTTATTATGGAATGTAATCTATGGAAAATATCGTCAAAAAAAATCATTTTAAATAAATATTACTATCATATTAAGAGAAACACATGTATATGTCAAGCTGTATACATTGAATTGTAATTAATTTATATAGAAGAGATGGCTCGAGGTCACCAACCCATAATAGAGAATTAGTTGTTTTGATTTTATATGTGGTTGATCTGTTTTTTAGGTTCCATTAATTAAATAGATTTGAGAGATAAATATGTAATTTTATATAATTTTTGAAATAAAATTCACTGGTGAAGATAATAAGATCACTATAATGAGGAAGAATCATGATAAGAAATAAAAAAAAATTATAAAATAATATAATCCAACATCTAGAACATTTTTGATGTGTTTTTCTTTAGTAGATGTAAGTTGATCTTAAATCCACTTATTGATCACTTTAAAAATTCAAAGGAATAATAACCATGGATGATGGGTGATTAAGAAGAAATTTTTAGATTATTATTTGAATCAATTGTTTGGATTATCATTTTTACCATATTTTCCACAGTTATTTACATAGATCCGGATATGAGGGTGGCCATTTTGTACATGGATAATCTAGAAAAAGATTATAGGGATGATGTGAAGTGTATTATCAAGTACCTCAATAGAAAATATAATACTACTCATTATTATAGAGATTAAGATCTATTACAAGGGTTTTTTCTTGAAAATTATTTGGGTGTCTCAGAATCATGGTACAAAACAACTATACATTTTTTCAAATTTATTGGACCTATTATGAAAAGGATTTATATTTTATAAATATTGAATGCACATTCAATAATAGAAGTTTAGTATGATACATTAAATAATGAAATAAAAGAAATGGAATGGTTGATGATTCAACTTTATAATCACAAATACATCCTTGAGAATAGAATACATTACTAAAAACGTCAATGATTCAATATACTTGATTAATAATAAAATTTTCCATACAAGGATGATGCACACTAAAAAAAGTTCAAATTTATATATATGATATTGTAATATGGATATCTTGAACTATCAAATACTGTTTGAAGGAATAATAAAGTAAAAACATTATACAATAGTTTATTCTAGTATAGAGTGATATACCTTAGTGGTTTAGTTGAACATGTTTTAATGGTAATGGGTTGTATAGAATGAAATATAGTGGATGTGAGGGTTTTTCTGTTATAGTGTTAGAGAACTCCATCGGTTTCAATAAAGTATAATTCAAGTGCGATATGGTTGATATTTTCATGCATCTACATTTGTAATATTTAGTCAACCATAAGGAGGAACTCTTAAATACCCTTTAGTATTTTGGATTAAATGATAGATCATCTTTTCCATTCAGTTGTTATGTCTATTGATGTTATGAATTTACTAGAGATAAAATGCATTGTGGTGGAGTTAGTGTACTGGAAGAGGAGTTGTTATAGTGTAAGTTCACCCAGTAGATGATTACATTTTTATTTGAATAACACAACATAATGGTTATTTTTAGTACATAAGTGAAGAGATGGAGCACTATTCTTATAGAAGTGTATAGTGATCAAACTATTGAGATCTATATAAGATTAGTAGGCACCATTATCCTATTGATAGAATCCTACGATTATAGGAGGTTGTTGTCATGGGATGACCCGATGGGACCCACTCTATAAGGTTAGATATACATCCATTTGAGGTATGGTGAAATAGTTTTTTTAGTGATCTAAAAAGATACTATGCTATACTGATTGTAAATAATTATATATTCGATGCATTTAATGGATGTAATGTTTCTCCAATTGATGTGGGATGAAATTAAAAACCATGTATATTATTATCCCTCTATTGATTTAATCTATTTTGATGGTTTTCATTGAATGTACATGTAATTTTCAAGAGAAAATTCTCGAGCAAGATGAGTTTTGTTCATTAATATATATATGGTGTCTCTTTTAGGTTATATTATCATGATGTTAGGATAGTTCATACAAACACTCACATTCACCATTGTGGTTTTGGTTATTAATTTTTTGATTTGATTTTTTAATACGATTCAAAATAGTTTATACAACACTATATTTTTAAATATGTCACACACATAGAAGCATATATATTCATAATACAATTTTTTTTATAAATAATCTTATAATGTTGAAGGAATTACTTAACTATAGATAGATAATATGGGAGATATAATGGAGAAAGTGTAAAATAGAAAACACAAAGATCTCGAGGGTTTTGATAATGAGAATCCTATTGAAAATTTATGGTGTTCATCACTCATAGATCACGTTGGACACAAATAATTGGCTCATTTCTCATTAGGTAAGTCGAATGTGTTGGACCATACAGATGTTAATGTTGTTGGAATGAATAAGAACTTTGAAAAAATTGTTAAATCTACTTCCAAACCCCAAATTTTTATATTTTTATATACCTTTTTGAGGAAGGATTATTAAATAATATTAGTTTTTCGGAAGTATCAAAAAATTTGGAGGAATTAGAGGAAAGAGTTAGCATTTGTAGGTACATCTTCATTGAGGGGGTCTTATTTTATACATGGATGAGCTATAGAAATTCTATGATCTGGGGCAATGGATTACCATGATATTGGTATTTATGTGTTGTAAGATTATAGGAAAGCGGAGAGGCCATCAATGTGTGGGTTTTTCCTCTAATGACTACAAGAGAAGGGCCTAAATATTTGGGTCAATATAATTGAGACTAGGATTCCAACGAATATATTAGTGGGATTGGAATTTTGATGATGATAGAGTGAGGAACACTAATCCACGTGTCTAGATATGAATATGAAAAATGAATTGTCTATATTGGAATCCAGACATTCTTTACGACAAAGGTTCTATTGCGGGAAATATTATTTCGATGGATAGTTAAACAGACAACCCAATATAGTGATATATTGCTATATCTTGGTGGATGTTGATATGTATCACACCCATGTAAAGGATTTGGTTATTACCATAGTGGATGACAACATCAATTCACTGATAAATTAATAAAATAAACTAATTTTTTATGGGTTCCATGTTTATTGGAAATATTTTATCTAAATGAAATAGGGAAAAGGATTGTATCTTTTTCAATATAATGGGACACGATGCCACATACTATCAAAGAAGTAAAAGAAAGGAAAGGAAACTACCATCCGATACACATGGAAACACCACCTATATCTCCTCCAATGAGTACATGTAGGGAAATTTAAATACAGGGATAAAGCTAGTGGAATGTTCCTATGAGCTATCTAGTGAGAACCCCCCTCCTTTATTGACACTCACACTAAGATCTTAAATGTTTTTCCAGATGTGAATCTAGAAAATACATTGGAATTGATGTGAAATACCAATTTAGAAGCCACCCTTGGTCACTATAGGACCCTACACTCCACCTATGTTGACATTCCCAATCATGCTAGTGAGTAAGCAGAGGCTGCAAATGTTCTGTCGAATCAACCTGAAGAGAAAATATAGGAAAACCAGAAGGAGAGTGTACCCATAGCTAACATGGATACAAGAAACTATCAATCCAAACATGATGAATCTATAGATTTTGATAATTTAGGTACTTAACATGATATTTCGCAAAGATATCATTGGTATACTGTTTTGGGAATACCTCTTGACGTAAATCGACATGATGTATCATAGTATGGACCTCATGACCAAAATGTTCTATATGTATGCATTTATAACCATATAAAGAATATATTGGAATGAAAATCACCCATTGTTGGCCCAGAGGTTCTCATATGGTGTGTGCATTCCTGGCCCAGATGGGCCTATAGAGGTAAGTACTATGGGAAATGTATAAGGGAATCAACTGGAAAGAAGAACCCATAGGATGCCTCCTAATGAAACTACTAAAAATATTATACAATGATGGAATCAATAGATGATGGAAATTGGTTTTATTATCACAGTAGATAGTTTTTGTGATAAAAAAATGTCCAATGGGGACAACAATAAATAATATGAAGATTATAACTGAAGATTCTCACCATGTGGATACTGATAACATTGGGAATCCTTTTCAAAGGTTCCGGCCTCCAAGGCTTACAAAATACAAGTAAATACAAAACAAATAACATGTGCCTATGAAATCCAAGAATATATTCACACTATTTGGTTGTAGCATTTTGGATGATAAGTCTAAGGAGCTATAGCTTCATGTGTTTAATGATTGCACTGATGAAAAATTGGCATTGATGATCAGACTAGCATAAATGAAATAGGAAATGTGGAGGGGTCAAAAATAGAATCAATGCTAATGGATGTAAAAAATGGAAGTTAGAAGGATTAATGGGAAATGACATGTTTAGATGACCCGCGATGGAAAAATGGTGACAATGGAAATGGCCCTCAACCCCTAAATTTCATCTATTGGAATTTCAAATTGTTTGATATCCATCTATTCTACAAATCTCGTAGGTGCTTTATAATGTACTACAATCGAATACTTATTGTTATAGAATAATTGAACATGTTGTTTGAGAATTATAAGACCTTAACTGTGCATCTATGGGCTAATTTTTTTTCTCAAAATCTTTAGAGTTACAAAATGTATCACATATGGATGATTAGGAATTAAATATTTCAATTTTCCACATGTAATTAGAATGACCAATGTATGACTGCCACTCTCAACATTTTAGGCCACACTGTTCAGATTTTTTATTTGTATACATTAACATCATATATCAAGAGTAGATAAATCAGGAGTGAGATTGAGGAAATATATAAGAATGTGGTACGCAAGTGTGTGATCATTGGTTACTTCAAATACCCAAATAACATCATATGAAAAATATAACACAATTTCAATAGGTTAGTAGAAACTAAGATTCCAACATGTATTGGTTAGTACAATATTTTCTAGGATACAATAGTGGGAGTTGATTTTACTTGTAGCATGTACACTTTGATCAAGAATGATGCCAGAATGTTTGATTGATGTTTGGTGAAATGAACAATATGATTTTTCCAATATATTTCCAAGATACACAATCCCTAAACATCACTCAGATCACAATCCCATTTTGTGGAGGTTTCCACCATGAAATGGTTAACCCCTATCCCATTTCACTTCAATAATAGATGGATTGTTACACCAGGATGTTGGGAAGCTATATTGGAGTCTTGGAAGGATGTACCAATGGGAAGTATAATTCAATGTATTCATGAGAAATTGAATCATATAAAGATACTCATTAGGGAATCGATACAAAATACTTTTTAAATATTATATTTGATAATAATAATGTTTAATGATAGCTTTCATGTATTCATTAAAGAAACTAGAAGAAAAATATCACCTCACAGGAGAAATTTCATGACCACTAAATGATGTATGATCTTCTAACCATCAAAGAATGTCTCAAAAGAAATAACATGAATGTGAAATATTGGATTTAAAGGGATATAAACTCTGAAAGTTTTCATATATTACATAGGTAGAAGAGAGATAATGTTGTAAACAATGTCGTTAACACTAATGGATAGTTTTACACCTTTGAGAATGATGTCTCAAAGGAAGTGGTGGAGTAATTTTGTGGGTTGTATGTAGCTAATGGGTTAGATAACAGATCAGATAAGATTGATAATATCATTCCCAATATTTAAGTGAAAAAAATGAAATCATTTTATTTTTCCAGATACAGATAATGTAATGAAATATATTTTCTCACTCAATATGGAGAGTTGTATAGGAAAATATGGCTTTTCAAATAAAATTTCCATTTTATATTATAAAAATCTATAGGATTAAATTTTTATGTGATGTGTGGGAATTAATCATTCCTTTCTCTTTGATTTATGGAATCAATATAAGCATTTTTTTTAATTCATAATAAATCGAATGAATTTGATATCAATGACTTTATGACCCTTTCTCTTCAAAACCCCATCCCATAATATAAAGGATTGGGGGAATTATAATGGTTAACAGCACTCCAAATTATTATGGTTTATTTCTATAATGTGTATTTAGAATATATTATTCTCGGTCACCGAAAGTGTTAAATTAATGATGATATTTTTGAACGATGGTAACATGTACCATAATTATGATATATATATGTATTTTGACACCCTAAAATTGAATTTTCTTTTTAATATACAAAATAGCTGCAGATACTGAAACACCATTGTTAAATATATAAGATCCATTATCAAATTTTGAAGGATTTCTATTTTAATCAATGTGTCCCCCAGAGTAATTTTTACAATGTAATAATGGTGTTAGACATGAAGATCCACTATCAATACATCACATTTCACCATATAAAGATTACATAAGTAGATGCATCAATCATCTAAAACTAGATTGAATATAGATTAAACTAATGTATGGTGGGGGTGATTACATTTCATCAGACCTTTTTTATGCAGATGGCATTCTACAATATGGGAAGAAGTCAAAGAAGATCATATCTTCTCTCCAGGTTATGTTAACTCACTGTGAGAAATTTTTGGGGCGGGTTATTATTTGGGTAAAATAATTTATTATTTTTTTTCATGACATATCCTTGGTTAAAATGAACATGATCACTCGAAGACATAAATTTGGAAGGTTATTCCTGCCATTCCACTACAATGGTGATAAAATATTTTGTTATAATGTGAAGACTCAATTAATTAGAGGAAAAGGATCGGTAATTATTAATAAACTAGATATATTAAAAGGTACGTACATGTCTTAGTCTTTGAGGGTGTCCCTTATTAATGTGGTCTTAACTTATTTTTTATACATTCTCTATCTACATTTTTTCAAGATGTCTTGTTAAGGAGACGAGGAATATGATCATGAATATTACCAAGAATGTGATCAATCATGAATGAAAACTTATGACTATCTCATTGAAGTAATTTATTAAACCCATATATATAAGGGGACTTGAAATCAAGGATTTGAAATGGTATATATTGAAAATTGACATAGGGAATGTTTTCTACTAATGATCTCACTTGGGATTTATTATCCATCATGTTCACGGGAATTATGCTGTTAGTGGATTCATATTATCTTGGTTCATCATTTTGGCCCATAGTCATGCATTCCTTCAATGAAATCATGTGAATGCCAAATGTTTTGATAGAAAAAAAATCAGACATAAACTATTGAGACACTTGATGGTTTATAAAACCACACAAATACAACCATATCATACCTCGATACAGAATTTAGAAAACCATAACTGACCTCATTTAAAAATATAGCAACAATAAATTTTTTCCCTACATGCTGTGGTGAGAATAAAAAACCATACATTCATGGATACTAACAAAATTTTATGGATTTAATGAAGAATTAAAAAATTAAAATTCAAACAATACTACAATATGTAATGTTAGAGCTTCACCATGACACTATAATGGATACCCAAATTTAAAGAACCCTTCATGAATTTTTCACAATACATTAAGAGATGGGGAATTAGTATAAAAATATTTCAAAAGCATGTTAAAAAAAGAAGGCTAGATATAATATTGTATCATACTCAACCTATGTTTAAGAGACGAAGACAACACGAACCACCTGTTTCCTATCTACGAACATGAAAGCGATCTATTGAATTATAAAGGGTTTCATTTTGGATGTTTTTTGGATGTAGGAAATATTTTAGATGACTACTTGGACCTCATCAGAATCACATTAATGAGTAACCACATCCATCATCTTCATCTAGCATCTATTGAATACATAATATCATCAATATATAGGGAATGAAATAGAAATGTTTTTTAAGACAATGTTTTATATATTCAGGTTGGAGTAGTAGATATGAACAAGGATACACACACAACTGTAATGGTTCATGTTGGCATGATTCATAACACCATGTGGGATATGAATACCTTATGGTCTCCTAATGTTGATGACATAGTAAGTTAGACCCTTATTCTCAAATTATATTAGTGGATACCTACAATTGATTCTTTGATCATGGTTAGTGTAGATCGTACAACCTCAAGATGTCCAGGACCCTCAGTTTGTGGAGGTATTTTTTGAGGCCACCCTATATTTTTCAAATGATCATTCGATCGTTATATTGGAATTGTATCTTCTAATGAAGTTGTGTTATGGATGATGATATATGATATCGAACATTTCATATAGTACATGTGTAATTCCCTATGGATTGAATGTGAATCTAAAACTACTACAATGGCTCTAAAGAAAATATCCAGAAATGTAACATGGAAACATTTACCTCAATTGATCAATTGTATCAATTTTTTTACACAACCAAATGTTATGGTCTCACATGCATATCATGTGTCCAAAAAATAAGAATATTCATTGTTAAAGTGAAAAAATAATGGAAACTAGTAAGCTGCAAAAATTTATATTGATTTATTATTGTGATTCATTTTCAGATGATGATATTTGAGTGGTGGTGGAATCCTATGTTAGTAAACTCCCTTGTAAATACTAACCTTTTTGTTTACTTTTTCATTAATAATATTTTATGTCCGTCTTCGCCCGGATCATGGATATTCTTAGTAAAGTATTTAAAACATATTATTACCTCATAGAATTTTTATAATCCATTTTATGACACCCCACCACTACAAGTACCCCTCATAGACTAATAGTTAATTTGGGAGTGACCCTCAAATCCCCTGTTAATAGGGAATGGGTTGGACACATGAACTGAGGTTTTAAAAAGAAAACATTTGAGTAGAATTACCCTTAATATATATTAGGAATAAAAAAACCAAACAAATCAATAAAATAAATAAATAAATATTAAAATTATAGGAATTTAATTTTATATAATGTGAAAAAGGCATAAAATACAATTACAAACACGTAGTAAGTGACCATGAACACTAATAGCACCAAAAATCCACTACAAGATATTAACACATAGCATAATCAACTACTGAAACATATTTTCATAAAAATATATTTTTATATATTCGGGTATAATAAAATTATGATTAATTTAATCCTCTCTAAAACATATCTTGGAAATATGGTAGAAGCATATTGAATCCCAATAAGTAACCTAGAAATATACTTGTTACCCAAATAAGGATAACTATTTCCCAACCTTAAAAAGTCTCAATGAGAATGTGATTGATATAAATAGATAACATATTTATAAATGAACATATAATTATATACAATAAAGATTCTCAATATACACATACCCACTAAATCACTCTCCTAAAACCCATATGTGAAACATTTATGTTCTCACATCCCCTCTAAAAATAATACAAGACATATATGTAAACATATAAATGAAACACAATTATACCTTTTGATCCTTCATATAGATTCAAACATACCATTGACACATCATCATCACATCATTATAGTTATATATTAATGTGAATAATCGTCACATCTTATGTAGGTATATTTTATGACTTAAGACATTATATCTCATCCATAAATTCACAAATATTATTATATTCCTTGATACACTAGAACAAGTATATGTCATAAACAGAAGATTACAAACCATTTATATACATGAATGTAGTAACATTATTAAACCATGATTAATGTACATTGTTACTACATTATTTTAGATTAATATTCTCTACATTACCAAAATTCAAGCATGAGGACAATAATAGTTTATTGTCTTTCAAATCATGGAATAACAATATTATATCTAGGTGAATGATCTTAAATATTGCACATCATGATCTCAAAATTTTTTACTACTACATAAAACCTTTCTTCATAAACATGGGAAGGAAAACATAAGATATGGGTTAGCATAAATGCTCATTAATGTTAAATAAAAATAGTATAAGCCCAACATTAACAAAAGGGTATAGAACTTTAGAATAAAATTTTATGATAATACCTAGCATATCATATATTATAATAATGATTATGGTTTCTTAATACATGAATCTTAATGATATAAATAACATAATCCATGAAATAATATCAATGGAATGTAACATGGAATTGTGATCGAGGTTCACTTCCATGGAAATATTAGTAGCATGAGTTCACAACTAATACCATCTTAGTAGTCATTGTATACTCCCATGGAAATCTTAGTTGAATTAATACACTTCTCATAAAAAAGCGGTATTCATCGTTCACTCTAATTAGCATCTTAGTCTGTTACATGAGATATAAATTAGCCCCCAATACAATGGGAGCAGATATAGGCCAAACCCATCTCACCGTGAAATCATACACACATGTTCCCGAACATAATAAACAAAAATATATTATCCCATGAAATTAAATCGATATCATAAAAATATAAAAATATCCTAACCTATGGAAAATTTACCAGTTTCAAAATCAATTCATCAAAATCATATCTCGTAAAAGAGAAAATGATTTCATAACCATATAACCTTTGAAATCGAAAAAAATTTCATAAACAAAAAACTAGTGAATGAGAAATAGGGTTCATAAAGTCCATGACATTAATAATAACCCATCTATACAAAGGATATGAATAACACCATTAGATAATTTCCTATAAGGGAATTAGTAACATCAATAGATGTCATCTTATATGGAAAAAAATTTGAAATATCATTCAAAAACATTTCTTTAGAAATAAAAAATCCATTCTAATTTGAGAAAGGATTTTTAATACATAAAACTATTCAATAATCATTTTACTAAAAAATACCTATTTAAATTATAATTAATACATGAAATCAATGGAAATCCTTTTTACTTGAAAACATATATAATAAACATCAAAAAATGTTATAAACCATTTTATTCCAAGACAATTTAAAAACATAGAAAGAATTATTGAAATCATATTTGATATAATTTATTTTAAAAAACATTGAAAAAATATAAATATTGCGTTATAAAGTATTTAAAAAAATTTCCCATTAAAATGATTTGAATAAATATAAATTAATCAGCATGATGATTTTGAATCCATTTTTCATGAACATTTATAAAAGATGCTTAAAAGTATATTGATAGCCATTTTACAATAAAACTTATAAAAGAAGTTAGAAAAAGATTTGAAAGGTATTTTACATGAAAATATTTTTTAAAAAAATTATTAATAAATGAACCTTTAAACATGAAAGGAATTGCTCAATGTATTGATGGGAGATAAATCTGTGCATGTGGTACGAGGTAAAAAGAGTATTCCTTTTGAACTTTAAAAAGGGTAGAAAATTTTCCCATTAAGAAAGTGACACGAATATTCCATTTAAAACATTGATAAAAGAAAATAAGGTTAAAAAAATTCATTCAATTATAAAAGTATATTAGTAGAATATTTTATGAAACCCTTTTTGGAAAATATGGTTTTTATGTAACATAGATTTCCGACAGAAGAGATGATAAAGTCGAACTCTATTAAAAACACTTCCTTAACTATATTTTGTACCAAAGAGTATAAATTTTTACCAATACATGAATATAGAAATAATAGATATAGGATAATAAAATTCATGAATATATAGATAGACGAAACATAATAATTCATCAAAAAAGTATAAATGTTAACAATCTAGAAAAGTGAGGAGACTATATCAATAAACTCTTATAACTGGGTAAATCTGGATCAGACTCTCTCTTTAAGAATATAGAATTACATTAAGAATTAAATATACTTAAAATAACTAGATTCATGATTGTTAATTTAAAATGGATCTATATGAACCTCTAAATAGAGTTTAGGTGATTAAAAAATGAGAGCTTCAAAGAAAATAAATTGACACATATCATTCATACTAATTTGGTACCTTTTGAAACTAAAACCCATGAATTATTGAACATAAAAATGGATATTCTAATATCCATTTTTTTTAGTAATATTATACATTGAATAAATTCATTTTTATTACTGAAACCATAGAAAAGCAGAGTTGTGAACAAAGCACGTATCTCATGGGAATATAAAGGTAGATAAAGTCCCCTTACATTTTGTTTTGAATATCTTCATACTCATTAAATCCACCTTCATAATAAATAAAATTCTGTGATACATTTTATAAAGAACCATATTCTTAAATATAATAACATATATTGTTTTATTATGACCTTATATTACTGTCTTGCTAATCATCCTATATTTAATTTCCACTTCATGTAATATTCGATTTGTTTTTCATATGCATCTTAATTTTTTTTGGACCCTATACATATATCATGATTCGAGAAATTAAATCATTGTAAATATATCATGTATATACATTTTATTTTCAATATAATAACTTATATAAGATATAATTTTGAAATAGAATATAGAATTCATAGGGACATTGGGTCGTATGAATGCGTTATTGCTATTTCTGTTCAATTTTTATTTTTTGAGAATGAAAGTAAAAGACATATATGTGTGTATATGTATATATCATAATGAAATTAGAATTATGAAACTTTATATATCTAATATAATATATAAAATCATCCTTTTTTACAATCCATGTAGTGTATGAAATAATCATATCTCATTGGTGGGGCGGTAGGCCACTCTTCCCCGCTCAAAATTATCGTATTTACATTAGATTGAAAACCAAAATGTATGTCAAAAATAAAAATTATAGAAGAATAAGGACATTATAAATATAATATATATAATATATAAACATAGTTTCCATCATAATGGACACCATGATATGTGGTAATGGAAAAATGAATAATCATCGTTTCATGATGTAGTAGTATGTTGTACAGAGAAATAGTATATTAATTACAAATTTTATGGTGGTGTTTGTAAGTATAGATCAAACCATTTAAATAAATAATTATATTATATTTTGGATAAATTATGTTATATAATCATAAAATAATGGGATTTGTATGGAGGAGTAGTAAAATAAAAAAATGACTTTGGAGAAGATGTCACCTTTTAAGTGGGTAACTCTTTTTGGTTTATGCCAAAAGGATCCCTCATATAGACATATACACAATGGAAGGATTTTAGGGGGAATTTAATAATTATAGGAAGTTTATTATGGAGATATTGGAAAAACATAAGTGGTTTAAGAGGTGTGTGGAAGTGGGATAGTTGGTCAATTATTATAGGTAAGGAAAATGACTCACTTGGATGTTTTTAAAACAATTTTGTTGTACAAATGTTCATACATATAAATGTAATAACAAAATAATCTCAAAAAATGGATGTTTTTGGAAGATATATAAAATACAATGGGTGTAGTAAAATTGGCTCGATTTTTTGGGATCTTAATTTTAGAATTATTCCCTATTAACGGTTAATTTTCCATTAATCACTACGAATAATTCTAGTAACTTTTACTAATCCTTATTTGAAAAAAAATAAATTCAGAAAATTAGACTCTAAATAATATACTAAATAAAATATTGTATTTGGGTTTTTTGAAATTAAAATAATAGAATAATCAAATTTAATATTTATGATAATCCAGTAGATGGGATTAAAGAACAAGTTTTTACAGTAGAAAAATGTTCAAAATATTGTTATGATTTTGAATTCAATTTTGTAGTGATATTGATTCTAATGAATTAAATTGTATTAGTAGATATAATATTTATTAAATTTTACCACAAAACTAAATTTTAATATCTGTTAACATAAATAATTTGTTAAAAAATTTAGATTTATACTAAAAAGCATTATGTTTACTATTCATAAAAAATTGATGTTTCGTAGAAAAATGAAAAAACATCACTAAAGGATAATTTAAATATTTGGAAATAAAAATTTAATTTGATTTTATCATATTAAATATATAAATTCTTGTAAATTTAATTTTATTATTAATATCCGTTCATTTAATAAAACTATATATTTTACATTAAAGGAATTTACCCAAAAATAATATCTTTCATTATCAATATATTTTATTTATATAAAAATATGACAATAAATATATAAAAATCAGTATTTCTATTTATATAAATATCTATAATGTTTACGTTAAAAATATCTCATTTAAATATTTATATAAATAAATTCATAGAAACTCAGTGTTCCGTGCATCGTATTCCAAATCAGTGTTTCATGTAAAATATTCCAATTAATTGTTGTGTGTAACATACCCAAAGTCAGTTCCATGTGAAACGAATGTCTATCTTATTCCATTGAAAGATATAAATGAATATAAAATTTATTTGTGTAAAAAATATTTGTGGCCATAATATTAATTCTTTTCATATTCAAATGATATTTATATTGGTTTATAATTAATTGAAAACCTATGAATTCATATTATATTATGTAAACAATATACTTTAACAGATTATTTAATATTATTCATACTATCAAATTTAACATCAATGTTTTGTCTTAATATATTAAATATCATATTTTAATAATAAATTATGATTTAGTAAACCATTTTTTTTGGTGTTATGGAAGTCATCAAGTAAACTCATTGTAGCATATAATTCAAGCTAACCTATGTCTTCAATATATAGAAATCCCAATTTTATATTTCTTGTAGAGCCCAATTAACATTGTGTTTCTTATAACCTAAGACAAACATAGTGTTTTATTATAAATTAAACTATTTTCAGTGTTTCATGAAATTTTTAATATCAAAAATTTATATTAATTTGAAAAGAATATTTCAATAAATCTTGAGGTGTAACATTCCACCCTCCTTGAAATTAATTTCACCCTAAAAATTCATCACGATAAGAAAAAGGTTTAATACTTGAAAATTTAATTTATAAAAACCCACATTGATAAAATGAATACTAAAAAATCCCTTAAAAGGAGAAATTTAGAACCATAACAGTTAACAAACATATCCTATAACTAGGTTTCCCCATTATAGAACATTGGTTGGAGGGGAAAACATTGATATGGAAGAGAAATCATGTCATTATTGGTGGATGCAGAGTGATAGTGCAATTTGATTGGAGAATGAAAACAATCAAAATGCCATAAATTTTTTATACACAATGGAAACTTCTGATTCTTCATAAATTAAAGTCCTAGGATAAAATTTTTGGTTTCATTATCATTTTTTCTATGTTTATCTAATTTTCATGAAAATATATACTTTCATGATATCAGGACAACCTCACCCTTTGTTTTTCCTCGATCCCCTTCACCTATTTATCCAAAAAGGAAGGTGAAATTTTAAACCCAAATTCACTAACAGATCATGAGACCGATGATATGCCATTAAAACTATCATCATTTATCATTAACACCACGTTTTTATGAAATTTTATTCAATATTCCAAAAAACTAATACAGAGAGATAACACCATAACATAACGGGATTCATATAATGTTTAACATAAACTCTCCATAAATAATTAACCTTATAACCATTATTAAAGATTAAAATCCAAAACATTATAATAAATTCAAGGAAATTATCTTAACATTGGTGACCATGTGTAGCAGAAAGTTCATATTGGATTTCACATTCAAAACTTCTGGATAACCTAATAGTGTATTCCTTTGAAACATGGTAATTACCTCAATTTCACTAAATCCTTTTAGAAAACATGCATTCTTACTTATTCCAAAGTATACATGATATATTCCATAAACAAAACAATATTTTAAACATCATTAATGATAGCATAACCCAAATATTAAAATTTGCGTACATAGTTCCATGGTAATACATATCATCTAATTTACTTATTCACAATAGCATTTTCATAACATATAGTACATATAAAGGTTTACCTTCCAATAGTTAAAATATCATATTGTCATTAAATCACTCAACCAATCCATCAGGAACATTCAATAATAACATATAAATATTTAGTGAAAAACATAATTGTATCAATACTTGTATATTTTATAATTCCTATATCATAATTTTTGAATCCAAATACATATAAAAATTATTTTTCAACGACATCCTTTTTTCATTTACCATGTTACCTCATCCTATAACACTATACCTCTTTCATTTAACATTTTTTTATTTTCATCATCATCAACAACGTAATCATTAATCACACCACCTTATTGACCCCTACATTATATTTCTTCTTGGGATAATGATTTAAATAATGATCATTTCTTCCATATTTAAAATAATTAACCATTAATGATGTCTTAGTGTGTCTAATATTCTCATCTATTCTCTTAACCAAAAAAATCATTCTTCTCATGGTAGTGCATTATTTTTATTCTTATATTCCACAGTCAATACATCATTTTATTTATATAATACATTCACCTAGGAGATTATTTCACCATTCATCATGAAAAAGAAACTAAATCTTCTTTACTTCGTGGTCTTCATTACCTGAACAATTTTTTAACACCTCCATTCTCTTCCTCGGTGATTCTGAGAGATTGTTACGGTACATTTTGTTAATAATGTTCCATGAAAACTGATTATCCATGATAAAAACATTATTCACTCAAGTAATCATCCCACGTGACTCCTTGTTTAAAAATCATCCATCAAATTAAACATTAATCCATTTACATCCATTTCCTTCCATAGAATAAAACAAAAAGAATAGTGTGAACATTAATTATTATAGTAAAAAACAACAATATATTGAAATTATTTAATTATCAGATGTCTATGTCATGAAACCTTCAATATTATATTATATCCTTTCTTCATCATATGTTATCCATATCCAATGTATATCTAAATCCATCATGATGGTTCATGAGGATTTTGTTAATTTACAAAGCATATTACCCAGGACTGTCATACCAGGTGAGCAAGAAGGCATGTTTTCCTGTAGCAAATTACCCTGAGTTAGGCCCAAAACATCCTGTTTAAGATGTTACCTGTCACGACCCGTCCTTAGGGCCCGTGTCATGACAACCCCAAGCCCGCCTCCCATAGGCCAGGGGTTGGCGACTAGCACCAAATGCGTAAATCCCAATAAAAGGAGACCGATTTCCTTTACAAAATTAAAGCACACACAAACAAAGTACAAGCAGAAGCTACACTAAGTAAAGCATTATAACAAACACACTGAAAGTACAAGGGGCCGGAAATACAAGCCCAAAAGAAACGTATAGCTACAACAGAATGTAAAGTACAACTCAAAGGACAATAGATTAAAGGTGAAAAGCAGCTCCTAGATCGTCCTTCGGGTTCCTCCATGAATGGTAGGTACATATGTCCTCCTCATCACTCCACGCCCGTCCGTCTCCTTCGGGTACCGACTCGTTGTGAAATCCAGCTCTGGGTACCCACTCGTCATGAGATCCACCTCTGGGAAACGTCCAGCTCTACAAGCCTAAACACGATCAGTTATGTCCATTGTCTTCAACCAACACAATGAGGTGCGGGAAAATCCCGCGTAGGGTTGAGTATACGATACTCATTATGGACCCGGAGACCCTCAAGGTCTCACTAAATCCAACAAGGATAATCACAAAGAATGTTCTCAACAGATAACCCTTACTTAGGTATAAGCCCATACTTATACCTATGTTACCAAGTAACCCATCTCAGCCATGAGGTATCACACAGATATGAAGTTGATGGATAACCACTACTTCAGTATATGCCCATACATATACGTAAGTTATCTAGTAACCCATCTCAATCACGAGGAAAACACAAAGGTCATTGACTCAGCTCAAACAAGGATTTTTATTCACGATGACGAAAAACATAGCTGCTGGAGAACTCCTTCTCTGTCGAGTGTAGTAGTCCTGTCACGACTCCGAGGTGTCACTCACTAACCTTAGACTACTAAGGTACTCCCCCTGTCGAGCACCGCGGGTCTTCCACCTCAGAAAGTAGTTCTCCTCCACCATGGGCCTTCCACCTCACACAGTAGTGCTCCCGCTCATAGCCTACAGAGGTACTCCTCCTGTCGAGTACCGCGGGTCTTCCACCTCACAATGTAGTGATTTTCGACATGGGTTTGCCACGTCACAATGTAGTGATCCCCACTGGGCTATGCAAGTCACTACGAATCAAATTGGACAAGTAGTCATTAGGTCTCAGTCAGTTACAAGGTCACCTCTGTATGCTCGCCTTCGGGAGGATCCGCTCCATGAGCCACTGGTCGATACTCCAAGTATCACAATGTCCCACGAAGAAGTATCACAAAGGGCCGCCTCGTCATATGGGTCTTAACGCAACAGAATTTGCATCAATCGGATGCTCGGTTCGTGAGTTATTAGCCCTTTTGTTCCGGGGGTCCGGTTGGTTTCTTAGACGAACAAACTCGGCCGTATCTCAACTATACCCCGAACTCCCATGGGATATACTCAAAAGGACTGTTATGCTACAAGAGTATCAGCGCTGCTGACGGTTTGTCAAACGGACGTCTCGTGCCAAAGACATGGCCCAAGAAGGTAATGGGCTAGTAATGAGCCCGGGTCTGGTCCGACCCTGTCAGACCAACTCAGCCTAACCCAAACTGGGCCTACATGGTCTGGGTTGAACCGGTCAGACTCGTTGGGTCTGACCCGGCCCATTGGGTGAGTCATCCCGCTATGTTTTGACCCGTTCCACTGGGCCCGTCCCGGCGGACCGTGAGGGCAGTTCGGCCCGATAGTCGCCACGTAGGTGGCTCGGTAGCTCAGCCCGAGAGACTGGGTTGGTTCGACCAGCGACACCGCATGGCCTTCGTTGGCCGGTTCACAAAGACGGGTACCGAGAGGCCAGAAGGAAAACCGCGCGGGGCGCGGGCCGGGCCGGCTGGGCTCCGGTTGGCCGCGAGTGCACCGGGAAGGGTGCGGGTGCGCTAGGCAGGGTGTCGAACGGCGGGTAGTGCGTGGGGGCGCGCCGGGTAGCGCGATAGGGCGCTTCAGGGGCGTCGGGGTGCATCGGGAAAACCACTGATAGGGGCGCCGGGCAGGACTCTGGTAAGGGCGCGGGTCACCGGGCCATCAGTGCAGCACGCCGGGGGGCGCCGGGCTGTGCCAGCAGGGCGCCGGGTGCGACAGAAGGGAACCGGGGGTGCGCCAGCAAGGCACCGGGGGTGCCCCAGCAGGGCGCCAGGGGTGTACCGGCAGGGCGCTGCGGGTGCGCTGGCAGCGCGCCGGTAGGGGCGCAGGGCACCGGGTGTGCGCCAGGGGGCCCCGGGGGTGGCATAGTGCACGAAGGACGCGGGTAGTGCGTCCTTTGTTCGCCGTATTCATCGTTGTCACCTCATTGCCATACCATCATGGAGTCATTACAAAAAGAACAATGAAGGGGTCGAGCCATGTTTGTTTGTCCCGAACCCCCCGCGTTTGGGGTGGTAGCAATAGGTTCTCGCATGTATGAAGCACAACAACCACTGTTCATCGTTTTGAGAGAAAGGAATAACATGCGAAAGGATCATACTTTAAATAAAAATAAAACCCCTACCTCTGGCTCATCGCTCATTGGCGGAGTCACAGAAGGAAGATGAAAAAGACCGTTGTTCGTCGCTTTCGCCACACATCCCCAATTCCAAGCTACATTGGTTCGTTGACGATGTTGCAGAGGATAGGTTTCAGTGGAAGGACGGTCGAAGATGAATCGCGTGGAAGATAGTCGTTGGCGTTCTTCACGCTCTTCGTTGGAGAGGATATGATTTCCCCAAGTGTTGGGCATCGCAATACTTTACCAGCGCTTCGTCTCTTGGTTAAGATGTCCCAAAAACTTCTCCCAAGCTCCCTATATATTGGAGAGGGGGAGAGGTATGTAACCATCGTGGAATTTATGGCGGTTCATTTATTTGGAACCTTCCTAAATTCCAACGATGCATTTTCTTTATTTAAAAATGGGGTTGGGTGAATTAAATTGCGTTGGAATAATTTAAGAGTTGTGTTGGCACTACTATAGAGTGTAGGATGCCAAGAAATTCCCCCCACATAGCCTGCGTCAAAACATATGACACGAATCAATTTTATGTTGACACATAAAATTAATTGACAGCAATTAATTTCACGTCGACACATAAAATTAAATCACTGCAATTAATTTTTACGTCGACCCATAAAATTAACTGACAACAATTAATTTTACGCCAACACATAAAATTAATTGACAGAAAATAATTTTACGTTGACACATAAAATTAACTAACAACAATTAATTTTAAGTCAACTCATAAAATTAATTGAGTGCAATTAATTTTACGTCGACATATAAAATTAATTGATGGGGGGTTTGAGAGGTTTCCTCTCCCTCCCCATTAAATGGGAGGTTAGGGTGTTGCAGTTCCACCACCAACTCCCATGTGGAGCTTCTAACCACTTTATCCGCACTGTATGTTTTTAGCAAAATAAAATAAATTATTCACTTATTTTATTTTATTAACCCACGTAAAACCCCAAAAACTAAATTTCATACTCGATCATCCATCATTGAGGTGAAAGTATTATTAAGTTAATATCGACACTATGAGTTCAATGGTTCCTTCGGAATTCAATTCCGATCATGGGTTCAAAAGTTATAAAATACTCCTCATACGTTTACTGAACGTACCCGAAAAAAAGTATGGAAAATTATTATCAGTCACCCTCGACCCACTGCGGTCAACGATAGGCTCTGCTTAAGAGAAACACGCCCCAACGAACTCAATAGTAATCTTGGATTTTCAATTCGACTTACCGTTTAGATGTTATGAATTTTACAATAAAATAATTGTCACTTAATTATTTTATTTACGTCCAAAAACTAACCTTCTCAGGTTGCTCGCGCCGGCCAAAGATAGTATCTGCATAAAGGAAGCATACCCTCATGAGTTCAGTGGTGGTCTCAGATTCTTATTCTGAGTTACCATTTGTGAGTTATAAGCATTTGAAAAATAAAATAACTTTGCTTAATTATTTTATTTATGGTTATGCCATTTTTGGGTTTTCTCATAGGATGCATGCGCTGGCTAAACCTAAATCACGCTTAGGGTAAACCCGCCATCCAGAGCACAACGGTGTCCTCAGATTGCTGGTCTGAGTAACCATTTAAGAGTTATTCCTCTTTTTCAAGAAAACTTCTTACGCATGTTAATTTAAGTTTAACAAAACTTCATAAAATTATTCTGGGCCTCGAATTAGGTGCCGTCAGAAACAGCATACTCATAAAATTCAAAAAAAATTAGAAAAAAAAATCCACGAAATTTACGGGTCTTTACATTACTCCCACCCCAGGGTGTTATGTCCCCGTAAAGCTACAACACAAAATAAGGAAACTAAAGGAGGTACCGAGCACGCATATGGGCGTCCTACTCCCAAGTGATCTCCTAGAGGTTCTCGTGCTACCAACGAACGTGTACTAGAGGAACCGACCATCCACAAAGGACCCTATCCTATCAATCCTTTATCTCCCCATGTTATGGTCATCTCATCGCAAAACTAGAGCATCCGGCTCCACCATCTTCCTGCTTCTTCCTGAAGGAGACTGGCAGCAAAGATCACCATCAAGTCCGCTGGTGTACCCACTATTCTGAAAACTCTCACCACAGCCTCCAGCCAATCCTCAGCCACCTGTGGGTCCATCTATCCCCTGAACCTGGGTGGCCTCTGGCACTGGAACACGTGCAGTGTGCTCAAGTGGTGTGCATCGCCTGCTGTTGGGGCTAGTGGCATCAGTGGCCCCACGTATGGTAGTATTGCTAGTGCCTCCGCTGGTGCCCCAACTGAAAGAGGGCCATGTACTGAAGCCTCGTCGCTCGGCAGGCTGTCAGTACGTACATCCCTCGGGGATCTAGTTGTTCGTCCGTGGAAAGTCATCCTGAATGAAACAGATGTGACACGGTAAAATTATTATACATTGTGAGCTGACCTGGTTTGAGCTGTTTTAAGGGAAAACCTTTTAAAACATACATGCAATTAGTGTTTTCATGCACTGATTCGGAAATCAGAAGTCAGGGTCCTGGTGTATGGATACGTCGGTCGCCTGTACTAACACTGGACTCCCGGAACTGAAAACCACACTCAGTACCCTTAAAACAATTACTTCATAGAAAAGAAATATCAGACTTATAAATTATGTGGTAGAACCAACTCCTATGATAAAAATTTTTCACGACCCGTCCTCGGGGCCCGTGCCGTGACTACCCCAAGGCCACCTCCCATATGCCAGGGGCTGGCGACTATCACCAAAGGCGTAAATCCCAATAAAAGGGAAGGAATTGCCTTTACGAAATGAAAGCACACACAAACAGAGTAAAAGAAGAAGCTACACTAAGTAAGGTAGTATAACAAATGTGCTAAAAGTACAAGGGGCCAGAAATACAAGCCCAAAAGAATGGTAAAACTACAACAGAAAGTAATGTACAACTCAAAGGACAATAGATGAATGATAACAAGTCGATTCTGGATGATCCTCCAGGTTCCCACCTGAAGGGTAGGTACAGATGTCCTCCTCATCACTCCACGTCCTTCCGTCTCCTTCGGGTACCGACACATCGTGAAATCCACCTCCGGGTACCGAATCGTCGTGAGATCAACCTCTGGGTACCATCCTGCTCTACAAGCCTCAACCACGATCAGTGATGTCCGTCGTCTGCAACCAACACAATGAGGTGCGGGAAAAGCCCGTGCAGGGGTGAGTATACAATACTCAGTAGGGACCCCGAGACCATCAAGGTCTCACTAAATCCAACAGGGATAATCATAAAGAATGTTCTCAACAGATAACCCTTTCTTAGGTATAAGACCATACTTATACCTAAGATACCAATTAACACATATCAGCCACGAGGTATCACACAAATATGAAGTCGACGGATAACCGCTACTTAGTTATATGCCCATACATATACGTAAGTTACCTAGTAACCCATCTCAATCATGAGGAAAACATAAAGGTCACTAACTCAACTCAATCCAGGATTTTTATTCACGATGACGAAAAACAGGACTGCTGGAGATCTCCTCCTCTATCGAGTGCAATAGTCATGTCACTACTCCGAGGTGTCACTCACTAACCTTAGATTTCTGAGGTACTCCTCCTATTGAGTATCGCGGGTCTACCACCTCACAATGTATTGCTCCTCCACCAGGGGTCTTCCACCTCACACAGTAGTGCTCACCCTCATTGCCTACAGAGGTACTCCTCCTATCGAGTACCACGGGTCTGCCTCCCCACAAAGTAGTTCTCCTATGCCATGGGTCTTCCACCTCACAAAGTAGTGCTCCCCACTGGGCTATGCAATTCACTCCGAATCAAATCGGATAAGCAGTCATCAGGTCTCAGCCAGCTACAATGTCACCTCTGTATGCTCGCCTTAGGGAGGATCCGATCCACGAGCCACTGGTCGATACTCCAAGTATCACAAAGTCCCACAAAGAAGTATCACAAATGATCGCCTCGTCACCAGGGTCTTAACGCAACATACGACGTATCAATCAGACCCTCGGTTCGTGAGTTATTAGCTGCTTTGTTCCTGGGGCCCAGTTGGTTTCTTATACGAACCTACCCGGCCGTATCTCAACTATACCCCAAACTCCCATGGGGTATACTCAAAGGGAAGTCTATGCTCCAAGAGTACCAGCGCCGCAGACAGTTCGTCAAACGGACGTCCGATGCCAATGATATGGCCCAAGAAGGTAATGGGCCAGTAATGAGCCAGGGTCCGGTCCAACCCGGTCAGACCATCTCTGCCAAACCCAAAATGGGTTGGCCTGGTCTGGATTGACCTGGTTAGAATTGTTGGGTCTGACCCGGCCCATTGGGTGAGTCATCCCGCTATGTTTTGACCAGGTCCCCTGGCGCCGGCCTAGCAGACCGCGTGGGCGGTTCGGCCCGATAGTCGCCACGTAGGCGGCTCGATAACATGGCCCCGGAGACCGGGCTAGTTTGACCAATGACACCGCGGGGGAATCGCAGGCCGATTCAGTAGGCCGAGGACAGGGAGGCCAGCGAGGAGACCGCGCGGGGTGTGGGCGGGCCAGCTGGGATCCGGCTGGCCGCAGGTGCATCGGGCAGGGCACGGGTGCGCCATGCAGGGTGCCTAACGCCAGGTAGCATGTGGGGGCACACCGGGTAGCGCGACCGGGCGCCGGGGTGCGTTCGGAAAACAGCCGGCATTGGTGCTGGGATGGACGCCGACAAGGGCGCGGGGCAGCGGGCCAGCAGTGCAGCAAGCCGTGGGGGCGCAGGGCTACGCCGGCAGGGCACCGGGTGCGCCGACAGGGCGCCAGGGGTGCGCCGGTAGGGCGCCAGCAGTTCGCCGGCAGGGGCACCGCGAGGGCGCCAGTAGGGGCGCGGGGCACCAGGTGCGCGCCAGGGAGCCACGGGGGTGGCTTAGGTCATGGAGGTCACGGGTAGCGTGGCCTTTGTTCTCCATCTTCATTGTCGTCGCCTCATTGCCATGTCGTTTTGGAGTCATTACAAAAAGAACAACAAAGGGTTCGGGTCATGTTTGTTTGGCCCCGACCGTCCGCGTTTAGGGTGGTAGCAACAGGTTCTCGCAAGTATGAAGCACAACAACCACCGTTATTCATTTTTAGAGAAAGGAAGAACATGGGAATGGTTCATACTTTAAATAAAAATAAAAACCCCTACCTCTTGCTCGTCGCTCGTTGGCGGAGTCGCGGAAGGAAGATGATGAAGACTGTCGTTCATCGCATCTGTCACTTGTCCCCAATTCCGAGCTGCGTCGGTTCATTGACGATGTTGTGGTGGATAGGTTTCTGGGGAAGGAAGGTCGAAGAAGAATCACGTGGAAGATCATCGTTGGCGTTCTTCATGTTCTTTGTTGGAGATGATCTGATTTCCCCAAGTGTTGGGCGTCGCAATACTTTATCAGCACTTCGTCTCTTGGTGAAGCCATCCCAATACCTTCTCCCAAGCTCCCTATATATAAGAGAGGGGGAGAGGTATATAACCATCATGGAATTTATGACGGTTCATTTATTTAGAACCTTCCTAAATTCCAATGATGCAGTTACTTAATTTAAAAAGGGGGTCGGGTGAATTAAATTGCGTAGGCACAATTTAAGTGGTGTTTTGGCACTACTTATGTGTGGAGGGTTCCAATAAGATTCCCCCACATATCCTGCGTCAAAAAATATGACATGAATCAATTTTATGTTGACACGTAAAATTAATTGATAGCAATTAAATTCACGTTGACACATAAAATTAAATTACAACAATTAATTTTTACGTCGACCCATAAAATTAACTGATAACAATTAATTTTACGTCAACTCATAATATTAATTGAGATCAATTAATTTTACGTCGACACATAAAATTAACTGACAACAATTAATTTTACATCAAATCATAAACTTAGTTGAGTGAAATTAATTTTCTGTCGACATATAAAATTAATTGATGGGGGTTTGAGAGGTTTCCTCTCCCTCCCCATTAAATGGGAGGTTATGGTGTAGCGGTTCCACCACATACTCCCAAGTAGAGCTTCTAACCACTTTATCCGCACTGCATGTGTTTAACAAAATAAAATAAATTATTCAGATATTTTATTTTATTAACACACGTAAAACCCCGAAAACTAACATTCATACCTGATCATCCACCATTGAGGTAAAAGTATTCTTAAGCGAATATCGGCACTACGAGTTCAACGGTGCCCTCAGAATTTGATTCCGAGCACCGATTCAAAAGTTATAAAACACCGCTCGTACGTTTACTGAACGTACCCGAAAAAAAGTTCGGAAAATTATTATCAGTCAACCTCGAACCAATGCAGTCAGGGTTAGGCTCTGACTACAAGAAACACGCCCCAAAAAACTCAACGGTACTCTAGGATTTTCAATTCCAGTTACCATTTAGAAGTTATGAATTTTACAATAAAATAATTGTCACGTAGTTATATTATTTACGGCAAAAAACTAACTTTCTGAGGTGGATCGTGCCAGCCAAAGTTAGTATCTGCTTAAAGGAAGCATACCCTCACGAGTTCAGCAGTGGTCTCATATTTTTAATCTGAGTTTCAATTTGTGAGTTATAATCATTTGAAAAATAAAATAACTTTATTTTATTATTTTATTTATGGTTATTCCATTTTCAGGTTTTCTCACAGGAGGCCTGCGCCGACTAAACTTAAGTCACACCTAGGGTAAAATCGTCATCTTGAGCACAATAGTGTCCTAGAATTTTTGATCCGAGTAACTATTTAGGAGTTATTCCACTTTTTCTGGAAAACTGCTTAAGCGCGTTAATTTAAGCTTAACAAAACTTTAGAAAATTATTCCGGGCACACCGGGCCTCAGAATCATGTGCTGTCAAAAACTGTGTACTCGTAAAATTCAAAATAATTTTAGAAAAAAATATTTCCTTGAAATTTACAGGTCTTTATATTACCCCTCGGTACATCATTGTTTAAGCCTCACCCACTTATAGTATCCATACATGGATATATTTTAAGGAAACCACTAATTGAACCCTTTACCCAAATCCCAGGACAATTTTTCTAAACACTGAATCGCCCTTATACTTATCCATAGAGACATATAATTTCATACCCTTATAAATATTCTTACGGATATCAATAAATTTTTCTCATCCAAGATTCCAAAGATTCTCTAATCCTCCATTTGATATAAACTATAAGGACCCATTCTTAACATATATGGATATTATTTCATTTTAGATGAATATTGTGTACATTATAAAAATACATGAATGAGGACCATATTCATATAGAGTATTTGGAAACATGGGAAAAAATATACTATCTTGGTGAAAGATCATTTACATATTCAATATATATCTCTACCTTTATTTCTCATACATAAACATTTCATCATAACCATTGGATGTGAAAAATAAAAAAGGAGTGACCTCAAATTCATAGTAAGGTTAAATAATTAAAATGTGTAAGCATAACAAGAAAAAAATGTTATTGAACTTGAGAATAAAATTTTTAGATCATACACTACATATTTAAGACCATAATAAATATAGTCACATTATAAGACATTAATCATAAGGAAATAATGAACATAATACATGAATGAATATCACCGGAATAAAAAAATGTATTGTGGAAAACACACAACCCTATAATATTGTGAATATGTATAAGTAGAAATTGGTTCAGAAATTAGGTTACGAACATGGGATATGGGCACTGCATAAACATAGGTACATGAAACCAAGTCCATGCATTTAATTGGGATCATGAAATCAGGTTCACACACAATATTCAAGGCATCACTTACATGCCTATCTTGGTAGTATATGTTAACTCCCCATTCCATCTTGTTAGTCATGGTTCACTCCCATTGATATCTTAGTAGCATGAATTCACTCCTAATACCATTGTGACCATCATGGTTCGCTCCCATGGCCATCTTAGTGTCATGAGGTAACTCCACATACCATTTTAGTTGTCACGGTTCGCTCCCATATACATCGTAAAATTCAAAACATTTAAAAAACAATTTTCATTGGAAAAATCATTAAAACATATTAGTAAATATTTAAAACATTTTAAACCATTTCATTGGAAATACACTGAAAAAATATAAATAGTTCTTAAAAATGTGCTCAAAACTATTTTCAATGAAAATAAAATTAAACCATTAAAATAAATCATGAAAATGTTAAGAATACCAATTTCCATTAAAGTAAATTTAAAACATATAAATAAATCTTGAAAACATTTTGATATACATTTTCCTTGAAACCATGTAAAAGAATCTTGATATTGTGTTTAGAACATGTTTACATGAATACATATACAAATTTTTAAAACTATTTGAAATATATTTCACTAGAATGTACATTTTAAAAAAAATTTCATAAAATAAACTGACTTTATAAATTAAAATAAATCATCAATGTATTGATGGATGATAAATTACTACATCTTATACAATGAAAAGGGAACATTCCATTTACATAGTAAATTGGATTGGAAATTTCATCCATTGGATTGATATAATAAGAATACATTAAAAACATTCATAAAAGTCAAAATGGTTAAAGTTTTCTTTTTATTATCATTGGATATTTGTATAATATTCTCTAAAACCCTTTTTAGAAAATATGGTTTTGAGGGAACATCGATTTCCGACCAAATAGAGGGTAATGTAGGGCTTTCATAAAAAAACTCTCTTAACCATCATTTGATCCAAATAGTATAAAATGGTAATACTAAATTAATATAAAATTAATAGCAAGAAGATAATAAAATTTATAAATTTTTTGAGATATGAAACATAAGAATTAATCAATGGAAGCATAAATGTAAACAATCTCAAGAAGAGATGAGATTTCCTCGATAAAATATTATAACATGGTACCATGAGATCATACTATCCATGTAAGAAAATGTAATTAAATGAAGCTTAAAGTTTCATGAAACAAATGATAATCATTTTAGATCATTTAATATGGAAGTATATAATATTGGGAAAAAATTTTAGGTGTACAATAAAACACAAGTCTCAAAGAAGGAAAATTGAGACAAAACATTTTTATTGAATTTTATCTTTTGATACATAAACTCCACGAATGAATGTTAATAAAAAGGATATTCTAGAACCCATTAATTTAGGTATAATTTACATATAATATAGTCATGGTATATACTTATACCACCCAAAAGTAATTAGTGGAGAACATATAATTTATCTCAAAGGAATAAAATGTGAGATGAAATCATGTTACCTTTTGTCATGAATATCATCATACATGTTCAGACAATATTTATAGTAAATATTTTTTTTATAAAAAATTTAAACAAATGTATTCATAAATATATTAACATATATAGTTTTATTATGACCATATAATACCAGTTTGTTTATCATTTTATGTTAAAGAATTTCTTCAGATAATATTCCCTTTTCTTCATATGTGTTTTTGTTTATTATATTGTTGGTCGTTATAAATATATCATGATATGAAAATGTAAACCATGATATAAATATCATGTATATAAATTATATTTGTATTATAATAATCTATATAATATTTATTTATTAAATGGAAATCACCGTTCATTGACACGGTAGGTCATACGTATGCTTGAACTCTATTTTCGTTTTATTATTAAGTTAAGAGAAAAAATGTAAAATACATATATTTATATATATATATATATCATTATTAATGTATATTTATGATATCATATGTATTATATATATTCTCTCAAACCATCCATAGTACAATCCAGGGATTGCATGAACAAATCATAGGGTTTTGAGGAGGAGGTATTCCCCACTTCCTAAAAAACAAATATCCTATTTACATAAGATAGAAATAATAAATGTCTGTTCAAATTAAAATTTTAAAAATCATAAAAGAATTACAAATATAATATGAATCAAATATAAATATAATTTTCGTCATAATGTCCACTATGATAGGTGGTAATGGAAAAATGAACAGTCATCATTTCATGAGGTAATATTTTATCGTACATAGAAATAGTATGCTCGATAAAATTTGATGGATCTGTGTGTACATGTTTGGGAAAAAATTTAAATAAAATATCATAAAATATTTGGTATATTTACTTTTTAATATAATAATATAAAATTTTTTGTTGGATGTGGTGGAAGGAAAATAAAAGAAATGACATTAGAGAAGACATTACCTCTTAATCATGTAACTACTTTTGGTTTATGCCAAAAGGATTACTTGGATTGCCTTATTCCTAAGGGAATGATTCTCGGAGGAAGTCAGTATTTATTGGATGTTTATTTTGAAGTTCATGGATGAACATAAGTTGTTATATATGTCTGACTAAGAGAGATTGTTGGTGGATTTTATAGGGAAGGAAAACGAGTCACCTGGATTTTTTAGAAACAATTAAGGTGTTAACATGTTAATACATAAAAAAGTAGTAACAAAAAAAAACTAATAATGTAATTTTTATGGCTGATATATGGAATGAAAATGGGTTTTGGACAAGTGGATAGATCATTTGGGCCCTTGATTTTATTATTTTGTGCCAAATTATGCTTAATTTGGCATTAATTGTTGTCATTAATTTTAATCACTTTTTGTAATCATTTTTCCAATAATTCACATTTTCTTAAAATAAATTAAATATAATTATGAATAAAATAGTGTATATTGATTTTTAATAATTCAATCATAGAAGTGGAAATATTAATATTAATGTTATTTCTACAAATGGGGTGAGAAAACATGAATTTATAGTAGAAAAATTTTCAAATAGTTGTAAATATTTTTTATTAAATTTAAATGTGAAATTTATTCTACTAAATTACATTTTATTAATAGATATAATATTTTTATATTTTGATATTAAAAAATTATATTATTATTTTACATTAATAATTAATTAAAAAAATTCATTTTAACAAAAATGTATTACTTTTCATTGTTCCTCCAAAAATGAATTTTCTAAAAAAATATCAAAAATTAACCCAAGGATTATTTCAATGTTATGAAATTAAAAAATAATTCTATTTTATCATGTTTAGTTTTTTAATGAGTCTGAAATTATTTTTCTTATTAAAAATCATTCATTCAAAAAAATGATATTTTTTATATAAATGGGCTTTACCAAAAAAACATATTCTTCATTATCAATATGTTATATTAATAAAAAAAATTACAAATTTTTTTTTAAAAGTTGTTTTTACTATTCCTATAATTATATTTAATAGTTAGGTTTTAATTATCTCATGCATATAATTATATAAAAAATTATTCAAAGAAACTCTGTACGGCGTGCATCATATGAGAGTTAGTGTTTCATGTATTGTATTCGAAGTCCTTGTTGTGTGTATCTTATTCCAAGTCGATTAAATGTGAAAATAATGTTGTACTTATTTCATTGTAATAAATAAATTAAAAATTAATTTATTTGGGTAAAGCATCTTGGTGACCATAATAATACTTCCTCTTATATTTACTCCGTTTTCTTATTTATTTAGAATTAATTGTATCTTATAAACTCCTTTTATATTGTCAAAAAACATATATTATCACATATTAAATAAATATAACTGTAACCTCTAAATTAAAGTCATGTTTTTATATTATTATTTTATGTATTCACATTTTATTACCATATTATTTTTTCGTAAACCATGGCCTTGTGTGTTATAAAATTCATTGAGGAAAGTCATTATTTTTTATAATCCATCCTAACCACAATGTTCTATATAGATCAAGCCATCATTTATGTTCTTTATTGAGAAGTATTAACTTTGAGTTGTAGATAACAATTATCTAATTTTAATATAAAATAAATTATATTCAGTGTTTCATGAAATGTAGAATATCAAAAGATTAAATTAATTCAGTAAAAAATAAATCAAAAAATCATAGGGTTTTACAATAACTAGATCCAATACAACCATATTAGACCATTCCTATTCTACCATAAATCATTGCCTAGATATTCCTAAATTCCATGTAATGGCTGAAGGAGATAGTGAGTTAGGGGGAGTAGAAAAAAATATATATCTATATCAACCAATGTATTGGAAACACTCCAGGAACTCAATGAAAATATTAGTGGTATATTCCAACACTCTCTCGGGTTGTTAATAATAAGAAATAAAATAATAAAATGGTTATATTTTACAAAACCAATATAGGGGGACATTATTACCCAAAACAAGAACTATGGATAAGTTCACACATGTAAACCCATGTTTATTCAATCTAACTATATAGGTAATGTAATTCTAAGAAAATATGAACCAATTAAAATCATAATCATTCATTTTTTAATCTAAAAATTAAAAATATTCAATTTCAAAAACCCCTTAATCAATTTTATTATAATAACTTATTTTAACAATCATAATACATGGTAAATTTAAATTCATTATATCAATTCTATATTTTCAAACCATTATCTCCGATCATTTACCCAATCCATTTAATGGATTATATTGAATAAATCATTACCATCACCAACACACATTTCAATGGTATTATTATATTAATTATTATTAAATTATCAATAAACTTTTAATAGTCAACAAATGCCATAAAAATGAGTAAGATCATCTAAGATAAAAAAAATATTGAAAGAATAAAATAATCATATTAGCTCATAAATAAAAAAATTGATAACAAGAATGGATCCCAACACAATTAAACCATCCTTGAATCATCTCTAGTGCCTTTTGGTATCATCTAGGTTATCCAACAAAAACAAGTTTTAAAACACTACCACAACTAGGGATCACAGTCAACCATTATCCTTCAAAACCATCCAATATGAGAATTATAATTATAACTAGGGATGAATCTACAATTTCATTATTTCAATAAATTAAAAACATATTTTCAACATAAAAAATAAATTATTAATCAATGTATCATCTTTAAGTCATACAATCATAAAGAATAAAAGGACTTGAATCTTTCAATTACTAAATATCAATTTCATTAATCAATAGTATCTATTACCATATTGAATTTATCGATTAATTATGGGAACATTTATGAATCCAATAAATCAAACTATAATATATAGTTTCAGTTATCATCATCCAATACACATATTAAAATTAAAAGATCATAATGATAATGAATTTTTAATAATTAATAGTAAATAATTTCAGGTGATTCATTTATTATTCTCTTAATTTTACAATCATTAATTTTTTATCAGGTATTTATGCATGTATAGTAATCTATATAATAAAAAAATTCATACAAATATTATTTAATAATATATAGTAAATAATATTTATAATCAATCATAAATTTTGGAAAAATAAAAAAGAATAACATTTTTTCTAATTATATGAAATTTCATAATTTTGGATTTTTATATTATTTAATGTAAATTTCGGCCATTTAACCTTTAATATATATCTTATAAATCTATAATTTACATTTAAATAAATGTGAATTTTACAAATCCTCAACCTTGATATGATGTTTCAACATTCACCGAATGATAATAAAATATTCATCAAGGAAGCCCAAAAAACATATCATGTGACCCACATAAATCAAAAATAGATAATCAAGTCATGAATCACCTAGTAACAAAAAATAATTAATTTTCTAGAAATCAATCATATGACCTAGGATTATCCAATACACACCCATAACCACATATAGTTTTATGGAATAAGGAATAAATAAGTCAAATTAAAGAGACACATCAAATTTCTATTCAGATCTCGAAAACAAATAATCAAAGCAAGAAAGTAATCTGTCACACAATTATGGGCCTCAATCAAAGAACCAGAAAATGATTTAATCATATGGAACCCCAATTTCTCAATGAAAACAACTATAAAATCGATGAAAATAATGAAAATCATAGAGTCCATGGGTTTCACTCAACAACATTCAAATCCGTAAAAATCATGGAATATTTCCCTCCGCTCCTAGTTAATACTCATGACCCTAGTCAAATACAACAATGTTTCTCATGTTCCATGGGATGATGAATCCAAAATTCCCAAAAATGGATATCTAATCCTCTAAGAATCATAGTGTGACCAAAAATATTATTCCATGAATTTATACGTGGAAAAAATTGTTGGATTTTAATTAATATGTAACAATCAAAATACCAAATGTATGATTATATATTATCTATAATCCGTATCAAATACTTTACATGATGACTTGCACCTAAAAAATCCTCATAGAAATCAGTTTTTATGTTAGTGTGATTTATAAATCACATCGATTTAACTCCTTGGTCACATAAAGTCCCCCTACCCGGAGACATCTCAAAACTAGTTTCCCATGTAATGATGGATACTACCACCACATACTATAACTATTCCATGAAACAACTACCATTCTTGTAGCTCTTTCCTTCCTTAAACATCATGACCACTTCCATTCACTCATTATAATCCCACAACACCCGTAAATCAAAAATTATAGGGATGAGGAATATCTTTGGCCTTATAATAGATACCTATTAAATGATTCTCACCCTATTTAATCAAAACATAACATGGAAAATACTAATTGAGGCCTTATAAAAAATGACCCATGAGGTACCATTAAAGGGTCTCAATTAAGAATAATCCACCAACTCATTAGAAGGAACAATGATTATAATCGTGAAACCTTATCACTCATCCCATAAACATACCAAGGGAATACAAATCATGTTATCAAAATAAAAAATATACCAATATAGGATACTGGGAGTGCATCTACAATTCACATTCTCACATGTATTCTCTCATGCAACCATGCCATTAGAAAACAAGAACCCAAGGAATATAACATTCACCAAAGACCATCTCAAAAATTTCTTAGATCTAAAAAGTTCATTACACTTACATTTTATAACATTCATATTCCAACTCAACCTTATCAAATATGTGGGATTCATCATAAAAATATTGAAAATTATATGATACATAAATGATTTCATAGTTCTTGTTCTATTATGGGGGATGTTGAAACTAATAATAAATAACGTCAACTTTATACCACTCATCAATAATTTAATACTTTGTGGATAAATCTTACTTTGAAGATAGAAACTACATTTTTAGGATGAATTGATATCAATAAGAACATGTGATCTCCATCATAAAACTCTAATGGATTCCTCCTATAATAGAAATGTTAATTTAGATAAAATAGTGTGAAGAAAATAATCTATTAATTACATGGTTTTTAAAAAATATAATTCATCACTTACAAACCTAATTCCATTTTCGATTATAATTTCATAAATTTAGTAAAATTTATTATGTAAATTAATACATATTTCATAAAATTAACTTTTTTACACTAATGTAAATACTAAAAACAAAACACCAACAACATTCAAGGTGAATTTATTATTCCTCTAAGTATAGACTATAAGTAAATTATATTACTCTTTTGTAATAGCAGTTAATATAATAAAAAACTAAAGGAGTGATCTTAGATTTTCAGGAAATGGTGGGAAAAAATATAGAATATCTTATAACATATAAGGAAAGAAAGATATGTAAGGAATAAATAATAATCAAATAATACCATATAACTACTAACATGAGAAATAAATATAAACAAGGATTTCATGACAAGGTAAATAGTAACATGGTGTATAATAACTAATTCAATAGTGATGTAATTCAATATTTCAGGCATTTGATTCAAACACCTAAAGGCCTCATTCAAATATATTTTAAATACATGAGCATGAATTCACTATGAAAACTAGTTTGTCACATTAGTACTAATGATATTTCAAGGGGATGTATCATTCAATAATCCTATAATCACTAAATAATTCCAATTAATTTATTATATGAATTGATGAATGAAAAATTAAATACATAATAAACATGGCCTACTGATCAACAACTATCTTAATTGGAAGAAGAAATATAAAAAATTTCAATAATTACATTGTAAAAAAATGGAAACATGTTCTTTGTAAGAAACCATAAATATAACAACATATATATTAATAGGTAAAAAGTAAAAACAATACTATAAAAAAATAATTACTAGAAAAGATATTTACAATAACATGGAGAATATAGTACATGAACAAGAAGTAAGAAACAAATTCAATAGAGAGTTGATGAGAGATAAAGAACATAAACAAAAGAAAGTAAATGAAAGTCTACCACACCACATGTTTAAAGTAAAGTATTTACTATATATTCATAATAGAGAAATATATACCATAAATATATTATAAATGATTGTGTAGTAGTATAAAAATCTTCCAGGATCATGAAAACATTCATAATTACATTATTAGTTTATTTATATCATGGGAAAGAAATGGGTTTCCAAAATATTTACTTAAGATGTTATCATAATCAATCAAAAGGATGATAATAGATTATATCATGAGATCATATCCTTACTGAAGCATAATATATACTAATGGATCCTTACTTAGATGAATAACACATTATTAAAGAATTTTATAGTTAAATTAAAATGTATCTGTTACTTTTTAGTAAAATTTAATTAAAAGTAAACATTTCCTAAAAACATGGAAATAATAATTGATTTTATAAAATCATAGATACACAGAATATATTGTTTATTAAGAAAAACCTTGGTTTAAAATTTCGTTCATTTTTAAAACTATTTAAAACATACTCTTTTTTTACTTTTTTAATGAAAGAAAAAACTCACTCATAAAGAAATTGTTAAGAATATATGTCACGACCCGTCCTCGGGGCCCGTGTCGTGACTACCCCAAGCCCACCTTCCATAGGTCAGGGGCTGGCGACTAGCACCAAGGCGTAAATCCTGGTAAAAAGGGAAGGCTTTGCCTTTGTAACGTAAACAAACACCACAGAGAAAGCAAGCTGTAGAAGTAAACACTAAGTAAAAACTGAGTACAACAGTAAGTGTGGAAAAGTAAGTGGGCCAGTATACAAACCCAAACTGAAAGTAAAGTACAACTGGAAGGAGAAAACAACAACTGAAATGTAAAGCCGCAGCGTTGAGCCGTCCACTGGAAGTCCCACCTGAAGGGTGGGTACAGATGGCCTCCACAGCTCCTAGGGTCCGGCCGTCCGCTCCGAGTACGTCCTGCCCAGTGGTCCACCTCCAGGTACCGTCCTGCTCCGCAAGCCTCTACCACGATCAGTATTGTCCGTCATCTGCAACCAATACAATGTAGTGCGGGCATAGCCCGTGCAGGGGTGAGTATAAGCTACTCAGTAGGGACCCCGAGACCCCCGATGGTCTTCCAGAAACCACAAGGATAATCCACAGAGGAAAGATACAATCACGAAGTAACATTCAACACTGCTTAGGTATATTCCCATATATATACTTAATTCATCAATTCTAGCTCGCTCCAACCTCCAAGCCCAAGTACAACCCATTCCACACAGGAAAGAAAAATGTAAATCCACACAGGATAGCACAACACAATCCACATAGGAAAGCAAAATAGGACTCAACTCACACATGTATACTTATTCGTAAGATGATAGAGATGATCAGATATTTCCACTGATTCTTCTAAGTCATCAGACCCACAAAGGATAGATAGGTACTAACCCCCACAATGGCCCACAAAGGATCTGACCCACAAAGGATCGATAGGTATCTAACCCCCACAATGACCCACAAAGGATCTGACCCACAATAGATCGATAGGTAACTAACCCCCGCAAAGACCCACACAGGATCTTTAGGTGCTGGCCCACACAGGACCGTTGAGCGCTGACCCACATAGGATCGGACCCAAATAAGATTTGTGGCACTGATCCACGTAGGATCGCTGAGTGCCGTAATCGTCGTCGTCGAGTCCACTGAGGATCTCTGTATAGTCGTCGTCGTCGTCGTCATCGTCATCACAGTCGCAACCAGCTCTAGGGTTCCCGCACACAACAAGCTCGTTCAGAAGGGTCCGCTCCACGAGACGAGAGGCTGATACATCAACTGACACATAGTCCGGAGTTAATGTATCCAAAATATCTGTTTCGTCAACAGGAACTCAACATCGCAGACGGCGCGTCAATCGGACGCCCGGTCTGAGAGTTATTGGCTTTTTCGTTCCAGGGGCCCGGTTGGTTTTTAAGCAAAAACCAACCCGACCGTACTCCAACTACATCCAAACCTCGGGCGGAGTAAGCCAAAAGATCCATCTCACTTAGCGAAATCCAACAAAGTCTACGGCACGTCAATCGGACGTCCGAAGCTCATGTTATAAGCATTTCTGCTCCGAGGGCCCGGTTGGTTTCAGGTACGAACCAACCCGACCGAACAAAAATTATTCCGAAACCTTGGGTGTAGTATGTCAAAACGATTTTCCCGATCCAAGGATCGCATCACCGCTGACAGTGCATCGATCAGAGGTCCATAGCCGAAGATATGGGCAAAATAACGAAGAGGTCTGAAAACGGGGGGTCTGGGCCCGGACCGACCCGGCCCAACCCCCCTGGGTCGTCCCGAACCGACTCGACCCGACCCAAGTCTGGGTCCGACCCGGATGGCGCGACCCGGCCAGGCCGGCGCGGCCTGGCCCGCCCTGGGCGTGACCCGGCAGGCGCTGGCCGGGTAGCCAGCGGGTCGGTTCGGCCGTTACGGCCGAGCGAAGCGGGGGGCGCGCTTCCCCCGCGTGAAGGAGTCGCGGACCCACGTGGGGCTTCCCTTTCCAGTAGACGCGGCCGACTGCGGTGTCCCAACCCCCCCGGTCCCGCGTGGTCACGGGACCGCACCCTGCCGTCGGTGCCGCCGTGCCGGCTGGGCGCACCGGTGGGCTGCTCCGCGGACCACCGGATGAGTTCTGGTGGTCGGAATTGTGTGTCGTCTTCGCCAATGGCCCTCCCGGGGTCCGTCCTTCACTGCGAAGACCTCACATCACCAGTGCGACTTACTTTTTCATCTCCCTCCAATCCGCACACCAAGAACGAAAGGACCGTGGGTTCGGACTTGTTTGTTGGTCCGCACCCACTGCGTTAGTGGTTTTTAAAGTCTCACAACAAATATTTAAACAAACCGCGGATATAATCACATAGATTAAAATGAACAAAACCCCTACTTCAACGTTGTTGTCAAATGTGAGTTCAACGCGGAATTGACCGTCGCGGAAGAAGAGGATCGTCGCATCATGGAAGGGGCGTCGCTGTAGTCGTGGTACACGGCATCGCGTAGTCAAACTCTGAGGATTAAAAACACAGAGATTTAATTGCACCAATTAAACCCATGCTGAGGATATAATTCACAAAGGAATTAAATGAACCAAAATCCCTTACCTCAATCGGTTGTTGAGCAAAGATTCTCAAGGGGAAGGAACGTCGCGGAAGAAACGTCGCGGAAGGAGGATGGTCGGCGTCAAGGTACACGGCATCGCGTCGTCGATCTTCGAGGGTTCGGCGTTCTTCGTCGCCCTTCGTCGAAGGCCAGCGTTCTTCGTCAGTGACGATGCGTTCTTCGCGTTCTTCGCGTTCTTTGCGTTCTTCAACGAAGTAGGATGAAGATCTTCATGTTTTAGAGTTTCTCCAAATCCTCTCAACAAGCAACCCCTCAACAAACCTAGTGTTGGTCTTATTTTATTCCCATGCCAACAATTTTAAATTAAAATTAAAGAAACGAACAATTAATTCAATGAAATAATTGTAACGACTTAACTGCCCAATTAATAGGGGAATTTAGTATTTAAGAGAACGCACCGGTTGACTTTATTTAAAAGTGGTTTTAACGGGTGCGTTACTTAGAGGGGAAGAAACGGTGGGGCTCGTGTGGGCCCCACCTCACAAATATCCTACCAAGTGTGTAGGATATCGTGGGTCCCACCTTATCTGCTTAAACTGTCTTAAATGGAATTATGTGGCTTTATGTGAAATAAAATAAAGTGTCGCACCACTTTTATTTTATTTCATAACTTAACCCCAAAAATTAAAAAACCACACCCAAGCAAATGCAACTCTGGAAAAGGCGTTTCTAAGAAAATACCGGCGGTGCGATTCCATCGGTGCCCTCAGAATTCGATTCCGAGAACCGGTTGAAAATCTAGAAAACCCTGCTCATTCATTCACTGAATGTACCCAATCCAAACTTCGGAAAATGATTCCGGGCACACCGGGCCTCAGAATCAGGTGCTGTCAGAAACTGCACTCTTGTAAAATTTCTGTGAAAATTAAGAAAAAAATTTCCTTGAATTTTACGAGTCTTTACATCACTCCCACCTCAGGGATTTACATCCCCGTAAAGATACATCAAAAACAAGGGAAACAAATGTGGGTACTGAGCACGCATCTGAGCCTCCCGCTCCCAAGTGCTCTCCTGGAGGTTCCCGTGCTGCCATATGATGCGCACTAGTGGAATCAACCATCCATATAGGACCCACTCCTGTCGATCCACGATCTCCACCGGGACCTCCGCAAACGTCGCCCCATCATCAATGTCTAGCTCCCCATGGTCAATGATTTGCAACGGGTCGTGCACGTATCTCCTCATCTAAGATACGTGGAAGACGTCATGCACCCGGTGCAACTGAGGAGGTAGAGCCAGGCGATTAGCCACCTCGCCAATCTAGCTGAGGACCTGGAATGGTCCGATGAAGCATGGAGACAACTTTCCACCTCGGCCAAATCTCTGTAATCCACGTCGAGGCGAGACATGCAAGAATACATGGTCGCCATCCTCGAACTCTAGTGGCCTCCGCCTCCTATCAGCATAAGACTTCTACCAGCTCTGAGCTGTCCTCATCCGCTCCTGTATGACTTGGACCTTCTCTGTCGTGGCCTAGACCATCTCCGGTCCCACAAGTGCTGACTCCCCAGGGTCTGTCCAGCACAAAGGAGATCTGCATGGTCGGTCGTACAACTCCTCGTAAGGTTCCATCCCAATGGTGGAGTGGTAGTTGTTGTTGTACGTAAACTCCACCAAGGATAGGTGGTCCTCCCAGGTGTGACCATAGTTGAGGACACATGTGTGGAGCATGTCATCATGTGTCTGTATGATCCTCTCCGTCTGACCATCTATCTGAGGGTGAAAGGCAGTGCTCAGACGTAGCTGCGTCCCGAACGCCTCCTGCAACCCCTTCGAAAGCTGGGAAGTAAAGCGAGCATCTTGATCGGAGACAATATATGATGGCACACCGTGAATCCATACTATCTCTCGAACGTAGAGAAGTCCCAAGATTTCCACTGAGCCCTGCTCCCTGATGGGTAAGAAGTGAGCCGACTTGGTGAGTCGATCGACAATCACCCAAATGGAGTTGTGACCTCTGGAAGTGCGTGAAAGTCCAGTCACGAAGTCCATATATATCCTATCCCACTTCCACTTCGGGACCTCCAAGGGTTATACCAAGCCTGCTAGTACCTGATACTCTGCCTTCACCTGTTGGCAGGTGAGGCATCGAGAAATGAACTCTGCCACAACTCTCTTCATTCCCAGCCACCAGTGTTGTTGTCTGAGATCCTGGTACATCTTCGCCACTCCAGGATGTACCGCCAAAGGATAAGTGTGAAAATCTCTCAGAACCTCCTCCAGTAAATCAACTGGAACCAATGTTCGTCCTCTGAAAAGGACATCGTGCTCTGCTCCAAAGGAGAAACCATCAGGTGCCTGTCCTGAGGATATCTGCACACGCCGCGTCTCATAGTCAACGTCCCCACGTTGTGCCTGTCTAACCTACTGTAGTAGTGGAGGGTTGACTGTGAGAGACTGACGGAAGGATGCCCCATATCTATCCATGAAGGATATCTGCAAAGCGGCTAGCTGCTCTGTCACCTCCTCAAGTAGCTGAATGCCCATCCTCCTGCTGAGAGCATCAGCTACTACGTTCCCCTTCCCAGGAGTATAGACTATCTCAATGTCATAGTCCTGGAGGAAATAGAGCCATCACCGTTGTCTCAGGTTCAGGTCCTTCTAGGAGAAGATGTACCTGATACTCTGATGGTCAGAAAAGACTGTAAAGAGCTCGCCCATCAGGTAGTGCCTCCATGTCTTCAGAGTGAAGACCACTACTGCTAACTCCAGGTCATGGTTAGCGTAGTTCTGCTCATGAGGCCTCAACTGACGTGATCCATATGTGATCACTACCCGCTCCTGCATCAGGACACATTCGAGTCTGGTCCCTAATGCATCACAGTAGACTACGTACCCTACTCCCTCCTCTGGCAACCTCAAGATAGGTGCGATGGTTAATCTCTATCTCAGCTCCTGGAAGCTCTGATGACATCTGTCTGAACACACAAATGGTTTCCCCTTCTTTGTAAGAGCTGAGAGTGGTGCCTAAACTCTAGAAAATTCTGGCATAAATCTCTGATAGTATCTAGCTAGACCCATGAAACTTCGCACCTCCGTCATGCTCCTGGGTGGCTCCCAAGCTAGCACTACCTCGATCTTCACAAGATCCACCGAAACTCCCACCTCAGAGAGGGCGTGTCCCAAGATGTGGACCTCACGTATCCAGAAATGACACTTCGAGAGCTTTCCATAAAGATGGTGATCTCGGAGTGTGTCTAGTACAACCCGCAAATGGTAGGTGTGCTCCTCCTCAGTCGTTGAGTATATCAAAATGTCATCGATCAAGACCACGACAAATTGATCGAGGTATGGCTGAAAGATCCTATTCATGAGTTCTATGAACACTGCCAGAGCATTGGTTATGCCTAATGGAATAACAAAGAACTCATAGTGGCCATACTGACATCTGAAGGCCATCTTCTACACGTCCTCATCCCAAACTCTAAGCTGATGATAACCCGACTTGAGGTCTATCATTGAGAACCACCGTGCTCCCTTGAGCTGATCGAAGAGGTCATCAAACCTCAGTAGCGGATACTTGTTCCTTAATGTCACCTAGTTCAGGCGACGATAGTCGATACAAAGTTGCAAGCTCTCATTCTACTTCTTGGCGAACAATATCGGGGAAGCCCAGGGTGAAACAATGGGTCGGATGAATCCCTTTCCCTACAAGTCCACCAACTGTACCTGTAGCTCTCAAAGATCAGCGGGGGACATCCAATATGCTGGAGTGGATATTGGGGCTGTCCCTGGGTACAGATCAATATAAAAGTCTACCTCTCTATGAGGAGGTAGACCTGGAACGTCATCGGGAATAACGTCTGCATACTGATCCACCACTGCAGGAAAACTAGGACTCCGCACATCAACTGCTCCTAGGATAGGGCAAGCCAACTGATGAGTGATGGGTTTTCCTCTCCTCTACGGAAGTCCATCATGTGCTGCGAAGGCTCCATTCTCACTGGTGAAGGTGAACCTGCTCCCGTCGGTGCGTACACTTCGCACCTTGTGCCTAATACATTCAATCTGAGCATGGATTGTAGATAACCAATCCATGCCCAAGATGACGTCGTAAGGCCTCGACGCTGCTATAAGAAGATCCCAGATGAGGCTCTCGAAACAAAGAGTAAGATCACACTGTCGGCACCAGTGTGTAATCGTCGAGTCTACTCCCGTAGGAGTCTCTAGCCGTAAGGATCGAGCCAACAACTCTGTCGGAATCTCCGAGTTCTGAACAAGGGCAGCAGATATGAAATAATAACTTGCTCCTGTGTCTATAAGAACTGAAGCAATGGTGGAATAGACAAATATAGTACCTCGAATCATCTCGGGCGCACCGTGGTCATAGGCCTCCACTTCCTAGAGTTGTGCCTGTCTCTGCTCGCCAGCTCCCGGTGGTAAGGGTGGACCTCTTGGTGGTGGTGGTGGTAGAGCCTCAAAGCGTCGCCCACCACCTACTGCTTGGCCAGCTTGTCTTCCTCATCCGCCTACTCCCATGGACCGCCACGGTCGACCCTCTGCCTTCCCTGGGTGGCCCCTAAACCATCTGCTGCTCCTCGGCACGGCGGGTCGGGCAGTCACAAGCCATGTGGCCCTGCCCGCCGCATGTGTAGCATTTCCTGCCTCTCGAAAGACTGGCTCCACGTTGTGTGCCCCGCACTGCTGAGCCAGTGTCCTGAGGTCGTCTGCCTGAGGGTCTGGTCTGCCTGGACCCATGAGTCATCCGTCGACTTCCTGTAGCATAAAACTCTGCTACCTGTCGCCCTGCGGTAGGCCTCGCTGTGGATATTGACTCAGTAAGAAAGCTCTCTATCAGAAGGGATCGCTCCAGTACTCATGCTCAATTCATAATGCTGAGGGAGATAAGCGATTCCATGATCTCATGCCTCAATCCCTTCTCAATGGTCTGGGCCCGGAAGAATGGGTCATGTACCATGTCTGTCAAGTAGTGTGAGAGATCGGTAAATCACGCAGAGTACTGGGTGACTGTCTAGCTACCCTGCCGCAGCTGAAGAAGCTCCTGGATGCACACCGCACAGAGGGTGGCTGGGACGAACTCTGAGCGGAAGAAGCTCTCAATGTCTATCCAGAGAAGATATGCCTCATCGTGCACATGGAGCATCAAGCTCCACCATCGGCCCCATGGCGCATGCAGTAGGCTCACTGCGAGGATCACCATGAGGTCTGCTGGTGTCCCCACTAACCTGAAAACCCATAAGACTGCCTCCCGCCAGTCCTCAGCTGCCTGAGGGTCCGTCTCCCCGCGGAACCTGGGCGGTCGCTGGCAATGAAACTCGTGCAGTGCACTAAGGCGACGTGTATCGTCAGCGGCCGGGGCTGATAGCATCGGTGGCTCGGTGGGTAGTGGTACCACCGGTGCCTCTACTGTCAAAGGGCCATGTACCGAGGCCTTGTCGCTCAGTGGGTTGTCGTCACGCACAACTCTCGGAACCCTACCTGGCTGCCGTCTTGGGGCCATCCGGAAAAGAAACATGTACGCGATGGTCAAAAAGTATACATGGTGAGCTGACATAATGTAACCACAAATAAAACATGAACACACATGCAATCAATGTTTTCACGCATTAAGTTGGAAATCCGAAGTCAGGGTCCTGGTGTACGGATACGTCGGCCGCCACACCAACACTGGAATCCCTGGACTGATAACCACACTCAATACGCTTAACACTATTGCTTCACTTAGAAAAATATCAGAGTCCAATGTTCTGTGGTAGAACTGAACTCCTCTGATACCAATTTTTCACGACCCGTCCTCGGGGCCCGTTTCATGACTACCCCAAGCCCGCCTTCCATAGTCCAGGGGTTGGCGACTAGCACCAAGGCGTAAATCCCGGTAAAAATGGAAGGCATTGCCTTTGTAATGTAAACAAACACCACAGAGCAAGCAAGAAGTAGAAGTAAAAACTAAGTAAAAACTGAGTACAACAGTAAGTGCGGAAAAGAAAGTGGGACAGTATACAAACCCAAACAGAAAGTAAAGTACAACTGGAAAGAGAAAACATCAATTGAAAAGTAAAGCCGCAACGTCGAGCCATCCACTGAAAGTCCCACCTGAAGGGTGGGTACAGATGGCCTCCACAGCTCCTAGGGTCCAGTCGTCCGCTCCGAGTACGTCCCACCCAGTGGTCCACCTCCACGTATCGTCCTGCTCCGCAAGCCTCAACCACGATCAGCACTGTCCGTCTTCTACAGCCAACACAACTTAGTGAGGGCATAGCCCGTACAGGGGTGAGTATATGCTACTCAGTACGGACTCCAAGACCCCCAAAGGTCTCCCAGAATCCACAAGGATAATCCACAGAGGAAAGATACGATCACGAAGTAACATTCGACACTGCTTAGCTGTATGCCCGTACATATACCTAAGTCATCAATTCCAGCTCGCTCCAACCTCCGAGCCCAAGTAAAACCCAGTCCACATAGGAATGAAAAACGTAAATCCACATAGGATAGCACACAACACAATCCACATAGGAAAGAAAAACAGGATTCCGCTCACACATGTATACTTCTTCGCAAGATGATAGAGATGATCAGATATTTCCACTGATTGATCTATGCCGTCAGACCCACAAAGGATCGATAGGTACTAACCCCCACAATGAACCACAAAGGATCTGACCCCCAAAGGATAAATAGGTAACTAACCCCCACAATGACCCACAAAGGATCTGTCCCATAAAGGATCAATATGTAACTAACCCTCGCAAATACCCACACAGGATCGGACCCACACAGAATCTGTAGGCGCTGGCCCACACAGGACTGCTGAGCGCTGACCCACATAGGATCGGACCCACACATGATCTGTGGCACTGATCCACGTAGGATGGCTGAGTGTCGTAGTCGTCATTGTCGAGTCCACTAAGGATCTCAATACATCTGTCGTCGCCATCGCAGTCACGGCCAACTCTAGGGTTCCCGCACACAGCAAGCTCGTTCGGAAGGGTCTGCTCCATGAGCCGAGAGGCTGATACATCAACTGGCACATAGTCTGTAGTTGATGTATCCAAAAGTTCTGTTTCGTCAATAGGAACTCAACTTCGTAGATGGCGCGTCAATCGGACGCCCGGTCTGAGAGTTATTGGCTTTTTCTTTCCAGGGGCGCGGTTGGTTTTTAAGGAAAAACCAACCGAACCGTTCTCCACCTGCATCCAAACCTCAGGCGGAGTAAGCCAAAATATCCATCTCTCTCAGAGGAATCCAACAAAGTCGACGACACTTCAATCAGACGTCCGGAGCTTATGTTATAAGTGTTTCCGCTCCGAAGGCCCGATTGGTTTCGTGTACGAACCAACCCGGCTGAACCAAAAGTATTCCGAAACCTTGAGTGTAGTATGTGAAAATGACCTTCTCGATCCAAGGATCACATTTCCAATGTAGGTGTGTCGATCGGAGGTCCATATCCCATGATATGGGCAAAATACCGAAGAGGTCTGAAAACGGGGGGTTTGGGCCCGGACCAACCCAGCCCAACCCCCCCAGGGTCGTCCTGAACCGGGTCGACCCGACCCGGGTCCGGGTCCGACCTAGATGACACGACCAGGCCCGGCCGGCACGGCCCGGCCTCACCTGGGCACGACCCAGCTGGCGCTGGCCGGGTGGCCAGCGGGTCGGCTCGGCTGTTACGGTCGAGCGATGTGGGGGGCGCGCTGCCCCCCACGTGAAGGAGTCGCGGCCCCGCATGGGGCCGCCCTTGCCAGCAGACGCGGCCGGCAGCCGCGTCCCGACCCGGGTCTGGGTACGACCCAGATGGCACGACCCGGCTCGGCTGGCGCGGCCCAGCCCGGTCTGGGCGCGACCTGGCTGGTGCGGGCCAGGTGGCCAGCGGGTCAGCTCGACCGTTACGGCCGAGCGAAGTGGGGGGCGCGCTGCACCCGCGTGAAGGAGCTGCGGCCCTACGTGGGGCCGCCCTTTCCAGCGAATGCGGCCGGCTGCCGCGTCACATCCCCCTCTAGTCCCGCACGGTCGCGGGACCGCGCCCTGCCGCCGGCGGGCTGCTCCGCGGACCACCGGACGAATTCTGGTGGTCGGAATTGCGTGCCGTCTTTGCCAATGTCCCTCCTGGGGTCCGTCCTTCACTGCGAGGACCTCACATCTCCCGTACGGTTTACTTTTTTGTCGCCCGCCAATCTGCACACCAAGAACGAAAGGATGGTGGGTTCGGACTTGTTTGTTGGTCCGCACCCACCGCGTTAGTGGTTTTAAAAGTCTCACAACAAATATTTAAACAAACCACAGATATAATCACATAAATTAAAATAAACAAAAACCCCTACCTCAACGTTGTCATCGAATGTTAGTTCATTGTGAAATTGAACGTCGCGGAAGAAGAGGATCATCACGTCGCGGAAGGGGCATCACTGTCGTCGCGGTACATGGCATCATGTAGTCAAAATCTGAGGATTAAAAACACACAGATTTAATTGCACCAATTAAACCCATGTTGAGGATATAATTCAAAAAGGAATTAAAAGAACCGCAATCCCCTACCTCAGTCGGTTGTTGAGTGAAGATTGTTGCTGGGAAGGAACGTCGCGGAAGAAACGTCGCGGAAGGAGGATCGTCGGCGTCGCGGTACACGGTGTCGCGTCGTCGATCTCCGAGGGTTCAGCGTTCTTCGTTGCCCTTCGTCGAAGGCCAGCGTTCTTCGTCAGCGACGATGTGTTCTTCGTGTTCTCTACGTTCTTCAACGAAGAAGGATGAAGATCTTAAATCTTTAGAGTTTCTCCAAATCTTCTCAACATGCTACCCCTCAACATACCTACTGTTGGTCTTATTTTATTCCAATGCCAACAATTTGAAATTCAATGTTAAGAAACGAACAATTAATTCGATGAATTTATTGTAACGACTTAACTGCCCAATTAATAGGGGAATTTAGTATTTCAGAAAATGCACTAGTTGACTTTATTTAAAAGTGGTTTTCGCGGGTGTGTTACTTAGAGGGGAAGAAACTGTGGGGCTCGTGCGGGCCCCACCTCACAAATATCCTACCAAGTGGGTAGGATATCGTGGGTCCCACCTTATCCGCTTAAACTATCTTAAGGGGCTTTTAGTGAAATAAAATAAAGTGTCACACCACATTTATTTTATTTCTTAACTTAACTCCAAAAATTAAAAAACAACACCCGAGAAAACGCAACTCCAGAAAAGGCATTTCTAAGAAAATATCGGCACTACGATTCCATTGGTGCCCTCTGAATTCGATTCCGAGCACCGGTTTAAAAGTTAGAAAAACTTGCTCGTTTTTTCACTGAACGTACCTGAGCCAAACTTCAGAAAATGACTCCGGGCACACTGGGCCTCGGAATCAGGTGCCGTCAAAAACTGCGTTCTTGTAAAATTCCCAGGAAAATTAAGAATACAATATCCTGGATTTTACAGGTCATTACAACATACATTTTAATCCTTAAATATTAAGCAAAATAAAACAAATATGAACCTAATAATTCATTTAAATACAAATAATAACATTCATACAATAATATAAATTATATAGTTATAGAGAGAAAACAATTCTTACAAAAAGAAGAGATAATGTCAACATCCACATATGTAAATCCATTTTAGTGAATTGTGAAGAAAAGGGGAAGTGAAATTATAAAAACATATGTAAATTGTGTAAATAAAAATAATATAATAAAATATATGTGATTTAATATATAAAAAATACAATTTTCTCCTATATAAACTCAAACCTAAATAATAAAGAATTCTACGTTCAGTAAAAAACCCTTTGAAAGATAATAACATTTGTCATATAAATCTTATAAGGAAATGATCATATAAATAAAGTGGAAATAAAACATAATCCCGTAATATATTATTATTGACATAATCATAAAAAACATAGATGATAAATGATATAACTACAATAATGTATATTATGTTAAGAATTCGCTTATCATAATCTATGAATCACCACATATACCGGAAATCCTCTTACAAAATAGAATTATTTTAATTATTAACCTGATTTGTATCTTATTTAATTTCTAATTACCTATAATTTTCCAATTTTATTCAGTCATTACCATATTTCATTAAATTACAAAATTAGTGTTGTTCATGTCCCTCATTTTGACGACATTTGGTTCCTAATATAATATGAAATTGTAGTAGAATTTTAATAGTTGAAATGTAATTTTCATTGTTTCCATAATCTCAAAAAGTTTCAAGTTATCTTACCCATATCATTCTGGAAGAATATAATTTTCATAGTTATTGAAATAATTACAATTCACAGAATCATCTATGATAATCTTTCTTATGGTCAAAATATTACCTTGGATTCTTGATTTCATTTTCATTACTATGATTCGTGTTTTAAACTATATAACTATAATCAATATATTAATATAGTATTAATGCTTTATTACAACATGAAATTAATTTCAACTTAATGTGAAGAAGGAAACAAGTTTTTGAATACATCATCGTTCACTAAGGTAGACAAAACCATGTTGAGTGGTTTCTTTTATACAGTTTAAGAGAAGTGAAACCCAATAGAGTATTAGATTCTATTAAATGAATATTTTATTAATGATATAATTTTATATATTGAAATTAAAATACTAACGATGATTTTTAATTGGATAATTGGATTATTGAAAATTAAAACAATAATTTTTTTGAACGAATATTTTTACATGGTATTGGCCTATATAAATATTTAAGGTGGTGTTGAAGGATGTTACCTCAACAATTATGATTTAAAAGTATGTTAAAAACATGAGAATTTAATTATATTATAAAAATATGGAAATTGTTTAATCAAATTTAGATAAATAATCAAAATTATGAATAGAGAAAGATACTTTCAAAACCCTTACATTTTTCTTTGAATCACCTCATTTGAATTAAGTCAAAAGCCTACACAAATTTTTTTTTATCATATATAAATATGATTTTGAATGTGAAATGGTATATTTATAAAATTTTATGGGTATAATATTTATAGAAAATAGAACATGTTATTTCATGGAAGGTAATAATGAGTCCCCTTTTATATGAATGATTTAATGGTATTTTTTTAAAATATTCATTATTTTTTGGTCTAGAGTGTGATTGTAAAATTTAATGTTGAATATAAATTTGATTTAGAAGATAACATAATCAAATATCCCTTCCCACTTATTTCATTGATATTTTACATTATTTTGGTTGTATTTATAAATAATTTTCCTATGGATTCATTTTCATGGCTATTAAAAACATTGACTTTAAAACCATCTGGATAACTATAAAAATAGACTCTAAACACATAATACATTTCATTCATATCATTTATATATCCAAAATACCATTTAATCCCATAGTTTATTCCAATATTATCATTTTAAATATTTTTATACCCATTTACAATGACTTTTGTCCTACTTTCAAAAGCATTGTAAAAACACAACATAACCATTTTTGGAAGATATATAAATATTAAATAATAAAAATATTTTAATAACATAAATATATTTGAATATTAATTATTTTCATTATCTAAAACCATTCATAAAACTATTTATTCCCATTTATATCATTATAATATTGTCAGGATAAAAGTATTGACGTCTCCTACATTGAGCAAGAGCTAGGTAAGAATTTGTAAATTATATTGTAATTTAACACCAAAATTCATTAATATGTATAAATATAGTATATATTTTTATAATTTTTATCCTTATGGTCTACCAAAGACTAATATCTTATTATATACTATCATAACAACATAAAAATGAGTTTTTTATGTCACACATGCACTGTGTCATTATAAATAAATGTAGAAACAGTCATATTGATCTGAAAAAAATGATATTAATTAAGTAATAATTTTTTTATATTTTTATAAAAAAGATGTCATATTTATATCCTTATGATTTATAAAATTTTATTGTGTTCCCAATAAAACAATATTTTTTATCAATTCCATTAAAAATCAACTTCTAGAGAAATATAGAACAAATTTACAAAATTATAATTTAGATAGGAAGATAATAAATATAATGTTCATTTTATCAAATTATAATTCAAAAATTTAGAAATTTCAATTTTAAATAAAATCCTATATAGTATTTGAAATATTTATTTTGAATAATGTTATATCTCTTTTAAATGATAAATCATTCTCTTTATACATTCCTTGATAGAATTACTTTTATGATCATACAAATAATAAATATCAATATGAATTTAGATAATTAACATGAATATGCATTTATAAAAATTTAAATAATTAAATAATTCTTCAGATTTTTGAAAATAAAAAATTATATTAATGAAATTTATTTTACCATTATACAAAACAGCTATTATTAGTTGATGTATAACTTGAATTGTTAAAAGTATAATGGGTAAAAAATTAATTATAGAAAATAACTTGGGACATGATATAAACATAAATTAATATTTCATGTCAATATATAGATTCATAATAAATAATATTATCAAACAATTAAAGTGATATATTATTATAAATATATGGGATGCTATATTTTCACCCAAATGAAATTTCATAATTCTAATTTTAATTTTTTCTTAATGAAATGAATATATCCTAACATAGTACTAATATATGAAATTTATAGTTTCTAGAAAAATTGTTTTTTTTATTAATACAATGTAAATGGTCTTTTCCAAAAAAAATATTTCTTGAACATATTATGTACCTTTATAAGAAACGTTATTAAAACCCAAGAATTTAAAACACTGATATTTCATCATTTAAATGAATATTCATTATATTATACAAAAACACACTAGAGTAACGTAATAATATAGCACATTTGGAATCATGGAACACACTCTTATTAGTTCATGAAAGAACTTAAATATCTCCAATAAATGTCTTCACCTTTAGTACTCATACATAATAACCTTTCTTTATTACCTGGTAATATGAATAATATAATTGGATTAGCTCAGATTCTTAGTAAGGGTGTATTAGTGAGATAATTAAATATAGAATAATAATAAGGTTATGAGAACATGACAATAACATTTGAAAACCATGTCATGAATACCAAGGATCATAATCTAGAGTCATGGAATAATGACTAGTCATTCATAAGATAGTAATCATAAAGTAATTGTTGGACATGATCCATGAGATCATGACACAAGAATATGATAATGTTGTTTTCTATACATACAAGCATTGAAATTTTGATGTCAAGGATACCCACCATGACATTTAGAACAAGTTAGGCTGAGGATTACCACCCATATACCTTCTTTGGGAATGGGCCAATGGCTTCTATAACAACCCAGGTATTTATAGAATAATAATTTTTTATTTCTATTAATTATTATTATTAATATTTAAATTATAATTTAATGGGGAATCTTCTTCCAATAGCATACTCGATACGCAATAACTTGTTTCTCTGTAATCTTACGTTGCACAAAATGTTGAGTTATACAGAAATATAATAAAATAATTATATTATTAATTTTAATGGTAGTTAACACCTTGCAATTGGAATGGTAGGAATGAATAGTATCAACTGAATTTTGAAATATGGTTCTCACATGTTTAAATAATGATTCGTTGGTTACAAAATTTATTTTAAATGGAAATAAAAACCAATTTAATATAAAGGATTTGTTTTTATGAAAAACTATTTAAAAGATAATAATTGTGTTTTCATATCACTATTTATATATTTTAATTTAATGATAAATATATAACATATATTCAATGTAATGTTTAAAATTCATCTTATATGTGTTCTAGATATGATATAAGAATAAATTAAAATTTTTAGATAAAAGAATTATATTTTAAACAATGCAGTTTAACAGCCTTTTGATAGAGATCTATTTTTAAATGAATTATTTTTCACTTTTATATGTTATATTTTAAAAAATAATCTTTTTATAGATTTGGGACATCAAAATTTTAATTGGAAGAAAATTTGGTATTTTTCTAAAAAATTTAATTTTTAATAAATAGTTAAAAATTATTCATTTTAATACAAATCCTTCTTATCTACTAAATAACTTATATAGTTACCTATTTATTTTAATTAGTTTTAAAGTGTAATTGTTTTATTTTTTATCATTTAATCCAATGATGGTCATTTGAAGTAATTTCACTATTAAATTAGACATTAACACATGTGAATATTTTGATAGTTACTACTTCTTAAAAAGTTGTATTATAGTTTTGACAATGGGAATTAATTTTAAAATCATTTCATCAACTTTTGTTTTTTGAATTCAGTAAAATGGATTACATATTTAGAATCAGGTGGTCGAAATTGTGTAAATAGGTACGTATTATTTTTAGAAATATTGAATTGTAACTTCGGAATTTATTTTATTTATAATGGTTAAAGGGTAAGTTCGATAATAAGTGTAGAAAATAATATTATAATAATATTAAATTACCCTAAAATGTGCCCTAATATTAATGGATGATATATTTCAAACCATGGGAATCCTTGGGTCGATTTTGGGACCACATGGAGCCACATTGATGTGAAAATGACATTTTATGAGTATTAATTTAATATAAGAGAAAATGTAACATAAACATTTATCTTTTTGAAAAACAATATTTATATGGGTTTATATAAGGTATAATTTCGACTATAAATATTAATTAGAAAGATAAAAATATTTTCTATATCATGGTATTTTATTTATAATTTTTACACATCAAATAAATAAATTTATTTAAGACATAATGATGATGTTGGGATTACCTTATTAAGGAATTATTTAAATAAATGAGATTTTAAATAATAAAATAAATTTATTTTGAAACTTAATTATGAAATCCATGAAATTTATGGATAATTATGACTTGTTATAATTGAATTAATTATGTTTTTTTGAAATAATAATGTTTTTATAAATTATAAAAAATTCATTATATGAGCAGTATAAAAATAAACAAAAATGAGTTTTTAAAACAAATACTATTTTATTAAAAGATATATTAGTACAAAAAACTACTATTCATCCAAATGACACATAATTATCAAAATTTCATTAATGTACATCTTTAGGTTCTATTGAAATTTAATGGTAACTATTATAACCATATAGTATGAATATACAAGAAAACATGGTAAGAGTCAAATTAGGTAACTGAAGGTTAAAGCTAAATGATAACGTTAATTTTGTGATGTATATATTCCTAAAACCAATTCATGTAGATGGTTTCAACCAAAATAATCATAAATTGTAAAAAAATGACTTTGGAACCTTTTGAAACCGAATATAGTTTTATAATAAATAACATTTCAATACCTTCCAAAAGTGCCCCTCCTCACTCTTATAAAAGGGAATCCGCTCTATCCATCAGATCACAACATTAATTCCCCTTGGATCATCCAAACCTCCCAAACATGATCCCAATATCCCTCCCTTACCCTAAAAAGTCTTACCTTGGGAATAAGGATGTTGAATAATGCCTTTTGGCTGAAAGAAAAGTGAGTTACATGATTTAGAGGTAACGTCTTCTTTATCTTTCTTTTCTGGTATTTTCCTTATACGCTCTCCATTATATTAATATTATTTTATTAAATAAAAACCCTATATCCTAAATATACTATTATTTTTTATGTGAAGGATTCAATCTACACTTACACACACCTCTATCTAATGGATAAGAACATACGGTTTCTTTGTACGATGAACTACTGCCTAACGAAACAATGATTGTTTGATTTTCCCCTACCACATCTCAAGGAGGTCATTATGAAGGAAATTTATTTATATATATGGTATATAGTATATTTAAATTTTCTCTATTATTCTGTAATTTTTATTTACAAACATACCTTTATGCTTTTGAAGATGTGTATATATGATAATTTCATTTGAGGAAGTGCATACTATCGACCCCGCAAAGTAATATGACTCATTCATGCCCTAAATGGAACATATATAATATGTAGTTAATGAAATTATAAAATATATATATAATATTTTATTATAGTATAATTATAATATACCTATTCATCATTTTTTTTATTTTTTTAAATAAATGAAAGATGTTTTCATATGTACATACAACTTTCCCTCACCAAGAATAGTGTATTTAATTTCTTATAATCAAATATTGTAGAATATTATAAATAAAAATATAATGGATATTTATGATATATGAATAATGAATACTATTATGGAGTAATTCACATTTGACCTCATAAAAGTTTTTTAATTATAATAATGTCATTTTCGACTCAAGTACCCAATATCGACAAAATGAATTATATTAAGTTAAATAATTTTTAAATTTATATAAATTACTAATAAGTGATAGAAAATGAAAAATAAACATGAAAATGGTTCTTAAGAAAGTATTAATTAACATGATTTTATTATTCAGGATGAACAAGTAACATACATGATGAATCAGACTCAAGGTTAGGGAACTTCTTAACAAAATTTCCATTCTTTGGATTAATCTTATACTTCTTGATAATGTTGTCCTATGATTATATGAGAAATTAATATTGATATCCTATATTTTTTTTAACCTTTTATTTATGTTTATTTATATTGAATAGATATAATAGATCAATTTTATTAACAATGGGATATTTGTAAGGAAACCATTCACCCTCATCTTTTAGTCAAAATATTCTTCTATGTTATGACTTTTAATTTCCATTTTCATATGTTTGGATATGTTCTTCAATATCCTAATTTCATTACATTATATGTCCAACTGATAAGAGACCCATTAATATCTATTCAACACATTTTATGATTTTTTTTGACGTCGTTTGGCTAATGAATTTTCGTAAGGAGATTTCTAATCTCAGTTTCAACTCATTGGGTTTTACGCATACCTTGTCGATTATATTATACCATGATTATGTGTGGAATATATTTTTGTTTATATATGTTGTAATTTCAACTTCCCTTTGAGTTGATATTATTTTGCAACACATAATCATTCCATTTATAATTTTTAATATCATTTATACAATCTTTGTATAGGACTTCACCTCAATCTCCTTTTATTGAGGCAAACAATGATAATACACAAATAATTATTTTATATAGTATATAATAAACAAATTTTACTTTTAATTTCATTCAAAGGTAATATTTTTTATAGGAAGAGTTTTACTAAATGACCAAATGAATTTTTTAATGTATGCGATGATAATGACCTTTCTACCACCGAGATTATTATTTGATAGTTAGCATCATTAACAAATCGTAATGTTTTTTAAAGGAAAATAAATACAAAATACCCTTCTTAAATATTTTAGTACTATAATGGGTTTTAAAAATGATTTATTATTTAAATATCTTGAAATGATGTCATGTGATTTGAAATGAAATGTTATTAGTTAATTGTTGGTATTTGCAATATTTTATGTGTTATTATCATATAATGGTACAAGGACATTTTATAGGTGGTTATGGGATAAACCAATTATGGGTGGTGGCATGTTAAACCAAATGAAATTTGGTTCTATGTTAAACCAAGGAATGGTAGTTATGTTATAACCTGCAATGTATTGGGTATAGAAGTCATTCATATGGGTATTCCATTTCGTGATGTATGGGGAAGTTGACCATATAGTTATTCCACTTAAGTACATTAATCTCCCAAATTACCATTATTTGTTATATGTTCCTTTAAATGTAATTTTTGTAATATTTTTGTTAGATAATTGACATGCAATGAGCTTATATTTAGTAATGTATATTTACTACTTCTTAAAGGTTAAAAGTTTTACATTTTGAAAATGTATTCATGGTTTTCATGTCATCCTAAGAATAAGAGTTTTTGTTCTTCATGTGTCCCTTGGGGATCTTTTTTATGCTCATTCCATGTTATGAAATATTTTTCACAGGACATATTTAATAATATAGTCTTGGATGGGATCAAGTAAACATTATTCTGTAAAAACATGAGACGATGTTATGTTTGGTTTTAAAGAGTCTTTGTTTTATGAAAAAAATAGATAGTTGGTAGAAGTGTCTATATATAATATTCATATTGTAATGTAATGTTATTGCCTTATTTCTAAAATTCCAAAACTAAAAATATCCTCAATGTAAAATTCTAGACATAACTCTAGATTACTTAATGTTTAAAGCAAGCGCCTTGTGGATGGAACCAGAGGTTGGTATAGATAACATTAGAGGTTATGATGTCATTTAAGCATATGTGTCATAACAATAATGTTTAGCATATTTGAAAGGGTCATAATTATTTTTGATAAATTTAATGAGTTTAAGATACCTTGAATAAGTATATCTTAGTGTTTACCATCCTCATAAAATAGTATATGATTATTTTACTAATATACTCACACTGACATTTTTTGGTTTTAGTAAATGGTTGCCTCTAACAGGCACCAATGCAATAACGGATGTGAGAAAAACTGTGAGAGTTTTCAGAATGGTAAACCTAATGAAATAGGAGCTGCAATGAGAACTCTTGTGGTTACTCTTAACCAACAATCTGGAGTCATGATTGACCACTTGTAACAAGGTAATTTTTCTAAGTCATCATATATTTGGGAAACGAGTCCCTATGGTATTTCAGGTAATAATAAAAAAGGTATGTATATTCACAAACCTATGTGTTACGGATGTGGAAAAGAAAAACCATTAAATATGCTTAAATGAAATGGGATGATGTTAAGATTTGGTAATGAAGGTCATAATGTAATAATATTTCATGGAAAATGTAATCGTTCAGTTAAATCTAGGAAAGGGGAAGAAGTTATTTCCAAAGTATTAATTGAATTTTTTAAATGTGGTGTGAATTTTCATAACACAAATATATGACCTACGAAGAAGGATCATGAATGGGATCAGAAAAACCATAAAAATATATGTTTACTAATACCTAATGTCATTCAAATTAAATATGTGGTAATTGAATATGAGCTATGTAAGTTATGGATTATTTCTTATTTTAAGTTTTAACATTATTGAATCTTAGGGAATTATGCATGATTTTTTTTATAAGAAGGATGTATTACAGAATAAGATGTAAATATGGCTAAGGGATCATGGTGAACTTTAGATGATTAAGATGTATAATTTTTAGAAATTCGCGTGTTATGTTATATATTTTGTTGATGAAATGCTTTAATGTGATAATTCTCTTTTGTTGATGGGATTTCATTGGAAGACTTTTCCCTTGAATATGTAACCCTGATGTTTGATATGCGAAAGTGATATTTGATGAAGAATTATCTATTCTTTTGTTGATATTGTTATATAGAACAATTTGGGTTTATATGATCTTTGAATTTGAGGCAATTACAGGTTATTACTTTTTTGGATTCGAATGCGATGTATAAGATAACAATTGAGGTTAAAATTTGTTATGGTTATTTTTGAGTAATTTAACTCAATTTGGTAATTTTATAAAAGTATAATGTTTATGAAAAATAACAACACACAATCCATGTGACTACCCATCACATCGAGCAATGATGCAGGAATAGAACCCACAACCAATGTGCGACTATGATTTATCGCCTACCACTAGACTATGTGAAGAACCAAGTTAGTATAAATTATTATTCTCAGTTAGATTATTTTATTAATAATGAATATGTTTATTTGAGAAAATTTTGTTTTATCTAGTGGATATCCTTAGTATAAGAAAATGATTTGGTGATTAGGTGATAATGGTTATTTTGGAAGTCATTTTCAATTTTTGGAAAAATATATGCCTAATGGAAATCTAATACTATGGGATTTCATTTGTGCTGTAATTGTTGAATTTTATTTTGGAAGAATATATGTTTTTATTTATCATGTATGGATATTTGGGTTATTTATGAAAATTATTAACCTATATTGATGAATATGTGATTATTTTAATAATTTTTCAGTATGGGACTTTAAGAGTCGTCGATGTTATTTGGAGATAAATGTTAAGATTTATCGTGGAAGACTATGAGATAAAATTCATCTATGATTTGGGTTTGATAATAGTTGGGATTTATTTGATTAATGTAAAGGTAAATTGGGTATTTTATAGTTTTGTAAAACATTGGGTATTGTTTCTTGAATTTGTGAGATTAAGAGTAGTATTTCTTTTTATAAATGATATTACTTTTTGGGGATTATATGATCTTGTACTTACAGTTTTAGTTCTGGTTGATGTCTAAAGATAATTAAATATATATATTTCATAAATTTTGGATTATCTTATTCTCTATATGTTGATTCTACCAATTCCTATGTTACTAATTCATCGTGAATATTCATCGTTTGGAGAAAAGAAGCTTTTGTGGTAGACCTTTTTTAAAGGATGAAACTCTACTTGAAAATTAAGTACATTTCCTTTTGTTCTATTTGTTAGTAGTAAAATAATTCCAAAAATTTATGAATAAGAACTTAAAACAAAATTTTTTACCATTTACGTTTCCTACTAGGGAATAAAAGACCATTTTACCCATCAGAAGATTGTGGTTTTCATGTTGTTAACATTCTCCTAATCATGTTTTCTATCACTTTTTATCAGAACATGACATCTAGATTTATCTTCCATATCCATGTTTTCATGGAAGGCTAGTATGTTTTATCTCAGGTGACCTTTTTTAATACTCCATCCATCTTTTAATGTGATAGTTTTATTGAATTTTTAATGATGTGGGACTTTTACTGAAGGTTAAGCACATAATTTAAAAACTGTAAGGACGCAATTTCAAAAAGTGGGGAAGGATGTAATGACCCAGGTATTTAAAGAATAATAAATTTTTAATTCTATAAATACATATGAATATGATATTAATTTTATGTTAAAGGGCATGCTTCTTCAGATATCTTACTTTACATGGAATAACAAGTTTCTCTTAAATCTTACGTAGCACACAACATTGAGTTATGTCAAAATATAATACAATAATAATATTATTATTTTAAATGGTAGTTAATTCCAAGACATTGGAATGATGGGAAATGAATAGTATTAACTAAATTATATAAATATTGTTTACACATGTTTAAATAATTATTCATTGGTTACGAAATTTATTAAAAATGGAAATAAAAACCAATTGAATATAAAGGATGTGTTTTTATGAACAAGCATCTAAAATAGAATAATTGTATTTTTTATCACTCTTTATGGATTTTTATTTAATAAAAAATATATCATATATATTCAATTTAATTTTTTAAATTGATCTTATATGTTTTCTTGATTTTATATAAGAAAAAGATAAAAGTTTTTGGATAAAAGAGGTATTTTTTTAAAAATTTCATTTTACCAACTTTTAATGTCAACCCATTTTTAAATATATATTATTGTCATATTTATATGTTCTATTCGAAAATAAAAACTTTTTTTATTTAATTGGTACATCAAACTTTACTTTGTTTGAAATATTGGTATTTTTTTGAAAAAATTCTTTTTTGAATGAATAGTGAAAAAATGCATTTTAAATCAAAACTGTTTTTTCTTCAAATTTATTTATATAGTTAGATTACTATTTTAATTGGTTTGAATGTGTAATTATATTATAATTTATTTAATTTGACTTAATTATGGTAATTTTATGTAATTTCATTTTTAAATTGTACTTAAACACATGTCAAATTTTTTATAGTAATTACGTCTTAAAAACTCGCTATTTGCTATTGACAGTGAGAATTAATTTCAAATTAATTTCTGAAATTTCTGTGTTTTGATTTTGAAAAAATTGATTCCATATTTGTAATCTGGAGGTCCAAATTGTGTATATAGGTTCCTTTTATTTGTAGCCATTTTGAATAGTAACATTAGTAATTATTTTATTTACCATGTAAAAGGGTAAAAATGGTAAAACATAAAATTATAAAAATATTAAATTACCCAAACACATGTCTTAATAATAATTTCTGAGATATTTCCGACCATTTGAATATTTGGGATGGTTTTTGGACCCCATGGAACCACTTTTATGTGAAAATGTCATTTTATATGAATTAATTTAAAGTAAGAGAAAATGTTACCTTAACATGTATCTTATATTAAAACAATTTTTATATTGGGATATATAAGTGATAGTTTCAAACATAAATAGTAATTATAAATATAATAAGATTTAATACATTATCATGTTTTATTTATAATTTTTGTACACCAAATAAATAAATTAATTTATGACACAATGGTGATGTAGTTTCAACCATATTAAAGAATGATATAAATAATTGAGATTATAAATTTTAAAATAAATTTATTATTAATCATTTTATGCCATACACGGATTTTAGGGACTAGTATGAATTTATATCTTTGAATTGATTTTTTTTAAATAATCATTTTTTTATGTATTTTTAAACAATCATGATATGAATAGTTAAAAACTGACATAAATGTGTTTTTAAAAACAATACTATTTTATTAAATGATATAATATTCAAAAAAAATTAATATCTATAAAAATTACTTAGATAATGATTAACATGTCATTAATGAACATCTTTATGTTCTATTGACATTTTATGGTAAGTATTGTATCCATATAGTATGAATATACAGAAGACATGGTAAGAGTCAAATTAGTTAAATACGGGTTAACACTAAAAGATAAGGGTAAATTTATGACCTAGACTTGTCTAAAACCTATTTTATGTGTATTTTTATGTCCCAAAAACAACATATATTTTAAATAATTGACTTTGGGACCTATAGAAACTAAAAAAAATTATAATAAAAAAAATATTTCAATACCTTCCTAAAGGGCCCCTCCTCCCCTTAATAAAAGAGAATCACATCTACCCATTTAATCACACCTTTCAACCCCTTATATTGCCCAAAATCTGACAGAATAAGCTCTCAATATCTCACTCGTCATCTGAGAAGCCAAAACTTGGGCATATAGTAGTTAAATAAATCCATTAGCCTCAAATGAAACTAAGTTACCCGATTTAGAGGTAACGTCTTCTCTAAAGATCTTGTTTTCTATTTTATTTCTCCAATACATATACTTTTTAATTATTTGATTATTGAACAACAATAGTATCCTAAATATACTATGATTTTATTATGATAAGTATTCGAATTACACTTACCCAAACCTCTATATAATGGATACAAACATACTATTTCTATATACAACAAACTATTGCATCACCAAACAATGATTGTTCGATATTCATCTACCACCTCTCATGGTAGCCATTATGATGGAACTTTATTTATATACAATATATATTATATTTATATTTTCCCTATGATAATTTATTTTTTATTCCCAAACATACCATTAGGATTTTTATTATTTGTAAATATGATAATTTCATTTGAAGAAGTTTGGACTACCGCCCCCTCAAAGTGACATGACTCGTTCATTCCATACATGGAACATGTAAAGGATAGTGTTAATAAAATTATGTAAAATATATATCATATGATATTATAATAGAATTTTAATAAACATATGTATCATTTTTTTTCATTTCTTTAAATAAATTAATGTAGCGTTCATGCAACTGCACGACATGTCATCTCCATGAACTATGCATTTAATTTCACATCTCCAAATGATATGGAATATTATAAATACACATATAATAGATATATATGATATTTAAATCATGAATACTATTTTTGAGATAATTTACTTTTTACAACATGGATAATTTTTAATAATAACAAGATCATTTTTTTCTCAAGTACCCAATATCGACAAAACAACCGATATTAACTTAAATAATTATTTAATTTTTATTAAAAGGTAATAAGTTATATAAAAGGAATAATAAACTAGAAAAATTATTTTAATCATTTATAAATTAACATAATTTTATTTTTTATAAAGAAAAAGGATCATACGTGACGAATAAAACTCAGGGTAAGGGAACTTCTTAACCAAGTTTCCATCCATTGGGTTAATATTCTACTTCTTGATTATGTCGTGCTATGATTATGTGAGAAATAAATTTTGATATACTATCTTGTTATTATAGTTTCTTAATATTTATTTATAGTGAATACTCATAATAGATCTTTTTTTTAACAAATTTATTTTTTTAGAAGAATATATTACCATCCACTTTTAGTCAAAGACTTATTTTATGTTATATATTTTAATTTTACTTTTCTTATTTTGGGATATATTCTTATGTATCATTATTGTTGTACATTTTATTTCCTAGTGATGAGAGACCATTTTCTCTCTCATCAACTCATTTTCATAATTTTCATGGGATGTCGTTAGGCTACTAAATTTTCATAAGTGGATTTCTATACACTATTTTCACTCATTGGATTTTACGCATACTTCGTTGATTATATTTTTTCAGGATTATGGGTGGAATCAATTTTGATTTATTTTTTGGTCATTTCAACATCCATTTGTCTGTATATACTTTTTCAACACATAATCACTCTATTGATAAATTTTAATGTCTTTTATATGATCATTGTAGGGGACATTAGGTCAATATTCTTTCATTGAGGCATACTTTGATAATGTACAAATCCTTATTTGATACAATGTAAAATAAACACCTTTGACTTTTAATTTCATTCAAATGGAATATTTTTTCTATGATGTTTTTTACTAAAAGAAAACATGATTTTTTTTATTAATGAAGCGACAACGACCTTACCACCGACGCAGAAATTTTTGGATATTTGGCTTCTTAAACAAACCATAATGTGTTTTAAGGAAAATAAAAACCATTTTCTGTTTTTACATATAATGGTATTGAAAATAGTTTTTTAACGTATTGATTATTTAAATATCATGACAGGATAACCTATAAATGTGAATGAAATGTTATTTGTGAATTGTTGATATTTGAAAAATTTTATGTGTTTTGATTATATAATGGTACTTGGACATTTGACGGGTGGTTATGTGACAAATCAATGATGGGCGGTTATGTGATAAACCAACTGAATTGTGGTTCCATGATAAACCGAAGAAGGATGGTTACATTATATCCTCTAATGCATTGTGCTTTGTAGTTAGTCATATTAGTATTCCATTTAGTGAAAAATGTGGAAGAAAACCATTTGGTTTTTCCATTTAAGTTTGTTTATGTCCCAAGTTACATGTGTACATTATATGTATCTTTCTAATGTCTTGTGGTAATATTTTGGTTACTGGAATAGAAAGAAATAATCTTATACTAGGTAAAGTATATTTACTACTTCTTAAAGGTGAAATGTATTACTTTTTCATAAATTATTCATGGTTTTCATGTTATCCCCAGACTAACGGTTTTATTTCTTTATGTATCCCTTATTGATATTTTTATGCTCAACCCATGTTTTGAAAAGTTTTTCACAGGACAAAAGGATTAACAGAGCCAAGGATGGTATAAAAAATGTGACATTGTTAAAACATGAAATGATTTCATGTTTTATTTTAATGATTTTTTGTTTTATGAAAAAATTTATAGTTGGTATAAGTGACTACCTATAACATTCATGTTTTTAAGTAAAAGTTAGGGAATAATTCTCTAAATCTATAAACCTAAAATTATCCTCAATGTAAAAGTCTTTACATAACTCAATATTATATAATGTTTAAGCTAGGGCCTAATATATTTTGTGTGCAATGTTTTTGGATTTTCTTAACTACCAGTATACCCTATTTTTGGGATTCTACTAACTACCAGTTCGCCATATCTTTCAGACTTGGGATTACCACCAACGTTCCCTTTGATCTCATATAAAATTTATCAGTAACCAATACATTTGAGGGAGATATAGTTACCACCGTCCACATAATTAAAATCCTACACATGCATTCTACAAGATCAAAAAAATAGTCATCGTATCAAAACCAATGAAATAAAATGGGTTTCATAAACATTTGACATTATCATAAACTATTGATAAGAGATATTTTTTCATAACAATATTACCATTTTTTCATAGATAACCCACTGAAAAATAAGTGGGTTTCATAATAATTTCATAATTTTATAAACCCTAAAGGAAATATGGATTTCATAATAATTTTATAATTAAGGAATCAATTTTTTTTATCATTGATCAAAAATAATCCTTAGATTAATATTTATTTATTGCTTAAATAGTTTACTGATGTATATTTTTGAAATATATATTTTTTAATTTCATGGTTTCAATCCATATTTAATTATTAATTTTTAGATTTACCCATACAAGATTATAAAAAATTAAATTAAATATTAATAAATTATAAATTAGTTATGATAACCAACTATGATGGTGGTGGTAATTAATGATTTAGTAATATCATTTTTGGAATATAAGACAAACCATTAATGGAAAATGTGAAAAAGAAGTAGGACAGAGAGTATATATTTTATCAATAAACTAAAATAGTGGATTTATATCAAAATTAAATAATATTATTGAAAATATTAAATTAAATGGTTTAACATTGTACACAATTGTAGTAGTTTATTTGAGTAAAAAAGAAAAGGAAATCAAGAGAAAATTTGTGTTAGCTATACATTCACTATTTTTCATTCCCTACATAACTAAGACCAAGTGGTCATAAAGTAGGATGAAACTGAAAATTATTTAAGGATGTTATTTGGTTAGGAGACGGTAATGTAGTTGATATATGAAATTTAATATTAATTTGGATCTGATTTTCCGATGGGGTGAGAGGAGCTATTGTACCTGAATGATGGGAATTTTCATGTTAAATATTTAATCAAATAATATATCAACACCAAACCTTTTAAAAGTGGGGTTATTTGAGATTAAAAATATAATTTAATTTAAAATTAATATTATTTTCAATTAAAAAAAATTACACACTGAAATTATATGATCATTAAAATCAAATGGAGAAAAAATTAAAAAATATATATATTTAATGATATAATATATCTTTTTAGACATGGAAAATTACTTTTTAGGTTATGAAATTACTATTATTATATTTAAATGAGTAAATTATCATACAAATTCAATATTTGGTTGATGAATTTATTTTTTTGGTATATTATTTTATCATGACATCAATATAATATCTTAAAAGTAGTGGAATTTGAAAATTATAAATTTAATATTGAACAAAAAAATACCATTTTTCAGAACCAAAAAACAATATAATATAATTTAGATATTGTAATATCAAAAATGAAATTAGTTACAATATAAAAATTTGTAATATTATTAAATTTTAGTATTTTAATATTAAAATTAAAAATTTATTTATTTGAAGTATATTATTAATTATGCTATTATAAAAAAAATACACTATCAAATTTTTTATTATTTTAAAATGATTTTTATAATATTGTAATATTAATATTTAGTTATTTTAATCAACGTAAATATTATTTTAATTTAATTTTTATATTTTGTTTTTCATGTTACTAATATAATGGTTGGATTATTGTTCTAATAATCAAGATACTATTCCAATAGTCATTATACTATTCTAATATTTTTATTATTATTTCAACATTTTATTGCCTTTATGCTTCCAATATTTACCCATCGCATTATTCAATAAACAATAACATAGTTTTTATTCATGTATCTCTAAATAAATTCCAATATATGAATAATATTTCTATTTTTATCATGTTCATATTGTTGTTAATGGGTGTTCAATTTATCGACGAACGTCACCATTTAGAAATTCAAATAAATTTTGTGTTTTTTATTTTTTTATAATACCGGTGTGATATTTTTAATTTTAATGGTTTATTTATTATCCTTATGTAATTTTCAATGTTATTTAAAAAGAGTATTTTCGTTTTTAATTATTTGGTGTATGACGTTATATTGGGATTTTAAAGCCTATTCTAGTGTCTAACTCAGACGATGGGAAGGAGGAACATCAGAATACCCATTGGTCATGATAAGGTAGTAGTAGATTGTCTTCATCAATTGGTAGTGATGTTTTCAAGATGTTTGAGTCTCATATAGTGACCCATAAATTTTATATGGAACTTTAAATCATATTAGAAAAATATTCATTACATGCCATTACGATCCATTCAAGAAACATACTGGTTTTGCATATTTGGAAAATAAGATATGAAAACAACTTATTCATAATATATATACACCATGGATCACTAATTTATTGACAACTATTACACTTCATAGTAAAAACATACAAAAATAATTCCATTATAACCTACAGAAAGGAAACATAAGAAAGGTTGTGCTCTGATTCTCAGAATGGGTAAATAAACTATATATGAACTATCACTTAAAAATAACATAGTAAAGGGGGTATAAGAAAAAATTATTGTCATTTGAAATACAATAAAATTATTTCAAATTTCAATATATTAAATCATGGCATAAATCAGGGTTGTTCATTATACATGAATCATAATATAATCAAAGAACATTATATATGAGAGGATAAATTAGGCATAATAAATCCTTTTGTAGAATACAAAAAATAAGAAATAATTATCTAATTAGTCATGTAATAGTACCAATACAATCATTGTGGACTTGGTTTAATCCCCATTCTATCATAACAAAATTCATGGTTATCTCACAAGACTATCATATAGGAAAATGTTCCTTAAAAAAAGAATCCCTCCTCAGTCCCAAATTTAATATATCATGAGATATCAATCTATACATAATTAATTAAATGTATATATAATATTTTTCTAACCCATCACATAATTAAAATAATAAATTAGTGTTCTAAAAGATCATTCTTCATATAATAACCATGTAAAATGTAATGGGTTTCGTAAAAGATTCTTCTTATCATAAATAACCAATGAAATTAAAATGGGTTTACATAGAATCAACCTAAAATAATCAACATAATATGTCATCCAAAGAATGAAATTTGATGGTATCTTTAAATCATATACCCATTGTGTAATGTCCCGAAAATTCCGTGGAAATTTTATTTTTAAATACATGGAATTTTTACGAGTCTGTGAAAATTTACGGTGCTTGATTCTGAGGCCTGGTGTGCCCAGAATTAATTTCTGAAGTTTTGTTTGGGTACGTTCAGTAAATGTACGAGCGAGTTTTTATAACTTATGAGCCGGTGCTTGGAACAGAAATCTGAGGGCATAGTTAAACTTGCAGAGCTGGTATTCGCTTAATAAGACTTTCACTTCGATGGCAGTGAGTCGAGGATAAAAGATAGTTTTTGGGTTTTCTTAAAAAAATTAATAAAATAAAGTGTAACACTTTATTTTATTTTGAGCCTCCATGCGAGTGTGGGTAGTTGGAACCTCCACTTGGGAGTTTATGGTGGGACCGCCACACCCCAAACTCCCATGAGAGGTTATGGTGGTGGGGCCCACCCGAGCATAACCTCCCGTGAGAGGTTACGACATGGGGACCACCCGAGACCCGTAACCTCCCTATTAAATTATTGGGGTGGGGACCATCCGACCCCTATTGATGATGGAGGATAAAACCTCCCACCTATCTCTCTTTAATGAGGGAGAGACTCTTTCTATCCCCCTAATTAAATGTGACAGCTCTCACAAATTTAATTAGTTGGGGCCCACTTATTTAAGTCATCAATTTTAAATTACATGCCAACGTAATAATAGGCAAACCCTCCAATTATTTTCGTTGGCATAATTTTCATTTTGGTGGAGGCTTTGAGAGGAAAGAAAAGGAGAAAATCTCCCAACGAAGAACGTGAAAAATGAAAACAATGCGAAGAACGTTGGAGATGCTCTTTCTTCTTCGACTTCTACCAGGGCCACCTACCGATCAACCCTTGGAAACGTCACCAACGAACCGACACAGCTCGGAATTGAGGACGTGCGGTAGACGCGACGAACGATGATATCCTCTGTCATTCTTTCACTACTCTATCAAAAATCGATAAGCGTCGAGCGACAAATCAAAAGGTATTGGTTTTTTCCTTTAAGGTACCATGTTCTTCCTTCCTTAAACGAAGAATGTTGATGATTGCCTTTTGCGGGTGGGGTGTTGTGTTCCGTCCATGAGAACCTATTTCTACCACCCTAAAAGCGAAGGGTGTGGGCCAAACCACCATGGCCCAACTCCTCTGTTGATATTTTTGTGATGACTCCATGACAGTATGGAAATGAGGCGACGACGACGATGAAGAAGACGGAGAACAATGGCCGCACTACCTGTGGCCTCTTCAGATCACGCCGCCCTTGGGGCACCGCCGACGCCCTCCCCGGCAACCCCACACCGCCTTCCCACGCACTGTCGTGCCCCACGCCGCCTACCCACGTGCCCTACTCGTTGCCTGACTCCTCTGACGCCTTGCCTAGCACCTCGGTGCGCTGCCCGTACCCCAGCGCGCTACCCCAGCGTGTTGCCCGGTCCCTTGCCTTGGCGCGCTGCCCAGCCCCCGTTGCCCTACCCTGGGCCCCAACACCCCCCTAGGAGCACCCTGCCCGGTGCACCTAAGGCCTGCCAGGTGTCTGGTCAGCCTGCCCATGCCCAGCGTGGCCAGCCCAGTGGCCTCCCAGCTGCGGACCTCCTGGGCTGCACCCCTCGCGGCGTTGGCTGAACCGGACCCAACCTTCAGGCCGCGCCGCCTGCAGGGCGACATCCGAGTCATACCGCCCTCGCTGTTTGCTGGGTCGGGCCCAGCGGACCGGGCATAACATAGAAGGCTAACCCACCCAACGGGATGGGTTAGACCCATCGGGTCTTTCCGAGTTGACCCAGACTGGGTCGGCCCAGACCGGGTTGGGTCGAGTCGGTCCGACCGGGTCAAACTGGACCCGGGCTCACTACTGACCCTTTGCTTGCTTTTGCCATATCTTTGGCACTGGATGTCAGTTTGATGAACCATCAATGATGCGGGTAATCTCGACGAGAGAAAGTCCTTTTGATAATACCCCACTAGAGTTCGGGGTATATTTGAGATATGGTTAGGTAGGTTTGTACACAAATTCAACCGGGCCCCCAAGACTAAAAAGCTAATAAATAACAAACCGGGCATCCGATTGACACACCATCTGTAGCATTGAGACAACATAGATGAGGAAAACCATTGAGATACTTCTACGTGGTACTTCATGACACATGGAGTGTCGACATGTAGCTTGTGGATCAGACCCTCCCGGTGATGAACGCAAAGATTGTAGAGACCTAGTAGCTGGATGAGACTTGACGATAGCTAACCGATCGAATCTGAGTGATTTGGATGGCCCAGTAGGGAGCGCATGGTTGTAGCAGTAGGCCCATGGTTGATGATCGCTTGGTTTTAGTGGCACACCCATTGTTTTCGACAAAAGGAGTACCTCTGTAGGCTATGAGGGGGAGCGCTTAGTGGTAGCAGTAGACCCATGGTAGGGAGACCCTCTGTATGGGCGCAACAGACCCGCAGTACTTGATAGGTGGAGTTCCTCAGCAGTCCATGGTTAGTGGGAAGCACTTGTTTGTAGTGGCAGGGCCACTGTACTCGATAGAGCAGGAGTTCTACAGCTTCTGTGGTTTTGACAACGTGAATAAAAATCCCGGTTTGAGATGAGTCTTTGACTTTTGTGTCTTCCTCATAATTAATATAAGTTACTAGATAACATAGGTATATGTATGGCCATATACCTATGTAATTTTTATTCATTGATTTCACACTTTGTGGTTTATCCTTGCTAGATTTTGTGAGACCTTTAGGGTCTCGGAGTCCCTATTGAGGATCATTATACTCACCCCTGCACGAGGTATGCCCTCACCTTTTTGTGTTGGTTGCAGATGACAGACAAAACTGACTGATGCATAGAGTAGCAGGGCAAGATGGTAGCTGTAGGTGGACCACTCGACCTAATGATTCACGAAGCAGACGGATGGACGTGGAGTGCTGAGGAGGCCATATGTACCTACCCTTTAGGTAGAAACCCCAGAGGAAGACCCATCAACTGCTTTACTTTTCTTCAGTTGTACTTGTTTTCAGTTGTACTTGTTCTATCTTGTTGGGCTTGTATTTCCTACCTCTTTTTACTTTCCAGCACTTCGTTTGTATACAGTTTTACATAGTGTCTTGATTCTAGTTGTGTACTATGATTGTATGTGTTTACTTTTTATAAAGGCAATGTCTTCCCAGCTTAGGGATTTACACCATTGGTGCTAGTCACCAGCCCCTGACCTATGGAAGGGGGTTGGGGTAGTCGTGGCATGGGTCCCAAGGATGGGTCCTGAAAAATTGGTATCAAAGAGGTCGGTTCTACCATAGAACATAGGAATCTGATATATATTTTCTTTGAAGCAATAGTGTTAAGGGTAATAAGTGTGGTTTTCTGTTCGGGGAGTGAAGTGTTGGTGCTGGCGGCCGACGTATCTATGCACCAGGAGCCTAAATAATAATTTCTGTCATTTTTGTAAAAACCACTGATTAATTGTGTGTTTTAAAAAGTTTTTCTTAAGTCAGATCAACTAGGTCAGCTCACCAAGTTTAAATCTTTTGACCGAGTCACATCTGTTTCATTTTAGATGCCTCCCCATGGAAAACCAGCGAGAGCACCAAGATTCGTATGCACTGATATCCCATCGAGTGATGAGGTCTCGGTTCAAGGCCCTATACCAGTGGAGGCACCAACGGTACTACTTCCCGTTGGGCCACTAATGCCATCATCCCAAGCCGCAGACGATGCACACCGCTTGAGCGCATTGTATGAGTTCCCATACTGGAAGCCACCAAGTTTCAGGGGAGTGACAGACCCACAAGCGGTTGAGGTGATCCTTGCTGCCAGCCTCATTCAGGTAGCAGCAGGCAGATGGTGGAGCCTGTTGTTCCAGATGCATGACGAGGCGACACAACTCTGGTCAAACTTCGAGATATTGTTCCGGGCAGATTTTTTACCATCCACCCTTCATGCGGTGCAGATACTGTAGCCACTTCATCTACAGTAGGGTAGCATGACGGTGGCGTAATACTCAGTGAGGTGCACCGGCCTCTCACGTTACTCCACCGATATGGTACGGGACCCATTATTCCTGGCCCGAACCTTCAAGTAGGGTCTCAAGTGAGAGATCAGGTCATCGATGATGTCCCTCATCATTCCGACGTAGGAAGGGGTGTTAGAGAGAGCTCTCATAGTAGAGAGTTTCCTAGCTAAGTAGTCTCCTACAGCAAGACCAACCACAAGCCGACATGCAGTGGAGTCTTCTGCAGCTAGAAGTAGAGAGATGTCGCAGAGGTCCAAGTGGACCAGACCTACAGGTGGTCGACCACATGACACAGGATCAGAAGTGTGAGGCACCAGGGGTGGAGACAGACCTTCCAGGAGTGGGCAGTGTTACTCATGCGGTGTATAGGGTCACATGGCTCGTAACTGTCCAACCCGCCACACAAACAATCATTAGACAGTTGATGGACCTCCCAGGAAGAGGCAGAAGTTCGATCGAGGTGGTCCGCAGGGAGGAGGCGTACATGGTAGTGGAGCTGCACGTGCAACTGGCGGTGGATGACGTTTTTAGGTGCTTTCGCCAACCCCACCAGGAGGTCCACCCTGACCATAGGGATTGGGTGGATAGAGGAGAGCACTACTTCAGGAAGCCGAGGCCTATGATCACAGATCTCTGGAGATGATTCGAGGTACTATTTTTGTCTATTACACCTTAGCTTCAATTATTATAGACACAACTGCTAGTAAATATTTCATTTTCACATCCCTTGTTCAGAGCTCAGAGATTCCAAAGGAGTCGTTAGTTTGATCCTTACGGCTAGAGACTCCTACAGGATCTTATTAGATGATTATGCATTGGTGTCACAAGTGTGAGATTACTATAGGAGGTGAGATCTTCGACTGGGATCTCCTAGTAGCAGCATCGAGGCCTTACGACATCATCTTGGGTATGGACTGGTTATCTACATTCCATGCTTAGATTGATTATATTAGGAGAAAAGTACGGTGTGTCCGCATGGATGTGACCAATTTTACCTTCACCGGTGATAAGGGAACCTTTTCATCACAGGACGGACTTACTCATAGGATGGTGCAGCTGATCACTCACCAGTTGGATTGACATAACCTCATAGCAATATATTTGGAGAGTCCAACTTATCCTGTAGTGGTGGACTAGTACACATATGTTTTCCCTGAAGATGTTCCAGGACTACCTCCTCACTGATAGGTGGACTTATACATTGACCTATTCCCCCATGAGGGCACCGATATATACTTCATATTATCGGATGGCTCCCACTGTGCTTCGTGAGATTTAGGTATAGCTGGAGGACTTGGAAGAGAAGGGATTCATCCAGCCCAGTGTTTCTCCCTGGGCATCCCCAATTCTATTCACCAAAAAGGAGGATGGGAGCTTGAGGATCTATGTTGACTACTGTTACCTGAACCAGGTGACTGTGAAGAATAGGTACCCACTCTCAGGGATTGACGACCTCTTTGACCAGCTGAAAGGAGCGTGGTGGTTCTCGATGATAGACCTCAGATCAGGCAATCACCAGCTCAGAGTTTGAGATGACGATGTTTAAAAGACGGCCTTATGGTGTTGGTACGGCCACTACAAGTTCTTGGTTATTCCCTTTGGCGTATCCAATTCTCCAGTAGTATTCATTGGACTCGTGAATAGGATCTTACAGCCATACCTTGATCACATTGTCGTAGTCTTCATCAATGACATTCTGATCTACTCGACTACGGAGTAGGAGCATGCCTATCATTTGCAGGTAGTAATGGACACACTCTGAGAGCACCATTTTTATGGTACTCTCTCGAAGTTCCAGTTATGGATTCGAGAGTCTCAATTCATGGGACATGTCATCTCGGAGGTTGGAGTTGTAGTGGATCCAGAGAAGATCGAGTCAGTAATTACATGGGAGCCACCCAGGAGTGTAATGGAGGTACGAAGATTCTTGTGTTTGGTTGGCTACATTGAGAGGTTTGTTCCAGAATTCACCAGAGTTGCAGCAGCACTTTCATCCTAAACGAAAATGGGGAAACCCTTCGTGTGGTCGGGGAGATGCCATCATAGCTTTCAGAAGCTGAGGCAGAGGCTGAAAAGTGTCCCCATCTTGAGGATTCTAGAGGAAAGCGTAGGGTACATAGTCTACTGCGACACATCATGGACTTGACTCGGGTGTGTCCTGATGAAGGAGTGAGCTGTAATCGCATATGGTTCTTGGCAGCTGTTACAACATGATCAGAACAATGCCACCCATAACTTGGAGTTAGCATCAGTGGTCATCGCCATGAAGATTTGGTGACACTATCTTATGGGAGAACATTTTACCATGTTTTATGATCACAAGAATCTCAGTTATATCTTCTCTTAGAAGGACCTGAACTTGAGATATAGGCGTTGGCTTGAGTTCCTACATGACTATGACTTCGAGATAGTCTATATTCTTTGGAAAGGGAATGTTGTTGTGGATTCTCTCAGTAAGTGATATGGTATACAACTACTAGGAGAGGCGATAGAGCAGCTAGAAGCCTTACAAATATCCTTTGTGGATAGGGATGGGGAGGCCTATCTATAGTCTCTTACCGTCACTCCTCCACTACTTCAGTGAGTCAGGGAGGCAGAGCATGGGGACATTGACTGTGAGACACGACGTTCTCAAATATCTACAGAGAAGGCACCTGATGGATTTTCTGAAGGTGGGGAGCACGTCATCCTCTTCAGAGGATGTACCATGGTACCAGTAGTACTGCAGGAGGAAGTGTTGTGGGATTTCCACACTTCCCCTTTTTCGGTACATCCAAAAGTGGTGAAGATGTAACAGGACCATCTACGAGAGCATTGGTGGCGAGGTATGAAGAAGACGGAAGCAGAGTTTGTCTCTCAATGCCTCACTTGTCAACAAGAGAAGGCGGAGCACCAGGTACCAGTAGGCATGGTTCATCCCTTAGAGGTCCCACTGTGGAATTGGAATGGGATATCCATGGATTTTGTGATGGGTCTTCCACGTACATCCAGGAGTCACGACTTGATTTGGGTGATCGTTGACTGACTAACCATGTCATCACACTTCCTACCGATCAGAGAGAATGGCTTATTAGATATCTTGGGACGCCACTATGTGCAGATGATTGTGCGTTTACATGGAGTACCATCTCTTATAGTCTCCGATCATGACACACGGTTTACTTCCCTTATATGGAACGGGTGGTAGTAGGCTTTCGAGATGCAGCTACATCTGAGCACCGCCTTCCATCCTCAGACAGATGGCCAGATCGAGAAGACTATCAAGACCCTTGAGGACATGCTCCTTGCATGTGCCCTTTAATTCGGTCATAGTTGGGAGGATCATCTACCTTTGGTAGATATTGCGTACAACAAAATCTATCACTCCACCATCGGTATGGCACCTTTTGAGGCCTTGTATGGTCGACCTTGTAGATCGTCACTATGCTAGACAGACCCATGGGAGTCAGCACTAGTGGGACCAGATATGGTACAAGCTACCATGGAGAATGTGCAGATAATCTAGGAGTGAATGAAGACTACACCGAATAGGTAGAAGTCGTATGCTGATATGACAAGAGACCTCTGGAGTTCGAGGATGGTGACCACGTCTTTCTACGGGTCTCACCTCAATGAGGTCTAAGGGGATTTTCATGAGGCGTAATGTTATCTCTGAGGATCATTAGACCTTTCTAGGTTCTCAGCAGAGTAGGTGAGGTGTCTTAAGGCATATCTCTTCCACCTCAGTTGCACCGGGTGCATGACGTCTTCCTTGTATCTCAGTTGAGGAGATACGTGCACGACCCATCCCCATCATCGACCACAGGGAGCTGGACATCGATGATGGGGAGACATTCATTGAGGTTCTAGTGGATATTGAATATCTAGGAGTAGGTCCATTGTGAATGATCTATACCTCTGGTGCGCGTTCGCTGGAAGCACATGAACGTCCAAGAGATCACATGGGAGCGGGAGGATCAGATGCGTTCTCAGTGTACCCATTTGTTCCATTAGTTGGAGTTGTAGCTAACAAGGGCGTAAATCCCTGAGCTGGGGAGAATGTAAAGACCTGAAAAATCCGTGATTTTTTTTAAATACCTGGGATATTGTTTAGCATGGAAAAATTTACTGTGCTTGATTCTGAGCCCCGGTGTGCCCGAAATCAATTTTTGAATTTTTTTCAGGTACGTTTTATAAACGTATGAGCAGGTGTTTATATCTATTGAACCGGCGTTCGGAACTGAAATCTGAGGGAACCTTTAAACTCGTAGTGCTGGTATTCACTTAAGAAGACTTTCACATTGACGACAGTGAGTCGAGGATAAAAGTTAGTTTTTGGATTTTCATAAAAAATATAATAAAATAAAATGTAACACTTTATTTTATTTTTTAGCCCCCATGCTAGTGCTGGTAGTTGGAACCTCCACTTGGGAGTTGTTGGTGGGACCACCCACCCTAACCTCCAATGAGAGGTTATGGTGGTGGGTCCCACATGAGCATAACCTCCTGCGAGAGATTACGATGTGGGGACCACCTGGGACCAATAACCTCTCTATTAAATTATATGGATGTGGACCACCGATGCCTATTGATGATGGTGGATAAAACCTCCCACATCTCCCTATTTAATGAGGGAGAGCCTCTTTCCGTCCACCTAATTAAATGTGACAACTCCCACGAATTTAATTAGGTGGGTCCCACTCATTTATTTCCTCAATTTTGAATTACATGCCAATGTAATAAAATGAAAACCCCAATATTATTTTCATTGGAATAATATTCTTTTTGGTGGAGGCATTGAGAGGAAAGCTAGGGAGAAAAGCTCCCAACGAAGAATGAAAAGAATGTGAAGAACACTAGAGATGCTCTTTATTCTTCGACTTCTTCCTGGGACACCTACCGATAAATCCTCCGCAACTACGCCAAAGAACCGAAGCTGCTCGGAATTGAGGACGTGCGGCGGACGTGACGAACGACGGTCTCCTCTTTCATCATTCCGTGACTCCATCAACAAACAACGAGCATCTAGCAATGAATCCGAATGTAGGGGTTGTTTTCTTTTATGGTACCATGTTCTTCCTTAAACGAAGAACGTTGATGATTGCATTTTGAGGGTGGGGTGTTGTGTTCCGTTCATGAGAACCTATTGCTACCACCCAAAATACAGAGGGTGCAGGCGAAACCAACCTGGCCCAACCCCTTCGTTGATCTTTTTGTGATGACTCCACGACGACATGGAAATGAGGTGACGATGATGAAGATGGAGAACAAAGGTTGCGCTGCCCGTGGCATCTGCAGATCATGTTGCCCTCGCGACACCGCCGATGCCCTACCCGGTGCCCCTGTGCTGCCTGCCCGACCTCTGCCACAACCTGCGATGCCTCTTCGTGTGCCATTGCACCCCGTGCTGCCTACACGCACTCCTCGCATGCTGCCTAGCTCTGTCGGTGCCCTGCCCTACGCCCCGACGCGCTGCCCGCGGCCCTGCGCGCTACTCCGACGCTCTGCCAGGTGCCCTAACATGCTGCCCAGTGTCCCCGCAGCCCTCTGTCGCAGTCTGCCCATCAACCCCGGTATGCTGCCAATGCCCCGGCGTGCTGCCCAGCGCCCCCTGCGCGCTGCCCGAACCCCGGCGTGCCGCCTGGCACCCCAGTGTGCCACCCTGTGCCCCCTACGTGCTGCCCGCACCCCGACACGCTGCCTAGCGCCCCGATGTCCTTCCAGGCGCCCCTACGTTCCCCCATGTTGTGCCCTGTAAGGTGCCCCCGCAGCCTTCTCGTTGTCCTGCTAGCTTGCCCACGCCCCGCGCGTCCTACACACTATCCTTCTGGCTGCCAACCTCTTGAGCTGCGCCCCTCACGGCGTCGGCCGAACCGGCCCTGGCCTTCGGGCCGAGACGCCTTCATGGAGGCATCCTGGCTGAACAGACCTTGCAGTTTTCTAGGCTGATCCCAGTGGACCGGGCCTAACATAGCTGGCTGAAGTGCCCAACAGGCTGGGTCAGACCCTTCGGGTCTGTCTGGGTTGACCTAGACTAGGTCGGACCTGACTTGGGCCCTCTACCGACAATTTTCTTTCTTTGGTCAAATCATTGGCATCGTACATCCGTTTGACGAACCGTCAGTGGCACTGGTAATCTCGATGAGAGACAATCCCTTTGAGAATACCCCACTAGAGTTCAGGGTATAGTTGAGATATGGTCAGGTTGGTTTATACACGAAACAACCAGTCCCTCGGAACTAAAAGGCTAATAAATAATAGAACGGGTGTCTGATTGACACGTCTTCTATTGCACTGAGTCCCCTTTGATAACGAGGACTATTGAGATAAATTTACGTGGGAATTCACGAAACATGGAGTATCAAATTTTAACTCGTGCAGCAGACTATCCCAGGGACGAGGGAGAAGATTACAGAGACATTGTATCTAGATGAGAATAGAAGACTGCTAACTGATCGAATCGAAGTGATTCGGATGGCCCAGTGGGGAGCACATTGTTGTAGCAGTAAACCCATGGCGGGGGAGCACTTGGATGTAGTGGAAGAATTGTGGTACATGACAGAAGGAGTACCTCTTTAGGCTATGAGGGGGAGCACATGGTTGTAGTGGAAAACCCATGGTGTGGAGCGTCTCTGTGTGAGCACGACAGACCGACAGTACTCGACAAATGGAGTACATCAGCAGTCCAATGTTAGTGGGAAGCGCTCAGTTGTAGCAGCATTCCCACTTTACTCGATAGAGGAGGAGTTCTCCAGCAACCGTGGTTTCGACAACGTGAATAAAAATCCTTGTTTGAGCTGAGTCTGACTATTGTGTTTTCCTCATGATTGAGATGGGTTACTAGATAACATAGGTATATGTATGTGCATATACCTATGTAATGATTATATGTTGATTTCATACATTGTGGTTTATCCTTGATGTATTTTGTGAGACCTTGAGGGTATCAGGGTCCCTACTGAGTATCATTATACTCACCCCTGCACGGGCTATGATCACACCTCATTGTGTTGGTTGCAGACGACGGACAACACTGACTGAGGCAGAGAGTAGCAGGACTGGATGGTACCTGGAGGTAGACCACTCGGTGTGACGATACACGGAGTGAACAGACGGACGTGGAGTGCTGAGGAGGCCATTTGTACATACCATTCAGGTAGGAACCCTGAAGGATGACCCAATAGCTATTTTACATTTCATCAGTTGTACTTTCATTTCAGTTAAACTTGTACTTTCCTATTGGGCTTGTATTTCCGGCACCTTTTTACTTTCTAGCACTTTGTTTGTATACAGTTTTACATAGTGTTTTCTTCCAGTTGTGTACTCTGATTGGATTTTTTTACTTTTTATAAAGGCAATGCATTCCCAGCTTAGGGATTTACGCCTGTAGTGCTAGTCGCCGTCCCTTGGCCTATGGGAGGTGGGCTTGGGGTAGTCACGGCACGGGTCCCGAGTACGGGTCATGACACAATCATCTGAGAATCTGGAATTCAATGTTATTTATAAGTTATTCCAATGATATTATCCTTTAAATTATGATATAATATTTATAAATACGGGAAATATTCTATTTATGTTTATTAGCCCTTTCGATATTTTTGATCTTGTTGGGATGGTAGCTTATCCCTTGGCACTTCTGATGAGACTATCTCATTTTTTTGATTTAGTTTATATATCTATCTTGAATAAGTACACACCTTATCGGAAAAAAATTTAACCATAGAGGATACACGGTAGATTCATGATCTTCCTTATAAATAAAAAATTGTTAAATAATAGATAATAGAGATAATGTTATATGAAACCAGACTACACACCTTGTTGATGTTCATTAGAGGAATAAAAAATGTGAATAAGCTACATTAGAACCCGAGGATTTGATGAATAATATATATCCTCATTTTTTATATGGAATTGATGGGATTTTAATGAAATTTTTTTTACATTCGGTAGAATGTAACACTCCTAAAATTTGATCATATATTTCTCTTCCAACAAATTGAATTTCATTGATATGTTGCGATACATGATAAATGAATTTAAATGAACTATAATAGTGAATAAAATAATAACATTGATGTAAAATTATTGGTATGAATATGAGTAACCACAATTTAAAAATAATGTATAATTTTACTAGATAATGATATATTGATAAATAAGTACTAATTTTTTTATGTCTGTTGGATTCGATACTAATATATTCCTTACAATGAATTCTCTTTATTATATTAGAAAATAATATAAATTGTTGTTTTCGGCTATTTTAATCATTATTTTAAAAAATGATCACCATCTTTTGAAATTATCATTTCAAAGATTGATTTTTTTAAGATTTTTTAAAAATGGATGATTTTTAAATGAATATAGAAAAATACAGATTCTTATTGCATATGATCCATAAATTTAATGTATTTAAAAACATATATTTAATTAAACTAGTATTAGTACCAGAATTGTTTAATTAATATTATCATTAATGAAATTTAGGTTATTCTAAATAATTATATGTTTTATTTGGTTATAGAATCTATTATATAGTGGAAAGATTTTTTTCTAGATAACTACTTTACTTCATGTTTTATGGGATTAATCATAAATTAAATTATAATAATTATATAAATGGAATTTGATAAAATTTATTCAATAATTTTAATAATAATAATTAATATTTTATTATTTAAATGTCATTTTTTCCTAATTAATAGAAAAACAGTTAAATTATTTTTCCATTATTAAGGTGATAAATTATTTACCATGGGTTAAACCATGATAGAAGGTGATGTTTTCTACTTAAAAATATTTGAATCATATTTAATATCAATATTTCAACCTCGCCATACACCAATATCTAATATCAATCTATTTTAAATATTTTTTATTATGTAACATATTTTTATATTAATATTTGATATGAAATTCCTTGTGTGTCCTCTCCCTCAAATATAAAAGGACATCACTATTTAATCTTCATTATGTTAGTTTGAAACATACAGATAGAAAAATAGTACAATATTGTCTTATGAAAATAAAAATTAATTGAATATATGTTATTTTATTTTTAAAAGTTCATTAAAATTTTCATTATCAAGGGATCCAAGAGATCCATATTAATGAATAAGTAATAATACTACTTGATCTCTTTAAATATATTTCTTCTTTGACCTAATATAATTATATTTTATTAAAATGTAAATTAATAAATTCAATATTATGAATGTAATAAAACATTATTACAATTTTGTGACAACCATTATTCACCCTCCTTCAAATTAAATGAGATTTGAATGTATCAGTCGTGCGTACATGTGGACTATCGTCTCCACAGAGCGATACAATTCGTTTTCAAAAATCATATTTTATACAATGGTCATTATGAATAGTATAAAGATTATATAAGATATTTATTATCAAATTATACTTCATGGGTTATAATATAATACATTACATCTTACATTCCATTATGATGGAAAATGATAATGTCTCTCATGAGTATAAGTGGACTACTAGCGCTATAAAGAGATGTGATTAATTATTAATTTTCACTTTACATGGGTGACAATAAGGATATATGTAATTAATATATATGATTTAATAATTATTCATTAATGTTTAAATATTATTTAAAATTATTTATTTTCATCTATTGAATTTTAAAAATATCATTCATGCATATGTATGACCTTCCATCTATATGAATGAGGTAATTCACTTTTCAAACTATTCCATTAATGGAATATTCTATATATATATAATTAGTATATATGATATAAATATCTTGATTAAAATTTTGAATATTATGGTACCAATATCAATGTACAAGGACTAGAATTACCAAACTAATATTCAAATGAAATATTGTTAACAGTGAAAATGACAATTTTAATAATGAATTATTAACAAATTTGTTTATAAATATGAAAAGTTGACCATATATGATATAATAAAAAATTTCAGAAATAAATTGTTAATATTTATTAAATTTAAATTTATTAAAAAATAGTTTAGATAACATTCAATGTATGTTACACTTGATGTATGTGATTTTTGAAAAAATACCGTTATTTGTCAGGATAGTTTATGATTCAATATCTCTTAATAGATTTTTTGATATATGTATATATATATATATATTATGTTAATGGGGGTAAATTACATTAATCAAAACACAAACACCACATAAAAATGCTGGAAAGGAAGACCATATCCCCTTAAAGGGTATATCCCACCCATAAAGCATTATTAATTTATTACATGTCACATTGGCCCAGTGGGCATGAATCCTATTACATGACCCAAAAATCATTTTCTATTACAATTTTGTTTTTTATAAAAATGATAAAATAATTTCTTATATTCTATAGTTATTTTTAATTACTCTTTAACAATTAACATCTTCGTAAAAATGGATTCAAAAGGAATCTTCTTATTTTATTACAAATGAATTATTTTTGGGTTTTAATTGAAAATGTGAATGGAATATTTGTTTTAACATATACAGAATGAATCGAATTTAACGAATTCATTTACACTCAATTATTTGGATATTTCTTTTCTTTTTTAAATAATTTTTCAAATATTATGTTTTCAATAATATTTGTAATTTATTTATACATTTGTTAAAAAATTCAAATATGAAAAGGATATTTTCTTCATGAAATGTTCCAATGATATTTTAAATTGATTTTTCTTCAATGATAACATTATTTTATTTATTATGTGTCATGACCTGCCTCCCCAGGACATGAATCACGTCATCTGACCACCATGGGTCTTCTGTAATACCTTGGTTGTCTTCATAGCACACCATAGGCTATTACTAAATAGGGTCTCTTATCAGACTAATGATTATACCCATAGGCCAACACATGTTCTTTCAGTGTGTTTTTTCCTCACTCACAGACACCCTGGGAAACATCCCCGAAGGTCACCGATCATGATTACTGCTCTAGGCCAAACATGCTTAATTGTGGAGTTCAAATAAGATTGTCTCTTGAAAAGAAAGGTGCACCATGTTGACATGGGTAGTAACATTTAGCCTTTTAAGTCTAACTTTTCTAGGGGAGTTACATTATCCACCCCTTTAAAGCACAAAGCCCTCATTGTGGACCCTAGCCCTCAAACCCAAGTAGTTCCTAAGAACTTTTGTTAGGGTATTGTCTCTAATACCATTTGTCATGACCCGCCTCCCTGGGCCATGAACCTTGTCATCTGACCCCAAGGGGTCTCCTGTAATCCTTGGTTTCCTTCCCAGCACACCATAGGCTATTACTCACTAGGGTCGTATATCAGACTAATGAATGGCGTCACAAGCCAACACATATTCTTTCAATTTGTTTTGAAAGAAACACCACATAAAAATGCTGGAAAGGAAGACCATAGCCCCTCGAACGGTATATCCCACCCATAAAGCATTATTAATTTATTACAAGGAACATTGTCCTAGTGAGCATGAATCCTATTACATGGCCCAAAAATCCATTTTTTACAATTTTGGTTTAATAAAAATGATAAAATAATTTCTTACATTCTATATTTTTTAATGAATATTTACAAATTAGCAACTCTTATAAATTGATTCAAAAGTAATCTTTATATTTTATTTCAAATGAATTATTTTTGGGTTTTTTATTGAAAATGTGAATGGAGTATTTGTTTTAACATATACGGAATGAATGGAATTAACTTAATTCATTAACACTAAATTATTTGGATATTTCTTTACATTTTTATAAAAAAAATTCAATTAATATGTTTTCAATAATAATTGTAATTTATTTGTACTTTTTTAACAAATTTAAATATTAAAATGGTATTCTCTTCAATAAATGTTCCAATGATTTTTTAAATAGATTTTTCATCAATAATAACATTATTTTATTTTATATGTGTCATGACCTGCCTTCCCGGTCCATTAATCGTGTCATCTGACCCCCATGGGTCTCTTATAATACCATGGTTGCCTTCCTAGCACACCATAGGCTATTACTCAATAGGGTCACTTATCAGCCTAATGATTGTCCCCATAGGCCAACACATGTTCTTTCTGTGTGTTTTTTTCTTCACTCACACACACCCTGGGAAACATCCCAGAAGGTCACCCATCCTGATTACTACTCTAGGCCAAGCATTCTTTTCTGTGGAGTTCTAATCATATTGGCTCTGGAAAAGAAAGTTTCACCTTATTGACATGGGTAGTAACATTTATCCTATTAAGTCTCACTTTTCCAGGGGTGTTACATTATACACACCTTTAAATCACAACGCCCTCATTGTGGACCCCAAACCTAAAACCCAGGTAGTGCCTAAGGACTTCCGGCTGGGTATTGGATCTGATACCATTTGTCACGACCCACCCCCCCGAGCCATAAACGTTGTCATACGTCCCCCATGATTCTCCTGTAATACCATGGTTTCCTTCTAGGCACAACATAGGCTATTACACACTAGGGTCTCTTATCAGACCAATGACTATCCCCATAGGCCAACACATGTTCTTTTAGTTTTTTTGACCTCACTCACACACACTGTGGGAAACCTCCCAGAAAGTCACCCATCCCGATTACTACTCCAGGACATGCATGCTTAACTATGGATTTCTAATGAGATAGGCTCCTGAAAGGAAAGGTGTACCTTGTGGACATGGGTAGTAATATTTATCCTTTTAAGTCTCACTTTTCTAGGTGTGTTACAGATTGTGTGTTTAAATTTTCTATTGACTCTAATTTACCCTAAAATGAGACTCAATGGTTCTGAATTTTCTTAAAATTTTCATAGCTAGGTTAGGTCCTAATAAGAATCCATATTCAAAATTACTCCAGTATGTTTGATTTCTACACTACATTCAAGGGAGGGATTAATAAATATATCTCCAAATTCTTGAGTGAAATCTATTTTTTATAAAACTCAAGTACAAGAAGGTCTTCATAAAAAATTGAAATACATAGAATACGAAATCACCTTATTTATTAATGTTACAATGGATCTCTTATACTGAATATTTCTCTGGGGATGATTTGTTATAATAATATTCATCACTATATCTATATCATGTTGAATACTTATCCATATCATAATTGTAATCATAATATACTTATCACATTTATTAAAATGTTTTACTTAATAAATCCTTATAACTTCGTTAATATATATTATATAAATTTCATCAAGGGAGAAAAATTCTTTTATATTAATGAATTTTGTGTAATTATTAATGTTACCGATGACTACATGCCATATATAATTATAGCTGTTAGAAATATTCAGGTTTCCGAAGACCAAATTCATTTTGATTCCATCCCATTTCCATTCCACTATAGATAAATGTTTTTACATACCCTTTGACTGGTGTCTCTCATTAATAAATTTTTAACATAACAAGCACCAACATACATACTTTGAAACATATCTTGTAATGTTTTCATTCCAAAAAATACCCTTTAGGATCACCCTACATATGTATACTTATAGGGAGAATCAGGAGTTATAAAATATGAGCTTCATCCAATAGATCCTTCAAATCATGTAAAAAATTACTCATATGTGGTCCTTAAACCTTATCATTACATCACAACCAAGGTTATATATAGTAAAATTTCATTCCTTGTTTAGAAATTCTATATCTCCTTTTTACCCCTTTAATCATAGCTTGGATAGATTATAGAATAATTTTTTGAGAAACATAATTTTTTATACATTATTCAAAATATGTATAACCATAGTTTGAAAATCAATAAATATTTTATCTTTAGTGATACTCATCATAGATAATATAATAGTATCATTGTGTGAAATTTTCAACCACCTTACTGTTTTTCCTTGGGTAGTAATTTATTGGTCATTCATAATCATTAATGAAATCTAAATACCTTCTCCAGTGCATATTCAACTCAATTTGAGTAAATATATACATTATACATTTTTGATCAATATATATTCCTCAAATTTCATAGTAATAAAAATTATTCCTTATCTTTTGTGAAAAAATGCACCATTTAAATATAACTAATGAGTTTTGTAATTTTCCTCATATTCCTTCAGTTTAAATGCATTATAATATCTTAAAATAGCATTATCCATGATGATGCATCCTAGACCCTTTTTTGATGAATCTCCCTAGATCACAAATACTTCTCAACTATAGGGTGATATAAATTCATATGGATTAACTATCCTCATCATTAGTTACCTGAAATTTTATTCACATTCATCCCTCTAAAGGGACATGGATCCCATTTTAGTTAACAAGGTAAGTAGATTAAATATATTGTAAAAATATTCACAAGTAATTGATAATATCGAACCAAACTATGAAAAATATGAATCTATATCTTAGTGGTTTTTTGGACCAACATTTAATGACTTCTATCATTGATGGATCCAATGATATACCCTATCTTAATATTATAAAATCTAGAAAAATAGCCAAAATTCAATCAGGGTAAATTTTTCATATATAGTATAATTCATTAATGACTATTGTATAATCCATAATTGATCATCATGATCTTACTTAAATATAGAAAGTACAAGGATTTAATTTAGAAAACCAAAAAACTAATCATGATAATCACTAATGACCTCATTCATTAAATCCATGATGAAAATGATGTAATTAATAAGACAAAATAGAATTACTATAAATCCATCATGTATGTACCTCTTATAGATGATATTCATGGACATTTATTCAAATTTTACCCTCAACTAATAGCATCAATAATTAAGATCAATCTTTAAAAAATATTGATTTCCTTGTAGTTGAACAAACTAATCACCAATATGGGGAAGGTGATACATACTATTTATTTGAATCTTGTTATATTCTTAATAACCAATACAAGTACACCTATATTTAGATCTGTTCTAAACAAAAAGAATTTGTTCACCCCATGATGGTTATTTTTTACGAATAAATCATTTTAAAAGATTCTCCTAGAGTATCTTCTTAGGTTTATAGAGCTTGATCGAGGAAATTATAAATGGATTCATTGAAATAGCTATATAAATAATAATGTTTTATTTTAAAAATTAAATTTATATTTAGTGGAAAACTATGAAACACTTCTCGATAAAATAGGTATATCTTCGATAATTATTTTCACCCTGACTATCTGAGATTAACACACCCTATAAATTGTATTTATGATATATATAATTGATATAATTTCCATTTTATTTTCATATGTATCTTCACACTGATTATTGATCATAGGTTAGTTAATAATATAAAAAGGTGACTTTATTCCTTTTAAATATATTGGGGATTAATGTAAATTAGTCTATACCCCCCCCCAATCCTTCATTTTATTCTATATAATGAATTAAAAGACGTTAAGGAAGAATATTCTTACACACTTCAATATGGTAAGAAGAACGCACTTGAGATTTTATTATCATACCATTAAGAGTTTCCAATACTAATTAGTCATTGAATAATTGGGGTGGTTCTCCTATACCATTAGAATTTTTTTACCTATAAACAAGTGTGTAGATCCATAATCAAATAATAAATTAGCATTTCTTGAGTGGATGGTATGTATAACTTCACAAATTTGTTATCATACCCCATGTTAGAAATGGCGATCAAATGTAATTTTTCATTTTCTATAGGATTATGAGGCCGGTGAGTTTGATAATCATCATTAACAATCACTTTTATGCATTTTTTGGATTAATGCCAATACTCCATTATTTTGATACATTGAATTGTTCATGATACATTCTATGGTTCATTATCTAAATCATTAAAAAATTTCTTCACCCCATCTCATTATCATTCATTGTTCTAATGACTATAGTTTCCACAGTTAAAACACTTAATAGTGCTATTAATAATATTTCCTCCATGTTTCCTTCCTATCTTCGAGAATTATAAAAATATCATATACTTTTAACAATTGATTTAACTATTATATTTTTCATTTAATCCAATAATTAATTTCTTGTAAACACTATAAGACTAATGTGTGACTCTAATATCCATTTTCACCTTGATAGCACATCTAATGATTTATTCATATCAATTGAATTCTCTTGTGCCTACCTCCTTTCAGAATCATGGATTAATTCCATTATATTATATATCAATCTTACATTCCGGGTTGATAATGAAACCATAAGTGTACCTTCCAATCCTAGAAAAATTTCACTCATATGAACTAATGATTTCATCATCCTTCCACACTATCGAAATAATTACTTCTTCATTTTCAGAAAAATAAATATATTAAATTATCTATTGTAAAATAATCTCCTTAACTAAAAATACCCCATGGATTGAATTTCATTTATTTTAATCATTTTTTTTATAATTTTCCACCACTTATCATATCCTCCTCCCAAAAAATATCAATATAAAATAAATATTTCTTATTCTAAACACTGGTGAATGTAAAATATCATTTATGTGATTCTCAGTCATTTCTAAAAAAATATGGGATCCACATAACAACTAAAATAAAGTGGGTGTTTCATCATGAAGGACCTAAAATAATGTTTTTCTCTCCATTTCTAATTTTTAATCACATTATATTTCTGTCTTAATAACATTTTGATGAATAAAAATTGTATTTTTCATTCAACCAACAAAAATCTTCGGTTGTTCATGTGGAAAATAATTTCATTATTCATCACATTCATTATTATCATGTTTACTTTCGGTTTTATACTTTGAATAAAACCCAAATGCATATTTTGAGAAACAATAATCCAAGTCGAAAGTCACATAATCATGAAAAAGAATTTATAAGATGTGTAAATCATGAAAGCATATTTTCAATATATGAATCCATATGTTTAAACTATTTCATTCATAGTTATCATCTATTAAATTCATCTATAATGATTTATCAAGAAAATGTTGTTTCACCAAAATAGGTCTTTCTAGAGTGTCAAAATTTGTGAAATGTAATTTCTAAATAACCATACTCTATAATAATGGTCAATATATACAAGGAAAACTTTTTTTGGGTTATTTACACTAGATGAATATTTCCCAAAGTCATGGAATCTTAAATAATCTTGTGAACTATGTTTTTAAAAGCAAGCCACACAATTTTATTTAACACAGCATAGGATTTATAAATTATATTGGATTATCCTATGATTTCTCACTAATGTTTTATCATCATAGTTACAGATTTTAACTAATACATTCTATGATACTAAATATAGTGTCCCATAAAATTCATACATAGAGATTTTATCTTATTGGATGAATATTCATTAAAAAAATTATTATCCATGAAAAAATTTAAAGTATTATTGTATTTTGAACCATTGATGCATTATTATCATTTTCATAATATTTTTAGAACATCTTGAACTAAATTATTGGTAATTATAACCCTTTATAGAAATATCAAACATAAAACCTCTCTATATAACTGAGGGAAAGGATACACTAGAAAGGGTGAGATCAGATGTTCAGTAAGGGTCAAATAAGAGTTATAAAATTGATCACATGAATATATAATGATTATAATGGCTTAAGAACATGATAATAACATATTATAACCATTTTCATCAAATCATATATTATAATCAAGAACCCGGAAATAAATCTTTGTAGTTCATAATATATAAATCATAAAGGAATAAAAGAACTTGATATATGAGAGAATAACCCGAGAATAAGACACATATTTTTTTCTGTACACGTAGTTATATAAAATAAATTCCTTAGTCAATAATCAAATCCAATACTATCATAGAGGATTATGTTCTCTCCTCATCCCATCATATTCTTATTCAGGGTTCACTCACAATACATTCTTTGTGGACATAGTCTCTAACATAACTCGGTCAAATATCCGTTCAAGTGATTATTATTTCTGGAAGCTTCCATATTTATCCAATCAATTATAAAGCTATATAATTCTAGGCCCACCGACCATGTAATAAAAATATTATATTTGTTTTCAATAAGGTCTTTATTAATATAATATTCCCATTAAAAGAAGTAGGTTTCATAGAATCTTCCTTAAATCATCATTACAATCCATCCATGGAATTAATATGGATGTTATAATTGGTTAATATCCCCATTACATTATAATAATCATTAAATAATGTTACTATATATAATAAATTATATTAAATCATCAATGGAACATTTCATGAGAAAAATATAATTTTCACAATTAAACCGCATACTTAATATTTAAACCTTCACAAATATTATGTAAAACATTTTATTTTATAATAATCAAGGAACAATGTAATGGAATACCCAATGAATTGAGAATTTATAATGGTGTAAAATCATGTTTTTCTATATAGAATAAAATAATTATTCCTTGAACATTTTTGGTAAATAATCAAACTTATCACTTTCAAAAAACAATATGAAAATTCATGTTAATAAAATATTTAAATAGTCAATCATCGGAAAAGAATTATTTTAAAAAATAATAGAGGAATATATATAAATTATAATATAAAAATTAGAAATGAAATATGTGGAAGAAAATCGATTTTTGACTAATTAGAGAAATGAATTCAATTATCCTTATAAATATTCTTGTAGTCACTTTAGTTCATAATGAGAAAGAAATGAAATTAAAATGTATAATATCTAGAGATAACTAGAGGAGAGTATAATAATGAGTTTTATTGATATTTAGATCATAACATAAAACCATTAAAATAATAAATAAAACAATCATAATGAACCGTGATATTGTAACATAAATCCATTACCTCATGTTCTATATACTGTAAAAGAGCATTGACCTCTTGTTTAATAAATTTAAATATATTATACTTCAATACCAGATTCATGTACATAATTATATTATCATCTATGATCAACTTATGAAAATCATAATTATATCATAAATATTAAATATATATATTTAATTCATCATAATAATAATCCATGAAATATGGTGATAGAAAATGAATTATGTTGGTATATGGAGTCGGTAGTCCAAATGCATACAGAAGTTATACATTCACATTCTATTTGATGAAAAATTTGGTGAATAATAGTGTTTAATTAATCATAATAATATTTCATAATATGGGTGATACTAAAATAATTATTTTATGATTGAAGCCTTCAAATTATAGTATTTATAAGAATAAATAAATAGAATGTGGTCAGGTTGGGTGATTGGATATTCTTCTGTTCGCCTCCTTTATTCCCTTTATTAAGGACCGTTATAATGTACTTCTAAGAAGGATATAACCTCTAATACAAGGTTGAGGATGTTAAAAAATAATTATATAGGATTTGAGAGAGATATGTTGCTCAATGTGATGTAAATATGTGAAAGAAGTGATATCCTTTTATAAGTGGTGAGATGACACTCATAAAATTTCTGATAATATTTTAATATAAAAATGCCATACCCAATACAAATACTTCAATATGGGTGGATATTTGAAGGTGTGATATATTTAGAATGAAATATGAATATAAAAAGGTTTTTGTAAATTTTTTAGAGGATGATTTTTCCATATCTCTTGATATTACTCATCCCACACCCCATGTAAACTCTTTTTCAACTTAAATGTGGAAAAATATTTTTAGTATTTTTACTATTCATGATGACAAAAAATTAAACCGAATATTTTAACAAATTATTATTATGTTTATTGAGAATATCTAATCCATTTTACTAAATTCTATTAAATTATATCGAAGAATTATATTTAACATTAAACCCAAAAAACTTGTTGAAAATAAGTATTTCATCAAAAATTATTCTATGTAAAAATGTTCCTACCCCTCACAGTAACATAAAAACAATTAACATGTTATAAATTAAACTATTAAAAATATAAATGAACTAGGATTACATAAAAATAAATTTCAAAATGAAATGGGACATTGTAAATGATTTAAATGCGATGAATGTTTTTAATAAAAATTTCTATTTTTCAATATTTTTAAAAAAAATCAATGATTTCAAAAATTTCTCAAAATTTCTCTCTCAATTTATTTTGAAATTCATGTTTTAAAATTGAATTTCATTTTTTGAATACATTATTTATAAGTGGAACTAAATAATAAATTTTTATTCTTATAATAAAAATAAAAATAAATTTTGAGGCGAAATGTTTTTTAAATCATATAAAAACATTAATATAAATTTATTACTTATTCATAAATATATTTGATTTATCTAATACCATTATGCATATTTTTGAAAATATTTCATTTCCTATTATAATTGAATATTTAATAGCTATGTTAAATTGGTATATTATTTTAATGATTATTTAAACAAGGGTCTGCATGAATTGCAATCAATGAAAATAATTAAAATCTATTTGAAGAGAAATATATCATAAAATATTTGGTGTTACATCTTCTATGGTTTTGGATCATGGTAATGGTTTTAGATTGGTATTAGTGATTTTTTTCTGTGTCTGGTCACTAGAGAGAGGTGTATTTTGATCATTTTAATCACACAAAGCAATAGTTCATTGTATTAATGGAATTAGGCCATGGTTCATTCTTCTTTGACCAGATATTGGTGGTCATACAATGGGGATGTAAATGATATTAGTAGTTCCTCATATCATATTCATGGAACCCCATGAATATTGAAGGTTAGGTTAGTAAATAGACATTATGATACCCACTCTATAATATTGGAGGGACTATAGGCAGGGGTGTGGTAAAATCATTATGTTTAGTGATTTATGTAGTTGTGAAGTCAAAATAATTTTAAACAATATTATATGCAATTAAATTAAAAAATGCAATTTTTCCTATAAGGAAATAGTATGAAAGCCCAAAAAACATAAAATTTATTATGTTTTTCTTGTTTTATTTAATTTTCATGTTCTCCATTGAATTATTTTATGTGTTTTTATTTAAAAATCTAGAGTGTTTTAACACTATGTTCAAATTTTGGTGATGTGTTTCAAAAAAATTAAGATACACTGATTATAAAATATTTTTTTGAACACTTCATTCATTTTTTTAATGTTTTAGGGTCTAAAATGTAGTTTTTTAGTGTTTTAAATGGGATCATAAACAATGAGAATCCAATGTATGCTTTTTTTTCATAAATATCATAGCAGAATACAAAGAAAAATATATGTTATATTTCACCATCACTCATATGTTTTTTAATTTTTGTGATAGTTAATATAATCAAAGTGATAACACTAGAATATTTTATGGTTTGGATTTAAAAGCTAAATTGGAAGGATTTTATAATATAAAGGATGTAGTTGGAATACTACCTCATTATGAACGTCCTTGAAATTTTATTGAATTGATTTATGTCATGTTAATGGATAAAAGGGAATGAGAAATGTTAGAAATTGTTTTGAAAAAAAGTAGAATAATTCTACTTCATTTAGTAAGGATTATTTCATGTAATGGTTGTTAAATATAAGTCTATCAAATGGAAGTTCTGTGATATATCATGTGAATTGTTTCATTTAGATATTGAGAAATATCATGTCTATAAAGGTGAATTTCATTGATGATGTAGGGGAAATTTTATATTATCATCAATTTTAATAATGTTGGGAAGGAACTTTAATATCCAAGATCAAATATAATGGTTGAACTAACATGATTTTTGAGGATTTTTATAATGTTTTTCTTAATTAATAGCTCTGTAGAAACCTTATTAAATAATATTCTAGAATCAGGGGGAATGATAAGGGAAGAGGAAACTCGCCTCATTAAAGAATTCAATGGAAATCGAATAATAAATCCATGGAGTGAAGTATGTGTATGTCTAAGGGACATGGTCCAGTATATTGGAACCATCATAAAAGGTTTAATATTTCAAAAAAATTCCACAAATGAAATGGAAATTATATAACATGGGATTTTCTAGAAATAAGATTAACTCGCTGAAATGATTATAGTAGTTATAATATACAGTATAGTTCCCATATTCCAATGTAACATTATAATATTGATTGTATTTATTTTCACTAGTCGACATGTGAAAAGTGGTTCCCCCCAAATTATGTGTCTAAATGATTAGGAAGATTGAATCTATAAAATAATGAATCTCCTAATATTATGGGTGAGGGGGATGTTAGAGCTCAAATGAATAATGAATGTTTTATTAGCATCAATGATTTTTTCATATTCACTGTCATCAGAAGAATATTATATAAATGGGATAATTATATGAAGTGGGATACAAAACAAAATTTGAACAAATATTGGAAAATAACTAAGGGTTTCCTAGTTGTATATAGAGGTGTAAATTAATTCAATTCGTATATAAACCGAAGGAAAAAAAATAAAACTAGTCTATCTAGTTTTATTGCTCTCATAAGATCACAATTAAGGAATTTATATTTTAGGATCCACAATGGGAAAAGTAAAAATATTCTAGAATAATTTTTTTAATAAAGTGTTATAATATGAACATCATAAGTTTTGAGGCATGTATACCTGATAACCAAGTTAAGGTGTCATTCATTCTTAGTAAAAGAAGATTAAAATTGTGTAAGATATCAATGATATATTAAATTTTTAGTGGACCCATCCCCATAAAATATCAATGAGGGTCATAGTGCTCTATGAATTTAGAAAATGAAAACACAAAGAAAGTGTCCGTATAAGTCCTAAAACATAAATTTGATTCATGTGGAATATAATTCAATTTAAATATATTGTTAATAGGTAGAGTAGAAATAATTTGGAGATTATGATGTTAGAAAATGATGGTGAATCTACCAGAAGATGTTTTAAATATATATATATATATAAAATAGGTTTATTAGTCTTGAGAATAGTGTTATAATGAATAACGAAAAAATATCATAGCTAAAATGATGAAATGATAATAATAATATGGATTGTAAAAAATAAAATATAGTGAAGAGTTCCATGGGAGTTCTAGGGGATTTATTGAACATTGTAGTGTATCTAATTAATAGGATCCATTCCTCACTAATGGAAATATATATACTAGAATCACAGTAAATAGATAAATAATTGGAATTATATCATCATAATAACTTCAAAGGAATATACTATATTCTTTATGATTATAATAATATTGAAAAAAATGATTACTAGTCTCATACATGATTTTCTATGGGACATATATATTAAAATATAATATTTATACATTGGGATAGAAATAAGAGACCATCCATTAAATTTTAAAATGTTCTGTTTAATGATATTTTCCTATATAAGTATATTAATGTGGTCGGAATAGTATTTGAGGATATGGAATAAACTAGAATACAAATATATTAAAATAGGGGTTTTAGAAGAGTTCAAATTATATATAATTTATCTGGATATGAATATATAATAAATATAATAATTAAAAGGGTATGTTCAGGGGGATGAATGGGGTGTTAGAAAATTTAACAGGAAGAAGACATACCTGGATGATTATGAAATGATGAATCTTGACATCAATTCCCTATATTTTGGTAATATAATGATCTATATGTAGAGTTATCGGGGTGAATGATGGTTACATGGTCTATACATTGGTATGAAGATGACTTCCATGTCATTATTTTAAGAAAATAAAAATAAATATAGCTTCTAGAGGAAGTTAAAAATCCTTAGGGATTCTATGAAGCATTATTTGGAAATCAAGGAATATTTGGATTCATTTCATGTGGAAAAAATGTTAGAGAACATTTAACTACAACATATAAATTCATATCATGAAAATAGTCTGATCTTCTAATTAAAATAAAAATCTGATTAAATATGAAGTTATATGGAAATTATGGCGTTAAAAAAAATTAACATAAGAGGATATCCAATTTTATGAAATATTTTGTTGATTAATAAAAAATATTTCCAATAATATAGTTATGATTTTAGTTTCATTAATAGGGTTCCATATAAAATATATTACCTCAAATATTTATATTATTGATATGGGTATGGATTAACTAATATATATTTAGTAATAAGATTATTTAATGAATCATTAAAATCATGGATTAGTGTGAAGACTCAAGATGATTATCTATTGTTCAAAATAAGTTCCAAGGTAGTGTAATAAGAATTTCCATTGATTATGGATAAAAATTGTTTCCAAGGAAAAAAATCATGCCATTTTTGATTCCAGAAGAAATAGAGTAATTGGAATTGAATGAACATGGGGACTTGTAAAATTGTGAAAATTATGAATCTATAAATTTTGTTTTTGGATTCAACTTTATAATTCTATATTCACAATACCCATTACTCCTATTTTTAGTGGATCATGTGAAATTAGATCTAATCATCATGAAAAAAAATCTAATAAAAACATAATTGGTACCTAATTCATTTGAAAATCACAAACCCATATTCCAACCATTGATATTTTTTTGATAGAAGGATCCAAATGGGATATCAAGAATATCTTCCACACTTTAAGCATAGCCCATTTATTTTCAATCTCTAATTATTGAGTGCTTGAAAATAAACTCAATGTTCGTTATGACATCACATTGACTATGTGAAGAATGGGTGATTTTTTTCATTGAGGGAATCAATGAAGAAAAGTTCTTCCTTCAGTTTCTGCCAATGAAAAGTGAAAAAGAGAGGGGAGAGTAATGATATCATGAAAAAGGATAAAATAATAATTCTATGTAAAATACACCCAAAAAAACACACAAAAAAACACACACACACAAACATATATTTGGGATTAAGTTTCTATAAATTATGTTTTTCCCAATACAGTAACAAAACCTTCAAAAAGTCTTATAACCAACTTAAGTACTATTTTACTCATGATAATAATCATAAATATTTTATAACATTCATGTGAAATTATTACAATGTAAAATGATAATATTAAAAAAATTTACTTGACTCATAAAATCCCATAATAATTAATCTAATGTTGAACACATTATGTTCATTTGAAAATGTATATTTTATCATATTCCTTTTTATCATTAAAAATATACGAAATCATTGATATATAAAATAAATAAATAAAAAATACAATAAAATCAAATAATATATTTTATTTATTTAAATGTGACCTGTCACACTAGGTTGTTCATTAATCCTTACACATGAGGTCTACTTCCACCTCATATCATAATCATGAAAATATGTAGAAATTGTGCATATAGAAATTTTGTGACCCTCAATATCATTATGTCGGTTGTAGTGACTATAACTCAATGCGTAAGAGTTGATAATAGTATCCCATATAGGACCCTAAGGGTATAAGTAATTTCATAGATATGGAAACCCCCTATGAACACCTAATAAGTGATATTATCTATTTGTATAATGATATCTCATAAAAAATAATGCTCACTCTATTCCATCATCCTTTATTTATTAATCCATTTATTGGTCTTACTAGAAAATAATCCCATCAGTTACCATAGAGATGGATGTAATAATGATATTATTATGAAGATCAATTAGGATTGATATATCTATTCTTTTTGAAAGATAAAAATCCCATCATTATCATACAATTGATTTCTTAACACCAATGACAGAACAAATTAATGAAACCTCACCAAAACTTCAATGATGTGGTTAACAACATTCATTATTGTATGAGATCGAATGCAATATAATTTTAGTGATCCAAATTTATAATTTTAATTCAAATTCTCATTGATATGAATAACTAATGATACTTAAAACATATGGTGTTCCTGGTGGAAGGGTGGTTCGAATGATCTTCTCTCTGTAAGTTCAACAAGTCTAAACATTAAGAGATGATGTCTAAAATCTTGTGGTCCCCCATTACATGATTCTTATATTTCATCTATGTCATATCATTATGATGTATCTAGTAAATAGTAAATGTCTTTAATATTATAATCATAGTATCTCAAGGTTATCATATAGTGGATATCTGGTTTAAAATTTTATTATGGAATGTAATCTATGGAAATTACCATTAAAATAGTACATTAAAAATAAATATTACTGTCATATTAAGATAAACACTTGTATATATCAGTCTATATACATTTACTTTTAATCAATTTCCATAGAAGAGATGGATCTAGGTCACCAACCCATAATAGAGAATTAGTTGTTTTGATTTTATACGTGGTTGATCTATTTCTGTAGGGTCCACAAATTAAATATATGTAAGAGATAGAGATGTAATTTTATCTATTTTTTTAAATAAAAATCACTGGTGAAGATAATAAGATCACTATAATGTGGAAGAAGCATGATAAGAAACATATTTTTTTATTAAATCATATAATCCAACAACTAGAACATTTTTGATGCATTTTTCTTTAGTAGATGTAAGTAGATCTTAACTCCAATTATTGGTCACGTTAAACATTCAAGAGAATAAGAACCATTGATGAGGGATGATTAAGAGGAAATTTTTAGAGTATTATTTATATCAACGGTTGGGGTTATCATTTGTACCATATTTTTCACAGTGCTATACATAGATCCTGATATGGGGTGGTTATTTTCTACATGGATATTCTAGAAATAGATCATTGGGATGATGTGAAGTGTATTATTGAGTACCTCAAAGTAAATGAAGATACTACTCATTATTATAGAGAGGACTATCTATTGCAAGGGTTTTTTCTGGAAAACATTATGGCTGTCTCAGAATCATAGTGCAAAACAACTATACATTTATTCAAATTTATAGTACCTATTATTAATAGGCTGTATATGTTATAAATATTAACTACACTTTCAATAATAAAAGTTTAGTATGATACATTAAATAATTAATTAAAAGAAATGGAATGGTTGATGTTTCAACTTTATGATCACAAATACATCCAATGGAATAGAATACATGACTACAATAGTCAATGTTTCAATATAATTGATTAATAATATCATTTTCCATACAAGGATTATGCACACTAACAAAAATTTCAAATTTTTATATATGATATTGGAAGATGGATATCTTGAATTATGAAATAACAATTGAAGGAAAAATAAAGTAAAAATTTTATCCAATAGTTTATTCTCGTATAAGGTGATATACTATAGTGGTTCAGTTGTACTTGTTTTAATGGTAAGGGATTGTATAGAATGAAATTTAGTAAACATGGGGTTTTTTCTGTTATTATGTTAGAGTAATCCATTGGTTTCAATAAAGTATAATTCTAGTGTGATATAGTTTGGATTTTCATTCATCTACATGTATAATATTTAGTCGGCCAGAAGGAGGAACTCTTAATGACCCTTCAGTATTTTGGATGAAATGATAGATCATCTTGTCAATTCGGTTGTTATGTCCATATATGTTATGAATTTTGTAGAGATAAAATTCATAGTGGTGGAGTTAGTTTACTGGAAGAGTAGTTGTTATAGTGTAAGATCACCCGGTAGAGGATTAAATTTTTAATTTGAATAACACAACAGAATGGTTATTTGTAGTGCAAGAGTGAAGAGATAGAGCACTATTCTTCTATAAGTTTATAATGATCAAACTATTGAGATCTAAAAAAGAATATTAGAAAGAATTATCCTATTGATAGACCCCTATGAATATAGGAGGTCGTTGTCACGGGCTGACCAGATGGTACCCAGTCTATAAGGTTATATATACCACCAGTTGAGGTATGGTGAAATAGTTTTGTTTACTGATCTACAAAGATACAATGTTATAGTGATTGTAAATAATTATACATTCAATGAATTTAATGGATGTAATTATTCTACCATTGTTGTGGGAATAAATTTAAAACCTTGTATATTCTTATGCCTCTATTGATTTCATCTATTTTGATAGTTTTCATTGAGTGTACATGTAATTTTCAAGTGAAAATGCTCGGGCAAGATGATTTTTATGCATTAATATATATGTGGAGTCACTTTTATGTTATATTATCATGATGTTAGGATAGTTCATACAAAAAATCACATTCACAATTGTTGTTTTAGTTATTTAATTTTTTAATTCTATTTTTTAATATGATTCAAAATTTTTTATACAACACCATATTTCTAAATCCTTTCCAATGTGTAGGGACACCAGAAGACGTCATGGTGATTCCTTATGGATTGAATATGAATCTAAAACTACTACCATGGCTCTAATTAAAATATCCTAGAGCGTACCATGGAAACATTTACCTCAATGGATTAATTGTATCAATTATTTTACACAATCAAATGTTATGGTCTCACATGCATATCATGTGGCCAATAAGGTATAATATTCTTTGTTAAAGAGGAAAAATAATAGAAACAAGTAAGTTGTAGGGAATTTATATTAATTTATTATCATGAATCATTTTTGGATGATGATATGTCAGTGGTGGTGGAATCCTATGTTAATAAAATCCCTTGAAAACACTAACCCTTTTTGTTTACCCATTCTTTAATAATTTTTATGTTCGACATCGCCTGGATCATGGATATTCTTAGTAAAGGAATTAAATAATATTATTACATCATAGAATTGGTATAATCCTTTTTATGAAACCCCACCATAATAAGTACCCCTCATAGACTAATATCGAATTTGGGAGTGACACTAAAATCCCCCTTTAATAGGGAATGGGTTGGACACATGAACTGATGTTTTAAAAAGAAAACATTTGAGTATAATTTACCTTAATATATATTAGGAATAAAAAAACCAATCAACTCAAGAAAATAAATAAATAAATAAATAAATTATATGAACTTGATTTTATATAATGTGAAAAAGGCTTAAAATACAGTTACAAACACATAGTAAGTGACCATGAACTTTAATAGCACCTAAAATTCACTACAAGCTATTAACACATAGCATAATCACCTACCAAAACATATTGTTATAAAAATATATTTTTATATATTCGGGTAGAATACAGGTATGATTAATTTAATCCTCCCAAAAACATATATAGGAAATATGGTAGAATCATATTTAAGCCCAATAAGTAAACAAGAAATCAACTTGTTACCCAAATAAAGATAACTATTTCCCAACCTCACAAAGTCTCAATGAGAATGTGATTGATTAAATTATCTAACATATTTATAAATGAACATATAATTATATACAATAAGGATTCTCAATATACACATACCCACTGAATCAATCTCCATAATCCCATATGTGAAAAATTCATGTTCTCACATCCCCTCCAAAAATCATACAAGACATCCATGTAAACATATAAATGAAACATAATTATATCTTTTGATCCTTCATATAGATCAAACATACCATTGACACATCATCATAAAATCATTATAGTTATATATTAATGTGAAGAATCATCACATCTTATGTAAGTATATTTTATCACTTAAGAAATTATATCTCATTCATAAATTCACATATATAATTGTAATCCATGATAACATAAAACAAGTATTTTTCATAAATATAATATTACAAAGCATTTATATACATTAATTTAGTAACTTTATTGAACCATGATTAATGTACATTGTTAATACATCATTTTAAAATAATATTCTCTATATTAAAAAAATACAAGCCTGCTGACAATAATAGTTTATTGTCTTTCAAATCATGTAATAAAAATATTTTATCTTGGTGAAAGATCTTCAATAGGCCACATCATGATCTAATTTTTTTTTACTACTACATAAACCCATTTGTCATAACCTAGGGAAATAAAACCTAAGATATGGGTTAGCATAAATTATCATTAATGTTAAATAAAATTTGTATAATACCAATATTAACAAAAGGGTATGGAACTTGAGAATAAAATTTTATGATAATACCCTACATTTCATAGATTATAATAATGATTATAATTTATTAATACATGAATCTTCATGAAATAAATAACATAATCCATGAAATCATATCAATGGAATGAAACATGGAATTGTGATTGATGTTCACTCCCATAGAAATATTAGTAGCATGAGTTCACATCTAATACCATCTTGGTAGTCATTGTTTACTCCCATGGAAATCATAGTTGAATTAATACACTTATCCTAACAAAGTGGTATTCATCATTCACTCTGATTATCATCTTATTCTGTTACATGATATATAAATTAGCACCCAATTCAATGGGGGAAGATATAGGTCAAACCCATCTCACCATGAAATCATACACACATGTGACCAAAAATAATAAACAATAATATATTATCCCATGAAATTAAATGGAAATCATAAAAATATAAAAATATAATAACCTATGGAAAAGTTACCAGTTTCAAAATCAATTTATCAAAATCATAACTCATAAAAGAGAATATGATTTCATAAACATATAACCTTTGAAATTTAAATACATTTCATAAACATAAAACAAGGGAATGAGAAATAGGTTTTATAAAGTCCATGAATTTAATCTTAACCCATCCAAAAAAAGGATATGAATAGAACCATTAGATAATTTCCTAGAAGGGAATGATTAACATCAATAGAAGTCATCTTATATGGAAATGTTTTTTGAAATATCATTCAAAACATTTCTTTAGAAATAAAATATCCATTCTTCTTTGAGAAATTATTTTTAATAAGTAAAACTATATAATAATCATTTTAATAAAAAATACATATTTAAATTATAATTAATACATGAAATCATTGGAAATCCTTTTTCCCTGAAAACAAATAAAATAATCACCAAAAAAAATTACAAACCATTTTATTCCAAAACACTTTGAAAACATATAAAGATTTATTGAAAACATTTTTGATATAATTTTTTTTTGAAATCATTGAAAACATATATATAGTTCTTTATAAAGTTTTTAAAACCATTTTCTTTTAAAATATTTCGAATACATATAAATAAATTCGCATAATGATTTCGAACCCATTTTTCATGAGCATTTATAAACGATGCATGAAATTTTTTTGATAGCCATTTTACATTTAAACTTATAAAAGAAGTTAGAAAAAGTTTTGAAATGAATTTTACATGAAAATAAATTTTTAAAAAAATATTAAAAAATAACCTTTAAACATGAAATAATTGTTCAATGTATTGATGGGAGATAAATCTATACATGTCATACGAGGTAAAAAGATAATTCCTTTTGAAATGTAAAAATGATAGAAAATTTACTCATTATGAAAGTGACATGAATATTCCATTTAAAACATTGATAAAAGAAAATAAGGGTAATAATTTATTTCAATTATAAAAGTAGATTAGTAGAATATTCTATGAAACCCTTTTTGGAAAACTTGGTTTTGATGTAACATAGATTTCTGATCGAAGAGATGGTAAAGTCGAGCACTATTAAAAACACTTCCTTAACTATATTTTGTACCAAAGAGTATAAATTTTTACCAATACATGAATATAGAATTAATATCTGTAGGATAATAAAATTCATGAATATATAGATAGATGAAACATAAGAATTCATCAATGGAAGCATAAATGTTAACAATATAGAAAAGTGATGAGACTGGCTCAATAAACTCTAATAACTGGGTAAATAGGGATCATAATCTTTCTTTAAGAATATAGAATTAAATTAAGAATAAAATATAGATAAAATAATTAGATTCATTATTGTTAATTTAAAATGAATCTATATACATCCCTAAATAGAGTTTATGTGCTTTAAAAAATGTGAGCATCCAAGAAGGAAAATTGAGACAGATCATTTTTACCGATTTGGTACCTTTTGAAACATAAACCCCATGAACTATAGTTCATAAAAATGGACATTCTAATAACCATTTTATTAGTAATATGATACATTGAATAAATTCATTTTTTGTACTGAAACCACACAAAAGAAAAGAGTAGCGAACAGAGTACGTATCTCATGGGAATGAAAAGGTAGATAAAATCCCCTTACATTTTGTTTTGAATCTCTTCATACTCATTAAATCCACCTTCATAATAAATAAAAATTTATTGTACATTTTTAGAGAAAAATATTCTTAAATATAATTACATATTTTTTTTATTGCGACCTTATATTACCGTCTTGTTAACCATCCTATATTTAATTTTCACTTCATGTAATATTTGATTTGTTATTCATATGCATCTTAATTTTTTATATTGTTGGACCCTATACATATATCATGATTCTAGAATTTAAATCATGATAAAAATGTCATGTATATAAATTTTAATTTCATTATAATAATCTATATAATATATAATTTTGAAATATAATATAGAATTCATAGAGACAGTAGGTCGTACGAATGCTTGAAAGCTATTTCGGTTCAATTTTCATTTTCAGAGAAGGAATGTAAAAGACATATATATGTATATATGTATAAAACATAATGAAAGTAGAATTATGAAACTGTATATATATAATATAATATCTAAAACCATCCTTTTTTACAATCCATTCAGTTTATGAAATAATCATATCTCATTGGTGGGGTGGTAGGCCACTCTTCCCCACCCAAAATTACCATATTTACATTATATTTAAAGCCAAAATATATGTTACAAATAAAAATTGTAGAAGTATAAGGACATTATAAATATAAAATATATCCTATATAAACATATTTTCAATCATAATTGACACCATGATATGTGGTGATGGAAAAATTAATAATCATCATTTCATGATTTAGTAGTACGTCGTACACAGAAACAGTATGTTCATTACACAATTGATGGTTGTGTTTGTAAGTGTAGATCAAACCATTTGAATAAAAAACTATATTATATTTAGGATAAATGTTTTTATATAATCATAAAATAAAATAAATAACTTGGGATAAGATGTCACCTTTTAAGCGGGTAACTCTTTTTGGTTTGTGCCATAATGATCCATCATACTGACTTATACCCAATGGAGGGATTCCAGGAGGAATTTAAGATTTATGGGAATTTTATTGTATAGATATTGGAAAAAAAAAGTGGTTTATGAGGAGTGTAGAAGCGGGATCGGTGGTCAATTTTTATAGGTAAATAAAATGACTCACTTGGATATTTTTAAAACAATTTTGGGGTACCAATTTTCATACCTAAAAATGTAATAACAAAAAAAATCTCAAAAAATGGATGTTTTGGAAGATATATAAAATCCAATGGGTGTGGTAAAATTGGGTCGATTTTTTGGGATCATAATTTTTGAATTATTCTCTAATAACTGTTAATTTGGCATTAATCATTGTTATTAATTCAAATCACTTTTACTAATCGTTTTTGAAAAAAATTAACTTCAACATATTACACACAAAATATAATACTAAATAAAATGTCGTACGTGGGTTTTCTGAAATTAAAATAATAGAATAATCAAAATTAATATTAATGATAACCCAATAGATGGGATGAAAAAACATGTTTTTACAGTAGAAAAATGTTCAAAATAATGTTATGATTTTGAATTCAATTTTGAAGTGATATTCATTCTGATGAATTAAATTGTATTAATACATATATGATTTATCAAATTTCACCACAAAACTAAATTTTAATATCTTTTAACATAAATAATTAATCAAAGAAAGTAGTCTTTAAGTAATAAACATTATTTTTGCTATTCATAAAAAATTGTTGTTTCTTAGAAAAATTAAAAAATTTCACTATAGGATAATTTAAATGTTTTGAACTAAAAGATTAATTTTATTTCATCATATTAAATATATAAATTCTTGTAAATTTATTTTAATTATTAAATTCATTTTGATTAATAAAATAATTTTTTTTACATTAATGAAATTTACCAAAAAAACCAAATCATTCATTATCAATATGTTTTATTTATATAATAACATGACAATAAATATAAAAAAATGTATTACTATTTATATAACTATCTACAATGTTTATGTTAAAAATATCTCAATTAAATAAATATATAAAAAAATTCATAAAAACACAGAGTTCAGTGCATCATATTCCAAATCAGTATTGCATGTAAAATATTCCAATTCATTATTGTGTGTAACATACCCAAAGATAGTTCCATGTTAAATGAATGTCTAACTAATTCCATTGCAAGATATAAATTAAAATTAAATATATTAGTGTAAAAAATCTTTGGGACCATAATATAAATTCCTTGTATATTCAATTAATATTTATATTCATTTATAATTAATTGAAATCCTATGAATTCATATTATATTATGTAAACCATATAATTTAACATATTATTTAATATTATTCATACAATAAAATTTGACATCATTTTTTTGTCTTAATATATTAAATATCATATTTAATAATAAATTATTGTTTAGTAAACCAATGTCTTTGGTTTTATAGAAGTAATCAAGGAAACTCATTGTAGCATATAATTCAAGCTAACCTATGTGTTCAATGTATAACACTCTCATTTTTATATTTCCCGTAGAGCACAATTAACTTTTTGTTACTTATATCCTAAGCCAAACATAGTGTTTTATTATAAAAGAAACTATTTTTAGTGTTTCATGAAATTTTGAGTATCAAAAAATTAAATTAATTCAAAAATAATATTTCAATAAATCTTGAGGTGTAACATTCCACCCTCCTTAAAATGAATTTCACCCTCAAAATTCATCAAGAATAATAAACGATATATACGTGAAAAATTAATTTATAAAAACCCACATTGATAAAATGAATACTAAAACATCCCTTAAAAGGGGAAATTCAGAACCATAACGGTTAAAAAACATCACCTATAACTACATTTCTCCCTTAGAGAACATTGGTTGGAGGGGAAAACATTAATATGGAAGAGAAATCATGTCATTATTGGTGGATGGAGGGTGATAGAGAAAAATGATTGGAGAAACCAAACAATCAAAATGCCATAAATTTTTTATAAACTATGCGACCATATGATTCTTCATAAATGAAAGTCCTAGGATAAATTTTTTGGTTTCATAATCATTTTTTCTATACCTAAGTAATTTTCATGAAACTATATACTTTCATGATATCAAAACAACCTCACCCTTTGTTGTTCCATGATCCCCTTAACCTCTTTATCCAAAATGGAAGGTGAAATTTTCAACCCAAATTCACTAACAAATCATGAGACCCATGATATGCCATTCAAACTATCATCGTTTATCATTAACACCAAGTTTTTATGAAATTTTATCCAATATGACTAAAACCTAATATGGAGAGATAACACCTTAACACAACTAGATTCATTTTATGTTTAACATAAACTCTCCATAAATAGTTAACCTAATAACCATTATTAAAGATTAAAATTTAAAATATTATAATAAAATCATGGAAATTATCTTAAAATTGGTGACCATGTATAGTAGAAAGCTCATATTGGTTTTCACATTCAAAACATGTGGATATCCTAATCGTGTATTACCTTGAAACATGGTAATTGCACTAATTCCCCTAAATCCTTTTATAAAACATGCATTTTTCCTTATTCCAAAGTATACTTGATATATTCCATAAACAAAACAATATTGTAAACATCATTATTAATACCATTACCCACATATTAAAATTTTTGTACATAGTTCCATGGTAATACATATCATCCAATTTACATATTCATAATAGAATTTTCATAATATAATGAACATATAAAGGGTTACCTTCCAATAGTTAAAATATCATCTTGATATTAAATCTCTCAACCAATCCATCAGGAACATACAATAATAACATATAAATATTGAGTGAAAAACATATTTTCAACAATCCTTATATTTTTCATAATTCATATATCATAATTTTTGAATCCAAATACATGTAAAAATTATTTTTCAACATCATCCTTATTGCATTAACTAGGTTACCGCATCCTGTTACACTATACCTCTTTCATTTAAAATTTCATTTTTATTTTCATCATCATCAACAATGTGACCATTACTTGCACCACCTTGTTGATCCCTTACATGATATTTCCTCTTGGGAAAATTATTTAAATAATGACCATTTCTTCTATATTTAATATAACTAACCTTCAATGATGTATTTGGGTGTCCAATATTCTAATCTATTCTGTTAACTGAAAAAATCTTGTTTCTCTTGTAGTCACATCCTTTGTATCCTTCTATTCCACAGTCAAGACATCATTTTAATCCTATAAGACATTGACTTATGATATTATTTCCCCATTCATCATGAAAAGGAAAACAAATCTTCTTTTATTTAGGGGCTTTATTACCTAAACAATTTTTGAACACCTCCATTCTATTCCTTGGTGATTCCGAGAGTTCATTAAGGTGTATTTTGTTAATAATGTTCCATGAAAACTTATTAGGCATGAGGAAAAAATTATTCACTCAAGTAATCACCCCACGTGACTCCTCGTCAACAAATCATCCCGCAAATTCTACATTAATCCATTTACTTCCATTTCCCGTAATTGAATAAAATCAGAAGAATATTTTGAACATTAATTATTATAGTAAAAATCAAAAAATAATGAAATGATTTAATTATTATTTTCTATGTCATTATACCTTCCATATTATATTACAGCCTTCTTTCAACCTATGTTATCCATATCCAAAGTATGTCTAAATCCTTCATGACGGTTCATGAGGAGTATGTTAATTTACAAATCATATCACTCGGGAGTTTCATACCATGTGATCAAGAAGGCATGTTTTCCTAAAGAAAATTACCCTAAGTCAGGCCCAAAAATCATGCTGCAGATGTTACCCCTCGGTACATCTATGTTCAAGCCACATTATCTTATTGTATCCATACATGGATATATTTTAAGGAAGCCACTCATTGAACCCTTTAACAAAATCCCAGGACATTTTTTCAAAACATTGAATCGTCATTATAGTTATCCATAGAGACATCCATTGTCATATCCTTATAAATATACATACGGATCTAAATAATTTTTTCTCATCCTAGTTTCCAAAGATCGACTAATCCTCTATTTTATATCAACTATAACGACCCATTATTAACATATATGGATATTATATCATTTTAGATGAATATTTTGTACATTAAAAAAATAAACGCCTATAGACCGTATTCGTATAGTGTATTTGGAAACACGGAAAAAATATAATATCTTGGTGAAATATAATTTACATATCCAATATATATCTCCACCTTTATTACACATACATAAACATTTTGTCATAACCATTAGATGGGAAAAAAAAGAAAAGAGTGACCTCAAATTTATAGTAAGGGTCAATAATGAAAATATTTAAGCATAACATGAATAAAATGTTACAGAACATTAGAATAAAATTATATGATCATACACTACATATTGAAGACCATAATAAATATTTTCACAATTTAAGACATGAATCATAAGGAAATAAAGAACATAATCCAAGAATGAATATCACTGGAATAAAACATGGAATTGTGGAAAACATATAAGCATATAATATTTTGAGTATGTATAAGTAGAATTTGGTTCAAATTAGGTTAAGAACATGTGATATGAGCACTTCATAAACATAGGGACATGAAACCAAGTCCATTTATTTAATTTTGATCATGAAATCTGGTTCACACATATTATTCAAGGCATCACATCCAAGGATATCATGGTAGTATGGGTTAACTTCCCATTCCATCTTGGTAGTCATGGTTCACTCCCATTGACGTCTTTATAGCATTAGTTCAATCCTAATACCATCTTGGCATTTATGGTTTTCTCACATGGACAACTTAGTGTCATGAGGTTACTGCACATACCATCTTGTTTGTCACAGTTCACTCCCATATACATCGTAAAATTCAAAACATTTAAAAAACAATTTTCATTGAAAAAACTTTTAAAACATATTAGTACATATTTAAAACGTTTTTAAACCATTTTATTGAAAATTCATTGAAAACATATAAATAGTTCTTTAAAATGTGCTCAAAAAAATTTTCCATGAAAATATAAGTAAAAAGAATTCACTGTTCTTGGATGTATTGAAACAAAACATTTTTACCGATTTGGTATCTTTTGATACATAAACTCCCCGAATGAATTTTAATAAAAAGGATATGATAGTACCCATAAATTTAGGTGTAATTTACATATAATATAGTCATGGTATATACTACACCACCCAAAAGTAATGAGTGGAGAACATAGAATATATCTCAAAGGAATAAACCGTGATATGAAATTCCCTTACCTTTTGACCTGACTATCGTCATACTTGTTCAAAACACCTTTATAGTAAATATAATTTTTTTATAAAAAATTTAATCAAGTGTATTCTTAAATATATTAACATATATTGTTTTATTATGACCATATAATACCGGTTTGTTATTCATACTATGTTAAGGAATTGCTTCAGATAATATTCGCTTTTTTCAAATGTGTTTTAGTTTATTATATTGTTGGTCGTTATACATATATCATGATTTGAAAATGTAAACCCTGATATAAATATCATGTATATAAATTATATTTGTATTATAATAATTTATATAATATATATGTATTAAATGGAATTCACCGTTCATGGACACGGTAGGTCATACTTATGCTTAACGCTATTTTCGGTTTATTATCATGTTAAGAGAAAGAAAGTAAAACACACACATATATATATATATCATTATTAATGTAAATTTATGATATCATATATATCATTTATATTATCTATAACCATCCTTAGTATAATCCATGGACTGCATGGAAAAATCATAGCGTTTTGGGGAGGCGGTATTCCACACTTCCTCAAAAATAAATATCGTATTTACTTAAGATAGAAATAATAAATGTACGTTCAAATTAAAAATTTAAAAATCTAAAAAAAATTATAAATATAATATAAATCAAATATAAATATAACTTTCATCATAATTTCCACATGGATAGGTGGTAATGGAAAAATGACCAGTCATCATTTCGTGAGGTAATATTTCATCGTATATTGAAATAGTATGTTTGATACAATTAGATGGATATGTGTGTAAGTGTTTGTGAAAAAATTTAAATAAAAAAACATAATATATTTGGTATATTTAATTTTTATATAATAATATAATAATGTTTTTTGGAGGTGGTGGAAATAAAATAAAAGAAATGATATTAGAGAAGACATTACCTCTTAATCAGGTAACTCCTTTTGGATTGGGCCAAAAGGATTACATGGATTGCCTTATTCCTAAGGGAATGATTCTCGAAGGAAGTTAGAATTTAATGGAAGTTTATTTGGAAGGACATGGATGATCATATGTTGTTTTATATGACTGGGGAAGTGGGATTTTCGGTGGATTTTATAGGGAAGGAAAAGGAGTCATATGGATTTTTTGGAAACAATTAAGGTTTAAACATGTTCATATATAAAAAAGTAATGTCAAAAAAATAATGTAATTTTTATGGCGGATATATGGAATGATAATGGTTTTTGGACAAGTGGATAGATCATTTGGGCCATTGATTTTATGATTTTGTTCCATATTATGCTTAATTTCTCATTAATTGTTGTGATTAATTTTCATCAATTTTTGTAATCGTTTTTTCGAAAAATTCACTTTCTCTTATAATAAATTAAATATAATTATGAATAAAATATTTTATATTGGTTTTTAATAATTCAATTATATAAGTGGAAATATTAATATTAAGGTTACTTCCACGGATGGGGTGAGAAAACATGTATTTATAGTAGAAAAATGTTCAAACAGCTTTAAATTTTTTATATTCAATTTCAATTTGAAATTTATTCTAATAAATTACATTGTATTTATAGATATAATATTTTTATATTTTGACTTTAAAAAAATTATATTATTATCTTATATTAATAATTAATTAATTAAAAAGGTATTTTAACAAAAATGTAGAACTTTTCATTATTCCTCAAAAAATGAATTTTGTAAAAAAATACAAAAAATTCACCCAAGGATTATTTCAAAGTTACGAAATTAAAAATTAGTTATATTTTATCATATTTAGTTTTTTTAATTAGTCTGAATTTTTTTTTCTTATTAAAGATCTTTCATTCAATAAAATGATATTTTTTACATAAATGGGATTTACCAAAAAACATATCAATCCTTATAAATATGTTATATTTATGAAAAAATGACTAAAAATATTTTAAAAGTTGTTTTTACAATTCCTATAATTATTTTTAATAGTCAGGTTTTAATTATCCCATGCAAATAATTATATAAAAAATGATTCAAAGAAACTCTGTACAGCGTGCATCATCTGATAAGTTAGTTTTTCTTGTAATGTATTCGAAGTCTATTTTGTGTGTAACATATTCCAAGTTGATTACATGTGAAAATAATGTTTTACTTAATTAATTGTAATAAATATATTAAAAATTAATTTATTTGGGTAAAACATCTTTGTGATCATAAAAATACTTCCTCTTATATTTTATCTATTTTCTTATTCATTTATAATTAATTTGATCTAATGAACTCATTTTATATTGTCTAAACCATATATTTCCCTAGATTAAATAATAATAACTATAACCTCCAAATTAAAGTCATGTTTTTATATTATTATATTAAGTATTCCCGTTTTAATACAATATTATGGTTTCATAAACCATGGCATTGTGTGTTATAAAAGTCATTGAGGAAAGTCATTGTTGTGTATAATCCATCCTAACCACAGTGTTCTGTATAGATCAAGCAATCATTTATGTTCATTATTTAGAAGTATTAACATTGAGTTTCACATAACGATTATCTTATTTTAATATAAAATAAATTATATTTAGTGATTCAGGAAATGTAGAATATAAAAATATTAAATCAATTCATTAAAAAATTAATCAAAAAATCATTGGGTTTTATAGTAACTGGATCCAATACAACCATATGATCCCATTCATATTCTACCATACATCATTTCCTATATATTCCTAAATTCCATGAAATGTCTGAGGAGACAGTGAGTTAGGGGGAGTAGTAAAAAATATATATCGGTAACAACAATGTGTTGGGAACACACTGGGAAATAAAGGAAATTGTTGGTGGTATATTCCAACACAAACTCAGGTTGTGATGAATAACAAGTAAAATAATAAAATGGTAGTATTTTACAAAACCAATCTTGGGGGGACATTATTAACCCAAACAAGAACTATGGATAATGTAACACATGTAAAGCCATATTTCATCACTATGACTATATAGGTAATGAAATTCTAAGAAAATATTAAACAATTAAAATCATAATCAATCATTTATTAATCGAACAAAAAAAATATTCAATTTCTGAAACCCCTTAATTAATTGTATTCTAATAACTTTTTTTAACAATCATAATCCAAAGTTAATTTAAATTCTATATATTAATTCTATATTTTCAATCCATGATCTTCGATGATTTACCCAATCCCATTGATGTATTATATTGAATAAATAATTACCATCACCCAAACCCATTCCAATGGTATTATTATATTAATTATGATTAAGTTATCAATAAACTTTTAACACTCAACAAATTCCATAAAAAAGAGGAAGGTCATCTACTATAAAAAATAGATAGAAAGAATAAAATAATTATATCAGCTCATAAATAAAAAAATTTGACAACAAGAATGGATCCGAATACAATTCAACCATATTGGAATCATATTTGAGGACTTTATGTATCGTCTAAGCCGTCCCACAAACACAAGTTTCAAAACACTACCATGGCTTGGGATAAAAGTCAACCTTTATCCTTCACAACCATCCAATCTGATAATTATATATATAACTATGGATGAATATATCATTTCATTATTTCAATAAATTAAAAACATTAATTCAACATAAAAAATAAATGATTAATCAATGTATCATCATAAACTAATACCATATTCTAGAACATAAAGACATAAATCTTTAAATTACTAAATATCAATTTCATTAATCAGTAATCTCCATTAACATATTGAAATAACTGATTCATTATGGGAACATTTAAGAATCAAATAAATCAAAAAATAATATATAGGTATAGTTACCATCATCCAACAAACATATTCAAATGAAAAGATCATCTTGCTGATGAATTTTTAATAATTAATAGTAAATCATTTCAGGTGATTCATTTATTATTAACTTAATTTTACCATCATTACTTTGTTATCAAGTATTTATGCATGTATAGTAATCTATCTAATAAAATCATTCTTAAAATTTATTAATTAATAATATATAGTAAATAAGATTTAAAATCAATCATAAATTTTTGCACAATAAAATCAATAACATTTTTTTTAATTATTCCAAATTTCATAATTTTGGATTTTCATATTATTTAATGTAAATATTGGCCATTTATTTTTTAATATATATCTTATAATTCCATAATTTACACCTAAATTAATAAGAATTTTATAAACACTCTACCATGATATGATGTTTCAAAATTCACCGAATGATAATAAAATATTCATCATGGAAGCCCAAAAAACATATCAAGTGGACCACATAAATCTAAAATAGATTACAAATTCATGAATCCCCAAATAACCAAAAAAATAAATTGTCTAGAAATAAATCTTATGACCTAGGCTTATCCAAAACACACCCATAGCCACTTATAGTTTGATGGAAGAAGAAATAAATAAGTCTTATTAATGAGACACATCAAATTTCTATTCAGATCTCAAAAACAAATAATCAAAGCATAACAGTAATCTGTCACACAATTATGGGCCTCAATCAAAGGACCAAAACATTATTTCATCACATGGAACCCCAATTTCTCAATGAAAACAACTATAACATCGATGAAAATAATGAAAATCATGGATTCCAAGGGTTTCACTCAAAGAAATTAAAATACATGAAAATCATGGAATATTTCCCACCGCTCCTAGTTAATTCTCATGACCCTAAACAACCACAATAATGTTTCTCATGGTTCATGGGATGATGACTACAAAATTTATGAAAATGGAAATCTAATCATCTTGAAATCACAGTGTGACCAAAAATATAATTCCATGAATACATACATGAAAAAAAATTGTTGGATTTTAATTGATATGTAAAAAACAAAAAACAAAATGTATGATTATATACTTATCAAAATTATTACCAAATCCTTTACACGATGACATTAATCCAACACATCTGCATAAAACATGCTTTTTAATTTACAGAGATTTATAAATCCCATCGATTTAAATCCATGGACACACAAAGTCCCCCTACCCTGATACATCCCCAAACTAGCCTCCCATGTAATGATGGATACTCCCACCACATACTATAACTCTTCCATGAAACAACTACCATTCTGGTAGCTCTATCCTTCCTTCAACCTCATGACCACTTCCATTCACTAATTATAATCCCACAACCCCCATAAAACAAAAATTATAGGGTTAAATAATATCTATATCATTATATTAGAAACCTATTAAATGATTCTCACCCTATATAATCAAAACGTAATGCAGAAAAGACTAATTAAGGCCTTATAAAAAGCTAACCCATGAGATTCCTATAAAGGGTCTCTCTTAATAAGAATCCACCAACTCATCAGAAGGAAATAGGTTTATAATTTTGAAACTTTATCACTCATCCTATAAACATACCAAGGTAATACAAAGAATGTTATCAAAATAAAATATATACCAACATAGGATACTGGGAGTGCATCTACAATGCACATTCTCACAAGTATTCTCTCATGCCACCATGCCCTTAGAAAACATGAACCTAAGGAATATAACATTCACCAAACACCATCGTAAAAATTCCTTAAATCTCAGAAGTTAATTAAACATACATTTTACAACATTCTTCTTCCAACTCAACCCTATCAATTTTGTTGGATTCATCATAAATATATTGAAAATGATTTGATACAAAAATGGTTTTATAGTTCTTGTTCTAGTATGGGGGATGTTCTAACTAATAAAAATGACTGAAACTTTATCCCACTCATCAATAATTAAACACATTGTGGACAAATATTACTTAGAAGACAGAAAATACATTTTTAGGATGAATTGATATCAATAAGAATATGTGATCTTCATAATAAAACTCTAATGGATTCATCCTATAATAGAAATGTGAATTCAGATAAAATAGTGTGAAGAAAATAATCTATTAATTACATGGTTTATAAAAAAATACAATTCATCACTTACAAACCTAATTCTATTTAGGATTATATTTTCATAAATTTAGTAAAATTCATTACGTAAAAAAATACATAATTTATACATTGCACTTTTTTACACTAATGGATATACTAAAAACAAAACACCAACATCATTCAAGGTTAATATATTGTTCCTCCAAGTATAGACTATATATAAATAATATTACTCTTTTGGAACAATGGTTAATATAAAAAGAACTAAAGGATTGATCTTATATGCTCATGAAATGGTCGAAAAAATATAGACTATCTTATAATACGTAAGGCATGAACTATATGTACAGAATAAATAATAATAAATTAATTCTATATAACTAATATCATGAGAAATAATATAAAAAAGTATTTCATGACAAGGTAAATAGTAACATGGAGTATAATAACTAATTCTGTAGTGATTTAATTCAATATTTCAGGAATTTGATTCAAACATCTAAAGGCCTAATGAAAAGATATTATAAATACATAAGAATGAATTCACTATGAAAATAAGTTTGTCACATTAAAACTTATGATATTTCAAGGGGATGTATCATTCATTAATCCTATAATCACTAAATAATTCAAATTCATTTATTATATGAATTGATGAATGAAAAATTCAATACATAATCAACATGGGCAACTAATCAACAAATATATATATTGTAACAACAAATAAAAAAAATGTCAATAATTACGTGGTACAAAAATGGAAACATGTTCTTTGTAAGAAACCTTAAATATAAAACCATTTATATTAATAGGTAAATAGAATAAACAATACTAGAAAAAAATTAATTACTACAAATGATATTTACAATAACATGGAGATTATAGTACATGAACAAGAACTAAGAAACAAATTCAATGGAGTGTTTATGGGATATAGAGAACATAAACAAAACAAAGTAAATGAAAGTGTACCTCACCACACGTGTAATGTAAAGTATTAACTATATATTCATAATAGTGAAATATATACCATAAATACATTTGAAATGTTTGTACGGTAGTATAACAATCTCCTAGGATTAGGAAAACATTCATAATTCCTTTATTATTTTATCTATATCATGGGAATGAAAATGGTTTCCAAAAAATGTACCTAAGAAGGTATCATAATCCATATAATGGATGATATAGATTATATCATGAGATCATATCCTTACTGAAGAAAAATATATACTAAGGGATACTTACTTAGATGAATAACAAATTATAAAATAATGTTATAGTTAAATTTAAAAGTATTTGTTACTTTTTAGTACCATTTAATTAAAAGAAAACATTTCCTAAATAATTGGAAATAATAATTGATTTTATAATATCATAGACACATTGAATATTTTGGTTATTAATAAAATCAATATTAATGGTTTAAAATTTCTTTAATTTTTAAAACTATTAAAAACATATTCTTTTTACACTTTTTAAATGAAAGAAAAAACTCACTCATATAGAAATTGTTAAGAATATACATTTTAATCCTTAAATATTAAGTTCAAAAAAATTGAATACGAACCTAATAAATCATTTAATTACAAATAATACCATTCATAAAATAATATAAAATATATAGTTACGGAGAGAAAATAATTCCTATGAAAAGAAGAGATAATGTCAACATCCACATATATAAATCCTTTTTGGTGAATTGTGAATAAAAGGTGATGTGAAATTATAACAAGACATTTATATTGTGTAAATAAAAATAATATAATAAATTTTATCTATTTTAATATTTAAATAAAATTCATTTTTCTACTATATAAACTCAAACCTAAATAATAAATAATTATACGTCCAGTTATAAAAAACCCTTTTCTAGATAATAACAATTGTTAAATGAATCTTATAAGGAAATTATGATATAAAGAATATGGAAATACAAAATAATACAACAATATATTATTATTGACTTAATCATAAAAAACATAGATAAAAAATGATATAACTACAATAATGTAAATTATGTTAATAATCTGCTTATCATAATCTCTAAATCGCCACATGTACCTGCTATCCTCTTTCATAATTGGATTATACTAATTATTAACCTTATTTGTATCTTCTTTAATTGTAATTTCTTATAATTATCCAATTTTATTCATTCATTACCATATTTTATTAGATTTCAAAATTAGTGTTGATCATGTCCATTATTTTGACGTCATTTGGTTTCTAATATCCAATGCAATTTTAGTAGAATTGTAATAGTGGAAATGTAATTTTAATTATTTCCATAATCTCAAAAAGTGTCAAGTTATCTTATACATATCATTCTAGAAGAATATAATTTTCATATGTATTGAAATAATTACAATTCACAGAATCATTTATGATAATCTTTATAATGGTCAAAAAATTACCATGGCTTCTTACATTCATTTTCATTACTATGATTCGTGTTTTACACTATATAATTATAATAAAAATATTAAAATATTATTAATGTTTAATTACAACATGAAATTAATTTCAACTTAATGTGAAGAAGGAAACATGTTTTGGAATAAAACATCGTTCACTAAGTTAGAAAAAACCATGCTGAGTGATTTTTTATACAGTTTAAAATATGTGAAATCCAATAAAATAGTAGAGTATATTAAAAGACTATTTTATAAATGATATAATTTTATATATTTAATGTAAAATACTAACCATGTTTTTTAATAGATTATTTGGATTATTGAAAATAAAAACACTAATTTTTAAGAACGATTACTTTTACATGTTGTTGGCCTATATAAATATTTAAGGTTGTATTGATGGATATTAAATCTTCAATTATGAGTTCAATATATGTTAAAAATATAGGAATTTCATTATATTATAAAATTATGATTTTTTTAAATAATTTATAAATAAAAAATATAAATTATGAATAGAGAAATATGCCTTCAAAACCCTTATATTGTTCTTTGAATCGCCTCATTTGAATTATGTCAAAAACCTACATAGAAATGAATTTTATCATAGATATATGATTTTTAATGTGAAATGTTATATTAATAAAATTTTATGGGTATAATAATTATAGAAGATAGATCATGTTATTTCTTGAAATGTTATAATGAGTCCCCTTTTATATGAATGATTCAATGATATTTTTTTTAAATATTCATTATTTTTGGGTCTAGAGTGTGATTGTAAAATTTAAAGCCGAATATAAATTTGATGAATATGGTAATATAAACAAATATTCCTTCACACTTATTTCATTGATATTTTACATTATTTTGGTTTTATTTATAAATAATTTTCACAATAATTTGCCTATGGATCCATTTTTATGGCTGTTAAAAACATTGACTTTAAAACCATCTAGATAACTATAAAAATAGACTCTAAACACATAAGCAATTTCATTAATATCATTTATATCCCAAAATACCATTTAATTCCGCATGTTATGCCAGTATTATCATTTTAAATATTTTTATACCTATTTACTTTGAGTTTTTTCCTACTTTCAAAAGAATTATAAACACACAACATAACCATTTTTGGTAGATATATAAATATTAAATAATATAAATTTTCTAAAAACATAATCATATTTTAATAATCCTGATTTTTATCATCTAAACCATTCATAATACAATTAATTCTGATTTATATCATTATAATATTTTTAGGATAAAAGTATTGACATCTCCATCATTGAGCAAGAGATGGGTAAGAATTTGTAAATTATATTATAATTTAACACCAAAAATCATTAATATATATAAATATAGTATATTTTTTTATCTTTTTTATCTTTATGGTCTACCAAAGACTAATCTCTTGTTATATACCATCATAACAACAGAAAAATGACCTTTTTATGTTGCGCATGCACTGTGTAATTACTAATAAACGTATAAAAAATCATATTGATCTTAAAAAAACTATATTAATTAATTAATAATTTTATTATATTTTGATAAAAAATATTTCATGTTTATATCTTGATGATTTCTTAAATTTTATAGTGTTCCCAATAAAACAATAATTTTTATGAATTCCCTTAAAAATCAACTTCTTGAGAAATATAAGAAATATTTACAAAATTTTGTACAGGATGATAATAAATATAAATTCCATTTTATCAAATTATAATTCCAAAATTTTAAATTTCAAATTTAAATAAAATCAAGTATTTGAAAAATTTATTTCGAATAAAGTTGTCTCTTTTTTAAATTATATATCATTTTCTTTCTACATACCTTGATAAAATTACTTTTATGATAATAATAATAATAAATATTCATATGAATTTAGATAATTAACATGAATATGCATTTATAAAAATTTAAATAATTAAATAATTCCTAACAATTTTCAAAATAAAAAATTATATTAATGAAATTTATTTTACCATTATGAAAAACATCAATTTTTAGTTGATGTAAACCTTTAAGTGTTAAAAGTATAATGGGTATGAAATTAATTATATAAAATAACATGGGACATGATAAAAACATAAATTAATATTTAATGTAAATATATAGATTCATAATAATTAATATTATCAAACAATAAAAGTCAAATATTATTAAAAATATATGGGTTGCTACATTCTCACCCAAATGAAATTGAATTATTCTAATTTTAATTTGTTTTACTGAAATGAATATATCCTAACATTTCTCTAATATATGAAATTTATCGTTTTTATAAAAATAAATTTTTTGATTAATTCAATGTAACTGGTCTTTACTAGAATAAAACTTTTCTTGAACATATTATGTACCTTTATAAGACACGATATTGAAACCACAGTATTTAAAACACTGATATTAAATCATTTAGACGAATATTCATTATATTGTACAAAAACACACTAGATTATTGCAATAATTTATCACATTTTGAATCATGGAACCCACTATTCTTAGTTCATGAAAGGGCTTAAATATCTCTCATAAATGTCTTCACCTTTAGTATTCGTACATAATAACATTTTTTTATTACCTGGTTATATGAATAATATGAATGGATGAGCTCAGATTCTCAGTAATGGTATATTAGTGAAATAATAAAATATAAAATGAGAATAAGGTTATGAGAACATGACAATAACATCTGAAAACCATGCCTTACATACCAAGGATCATAATCTAGATACATGGAATAATGACTGGTAGTTCATAAGATAATAATCATAGAGGAATTGTTGATCATGATCCATGAGATCTTGAGACAAGAATATGATAATGTTTTTTTCTATACATATAACCCTTGAAATTTTGATGTCAAGGATACCCACCATGACATTTAGAACAAGTTTGGCTCAGGATTACAACCCAAATACCATCTTTGGGCATGGGACAATGGCTTCTATAACAACCCAGGTATTTATCGAATAATAATTTTTTATTTCTATTAATTATTATTATTAAGTTATAAATTTTAAATTAAAGGGGACTCTTCTTCCAATAGCGTACTCGATACGCAATAACATGTTTCTCTGTAATCTTATGTTGCACAAAACGTCGAGTTTTACCAAAATATAATACAATAATATTATTATTAATTTAATTGTAGTTAACACTTAGCCATTGGAATGGTAGGAATGAATAGTATCAACTAAATTTTAAAATATGGTTCTCACATATTTAAATAATGATTCATTGGTTACCAACATTATTTTAAATGAAAATAAAAACCAATTAAATATAAAGGATGTGTTTTTATGAAACCCTATTTAAAAGATAATAATTGTGTTTTCATATCACTCTTTATAGTTTTTTATTTAACAAAAAATATATAATATATATTGAATTTACTGTTTTAAATTCATCTTATATGTTTTCTATATATGATATAAAATCAAATCCAATTTTTTGTATAAAAGAATTATATTTCAAACAATGCAGTTTTACAAAATTTTGATTTATAACTCTTTTTAAATCTATTATTTGCCAATTTTTATGTTAATTTTTAAAAAATAATATTTTTTATAGAATCCGGACATCGAAATTTACATTGTTCGAAATTTTGGTATTTTTCTGGTCAAGTTCATTTTTAATGAATCATTAAAAATACTTCATTTTTATTCAAAACCTTCTTTTCAAGTAATTAATTTATATAATTACCTTTTTATTTTAATTAGTTTCAAATTTTAATTGGTATATTTTTTTATCATTTATTCCATTTATGGTCATTTGAAGTAATTTCGCTATTAAATTAAACATTAACACATGTGAATCTTTTGATAGTTATTACTTCTTAAAAACTAGCATTATGGTTCTGAAAATGGGAATTAAGATTAAAATCATTTATTCAACTTTCATATTTTGAATTTGGGAAAATGGATTCCATATTTAGAATCTGGAGGTCAAACTTTTGTAAATAGGTACCTTTAATTTTTCGAAATAACGAATTGCAACTTTAGAAATTATTTTATTTACAATGGTTAAAGGGTAAATCTGCTAAATAAGTGTAGAAAACAATATTATAATAATATTAAATTACCCTAAAATGTATCCTAATAATAATTGATGAGATATTTCTAACCATGGAAATCCTTGGGTCGATTTTGGGATCACATGGAGCCACTTCAATGAGAAAATGACATTTTATAAGAAATAATTTAATGTAAGAGAAAATGTAACATAACCATTTATCTTTTTGTAAAAAAATATTTTTATGGGTTCATATGAGGTATAATTTTTACTATAAATAGTAATTAGACAGATAAAAATATTTCCAATATCATGATATTTTATTTATAATTTGTAGACATCAAATAAATAAATTTATTTATGACATATTGATGATGTTGTGATTACCTTATTAAGTGATGATTTAAATAAATGAGATTTTTAATATTAAAATAAATTTATTTTGAAACTTATTTATGAAATCCAAGAATTTTATGGATAATTATGAATTTTTATAATTTAATTAATTATGTTTTTTCGAAATAATAATGTTTTTATGGAATTTAAAAAATTCATGATATGGATAGTATAAAAATATACAAAAAATGATTTTTTAAAACAAATTCTATTTTATTAAAAGATATATTAGTAAAAAAACTATTATTCAGCCAAATGACATAGATAATGTTGAAAATTTAATTAATTGACATCTTTAGGTTCTATTTAGATTTTATGGTAACTATTTTAACCATATAGTAAGAATATACAAGAAAACATTGTAAGAGTCAACTTAGTTAACTAAAGGTTAATGCTAAATGATAACGTTAAATTTGTGACATATACATGCCTAAAACCTATTATTTTACATGGTTTCAACCAAAAATCATCCAAATTTTTTTAAAAAATGACTTTAGTTCCTTTGGAAACCGAAGATAGATTTATAATACATAACATTTCAACACCTTCCTAAAGCGCCCCGCCTCCCTCTTATAAAAGGAAATCACCTCTATCCATAAAATCACAACATTCAAGCCCCTTGGCTCATCCTAACTTCCCAAACAAGCTCCCAATATCCCTCCATTCCCCCTGAAAAGTCTTACCATGGGAATAAGGCAATTGAATAATGCCTTTTGGATGAAATAAAAGTGAGTTGTATGATTTAGAGGTAACGACTTCTTTAACTTTATTTTCTGGTATTTTTCTTATACGTTACCTATTATATTAATATTATTTTATTAAATAAAAAACCTATATCCTTAATATACTATGAATTTTTTAAGAGAAGTATTCAATCTACACTTACACACACCTCTATCTAATGGATACGAATATACAGTTTCTTTGTACGATGCGCTGCTGCCTAACGAAATGATTATTGTTCGATTTTCTCCTACCACCTCTCATGGTAGTCATTATGATGGAAATTTATTTATATATATGATATAAATGATATTTATATTTTCTATTTTATGCTGTCATTTTTACTTACAAACATACCTTTATGCTTTTCATGATGTGTAAATACAATAATTTCATTTGAGGAAGTGCATACTATCGACCCCAAAAAGTGATTTGACTCATTAATTCCATAAATGGAACATATATAAGATAGAGTTAATGAATTTATGATACATATATATTATATATTATTATACTGGATTTATTATATACCTATTTATCACTTAGTTTTCATTTTTTTAATAAATAAAATAAGTTTTCATGCATACATACGGCTTTCCCTCTCTAGGAATAGTGAATTTCATTTCTTATATTTAAATACTGTAGAATATTATAAATACATATATAAGGTATATTTATGGTATTTGAATAGTGAATACTATTTTGGAGATAATCCACTTTTGACCTCATAGATAATTTTTAATTATAACAATATCATTTTCGACTCAAGTACCCAATATCGACAAAATGACTGAATTTAAGTTAAATAATTTTTAAATTTATATAATGTAGTAATTAGTGATAGAAAATGAAAAATAAACATGAAAAAGGTTTTTAATAAAGTATATATTAACATGATTTTATTATTTAGGATGAATATGTAACATACTTGATGAATCAGACTCAAGGTATGGGAACCTTTTAACGGAATTTCCATTCATTGGTTTAATCTTATACTTCATGATAATGTTATCATACGACTATGTGAGAAATTAATTTTGATATCCAACCATTTTTAACATTTTATTTATGTTTATTTATATTGAATAGATATAATAGATCTATTTTATTAACAATGGGATCTTTGTATGGAAACCATTCACCCTCCTCTTTTAGTAAAATTATTCTTCTATGTTATGTCTTTTAATTTACATTTTCCTATGTTGGGATATCTTCTTAAATATCATAATTTAATTAAATTTTATGTCCAACTGATAAAGGTCCCATTAATCTCTCTTCAACACACTTTATGAATTTTTTTTGACATTGTTAGGCTACTGAATTTTCGTAAGGAGATTTCTAATCTCAATTTCAATCGATGGGTTTTACACATACTTTGTTGATTATATTATACCAAGATTATATGTGGAATAAATTTTAGTTTATTTATGTTGTAATTTCCACTTCCCTTTGGGTGGATATTTTTTTGCAACACATAATCATTCCATTTATAATTTTTAACATCATTTCTATGATCTTTATATGGGACTTTGTCTCAATATCCTTTTATTGAGGCATACACTGATAATACACAAATATTTATTTTATATGCTATGAAATAAATAAATTTGACATTTAATTTCATTCAAATGTAAAAATTTTCTAGAAAGAGTTTTACTAAATGACCAAATGAATATTTTTAACTTATGCGATGACAATGAACTTATACCACCACGATCATTATTTGATATTTAGCTTCATTAACAAGCCGTAATGTTTTTAAAGGAAAATAAATACAGAATACCATTTTTAAATATTTTTTTATTATAATGGGGTTTAAAAAGGATTGATTATTTCAATATCTTGAAATGTTGTCTTTTGATTGGAAATGAAATGTTATTAGTGAATTGTTGGTATTTGCAATATTTTATGTGTTCTGATCATATAATGGTTCAAGGACAATGGACCGGTGGTTATGGGATAAACCAATGATGGGTGGTGGCATGATAATCCAAATGACATGTGGTTCTTTGATAAACCATGGAATTGTAGTTATGTTATAACCTCCAATGCATTCTGTTTGGAAGGTAGACAAATGGCTATTCCATTTAGTGATATGTGTGGAAGTTGACTGTATAGTTATTCCACTTAAGTACATTAATGTCCCAAATTACATTTATTTGTTATATGTTCCTTTAAATGGAATTTTTGTAATATTTTGGTTATATAATGGGTATGAAATGATCTTATATTTAGTAATGTATATTTAATACTTTTTAATGGTTAAAAGTATTTCTTTTTGATAATTTATTCATGGTTTCATGTAATCCCAAGACTACGAGTTTTATTTCTTCATGTATCCCTTGAAGTTATTTTTTATGATCATTCCTTGTTTTGAAATATTTTTCATAGGGAATAATTAAGAATATAGTCTTGGATGGGATCAAGTAAAATTTATGCTGTAAAAAGAGGAAACAAAGTTATGTTTGGTTTTAAAGATTCTTTGTTTTATGGAAAAAAATAGATAGTTGGTAGAAGTTTCTACATATAATATTCATGTTGTAATGTAAATGTTATTGCCTTATTTCTAAAATTCTACACCTAAAAATATCCTCAATGTCAAATTCTAGACATAACTCTAGATTACTTAATGTCTAATCAAGGGCCATGTGGTTGGTATCAGATGTTGGTTTAGATAACATTAGAGATTACGATGTTATTTAAGAATAAGCGTCATAACCATAATGGTTATCATATTAGAAAGGGTCATAATTATTTAGGATAAATTGAATGAGTTTAAGCTACCATGAATAAGTATATCTTAGTGTTTACCATCCTCATAAAATAGTATATTATGAATTTACTAATATACTCACACTGACCTTTTTTGGGTGTAGTATATGGTTTCATCTAACCGGAACCAATGTAATAATGGATGAGAAGAAAACTGTGAGAGTTTTAAGAATGGGAAACCTAATGAAATAGGAGCTGCAATGAGAACTCTTGTGGTTACTCTTAACCAACAATTTGGTGTCCTGATTAACCACTTGTACCATGGTAATTTTTCTAAGGCATTATATATGTGAGAACCGAATCCCTATGGAATTTATGGTAATAATAAAATAGGTATGTATATTCACAAACCTATGTGTTACAGATGTGGAAAGAAACACCGTTTAAAAATCTTAAAATCAATGGGAAGATGTTACGATGTGGTAATGAAGGTCATATTGTAATAATATGTCATGGAAAATGGAATCGTTCTGTTAACTCTAGAAAAGGGAATGAAGTTATTTCTGAAGTATCAATGGAATTTTTTAAATGTGGTGTACATTATCATTACACAAATAGATGACCTATGAATAAGGATCATGAATGGGTTCAGCAAGACCATACAAATATATTTTTACTAATACCTAATTTCATTTAAATCAAAAAGTTGGTAATTGAATATGACTTATAAAAGGAATGGAATATTTCTTATTTCAATTTTTAACATTATTGAATCTTAGAAAATTATAAATATTTTGTTTGTAAGAAGGAAGTATTACAGAATATTATGGAAATATGGTTAAGGGATCATGGTGAATTTTCGATGACTAAGATGTCTAATTTTAAAAAATTCACGTGTTATGTTATATATTTGGGTGATGAAATGATTTAATTTAAAAATTCTCTTTTGTTGATGGGATTACATTAGAAGAATTTTCCCTTGTATGTGTAACTCTTTTGATTGATATGTGAAAGTGAAATTTGATGAGTAATTATATTTTCTTTTGTGAATATAGTTATATAAAACTATTTGGGTTTATATGATCTTTGAATTTTAGGTAATTATGAGTTATTACGTTTTTTGATTCCAATGCGATGAATGAGATAACAATTGAGGTTAAAATTTGTTATGATTATTTTTTGAGTAATTTAACTCCATTTTGGTAGTGTTATAAAATTATAAAGTTTATGAAAAATAATAACACACATTCCACATGACTACCCATTGCGTCGAGCTATGATGCAGGAATAGAACCTACAACCAAAGTGCGACTAGGATTTATCTCCTAACACTAGACTGTGGGAAGACCCTGATTAGTATAAATTATTATTCTTAGTTATATTTCATTATTAATAAACAATATGTTTTTTCGGAACTTGTGTTTTATCTAGTGGATATCCTTAGTATATGAAAATATTTTACTGATTAAGTGATAAAGGTTATTTTGGAAGACATTTTCAATTTTTTCAACAATATATGCCTAAGGGAAATTTAATACTATGGGATTCCATTTGTGGTGTAATGGTTGAATTTTATTTTGGAAGAATATATGTTTTTATTTATCACCTATGGATATTTGGGTTATTTATGAAAATGATTAACCTATCTTGAAGAATACGTGATTAGGTTAATTATTTTTCAGTATGAGTCATTAAGAGTAGTCGATGTTATTTGGAGATAAATGTTATGATTTATCATGGAAAAATATTAGATAAAATTCATATATGTATTGGGTTCGATAATATTTTGGATTTATTTCAACAATGTAAATTTAAATTGAGTATTTTATAGTCTTTTTAAACCTTTGGGTATTGTTTCTTGAATTTTGGAGATTATGATTAGTATTTATTTTTAGAAATTGTTATACTTATTTAGGATTATATGATCTTGTGCTAACCGATTTAGTTCTGGTTAATGTCTAATGATAGGGAAATATATATATTTCATAAATTGTGGATTATATGATTCTCTATATGTTGATTCTAGCACTTACAATGTGACAAATTTATCATGAATATTCATCGTTTAGAGAAAAGGAGAGTTTTTGCTAGAAATTTTTTAAAGGATGAAACACTACTTGAAAATTAAGTATATTTTCTTTGGCTCTAATTGATAGTAGTAAAATAATTCCACAAATTTATGAATAAGAACTTAAAAAAATTCCCAGTTATGCTTCTTACTGGGGAATCAAAGACCATTTCACTCATCACAAGATTCTGGTTTTCATGTTGTTAAAATTCTCCTAATCATGTTTTCTATCACTTTTTATCAGAACATGACAACTATATTTCTCTTCCATATCCATGTTTTCATGTAATTTTAGTATGTTTTTTCTCGGGTGACCTTTTTTAATACTTATTATAACTTTTAATGTGATTGTTTTATGGAATTTTAAATAATTTGGGACTTTTACTGAAGGTTAAGAGCATAATTTAAAAATTTCCTGGAAATAATTTCAAAATGTGGGGAAGGATGTAATGACCCATTTATTTCTAGAATAATAAATTTTGAATTCTATTATTACATATGAATATGAAATTAATTTTATGTTAAAGGGTATTCTTTTTCAGATATCTTACTAGACATGCAATAACAGATTTATCTGAAATCTTACGTTGCACACAACCTTGAGTTATGTCAAAATATAATATAATAATATTAATATTATTTTAAATGGTAGTTAATGCCAAAACATTGGAATGATGGGAAATGAATAGTATTAACTAAATTTTGAAATATGGTTTACACATGTTTAAATAATTATTCATTGGTTACAAAATTTATTAGAAATAGAAATAAAAACCAATTGGATATAAAGGATGTGTTTTTATGAAAGACCATTTAAAAGAGAATAATTGTATTTTTTTATCACTATTAATATATTTTTATTTAATAAAAAATATATGATATATATTCAATTTAATATTTTAAATAGTTCTTATATGTTTTCTATATGTGATATAAGCACAAGTTCAATTTTTTTCGTAAAAGAAGTATTTTTTTAAAAATGTTGTTTTACATACTTTTGATGTCAAACCCTTTTTAAATATAGTTTATTGTTACTTTTATATGTTCTATTAAACAAAATTAATTTTTTTATAGAATTGGTACATCAAAATTTAATTTGTTTGAAATATTGGTATTTTTTTAAAAAAAAAACATTTTTGAATAAATAGTGAAAAAATGCATTATAAATTGAAACTATCATTTCATCTAATTTATTTATATAGATAGATTAAAATATTAATTGGTTTTAATGTGTAATTAGATTAGTGTTTTTTTTCATTTAACATAATTATGATAATTTTGTGTAATTTCATTTTAAAATTGGACTTAAACACATATCAATCATTTTATAGTAAGTATATCTTAAAAACCGACTTTTTGCTATTGACAACGAGAATTAATATCAAATTAATTTCAAAAAAATCTGTGTTTTGAATTTCAAAAAATGGATTTTATATTTTTAATCTGGATGTCCAAATTGTGTATATAGGTCCCTTTTATTTTTCGACATTTTCAATAGTAACATTATTAATAATTTTATTTACCATGTTAAAGGGAAAATCTGGTAAAAAATGGTAAAAAATAACATTATAAAAATATTAAATTACACTAACTCATATCATAATATTAATTTATGTGATTTTTTCAACCATTGGAATCTTTGGGATGGTTTTTTTGACCCCATTGAACCACTTTTATGTGAAAATGTTATTTTATACTAATTAATTTAAGAAAGAGAAAATGTTACCTAAACGTGTATCTTATAGTAAAACAATTTTTATATTGGGTTATAAAAGTGATAGTTTCAAATATAAATATTAATTATAAATATAATAATATTTTTGACCACATCATGTTTTATTTATAATTTTTGTATTTCAAATTAATTAATTAATTTTTGACACAATGGTGATGTAGTTACTACCATATTAAAGAATGATTTAAATAATTGGGATTATAAATTTTAAAATAAATTTATTCTTAAAAATTTTATTCCATAAAAGGATTTTAGGGACGAGTATTAATTTTCATCTTTCAATTGATTTTGTTTTTTTGAAATAATCATGTGTTTATGTATTTTTAAAGCGTCATGATATGAATAGTAAAAACTGAAAAAAAAATGTTTTATTAAAAACTATACTATTTTATTGAATGCTATAATATTCCAAAACAATAAGATCGATAAAAATGACATAGATAATGTTGAACATGACATTAATGAACCACTTTTTGTTCTATTGTAATTTTATGGTAAGTATTGTATCCACATAATATTAATATATATGAAAACATGGTAAGATTCAAATTAGTTAACTACGGGTTAACACTAAAAGATAAGGTTAAATTGCTAACCTAGACTTGTCTAAAACTTGTTTTATGGTACTTTTTTCATCCCAAAAACCACATATATTTGAAAAAATTGACTTTAAATCCTTTAGAAACAAAATATATTTTTATAATAAGAAAATATTTAAATTCATTTATAAAGGGCCCCTCCTCCCCCAAATAAAAGAGAATCACCTCTACCCATTTAATCACTCCTTTCAAGTCCCTTATATTGTCCAAAATCTGAAAAAATAAGCTCCCAATATCTCAAACATCATCTGAGATGCCAAAATGTGGGAATAAAGTAGTTAAATAAATCCATTAGCCTCAAATCAAACACTGTTACCTGATTTAGAGGTAACGTCTTATCTAAAGTTCTTTATTTCTATTTTCCTTCTCCAATACACATACTTTTGAATTATTTGATTACAGAACAACAACAGTATCATAAATATACTAATATTTTGTTATGATAAGGATTGGAAATACACATACCCACACCTCTATCTAATGGATACAAACATACTATTTCAATGCACAACAAACTATTGCCTCACCAAACGATGATTGTTCGATTATCATCTACCTCCTCTCATGGTAGCCATTATGATGGAACTTTATTTATATACAATATATATTATATTTTTATTTTATTGATTATACTATATTTTTTATTCACAAACATACCTTTATTATTTTTATGATTTTAAATATGATAATTTCATTTGAGGAAGCTAGGACTCCCACCCCCTCAAAGTGACATGACTCGTTACTTCCATAAATGGAACATTTAAAGGACAGTGTTAATGAAATTATGTGAAATATATAGCATATGATATTATAATGGAATTTTAATAAACATATGTTTCATTTTGTTTTCATTTCTTTAAATAAATCAATTTTGCGTTCATGCATACATATGACATGTTGTCTCTATGGACTATGAATTTCAATTCATATCTCCAAATGTTATGGAATATTATAAATACACATATAATAGATATATATGATATTTAAATAATGAATACTATTTTTTAGCTAATTTACTATTGACCTCATTGAAAATTTGTAATTATAACAAGATCATTCTTGACTCAGGTACCCAATATCGAAAAAACGACCGATATTAACTTAAATTATTATTTAATTTTTATAAAATTTTAATAAGTTATATAAATAGAATAATAAACGAGAAAAATGATTTTAATTAATTATAAATTAACATAAGTTTAATTTTTCGAAAGAACAAGGATTATACATGGAGAATCAGACTCAGGATAAGGGAACTTCTTAACAAAATTTCCATTCTTGGGGATAATGTTCTACTTCTTGATTATGTCATGCTATGATTATGTGAGAAATGAATTTTGATATACTGTCTTTTTTTACAGTTTATTAATATTTATTTATAGTGGATTCTCATAATAGATTATTTTTTTTAACAAATTGATCTTTTTACAGGAATATATTACCATCATCTTTTAGTCAAAGACTTCATTTATGTTATATATTTTAATTTTACTTTTCTTATTTTGGGATATGTTCTTCTATATCCTTATTGTTGTACATTTTATGTCCTACTGATGAGAGACCATTTTCTCTCTCATCAACTCATTTTCATAATTTTCATGTGATGCCGTTAGGCTCCAAATTTTCATAAGTGGATTTCTAAACTATATTTCCACTCACTAGATTTTGCGCACACTTCGTCGATAATATTTTTCCATGATTATGTGTGGAATCAATTATTATTTATTTTTGCGGTCATTTCAACTTCCATTAGTGTGTATATAATATTTCGACACATAATCACTCCATTGATAAATTTTAATGACTTTTATATTATCATTGTAAGGGACATTGTGTCAATCTTATTTCATTGAGGCATACATTGATAATATACAAATCATTATTTTATACGGTGTATAATAAACCACTTAGACTTTTAATTTCATTCAAAGGGAATATTTTTTCTATTAGGTTTTTTACTAAAATAAAAAAGGAATTTTTTAGATGAATGCAACGATAACGAACATTCCACCGACATAGGAATTTTTTGATATTTGGCTTCTTAAACAAGCTATAATGTGTTTTAAGGAAAATAAATACCATTTTCCCTTTTTACATATTATGGTATTTAAAATGGTTTTTGAAAAGTCTTGATTATTTCAATATCTTGAAATGATACCCTGTAATTACAAATGAAATGTTATTTGTGAATTTCTGATATTTGCAATATTTTATGTGTTTAGATTATATAATTGTACATGGACATTTGACGGGTGGTTATGGGACAAATCAATGATAGTTGGTTACGTGATAAACCAACTGACATGTGGTTCCATGATAAACCAAAGACGGATTGTTACTTTATAAACTCTAATGCATTGTGTTTTGTAGTTAGTCATATGACTATTCCATTAAGTGAAATATGTAGAAGAAAACTATTTTGTTTTTCCATTTATGTTTTTTATGTCCCAAGTTACATGTGTAAATTATATGTTTCTTTCTAAGGGCTTGTAGTAATCTATTGGTTAATGAAATTGAAATAAATAAACTTATATTAGGTAATGTATATTTACTACTTCTTAAAGGTGATATGTATTACTTTTTGACAAATTATTCATGGTTTTCATGTTATCCCCATACTAAAAGATTTATTTCCTTATGTATCCCTTATTGAGATTTTTCTTCTCAACCCAAGTTTTGAAATTTTTTTCACAGAACAAAAGGATGAATAGATTCATGGATAGGATAAAGGAAATGTAACATTGTTGAAACATGAAATGATTTCATGTTTCGTTTTAATGATTTATTGTTTTATGAAAAAATGTATAGTCGGTATAAGTGTCTACCTGTAACATTCAAGTTGTTAAGTATAAGTTATGGAATAGTTCTCTAAAACTCTAAACCTAAAAATATCTTCAATGTGAAATTCTTTACATAACTCAAGATTTTTTAATACTTAAGCTAGGGCCTAATATCTTCTTTTATGTAATGTTTTAGGATTTTCATAACCACCATTCTACTCTATTTTTGGATTCAAATAAATACCAATTCACCATATCTTTCAGGAATAGGATTACCACCAATGTTCCCTTTGATCTCATATAACATTTATCATTATCCAATACATTTGAGGTAGATATAGGTACCAACTTCCACATAATGAGAATCATACACATGTGTTCTACAAGATTAGAAAAACATTTATTGTATCAAATCCATTGAAATAAGATGGGATTTATAAACATTTCACATTATCATAAACTATTGATAAGAGATAGATTTTCATAATCATCTTATCATTTTTTTTCATAGCATAACCGATTGGAAAAAAAGTGGTTTTAATAATAATTTTATAATTGTATAAACCCTAAAAGAGAAATGGAATTCATAAATTTAATTTCACCATAAACATAAACCATTCAGAAAAAGAATAAAAATTTAATCTTTAGATCCTAAACCAATTAAATATTATGTAATAATGAAGGATTTTATCTTATATAAAAAATAATTCTGAAAGATCACAAGGATCATAATTTTGATAAAAAATAACTTATCATTAATAAATAATTTTTAAAAAATAACACTTTTGGTAAATAATTTTCATTCAAACTAAACAAGAAATTTTTTAATTGATTATTAAACTAAAATAGTGTTCATGATGGCTGAATATTATATTATTGTTGTACATGTTAAAAAAAAGATCCCTTTCAAATTTTTAGTAAAATCCAACCACAAATTGTTTTTGAAAACAAAATCATCATTCCCTTTAAAATAATTTCTAAAAATAATTAATGTTATTAAATTTATTTAATAAATCAATTTATAAAAATTTATTAAATGATTTTAGAAATACTTTTTTGAAAACATTGTTTTGGATGAAAATAGATTTTTGACAGGAAATTCTATTTTCATAAAATAATTATCTTGTGAACTCATAGAAAAATAAATGGCGGAAAATTATATAAAAACATTTATTCAAAAGAAATAAAAATATTATAATAGAATTTATATGTTTCTTGAGATATGCATCATAAGATATGATCATTTTGATAAACAATCAAGATAGACGATGATATTGTAACATAAAATCTTTAATTTTTTGGTAAATATGAAAAGTATGCCCCATGAATGAATATATTAAAATGAAACTCAAAATTTAAAAAATATAAATAAATTCATGATATTAAATTTCTATGACACCATTAATACATGTCAAATAGGATGATATTTTTATAACGTAATCATATGTCTCAAGGAAGGAAAATGGAGACAAAAATGACATACCAATTTGATAGCAAATGAACCACAAACCTCATGAAGTTATGATAAAAAATAGGTATGTAAATAATAATAATTTACTTATAATAATAATAAATTATATAAATTATTATTAAATAAACCAAATAAAATAATATTGATGTTAATATGGTTTTTGTCTCACGAAAAATAATGTGTGATAGAAATCCCTTACCATAAGTATATACATCATTTATACTCATTCGAAACACATGTATAATAAATATAAGATTATTAATAATATATTTCATTACTATAATTATATATTTCATATCTTATATTATTTACTTTTGTTTTTTTTTACCCAATTATTATCATTACCATGTTAAAGATACATTTCAAGTAAAAGCCATATTGGTTTTCATATACATTTTGATTTTTTTTCTTCTCAATCTTTTGAATTTGATAATGATATCCTAATGTGTAATGTAAAAATTATATAAATATAATATATAGTCAATATATTATTATTTATAATAATTCCTAAAATTTAGTGATAGAGAATGAAATTCACTATTCATTATGATGATATGCAGTACATATGCAAGAATGTTGTTTGCATTTTTTATTCATTAAAAAATAAATGTAAATGATATAGTTTCACTTATAAATAATTTTTATTTCATATATATATCAATGATTTTTATTAAGAAAACCATTTTTACCTTACATGTATAGTATGAAAGAATTACAACACATCGCAAGGCACCAGTCCATTGTATACACAGGTGACATTATCATATTACCATAAAATGGATTGTATGAAGGTGTGTGTGATATAATAATTACATAAGTAGAATAATATTATAATTATAATATATGAATAATAAATCTATCCTTTTTTACATCATTTATTATTGTTATAATAAATAATAATCACATCGGTTTGTGAGTCAGTAGTCGGTCGTACACATGAAAAATAATTCCTTATCGCATTTGATGGATGAGAAGATGGTTATAGGTCATGACCTTAACATAATTTTTTTAATAAATTAAAATGGTAAATTTATTATATAATCATGGAATAATAATATTTTAATTATTATGTGGAATATAGAAAATTAAAATGATCGATGAAAAACATTACTTCTTCATCAAATATCCTCATTATGTTGGCACCTAAATCATTGCAAGGTTGTTTTTCAACCGAAAATAAAAAGAATTTTAGAAGTTATTTTGGATGGTATTTCATAAACTAAAAATGTTATAATCTGTGAATAAGTTATTGTTGGTGGTTCCCTTTAATATGTGGGGGAATGAAACACACAAGGAACCTACATGAAAATTTCCAAAAATACTCCAAAATAATAAAGTAATTCCAAAAAAAAGCTAAAAAATAGATACTATTATATAAATAAATAATTACAATATTTAAATATTTCTATTAAATAGTATTTTTACATGTTATGGGTCATTTTAACACTCATAATTTTAGTTTAACCCTCCTTAAACCCATTTTTTGGGTGTAATTTGTATTTCTAGTTTTCACTATTTATTTTGAAGAAAAATAAGTTCATTTTATAATAAAAACTATATTATACAGATTCCAAATATTTAGGCAGTTTTTTCAAATTTCAATCATATAATTATAAAATTATAATTTAAAATTAATCTCGTAGATGCAATGAGAATGTGAGTTTATAAAGAAGTTTAAAAAAACACACAAATTTGTTATAGAGAATTTATAAATGAAATTTATTCCAATGAAGCAAATTGTATTAATATATATATATATATATATTATCTAATTTCACTATAATGTAAATTTGTAATATAATTTATATTAATAAATAATTTAAATTAAAATAATTTTTCAACAAGAATTCAATTTTTTCAGTATTCATAAATAATAATCTATTTTGGAATATTTTTGAATATTCAGCAAAATATAATTTTTAAATGATGATTTCAAAAATAATGTTTATTATTTAATTAGGTTTTCTATAATTTTAATTAAATAATAAAAACATGTTTTAGACATGATGAAAACGTCAATTTTTGAGAAATGTATTTTTTAAGCTTGTGACGATTTTATACGATCTCCATGTCTAATAAAAATAACCATATTAATATAAATAAAACGTTATAGATATAATTTCTATAATTTTAATTTTAATAATTATTAATTAGGTATTATTTTTATTAATTACAATGGGGATACATTATGAACTTTAATGTAATTTTTAAAAGATCCATTTTTAACAAAAAATAAAATTATACCAAAACACAATATAAATTTGATAAAAAATTGATTAAGGGGATAAATATTAATTATGAATAATTATGTTAAATTAAAACAGAACAGTATATTACATAATTTATTGAAACTAAGTGATATTTTTACAAAAATAGTATCTTCCAATATTCAATGAAAAAAACAACATTTTCTAGAAAAAAATTTCAAAATTTCACCATACAATAATTTAGATATGATCTTTTAAAAAATGAATTTAATTTAATAATATAAGGTTAAAAAAATTATCTATAAAATAATTTTAAAATTTCTCCAAGAAAAATTATATAAATAATAATATTGAAGTAATATTATTATTTTAATAAAAATTGATTGCATATTTATTAATCATTTATAAATAAATTTATAATGAGTTGTAATTATATATATATATATATCTGTAAAATAAAGTAGTTGATATTATTCATAACATCCTACATAAATGCTAGGTAATAATTGAAATATATAAAATAACATTATTTCATCATTTTTAAAACTAGGTGTCCCATGTCATGAATTTTATTGAAGAAAAATATGGTTTCATGTAATAAAAGATAAATTTGGGGTTGTGTATAATAAAATTTACCAAAAAAATATTAATAAAAAAATTAAAAAAATATTGGAATGATAAAAAAATACAAACTAATGATTTTCTAAAGACATACATTGAAAGTCTGGTGTTGTTTTCCACATAATTATCAATATATCTACATTAATTTTTCTTGAAATTGACAAATGTCATTACAAATTAGATTGATCCCATGATAAAATATACATACTTGGTTTATATTCATTCAAATTGTGAAACTTCAACTATTAGTTTTCTTGTAGATTAGATTCCACCACGTAATCATTCCACATTCTAAATTGTTAATTTTAAAGATGACTTATTTAAATTAAATATAAATATAAATTGATAATGGATCATGAGATCTAATAAAGGATAATGATATTATATATATGATTGATTTCTTGATGTGTAATTCATCATTCATCCAGTCATTTACTAAATACATAATATTTAGTAAGTGTTGAGAAAACACCCAAATAAATTATTCAATAAATTATCCATCAATACATTCATATTAATAAAATACTAAATGTTCAACTTAGATTATTCAATAATTAAAATACCAATTCCTTATTGATTTATCCTAAAAAAACAACAAAATGGAAAAACCATTTTCACATGTTATTTACAATAATTTATTTTTCCTAAATCCATAATATAGTTAAAACATGAAAGGCACATTTTATGTGCATATTACAAATCAATTTCGAATGGTTTTAGGGGTTTTTAAAATTGAGTAATCCATGGATTTTAATGTTTTCCTCAAAAGTGGGAATTCAAAATTGAAGGAATGAAAATGGTTTTAAGAAAGTAAAAGAATGAGGTTTTTATATTTGGAATTTATATTTTATTTCTTGACGAATATCTTTTTTATGGTTTGAATTTATTTTAACGCTTTTTATGTACTTTGTTGAAAAACATTTCTAGAGACAAGATGGAACTCATCCTCAAGCTTGTTATCCACTAAGTCAGGCCACAGATGTCTGGCTGACCACACCACCTGAGGGAAGGCCTTCTATGGAAGTGGGTATAGAGAACTGAAGCTTGATGTACATGGACATTACATTACTTTTGCGGAATACTTAATACATAACGAAAACAGACACACAATGACCGTAATAGTTTAGTGTGTTTGGAAACCCGGAAAATAATCTTCTAATCATGGTGAAAGATCTTCAAAATCCCCTATAAAGATATTTCCCTTTTGTTTTCTTACCTAAAAATTTCTTTAAATCTTGGGGAAAATAAAACATATAAAGGGTGAGCTCAAATTCTCAGTAAGGGTAGGCATATAGAACATAAAACCTTCCAGAAACATTTGTATGCAAAAACATGAACATAAAATCTAAACATCAAAATCATGAGCAAATATATAAATCCTGGAAGTACATATGGCATAGATCGTAAAGGAACATTAATCATGATAAACTAGAATGGTAATAAAACATTAAATTGTGGCATCCATTAAGCACATGTTATGATTTCCATAGTAGCAATGGCATTGCTACCAAGACCATCTTAGTGGACAAGGTCCCATTCTGAAACGAGTTCACTCCTCGTTGCAGTCCTATAACACTGAACTGGATTAACTTACCATTCCATCCATGTCTATCTCATGAGATATAAATCGTTACCCAATGAATTGGAGGGAGATATAGGTCCCACCCATCTCATAATGAATTCATTCTTACTTGTGCCACAAAATAAACATACATCATTCATAACAACCGAACCAATAAAATGGGTTTCAAAAACATCATCCCATCATCACATAATCCATATAAAAGAAGTGGATATCATTTCATAATAATAAATGTGAAACCATGTAAATCCTATAGACATTAAACTAGAAACATACATATATGAAATAATGTCATCTTAGATGGAAAATGGATTTGATAAACCACTTAAAATGAATTCTTGAGGAAAATAACCTTTCTTATTCAAAATAAATTTCTTTTCACAAAAGGTCGTGCAATTTTAAAATCAAGGGATTTTTTTGAAAATAGTCATGAAATATTTTGGAGGAAGCTTCATGAAAATAAGGCTTTATAAAACTGTAAAAATCCCTTCATGTCGTAAAAGTTAAAAAACATTCTTCTCGTACTTTTGCTGGAAAAGTCAAAAAGTACCTCGTAAAAGAAAGATTCCGTACATACCATGTAGTAAAAGTCAAAAATGGGTAAAAAGGACTTTAAAAATACATGAAATAATTTTTATAAAATAGGTACATGGATGATAAATATAACCCCAGTAAATACTTATGAATAAACAATCTCGGATAAAAATGAGATTGGAAAAGTTTTCCCATACCTTATTTCTGATATGCTTCGTATGTATCCAAACCTCCTATATAATGATTTAAATATTTTAATTGGCTTATTTCATAATCATATTCATTATTATGATATCATATATGGTTTACTTATGACATTATATTACCTGTTCTTTTGTAAATTCGATGTAAAATCAGTGATTTGGGTGAAATCGTTTCATTTATTGTACTTGTTTCAACTTGTTGTTCGTGATATTATTAATTATATCCTGATTTACTTAATTCCATAATATAAAAAATGATTTATACATAATATATATTCAGCATATACAAATATATGATAGATCGATAAATGGAATGAAATACATCGTTCATGGAGACGGTAGGCCTTACGTACGCATGAACGTTGTTTTCATTTCCTTATTGAATTGAATAGAATTAAGTATATGAAATAGATATATATATATATATATACATAAATCCAGTATCATTATTATTTCCTATATTTCATTATTATTGATTATATATACTTTATAATCATTCATGAATGTTTAACATGGAGAATGAATCTCATCGCGTCGTGGAGACGGTAGTCCGTACGTACACATGAGCGATGATATCATTACCATGATCATGGAATTGTTTTGAAGAGTATGTATAATATTTCAGAATCAATATCACTTTACAATAAAAATATATAGTTATTTATTTACACCATTATACCCATCCAAGTAAGGTGGTGGTCGAAAACAGATTACACCACGGCGTGGAGACGGTATTCCGTACGTACGCACGCGTGGTGATTTCATTTTCCGTAGAATGGATAGAAGATGAAATAGGGTTGTTTAATATTTATAATAACATATCAATATATATTTAATAGTGATTTTCTTAATTTATAATGAGACAACTAAAGAAGAAGTAGTAGAATAAGAAAGAAACTTGAGAGAATCGGAAGACTAGATTACATCTTCTTCAACGCACCTCCTTTAAGATTCCTATAATGGATGTAGATTTGGTCTTTTGAGAAGACCAAAACCAGAAGAATGTTTCTATGGAAGTGGAGAAGATAAATGGTCAGGTTTTGGCTGAGCTTCAAGGAACAAAAGGGTGTGTAGTGAAGATGGATGGGGGTCCCTTTTTATAAGGCAGGGGAGGGGCACGTTTGAAAAAACATAAAATATTATTTTATAATAAAGTCATATTCGGTTTTTAAGAGATCCAAATTGATTTATTTATATGATAAGGTGGGGATGGGTCTAAATCCTGTCATCAAATTAATTTCAGACAAGTTTAGGTTATAATTTTAACCTTATCCTTTAGATTCAACTCTAAGTTAAATAATTTAACTTTTACCATGTCTTCTTGTATTCTTACGCTATATGGTTAATAAACTTACTATAACAACCAAAAGAACCACAAGTGGTTCATTATTAATATATATATACTTATCTATGTCATATTTCCGATCATTAGATTTTTAGGAATAAAATAACAACTCATAATATAATATTTGTTTTAAAAACTATTTTATGTCAATTTTGACAATATTTTGTAATAGATTTTTGTGAATATCATACTAGCATGATTAGTTAGAAAAGATTTAATCAAATCAATACTAACAAGACATATTAACCTAGAAAATTAGTGCAATTCATAAAAAGGCTCAAATTACATTTATTTGGTTATTTATATTATCATTTATTTTAATATTTCATTATTTAGGTAATTACTGCATCACCATTGCGTCATAAATAACATAAATTATTTAATGTCTAAAAATTATAAATAAAATTCCATTATGTTTGAAATATTTTTATCTTTCTAATTAATTTTTATAGTCGAATTTATCTTATGTATAACCCCAAATTATAAATGAATTAGTTATTAATCATTGATTTTAACTATTTTAACACTTCTTTTAATAAATTAATAATAAATGTCCTAATCTAATCTAAGTGGACCAAAATGGTCATATTTTATTCCTAAGGTTTTTTTGGTCGAGTTACACTTATCCAATAGAATTAGGACATGTTTTAGGGTAATAATAATATCATTTTTACCCTTAATTACCCTATTTACTTTTAACCGCGGTAAATAAAAGTAAACAGTTACTATTCACCAAAATTATTTTCATCTCATTGAACCAAATTTTAAACCTTAATGTTAACCATGTCTCTCGGATTTTCTAAATTCCACTCACAGAAGTGGTAAAATTATGTTTCATTTGAATTTCCAAATTCTCCTAGGAGGTGGGTAAAAGACGGTGAAAAGTTCAATAAAATTTTTATATATCTAAAATTATTATAAAATGACTCCAATGAATTACATTGAAATTATATTGGTATTATTTATCAATTTTTACCTAAAATAGATTTAAATAAAATAAATAATTATTTAAATAAAAATCTGTTTTTAAATAGTAACCCAGTGTTTTCACTATTCATCCAAAATTGATAGTTTTCCGAAAGATACCAAAAATTCACCCTAGGCTAATTTTGATATTCTGAATCCAAAAATAAAGTCCATTTCGAAAGATAAAATTTAAAAAATTTTAAAAAGTGGGTATTACTATCCATAACAGCTAGTTTATATAACATATAGTTGTTTAGTGAAACTCGGTATTTTGTACCACACATGCTATTGTGGAAGGTCGCGATTGCGTGTAATGAAATCCATGTCTGGGATGCGTGTAGTGAAAGATTTCTTTGGTGTAGCGTACAACACAAGAAATCAATAAAATTATAAAGAATATTTTTCATAAAATCTCGCGGTGTTACATTCTACCCCCCTTAAAATGAATTTCGCCCTCGAAATTCATTGGGGTCATAAATGGTTTACTACTTGTGAGTTTCTTTAATAGAAACCCACATCGTAAAAAGGAATACAAAAAATTATTTTTAAAAACTAAAGTATGAAAAATAATGGTTACCCAAATTAACTAATCATTGGGTTTCCACATAAGAGAACATAGGTGAAAATATGGATATGGAAGAGTAATTGAACCATAATGTTCTGATACAGAGTGGTAGAGAACATGGATATGAAAAAGACATCAATCACAAAGCCAAAAATTTGTGATTATAAAAGGTACCATCTGATTCATCGGATATAAGGGCACTAGGACAAAATTTTTGGTTCTGAAGATCATTTACCTAATATTGAATAATTTTCGAATAAAAAAAAATACTTTCTTGATTTTGATACAATCTCACCGTTGTTCATGCCTTGAACAATTTCCACTTCATCTCTTAATGAAATAAAGTTGAATTTTTCTTTCGTGAAGTGTTATCAGATCATGTGATAGAATTATGGGTCATTCCATATGTCTCAAACAAAAGGTTAGAAAAAGTTATCAAATATACATAAGTCTATCTATGGTGAGGTTGATCGTATATGATTCCAAAAATGGACTTGTACTTCATATATCATACAACTTAATATATTAAAACTAGTTTCTACTAACCAGGGACTTCCTGTAGGCCAGTGGTAGGAAATAAAGTCCTGTCGCACTTCGGTTGTGGGTTCAATTCCCACAACCTTGTCCGACATGACGGGTTGTCGCCTGTCCCACAGGTTGTCCTTTTTCTAAAACTACATTATTATAACTTTCCATCCATAATATCGAAAAATTTCTAGCCTTAAAAAATTCTGACATATGTCCAACATAATCCATTCTAATATTTAAGCTTATCCAAAATACTGCTGTCCAATCTCATATTATAGTGAAAAATATTACCTGAGAGTTCATATAACAACCTTGTTAATACCATCATTGATCCCCATATATCATAAGATATGTCTTTTTGGTCATATTCCGAACATTCGAAGTCCTTAATCATGTATTCTCTTGAAAAATGAATATCTGTTGAAGCTTAGTGAAAATATGAATGCTGTCAAAAGTTAATTATTTCCACATACCAAAATCCCAAAAATCTTATATACTCAAAACATGATATCACTTAGTCCTTATATCAATCATGATCTCATTTCATTTTCTCATTATCCATTCATTATGTGCATATCATCTTCTTCCCAAAAATATTTCAATCACTTTTTCATGGTTACTAGTACCATATAATTATTGAAAACCAATACATAGATATTCCAAAAATCCACAGTACGACAAATGAGAATCCATGATACTATTTTGAAATCCCATTACATAAACACTTAAGAGGTTTCTCACGTTGATCATCATTAACCCGTGGATTAAGGCATTTATTAGCATAATGCCCCATTTCCTTGCACTTGAAGCATTGAAGTGTTGGTGGAGCGTTCTCTGTAGTCTTTTCTCTATTCACATAATTAGCAACTTTTTCCCATTACTTCGATAATCAACTGCTCAATGACTTCTTTTCCACACGTAAAACATTTTCTAGTTCATTTTAGGCAATCTCCACCATGATTCTTTCCACACATTGAACATAAAGATACATTCATATTCTTTTCACCATTGTTATTAGATTTCTCCTTGAACTCCATCATTCTTTTCTTGTCAAAACCATGAGATGGATATGTAACACCAAATTCTAGTTCTACCTTAATAGCACAACACACAATTTCTTCATAGTTACTGAAGTCTCTTATAGCTAATGCCCTTCGAAGACTTGGTTTTAAGCCACTGAGGAATCGATTAACTTTACTTTCAGGTTGGATGATAAATTCAGCTGCATACCTTGCAAGCCTTGTAAAATTTTCCTCGTATATACCAAAAGATTCATCATCCTTTTTCATAAGCTCAAGGAACTCCTTTTCCATCTTTGTTTGAACAATACGAGGGAAGTACTTACTGAAAAACAAGTTCTTGAACTCGTCCAATTCCATAGATTCAATTTCATCATGGGGCCTTGTATTCTTATTATATTCCACCACTGGTCTGCTTCACCTTCTAAATGGTAAACAGCTAAAATGATTTTTTCATGGTCTGAATACTGAAGTATGGAAAATATATTTTCAATGGTACTCATCCATTGTTCAGCAAAAAGTGGATCAGAAGACCCATTGAATGACGGTGGATGTTGCCTCATGAAGGACTCAATAAAATATTGTTCCCTTCTCTTATCATTTACAAATCCAGAATGATTCATAGCTTGTGTAAGTATAACAATAATATTTTTCACTCCATCTCACATCACATCTGGTTTCTTGGGAGGACAATCATTGCATTGTCTATTACATTGATCAACATGGTTCCTTTGGGTTCTGGCCATCATCTAATACCCAAAAAGAACAGTGTGAGAGGCAAAAATAATTCTAGGAAAACAACATAATAAAGGGGGAGTACCTTCAATATCTAACATCATATGTTTAATTCTAATATCATTACCATAATTATAGGACTATAACCTATACTTACACTTAACCATAGGGATATCCCTAGACATACCATAGAAATATCTCTAGGGATCTCACTAATGTTTTCCCATCCTAGATTCCAAATTTTAACCAAACCTTTCCTCTGATACCAACTGTAGAGACCCGAAGCTTGACATACATGAACATTACATTACTTTTGCGGAATACTTAATACATAACGAAAATATAAACACAAGGACCATAATAGTTTAGTGTCTTTGGAAACACAGAAAATAATCTTCTAATCGTGGTGAAAGATCTTCAACATCTCCCATAAAGATATTCCCCTTTTGTTTTCTTACATAAATAATTCTTTAAATCCTGGGGAAAAGAAAACATATAAAGGGTCAGCTCAAATTCTCGGTAAGGGTAAGTATAGAGAACATAAAACAATCCATAAACATTTGAATGCAAAAACATGAACACAAAATCTAGAAATCAATATCTTGAGCAAAGACATAAATCATGGAAGTACATAAGGAATAGATCATAAAGGAACCTTAATCATGATAAAATAGCATGGGAATAAAACATGTAATTGTGGCATCCATTAAGCACATGTTATGATTTCCATAGTAGCCAAGGAATTTGTGCTAAGACCATCTTAGTGGACAATGTCTCATTCTGAATCGAGTTCACTCCTCGTTCCAGTCCTGTAACACTGAACCAGATTAACTTACCATTCCAGCCAAGTCTATCTCATGAGATATAAATCGTTACCCAATTCATTGGAGGTAGATATAGGTCACACCCATCTCATAATGAAAGCATTCTTACTTGTGCCACAAAATAATAATACATCATTCATAATAACCCAATGAATAAAATGGGTTTCAAAAACATCATCCCATCATCACATAATCCATATAAAGGAAATGGATATCATTTCATAATAAGAAAAGTGAATCCATTTAAATCATAGAGACATTATACTTGAAACATTCACATATGAAATAATGTTATCTTAGATGGAACAATGGTTTTGATAAAACGCTTGAAATGAATTCTTGAGGAAAATATCCTTTCTTTTTCAAAATCAATTTATTTTCACAAAAAGTCATGAAATTTTAAAATAAAGAGATTTTTTTGAAAATTCTCATGAAATATTTTGTATGAAGCTACATGAAAATAAGGCTTTATAAAACTGTAAAAATCCCTTCATGTCGTATATGTTAAAAAAAACATTCTCCTAGTACTTTTGCCAGAAAAGTCAAAAAGTACCTCATAAAAGAAAGATTCCTTACATAACATGTAGTAAAAGTAAAAAATGGGTAAAAAGGACTTTAAAAATACATGAAATAATTTTTAGAAAATAGGGACATGGATGATAAATATAACCCCAGAAAATACTTACGAATAAACATTCTCGGATAAAAACGAGATTGGAAAAGTTATCCCTTACCTTATGTCTGATATGCTTCATATGTATCTAAACCTCCTGTATAATGATTTAAATAATCTCATGGACTTATTACAAAATCTTATTCATTGTTATGATATCATATATTGTTTACTTATGACTTTATATTACCCGTTCTTTTGTAAATTCGATGTAAAAGCAGCGATTCGGGTAAAATCGTTTCATTTATTGTACGTGTTTCAACTTGTTGTTCTTGATATTATTACTTATATCCTGATTTAATTAATTCCATAATGTAAAACATTATTTATACATAATATATATTCATCATATACATATATATGATAGATCTATAAATGGAATGAAATACACCATTCATGGAGACGGTAGGCCAAACGTATGCATGAACGTTGTTTTCGTTTCTTTATTGAATTGAATGGAATTAAGTAGATGAAATAGATATATATATACATAAATCCAGTTTCATTATTATGTCATATATTTCATTATTATTCATTATATCTTCTTTACAATCATTCATGAATGGTTAACATGGAAAATGAATCTCATCACGTCGTGGAGATGGTAGTCCATACGTACGCACGAGTGATGATATCATTCCCATGATCATGGAATTGTATTGAAGCGTATGTATAATATTTCAGAATCAATATCACTTTACAATAATCATATATAGTTATTTATTTACACCATTATACCCATCCAAGTAAGGTGGTTGTCGAAAACAGATTACACCACGGCGTGGAGACGGTATTTCGTACGTACGCACGCGCGGTGATTTTGTTTTATATAGGATGGATAGAAGGTGAAATAGGGTTGTTTCATATTTATAATAAGATATCAGTATATACATAATACTTATGTTATTACTTTATAATGTGACAACTAATGAAGAATATGTAGAAGAAGAAAGAAACTTGAGAGAATCGGAAGAAGAGATTACCTCTTCTTCGACGCACCTCCTTTAAGCTTCCTCTTATGGAAGTAGAGTTGGTCTTTCGAGAAGACCCGAACCTCCAGAATGTTTCTAGGGAAGTGGAGAATAGAAATGGTCAGGGTTTTGCCGAGATTCAAGGCTCAAAAGGGTGTGTAGAGAATAGGGAAGGGGTGCCCTTTTATAAGGGAGGAGTGGGGCACCTTTGAAAAAACATAAAATATTATTTATAATAAAGTCATATTCGGTTTTTAAAAGCTAAAAATTGATTTATTTCAAATATAATGTGGGGATTGGTCGAAATACAATCAACCAATGGATTTTAGACAAGTTTAATGTACAATTTGTACCTTATCATTTAGATTTAACTCTAAGTTAAATAATTTAACATTTTCTGTGTCTTCTCGTTTTCTTAAACTATATGGTTAATAAACATACTATAACAAGCCAAACGAACCCCATGTAGATTATTATTAATATATATATCCTTATATAAGTGATTTGGAAAATCCTTAGATTTTTAGGAATAAAATAACAATTAATAATATAATATTTGTTTTAAAAACTATTTTATTTTAATTTTGACACTATTTGGTAATTGATTTTTGTGAAAATAATAACAGCATGGTTAGTTCTAAAATAGTTAATTAAATCAATAATAACATGTCATATTAACCTAGAAAATTAGTTGAATTCATAAAAAGTCTCAAATTACATTTATTTGGGTATTTATATTATCAATTATTTTAATATTTCATTATTTAGGTAATTAATGCGTCACCATTTTTCCATAAATAACTTAAATTATTTAATGTCTAAAATTTATAAATAAAATAAAATTAGGTAGTAAATCTTTTTTTCTTTTGAATTAATATTTATAGTCGAATTTATCTTATGTATAACCCTATATTAATAATGAATTAGTTATTAAACATTGATTTTAACTATTTTAACCCTTCTTTAAATAAATTAATAATAAATGTCCTAATCTAATCCAGGTGGACCTAAATGGTCATATTTTATTCCTATGTTTGTTTTTGGTTGAATTAAACATATCCAATAGAATTAGGACATGTTTTAGGGTAATAATAATATCATTTTTACCCTTAATTACCCTATTTACTTTTAACCGTGGTAAATAAAAGTAAATAGTTACTATTCACCAAAAATTATTTTCATATTACTGAACCACATTTTAGTCCTAGATATTAATCGTGTCTCTTAGATTTTCGAAATTCCACTCACAGAAGCGGTAATATTAAGTTTTATGTGAATTTTCAAATTCTCCTAGGAGTTGGGTGAAAGACGGTGAAAGGATCAATAAATTTTTTATATATCTAAAATTATTATAAAATGACTCCAATTAATTACATTGAACTTATATAGGTATTATGTATCAATTTTGACCTAAAATAAATTTAAATAAAATAAATAATTATTTAAATAAAAATTCAGTTTTTAAATAGTAAACCAATGTTTTCACTATTCATCAAAAATTGAAATTTTTCAGAAAAATACCAAAATTTCACCCTAGGCTAATTTCGATATTTGGAATCTAAAAATGAAGTCCATTTAGAAATATAAAATTTATAAAATTTTAAAAATTGGGTATTACTATTCATAACAGCTAGTTTATATAACATATCGTTGTTTAGTGAAACTTGGTATTGTGTACAACACATGCTATCGTGGAAGGTCGTGATTGCGTGTAATTCAATCCAAGTCGGGGATGCATGTAGTGCAAGATCCTTTTGTTGTAGAGTACAACAAACTGCATCCATAAAATTAAAAATAACATTTTTCATACAATATCGGGGTGTTACAGTGGGTGCATGATTGATGAAGCCTCGTGCATTGGGGGCCATAGGTGGTGAACCCCAAAACAAGTGGTAGTCAGATAAAGCGAAGTTGGGTTACTTGTGTGAAAACCAGGTGGGTGTTTGTGTATGTGTGTGTAATGTGGGAGTGTGACTTCATAGAATGTCATCTGAATGGTGCTACCACATCGAGATTTATATGGGAGTGACCTTGTGCGGAGTGTTTCAATGTGGGATGTAGGTTCGACCACAAATTCACTGCTTCACCTGCACTCTCTTTCTCACTCGACTACATCGCTTCGACTGCCACACCTCTATACCCACCATACTAACACTAATCCATCAAATATCCTCCATTATCACTCCACCTAAAGCCCATGCTCAAGAGATCTTCCATTTCTATGCACAAGGACCACTTTTGATTTCCTCCTATGCCTAGGATTACATCCACGAGTAATCTCATTACTGATCATTCAACTATTAAGGATGGATGAGAAGGAGTTTCTCATCACCACTATCATTCCACCACCATCATTCCCCCACCATTTCCAATGTCATGTTTCATCACCCACTACCATTTTAATCCATCTGTGTAACACCACTGATACCACATCCACACATCCATGCATCCCCAGGGAATCCACTTCCCCACATAGAATTCATGGACACAAAAATATGTAATCACCTGAGATCCTCAGGTGATTTCAAAGTCATCCTCTAAGATCTCATGGTGGATTTAATGGGGTGGAGTCCAAACCTCTCCCTCACAATCTATAAAATCTGTCTCATTCTTCTCCCAATATATCATCAATTGTAGAGGGAGGTTACCCATGCTACAGAGTCTCTTCATGCCTCAGATTCAATTTTTCATCATTTTTATTTTGATTTTGATTTTTTTTATTTTATTTAGTTTTATTTAGAATTTTACATTATATTCAGTTTTTTTGAAATTTATTCATTTATTTTTTTCCACCAATTTCATCATCCATCTATATTTTTTTATTTTTATTCTATTTAATAATATTATTATTATTATTTTAATATTCAAATATTTATTTTTATTTATTTTCTTATTTTATATTTATTCTACCTGTTTCACTCTCTCATCTCATTTCTTTTTATTTTCATCTTTTTATTTTATTTTCCCCTTCTACCATTATTCTCCTTTTGTTATTATATTTTATTTTCATATATTCTTCCAAGTCCCCCAATGTGATCACTTTATGTCTTTAATGGGAGGATGGAATGTGTCTTGTCCTAGGGTTGGATAATGGGTCCTTGAATTTTTCCAAATTTTTATTTTAAATTTATGGTAGATTTGAAAAACATGTGTAGGTGAGATGAATTTACCCGACGTGGTGACTATGACCCTAATGAAATTCAACATAATATATTTATATTATTTTTTAAAATCTCTTACCTCTCTTCATTGGATAGATATTCTTCCAATGGAGTTGATTAATTCGATAGTGGGGATGACTTTGATAGTGCCATGTCTAGTAAGATGACTAACCAGAGGACACGATGTGTCATTAGACATTATTGAAGGAGGAGGTGGAATTGATATTTTAGAGGCTCTCAAAGATTCCACAATTTCTAAAAAAATATAAACTAAACATGAGATTAAATATTTGGAATATCACATTGAAATAAAATAATTAAATGGGAATAATTATTGAACCCAAAAAAAATTATTTTTACCTTAACTCATTTTGTTTTGATTTTCATGTTATATTAAATTCCCATATTTCATGGAATATCAATATTTTGAAAATTAATCAAAACAATATAATTCATTTATTTCAAAAATATTCAAAATAAAAAAACTATATATTTATTTTACTAAGAATATGTGAGGGCCAAAATGGTAAGCATCTGATGGGAGCAGACCATGGTTCGACACTATGTTTCAATAGGGAATTAATTTTATATTTCCATAACCTATTATATGAATTCATAAAAAATGATTTCCTTATTAGTGAACCAATAAATAGTTCATACTATTTTTCTATTTTAACCTTTAAAATTTATTTTATTATGTTTATAATAATAAAAAATGAAAAATTCTAGGATATTTTAAAAATAAATTATTAATTATTTACTCTTAGGTGAAAAGAACATTTTTTTAAAAATAGGAAGAGGTGTCTATCATAAATTAGATTGACGAACTCATTGACCTTTCAAGCTTACGATTAATGAGAATATCAATGCAATTTTATTTCATTAACTATCAGATATGGTTTATGAACTCAAAATGGATTGAAAAATATAGAAGACTAATAATGATGTACCAACAGAGCTACCCAATTTTAAAAAAGACATCAAATAGCATGAGACTAAGAATGAAAAGTATCTATAGACCAGCTATATAAAGATCCAAATCTATAATGACCATGATGACATAGAGTGGAATCACGGATGATTAAAACATTATTCTCTTCTAATCCTGGAAAATCAATAACATATAAATAACATTTAGAATGAATATGCGGTACAACATGACCAAACATATCCTTACCATGTATGAGAGACAGTTACATTGAATGAAAATCTATCCATGGAAGATGATGAATCCATCTAAATGATGTAATTTTAAGAAAAAACAGAGGATCCCAAACACTTACCACAAATTTACACTATCTAACTCCAAGAGGCAGTTGTCACTGAAGAAGATGTTCTAAGTGATCTAACTAAGGGAGTTGAACTTTTTAGAATTTATATTTAATTTTTTTATTCAATGTGAATTGATTATTTATTATAACTACCATGAATATTTTGATCTAAAAGTTATTTTCTATTCCTTTTAGGAAGATGAAGAAATAAAAAATACACATGTTGAGGAACACAAGGAGCTCCCTTGTTTAAATGATCATTCATTTGAAGAATCCCCTATGAAAATTCATCTTTCTTGATCTAAGAAAATTATAATAGAGGATACTCATATTGAAATGAAAAAATTACTTACTAAATATTATATTTTATATTTTATTCATGTAGAAATAGCTTCATATTCTCCCTTTGATCATTTAGTTCATGTTACCTATATATATCCATCACTGGAAGAAGAAAAAGTGATTCAGTCATAGAAACCAGATAAGCGAATGATTCAAACAATATTATACCCCCACCCAAATATCTGTATAAAATTTTTAATGGGGGGTCTAGTATACTCTATCAATGGGACATTCCTCACAAAGATGGATGAAGGAAAACATGGGAAAATACACAAGTGGTGGTTTGATTAAAAAAATATCCATTCCCTGTAAAACAATCGATAATTTCTAGTACATCCCACTTGAAGTAGTAATAAATTGCCACCCGCCGGGGGGGGGATACCATGAATTATACGTTACTACATTCTTTCTAGGTAATTTTATTTTAATTTTTTATGATGTTCTCTAGAATGCATACAAATCCCTATATATTTTTATGTATTAGTGACATAGTCCATGAGTTTTAATGATTTAGTTTCTTCTTTAGGACCTTTATGGAATAAGGAATCGAAATGTAGTGCAGAAAGAGTACAATGATTCATGAGAAATTGAGTTCAATTTTAATGATTATCATTTAAACTCAATATATTTTATCACAATGTCATGTTTTGAGATTTAATGAAACCGCATTACCGGGAATAAATTATTTTTTTACATGACTAATATATGTGACATGAATTTATTTGGAATCATATGATTCCATGTTTTAGATTTTAAATTGAATAAAATTTTATAATTAAAAAATAATAAGGTGATTAATGTGAATCATGGATATTGAAATGATGACTCCGGATTTTAGGGAACTAGTTGATTCATGTTAATTAATTTTTTGAATAATTTTTTATTCAATGGTTTCATGAAATAAATGTGAATTTATTTTTTAATATTAATATTTCCATTAGTGATTTTATAATAGAATATTTTAATTCTCGAGAATATTTATAAATCAAGTTCATCATATTGGTATTCATCAAATTTTTTCAAAGATCTTGGGACATGTAACCAACCCAAATTTTCATTTGAACATTTAAATGCCTTGAATATTAATAGACACATTTAAAATGATTGAGGAATCAATTTATAAGCCTCATATCCTTAAAATACCACATTTACATCAATCCTTATTTATCTTATATATACCATGAATGACCATTATTGGAATGAGTCATGTTTTAATCCTTTTTTATCCATCCATTCAATCTTCTTAGTATTTTCATTTTATATTAAAGATGTTTTGCAAGGTTTAAAGGAATAATGATGAATGGAATGGTTTTTGTTGTAATGAGTTACTCTTGGGGTCATTATTTTGGGAATAGTTTAATTTTGTGGTCACATTCCTGACACTTCAATATTTTCCCATCTAGAACAAATATGAAAAATAAAATGAAAAAAGGAATCAACAAATTGATAAAATTTGGATGTGATTTTGGAAAACCATAAACCACCATTATTTGACCTATTATTTCTATCATATGTGGAGAAGTGGTGTATTTGTGGATTCATTCTAATCATAACATATGAATAATTAAAAAAACAGTTTTTTGAGAATGAATAAAATGTGGTATAAAAGTAGATAAAATTTTTACAAGCATAAATAATCCTTAATTATTATGATTTTGATCACAACTATTAAATTATGTTTTGGGTATTTTTTGAGAGATTATAATTTGAAGAGTGATTTTCAGTAAAAATTTACATTTTGATATTATTCTGTAAGATTTATGAGATTAACCTCCTAATTCAGCATTAATTTTCAAAGATCAATTCTTACCAGCCTTAAGCCTTAGAGTCATTTGAACCATTAATTTAATGTCCTCAAAATTTTATAAGTCTTATTTCTTTACAAAAGTTGAGGAATTAGTTCAATTGAAAATATATGTATAAGTAGCTTCTATTAACGTTATGAGCAAGACTATATTTGTTTTTGAATCAAGAGTAATGAGTGAATATATTCCAATTTAAGGTAAATAATGATTTGAGATATTTAATAATGAGGAATTGCAGAACATGAATGAATGGGAAGAGATATATCCACTAATTTAAATTGGAAAAATAAAATTTTCTTGAATTTATAGTTTTGTTGAAAACTGTGAAATTAATTTGATATTTTATGTGTATTTTTGGAATATTTATTTAACATTACGAAATGATTAATTTTTTTATTTTTAAATTTAAATATGAATATAATTGGTGACCTATTTAAATACCTTTTTAGATTTTATTCATTAGGGGAAGTATGGTTTATGACATGGGTTACTTTACTGACACATCTTATCTTCATATTTCTAATCAAATTTGAGGGGTTGTGAATTCTTTGTCAATGAATTAGTCCCTAGTTTTCAATGTATTTCTCAAAACATGGAATTTATAATAAAAAGTATAAAATTGGGTTTAAGAGGCCAAAAGAAATATTTTTGGTGTTGTAATTTATATTTTAGATTTTAATGAATATATTTATTATTATTTAAATTATTTCTATTTATTTTTAGGTAATTTTATCAAAACAATTAGCTAGCCACAAGATGGACCTCAACATCCAACTAGACACCCACCTACCTAGGCCAAAGAGGAATGTCTTACCAAGACGGACAAGGGAAGGCCTACTCTAGAGGATGGTGAATGGGTGATCAATCCTATTGCATTGTGGGACGTGTGTATTGAACCCTATAGTGAGTAATGATATGAAGATTCCCTGTTTAAATTATTATGTTCTGGCTCAGTGAGTGTCCATGTGAAAGGAATGAGCTAGTCCCTATAGTAGGTGATCATGATAGTTCACCCAAATTATGATTTAAAAGGGAGAGCATAATGTGTTTAAGATTTTCATGTGGGATATGGACTCTGTTATAGCTCCACCTCCCTTCATCGCATCATCTGCATTTTTTCCATGCTCAACTGCTATGCCTCCTCTCCCAATCCTTATAGACAACTGTACTGTCACTTGTTCATTGGAGAAACTATATTAATGTTTCTCCTGAAGCTTTAGTATAATAATACCCCCACTTCCAAGAATGAGGACCACCAAAATCTCATGTTATTCATAGTTCTACATCAATGAGCCATCCTGATACTCATCTGTCCACTATTTATAATCAATGAGGAGGTGGATCTCACCACCGCTATCACACCACCATCCCTTGTATTTTCAATATACATCCCCAACTATCATCGCCCACTATGCATGAAATGTCTCCAGTGCCACATCCCAGATGCCACACCCCCATGCAACCCCAAAGTAGTTTTTCTCCACATAAAATTCATCCACGCTGAAATATTAAATCACCTAAGATGCTCATGTCATTTCAATGTCATCATCTTGGGTTAGGGGGTTATTTTAATGTGTATGAGGCCATACCTATCCGTACCTTCATATGAAAATAGGCACATTCCTCTACCTAAGAGATAATCGAATGTCGAGGGTGGGAACCCACCCCGTAGAGATATTCTATGACTCTTATCACCACTGTTCTTCTTTTTATTTATTTTATTTTTTCTTTATTTCTTTATTTTTATTTAAAATGGTAATTTATATGATATTTTTGTTTAAAATAAATAATTCAGGCGTTTTTTCATCCATGTTATTCACCCATACATCTTCATTTAATTATTTTTTAAATTATAAATATTATTAAAAATAAAAAAACTTTTATTATTCTAGAATTATTATATATATTTTATTTTATTTTAATATTTTATTCATCTATTTCATTCTTGTTTAAATATCTTATTATATTTTTTTCAATTTATTTCTCTCTCTCGGTCTAATTTTTTTATTTCCCTCATTTTATTTTATTTTCCAAATCCACTGTTATTTATTTTATATTATTTTGTCATTTTCTTATCAACTTCCCAATCAACTAAAGTGATCTATTGCTCCCCATATTGGGAGGATGACCTACGAATTAGCCTGGTAGAGGTCAAGGTGTTCTTGTATTTTTCTTAAGGTTTATTTTTTGCTTATGGTAGATTTGAGTAGCTTGCATGGGTGGGACAAATATTCCTAATGTGTTGGTTATCCCCCAATGACATGCAACTCAATAGATTTCTAATATTTTTAGAAAATAAATTCCCAATATTTATTGGTTAATTATTCATATGATGGAGTTGAGAAAGTCAATGGATGATCAGAAACAATAAAACCAGTTTCTGGAAGAATGAACCCCTCAAACCAAGGGGTGTCACCAATCTTTATTAAAGTAGGAGGTGAAATTGTGATTTCCTAGGCTCTCAACGATTCAAAAATATAAAAATAAAAATCATATAAATTCAAAACGATATTTAATGTTTGTATTATCAAAATGAAATCAGAAAAATAATGGAGAATAAATGTTGAACAATAAACTACTCCCAACACAACGTTCATTCTCCCATGACCGAGTATGTTTAGATTCTCAGTTTATTTTAAATTCTCTTATTTTATATCATTTATATATCTATAAAACAATTAAAAACCCCAAAATAATATATAAATTTTCATAAATAATCAAAAATATATATAAATTCTGTTATATTTTCTAGAATAAATGTTTAAACAAATTCTAAAGCTCCTCAAGTGAGATTACCCTGGCCAGCAACTGTGGGGCGCTAAAAATTTAATTTTATTTTGGCAAGCCCTATGATGGGTGTTCAAAAAACATTGGTAGTCAAATATTTACCTTAATATTTTCATAACCCAAATTAGTATATTAATTCACCAAATTACCATAATTATCTATGAAAATTAACTTATGAAAAATAACTCAATATTTGATCCTTTTTTTATAAAATCAAAAACTAACATAGAACTTCATTTATATACCTTATGAATGTAATGTTATAAAAATAGTACACGGAGCTTTCTACAATATTACTTCATTATCCTTGCCACCAAATAACTTTTCAATCCCTAATGAAATCTATTAAACACAAATTATATTCCCAAAATTCAAATATAATTCAGCTCAATTATACTTATTTAGCTTATTATAAAATTACAAACAAACCCGGTATATTATATATAGCTTTCATATTATGTACCCAAAAATATAATATCATTATTTGAAAATAATTCAAATTATATACACACTAAAACACATATTTAATAAGAGGGTTATAATTACCTCCATAATTAGATCTTAAAAAAACCAATTAATATCTGAAAAAATATTATTAATAAATGAAGAAAATTGTCACATAACACCACCAAAAGTTGTATATACCTTTTAATTTAAAACCACCATCAACCTTATTAACTCATAAAAGTATATATACCCAATAAATTATCCTAATTTAATAACATATTGTCATATAATGTTATCTAAACCTGTCTTTAACACTAATTGAAATAACTAAAACATAATTTTCTTATTACTAAAAGATTCAAATAAAATATTACATCACTTACAAAACCATGTCCATTTTGGTTTACTGTATTATATAATTAGTAAAATATATTACACTAAAACCAAATACATTCACTACAAAGAAACATTAAACTAAAAAACATTATCATATTGAAACAGAATATTTAACCATGTATATTGTATTATTCCTCCTTGTAAACCCCTTAAATCATTCATATTAGTCGTATTAGTAACCTAGGTAATTTAATAAAAAATTTAAAATGATAATATATTCAATTGAATAGTTAACATACATAAAATTCAATTTTTGAATAAAAAAGTAATCAATGATATTTATGGTATAAATAAAAATAAAATAATTTTATATGTCTAATAACAAGATCTTCAAATATATCTGGGGATTGTATAAAAATGTAAATAATGAAATAGACCATGATAATTGAATTAAAATTTATGTAATTCAAATTTTAAAGAAACTTAATTAATTTATTATGGCCACATTTGAGGATATTATAAATAAATTAATGGTCATACAGAAAATTAAAAAACTGGTTTGTCTCATGAGACCTACTAATGCATAGAGCGACTATATAATTATAGACCAAAATCATCATTAAATAATTCAATAACATTAATCATATTAAGGTATTAATGAAAAAAATTATATAATAAATATTCAATAGAAATCAAAAAAATTACATATTATACTAATTTGTATACGGAATGATATTGTTTCCACATACAATAAATAAAAAATGTCATTTTAAGAACACATGAAACATACACCATATACAGTATTAGGTATATCATTAATTTAATACCATAATAAATGATATATAAATTTGTGGAAGTGATAACGAATATACCAATGATGATAATCATCATGAAAGTGAATGAAAAAAATTCCACTGATAGATGAAGAGTGATTGAGAATATAATCATAAGAAGGTCAATAAAAGGGAAAATTCCCCCATGTGTAATGTAAATTATGAGCTACAAATTCATAAGGGATAAAATAAGACCATATAATATTTTTAATAAAATTAAATGATTATGTTAAAATAAAAATTACATTAAATCATTGATAATTCCATCATTATCCTATCTAACCCATAAAAATGAAATGGGTTTCATGAAAAATTCCTTAATATGTTATCATAATCCATCCATAGAATGAAAGAGGTTTGTATCATTATAGGATTTCTTTATTAAAGAATAAAAAACATTAATTTAGTATTATATGGATGATAAACACTTTATAAAATAATAATATATCTACATTTTAAAGTATTCATTAATTTTTTATAACATTTATCAAAAAGAAAATATTTTTTAGAAAATAGTAAATAAAAATTACTTTGGTAAAATAATGATAATATAAAAAGAAATCGTTAATAAGAAAAGTTGTTATAATGGTAGGGAATATAATACATCTTCAAATTCTAAAAATGATATTCTTTTAACACTATTGAAAATAATGTCAAAAATATATCATACGAAAAATGAAAAAATGATAATTTTAATCTATTATAAATAATGTAAAAGACAATAGATAAATAAATTTATAAATAATTGATGTGTAATTAATAAAATTAATAAAACATATTAAAAAATTTGATTATACATGGATATATCTCCCTTACAATATAATAGATGAGGTTGGTTTCCATTTCGAGTCAACCCATCATTTGAATTTTGACCCAAAAGGGAAGTAAAATTATATGAATACAAGTAAACCAAAAAAAATATCTAGATTAAATTAATATATTTTGTGACTAAAAAAAGTAACATACAATTTCATCAAATAGGAACTTATATATAAAAATTATATAAATGAAAATGTGATAGGAAATGAGACACTAACCAAAATCATAATGTTTGTTGTACGAATATATCATTGAAAATATTTCTTGAAATAAATATAATTAAACCTAAACAATATCATATTATAAAGCCCTGACCTTAATCCTTACTTAATATTGAGTTACTTCAAGATTACACATTGTGGATATTTTTAGGTTTAGATTTTTAGAGAATTAGATCATAAAACTTGCATTACCTTCCACATTTAAACAAAGTGGTTACATAAAAGATAGTATTAATTTTTCCCATCAATTGAAAAATATTTAAAAATAAAACATTGATTCTTTCTTGACACTTCCTTGACACTATCACCACATCATGTACCTTTTCCTTGACCTGTGAAAATCATTTTAAAAACTTGGGATGAGTATAAAAATCTCAGTAAGGGATATGAAAATATTGAAAGGAAACATGAGTACATGTATACATAAGAATCAATGAAATCATACTTTACTCATAAAGCGTAAGCACATTAACATACCTCATCAAATCATGAATAAATCATAGAAATCGTAAGACATAAAGGTAATTTGAGGCATTCATAACATTATTACGTAGGGAGTAACCCTCTTGGTTACGTTTGGAATACCCATCACAGTATATTCTCTAAATCTCTTCGGAGAACCCTTAAAGTTTAACTCCTTCGCATTAACCAATGCATTGGAGAGCTATATCAGGCTCACACACCCTTATTTTATCACAGAACCACCCTTCTTCATAACAATGCCCAAGAACCATAACATAATCATAGCACATAAAACATGCATAAAGGAAACATAAGATTTCCACATTTCAATCACAAGATATCAATACAACCAATTGATATAATAAAGACATTATGAAAACCATTTTCAATACCAAAATAAAAGAAAAGTAAAACATGGTATTTATTTTTCATTAAAAAAATGATAGGGCTTGTAGAGGAAGCCGAAACTCAAATAATGGTCACGGCGGCGGAGAAGCCGTTGTCGCCGCATACGTACGACAAAAACATTCCCTTTTTTAATTTAGTAAAACGCTTCGTATAAAAAAGATCCGTTTTGGATAAACGTAAAATTCAAAGGGGTTTATACACCGTATAAAAGAAGGTTGTGTATAAAACAAAATATGCCTCAACGAAATGAGATTGAGACGAAGTCCCATACCTCGAGTGCGACTTGACTCGATCGTTCTTTAACGTCCTAAATAATAAACTTTAGTTAATTTATACTTGGTTAAGAATCTTTTTCAACTTCATTACTCCTTTTATATCACTTATTACCATGTTATGAACACTATGTAATTATTTAAGTTAATAACAGTCATTTTAACGATCATTGGTACTTGAGTATAAAATATGCTCTTTATAATTACAAGTTGTTCATGTATCCATTATATCCAGAGTTATACTAATGATGTATATATCATATATATCCAGTATGTACATGCATTTATAATATTACCTAACATTTAGAGGTAAGAAATGAAATGCACCGTTCATGGAGACGGTAATCCGTACGTACGCATGAACGCTACTTTCATTTCTATTTCGTACTTAATGGAGTGAAACCATAATGATATAATGGTATATTATAATTCCAGAATAACATCATATATAATAACATTAACTCCATCCTTTATACGTCCCACATATGGCATTAACGACTCAAATCACTTTGAGGGGGCGGTAGTCCGCACTTCCTAAAATGAAGATATCGCATATACCCATAATGGAAACCATAAAGGTATTCCATAAAAGAAAAATAAATAAGCTTAAGGAAAAAATTAACATATTATATATCATATATATATATAGTTACATCTTAATGGACACCTTTTAAGGTGTTAAAAGAATATTGAACAATTGTCGTTTCGTGAGGCAGAAATTCATCATCCACAGAAACAATATGTTTTTTAACCATTATATGTATTTGTGTTTAAGTGTAGCTCGAATCCTTATTATAAAAACATCTTAGTATATGTAAGATACTGTTGTTGTTACAAAATAAATGAATAAAAAGAGTTTAGGGGGTTGGAGAAACAAAATAAAACATAAGAACACAAGAGAAGACACTACCTTTAAATCGGGTAACTCTTTTTGATTTGAGCTCAAAGGCTTCCTTGGAAAGACTTCTGCCCTAAGTGAGGCTTCAAGGAGTAAGAGAGGGATGTGGAGAGACAAAATGGGCAGGGGTTTACCGAGAAAAAGGCTTCAGAGGTGTGGGTAAGGTGGTAGAAGTGGGGATCTTTTATAAGTGGAGAGGAGGGGCACTCTTGGAAAGTTATAAAATGTTACGTTATTTTCAAATGAGTTTCGGATTTTAAAGGTCCCACATTGATGTATTTCTAGGATAAGGTGATAAGGGTTCGAAATAAACTCATAAAATAGGTCTTTGACAATTGTAAGTCTTAGATTTTACATTATCTTTTCATTTTATTTAAATCGTTCATTAATGAGGTAATCACTGCATCATCATGATGTCATAAATAATTTAATTTATTTAATTTATAAAAATTATTAAAAAAATACTATGATGTATGAAATCTTTTGATCTTTCTAATTACTATTTATAGTCCCATATATAATTTATTTAGACAAAATTAAAAATGTTTTACTTAGGTGATACATTCTTTGTTATATTTAACTTTTTTTAAAAAATAAAAAGATAAAAAGTCACATTCACACAAAAGTGATTCCATGGGGTCCACAAGTTTAGAACAAGGCATCCCATGGTCGGCCATGAGACAACCAGTAGAATTAGGACTGATGTTGGTGTGATTTTTTATTGTTATGATATTATTTTATTATCCTTAACTACCCGATTACTCATTAATCAAGATAATTAAAGATAATTACCATCATTACTATTCATAATGTCAAAAAAAAAGACTATTAATTACATAATTTTGAACATATAATTACAAATATGGAATCCATTTTACCAAATTCAAAACATATAAATTTCAATAATTAATTTTAAAATAATTATTGTTGTCAAAACAAATAGCGGGTTGTTTTGAAACAATATCTATCAAAAGTTTGGCACTTTTTTATGCCAAATTCCAAAGTGAAATTTATCCCAATGACCACCATTGGATTACATGGTAAAAATATATTCTATTTAAACTTTAAAAACAATTAAAAAGTTAACCTAACCTTATAATTAAATTAGATGAAAAACGCAGTTTTGATGTAAAATGCTGTATTTTTCACTATTCATTACAAAATGAACATTGTTAGAAAAATACCAAAAAATTAACCATTGTAAATTCCAATGTCCCAATAATAAATAATAAGTTTATTTTGAAAAATATATCTTATTAAATTTTCAAAAGTTTGATTAAAAAAATTGTTTTCCATCAAAAGGCAGTAAAACAATCTTTTAAGAATATTAGTGTATTCAATGCTTAAGATTGGATTTATTCTCATATTAAGACTCTAAAACACTATCTCATTAATAAATAGACATAGATAATAAAATCTATTATTAATTACTTACTTGGGATGCTACACATATCATCCTCACTTGCCTCATTACAAGGCGTATGGTCTCTCATATTTTTCAAATTTTCTTCTTGTTGTAGAGGAATCTGAGCCATCTCCTCCCTTGATGGAATTATCCCCTCCTCATTAATGTGTAAATACTCCAATTTTTATGGGTACCCCAGCTCTAGAGTTATTCCTCCATCCATATAATATCTTCCATGATGTCATATCCAACTTATTAGGTGATTCCATGGGTACATTTAGTGCCCTACTCATTTAAAGATTCCATATCTTACACTTCACCTCCTTCACCTTCTTGATCATCCATCATATCCTCATATCCAATTGTGGGTTATCCCATGTTAATGAAAATCAAAATTTTTTTCTAGATTTACTTTACTTCACATCTTTAGTGGAATACTGTAAGTGGGAGCTTGTATCTATGGTTGGATATTATAACTCTCTTTTAACATTAAATGAATGCATCATAGAATCTCAGGGCTTATGTCTATTATCACCACCCATATTTTCATCTTGTTTTCCTTTTTCATCCACTAATTCTCATATAAGGATATCATCCTATCCTACTATAGAGAGTCTTAGACATGTGAAAGGTGTATGGTCCTCTTATACATAAATTTAGTAGAGTTTCATAGAGGTTTTTAATCACTTTATTTGATGTTATAGACCCATATTTCTATGAAGCATCGTTAGTTTCAACACCCCATGCTAATTGAAATCATCAGAGACTCAATGGGGTTATTTTCTTCATCATGTGAGGGACCATTAGCTTAAAACAAACTATATAATCTCATATTTTCATTTTTATGGATCTTTCTTTCATCCTTCTAAATTTTATTCTCATGCACGTCGATTCATCCACATCGATCTATATGTTGATTTTTTTGGATTCATGTGTTAAATATTTCGTGTATATTTATCTTCATGTGAATTATCTCACTTTATATATTAATAGGGAGCATGTTTTTGGGGATAAAACTGACTCTTGTTATATCTATAGCGAATTTTCAGTCACTAGTATGGTTAATCTTCCCAACCCTCATTATAATCTAGGGAAAGAGTCCTATCATAACACCTATGCCATTATTATTTCTTTTGATGATAGGTTATATCCAGAACCTAGTCTTCCAACAACGGGATCCTCCCTTGGTTTCATTTTCATTTTTTATATGATTCCTCTAGTTGGGGCGATGACTGTGTTTGAGGTTGTATAAGGTGATATAGTTTTTCTTATGAGAGGTTATTCTATTTTGATCTTATTTATTAGGAAGATGTTATATATGTGTCTCTATTAGTTTCTTTGAGTTTGAGATTGATTTAGTTGAATTTGTAATGAAAATGGATACTCTAGACATCTCCATGGTAAAGAATGAGGTAATGTAAAGTTGTGTGATTGTGAATCTTTTAGGTAGATCTAATTTCAAGGAAGATATAGTTGTTCCTACTACAATATCTAAGTCAATGATGATTATTTATGATATTATTACTCCCTAGTGTGTTGATCATAGTGTCACTAATGATGGTAGTTTCTTTTTTTATATCTCCCTTACATCCTACCAATTACCTTCTTCTCCCACCCCCTTGGGTTTTTTCACCTTCCCCTCCCTCGAGATCACCCCTACATTTCCTATAATGGGTTTGAAATATTTTTTAGGGATAATTTTAGATTCATAGATAAATCCCTCTATGAGGAACATCAAATCTGGAAAAAATACCACCCTTGTCCAAGAGGAATGTCTTAATATATCAGGTACTAAATACTATGGAATTTCATAGTAGGAAGTTCCTAATGACCAATACTGAAATTAATGAAAGGAATATCCTTCACTTATTGAAATAAATGTTTCATGAATTTGAATTATATAGGCATTGGTGCCTCAAAAAACATTATAACATTGATAAAAAAACAACTTTTCAATTACATCCATCATATAACCCAAAAATTATGTTTACTATATTAACCAATTCTTAAGGAATGTGTGTATTCCCAACTACATGTGTGGATCTCTAGTGAATAGTCACATATGGGGTTTTAAAAATAAATCATGATTGTGAATCTAATAACATACATGTAATGCCCCGACCCCAGTTACCCAGAGTCAGTGCATTATTACATAACATTTGCATGATCACAAAGGATCAAGTCTCGAAAGACCGATTAGTTTAGTATCCTTGGAATAACTAGATATATTCATAAGTCTTACATTACATCATAAGGTAAAAAAAACTACAACAACATCTTGTCTTCATATCCCCTCATACTATCCCTGCAGGTCATTCATAAATTACTTTATCATAATCCTGGGAAAAATAAAACATTGAAAGGGGTGATCTCAGATGCTTAGTAAGGATAACATTATAGAAGAAGCTTTCATAGATAAGCATAAACACTTAATGCAGTTTATAACTAAAACGAAAGCCTTTTAAACTTGAAATTCAGCATAAAATGGCAAAGATAAAATAAAATAATGCCATTTACATACTCACATGGATATTCTACTAGTCGAATGATCACATGCAATATCAATAACAACTTTCATAATGATGGAATTCAAAATGCCAGACTATCATAACCACATAGCCAAGGCCTCGTGCCAAGACTAAAAATAAGATTATTCCAAGTCCTTGTGACAAGACAATAGTTTGTCTCATGAGACCTACCGATGCATCGAAGAGCTATAGCAGGCTCCACCCGTCACTTATTAAGTCCAATACATTTCTCATATGAACAGGTTTAAACATAACAAAAAAATTCGTATTAAAACTAGTATACGAAATGTCAATACTTAAACCACAAACCATGAATGGTATAAAAATAGCACATCCACAGTCAAACATAACTCATCCTATACAATATGGAAGATTTTATTATATCACATTAACCTCAATCAAGAATAATGAAGGATATTGACATAGATGAAAATAATCATTAAAACTATTTGAGAGAAATATCCCCCTTTTTCTTGAAATCATTCAAAAGTCACACTATTTGTCAAGAAGCCATTTAAAAATAGATTTTTGAATCAAAGTGTCTCATACCACTTTTAAACTTTTAAAAAGAGTTTTAATTTTAAAACATCAATGGCAATATAAATAAATCCTGAAAAACATTTTTAAAACACGGACATTATTGATCAAGATTTAGACGAATAAGTCTTTAAAACATTTAAAAATAGTATTTTAGTTAGAGTTTCTAACCAAAAGAGAGACACATGAATACAAATAATTAAGGTAATCAAAACTTTGTAATATCATGAGAATAAAGGGATTCATGATACACTATGTCAAAGTACATTATATACACCACATAAAAGTGATTTGGTGTATAACAACAAAGAAGTCTCAATGGAATGTAAATTGAGATGAAATCTCTTATAAAGGTCATATCCTTAGGTTAAGGGTAAATCAATGACATAATTATGTGTGAAAAATATAAATACACTAAATATTATTGGATATTTAGTTTCAAACAATCAACAGACATTCACACATATTCTTGTAAAAACAACACCAATGAATTGGATGTTTAACTCAACAAATGGAGAATGAGTTATAATTAATCTTATCAAATTCATATCAATGACTTGAGAAATTATCAATGTAGTGATTATGTGTATCAAAATTATATCCACAGGAAGGCGAGTGGAAATTATGACATAATCAAATGAATAGTGATTCCAAACATAATCTTGGGGTAATATAATCAATGAAATATGATTAAAGCCAAATGAGTGGAAATTGAAATATCAAATTCCCTTATCGATTAGGTAACATACGAAACATACACCCATGAAAGAAGGATCATACCATGATGATTCCAATACCCATAAATTAATTTATATTACACAATGGATACAATCACTGGCAGTACACACACCACATGCATTAAATAAGTGGTGAACAATGGAATTCTCACGGAATTAAAAGTCAGATAAGAAACCCCTTACCATGTACTTTTCCTTGGTTGGGGGTAGGTTAACCTCCTGTATAATGTTTAAATAATTGTTATTAAATTATTCATGAATCATATAGATTAATATGATATCTTATATGATCTTTTAACATTGCTTGGTTAATAATATCTTAGAATTTTCGTCGTTTCAGGTGTTAACTTACTCGTTTTCTTTTATATGTTTTGTTACATAAGACATATTTTTCATGGATAGGATGTATCTTATTCATATCCATAATGATATAAAGTTCTTAAACATTATTTTAAATCATCAAATGATAATTATACTTGAATGGATATGATGGAGAATAAATCTCATCGCGTTCGTGGAGACGGTAGTCCGTACGTACGCACGAGTGACAATATCATTCTTTTGATATATAATTGGATGGTATATCCTATATAAATAATAATTATCATGTTATACTTATTATTTAAATTAGTTATACATCATTATTATACCCACCCAAAAAATAATATATTGAATAACAATTACACCACGACGTGGAGACGGTAAGCCGTACGTACGCACGTATGGTGACATGCTATTCAAAGGGTGGATAGAATACTGAATATGGTTGTACCATATTTATAATAACATCAAATTATATATAATATAATAGAGTTATTATTTTAGAAGGGTAATAACAAAGAATGATGAAGTGGAAGAAGAAAGGAAGTTGAAAAGGGGTGGTGAAAACATTGCCTCTTCTTTGGGTTCTTTCTTTTGATTTGATCAAAAGGGCTCCTTAGGTTGGATTTCTGTTCAAACTAAGGCCTATAGGTTGTAGTGAGGGAAGTTGAGAGAGTATTTGGGCAGGGGTTGGCCGAACTAAAAGGCTATGAAGGTGTGAATAAATGAGAAGGAGGAGTGCCCTTTTATAAGAGGAGTGAGGGGCACCTTTGGAAAAGTTAGAAATATTAATTTATAATAAATTCATATTCGGTTTCTAATGGCTCAAAAGTTTATTAGTCAAAGTTTATGGTGGGGATAGGTCGAAAAACCTTCAACCAATATAATTTAGACCGGTTTGGGTTACTATATTAACCTTATCTTTTAGTTTTAACTCTTTGTTAATTAGTTTGACATTTACCATGTCACTTTGTATTTTTATATTATATAGTTAATAAACTTACTATATAAATCCAAGAGACCCCCCAAGTGGTCCATTAATGATATAACTATGATGATGTAAGTCTCTTGGCCGAACCTTAGATTTTTAGGAATTTAATATCAATTAATAATATAATATTTGTTTTAAAAACTCTTTTATGTCACTTTTGACACTGTTCAATAGTTGATTTTTTTTGAAACTCATAACAGAATGATTACATCGAAAAAAGTCAATTAAATCAATCCTAATATGTCATATTATCCTATAAAATTAGTTTAATTAATTAAAAGTCTTAAATTATATTTATTTGGGTATTTATAATATCAATTATTTTAATTTTTCACTATTATGGTAATTACTGCATCATCATTGTGTCATAAATATATTAAATTATTTAATGTCTAAAAATTATAAATAAACTGTCATTATGTTTTAAATCTTATTATTTTTCAAATTAATATTTACAATTGAATTTATCTTATGTATAGCCCTATATTAAATTTTTTTTAGTAAATAAACTTTGATTTTAACTCTTATAACTCTTCTTTGAATAAAATAATAATAAAAGTCCTAATCTAATCCAAATGGACCTAAATGATAATATTTTATTCCTAAGGTTGTTTTTGGTCGAGATACACTTGTCCAATAGAATTAGGACATGTGTTTGGGTAATATTAATATCGTTTTTACCCTTAATTGCCCTATTTACTTTTAACCGTGGTAAATAAAAGTAAAAAGTTACTATTCACCAAAATTATTTTAATCTCATTGAACCACATTTTACTTCTTGATATTAACCATGTCTCTTGTATTTTCGAAATTCCATTCACAGAAGCGGTAAAATTATGTTTTATGAAAAATTCAGTTTTTTTTAACGACCACTTAGTAGTTTAACTATTCATCAAAAATTGATGTTTTTCAGAACAATGCCAAAATTTCACCCTAAGCTATAATTGATATTCCAAATTCAAAAATGATGTCTATTTTACAAAATTATAGACATATAAGTTGCATTAATTAATTTTATAATTAATTCATGTTGTCACAACAAATAGCGTTTTTTTAAGAAACAATATATATCAAAAGATTGACAATTGTTTAGGTCCAATTTCAAAATGAAATTAATTCTAATGAACACCATTGGATAAAATGGTATAAATATATTCTAATTATAATTTGAAACCAGTAAATAATATAATTTATCACTATAAATTATTTTGATTCAAAAAGTTGTTTTTACGTATTTTTCACTATTCATAAAAATTGGAAGTTCTCAGAAAAATACCAAAAATTCATCTTAGGATAATATCGATATTCCAATACCAAAAACGAATTCCATTTTGAAATATAAAATATATATAATTTCAAAAATTAGGTATTACTATTCATAACGGCTAGTTTGATTGGTTGTGGTGTGTTAGAACTCGATGTTGCGTACAACACATGTTATCACATTATTCAAAGAGAAGCGTACCGTAGAAGCTTGGGGTGCTACATTCTACCCTCCATCAATAAATTGCATCCTCGAAATTTTTAAAATTGTGCTTGGGAATATAATGGAAAGTCCCACATCAGAAAAAGAGTCAATAAAACAATCACTTTAAAAGAAATAAAGTGAGGTATAAAGGTCAACCAAGATAACCCATACGTGGATTCCATGTAGGAAAACATTGATAAGGATGATAAACTAAGTGTCAAGTTCTGATGGAGAGGGATATAAATCATTACCAGGAGAAATATAACAATAAGAAAACCACAAACTTGTGTTGGGACAAACGACCATTAGTCTCCTAGTAGGAAAGTAAACGGACAACATTTTTTTGTTTTAAGATACATTACATTAGGATGAGGAATTAATTTATGATATTGAATAACAATATAAAGATATATACTTAAATTTTAAGTAGAGTTTCTTTCTTTAATAAATATCCAATACTAACTCATTTTTTTAAACGATGAGTATTCAAGAAGACTTGGTCACACTGGAAGAGCTAGAATAAACTTCTATAGAATCACATGATCCATGCAGGATGAACTATATATTTACATTGTCTTTAGAGATTAATCAAAACCAAAATGGTTAGTACAAGATCTAATGATCCCCCAAAATGATATTCCTTTAGAGAAACAAAAACAAATCTTAATTTCCAAAATTAAACCATCAATACCCCAAAGTTAAATAAATTCCATTCAATAATCAATTGTCCTTAAAATCCTTTAATATAATCAAAACTAATATTGAAAACCAAAACATATTAATAATGTCATCTTCCACATTAAATTGTATCTCCAAATGACATTAATTACCTTTAATGTCACATACTTAAAAGTAATTAACAAAATCATTTCCATAAATAACTCAAATCATTATAAATCCACAATAAAAACATAGATAAAAATCCACCATTACTCCTCAAATTAAATCCCATACTACTCTATTTTCCTTTGGCATATAGTGTTATCAACAAAGCAAACAACTTCCAAAATAACATTTATCACCTAATCACCAAATCATTTTCCTATAATAAGGGTATTCATTTGATAAGACATAAGATCCCAAATCAAATTAATATTGATCAATAAAATCATTTTACTAAAAATAATAGTCACACTAACCAGGGACTTCACGTAGTCCAGTGGTAGGCGATAAATCCCAATCGCACTTTGGTTGTGTGTTCGATTCCCACAGCTTTGTCCTACGTGACGGGTTGTCACACGGTCTACGTGTTTTCCCTTTTCAAAAACTATATTTTATAACATTACCAAAATGAGATAAATTCCTCGAAATAACCATAACATAATTTAACAACAAATGTTATCTCATACCTTGCATTTTCATCCCAAATTATAATAATTTGTAATTGCCTCAAACCCAATGATCATATAAAACCAAATGGTTATTTATAAATATATCCACAAGAGAAAAGATAATTCGTCCATAAATATCATTCTCACATGGAAAACATTAGGGTTAAAAATACAAGAGAAAATTATTCCAAACTAAACCCTTCAACAAGGATCACTAATAATTTTTAAAAATTTATCCAACCATTTATTTCCACATAGCTTCTTCTCTGACCAAGAAAATATCCTATAGAATAGGACATTCACTCGGGTAATGGCCAGGTCCTCTACATTTATGGAAAATGACTGTAAATGGATTCTCTGGACCATTTTTATCTTCTTCCATAGTACTCTTCATTTTTCTTCGGCAATTCTTCACTGTATGTCCTTCCTTCCCACATGTAAAGCATTTCTTTTTCCCATTGCGACACATTCCTGGGTGTCTCCTTCCACATTTCCTGCATGATGGAAATTGAGGATTTCTTTCTCCATGGTCTCCACTACTGGAGATCTTATCATTCATCACCTTTATCTTCTTTGTTGATTCCGGTAATGGGTTAATATATATATTGTTGATCATATTTTTGGAAAATTGATTTGGCATAAAGATGATATCTTTTACGCCTATCAACATTCCATTTTGTTGCTCATTGCCACCACTGTTCCCACCTTGTACATCATTCTCAAAGTCACTATGACTTCCTTGGAATCCAGCCATTGACTAAAACCAGAAAGCATTGTGTGAGTAATAGTAGTCATACAATCATTTAAAGATTAACATGTCACCATATTCTCAATTTGAAACACATTAGGATTAACCAAGGTCATTTACTCTCATATTATATATATAATACTTTAAATTGGTTTGTAAATAAAATGTAAATTATCCTAAGCATATCCCCCGGGAGTGTTGTAACCAAGAGTGCAGTAAGGCCCGTTGTCGTGCACCAGTTCCCATTCGATTCTAGCTCAAAGCGGTGCTTTCGGGTTTTACCCCTAGGTACATCTGTGCCAGAGCCCCCTCTACCTGATCGTATCCAGACAGGTATGTATTGCTCGGAAAACTCACAAAATCTCTACAATACCAAAATTCTAGAAGGTTCTTGTATACTAATCCTCAAGGTTCATCTTAGGTCTACGTTCTCTAATCAGAGTTTATCTAAATCTAGCTTCCAAGGTTTGTAATAATCTTCTTCTGATACCAACTGTAACACCTTGACCCCAGTTACCCAGTGTCGGTGCATTATTACATAACATTGGCATGATCACAAAGGATCAAGTCTTGAAAGACTGATTAGTTTAGTAGCCTTGGAATAACTAGATATATTCATAAGTCTTACATTACATCATAAGGTAAAAAAAACTACAACAACATCTTGTCTTCATATCCCCTCATACTATCCCTGCATGTCATTCATAAATTACTTCTTCATAATCCTGGGAAAAGTAAAACATTGAAAGGGGTGAGCTTAGATGCTCAGTAAGGATAACATTATAGCAGAAGCTTTCATAGATAAGCATAAACACTTAAGGCAGTTTATAACTAAAACAAAAGCCTTTTAAACTTTAACTTCTGCATAAAATGGAAAAGATAAAATAAAATAATTCCATTTACTTACTCCCATGGATATTCTACTAGTCAAATGATCACATGCAATATCAATAACCACTTTCATAATGATGGAATGCAAAATTCCAGACTATCATAACCACATAACCAAGGCCTCGTGCCAAGACTACAAATAAGATTTTGCCAAGGCCTTGTGCCAAGACACTAGTTTGTCTCATGAGACCTACCGATGTATCGAGGAGCTATAGCGGGCTCCACCTGTCACATATTACGTCCAGTTCATTCCTCATATGAACAGGTTTAAACATAACATAAACATTCGTATTAAAACTAGTATACGAAATGTCAATACTTTAACCACAAACCATGAATGGTATAAAAATAGCACATACACAGTCAAACATAACTCATTCGATACAATATGGAAGATTGTATTGTATCACATAAACCTCAATCAAGAATAATGAAGGATATTGACATAGATTAAAATAATCATCAAAACTATTTAAGAGAAATATCCCCCTTTTTCATGAAATCATTTAAAAGTCACACTATTTGTCAGGAAGCCATTTAAAAATAGATTTTTGAATAAATGTGTCCCATACCACTTTGAAACTTTTAAAAGGAGTTTTAATTTTAATGCATTAATGTCCATATAAATAAATCGTGAAAACCATTTTTAAAACATGGACATTAATGATCAAGATTTAGAAGAATAAGTCTTTAAAACATTTAAAAATGGTATTTTAGTTAGAGTTTATAACCAAAAGAGAGGCACTTGAATACAAATAATTGAGGTAATAAAAACATTGTAATATCATTAGAATAAATGTATTCATGATATACTATGTCAAAGTACATTATATACACCACATAAAAGTGATTTAGTGTATAACAACAAAGAAGTCTTAATGGAATGTAAATTGAGATGAAATCTCTCATGAAGACTGTATCCTTAAGTTAAGGATAAATCGACGACATAAGTATGTGTGAAAAATATAAATACACTAAATATGATTGGATATTCAGTGTAAAACAATCAAAGGACATTCACACAAATTCTTGTAAAAACAACACAAATGAATTGGATGTTTAACTCAACAAACAGAGAATGAGTTAAAATTACTCGTATCAAATTCATATCAATGACTCGAGAAATTATCAATGGAGTGATTATGTATATCAAAAGTGTATCCATAGGAAGGGGAGTGGAAATTATGACATAATCAAATGAATAGTGATTCCACACATAATCTTGGGGTAATATAATCAATGAAATATGCATAAAGCCAAAAGAGTGGAAATTGAAATTTCAAATTCCCTTATCGATTAGATAACTTACGAAACATACGCCCATGAAAGAAGTATCATACCATGATGATTTCAATATCCATAAATTAAATTATATTACACAATGGATACAATCATGGGTAGTACACACACCACATGCAATAAATAAGTGGTGAACTATGGAATTCTCACGGAATTAAAAGTGAGATAAGAAACCCCTTACCTAGTATTTTTCCTTGTTTGTGGGTAGGTTAACCTCATATATAATGTTTAAATATTTTTTATTAAATTATTCATGAATCATATACATTAATATGATATCTTATATGATCTTTTAACATTGCTTTGTTAATAATATCTTAGAATTATCATCATTTCGGGTGTTAACTTACTCGTTTTCTTTTATATGTTTTGTTACGTAAGCCATGTTTTTCATGGATAGGTTGTATTTTATTCATATCCAGAATGATAAAAGTTCTTAAACATTATTTTTAAATCATCAAATGATAATTATACTTGAATGGATATGATGGATAATGAATCTCATCGCGTTCGTGGAGACGGTAGTCCATACGTACACACGAGCGAAAATATGATTCTTCTGATATATAATTAGATGGTATATGATATATACAGAATCATTATCATGTTATATTTATTATTTAAATGAGTTACACATCATTATTATACCCACCCAAATTATAATATATTGAATAACAATTACAACACGACGTGGAGACGGTAAGGTGTACGTACGCATGTATGGTGACATGTTATTCAAAGGGTGGATTGAATACTGAATATGGTTGTACCATATTTATAATAACATCAAAGTATATATAAGATACTGGATTTATTATTTTATAACGGTAATAACAAAGAAAGAAGAAGTGGAAGAAGAAAGGAACTTGAAAAGGGGTGGTAAAAGCATTACCTCTTCTTTAGGTTCTTCCTTTTGATTTGATCAAAAGGGCTCCTTAGGTTGGCATTCTGATCAAACTAAGGCCTCTAGGTTGTAGTGAGGGAAGTTGAGAGAGTATTTGGGCAGGGGTTTTCCGATCCAAAAGGCTTTTAAGGTGTGAACAAATGAGAAGGAGGAGTGCCCTTTTATAAGAGGGGTGAGGGGCACCTTTTGGAAAAGCTAGAAATATTAATTTATAATAAATTCATATTCGATTTATAATGGCTAAAATGTTTATTATTCAAAGGTTAAGGTGGGGATAGGTCGAAAACCATTCAACCAATAGAATTTAGACAGGTTTGGGTTACTATATTAACCTTATATTTTAGTTTTAACTCTTAGTTAATTAGTTTGACATTTACAATGTCACTTTGTATTTTTATATTATATAGTTAATAAACTTACTATATACATCCATGAGACCCCGAAGTGGTCCATTAATGATATAACTATCATGATATAAGTCTCTTGGCCGAACCTTAGATTTTTAGGAATTTAATATCAATTAATAATATAATATTTGTTTTAAAAACTCTTTTATGTCAATTTTGACACTATTCAATAGTTGATTTTTTTGAAACTCATAACAGAATGATTACATCGAAAAAAGTCAATTAAATCAATCCTAATATGTCATATTATCCTATAAAATTAGTTTAATTAATTAAAAGTCTTAAATTATATTTATTTGGGTATTTATAATATCAATTATTTTAATTTTTCACTATTATGGTAATTACTGCATCATCATTGTGTCATAAATATATTAAATTATTTAATGTCTAAAAATTATAAATAAACTGTCATTATGTTTTAAATCTTATTATTTTTCAAATTAATATTTACAATTTAATTTATCTTATGTATAGCCCTATATTAAATTTTTTTTAGTAAATAAACTTTGATTTTAACTCTTATAACTCTTCTTTGAATTAAATAATAATAAAAGTCCTAATCTAATCCAAATGGACCTAAATGATAATATTTTATTCCTAAGGTTGTTTTTGGTCGAGATACACTTGTCCAATAGAATTAGGACATGTTTTAGGGTAATATTAATATCATTTTTACCCTTAATTACCCTATTTACTTTTAACCGTGGTAAATAAAAGTAAAAAAGTTACTATTCACCAAAAATTATTTTAATCTCATTGAACCAAATTTTACTTCTTGATATTAACTTTGTCTCTCGGATTTTCTAAATTCCATTCACAGAAGTGGTAAAATTATGTTTTATGAAAAATTCAGTTTTTTTAACTACCACTTAGTAGTTTCACTATTCATCAAAAATTGATGTTTTTCAGAACAATGCCAAAATTTCACCCTAAGCTATAATTAATAATCCAAATTCAAAAATGATGTCTATTTTACTAAATTCTGAACATATATGTTGCATTAATTAATTTTATAATTAATTCCTACTGTCACAATAAATAGCGTGTTTTTAAGAAACAATATATATCAAAAGATTGACAATTATTTAGGTCCAATTTCAAAGTGAAATTAATTCTAATGAACACCATTGGATAAAATGGTAAAAATATATTCTAATTATACTTTGAAACCACTAAATAATATAATTTATCACTATAAATTATTTTTATTAAAAAAGTTGTTTTTAAGTATTTTTCACTATTCATAAAAATTGGAAGTTCTCAGAAAAATAACAAAAATTCATCTTTGGTTAATTTCGACATTCCAAAACCAAAAATGAAGTCCATTTTGAAATATAAAATATATATAATTTCAAAAAGTAGGTATTACTATTCATAGTGTCAAGTTTGATTGGTTGTGGTGTGTTAGAACTCGATGTTGCATACAACACATGTTATCGCATTATTCAAAGAGAAGCGTACCATAGAAGCTTGGGGTGTTACAATACAGAACCCTTATTATAATTTTTCAGATCATTATTTCTTGTTTCTCCTTTAATTGTACCACCATAAATGAGAAATGTTATTTTCATAGATCAGAAAACCACTAGAAAGATTTTACTCTTTTTATCGAGGTGATAACAATTGGTTATTTTGGACGAGGCATCAGCTCAATCCATGACCCAATAAATAAAAAAGGGGTTAAATGTTTTTCTATAAAGGCTATATAGGTTTTTATCTTTTCCCTCTTGGTCTACATCCTCCTTCATTTAGGTTATTTTATTGACCATAATTCCTAGGGAAACACCAAAAGTGGTACATGAAGTGAATGGTATAAGATGGATAGGTGACAATACAACTTTAGTTGAATAACATACTTATCCTTAGAATCAGCTTCTTAATTTACCCAATTGTTTTTAAACCACTCACTTCTCCAAATAATATAATGTAGTTCTTTTCATGGCTCCCAATGATTGTACATTCTAAAAAAGTGTTTAAAAAATATATTTTTTTATTACTCATCTTGACCACATGGTCTAAACACCTAAATGATCACTCTTGGGTCACTCATCAAGGGAACCTTAGTAGTTTAATTGGTCAGATTATGTCATGGGTGTATCAGAAAATTTACAATATTAAGGAGACTAATATTGTCTGATGGAAGAATGATTTATTAGAGTTCATACTTAAAACACATTGGGATTAATACATGTACACATTAATATCATGTAAAATAAAATTACATTAAAATTGATTGTAAAGAGTGCATCAAAAGTCTCGAGAGAAGTATTAGGTTCTTTGGATAAGGTAAGGGGATATATAAAAAATTTATTTTCAATAATACATCGAAGATAAAAAAAATTTTAGGACGATTAATTTTAATTTTCAGATAGATTTATCATAAATTTTCTTGAAACCATAGATCCAATGATTTTACCTTATTTCCATATCCTTCTTATGAACACTCATCAAGAGCATGAGAACCAGATTTCTTTTATAGAGGATGACCCTTTCATCCTTTTATTATTTCTTTTGTACATTGATTATAATAATAATAAAAGAAACATGGGGACAATTACGTATATGGATAACATCAAAAGAGTTGTGAATAACCTCTATGTAGAGAGTTATATACTCCTTAATAGATTGTTAGGGTGATTTTTATATATTCTTGTAATTTTATTAAGGATTAGGTTTTAATTACAGCCCAATAAAACATCACGGTACTCCCTCTCCCACAAGTCACAAGTGAAACCACCCAAGATCTTATTCCAAAGGTATATGATCCTTGAACCTTATACCATTATCATAAAATAAAATTTATAAATTCTATTACGACATCATTTACAAATATATCACTAAAAAATTCACTATATATATCACTACCATCATCTCAACGGAATAACATCATTTTTCCATGGACCTTCCCTAGTTTTGTATCTTTTTCCCATGAGATGATAGAGAATGTTGATCATAAATATTTATGGATGAGCATACATATTAAAAAAAACATGGAAAATTTTGATTACATAATGATCTATATGTTTTTATTTAATGTAATGTGGAAGTTTTTTTTATTTGAATGGTTTTTTGTATTTATTTTATGTTTTTAATTCTCATTATGTAAATTGATCCCTCTAATACAGAAGTAGTTTAGATTCATCAAATATTCCAATGGGTACAGGTTGGGGATCTTCTTAATCATATATATTTAATGAGTTACCAAGAATTTATTAGTAACATAAAGAATAATTTTACTCCTCGAGGTGAGGTGTTCCATTCCAAGTGTATTTTACCTCCCACAAGTATCACTAAAACAATTCAACTGTATATTATTAAAGCTCAATGTATGGTCCAACTATGTCTTGAAAATACTAAAAACTTTTTCCAACCATTATTATTTTTAATATTAATAGATCAAAAAGTGTAAAAACTTGTCAATAACTAATGAAAATGAACCCCCTGGTGGGACTATCTCAATTAATGATTGGGAGGTATACCTAAAGATTAATTCTTGATGACATACCATGGAGGCCCTTTATATGATAACAGAGTGACTTCCCTAAATTATTTAGGGTTTCATTGAATCAATTTTGGGTTGCGTGACCAACTATAAATGTATTATATAATCTATTATGTGAATTATTGATATCATTAAATATGTAATCTCCTTCATTCTCTTGACTATAATGTATAATATTCAAAAATAAATTATTAACTGCATTTTAAAGGTTTCTAATGGATTCATTTGGGAATTAAGGAATGAGGGTAGTTACTTTTGAGCTTCACATAAATAGTTTCCAACTCAATATGCTGATGGTTGTATCATTGTAAAATGGAATTGTAATCATATGGCCCACTAAAAATAGAAACTAGAATGGGAAGCACTTGAAGGGTCTTCCACATGGAATCTCTTGGTAAATTAAGAAACCTAGGAATCTAATTGATATGGATTGGGACCAAAGAATTAGGATTTCTATGATCAATTGTGGATTTATGACTTGCATCCATATTACCAATGAGAACACTATATGGATCATAGGATCAGTCTACATCTCTTTTAGTCCTGATAACTAGTTGTTCCACATGCACCTTTATCCTAGCTTCCTGACCCCTGTTAATAATTTTCATGAATCCAATGTCCACCTATATTTTCTCAATTTCCTCCTATAATATGATTAAAAACTCACTTCTACTAGAATTAATTATAGAGAAGATGATTATTCAATTTTCTTTACAACTTCCATTTGAGGGTCTTTCTCCATGAGATGTTTTAGAAATATCATCCATGTTTCTCTCAATCATGTCCCCATGAAAAAATCTATATAATGATCGAGTATATAATCTAAGAATGGTTTATTTTTTTGAAGGATAAACCATGGGTCCATATTAATTAATGGTAAAATTAGATTGAATTGTGTGAGTATAATGTTCATATGTGAATATTATAGTCAACAATATATGGAATATAGTGATATTCAATTTATTAAGGGGGTAATGTGTGCAGTTCATGTGTAATTTCATAAGAAACAAATATTGTAAACCAGGGATCCCTAATAATCTTGAAAAATATAATATTAAATTTCATTAATGGTAAATGGAATTCTTCCCATTCCATGGGTCATCAATGAATGGATTTTACAATAGGTTGTTGGTGTATTTTAGGGTCATGCTATAAAATAATTTTAAATATATCAGCATTGAGAATAGTCGGACTCCATTTGAATCTCTCATTGAATGTAGATATCATTCATTTTAAATGGAATGTTCCCCTATAACTTCTTATTTTTTGGATTTTTCATCTTTTAGGTGAAATCATCTATTACACTCAGTTATCGTGCATGATTCATGGGTATTATAGAGTAATACCGTATATGGTCTAAAAAAATAATAAAAATAGTGGTTTTGAAAATGTTGTGATTCTATGATGAGTTATTATGATTTATTATCATTCTTCTATACAACTCACCTACATAATTTATTATTACATTCATCAAAAAATACCTCATTGTAGAGGCTCACATGATGTTTAATGATTTTAATTTAAGCAGACTGACCTACAATAGAATTCAAAATGTCGAATATCATTCAAATTAATGATATTTTTTCATGAAATTTCGATCCCAAAATATATTTCCTTTAAGAAAAAATATCGGTTAATGAAGGCTCCTCATAGATATTAGAATTGATATCTCACATAATTGTTTTGGTGGAAACAATTGAGAAAACTATTTATAATTTAAAGGAATCCTAGATTACCCCTTCATATTTTCTATAGAATGGGCACCATCCATAATGTTGTAATTTTCTTTTCTATCAATATAATATAATTTCTATTTATTTCCTCCTTCTTTTTCCATTTTTTTTATCTTTTTAAAAAATATATAATAAATGATTAAAAAATTATTTAACTCACTGAATGTAAATTGTTTTATGAATCTGATTCCATAAAATCTTGATTTTCCACCTATATTCACTAACCACTAGAATAATAAAATTATATTAATAATATACACAATTTAAAGACAAATTACTATTAATATTCTTATTATTTTCTTATTTATGTTATTGCTATCATATTTCATTCAATTACTAAATTAGTATTTTTTATGATGGTCATTTTGATGTTATTCGATTAATAACCTTTATAAATTTTGTGGTATAATTATAATTTTAAAATCCCATTTTATAATGGTTTAATAGTCTATTCATGTTTCGTGGTATTTTAAATATATCATTAAATAATCATAAGGTTCTAAAAATTCAGGAAATAGTTACCAATTAGAGAATATTTTTTTGATGAGCATTTTTTTGGTTTAAAAATTTCTTTTATTTTTAACATTTATTTTCATGGTTATGATGGGTATATTATAATTTCATAATCATAACGATGATATTACATTAATATTAAACTTATATCTAATGTTAAAATAAATATTATCAAAATTCCATGAAATACACAAGTTTATAAAAACAATAGAGTTCATTTAGGTAGAGTAAAACCACTATGATGGGAGATGATTTTTAATAGAGTTTAAAAGAAAGGTAAAGGTGATAAATATTTTATTTTATTAAAAATATTATATTATAAATAAGTTATTTTTGTAGAATTATAAATATTTCTCATTCTATTTAGAATATTCATGGGAGAAGTGAAACAAAAAACATCATCTTCGAAAAACCCATATTTGGACGTACATAATGCTTATTAAAAGTGTTTGGTGAGAGATGATGGATATTTTCTAAAAAATAATTAGTAAAACTATTTAAAATACCATAATAATGCAATCAAATTATGAAAATAATATAATTTTTTTTATAGTTTTAATATAATACTCACAATTTTGATAATTCAAATAGGCATTGGAACCCTTACCATTTTCTTTGAATCACCTCATTCAAATTGAATTTAAATCCTTTAAGGAGTAGAATTTTGTAAATAAATAGTCTTATGAATATTAAAATAAATATTTAGAGAAATATTTTTGTTGAACATAGTGACATAACTAGATTGGACTTGTTTTGTTTTGGGAAGGATGGAATGAGTCCCCATTCAGAGGAAATATTCAATTGAGTTTTTTTTATAAATTCCAATAATTAAGGGTCGATAATTTAATTTTAAAATGAAAAGTAGTTCATAAATGGGAAATTTATGATATTATTAACCATTATATACTCCCAATATTTTCATGAAAAATGAAGATTTTTGTCTTAATTTATTAATAATTTGAATCCTTAAATATCATTTATATTCATTTTCAATGTTATTTTCAAAATATGGCTTGAAAAATATCATGATAAAAATTGAATTTGAATATAAAATTTTAAATAATTTATTTAATATCATTTTTTATCCATAAAATCATTCATTTCCAAAATTTAACTCAATTTTATTATTTTATATATTTTTAAAACCACATACATTGACATTTATTCCTCTTACACAAGCACTATACAAACATTTCATTTGTATTTGGGATAATTATATAATAAATAAATTTCAAAAATATATTTTATGAAAAAATATATTTCATCATTAATTATTATCATCACCTAAATTGTTCCATAATAATATTTATATTTATTTATATCGTGATAATATTTTTACTATATGAATTTTGACTTTTCTTATCATACACAAGCGCTCAGAAATATTTTGATTATTATTTCATTATTAAATTCCTAAAAATAATTAATACATGCCAATATTTTAATTAGTCATAATTCTTATCCCCTATAGATTACAAAAGGGAAATACATCCTTAGATAATTTTTTAAATACATCAATTTAACTCTTCCAATTTTGTTCATGATTTTATATGTGCTGATAGATTTGTTCCTATTATATTAACATGTAATCCAATAATATATATTGAATCATATTTATATGATATTATCAGTATATTATCCTTAAAAAAATTTATATTAGATAAAAAGCTATGTCACATTTATATCATGATTTTATATTAAAAGTAAGGGCATGTGCATTAAACATCATTTTTATCTATTTTCCAAAAAATAAATTAATATAAAAAAAATTTCACCAAAACAATGTTTTAAAATTATAATTCCAAAAGAAATTTTTTTTATCAAATTATAATAATAAAATTAAAAAATTTCACTACAAAATTAATTCATATAATTCATCGAAGAAATTTTTTTTGAATAAAAACAACATATAATTCATTTGAAAAAATCACTTGCAAGACTCATATATTGGTAAAATATTTATAATATAATAATAATAATAATAAATGTCAATATGAATATTATAACCTAGATAATTTATGAAAAATTTTATTGATTAATTTACATTCAGAAATTATATATTATAATGTTATGTTCATTATAATAATTTTATGTAATTTATCACTCAAAATGAAAAGACATAATTTCAAATAAAATATAATTTTTAGGTAGTATGTGGTTTTATTTAATAGATTTATATCTGAAATATACAATTTTAATTTTTAAATATGAACAAAAAAATTTCAATTTATACAATAAAAATTATCATAGGATGAATTTTGGAGAATTTTATAAAAATTTTATTTTCCAACAAATAGTAAAACATACTATTTTTTTGGAAAATTATATATTTTATTCAAATATTTAAAAATTAGGAATATATTTTGTATGATTTTTAAAATTGAATTACTTTCTTTAAATTAAATATAATCAAATAAATGTTATTAGAATCAACCTTACTATTAAATTTTTTATATAAATATAGTTATATTTAATTTCATTTTCTTGAAAACATGTTTTTATCATGTTTTCTATGTTTAATCAAGTACGATCCAACCCCTTCCACACTGACTTCTGAAGGCGGTGAGATGATACTAGGAATTAGGATGCATTCCCCAGAATATAATGGCTTGAAATTAATGAAGAGGGCTTCAATAATACTTGGGGAATGATTTTACCTTTAAATAAAAGTAAGCAGCTAAACATGGAATAACCAACCCACACTATATGATAAATGTTAACAATGTTTTATAAATCAACATTGCCAAAATACCGATACTAAAAAACATAATATCCATAATCAGAATACCATGTTCGAGATTAAATAACTAAACCAAAGTGAATCCATGACACACCCCAAGGATCCACACCGAGCTCCATGTTCCAAGAACCACCATATTACCTATGCATCATGACGAACTAGTAGAAAAATGATATGCATTACCCATACATTGGTCCTAGAAAATGACTTCTGTTGGATCACTAAAGTACCAATGCGGTGGGTGAGTACTTATACTATGTATGTTTTCCCAAAATGACATACCTGCACACACCACTACCATAAGTCAGTTAGTAAAATTATATAAAATTGTATATATAAATCAGAAATAGTTCAACATCTTCCACAAAGCCAAACACACCATTACCAAGCCAAATTTCACTTAAAACACACAATACATGGGATGGCCAACAACCATTCATTAATGTATTTTTAAAAAACATGATAGAAACCCCATTTCCAACTCACATAACAACACACACAAAATTAAATGAAATAGATGGGGACATAACCAAACTGGTAAACATCATGGTGGAATGTCTCGTCCATGTCGTTACACCACTTTCCTGATCTAATGGTACTTCTGAAACTCTAATATTTTATGGTGGCACTTCCTCCACAAAACATCCCAAGTTTTATAGAGGTAATCCCCCCAATAAACATCAAAACTAACACAAGAAATAATGAGAAATAAAATAAGAAAGAATATATACCCATAAGGCCATAAAAATATGAAAAAAATGTCCCCACCAATCAAAATCTTAAGCACGTCTACCATTCCAACACAATCCTTAACAACTTGAATAAATCCCCCATTTTTGAAAACCCCAAATATCCCTTTTTCCATTCCAAAACATATTTCAATAAGGAACAAATTATTTATTAATATTCACCTTTCATTAAAAAATTTCCATAATTCTAACAATTATCAATTTTAAAATTTAGATTTTAAAATCACATAACAAAGCTCATTTTTTAATAATATCCAATTTTAACCAAAATGCTCAAATCATCATCAAATAGGTTTCCACTAAGATTCACACATCATATTCACAATTTATATCAAAAAAAGAAATTAATGTCAAATAGGGCCTCATGTTCGAGAAATGTGGAGTGGAGAGAAAATCCGCTTACCTTAGGGTTTTGGAGAAATCGACCCACAAGCAATCATTCCACAAATACAGTAAAATCCTCCTCCAAAACCATTCAAGATAAACATCCATATCATCAAAATCACTAAAACAATAACATTAGGCTACAAAAAACCCTATATATACATGAAACAGGTCTAGAACTAGAAATCCACGAGAGAGGGATAAATAAATCTAAGGAAACCTCAAAAGAAACAATGAGTGGAGAGTTACTGGGGGAGAATCAACTTCACCACACCTTGAAACACCTTTTATTCACATAAAAAAATAATGGGAGATCCCTTTTCACAATAAATAACCAAAAATACCAAGTTGGGTTGACTAGGAGAGTAAATGAGTGGAATTGGGCATATCTTGAGTTGTTCTAATTTTAAACAAACCCTTTTTTACATCGTATATGGTTAGCTTGCACGGTTAGGCAAAACATGCGCTAACTATGAATATTCTACTACCTTGAATGGGTGATTACATGAACATATGACATGTTTAGAAAAACCATGCACAAATAGTATGAAGATCACTATATTAGGTTTGATGGTTAACTGGGGATTCTGCATGGTTTTCTTTAACCTTGCTAAAATCGTACTGCCCTAGAAAAGCTTCCAAACATTTCCATGTCATTCCAACACCTTCCCAGACTCTCCCAAACATTAACGTACAAAATTCAATGCATGAAAACGAATAAAAAAGGGTTAAATAATGCATACTAGTGTGTTCTCAATTTTCCCTCTATTAGACATTCCATCCTAGAAATGTAGAGAACCATTGGTTTGCATAAAGTGCTCGAGAAATTCCTCGACAATCTCTTTTTCCTGACCCCAAGTCTTCACCTGAATCTGAAAATGGTACAAAAAATCCTAAAATAAACTGATGCTTTTACCATGAAATACATTGTTTTTCTTATGTAAAATCCACACTAGAATGTCCACCAAATAATCATCTGGTTCAAGCTTAACATGATCTCAACTAATCACATAGTCATGATCTGGCTGATACTTTTTCAATAGAGATACATGGAACAAATGGTGCCCCGCACTAAATCGTGGCTGAAAATCCAACTAACATGAATCCTCTCTAACCCACTCAAGTTTCTCAAAAGGCCATATATACCTTGGATATAACTTTCTCTCATTTCAAAATAGGCAATATCCAATCCAATTAGAGATTCTCAAGAACACATGATCACCCACCTCAAATGACAACAGTCATTGAAGATGGTCTCTATTTGATTTATGATGACCATAAGTTATCATAATTATTGTCCATATCACCATTATCATATTCATAGTATCCTGGATGAGGCTTTTCTGAACCAAAAAAGTCTCACCTGCTTCCACAGAATAATGTGGGGAAGGACTCGGTTGCCCATACAATGCCTCAAATGCAGCCAGATTTATCAAGGCCTGATAAATATTATTGTAGGATAACTCCACCAGAGTCAAGTGTTCCTACCATGAACCACCACAATCCATCACCGAAACCCACATAATATCTTCTAATGTTTATATCGTCCTCTTGGATTTCCCATCCATTTGAGGATGATACACTGTACTCATCGTCAACTGTTCCCCAAGGGCTTACTATAAGGATTTAAAAACATGAGATGTGAACCTACAAACCTTAATTGATGAAATTGATACTAGGACACCGTACATATTACCTAACTCCTAGGTATAGATTTTGGGTAGATCCTTCACCATATGATATTGTTGAATAGGGACGAAATTTGAAGTCTTTGGGAGTCGATACACAATCACCAATAAGGCATCGTGCATTATGATCTTTCTAGTGAGACCTGTAACAAAATACATCACTATCTGCAATAATTTTTACAATGGAATTGGTAGAGACTGCAACATACCTCATGACATCTCATGCACTTCCCTTGACTTACTGACAATTTAAGCATCAATAAATGAACTCGACCACTTTTCTTTACATACTAGCCCACCATAATTGTGATTTTAATGCCTTATTCATTTTATGAATTACTAGATGGAAAACCCATTTAGAATGATGAAAATCCATAAGAATTTTCTCCTAACATGACACTGGTACAACCACCAAATTCTGAAAACACAAAATAGAATTCCCATTCATTTCCTAGACATTAATGGCCTCCAAAAAATTGAGTTTCTACCTCATCGCCATACACTCAGAATCAGATAGATATAACTCCATAACCTGTCCAACTGACTATGAAACCAATAAGAATGGAAAGAAACCTACTCTATCACCATGTTCCTCATATTCCAACCACATTCCTGCTATGGGCGACACTAACTGCCACTGATCTGATGCATGCTTCACGACATGAGCATACGACTTATTACATAATTCATCTGCGAACAAATTTACCATTCCCGGTGTACACATAAACTAAAAATCAAACATTTGGAGATAATCCATACATATCATCTTCCACAAAATCATATCACCTGGTCAGAAAAAATGTTTTATACTCTTATGATTGGTAAACACTGTGAATTTATCACAGAAGAGATAATGACATCACATTATCAAGGAATGAACCACTGTTGCCAACACCAAATATCGTGTTGCGTAGTTCTTCTCATGAAACCTCAACTTTAATAAGTCATCTTCCTCCACATTACCCTCTATGATTTAGAACACACCCCACCCTTGTTCATGATGTGTCACTGAACACTACATACCCTTTTCCTAATATTGGAAAAACTAAAATTGGAGCTCATGTAAGGTGAACCTTAATCTCTTTAAAAAATTTCCGATACTTCTCATCCAATTGAAATGGTCTATTATTCCTTGTAAAATATGTCATTTGTGAGGCTAATCGTGATAAATCATGAATAAAATGCTGATAATACCCAGCTAGACCAAGGAAGCTATGTGTCTCAAAAACATTCTTTGGAGGTTTCCATTATATAATAACCTCTATCTTTTGTGGATCAATAGAAAATCCCTTCTCAGAAATAACATGTCCAAATAATTTAACATCATGTATCCAAAAATAACCTTTAGATGGTATTTTTACAAGTGATTCCTTCTCAAGACCCCCACACTATTTCCAAGTGTTTCCCATGCTCCTCCCATTTACAAGAAAACACAAATATATATTAAAAAAATATGACCATAAATTAATCCATATATCTCCATAATATCCAATTAATCAATTCCATGAACACCATTAGAGCATTATATAGATCAAAATTCATAACTAAATACTCATAATGGTCATATCTACTTCTAAAAGGAATTTTTGGAATATCTTCCATCCACACTCACAATTGATGATATCCAGATTTCTAGTCAATATTAAGAAACCAATGGGATCCCCACAAATAATAAAACAAATCATCAATGTGTGGATGTGTATATTAGTTCGTTATTGTAACATTGTTTATACTGCGATAATCAACACAAAACTATAATGTTCCATTCAGATTTTTAAAAATCAAGACTGGTACATCCCATGGAGATGTGCTACGCTAGATCAACCCTTTGTTTTCTAACTCCTTCCTCTACAATTTCAATTCCCTTAATTTTTTTGGTTCCATCCGTTATTATAAAATTAAGATATCAATAGTCCGCAAGATGTGATCAATCATAAAATCCACTTCTCTCACAAGTGGAAACCATGAGAATTATTTGGGAAATAAGTCCAAAAATTGATCAACCATCGCTGAAAGAACATTCTGCTGAACTATTTTCAATGATTCCAATATCAACTCTACCGAAAAATAGGATATTGAGCCAAAATTAGGTTCCAAAAAACTTGTACATATATATTTTTACTCTTATCCACCTTTAAGGCGACGTGTGACACTATCCCTTATTGTAAAACTCACCTTTCTTTTATAACAGTCATTGTGGTCCTTAAACATGATCACCCAATCCAATCAAAAGATTAAATCATAATAATCCATCTCAAGCACTAATAAATCTATCATTAACTCAACCCCATCTATAACTAAACAATATTCTCTACACAGGATGGCTCGACATACTTTTGACCTAGAGGGGTTTGAAGATTCAAAACAGAAGGCATCATTTCCAAATGTAATACTAGAAAAATAAAAACATGAGAATCCATAAATGAATGTAAAGAATCCGTATAAAAAACACTAGTATTAGTGTTTAATTGGAAATTATTTTACCTCGCACTATAGATGGTCCTGACAGATCATCCCTCAAAAACTTCCCAACTCCAAACAATTGTTTCCTTGCCCCACTCTACTCTTTATTTCCGTGTTGTGGATTCATTGTATTCTGTTAATCATAATGACTATCTTTTTTTCTATTGATGGGTGTGGTGATTCCCTCTCCCTATCATATCATAAGACCCTATGATCCCTAAGGAGTTTCAGGAACACCTGACCTTAGTGCATTCCAATAATACCACTAAAGATTCCCCATCTTCTTTCTGTTATGGCATGCTCGAGGGCATGCCCAAAAATCATTCTGGATTTGACACATAGAGCAACACTAAATAATTCTTGAAATACTCTATGTCATCATAGGAAGATTCACCAATCGTACCATTGGATTATGGACCATACCTACACCCTAGAAATAGGTGTCCATCTTCCGTTTAATCCTAAAATTGGTGTTCCCACTATTCCCCATGAGAACCAACATAATTCACCCTCTTGTAGTCGCAATGATATCCCATTCAGCTATTGTTACCCTATTTACCATTTAATTATAATGCCTAAAACATATCAGTTATATTTTAGAATGAATTTCCTACCCCGATCTTGCTTTAAAAATACGTGACTTCAATAAAGTACTAACCTCTAACTCATGTGAATACCACACTATGTTAAGGAACATAGTTGTATATTCTATTACCGACATGTTCCCTTTATTCAAGAAGAAGAAATCCATTGTGCACTGAATTCTAAATGTATGAGGGTAGAATGGGTTGTTAAATAATCCTCAAAACCCTCCCATGTCATACCTTGGTCCGTTCAAGATTGGACCACCAACTCGTACCACAGTAAAGAAATATGTTCTATCATTTATGTTTCCAGTTTCACTTTCAGCTCGACCAGTGTTCCTATGAAATCAAATATTTAATTTTTTCTATTCAACCATACTTCTGCACTTTTCAGCACTAAATCACCCCTATATATGGGTGGATTTTACTTTTGAGTCTTAATCGCATGATCCACCTAATTAGGTTGATCCACTTTATTCCTACTTTCAACTTCTTGAGAAGGTTGCACTATACCATGCACTAGCTACTGATTCACATGGGGCTCAGGTGAAAACACATTTTTAGAAGCCTCATCTGGTTGGTATCTACGATGCCTACCCAATTCCATTTCTATCAACTAAAAAGTGACCATAAATGTAACCTTAATAACTAGAAAAGACCAAAAATTCAAATTCAATTACATATCAACAATGAAAACCACAAACTCTTCAAGTTCACATTTCCCAGGTGGTAAATTTTTAGAAAAATCCACTAGTTTTTAAAATCAGTCAATTTTAAAAATACAAAAACCATCCAAATTTCAAATCCTCACATTTCAATTAAATTTCAAGAATTTTCACATATCAACTTATTCACAACATAAAAAAATCATTCTACTCAATGAACCACGAATTCGAGTAGCATTTCGTTTGTACCATGCATTCGATGAACATATCATTGGAACCACCCCTGAAAATTAGATTTCCAATACCTATAAGTTCCTCCAAAACACTTATTTACCTAACTCCTTGGTCACATGATGTTCATCTTAAATTGGTTGGCTACATCCCTTTATGTTATACATTTCCCGTTCTGATAGTCCTACGACATACAACCATTGAAATTCAAGGATTATACCGAAATCAAATTCCATCACCATGATCAAAAACCAACTACATGGAATCAAACAAACAATGATGTTAGGGACCAAACAAAATAATATCACATGTATTATCCTTCCCCATACTCATTGGCTTGAGAAGTTCATGAGATGCCACTAGGCCTTAGGTGACGTTCCCAAGGTTCCAAATCCTAGAAATGAATGTTGAGGGCTTCAAGAACAGTTGTGGAATGATTTTACCTTGGAAAAAAAATCAACAAACCAAACATGTCATATCTAAACAACACTATATGATTCATGCTAATAATGTTTTACAACTAAACAAGAATAAAATACCAATACAACAAAATACAATATCTATTACCAGTGTACCAAGTGGAATACTAAACAAACAAACCCAAAGGAAACCAGGACATGCCCCAAGTCTCTAGAGAGAGCTCCATGCTCCAACCCCACCATGCTGCCCAATCATCATGACAAACCACTAGAAAAATTTAATATATTACCCTTAACCCATGTCCTAGAAAATGACATCTGAAAAAGCCCCAATGTACAAAATCATAGGTTGAGTACCAATACATAGTTTGTTTTCCCCAAATAATTTCCCCACTCACACCACTTGTATAAATTGGTCAGAACAATTATATAAAATAGTTTATATTAATCATCAATGGTTCAATTGTTTCAAACAATCCAAATGCACCCTTACTAAGAAAACTTTCACGCATATTGAAAAATATCGAGGAAATAAAACTATCATGCCATTTTTCTATTACACTGACACATGTTAGTACTGCCATTTACACATGATATAGAAACACATAAACAAATCAATACCATAGAGGTACACACAACAAAACAGAACCATCATGATATATTTCTCATCCAAACCATTATGCTACTTTTTCGATATAATGGTACTTCCCAAACACTTATCATTGATGGTGGCCCTTCCATCCACTATAAATTCCCTATTTTATATTTTCACTCCCCACCCACTCGACATAAAATTCATCATATGAAATAATGTGAAAACATATAATCAATAATATATACCCATATGACCTGATCAAAATGAAACAAAACATTCCAACCATACGATACCTTAAGCTCATCAACCATTCAAATGAAATCCATAACTACTTCAATAAATCAACCATTTGTTAAAAGAACCCCTAAAATATTTTTCCATTCCTAACCATATTTCAATAAAACTATATTTCTGTTGAAATTAAACTTTAATTAATCAATTTCCATAATTCTTAAAATTATCGATTTTAAAAATAAACTTTTAAAATAACACAACAATACCCTTTTTCAACAATATACCATTTAACCAAAAATCAACAAATAATCACCAAACAGGTTTCCACCATGATTTTCACAGTGTATTCAAAATTATTTTCAAAAAATAAAAATTAATTGAAAACAAGGCCTCATGTTCTATAAAAGTGTATTCGAGAGAGAAGCCAACCACCTTAGGTTACCAACGAAATCGACACATAAGAAATTGTACTAGAAATCCAGGTTAATGAACCCCCTAAACTACTTTGTATATCCTTACATACATCAATATGCCCTAAAATCATCACATTAGTCTACAAAATATAAAGATCTATGTGAAACAGGTGTAGATCTAGAAGACCAAGAGAGATGGAGATGGTGATCTAAGGAAAACCAAAAATAAACCAAGAGTTGAGACATACTAGGGGAGAATTTCCTTCTCAACACCTTGAAACCACATCGATTAACTTCAAAAAAAGTTGGAGAGCCTATATAGACATATGGAATAAAATATACTGATTTGGGTTTGTGTGAGAGTGAAAATGAGTGAAATATGAAAAATATCGAGTGGTCCCAATTAAAAAAACAGATTTTTAGATTGTGCATGGTTAGCTCTAATGGTTAGGAAAATCGTGCGATGACCATTAAGATACCACTGCATCTAAGATATCCTTACACGACCTCCACACACGTTTAGAAAAACCTTGCACCAATCATGTGAAGACCACTGTCATAGGTTGCACAGTTACCTGGGGATTATGTGTAGTTTCCCCAAACTATGCTCAAACCATATGACCATTGAAAAGCTTCCAAACATTTCCAAATCATTATAAAAACTTCCCCCAATATCCCAAACATTATTTATCATCATAATGCACATAAAAAGTCATAAAAATTGTTACATGCCTCAAACTTTTGGTGCACCAAATGTTATGTTAAATGATTCTATTTTTGTGAATTCAATTTGATAAAATTGATCTTATATAAGGTTTATTGGGATCCAATTATTTTTATAGGAATATATTTTCCATTTTGAATTTATTAATAGTAACTACAATACTTTTTCACCTTAATAAATGTAAATTGGGTAATTATGTTTAAATATTATTTGATAAGGTCAAATAATGAACCTAACAGTTTCTATTAATCAAATTAATGACTGTGGTTTGACCATACTAAACCAATAATTAATTTTCTATAAATTTGGTCCCAATTCACATTGAAAATGACTTATATATTATTCTATTTGAACAGAAATACAAAATTCCACTCTCCTTGATTTAAATTTCAATTATAAATTTACATAGGGTTAAAAATATTTTTGTAACCAATATTAAATATTATTTTCTTTATAATGAAATTATTTTTATCAAGATAATTTATTGGTAGAATTTATTATTTAAATAATGACATTAAATTCATATTCAATTTTGTCATATTGTGTGTGGAACTAGTAGATAATTAAGATAAATGTTTTTAAACACATAAAAATTAATATCTTTTTGGATGGAAAATCGTCCAAAATGAATTTTGTAGTAAATATTAATGTATTAGTATTACTAAAATTTATTATATTAAAATTACACTACTTCCATGTTTCCTTCAATGTCAAATTATTTGAATAGTTCACAAAATTTCACTAATCATATTTTATGTTAAATATATTGTATTAACAAAAGGATTATTAAAAATGATAAGGATTAAAATGATAACAAAATCTATATATGTTTTATTTTTTTGATTATTTTGAGAAAATTTCATTCTTATATTCCCATCCATGTCACTTTGTAACAATTATTCTTGGGTTAGACATATACCATTTTATTATATTTCATATATTTCTCAACGGTGACCCCTGCTTACTTATAAAAGGAAAACCCCTCCCCACTCCCTTAAAGACATTTGGATGTCATTTTTACCATCCAACACCTACTGAAATATCTTCTTAATATCTCTATAAGTGTCATATATTCCATGGGTTTTCATTAAAAAAGGCCTAGTAATGATTTATCAATAAAATTAATGTTGTATCCTAAAGAAGATGTATAATTCATAACGTAGTATTTTTTTATTATTTTAACACTATAAAATATTATTTGAAGTTATTAAAAATAATTAAAATTTTATCATTAATATAAATAGATTTATTGATTTTAATTTTAAAACCTAAAACCATCTCCTCCTACATCAAATGGAATATATAACCACCAGTCAACTTTACTATTGACTACCTCCTCATAAACAAATGTAATTATTTTCCTTCAATGCCTCTTATAATAGGTTGTAGTGAAAAAATAAATGTTTTTATATCATAATAATAAAATATTTAATGTTATATAAATATTATATGTCTTTTAATTTTTTACCATTAAATCAATTGAAAAATTATAACATTGTTTGTGGGTATGTGTGGATTACTAACTCTATGAAATGAAGTGATTCATTTTTTTAAACATATCACATGGATCTAATACATAACTATAATTAATGAAATAATATTATATTTATAATAAAATAATAATTCCATAATGATAAAATAATACATATCATATTGCCCACATGCTCTTTGAAAAATTGAAAGGATACTCATGTACATGTATTTCCTTCCATCTCTATGATATTACCATAATTGATTTTTCATAACTGTTAGTCACCTATATTTTTCAATGTAAAATAATCATATAAAATAATTAATTATTTAGTTATTTTTTTTATAGGATTTAATAATTACCCTACGGACATAGTCAAAATAATGATGTTATTTGATACATATGAGTCAAATATCATCATAAAATTGAACACATGCTAAATTGATTAAGTAAATAATATGTTATTGATGTAAATAAAAAATATTGGTTTTATGATATTGTATTAAACATATAAAATAATGAAATTTTTTAATAATTTATTATTTTTGTTGTGCATAGGAGAAAATGGAAGAAATATGTTATACTTGAGGTAAGAGAAAATTAACATTAAATGATGTGTTAAAAATATTATGAAGATAAATTTTAAAACTATTTATCTACAATTTCCAAATTCTTAATATTATTTTATTGATGTAATTATATGTTCATGAATTAATTATAGCGGATTTTTTTTACATTTTACATTATTCAATAGGTATTAAAAATGAAGCTCATTACTTATATTATACCAGACATTCTCACAAAAAACCAAAATGATTTTTTTAAATTAAGATATATGGTGTGAATAATTACTCCCATCACAATAATTTTTATTCGATGTTTGGAACCCATTATAAGATTATAATCATTCTTAATAGGAAAACCACTTTTCCCTTTGTTCAGGATACTATCCAATAGGGTTTTAAATATTATAAAAATTTCTATAACAAAAAATGTCTTCCATATGAATTTGATGATTTTTTTCTGAATATGATAATATAAAATTAATATTTCACATGTTATTGTTATGTTATCATTCATGGAAATTTTTTTGGGTCAACGGGTTGTCCTAATATAGCTCATTAAGATGGGTGATACTGATATAGTAATGGGTGAACAGTATCCAAATATAGTTATTCAATGGATTGGGTAAACAAATATATTTAACGAGTTATTTTTTTCCCTGATGTGATTATTAGAATTTACTGGGTAGGTAATTACATTTTTATTTGTGATTTTAAGAGAAATAGAAAAATTATTTTCCAATATACATGAATGAAATTTATATACATTCTAAATATTTTTCATGGAAATATTATTATTTCACAAGTTAATTTAATTGTCTTTTATTTTAAATGGAATATTATTCCCTATTAATTAAAAATGTTATGTTTTTAAGAAAATTGTATTCATGGAATTTTTTTTTACAAATAAAAAATTCATTATTCTGATTTAAAATTTATGTTTTATTATAACATGTTTTAAGAAAAACATTGGGTATTAACATAGATTTAATGTGTAAGTAAATGAATATTTAATCAAAAAAATTATTATATTAAAGAAAGCCACTCCTTTAGGAACCTTTAGTTTTAAAATGGACTAAATAGTTTATTAATATATTTTTTTATTTATATTACTACGATTTGTTTCACATACAACATTTTAAACTGTTTTCATAGGGTTTAAAAATGTTTTTGAATAAAAAAGAATTTTTCTTGAATTTCATGATGAACTTTCATGAAAGTAAAATATTCTATACTGTCAAATGATTATATTGACAAAAATATTGATAATTTTTAAAATTTCAAACATTTAATAAATTTTGTCATTGTGTAATATTTATAACCAAATTTTATAAAACTATAAAAAAATACTAAAAATGAATCGAAGTGAATTCCATTACAGAGATTAAATTTACATGTTTTATATGGATGAGTCCATATAGTTTGAAAAAGAAAAAACGTTTAGATATGGAAGATATTGGTATTCAAAATCAATTATTGAAACCATCAAGATAAATCTGATATAAGTAATACATGATAAGGTTTTTTTAAATTTGAGATCATTCGGTTCCCTAGAAAACAATATTTGACTTGATACTGGAAAGAGGATGACACTATGTAACATACGAACTTACATGTAGCAACACATAAAGTGGTATATTGGCTAATAACATAGTTATAACTAGTTCATAATGAGTGGGACTATTACTAAAAACCTATAGAGAAAATATCATGGGTTAATTATTTTGTTCAATATTTCAATTTATAAACCATTTTGAGGATTGAGTGGATAAAACCTTTGGAAACCTACGGTAATCAACTATGATTGGAGATAACCCTAAAGTTTCATAGTTTGATAAGTCAATGATTGATAATGTATTTAATCGAATTGATAAGAATATTCGGTTTTTATGTGAAAGGAATAATTTGGTGGTCATTTATTGAGACTTGATATATTTTTTGAGGTATATTTAACAATAATTATTAACATGTAAAAAGGTTATATAATGATGAATACCATTAAATTTTCCAGAAAATATTTTTAATGTATTGTTCAATAATAGGTTTCACATTATATTTTATGTTGAAATAGTTTTGGAATATTAAAATGCTGGAACAAATGATTTATTATATAGTAAACCATGGTATTGAAACATTGATTTGGGGATTGTGTGATTATTGTAATATTTGTATAATTTCACTATTTTAGGAACAATATATGATTATATTTAACAAAATATTATTGGATAATATGGGATTTTAATTTTTAAAAAATGTTGAATTATTATTTTTAATCGTAAATGACTTTAATTTTCCTATATGGTGGTTTGGGTTATTCATGGAACTTATAAACTTATTTTGGACATTATATGATTACATCATATATATTTTTTGGTATATAACAATGTGAGTCACTAATATTTTTTTATAAAATATTAAATTTATTTTGGAAGAATATGTGATCATGTCCCTTTGAATCTTATATTTTTATCATTGAGTATTAAAAATGTTTATATATGGAAAATTTAATGTTTAATAATGGGTGATTTTATTAAGGAATTTATCATTAAGTTGTTTATTCTTTGTTTCAGATATTATCTTACCTTGTCCTAAATTTTCTTGAATTGGTTAAGGTATAAATAATTGATTAATAACTTTTATCTTTTTGAGGGTTATATAACCTATTTTATTCATATTTTAGTCATTCATGTATAAAAATATAACATTTGAATACTCCCAATTTAGAGAGAAAAAAATTAAATTTTGGTGGATATAGATTAAAGGATGAAATTATGTTTTGAATGTGAGTATATTTACTCATCCCCATAGTCTATGTTGAATGTGAATTCCTCAACTCTAGGAAAAGGATATTAAAATTAAAATTTTACCCTATCATCTTAATTTATAATAAATTGATGTCCTTTTTCCCACCTCATTGGATTATGATATTTGTTCATTAAAATTATCTTGGACATTCAATTTATTATGATAAATGTTACATATCACTCCCCATAATTGTTTAGACATTATATTTTTACTCTATGACAATATTTCCACATCCCATTATTATTTCTAAACATAGAAACCATGTAATGTGTTATTATAGATGACCTTAAAATTTTCCATTTCATATTATCAAGAGGATTTTTTAACCCAACTTATGATGAAATTTTTCATGAAATGTATTTTTAATAATATATATATATATATATATATATTCATGTTAGTATGTGTAAAATTCAACTCCTTGGAATTGATTTTCACGATGTTTTAAAATTGTTATATCATGAATGGGATAATATTATAAGGTCACAATTTTCAAAAGAGGGGAATAATGTAATAACAATTTCAATGTAAATAAAAATCATGTTCATGAATTATTAATATTAATCAATTAGATTTTATAATGTTATATTGATTATAATAATATTAATCAATTTCTATGTCCAAAGGAAATTGTTTATTTAAAACCATATAAGTTTTTCCAATATTATATTGTTTTATTTTAAATACTAATTTTTGAATTAGATAATTTTAATTTTACTAAATGATATTAATTTTTTAAATCAATATCTCAAAACTTATCTAAGTAAGAATGTTTTATATTATTTTAGAAAGTTTTATTTTTTAAATAATATTTAAAAGTAAATTTTTTTATTGAAAACTATATCTTCTTTTCATGTATTTAAAAATTTAGACTATATTTTGGAGTCGTTTAAAAAAAATAATTGTTAATTTGGATTCAACCTAATATAATAATTTTTATATGAATTTAAATTATTCTTAAATTTGGTATAAAAACAATTTCATACTTCAAAAGTTATTTTTCAGAAATCTTTTTTGTCATTACATTTTACAGTTTAATTTTATGTTAACATTGTCTTCCTCTTGGAATTGAATTTGATAAAATGTTCTAATATTTTGAATCATGAAGTTGAAATTTTGTAAATAATTGTAGTTTTTTTAATTACGAATAGTAATTCTAGTAGCTATTTTTTACCTCATTAAGGTTATTTAAGGCTAGATATAAAATAATAATGATAATAAATAAACACAGAACATGACATTAATATGTTGTTTGAGTGTGGTTTGACCCTCCACTTCGAATAATAGATGTATTTAAAATATTGTTCAAATAGTTTTTTAAATTACTTATATATTATTTCTTATAAACAAAAATAAAAAAGTTCACTCATGTTTTTAAACTAGATATGGATTCTGATAGAAGGAATTCCAATGGCACAATGATTCTTGTATTATTAAATAATATGACATGTGTTCAATAATGTATAGACAATATGGACCTTACATCGATTCTATGAATGATAAATCCATGATGGATGTAAATTTTGTATTTTATTTTGTTTGCATTTTTGAAGGTAATCAAGAATGATTCGATTTTGATGTTGGGAATGACTTTTGAGTGTTCCTATATATGGACTTCTAATGCCACTCCTATGGATCAATTAGGAACAAATTCATCCCTAGGATCTATCTTTCAGTTATTGTAATATGTGATAACCAAAATGGTAAAATGGAGGCCTTTTATAGAATTATGACTCAAACACAGTGAAGGATTCATGAAATAAAGAGATTAGATCCACCCCCATGAGAGTCAGCTAAGTAGTGATAAATGAAGCATCGAATGAAGAGTATTCTTAAAAGTATATTTCATATAAAATGGATTATGACTACCACAAACAAGAATATAGATCAATTCATCCACCATTGTATGAAAATATAATATATTAAACTACTAATACCATAATGTGTTGAAAAGGCTCCCATTTTGGGGACATATTTAGTGTGTAAAATATAAAATAATGTTGTTTCTGTAACAACCAAAGATTTTAGGAAAAATGATTTTTTAAATTTTTTTGATTTCTTGTGGTGTATGCTACACCCAAAAAAAGCTTGCACTACATGCATCCCTGACTTGACTTGCATTACACACAATCGTGACCTTCCACGATAACGTGTGTTGTATGAAATACCGAGTTTCACTTAACAATAATATGTTATATAAACTAGCCGTTATGAATAGTAATACCCACTTTTTAAAATTTTATGAATTTTATCTTTTTAAATGGACTTCATTTTTGGATTCGGAATATCGAAATTAGCCTAGGGTAAATTTTTGATATTTTTCTGAAAACATTCAATTTTTGATGAATAGTGAAAACACTGGGTCACTATTTAAAAACTGACTTTTTATTTAAATAATTATTTATTTTAATTAAATTTATTTTTGGTCAAAATTTATACATAATACCTATATAAGTTCAATGTAATTCATTGGAGTCCTTTTATTATAATTTTAGATATATATATAAATTTTATTGAACTTTTCACCGTCTTTTACCCACCTCCTTGGAAAATTTGGAAATTTACATAAACCATAATTTTACCGCTTCTTTGAGTGGAATTTCAAAATTCCGAGAGACATGGTTAATATCAAGGACTAAAATGTGGTTCAATGAGATGAAAATAATTTTTGGTGAATAGTAACTTTTTACTTTTATTTAGCACAGTTAAAAGTAAATAGGGTAATTAAGGGTACAAATGATATTATTATTACCCTAATACATGTTCTAATTCTATTGGATAATTTTAATTCGACCAAAAGAACCATAGGAATAAAATATGACCATTTAGTTCCACTTGGATTAGATTAGGACATTTATTATTAATTTATTTTAAGAAGGGTTAAAATAGTTAAAATCAATGTTTAATAAATAAAACATTTTTAATATAGTGTTATACATACGATAAATTATACTATAAATATACATTATAAATATAGAAATATTTCCTACATATTGGTATTTTATTTATAATATTTAAACATTAAATAAATTAAGTAATTTTTGACACAATGGTGATGCAGTAATTACATAAATAATGAAATATTAAAATAAGTGATATTATAAATACCCAAATAAAAGTAATTTGAGAAATTTTTTGAATTCCACTAATTTTATAGGTTAATATGACATGTTAGTATTGATTTAATTAACATTATTCGAACTAATAATTCTGTTGTAATTTTCACAAAAATAAATTACCAAATAGTGTCAAAACTGACATAAAATAGTATTTAAAAAAAATATTATATTATTAATTGTTATATTATTCTTAAAAATCTATGGTTCGGCCAAATGATTTATATAAGGTTATATATATTAATAATAAACAACTTGGGATTCGTTTTTCTTGTTATAATATGTTTATTAACCTTATAGTGTAAGAAAACAAGAAGACACTGTAAAAGATAAATTATTTATCTTAGAGTTAAATCTAAATGATAAGGTTAAAATTGTAACCTAAACTTGTCTAAAACATATTGGTTGAAAGTATTTCGTCCCATCACCACTTAAGATTCAAAATAAATCAATTTGGAGCTATTATAAACCTAATATGACTTTATTATAAAATAATATTTTGAGTTTTTCCAAAGGTGTCCCTCTCCTCCCTTATAAATAGGGCACCCCTTCCCTCTTCTCTTCACACCCTTTTGAGCCTTGACGCTCGGCCAAACCCTGACCATTTCACTTTTCCACTTCCCTAGAAACATTCTGGGGGTTTTGGTCTTCTCAAAATACCACCTACATCCTTAAGAGAAGCCTTAAAAGAGGTGCGTCGAAGAAGAGGTAATCTCTTCTTTCGATTCTCTAAAGTTTCTTTCTTCTTAAACTTCTTATTATTTAGTTGTTACATAATAAATTAATAACATCAGTATTAATTATATACTTATATGTTATTATAAATATTAAATACCCCTATTTCACCTTCTATCCATCCTACGGAAAACAAAATCACCGCGCGTGCATGCGTACGGAATATCGTCTCCACGCCGTGAAGTAATCTGTTTTCGAGCACCACCATAATTAGATGGGTATAATGGTATATGTAAATAACTATATATGGTTATTTTCAAGTGATATTGATTCTGTAATATTATACATACAATTAAATACAATTCCACAATCATGGGAATGATATCATCGCTCCTGCGTACGTACGGACTACCGTCTCCACGAACGCGATGAGATTCATTTTCCATGATTAACCATTCAAGAATGATTATAAAGTATATATAATGAATAATAATGAAATATATGACATAATGAAGCTAATGGATTTATGTATATATATATATCATCTACTTACTTCCATTCAAGTCAATAAAGAAAGGAAAACAACGTTAATGCGTACGTACGGTCTACCGTCTCCATGAACAGTGTGTTTCATTTCATTTATATATCTAATATATATATATACTGAATATATATGATATATAAATCATGTTTTGAATTATGGAAGTAAGTAAATCATGATATAAGTAATAATAATATCAAGAACAACAAGTCCAAACACATACGATAAATGACACAATTTTACCCAAAACGCTACTTTAACAAGGAATTGATAAATGAACGGGTAATATAAATACCTAACTGAACCATATATGATATAATAAAAATTAATATTATTCTTTAATAATTCAATTACATTATTTAAATCATTATACAGGAGGTTCAGATACATACAAAGCATATCAGACATAAGGTAAGGATAACTTTTCCAATCTCATTTTATTATCCGAGATTGTTTATTCGTATGTATTTACTGGTGTTTTTATTATCATCCATGTCCCTATTTTTTAAAAATGTTTTCATGTATGTTTAAAGTAATTTTTACCCATTTCTGACTTTTACTACATGGTATGTATGTAATCTTTCTTTTATGAGGTACTTTTTGACTTTTCCGGAAAAGGTACGAGAAGAATGTTTTTTTATCTTATACGGCATGAAAGTATTTTTACAGTTTTATAAAGCCTTAATTTCATGAGGTTTACTTCAAAATATTTCATGACTATTTTCAACAAAATCCTTTTCTTTTAAAATTTCTTGGAATTTTGTGAAAAGAAAATGATTTTGAAGAAGCAAGGATATTTTCACCAAGGATTCATTTCTAGTGTTTTATCCAAACCATTTTCCATCTAAGATGACATTATTTCATATGTGTATGTTTCAAGTATAATGTCTCTATGATTTACATATTTTCACTTCTCTTATGATGAAATGAAATCCATTTGTTTTATATGGATTATGTTATAATGTGATGATGTTTATTAAACCCATTTTATTATTTGGGTTATGATGAATGATTTATGGTTGTTTTGTGGAACACATATGAATGATTTCAATATTAGATGGGTGGGACCTATATCTCCCTCCAATGCATTGGGTAAAGATTTATATATCATGATATAGACATAGATGGAACGGTATGTTAATTCGGTTCAGTGTTACAGGACTAGAACGAGGAGTGAACCCGATTCAGAAAGGGACTTTGTCCACTAAGATGGTTTTGGCAGCAATGCCTTGGCTACTATGGAAATCATAACATATTTTTAATGGTTTCCAAAATTACATGATTTATTCCAAAGCTATTTTACCAATATTGATGTTCCTTTATGATATATGCCTTACGTACTTCCAAGATTTAGGTCTTTGTTCAAGATTTTGATGTTTAGATTTTACGTTCATGCTTTTGCATTCAATGTTTTTGGATTGTTTTATATTCTCCATGCTTACCCTTACTGAGCATTTGATCTCACCCTTTTTATGTTTTATTTTCCCTAGTATATAAAGAATGATTTTCGGTATGAAAACAAATGGGGAATATCTTTAGGGGAGAAGTTGAAGATCTTTCACCACGATTAGAAGATTAAATTCCGAGTTTCCAAAGACACTAAACTATTATGGTCCTTGTGTGTCTGTGTTTGTTATGTATTAAGTATTCCGCAAAAGTAATGTAATGTCCATGTACGTCAAGCTTTGGATCTCTACAGTTTCTACATCCAAGGAAAAAATTGTATAGTATATCTTAGAAATAAATCTAAATATAACGTAGGGATGATTGAATCAGACAATCAAAAAAATATTATAATGGCGAGGACTCGTTAGAATCAAATTCTTTTGATTTTTCTATGATTACAATGGTTACAATACCTATAGAAAATCCAATAAGGATTTTTTATTTCAATATTCATCCCTAGGGAGTGTAGAAAGTTGGTAAACCAATATAGAATACTAATGTTAAGGATTCAAAAAAAGATGAAAACAAGTATAATCCTAGGAAACATGAGATTATCAATCACCAAATTAAACTTTTTAATATGATACTTATTATAGGTGGTATTTTTGGTACGTCAATAACACCTACATTCTTAGTTGTACCCTACTATTTTAGGTAATAATGATCCAGGGAAATAGTTCTGTTACCATGTATTCCTCAATGTCATTACCTCTTGATGATGACTCATGAAAAAAAACTCTAATATTGGAGGATGTCTTTTGAGAGGTTGAGGGAACTCAGCATGATAAATTAATATGAAAGTTTACTGGCTATAACAGGGATATCTTATTCTATTTTTGATCATCATAGTTTTTTCCATTTAGGAATTTAAAACCATTTCCATTACACTCTTTTTTAATAAATAATTATGTGTTTGGTATTAGAAAATAAAGGTCCATAGCATTTCAAATTCAAAGATATTTTGTAAATAAAAAATTCAGTATAGGATATTTTTGTGTTGAAATAATTACCTTAAATGTTTTATATATGTCATCATATTATATTTGTAACAAGTATAAACTTATAGAATAATAATTTAAGAAACTAAAATGTAATCCATTTTGGGTGAATTATATTGTAACATGGAAATTATAGTTAATAATAATGTATTATTGTTAGTGAAATGGATAATATTTGAATTCTATTTTATTCATCTTGTTTTTATAGTCAAATTATGTGAATCTTTCATAAAATAAAAATTATGGTATTTTATGTTCCATATATATTAACAAATTATTTTAAAGTCATTAAAATATTTCAAGTGAACATGTAAGATGATAAATGGTCAAATATTTTATCCCTAGAATCTTTAGTATCTGATTTTTAACCTACTGGTAAATTTAAAACAAATTTATATTGAAATGGTTTTAATAGTAGTTGTGGTTAAAAATAGTTAACATAAGTGTTAATCCAAAATATACACTTACAAATGATGTATAAAATCCCTCCAATTTTTTTCCTATGACTATATTAATACTATATCTTCCATATTGTCAAACACATGTCAACGTTTTTAAACATTTTACATTTTTTACACACATATGATATTTACCATTTATTGTATTTCCAAAAGTGACCCTCCCCTCACTAATAAAAATATTCCCACTCTCTTATCCTATAATTTAAAAAATTTCATTCAGTTTTTTTCCATGCCAACCCAACCTCATTCCTAATATCCCTTAAAATAACATAGATTCCATTTTTTCCTAAAACAAACCTTAGAAGGATTTAACTGAAAACATAAAGTGGTTATCCTCTAAACAGTTATAGTTCATAACCTATAAATTTCATTTTATTTACTCATATGTATCCTTAAAATATTATTCAAACATTTTAACATAATAACACCTATATATTCTATATATTGACTTGTTTTCATATAATTGTAATATCTCATTTCCATATTTTTTTCATCAAATTGGAAATGAATCTATCATTCTTCTATATGAAAGAATACTTCCTCAAGAACTACTATAATTTAATTTTTACTATTGCATCTCAGAACTAGTTATTGATTTGAGCTATAAGTAATCACCACCCTAAAAATATTATTTATAAATGTACACTATAATAGTAGGGAAGTGTCGAACCTAATGGAAGGATAAAAGGTTTTTTTCTGACTAATGTTTTAAAACAAAAAAAAAATGTCAACAGTGGGTAAGGATAATTTAATTAAATTTTTTAATTTTTCATTTCGATGTAAAGATAGTAATGATGAGACTAATTTAAAAAAAATGAACTGGTTGATAAAGAGGAAATGATGAGAAAGTAGTGACTATAGTTATAGATTTTCACGATTTATGATTGATGCTCATGAAACAATTTAATACTGCTAGTTTGATGAATAAGATCTTCTCTTAAATGATAAATGAGTTTGCAACCATTGGAAATGATTTGTTTAACCATACTCACCAGAAAAACTGAATCATTAATATAATAAATCTTTTAAATTGTTTACATCAAAAAAATCATACAACAAATTAATTTGAAGACATGTCAACATAAATAGTCCTGCGAAGAGTTTATTATGATTTGGAAAATATTATTTTGATAATTATTTACATGATATATCTTACAAAAAGATATTAGAGATTTAAATTAAATAATAAGAGGTAAAAAATCATTTTCATGTTTTGAGATTCATAATTAACATCAATATATGATTATGATTCTTTTTCGAAATAATTTAGAGAAGATGATTAAAAAAATAACAAAGGGAAAAAAATTTACCTTAATCCATTGACTATTTTCATGTTCCACATGGGTTGTCAAGCTCTCTCTATCCTTTAAAATTGTTTCCTCTAATGTCTCGATGGAATCTAATTTTATGAATAAATTATCAATCGATGGTTTGAATCTCTCCCTTTTGTTGAAGCTTTTGTACTTTTAAATTACATTTTTCATACTCTATTATTCCCCAATGACCTTCATCTAACTCAATTTTTCTCTCAAAATTTCATCGTACTTCAGTCTTCTTCTCCTATGTTTCATGTCACCTTAGGAATATATCTCTAACTGAATTCATCTATGTGGCTCAAATGAAACTAGATGAGATCTCGGCTCACGTTGAATCTGAAAAATATAAACATGAAAAATTAATAGATGTTATGATGTTAAAAATATTTCATTTATAATTAATTAATTAATTAATTAATTCTTATAAGAATTTAAAAATATTTAAATTTGTAATTGATGTTAGTTTATAATTAATTTATATTATAATAATATATTTTTATTAATATTTAATTAAGTCATTTAATATTAATAATGTAAATATTTTTATAATTTTCTAAAAATATTATCACTTTCATTATTACTTTTTAGATTATTTATTTAATATAGATAATTAATTTAGAATTATTTAATTTATAAAATATTAAAAAAATTATAATATTTATTTATAATAATTTTTAATAGAATAATATAAATATTATAGATATTATGTAATTGGGGTTATAATAACATCAAACACACACACACCACACACACATAGGCCTAAAAGGCATGTCACCAATGATCCCTAATCGACTCATGTTTTCTCTATAAGAATCAACATACATCAGTATTCATCAGCTATCTTGCATTTCAGATTATCAATCCTTCTCTAATCATGCTGTTGTAATTTCCACAAAAATAAATTACCAAATAGTGTCAAAATTGACATAAAATAGTATTTAAAACAAATATTATATTATTAATTGTTATATTATTCATAAAAATCTAAGGTTCAGCCAAATGATTTAGATAAGGTTATATATATTAATAATAAACAACTTGGGGTTCGTTTTGTTTGTTATAATATTTTTATTAACCTTATAGTGTAACAAAACAAGAAGACATGGTAAAAGATAAATTATGTAACTTAGAATTAAATCTAAATGATAAGGTTAAAATTGTTACCTAAACTTGTCTAAAACATATTGGATGAGAGGATTTCGACCCATCCCCACTTAAGATTCAAAATAAATCAATTTGGAGCTATTATAAACCTAATATGACTTTATTATAAAATAATATTTTGAGTTTTTCCCAAGGTGCCCCTCTCTTCCCTTATAAATAGGGCACCCCTTCCCTCTTCTCATCACACACTTTTGAGCCTTGAAGCTTGGCCAAACCCTGCCCATTTCTATTTTCCACTTCCCTAGAAACATTATGGGGGTTCTGGTATTCTCAAAAGACCAACCCTACTTCCTTAAGTGAATCCTTAAAGGAGGTGCGTCGAAGAAGAGGTAATCTCTTCTTTCGATTCTCTAAAGTTTATTTCTTCTTAAACTTCTTCTTATTTAGTTTTTTCATAATAAATTAATAAAATAAGTATTAATTATATACTTATATGTCATTATAAATATTAAATATCCCTATTTCACCTTCTATCCATCCTACGGAAAACAAACTCACCACGCGTGCGTGCGTACGGAATATCGTCTCCATGCCGTGGTGTAATCTGTTTTCGACCACCACCATACTTAAATGGGTATAATGGTAACAATAAATAACTATATAGGGTCATTGTAAAGTGATATTGATTCTATAATATTATACATACAATTAAATACAATTCCACGATCATGGGAATGATATCATCGCTCATGCGTACATACGGACTATAGTCTCCACGAACGCGATGAGATTCACTTTCCATGATTAACCATTAAAGAATGATTATAAAGTATATATAATGAATAATAATGAAATATATGACATAATAAAGCTACTGGATTTATGTATATATATATATTTCATATACTTACTTCCATTCAAGTCAATAAAAAAAGGAAAACAACGTTCATGTTTACGTACGGTCTACCGTCTCTATGAACGGTGTGTTTCATTTCATTTATCTATCTATTATATATATATATATACTGAATATATATGATATATAAATCATGTTTAAAATTCTGTAATTAAGTAAATCATGATATAAGTAATAATAATATCAAGAACAACAAGTCCAAACACATACGATAAATGACACAATTTTACCCAAAACGCTAATTTAACATGGAATTGACAAATGAACGGGTAATATAAATACCTAACTAAACCATATATGATATAATAACAATTAATTTGATTCTTTAATAATTCAACGACATTATTTAAATCATTATATAGGAGGTTCAGATACATATGAATCATATCAGACATAAGGTAAGGGATAACTTTTCCAATCTCGTTTTATTATCTGAGATTGTTTATTCGTAAGTATTTACTGGGGTTTTTATTATCATCCATGTCCATGTTTTTTAAAAATGTTTTCATGTATGGTTAAAGTAATTTTTACCCATTTTTTACTTTTACTACATGGTATGTATGTAATATTTCTTTTATGAGGTACTTTTTGACTTTTCCGGAAAACGTACAAGAAGAATGTTTTTTTAACTTATACAGCATGAAAGAATTTTTACGGTTTTATAAAGCCTTATTTTCATGAGGCTTCCTTCAAAATATTTCATGACTATTTTAAACAAAATACGTTTCTTTTAAAATTTCTTGGAATTTTGTGAAAAGAAAATGATTTTGAAGAAGAAAAGATATTTTCACCAAGGATTCATTTCTAGTGTTTTATCCAAACCATTTTCTATCTAAGATTACATTATTTCATATGTGTATGTTTCAAGTATAATGTATACATGATTTACATAGTTTCACTTCTCTTATTATGAAATGATATCCATTTTTTTATATGTATTATGTTATGATGGGATGATGTTTATGACCCCTATTTTATTCTTTGGGTTATGATGAATGATTTATGATTGTTTTGTGGCACACATATGAATGATTTCAATATGAGATGGGTGGGAACTATATCTCTCTTAAATGAATTGGGTAAAGATTTATATCTCATGAGATATACATAGATGGAATGGTAAGTTAATTCGGTTCAGTGTTACAAGACTGGAACGACGAGTGAACTCGATTCAGAAAGTGACTTTGTCCACTAAGATGGTTTTGGCAGCAATGCCTCAGCTACTATAGAAATCATAACATATTTTTAATGGTTTCCACAATTACATGATTTATTCCAAAGATATTTTACCAATATTGATGTTCCTTTATGATATATTCCTTACGTACTTCCAAGATTTAGGTCTTTGCTCAAGATTTTGATGTTTAGATTTTATGTTCAAGCTTTTGCATTCAATATTTTTGGATTGTTTTATATTCTCCATGCTTACCCTTACTGACCATTTGATCTCACCCTTTTTATGTTTTAATTTCCCCAATATATAAAGAATGCTTTTAGGTAAGAAAACAAAAGGGGAATATCTTTATGGGAGAAGTTGAAGATCTTTCACCACAATTAGAAGATTAAATTCCGAGTTTCCAAAGACACTAAACTATTATGGTCCTTGTGTGTCTATGTTTGTTATGTATTAAGTATTCTGAAAAAGTAATGTAATTCCCATGTACGTCAAGATTTGGGTCTCTACAGTTTCTACTTCCAAAGACAAAAATTGTACAATAGATCTTAGAAATAAATCTAAATATAACGTTTGGATGATTCAATCAGACAATCAAAAAAATATTATAATTGCGAGGACTCGTTAGAATCAAATTCTTTGGATTTTTCTATGCTTACTATGGTTACAATACCTATAGAAAATCCAATAAGGATTTTTTATTTCAATATTCATCCCTAGGGAGTGTAGAAAGTTGGTAAACAAATAAAGAATACTAATGTTAAGGATTCAAAAAAAGAGGATAACAAGTATAATCCTGGGAAACATGAGATTATCTATCACAAAATTAAACATTATTATAAGAGCCTTATTATAGGTGGGATTTTTGGTACGCCAATAACACCTACTTTCTTAGTTGTACCCTACTATTTTAGGCTATAATGATCCAGGGAAATAGTTCTGTTACCATGTATTCCTCAATGTCATCACCTCTTGATGATGACTCATGAAAAAAAACTCTAATTTTGGAGGATGAATTTTCAGAGGTTGAGGGAACTCAGGATGATAAATTAATAAGCAAGTTAACTGACTATAAGAGGGATATCTTATTCTATTTTTATCACCGTAGTTTTTTTCATTTAGGAATTTAAAACCTTTTCCATTACCATCTTTTTCAATAAATATTTATGTGTTTGGTAATAGAAATTAAAGGACCATAGAATTTCAAATTAAAAGATATTTTGTAAATAAAAAAATCGGTATAGGATTTTTTTGTGTTGAAATGATTACCTTAAATGTTTTATATATGTCATCATATTATATGTGTAACAAGTATAAACATATAGAATATGAATTTAAAAACCGTAAATGTAATCCATTTTGGGTGACTTATATTGTAACATGAACATTATAGTTAATAATAATGTATTATTATTAGTGAAATGGATAATATTTGAATTCTATTTTATTCATCTTGATTTTATAGTCAAATTATGTGAATCTTTCATAAAATGAAAATTATGGAATTTTATGTTCCATATATATTAATAATTTATTTGAAAGTCATTAAAATAATTCAAGAGAACATGTAGGATGATAAATGGTCAAATATTTTATCCCATGGATCTTTAGTATATGATTTTTAACAAACTGGTAAATTTAAATCAAATTTATATTGAAATGGTTTTGATAGTAGTTATCGTTAAAAATAGTTAACATAAGTGTTAATCTAAAATATATGCTTAAAAATGATGTATAAAATCCCTCCAATTTTTTTCCTATGACTATATTAATAATATATCGTCCATATTGTCAAACACATGTCAACGTTTTTAAACATTTTACATTTTTACACACATATGATATTTACCATTTATTGTATTTACAAAAGTAAACCTCCCCTCACTAATAAAAAGATTCCCACTCTCTTATACTATAATTTAAAAAGTTTCATTTAGTTTTTTTCCATACCAACCCAACCTCATTCCTAAAATCCGTTAAAATAACATAGATTCCATTTTTTTCTAAAACAAACCTTGGAAGGCTTTAACTGAAAACCTAAAGTGGTTATCCGCTTAACAGCTATAGTTCATAACCTATAAATTTCATTTTATTTACTCTTATGTATCCTTAAAATAATATTCAAACATTTTAACATAATAACACCTATATATTCTACATATTGACTTGTTTTTATATAATTGTAATATCTCATTTCCATATTTTTTTCATCAAATTGGAAATGAATCTATCATTCTTATGTATGATAGAATACTGCCTCAAGAACTATTATAATTTACTTTTCACCATTTATTCTCACAACTAGTTATTGATATGATCTATAATTCATCACCACCCTAAAAATATTATTTATAAATGTACACTACAATAGTAGGGAAGTGTTGAACCCAAGGTAAGGCTAAAAGGTTGTTTTCTGACTAATGTTTTAAAACAAAACCAATTGTCAACAGTGGGTAAGGATAATTCAATTTAATTTTTTAATTTTTTATTTCGATGTAAAGATAGTAATGATGAGACTAATTTAAAAAAATGAACATGTTGATAAAGAAGAAATGATGAGAAAGTAGTGACTATAGTTATAGATTTTCACAATTTATGATCAATGCTCATGAAAAAATTTAATACTACTAATTTGATGAATATGATATTCTCTTAAATGATAAATGAGTTTGAAACCTTGGGAAATGATTTGTTTAACCATACTCACCAGAAAATTGAATCATTAATATAATAAATCTTTTAAATTGTTTACATCAAAAAAATCATACAACAAATGAATTTGAAGACATGTCAACATAAAGAGTCCTATGAAGAGTTTAATATGATTTAGAAAATATTATTTTGATAATTATTTACATGATATATCTTACAAAAAGATATTAGAGATTTAAATTAAATAATAAGAGGTGAAAAATCATTTTCATGTTTTGAGATTCATAATTAACATCAATATATGATTATGATTCTTTGTCGAAATAATTAAGAGAAGATGATTAAAAAGATAACAAAGGGAAAAAAATTTACCTTGATCCATTGACTATTTTCATGTTCCACATGGGTTGTCAAGCTCTCTCTCTCCTTTAAAATTTTATCCTCTAATGTCTCAATTGAATCTGATTTTATGAATGAATTATCAATCGATGGTGTGAATCTCTCCCTTTTTTTTGAAGCTTTTGTACTTTTAAATTACATTTTTCATACTCTATTATTCCCCAATGACCTTCATCTAACTCAATTTTTCTCTCAAAAATTCATCGTACTTCAATCTTCTTCTCCGATGTTTCATGTCACCTTAGCAATATATCCCTAACTGAATGCATCTAAGTGGCTCAAATGAAACTAGATGAGATCTCGACTCACATTGAATCTGAAAAATATAAACATGAAAAATTAATAGATGTTATGATGTTAAAAATATTTCATTTATAATTAATTAATTAATTAATTAATTCTTATAATAATTTAGAAATATTTTAATTAGTAATTGATATTAGTTTATAATTAATTTATATTATAATAATATATTTTTATCAGTATTTAATTAAGTCATTTAACATTAATAATGCAAATATTTTTATAATTTTCTAAAAATATTATCACTTTCATTATTACTTTTTAGATTATTTATTTAATTTAGATAATTAATTTAGAATTATTTAATTTATAAAATATTAAAAAAAATTATAATATTTATTTATAATATTTTTTAATTGAATATTATAAATATTATAAATATTATGTAATTGGGGTTATAATAACATCAAACACACACACACCAAACACACATAGGCCTAAAAAGAAAGTCTCCAATGATCCCTAATCGACTCATGTTTTCTCTCTAAGAATCACCATACATCAGTCTTCATCAGCTACCTTGCATGTCACATTAGCAATCCTTCTCTAATAGAATGCATATAGGTGACTCAAATTTACCAAAATAAGATATCGACTCACATTGAATCTATAAAATTTCAACATGAAAAATTATTAGATATTACAATGATAAAAAAATTCATGTATAATTAATTTATTATTCACATGATTGATAAAAAATTACATTTAAGAAATTATTAAATTATTAGTTAATTTTTATTTATAAATATTTGATATTATAATTAATTTATTGTTATCATTATTTAATTATGGTTGATATATTGGGTGTAAGACATGATGATATACACCCATGATAATGATCTAAATGCATTGTTAATAAATGGGGTGTTAGACACGACGAACTATGTCCAGTAAATAATGATATAAATAAATGGTTGATATGTGGGGTCTTAGACATGGCATTATACACCAATTATTCATATTCACATTTGATAAAATAGGTTCTAGACATAACGATATATATAAATGAAATACCCGCACAGTTGAATAATGGGGTGCTCAACATGACAACCTACACAAGTGATATACATGAATTGTTAGGAAATGGGGTTCTACATGTGATTATATATGCTAGTGTAATTCAATAAAATATGTAAAAGGTGTTTTGGAGATGATGATGTACACAAATTATTGATCTATCTTAATAGTTATGAATTGGGGTGTTATACATTGAGATCTACAACAAAGAGATATGCGCATGATTGAGAATTGTGGGTGATACATGACGTTTAAAGTCCATGATATATATTCATTACTGTGAATTAGAGGTTCTTAATATGAAATTCTATGCCTAGGATAAATATATATGATTGGTAAATGGTTTACTAGACATGGTGTTCTATAACCAAAACATCAACATTTGATTATGGTTCCTGGTGTCTGTAGTAACATAAGTAAAATAAAAATTATAAGAAAATTCCATTTGCTGAAATGAATTGTTAATGGAATAAGTAACATGATTAATACCCGATGTAGACTGGAGTAGTTGTTGATACATTGGTGTCTTAAGAACCTATTGGTCCTTGTTTTTTAATAACGATCAATTAATATTATTATAATGGTATACGTAAACAATATAATTATTTATATATAGAACTGTGTAAACATATTAATGACTGGATTTGTTTTAAACACCATTGGAGGTGTCCTACTACGTTTTAGTCACACCCTACTTGGGGTTTTTTAATGGTAACCAACTAGATTTAGTAGATGAAAGAAAACCTAAGGAAAAGGGCCCTATGATAGATGGATGAGTTGGGATAGATCATGGATGAGGGAATATGACTTGGTTTGGGATCCTCTATGGAGTTGTTAGTGTATTTTTTGAGTACTATTTTAGACACTTTTCACATACATTTTCATTGAATGCTTTCTCCTTGAGTTGGATATTGTGTTTCATGTATCGAATATGACATGATATTGGTTTTCATCCAGGTTATATATTCTTCTACTATTGTTTATTTATTTCCACTAGTGTATTACTATTATAATATGTGGTATAGTTTCCCAATGATCGAATTATCATACCCCTTACTCTAGTCAATATCATCTTGAAAACCAAGAGTGATTGAGGTTATGTGGTGGCATGTCTCGAGGAACCAGTCTATGGAACCTAGGCTGGGATGTTACAAAGTGGTATAATAGGCAGTTTTTATATCTTATGATGCTTCTTACTATTTTGGAAAGGTATAAAATATACAAAGAATAGTTGGGGCTTGGTTATGATCTCATGTATGGGAGTATATACCCCAGGTTTGGGGGAGAACCCATGTTCCTTTGGTTGGATTATTGTTACTTCTCTTTTGTGATACAATTTAAATTTATTTTTCCTTTTTTCACACACTTTTTTGTTTTAGGTAATTATTATTTCATAGATTTTTTGAGAATTGACCAATGGTCTTGAATGGAATGAGATTTATATTTGGATTTTTATTCTAGGAACATAAGATTATTTTTTGACATGAATCATTTTATAAACACATAGGATAATGTTTTTTGCGTATGTTGTTGAACTTGAATTGTTTTCTCTTTCTATGAAAATTCAATTGGAAATTTTCCATAATATGAAATCAAAAGATAATAAAATGACTCAAGATGATAATAAATGTGTTTCTAATGATAAAATTGAATAATTTGAATGTATATTACCATGTTTACCATAAAATATGTGTATGATGGTTTAGGGTAGAGATTATGCCTCAGTTTTGATAGTGTGGCCCGAAAAGTGGGAAACATGATATGGTTTTTTGTAAATAACTCTTGTAAACTATGTTAATATAGTGAAATTAGAATCCTTTGTGTTTTTTATTTGGACATTGAAGTGGGTGAGTTGTGTACTGCCAATGATTATCTTTTAGAATGAAGTTATAGGTTATGTGAGGGAAAAATCATTTAGGATCATGTGGTGACAAATTTCTAGTAAGGGAATCTAGAAACATCCGACAGATTAACTCCTTTCCAAAGTGGGAGGTAACATCAGTTATTGAGGAATTGTGGTGGTGTTAAACGACAACTTCATAGTATACATTTAATTAGTGGAGATCATGTCCCCTACTTAAACATCATCATGGGTATAAGTTTAATTCTTTTGACTTATGTCTACTTATCTAAATGTGTTTTCGTTGGATATGGGGCACCATAGAGGTTGTGGTTATGAAGAAGTATTTGGGGAGTTTGATGGTTGAGGGTACACCATCCAAAGTTTAATGAAGAGAATCTCAAGATAGATCATAGGATGATGAATTTTGCAGAAATTTAGTTTCTTAACAAGTGGGGTTAATGTTTCTCCAACGGTTGGGATCGATATGTAAAGAAAATTTGTGTGGACAAAGGTCATGGGTTGGAAGAAGTGGAATAAAAATGAGAATGAGTAACATATAAGTTGCATGTTTAAAATACTCAAATAAAGGCCAGTTGATCCTTGGAGGAGGAGGATGTAGGACATTAATTATCAGTTTTTAATGGATATGATAATTTCTAATGTTGGATGGTGTAATTATGGTTTCTGGGAATGGTGACTTAGAAAATGTCTCGGGTGAATTGAAGATGTTGATCTTGAGAAAGAAGCATCCTTTTAGGGGAATTTGATAGGAGTGTGAAATAATTGGTGGAGAATGTTTTGGGGAGAGGCCGTGTAGAAAATTCATGTATTTCCAAAACATGGATGGGTTTAATAAGAAAATTTGGAATGAGAAGCGGATAAGACAAAGTGAAGACCCATCCTTTTTAACTCAGAATCTAAGAGTTATCTGGGAGTACTGCTTGAGGATGAGCTGTTATAGGGTTGGATTATTGTAAGATATTAACATTTCAAGAGATTTATCAAACTCATATATATTTACTATTTTTCCTCATTGTGAGTAATTTTTTAATAGGGTATTTTTTGGGGAGTGTTTGGGTGTTTTTTGGGAAAATTGAAGGAAAGAGGGTTATACATAGTTGGAACATAGTTTGATAAAACAATGTAAATGAGCCCAGAAAACCTTACAAATTTGGGTAGTGGGAATCACATGGACGAAAAAGGGTATTTCAGATTATTCCCCCAAAATGGAGTTACCATGTACTGGTAAAATAATTAGCCCACAATGGTGCACAGGTAGAGAAAATAGTGTTCCCCTTCTCAAGAAACTCTGCGTGAAAATTACTATTACCCAAAAATTAAAATATTATTTCCCAAACCTCCTATCTTAACACGTATTCAACCCCAACATGGAACAAATTAATGAATCTTATTCTTGGATGGACCTATAAGTTTTCATAAGGCTCCAAACCTTTGTTCTTGGTGATTCGTATCTTGGTTTTCAGATCTATATCTCTTTTGGTCTGTGGTTTTTTCTAGATTGATTTATTGAGTTTCTTCTTCTCATCTCCCATTGTCATAGTAGGAAGTTATCATATATTTTACTAGATCTAGATCCATATTTTGGGGAACTAGATATTGTTTCTTGCATCTAGTTTTATAATTAATGGATCTTGATTTTTTCAATCTTCTATTCATGTTTTTGACCAGGATCACCTTCTACGTAGTTTTTCAACTCAAATTGTGGATATACATTAGCGGTTATTCATCACTAATCATGTGGTAGGTGTTATATTATTCAAATATCATAGTATAGTTATCAATTATGTATATCTAATGATAGATTTTATATATTAAGATAAGAAATTGAAATTCCAAATTGAATTAATTAATGTTTTCAATTTATTAATTAATGATTTGAGGATTTTAATGTATAATGGAAATTTTGAAATATATATAATTAATTAGTAAATTAATTATCAAATTATGGAATTGTGAAATTTCATATAATTTAGTGTTGATTTCATTATCAAATTATTAAATTTTATATTTAGAATAATTTATTGGAGAATTATTTATAAGATGTTGTGTTTGTGAAATGGTTAATTTATTGTTTAATTGTCTAATGGATGAGATGCGATTAAACAATTGGAAAATAAATTATTCAAAATGATTATGATTGTGATATTGTTATTGGGAGAGATAATTATATAATTAATTATTGTATGTTGTTTTTATTTTTTAATAGATTGAGATAGAAAAATTAATCGGTAAATTAATTAGGGTTATTGAAATTTTTAATTGCGATTAATTAATTAATGGTAGTTATTTCATTACTTAATAGGGTAATTAAATATAGAAATTAATTAATTGTTTAATTAATTAATATGAATAAGTTATTATTTTATTATTTTATTAAATAAGGGGATTTATTAATCGATGAATTCATTAATGGGGAGTAATGATATTATTTTATTGATGATTTAATTAATAGGATTGACGAGATTAATTAATTAGTGGAATAGTTGAAGGTATTGAATTAGATTAATTAATTGGTGAATTAATTTATGTGGTTTTTATATTATGCAATTATGTGAATTGTATTAATTAATTGGTGAATTAATTAATGGGGATTGTTGTGTTTAATCAATTGAATGATTTAGATTATGTAATTGGGGAATTAATTAATAATAATTATTTTGATAGTCCGGATGAATAAAATGGATGATTTTATTGGTTAATTAGTTAATTTGGATTATTTTTATTATGAATTAATAGAATTGTAGAATTAATAGTTGCACTGATTATAGGATAATGATATTTGTGTATTGGATAATAAATTTTTTAATTAATAATGTGACAATGAAATTTTTGAATTGGATAATTAATTATTGAATTAATTAAGAGATATTGAGATAAAATAATTGAGATAATTAATTTTATAATTGATAATTATTTATTCATATTGTGAATCAAATAATTAATTATTGAATTATATAATGGATTTTGCATTGTGGGAATTGATTAATTAATTGATGAGTTAATTAATGGTATTAACATACTTAATTAATTGAGGAATTAGTTATGGATATTTATATGGTAAACTAATCTTTGAATTATTAATTAAGTTGATGTGATTAGTTATTTGATAAATTAACTAGAACAATTGAGTGATAAATAATGTTTATAATTAATTATTTTTATTGGTGTGATTATTCGTTATTGAATAAACTTGCTAAATTGATATGAGTAATTATTGTTCAAATTAATTAATATTATTTATGTGATTATATAATTGTTTAATTCAATGATATATAGATAAGATTTAATAATTTTTTAATTAAAATAAATGAAATTGATATGTTTATTTAATTATTAAATTATTTAATGGACTTGGATAAATTAATTTAGGAATTAATTAATTGAAGTAGTGATGGTTAATTATGATAAGAGGATTAATTTCTTTTAATCATGGATAATAAATGGGGTGTTACACATGATGATCTACATCCATGAAAATGATACAAATTCAGGGTTTCTTAATGGGGTTTTAGACATGACGATCAAAGACTAGTAAATTGTGATATAATAAATTGTAGATATGTGGGGTGTTTGACATGGTATTCTACACCAATGATTCATATGAACAGTTGAGAAATGGGGTTCTGGACATGAAGATATTTATAAGTGATATAAACTCACATTTTGTTGAAGGGATTCTAGACATGACTATCCACACCAATGATATACATGCATTTTGAATTAAATATGAATGATTGATAAATGGGGTACTAGAAATTTTGTTCTAAAGACAAAACATAAACATTATATTATGGATCCAAGTGGCTATAGTAATTAAAGTAGAGTAAAATGGATAATGAATTCCCATTTGTTGAAATGAATTGTTAAAAAATAAGTAACATATTTCAGACCTGGTTTGGACAAGAAAAGGTGTTAAGGTATGGTTGTTCTCATGAACCCAGTGGTCAATGTGGTTTTGTAAGGATTAATCAATAATGTAATTATTGTTTACTTATTTATTATAATTACAGTATTATACAACTGTATACACCAACTATTTACTATATTTTCTTTAGAAACTGTTGGTGATGGCCTACTGTTTTTTACACTCACCCTACTCAGCCGACTTAATTAGTATATAGATATATTTTTTGGATGAAGGATAGGATAGGGGAAATGGCCCCATTTTATATGGCTGAGTTGGTATAGATAATGGATTACGGACCACGATTTGGTTCAAAACCTTATTATGAGTTTTTACTATCTTTTATTTTTTGTATTTTAGACCCTTATGACATACATTAGTGTGGAATGATTCTCAATTTACTATAATATTGTATTTCATTCATTGAATATCAAGATACATTAGTATTTTTTACAGTTATATAGGCTACCACTAATGATTAATTATTTATTCTGGTGTACCACTCGGATGAAAGATGGTATAGTTACCCCATTATAAACTTATTATACCCTCACTGCTAGTCAGTTTCCTCCATTAATGGGGGAGGCAAACCATTGGTCATGTGTCCAATCTAATCGGGGGACCAATGTGTGAGTCCTGGTTCGAGACATTACTATGAAAATTTTCAAATATTAAGATCCAAAATATTATAAAAAACACTCTCTGGATTTCAAAAATAACACTACCATTTATCTTCAAAACATTATTATGTAGCTCTTGATCATCACATTTAATACATGTGGATACCTTCATCATGTATTTTATTTAAGCCTGATAATATCATGAAATATAATAAAAACTTGTTAAAGACATGAATAATTCCATATTCCTTAATTAAAACACATATTATTCAATATATTAATTAAATCCAAAAACAATGTAAACACTCTCAAGGATAGAATAAACCACTTTTTCAACACATAATTAATCAGTTCCATTTTTTTGTATTATCACATTTATTTATCTATATAAATTATCTCTTAATCGAAAAATCATTATCTCAACATCATTAACATTGTAAGGTCCATATTTACTTTATTAATGTATTTTTTATGAAGGTAAACATTCCACTAAATCATTTTTCTTATTCATCAGTACTATTCAACATATGATTTAAAATATTTAATTAATATATATTCTATATTATAATAACTATACATTTCATAATTTATATAACAACGATATCATTGATAAAATACTAAAATGAAAAAAATCTTGAATCAAAACACGAGAACATTAATCATTCTACATTGTCTGTAGTAATAGCGTAAGCTTGATCTTGATCCATTTGTTACTTTTGATCAATATACATTTTACACATTTTTTATGGTGGCCTTTCTCTCTACACTTGAAGAAAACCACCATTCCCTTTAAGAATATACATAGGTGTTTCATTCCATAATTACCCCAAGAGAGAACATAACTTATTCCCTTATTCCCTTTATATATTTTCGTAGTTTCATCTTCTTCTTCTCTTACTTCCCAAAAAATACATATTACATAGATAATTATATCTCCTTCTATTTTACACGTGATAATATGTCTTCATATGGAGAGAATTATTTTGTGACGTTTTCGATCAGTAGGATTGTCTTATAGAAATTAAATAAATTCTCAATATCTTTATTTATATTGTGTAAGTCAATCTTAGAATAACATTATAACCATGTAAAGTTGGAATCATACATAAAATCATTTTACTCCCCATATTTTTCTTAGTCTGAAGAACTACATTTCAATATCCACTCATTGTTCCCGAGGATTTTCTTCCCAAGAAAATTACCTTGAAATTTACTCACTCCATGATTTATATTTCAATATCTTCCTATTTGTTTTAAATAGATGACATCCATTGATATAAATATTCTAAAATATGATAAAATACCATGAAAACATTCTCCCATTCAATTTATCCCAAAAAAAGATATATATTTATTAAGTAACTTATCATTTCTCACCTAAAAATGGATTTCTAGTACCATTTAATAATAAAAGATTATAATTCATGAAGAGGTATAATAATGTAACATCCTATGGTTTATTAGTAGTATATTCCATACAGGAAGTGCTATTACTCATAAGATGAGTTTGATTATCGAGTATAATTATACTTTGAATAATTCTATCTATAGCTCCAACTGATTCTTCATTGTCTTTCCTTGGAGGGAAATCCCTACGTGGAGTTTGTGAATTTATATAGTACTCATTCCTTATGTTGTAAACTATTTCTAAATAATGTAAAATACTATATTAGAGAAGAAAATAATGAAACATAATGTATAATTCCAGAACTAGTGAAACAGTTAACATAAATTGAAAAAATTATGAATACGTAATCTCATAATCATAAAAATGGTTTCTTTTGGGATATTGCCATTTTTTATTGTCCTTATTAATTGTTTTTATATAATATGTCAATTATCAATAGGATATCACCAAGGATTATCAAACTAGGTTCTTTGAAAAGCCACACATCAAGCACCTGGTGTATGATCAGTTCAATAACTAAAGAACTCATTTCAGATTTATTACCCCAAGGCATATCTCTTCTCGAACTACATTTACTTATTATGTACTAGTATGAATGTGTTTTCATCAAAAATTCACATAATCATTTCCTTACCAAAACATTAGGATGTTAATATCTACATATCATTAATTTTTATAATAGGTTTATATTCTATAATTTATGTTTTCCAAAATCTATATTCTAAGGTTTCAACTAATAATTTTCTAATTCAAATAATTGTGACTATAATCCTAGTTTTCTAAAGGTCGTATCTATTTTATCATATTTTCAAAATAAATATTGAATCACATCTTTAACAAGTGACTGATTTTGTAACCCTTGTAAACTAGATACATACGTCAAATTCACAATAAATTTCAAAACATAAAGTAGACAAAATATTTCATTGAACATTCCATTATTCCCCATAGTGTATCAAAACATATGAATCCCAAAATACTTCCTTGTATCCTAGGGGAAATAAAACACCGGAATGGGGTGAGCACAGATGCCTAGTAAGGGTATGTTTATAGTGGAAACTATGAATAAATAAGGTATGATCAATAAGGGATGATAAATAACTAAAGCACATTTAAATTAATCAATAACATGAATATAATATTGTAGGAATAAGATATGATCAAATAATTATATATAAATAATTGCAAGAACAAAAAACATATCAATGAATATTTTAACTAATCAAATAATCACATGGAATATCAATAAAATAATTAATAATAATAGAATGTGAAATTTCGAACATAAAAAACATAATGTCAAGTCTCCGTTCCAATTAATCTCATACATTCATGGCCTTTTTCAAAGACATTATTTTAAATGTGCAAGTCCATGGTCAAAATGAAATCTATATTATCACGTGATACCTATAAATGCATCAACAACATATAGGGGGACCATATCGTCGAATAAAAAGTACAATTTACTCCCTATATAATGGGGTAAAAAATCTACTTAAATATTTGAATTAAAAACATAAAATATGGAAGGTAAATAATTTCCCTAATTATTAAAAATCATTAGAGACTATTTATCATAATATGTTGAATGTTACTAAAATAACAAAACATCAATCAAACTATTCATAAACCTTACAAATAATAATTAAATATGTTATTAATGCAACAGATCCCTGGTGGATCATAATTACAATAAATTGTTCATGATGTTGACGAGAAGAAATACAATAATAAGATATTTCAAATCATTAGCGAGGAAAATAAATTTCCCTAATGAATGTATTTTTAAAAAAAAATTCAGAATATATTTAGAAACACCTTTTATTTTAAAATAAAAATTTTAAACATGAAATGTAATATATAAATAATTTATTTGACATGTTTTTTGAATATTCTATTCATCCCATACACGTTAAATTAAATATTCCTATCACATTTATGGTAAATTCTAAATGAATATTGATAAGAATAAAGACATGAAAATTTAATTCAAATAAAAAAAGATAAAATAATGGTTTAAAATTAATTTAATTAACAATTATTAAAATTAGTTACATAATTTTTAAATTTATTTAGAAAACATGGGTATTGATGAATAAGGATTTCTGACTGATGAAAGACAAAAAGTGGTATTTTCATAAAAATATTTTATTGATCATTTTACAATCCAAAGAGGAAACAAGATATTTTTACTTATAAAAGTTCATCAACTACAAAAGTATAATAAACTACAATGATTTTCATATTCAAATATCATATAATTCCCCCAAGGGAAACCTAAACAAAATTATTCTGGAATAATGTTGTGATTGTGAAATAAACACTTCCATCATTGGAAAATTTGGAATCATAAGCCCCATGAAAGAATCATCAGTACATTTAACATTAAAAACCCAATAATATAAAGGAAATAACTATTTAACATAAAAATATATTTATATTCACCAAAAAAAGAAAGTTGAGTGGAATATTTCATATGTATCATGGAAGTAAAAGTTTGATGATAAACCCTTAATTAGGATTATATCAGATGTTTTGATGATAGTTGCCATATGAGTAAAAAATGAATTTGGTCACTTGACTATTATCAATGTGGTTATTGTTTACATAGATCCAGAATAATTATCATATAAAAATTTTCATATCTCTAAATAATTTATATTTTTAAAACCAACCATGAAATTTGGTTATTAAAAATGAATTTTATTACTATCATATAGACATAATGTCATACGTACACATGAGTAACATTTCTATTTTATAAATGATCATTAGAAAAAGAAGGTAATTACATTTTTATCAACAAATAATTATTATCATAACATATTTATACAATATTATTTCATTAAATATTCATATATATATATATATATATCATCTAGGTGGTGTGGTGATGAGTAGATAGTCACATCACTTCGTGAATGGGGTAGTTCACTTGTACACGAGCAAAATATAATTTTTTAATAAGAATAAAGAAGATATATTATCTTTCAGAATGATAAATATTTCATCAATATAATATTATAGTAATTTATATCAATTATATTCAGTTACTTTACCCATATTACATTCATTGGAATGTGTACATGAAAGGTGGAAGACATCGTTTTGTTTGGTTGTAGTTCACAGTACACATGAGTGATGTTATTGTATCCCCTAATGAATAGAATGAAAAAAAGTTATATTGTATATAATGATTAAATAGGTATAATGATATTATAAATAACATATATATATACTCAATATGCATCATCATACCAAATAAGGGAAATTGGTTATTGAAAAAAATAATATCCCTTACAAGAATTGATTTCAGAAAAAAAAGGATTGTTGTATAATGACCTAATATTTTAATGCATGGATATTAAATCATTTTAGATGAATTATTCATACATTATATTAATATATTCCAATGAAACATAATAATTTATTTCCTTTGAAACAAGGTACACATACTTCTTATTTGGATAAATATCATCAACTTTTACAAAAAATATCATCCCTTTTAGAACCTAAACAAAAATATTTTATTCCTAACCTGTGGAAATGAAATATAAGGAAATTTTTGGAATATATGCTCAGTATGGTTAAATATGGAATATATATATTTATTATATTATGAAATAATATGTTAATAAAAACATATATGTAATCATGAGCATAACATACAATGTTCATACCCAACTTTTCATGTATCATAAACAAGATTCATGATATAAAATATTACAATTTCAAATAACATGAATCATTTCAATAAAGAGTCATCATAAAATATATTAAACCAAAATTTCATGTCATTAATGTTGGTGTAATTATCATTATTTTAGAAAACCATTTTTCATGTAATGGTTAACTACCAAGACTCTCATATTAGGACTTTCTCATATTTCCCTTAATCGATAAAGCATATCAAATTGTTTCCCATCATGAATCACACACATCAAATTATTTTACCTAACTACCTCTTTATATATAATTAATTAGATAATATATTTCATATTTAATCATTTCATATCCACCACTAAATGAAAACATTACATATTTGAGATATGGGACCATAAATATTTCATCAAATAAAAACCATTTTAATTGAATGAGTTTCATAAACGCTTAATTTAAACATAACTCATGTAAATGAAATTGGTTTCAATAATATCATGCCATCATAATCATAAAACATTAAAATATGGAATAATAATATTATAATTGGGTCATATCCCATGTAAATCATAAGATAAATATAATAAATCTATCTAATATGAAAAATTATTTTTGAAAGATTACATGAAATTTTTTTAGGAAAATATAATTTCCTTTATGAAATTATTTTTAATCAGATGATAAATTTTTATGAAAAAAGATTCTTTTAAGTTAACATTATAATCAATTAAGCAATGATTCATGTCACTAAGGCTTCCTAAAGGTGGGTAAATAGTGTGATTGACGAGATTGTCAAATAAACCCTTAAAACATAGTTGAATATAAAACTATGTATTAATGGAATAATAGTAAAAATTTGAAAACAAGAAAATATATGATAAACATTCACCAGTGGTGATGAAAAAAAACAATCCGGATTATTGACGAGATTGTCAAATAAACCCTTAGAACTTTATAATCAATAGAATTGTATTCCCCATGAATGAAAGAAAATTTTATGAATATTAAAATACTATAATATTAATAATATGATTCATAAAATTAATTCATTGTATTATATAAATCACATATAATAAATAATATGTATATAAGGCATATGCCCCATAGAATTAAAAGTGAGGCAAAAAATCCCTAACCTAAAGTCTTAAATTAAATAATACACATTAAAAACCCATTTATAATAAATATAAGATTATTATAAATATTCCATATATCCATATTCATTTTTAAAATACCATATTTTTTTTTATTTATATCTTTTTATTGTACTCTTATTAACAATTCCATCTTTTTGATATGTTTCGGGTAATAATTGCTTTGTTTTTTATACATGTTATAACTCTTTATCCATGGTACTATTACATAGATCATAATTTCATCATCTCCATAATGATAATAATGATATATATATATATATACTCAGTATATATTTATTCATAGTGATTCTTAAAAGTTCCATGTAGAAAATAAAATGCATTGTTCCAGGAGACGATAGGTCGTACGTATGCATGGAAATTCTATTAATTTTCTCACATATTAAAAGAAATAAAATAATGTTATATCTTATCATTTGTCAATAATTTTTATGTTATTTAAAAATCATATATATTCATAAAATTAAACCTTATTACAATTCTTTTGAAATATATATAAAAAACGAATCACATCACATCATGGAGATGGTAAACCAAATGTCAGCACAATCGACATTATCATTTCCCAAAATATAAGATGGTAAAAATGTAGATATTATTTTATGATTAAAAATATATAATTAGTTATAATATATATATATAATATAAACATTAAACCCATCATAATTCAAACTAATAATATATGGTGATGGAAAATTAATTTTATTGCTACGTGGATATAGTATGGTGTACATATGATTGAGTAATTCATTCACTTCATATTCAATGGGAATGGGATTATATAATGTTTCATTACTAATCATAATAATGTTTCAGAACATATAGGATTATGAATATATTATTTTATGATATGTTTCATTTATTTCGATGAGGTATAGAATTTTATAAAAAATAGAGTGACTGGTTAGAGTGATTTCCTCTTCTTCAAAACGACTCCTTTAGATCTCCTCCAATGGACTCTAGAGTTGTTCCTTTGGGATGAAAAGAACATATATAATGTATATGAGAGTTTTTTTAAGATAATTTATCTTATTTTGATCGTGATAAAATACTCATGGTTGATAAATTAGATGAGGGAGGAGGTTTCATTTTATAAAGAATGTGAGTGGCACTTTTGGAATCTCCAAAAAAATAATTTATAATAAATTCCATTTGAATAAAAATATATTCAACAGGAAATTTATTATAAGTTAAGATGATATAATCATGAAATTTCATCGTCCAATATATTTTAGTAATGTTTTGGTATTATTTTTAACCATATAATTTTTATTTAACCTTAGTTAACCAAATTTTGTTTAACTATGGTAATGACCATTTCAATATTAAGAGTAGTACATTTTTAATTATAAAATGTAAATTGAACCATAAATTTTAAATTTAGGTTTTTAGGCCATTATTTATCCCATTTTTCCTTATTTAGTATTTTTTTGATTTTTATCAAATTTGATAAATTACAATTTTCAAAAAATATCATTACTGTCAATTTCAACAGTATTAATTACATTAAGATTAACCAAATAAAAAGAGAATTATAACATAAATAAAATATTTTAATGAACCCATAATATTATATATTAAACTATTAAATTTTTTATCACCAAAATTAATTGAAATTATATATATTGTAATATTTCTACAATGATTTATTTGATTGTTAATGAATTGAATAATTACTGCATCATCATTGTGAAATAATTTATTATAATGATTTCATAACTGAAAATTAAAAATAAATTAAATTTTGGTATTTAAACATATTCTATTTAATAAAAATACAATCAATAAATAATATATTATATTTAAAAATATATTAAAAATATTATACTTATTAAATGTCAGAGTGTGTCATTTAGTCTCCCTCAATGATTTTCATAATTTCTAAGTGATTTTCATGGAACATTTTCAATTAAATTACACAATTTCTACCATATGCATTAAGGTTTGAATTATTATCATCTTAGTAATTTTTTTAATGTGTTAGGTTAGTTTAATAATATTTATAATATTGTTTTACCCTCAATTTTCTTGCTTTATTCTTAACTGAGTTATGAAATATTAAGAAAATAAATTATTCATATTATTCAAAAATAAAAGGATCATATTAAATAAACTTGGACATTATGATTTAAAATATTTAATTCAATTTTAAAAAATCAATTCACATAATTTTTTAAACTGGTAAAAATATTATTATACATATTGGATGAAACAACAGGGTTTTTAAAAATAAATTGTTCAAAATTTTGGATTGTTTTTCATATCCAAATATATGAGTAAAAATAATTTAATGATGTAAATTTGATTAATTGATAAAAAATTATTATATTTTTACATTTAAATCAATTAAAAATATAATTTTATACTATGAATTATTTTAATGAAGATCATGTTCAAAACTAAAATTATGTATTTTTTCATTATTAATCAAAACATAAAACATATCAAGAAAGTACCAAAATTTCAACTAATGTAAATTTTAATATTTTTAATTCAAATAAAATGTTTATTTTTTCATATGTGACATATATAAGTGTCAAATTTTAGTTTTAAATAATGTTTTTTCCCAAAACATGGAAAACATGCTTTTTAGAAGAAAAGAAATGCTTTTTTGAGCATAAAATTTGATATCTTCTTTTATATGAACTATAAAACTCATATGATGAATGATAATAATATATTATATATTATATATATAACTAATATAGTCCAAAATGAGTGATTTGTTTATCCTCTGGTATAAAACACACTTGTGCGTAGTTTTTTAGAAAAACATTTCCCTTTATTATAAATTTTTTTTGAATGTTATAATTAATTTTTCAATGTATTATATATATGTGTGTAAAACATAAGTTCACAATCAATTTAATCATGATTATAATTTTAATTCTAATGGATGGGATATTATTATTATTCTTGAATAATTACAATAATAAATGATGTTTCATAGAAACTCAGTGTTGTGTGTAACTCAACCAATGTCATAGTTTAATATAGTACAAGACATAGAGAATTAAAATTATAAAAAAATTTATCTTCTAAAAAAATTGGGGTGTTACATTATAACCCCTTAAAATAATTTTTCCTTTCATATTCATATGGGTTATAAAAGGTTTGATACATTAATGCTTCTTTCATAGAAAACCCCCATCATAAAAATGAATACTAAAACTCCCATTGGAAAGGGAATGTTGAAAATATATCAGTTACCCAACGTATCTCATAATTTGTCTTCCATATTAGAGTACATAAGTGTCATTATAAAATACGGATATGGAAGATTAATTTAACTATGTTATTCGGATTGAGAGTGATAGATGACATGGCTAGGATAATGTTAACACCAACAATTACATAAATCTACAATGATATAAGGGACAATTGATTAATAAAAAAAGACGGTAATATGATAAACTTTTGGGTTTCAATATCCTATTCATGGAGTTAAATTATTTTCATTAGAAGAAATACACACTTTATTTCATTACATTTTTAAATATATCTCATCCTTTCATTGTGACTTGATTAATTTACACATAATCAATTATTCCAAGAAATGAAGTTGAATTTTTCATTCCTGGAGCATTATCATATCATGAGATCAATCGAATGATAGGATATTACATCGGGCTTAGTTACATAAAATAGAATAACCATGGTTATCCAATATGTGTAAATCCCTACATGTATAGATAATATTTAATTCTCTACAACCTCATCCCAAAAATTTGAACCTAAAAAATATTGTAAATGGTAACAATTATGAACCTTCCAAAATACTTAAATATAAGACTTTTGAAGGAAGGTCCCTAAAATTATCATTTTCCCATAAAAACATGTTGTAGATTTTAATAGTCACATACCAAACATGTGAATACAATTATCATTTATTATATAGAAACATGGTAATAATATTAATTAGCATTAAACCTTAGTGAAAACATTCATGCTTTCAAAAATTGTCTCTCTCTTTATTGCATAAATACAAAATAACTATAAACTTAATCCATTATATCATAAACCATCTTATCATATTATAAATTCCAAGGTAAAAAATTTTATCGCATTTATTTTATGACAATATTACATCTATTTATTTTATTATACCCATAATATGGTTATATTACGAATTATCATTCCCTTCCAATATCACCTTACCAGCTCGATCACTTTTAATGGTTATCAGTACCATTTTTAAAATTATATTAATATTCTTTTGAAAAACAATAGTGTAAAAAAACATAGATTCCAGATTATTCCATAAGACCATAAGAGGAATTCTACTACTGTAACCACCCATCCTCGGGGCCCATGCCGTGACTACCCCAAACCCTCCTTCCATAGTCCAGTTGCTGGTGACTAGCACTAAAGGCATTAAATCCAAAAGAAGGGAAGGCATTGCCTTTAAAGAGAAAACAAACACCACAGAGATCACAAGTGAAGTAAACACTAAGTAAAACTGTGTACAAGGTAAGTGTTGAAAGAAAATGGGATAGTATACAAACCCAACAGAAAGTACAGATCAACTGAATGGAAAATATAGCAGCAGAAACTAAAACAGCAACACTGAGTCGTCATCCAGAAATCCCACCTGAAGGGTGGGTACAGATAGTCTCCTCAGCTCCTCGGCCCGACCGTCCGCTCCGTGTACGTCCCACCAAGTGGTCCACCTCTGGGTACCGTCCATCTCCACAAGCCTCTACCTCAATCAGTGTTGTCCATCATCTACATCCAACACTACGTAGTGCGGGCATATCCCATGCAGGGGTGAATATATGATACTCAGTAGGGACCTCGAGACCCCCCAAAGTCTCTTAGAAGCCAAAAAGGGTAAACCACAAATTAAAGATACAATCATGAAGTATTAAACAACCCTACTTAGAAATATGCCCATACATATACCTAAGACATCAATTACAGTTTGGCTACAGCTCCTGAGCCCAAGCACAACCCAGTCCACATAGTAAAATACAACCTAATACACATAGGAATGCAAGTCAACCACATCAATGATTATGATTGAGGAACAAGACTCATCTCACATAGGTATACACTTCGTAAGGTGATATAGATGATCAGGTGTAGCCACTGATTCATCTAAGCTGTCGGAAGCACATAAGATAACAAGACCAGCTAAGTTTTCGGACCCACAAAGGATACAAGACAAGCTACTCTGCCGGACCCACATAAGATAGAAGTACATAGTCCAATACTGTCGGACCCATATAGGATACAAGAATAGTATTAATCGCCGTCTAACCCACAGAGGATTCCAATACGGTCGTCGTCACTGCCGAACCCACGGAGGATCCAAGTACAGTCATCCTCATTGCCGAACCCACAGTGGATCCAAGTGTAGTCGTCATCGTCATAGTAGCAGGAAGCTCTGGGGTTCCCAAAAACAGCATGCTCGATTTTCAGAGGGTCCACTCCTCGAGCATGAGAGAGAGAGTCGATACATCCACTATCACGAAGTCTAGAGTTGATGTATCCCAAAGTTCCGTCTCGTCAAAAGAAACCTGACGTGACAGACGGTGCGTTAATCAGACGCCCGATCTGAGAGTTATTGGCTTTTCCATTCCAAGGGCCTAGTTGGTTTTAAGATAAAAACAACCTGACTATACTCCAGCTGTGTCCAATCCTCAAGTGGAGTAAGCCAAAATTACTGTCTCAACGAAAGTATCCTAATACAATTGACGACACGTCAATCAGATGTTCGGTCCTTGAGATATGAGCGTTTCCACTCCAAGGGCCCTGATGGTTTCGAGTTCGAACCAACCCAGCCATACCCAAACATTTCCGAAACCTGAATTGTAATAGAAAGAAACGACCATCTCGATTCAATAATTTCCACGAAATTTATGGTGCGTCTATCAGAGGTCCGTAGCTCATGTTATGGGAAGAAGACCGAAAGCGGTCCGAAGTGGGGGGTCCGGGCCCGATCTGACCCGTCCCAACCCCCCCCCCCCTAGGGTCATCCCGAATCAGGTAGACCCGACTCGGGTCCGGGTCTGGACCAGTATGGCACGGCCAGGTCCACGCGATGTGCCCTATCCTAGCTGGGGGGGATGCGCTGGCACAGCCGGCGGGCCGAGTTGGGGGACGTAGTCTGCCACCCCTTCGGCACTACGTGGATGCGGCGACCGACGCTACGTCTCCCAGGATCCCGCGTGGCTCAGGATCCAGCTCCCCGCCTCCACGGCGGCTGCAGCCGGTGGTGCGCTGGGGTGGCGCAGCCTCCGGCCGCCGGCGCCGCCGGAGTTTTCCGCGAGCCACCAGAGTCATTATGGGGGTCCTTTCTTTCTCTCATCTGCGCCGGCAGTCGTATTGGGACCCGTAGATTACTACGATGGCCTCCAATCGACAATTCGGTCCCATTTTGTTGCCGCCAATAATTCAGTGCATCAAGAACAAACTAACGGTGGGTTCAGACTTATTCGTTATTCCGCACCCACCGCATTAGTGGTTCAACCATTACTAACAATTATATGCCACGCCCAAGATATAAGATTCACATAAGGAAACATTAATCAAAATACCCTACCTCAACAAAGAACTCATTCGTCGGTGTCGTGGTAGACGGCGTCGCGGTAGATGACGTCGTGGTAGACGGCATCGCGGAAAAAGGGGGTTTGTAGGTGTCAAAGGAAAATTCCGAGGAGGAAGCGGTTTCTCCTCTCTTATCGCGAGGAAAAGGATTGGTGGAGCATCGTCGATCTCTGAGGAACCATCATTCTTTGTCAGAGGTCGGCGTTCTTTGTCGTTCTTCATCGATGTCTTGCGTTCTTCCTCACACAATGAAGCTCTCCTTCTTAATTAAATAATAGGTTCCCCAGTTATTTTATTATCCACGCAAAGAAACTCTCTCGTAATTAAATCACCACAATAATTAAAATGTGTCAAAATTTTAATTAAGGAAGGGAGAGAGAAGGTTCCCCTTTAATTAAACATGTTGGTTGTTAAATTAAAAAGGGGGAAAAGATGAAGGTTCCTCATTAAAATATTGGTTGGCGTAATTTAATGGATTGGGGTGACATTAAAAAAGAGGTTTGTCAAAATAATGGGGGTTCTTAAAGAATTTCGAGGGAATTAAATGGTGGGGCTCATGTGGGCCCCACCTCTCTTAAATCCACACGTGGGAAGTTAAGTGGTTGTGGGCCCCACCCTTAACTACCCATGGGAGGAAAAACATCCTGATGAAATAAAAAATTGTACTGACAATTTTTTTAATTATTTCTTAAACAATCCCCCAAAATTTATCTTCTTCTCTTTTGTGAACCCATCTGTGCTAAGTGTCCCTTTGAGCAATTATCGGTGCTTCGAGTTCATCGGTGCCCTCAGATTTCAATTCCGAGCACCGGTTCAAAAGTTAAGAAAAACCCTCTCATTCGTTCACTGAACGAACCTGAGCTAAATTTCAAAAATTGATTTCGGGCACACCGGGCCTCAGAATCAAGTTCCGTCAGAAGCCACGGACTCGTAAAATTTCAAAGTATTTAGAAAAAATATTTCATTGAAATTTAAGGGTCTTTACATTACTCCCACCTCAGGGATTTACGTCCCTGTAAAGCTACAACAAAACCTAGGGGAACAAATGAGGGTACTGAGCACGCATCTGAGCTTCCCGCTCCCATGTGCTCTCCTGAAGGTTACCATGCTTCCAATGAATGCACACTAGAGGTATTGACCGTCCCCATTTGACCCGCTCCTATCGATCCTCGATCTCTACTGGTACCTCTGTATAAATCGCCCCATCATCGATGTCCATCTCCCCATGGTCGATGATATGTGTTGGGTCGTGCACATATCTCTTCAGCTGAGATACATGAAAAATGTCGTGCACCCGGTGCAGCTGAGGTGGAAGGGCTAGGCGGTAAGCCACCTCACCTACCCTGCTAAGGACCTGAAAAGGTCTGATGAAGCACTGAGAAAACTTGCCCCCACAACGAAATCTATATAACCCACGTCGAGGTGAGACCCGTAAAAAAACATGGTCTCCATCCTCGAACTCCAGTGGTCTCCGCCTCCTATCAGCAAAAGACATATGTCTACTCTATGCAGTCCTCATTCACTCCTGGATGATCTGAAGCTTCTCCGTGGTAGCCTGAACCATCTTTGGTCCTACGAGTGCTGACTCCCCAGGGTCAGTCCATCACAGAGGTGATCTGCAAGGTCGGTCGTACGGTTCCTAATACGGTTTCATCTCGATGATGGAGTGGTAGCTGTTGTTGTACACAAACTCCACCAAGGGTAGGTGATCCTCCCAACTGTGAACAATGTCATGTACACATGCATGGAGCATGTCCTTGAGGGTCTGAATGGTACTCTCTATCTGGCCATCCGTCTGTGGGTGAAAGGCATTGCTCAGACGTAGCTGCGTCCCAAAGGCCTCCTACAACCCCTTCCAAAGCCGGGAAGTAAAGCGAGGGTCTCTATCAGAGACAATAGATGATGGAACATAATGAAGCTATATAATCTATTGAACATAGACGTGTCCCAAGATCTCTACTGAGCTTTGCTCTCTGATCTATAGGAAGTGGGTCGACTTGGTAAGTCGGTCAACGATCACCCAGATGGTGTCGTGTCCTATGGAAGTATGTGGAAGCCCCGTCACGAAATCCATGGATATCCCATCCCACGTCCACTTTGGGACCTCTAAGGGTTGTACCAAGCCTGCAGGTACCTGGTGCTCTACCTTCACTTGCTGAAAAGTGAGGCACCGAGAAATGAACTCTGCCACGACTTTCTTCCTACCCAGCCACCAGTACTGTCGTCTGAGGTCCTGGTACATCTTCGCTACCCCAGGATGTACCGCTAGTGTAACATCCCTGGTAAATAAAGAATAAAAAAAATTAGTATTTATTAATATTTTCAAATTAAATATTAATTTTACTTTAAAGGGGTTGCTATGTTCGATAGCGTACCCGATACGCAACAAAGAGTTTCTTTGAAATCTTATGTTGCACACTAGTAATAAAACAATATTATTTTAAATGATAGTTAACACGTAGCCATTTTATTGGCAAGAATGAATATAAATAACTAAAATATGAATATATATGTTTTTTAAATGTTTATACATTTATCCAATAAAAGATAAAGACTTAAAATAAAAAAAGAATTCAATTTTGGGGATATATACTCTAACATTCACAAAAGGTCGACTTATCACCTTTTGATGGTGAACCGTCTATAAATATAGTTTTGGACACTCTAATAAATTCTTTTGGACCAAATAAAAATCATCTTTAGAATCAGGACATCAAAATTTACTTTGTGTAAATTTTTGGTATTTTTCCGATGATGATCATTTTTTAATGAATAGTGAAAAATGTTGTATTTTAATTCAAAACCACTTTTTAATCTAATTTATTTTTATGATTAGATTATCTTTTGAATTGGTTTTAAAGTTCAATTAGAATATATTTTTACCATTTAATCCAATTGTGGTCATTGGAATTATTTTCACTTTGAAATTGGACTTAAACTAGTGTCAATCTTTTGATACATATTATTTCATAAAAACACGCTTTTTGTTTTCACAGTAGGAATTAATTATTAAATTAATTAATGAAATTTATATGTTATCAATTTTGTAAAATAGACATAATTTTTGACTTCGAAATATCAAATATATCTTAGGGTGAATTTTTTGTATTTTTCTGAAAAACTTCAATTTTTGATGAATAGTGAAACAACTATGTGGTACTTAAAAAAATGATTTTTCATTTAAATGAAACATTACCACTTCTGTGTTTTGAATTTCAAAAATACTATATACATGGTTTTCCTTAAGAAGTAAAATTTGGATCAATGGGATTAAAATAATTTTTTTGTGAATAGTAATTTTTAAGTTTTTAATCGCGATTAGAGGTAATTAGTGTAATTTAAGGTAGAAATAATGTTTTAATAATATGAAATGACCTAGACACATGCCCTGCAATTATTTGATGTGTAATATCCGACCAAGACAATCCATGGGTCAACTTGGGGACCCCATGGAGCCACTTTGGAGGGAAAATGACATAAATATCTTTTTATTTAATGTTAAAGTAAAAATTGACACAAACATGAGTTTTTTTTATTAAAAATAAATTTAAATGGGGCTATACAAGTCAGATTTTTGACTATAAATAGTCATTGGAAATCTAAAAATATTTCCTACATCATAGTATTTGTTTCATAATTTTTAGACATTATATAAATTAAATTATTTATGACACCATGATGATGCAGCGATTACTATATTATTGAACGATTTAAATAAAATGAAAAGATAATGTTAAAACTATAACTTACACTTGTCAAATACCTATTGGAAGAGTATATTTCTAACCCTTATCACCTTATCCTCGAAATAAATCAATGTGGGACATTTAAAATCCGAAACTAATTTGAAAATAAAGTAACCTTTTATACCTTTCCAAGAGTGTCCCTCCTCTCCTCTTATAAAAGGCCCCCACCTCTACATCCTTACCCACACCTCTCAAGACTTTGGCTCAGCCAACCCCTACTCATTTTCTCTCTCCACATCCCTCTATTACTCCTATAAGCCTCACTTTGGGCAGAAGTCTTCCCTAGGAAGCCTTTGAGCTCAAATCAAAAAGAGTTACTCGATTTAAAGGTAGGGTCTTCTCTTGTGTTCTTATGTTTTATTTTGCTTCTCCAACCCCTAAACTCATTTTATTCATTTCTTTTGTTACAAAACCAGTATCTACCATATACTAGGATGTTTTTATAAGAATTATTCGAGATACACTTACACACACCTACATCTAATGGTTAAAGAACATACTATTTCCGTGGATGGTGAATTTCTGCCTCACGAAACGATGATTGTTCAATATTCATTTAACACCTTCAAAGGTGGCCATTAAGATGACACTATATTTATATATTATATATAATATGTTTATGTTTTAATTAAGCTTCTGTATTTATCATTAATGTCATACCTTTATGGTTTCCATTATGGGTAAACACGATATCTTCATTTTAGGAAGTTCGGACTACCGCCCCCTCCAAGTGATTTGATTTGTTAATACCATACGTGGTACGTATAAAGGATAGATTGAATGATATTATATATGATAAAATACTTGAATTATAATACTATTATTTATAATTATGTTATAATTCCATTAAATATGAAATATAAATGGAAGTAGCATTCATGCGTACGTATGGCTTACCATCTCCATGAACGGTGCATTTCATTTCTTACCTCTAAATGTTATGTAATATTATAAATGCATGTATATACGGAATATATATGATATATATGATATCTACATCATGAGTATAACTCTGGATATAATTGATACATGAACAACTTGTAATTATAAAGAGTTTATTTTTGACTCAAGTACCAATGATCGTTAAAACGACCGTTATTAACTTAAATAATTACATAGTGTTCATGACATGGTAATAAGTGATATAAAAGGAATAATGAACTTGAAAAAGATTCTTAAGAATGTATAAATTAACTGAAGTTTATTATTTAGGAGGTTAAAGAATGATCGAGTCATGTCGGACCTGAGGTAAGGGACTTCGTCTCAATCTCCTTTCATTGAGGCATATTTTGTTTTATACACAACCTTCTTTTTACGGTGTATAAACCCCTTTGAATTTTAAGATTATCCAAACTGAATCTTTTTATATGAAGCGTTTTACTAAATGACAAAAGGGAATGTTTTTTTCGTACGTATGAGGCGACAATGACTTCTCTGTCGTCGTGACCATTATTTGAGTTTTGGCTTCCTCTACAAGCCATACCGTTTTTTTAAAAGAAAAATAAATACCATGTTTTACTTTTCGTTTATTTTGGTATTGAAAATGGTTTTTATAGTGTTTTTTATATCAATGTGTTTTATTGATATCTTGTGATTGAAATGTTGCAATGTTTTGTTTCCTTTATGCATGTATTATGTGGTACAATTATGTTTTGGTTCTTGGGCATTGTTATAAAGACGAGTGGTTCCGCGATAAACTAAAGGTGGGTGAGCCCGTTATAGCTCTCCAATGCATTAGGTAACGTGAAAGGGTTAAATGTTGAGGTTTCTCTAAAGAGATTTAGGGAATATACTGTGATAGGTGTTCCAAACGTAACCAAGAGGGTTACTCCCTACACAACAATGTTATGAATGCCTTAAGTTACCTTTCTGTCTTATGATTTCTATGATTTATTCATGATTTGATGAGGTATGTTAATTTTCTTATGTTTTATGGGTAATGTATGATTTAATTCTTATGTATATATGTACTCATGTTTCCTTTCCATAGTTTTATATCCCTTACTGAGCTTTTTATGCTCATCCCATGTTTTGAAATGTTTTTCATAGGTCAAGGGAAAGGTACATGATATGATGATAATGTCAAAGAAGCGTGAAGAGAGAATCTATGTTTTATTTTAAATATGTTTCTATTGATGGGAAAAATGAATACTATCTTTTATGTATCCACTTTGTTTAAATGTGGAATGTAATGCATGTTTTATGATCTAATTCTCTAAAACTCGAAACCTGAAAAGATCCTCAATGTGTAATCTTGTAATAACTCAAGATTAAGTAATGGTTAAGGCTGGGGCCTTATAGTTGGTATCATAGGTCGGTTTAGATAACTTTAGGAGTTAGAATTTTATTAAATGATTATCCAAAAATATTTTTTTATGTTCAAATTGAAAATGATATAGCATTTGAAGATTACGATGTTTCTTCATCAAAGTCGTGTTTGTTCAGAATGGTTTTCCGCAGAGGAAACATGGAAGCAGTGCTAGGAAGGCATACAGAAGGAAAAATAACCTTCTGAATCAACATCCTGAGATGGGCAGAATTGGAACTAAACAGTTTGTTGCAGTAATGGTTCAGTTGACTCAAGCGATAAATGGTGGCAGTATCCATGCACAAGATCAGCCAAATCAACCACAGAGGAACACGTCAGTGGTGGTTCATTTCATGAGGCAACATCACCCATCATTCAGAGGATCATCTGACCATGTTCTAGCTAAAGGGTGGATTAAAGAACTGGATAATATTTTCGATGTCATGGGTTGTTCAGACAATCAAAAGGTTAGTCGTTCTATTTACCGTTTGGAGGGTGAAACAGATCAGTGGTGGTCGATGGTTAAAAATATCAGGGATGCTGATGAGATTGATGCACTTGACTGGGATGAATTCAAAGGTATGTTTCTTGAGAAGTATTTTTCTATGGCTGTTCGACATAGGATGGAAAACAATTCTTGGAATTGAGGCAAGAGGAATACTCAGTGGCTGCCTATGAAGATAGCTTCACTCAATTGGCAAGGTATGCTCCAAATTTTATCTGAGACCTTGATAGTAAAATCAATCGTTTTTACTCAGGGCTAATGCCAAAATATCGAAGGGAATTGTCTTATCGTGAGTTCCAAAGTTATGAAAAACTTTTTCGATGTGCTGAGAAGGTGGAAATGGAGTTTGCCGATGATCAAGTGTTCTATAACAACCAATAGAAGAAGAGACCGAGGTGGAAGGAGAAAGGAAAGAATTCATTAAAAAGATCTGATGGTAAGAAAACTAAGTTTCTAGTTTGTGATAAATGTGGGAAAAGGCATGCTGGGGAATTTCTTCTGAATTCTGGAAAGTGATACGGATGTGGTAAGATGGGACATACAGCTCGTGATTGCACTGAAAAAGATCAGGGTGATGGTAAGTCATAATTTTATTTACAGTTAGTGAAATGTTTTAAGTGAAATGAGATGGGTCACTATGCAAACAACTGTCCGACAAAGAGATTGAGTAACGGGAAGTAGTTAGACTACAAGAAGAAAGGGGTGGTGAAATCCTTTCCAACTACTTCAGCAAATGTCGGGCCATCAAATGAAGATGTATCAGCTCTAGGGAGCTCGGTGTTTTTCAAAGATTGACCTGAGATCGGGGTACCATCAGTTGAAGGTAAAGGAAGTAGATGTTCTGAAGACCGCGTTTCGTACAAGATATGGCCTTTATGAATTTTTAGTAATTCTTTTTGGGCCAAAAAATGCACCTGTTTTATTCATGGACATAATGAATACAATTTTCCATTAGTTCATGGATAAGTTTGTGGTGGTTTTCATTGATTATATATTGGTGTTTTCTAAAAGTAAAGAGGAGCATGAAAGACATTTAAGGGTTATTTTGAAAACCTTAAAAGAAAATAAATTGTATGGGAAATCTAGTAATTGTGTGTTTTGGTTGCAACAAATTTATTTTCTTGGTCACATTGTTTCTAAAGATGGGATAACTGTTGATCATGCAAAAACAAATGTTGTGGAAGAATGGCCAAGTCCCACAAATGTAACTGAGATTCGTAGCTTCCTTGGTTTCACAGGTTATTACCGAAGGTTTGTTCGAAATTTTTCCTAGTTATCTAGTCCAATGACTAAGCTAACTCGGAAGGGTGTTAAGTTTATCTGGATAAAAGAATGTGATGATTGTTTTCAGGAATTGAAAATAAGATTAGTGAATGCTCCAGTTTTGGCACTACCTTCCAGGAATGGTGAGTTTGTTATCTACAGTGATTCTTCATTGAAAGAACTTGGTTGTGTCCTAATGCAGAATGATCAGGTAATTTCTTATGCTTCACGACAGTTGAAAACTCATGAGGTAAATTACCCTACACATGATTTGGAATTAACTACTCTTGTTTTCGCTTTAAAAATTTGGAGGCATAATTTGTATGGAGTAAAGTGTGAAATATATACTGATCACAACAGTTTAAAGTATATATTCACTCAGAAATAATTAAACATGAGATAGAGGAGAAGGCTGGAATTAATCGAGGATTATGATTGTACAATTCATTACCATCCGGGAAAAGCAAATAATGTGGTTGATTCTTAGAGTCGAAAAAGTAATGCTTCATTAACAATGTTGCATTTGGAATGTTATCCTTTGGATTAGGATTTGATGAACTTTGGCATAGAAGTTTTTGGTGCAGAATGTTCTTCGGTTTTGTTTCAGGTATCAGTAAAATCTTCTCTATCAGACAGAATTAAGCAATCACAGAAGCAAGATAGTGAGTTGCAGAAAAAGGTAGAGCTGGTTTAGAAAGGTATGTTGCCTGAATTCAACATTGATAATGATTGTGTTTTGAGATTTGGGAAGAGATTGTGTGTGCCTTGTGATTCACAGTTGAAGAGAGATTTGTTATGTGAAGCTCATAGTTCTCCATTTTCAGTTCATCCTGGCAGTACTAATATGTACAAAGATTTCTGAAAGTATTACTGGTGGGATGGAATGAAAAGATATATTTCTGATTTTACTATGAAGTGTTTGACATTTCAACAGGTTAAAGCAGAGCGGTAGTTACTGAAAGGGACGCTTTAGCCTTTACCAATGACAGAGTGGAAATGGGAGAATATATCCATGGACTTTGTTGTGGGATTACCGAAGACATCTTGAGGTAATAATGAAATATGGGTTATTGTTGATCTCTTTACTAAATCTTCTAATTTCCTTGCTATATGAGATACTTTTCCCGTAGATCAAATTTCCCATTTGTATCTAAAAGAGATAGTCAGGTTACATGGAGTTACTCTCTCCATTGTACCTGACCGTGATCCCATGTTTACTTCTAACATTTGGAAAGGCCTTTAGAAGTCATTGGGTACTGAATTAAATTTTAGTACAAATTTTCATCCTCAATCATATGGGCAGTCTGAATGAACAATTCAGACTTTGGAGGATATGCTACGTGCTTATTCGATGGATTATCAGGGAAGTTGGGACCAACATCATTATTTGGTTGAGTTTTCTTATAATAATAGTTTTCATTCCAGTATACAGATGGCACCATTTGAGGCATTATATGGGAAGTGGTGTCGAACTCTAGCATTCTGGGATGAAGTGGGTGAAAGGAAGTTGATGGGACCAGAATTGTTAGAAGAGATGGAAAAAAAGTTCAGTTGATTCAGAAACATATGAGAACAGCTCAAAGTAGGCAGAAGAGTTATGCGGATAACCGGAGGAAAGATCTATCTTTTGAGGTAGGTGATCATGTTTTCCTCAAAGTCTCACCATGGAAAAGTGTGATATGATTTGGTAAGAAAGGAAAGCTGAGTCCAAGGTTTATTGAACCATATGAAATTCTAGAGAGTGTTGGATCAGTTTCTTACCGAGTGGCTTTACCTACGAGTTTATCTCAGGTACACAATGTTTTTCATGTATCGATGTTGAGAATGTATATGCCAGATCCATCTCATGTTTTGAGTCCAGAGGTAGTTCATCTGGAAGAGAACCTATCTTATGAGGAACAACCGGTCCAGATTCTTGACCACATGGAGTAAGTGTTGCAGAATAAGGTGATTAATCAAGTAATGTTTTTGTGAAAAACCCATATGGTTGAAGACGAAACATGGGAATCTGAAAATGCTATGAGGGATAAATACCCCCACTTATTTTGATAAGCGAGTAAAATTGCGAGGATGCAATTCCCAAAAGGGGGGAAGGATGTAACATCCCAGGTAAATAAAGAATAAAAAAATTTAGTATTTATTATATTTTCGAATTAAATATTAATTTTACTTTAAAGGGGTTTCAATGTTTGATAGCATACCTGATACGCAACAAAGAGTTTCTTTGAAATCTTACATTGCACACTAGAAATAAAACAATATTATTTTAAATGGTTATTAACATGTAGTCGTTGTATTGACGGGAATGAATAGAAATAACTAAAATATGAATATATATGTTTTTTTAAAATGTTTCTACATTTATCCAATAAAATATAAAGGCTTAAAATACGAAAAGAATTCAATTTTAGGCATATATACTCTAACATTCACAAAAGGTCGACTTATCACCTTTTGATGGTGAACTATCTATAAATATAGTTTTGGTCACTCTTATATATTCTATTGGACCAAATAAATCTCTTCTTTAGAATCGGGACATCAAAATTTAATTTGTGTAAATTTTCGGTATTTTCCCGATAAAGATCATTTTTAATGAATAGTGAAAAATGTTGTATTTTAATTAAAAACCACTTTTTAATCTAATATATTTATATGATTAGATTATCTTTTGAAATGGTTTTAAATTTCAATTAGAATATATTTTTACCAATTAATCCAATTGTGGTCATTGGAATTAATTTCACTTTGGAATTGAACTTAAACTGGTGTCAATCTTTTGATACATATTATTTCATAAAAACACGCTTTTTGTTTTGACAGCGGGAATTAATTATTAAATTAATTAATAAAACTTATATGTTATGAATTTTGTAAAATAGACATCATTTTTGAATTCGGAATATCAAATATAGCATAGGGTGATGTTTTGGTATTTTTTTTTGAAAAACTTCAATTTTTGATGAATAGTGAAACCACTAAGTGGTACTTAAAAAAACTAATCTTTCGTTTAAATGAAACTTTACCTCTTCAGTGTTTTGAATTTAAAAAATCCGACATACATGGTTGTTATTAAGAAGTAAAATTTGGTTCAATGGGAATAAAATAATGTTTTTGGTGAATATTAACCTTTAAGTTTTTAATCGCGATTAGAGGTAATTAGTGTAATTTAAGGTAGAAATAATGTTTTAATAAAATGAAATGACATAGAAACATGTCCTACCCTTATTGGATGTGTCATATCCGACCAAGAAAATCGATGGGTCAACTTGGGGACCCCATGTAGCCACATTGGAAGGAAAATGAAATTAATATCTTTTTATTTAATGTGAAAGTAAAAATGACACAAACATGAGTTGTTTTACTAAAAAAAATTAAATGGGGTTATACAAGTCATATTTTTGACTATAAATAGTCATTGGAATGATAAAAATATTTCCTACATCATAGTATTTGTTTTATATTTTTTAGACATTAAATAAATTAAATTATTTATGACACCGTGATGATGCATCGATTACCACATTATTTAACGATTTAAATAAAATGAAAATATAATGTTAAAACTATAAATAAAACATGTCAAAGACCTATTGGATGAGTATATTTCGAACCCTTATCACCGTATCCACAAAATACATCAATTTTGGACCTTTAAAATCTGAAACTCATTTGAAAATAAAGTAACCTTTTATACATTTCCAAAAGTGCCCCTCCTCTCCTCTTATCAAAGGCCCCCCAACTCTACCTCCTTACCCACACCTCTCAAGCCTTTTGCTCGGCCAAACCCTGCTCATTTTCTCTCTCCACATCCCCCTCATACTCTAGAAGCCTCACTTTGGGTAGAAGGATTCCCATGGAAGCCTTTGAGATCAAATCAAAAAGAGTTACCCTATTTAAAGGTAGTGTCTTCTCTTGTGTTCTTATGTTTTATTTTGCTTCTCCAACCCCATAAACTCTTTTTATTCATTATTTTTGTAACAACCCCGGTATCTTACATATACTAGGATGTTGTTATATGAAGTATTCGAGCTAAACATACACACAGCTACATCTAATGGTTAAAGAACATACTGTTTTTGTGTATGGCGAATTTCTGCCTCACGAAACGATGATTGTTCAATATTCTTTCAACACCATAAAATGTGGCCATTAAGATGACAATATATTTATATCTGATATATTATATGTTTATTTATTACTTAATATTCTTTATTTTTCATTTATGGAATACCATTATAGTTTCCATTATGGGTAAACATGATATCTTCATTTTAGGAAGTTCAGACTACCGCCCCCTCCAAATGATTTGATCCGTTAATACCATATGTGGTACGTATAAAGGATAGATTGAATGATATTATATATGATAAAATACTGGAATTATAATACTATTATGTATCATTATGTTTTAATTCCATTAAATATGAAATAGAAATGGAAGTAGCGTTCATGCGTACGTACGGCTTACCGTCTCCATGAATGGTGCATTTCATTTCTTACCTCTAAATTTTATGAAATATTATAAACGCATCTATATTCTAGATATATAGGATATATATGATATCTACATCATGAGTATAACTCTGTATATAATGGATACATGAACAACTTGTAATTATAAAGAGTTTATTTTTGACTCAAGTTCCAATGATCGTTAAAACGACCATTATTAACATAAATAATTACATAGTGTTCATGACATGGTAATAAGTGATATAAAAGGAATAATGAACTTGAAAAAGATTCTTAAGCAAGTAGAAATTAACTCAAGTTTATTATTTAGGAGGTTAAAGAACGATCGAGTCAAGTCGGACCCGAGGTATGGGACTTCATCTCAATCTCCTTTCATTGAGGCATATTTTGTTTTATACAAAACCTTCTTTTACCAGTGTATAAACCCCTTTGACTTTTACGTTTATCCAAAAGGAATATTTTTATACGAATCATTTTACTAAATGACAAAAGAGAATGTTTTTGTTGTACGTATGCTATGACAATGACTTCTCCACCACTGTGACCATTATTTGAGTTTCGGCTTCCTCTACAAGCCACACCGTTTTTTAAAAGAAAAATAAATACCATGTTTTACTTTAATTTTATTTTAGTATTCAAAATTGTTTTCATAATGTTTTTTATATAAATGTGTTTTATTGTTATCTTGTGATTGAAATGTAGAAATGTTATGATTCCTTTATGCATGTATTATGTGGTACGATTATGTTATGGTTCTTGGGAATTGTTATGAAGATGGGTGGTTCCGTGATAAACTAAGGGCGGGTGATCATGTTATAGCTCTCCAATCCATTGGGTAACGTGAAGGGGTTAAACGTTGAGGTTTATCCGAAGAGATTTAGGGAATATACTGTGATGGGTATTCCAAACATAACCAAGAGGGTTACTCCCTACGTAAGAAAGTTATGAATGCCCCAAGTTACCCTTATGTCTTATGATTTTCATGATTTATTCATGATTTGATGAGGTTTGTTAAAGTGATTATGTTTTATGGGTAAAGTATGATTTCATTCTTATGTAAATATGTACTCATGATTCCTTTCCATATTTTTATATACCTTACTGAGCTTTTTATGCTCATCCCAGGTTTTTGAAATGTTTTTGAGAGATCCAGGGAAAGGTACATGATATGATGATATTGTCAAGGAAGTGTCAAGAAAGAATCCATGTTTTATTTTAAATATGTTTCTGTTAATGGGAAAAATGAATACTATCTTTTATGTATCCACTTTTTTTAAATGTGGAATGTAATGCATGTTTTATGATCTAATTCTCTATAACTCTATACCTTAAAAGATCCTAAATGTGTAATCTTGTAATAACTCAAGATTAAGTAATGTTTAAGGCTAGGGCCTTATATCTAGAGGGGAAGTGTGGAACTCCCTCGGAACCTCCTCCTGCAGTATAATTGGTACCATGGTATATCCCTGGAAGAGGATGGTGTGCTCCCCGCCTTCAGAAAATCCATCGGGTGCTAGCCCTGAGGATATTTGAGCACATCGCACCACACAGTCAACGTCTCCACGCTCTGCCTCTCTGATCCACTGATGTAGTGGAGGAGTGAATGTGAGGGACTGAAGATGGGCTACCCCATCAATATCCACAAAGGATATCTGCAAAGCGGCTAACTGCTCTGTCGCTTCTCTAAGTAGCTGAATGCTCGATCTCCTGCGGAGAGAATCAGCCACAACGTTCCCCTTCCCAGGAGTATAGACATTCTCAATGTCATAATCCTAGAGGAACTCGAGCCATCGCCACTGTATCAAGTTCAGGTCCTTTTGCGAGAAAATGTAACTGAGACATTGGTGGTCGGAGTAGACTATAAAACGCTCTCCCATCAGATAGTGTCGCCACATCTTCAAGGCGAAGAGGCGTTCTGCTAACTCCAGGTCATGGGTAGCGTAGTTCTACTCGTTCTTCCTCAACTACCATGAACCGTAAGCGATCACTGCTCGCTCCTGCATCAGGACACACCCGAGTCTGGTCCCTGACGCGTCGCAGTAAACTACGTACCCTACTCCCTCCTCTGGCAGCCTCAAGATGGGTGTGCGGGTCAATCTTCGCCTCAGCTTCTGGATGCTCTGCTGACATTTGTCTGACCACCCAGAGGGTTTCCCCTTCTACATCAATGTTGTAAGCGGTGCTGCAACTCTGGAGTAGTCTGGCACAAATCTCCAATAGTACCCAACCAGACCTTGGAAACTCTGCACCTCTGTCACCCTCCTGGGTAGCTCACAAGCAAGTACCAATTCGACCTTCGCGGGATCCACTGCGACTCCCACCTCTGAGATGACGTGCCCCAAGAATTGGACCTCTCGAAGCCAGAACTTGAACTACAAGAGCTTACCATAAATCTCGTGCTCTCAGAGTGTATCCAATACAACCTGTAGGTGGTAGGTGTGCTCCTCCTCGGTCGTCGATTAAATCATAATGTCGTCAATGAAGACTACGACATACTGATCGAGGTAGGGCTGTATGATCCTGTTCATGAGACTCATGAACACTACTGGAGCATTGGTCACACTGAAGGTAATGACCAAGAACTCATAGTGGATGTACCAACACCTAAAGGTCGTCTTCTTCACATCCTCATCTCAAACTCAGAGCTGATGATAGCCTGAACTGAGGTCAATATTCGAGAACCAACGTTCTCCCTTGAGCTGATCGAAGAGGTCTTCAATCCTCGGAAGCGGATACTTGTTCCTCATGGTCACCTTGTTCAAGCGACGGTAGTCGAAACACAGTCGCAAGCTCCCATATTCCTTCTTGGCGAATAGAATCGGAGAATCCCATGGTGAAACACTAGGTCAGATGAAACCTTTCCCCTGCAAGTCCTCCAGATATACCCACAGCTCACAAAGCTCGGTGGGAGCCATCCGATATGCCGGAGTGGATATTAGTGATGTCCTGAGGTACAGGTCTATGTAGAAAAATACCTCCCTGTGAGGAGGTAATCCTAGAACATCGTCAGGAAAAACGTCCGCATACTGGTCCACCACTATAGGAAAACTCGGACTCTTCACGTCAACTTTTCTAAGGATGATTCTAGCCAACTGAAGAGTGATAGGTTTCCCCCTCCTCTACGTGAGTCCATCCTGTGTTGCGTAGGTTCCCTTATCGCTGGTGAATTTGAACCTCGTCACATCTGTGTGGACACACTGCACTTTGCGCCTAATACAGTCGATGTAAGCATGGACTGTAGATAACCAGTCCATGCCCAGGATGACATCATAAGGCCTCAACGCCACCACAAGAAGATCCCAGCCGAAGCTCTCGCCTCCTAGAGTAAGCTCACACTACCAGAACCAGTGCGTAGTCATCGAGTCTACTCCTGTAGGAGTCTCTAGCCATAAGGATCGAGCCAACGGCTCCATCAGAATCTCCGAGCTCCAAACAAGGGCAGCAGAAAAAAAATAATGACTCGCAACTGTGTCTATAAGAACTGCAGAAAGGGTAGAGTTGACACAGATAGTACCTCGAATCATCTCGGGTGTGCTGTGGTGATAATCCTTTGATGCCTAAAGCTGAGCTTGCATATGCCTGCCAGCTCCCTGTGGTCGGGGTGGACCTCCTGAGGGTGGTGGTGGTAGAGCCTCAAAGCGTCGTCCACAACCCGCTGCTCGACTAGCTCCTCTACCTCGTCCGCTTGCTCCCTGTGGACCACCACGGTCGAACCTCTGCCTCTGCCTAGGAGGTCCCTCCACGTTTTTCTACTCATCTGTATAGCGGGTCAGGCAGTCACGAGCCATGTGGCCATGCCTGCTGCATGCATAACATTTTCTTCTCCTCGTAAGGCTGGCTTTGCGTCGTGTGCCCCGAACATCCAAACCTGTGTCCTGAGGTCTCCCACAAGATGGCCTAGTCCTCTTGGACCCCAGCGTCATCTTTCAACTGCCAGTTGCAGAAGACTCTGCTCCGTACCGTCCTGTGGGGGGTCTCGCTGCTGATGGATGCTCGGCGATAAAGCTCTCCACTAGCAGGGCTCGCTCTAGCACCCCCGCCTGGGTCGGGATGCTGAGTGGAATCGTCGAAGCTCTGATCTCATGCCTTAGCCCCTGCTCAAAGGTTCGGGCCCGAATGAATGGGTCTCGTACCATGTCCGTGGAATAGCATGAGAGGCCAGTATATCTTTCCGAGTACTGGGCTACTGACATGATTCCCTGCCGCAGTTGCCATAACTCTTGCATGCGCACCGCACAGAGGGTGGATGGAACAAACTCCGAGCGGAAGAGGCTCTTGAAGTCCGTCCATAAAAGAGATGCCTAATCGTGCACCTAGAGCATAAGTCTCCACCATCTACCTGCTGCTGCATATAGGAGACTCGCGGTAAGGATCACCAAGAGGTCTGCTGGTGTCCCTACCAACCTGAAGACTCTAACGACAGCCTCTAGCCAATCCTCGACTGCCTAAGGATCCGTCTCTCTGCCGAACCTGGGCGGCCTCTCGCTATCAAACTCATGCAACGCGCTTAGGCGGTGTTCACTCTCTGCCGCTGGGGCTGGTAGCATCGGTTGATCGAAGGGTAAGGGTACCGCCGGTGCCTCCGCTGTAATCGGGCCCTGCACCGAGGCCTCGTTGCTCAGTGGGCTTCCATCTCGCACAAGGCTCGAAACCCTAGCTGGCTGCTATCATGGGGCCATCCAGAAAGGAAACTAGTGTGCCACCGTTAATACAGTATATTTGTGAGATGGAACAAAGTAATCACAAAGAAAACTTTTGAAAATTAAACACACACGTAATTAGTGTTTTCGTGCACTGAGTCGGAAATCAGAAGTCAGGGTCCTGGTGTATGGATACTTCGGCCACCGCACCAACACTGGACTCCCTGGACTGAAAACCAAACTCAATACTCTTAACACTATTGCTCCATAGAGAAGGAATTTTCACTGTCTTCAGTTCTGTGGTAGAACCGACTCCTCTGATACCTATTTTTCATGACCCGTCCTCGAGGCTCATGTCGTGACTACCCCAAGCCCGCCTTCCATAGGCCAAGGGATGGCGACTAGCACCAATGGCGTAAAACCCAAAAGAAGGGAAGGCATTTTCTTTTAAAGAGTAAACAAACACCACCGAGTTTGCAATTGAAGTAGACACTAAGTAAAAATGGGTACAAGGTATGTGCTGAAAGAAAATGGGCCAGTATACAAACCCAACTAAAAGTACAATACAACTGAAAGGAAAATACAGAAACAGAAAGTAAAACAGCAACACAGATTCATCCTCTGGAAATCCCACCAGAAGGGTGGGTACAGATAGTCTCCTTAGCTCCTCGGTCCGACCGTCCGCTCCGTGTTCATCCCGCCAAGTGGTCCACCTCCAGCTACCGTCTAGCTCCACAAGCCTCTACCTAGTTCAGTTCTATCCTTCATCTGCAACCAACACAACGTAGTGCGGGCATAGCCCGTGCAGGGGTGAGTATACGATACTTAGTAGGGACCCCGCGACCCCTAAAGGTCTCTCAGAATCCACAATGGGTAAACCACAAAGGAACGATACAATCCTGAAGTATCAAACAACCCTACTTAGGTATATGCCCATAAACATACCTAAGCCATCAATTAAATTTTGGATCCATCTCCCAAGCCCAAGTACAACCCAGTCCACATAGGAAAGTACAACCCAATCTAAACAAGAAATAAATTCAACCACATCAATGATAATGATTGAACAACAAGACTCAGCTCACACAGGTACACACTTCGTAAGGAGATAGAGTTGATCAGATGCAGTAATTGATTCATCTAAGCTGTCGGACCCACATAGGATACAAGACTAGCTAAGCTATCGGACCCACAAAGGATACAAGACCAGCTACTCTGCCGGACCCACATAGGATACAAGTACATATTCAAATACTGTCGGACCCACATAGGATACAAGAACAATAGTCATCGCCGTTGAACCCACGGAGGATTCCAGTATGGTCGTGGTCACTGTCGAACCCACGGAGGATCCAAGTACAGCATTCCTCACTGCTGAACCCACGGAGGATCCAAGTGCAGTCGACATCATCGCAGTCGCATCCATCTCTAGGGTTCTCGCATGCAGCAAGCTCGACTTCCGGTGGGTCATCTCCTTGAGAAAGATAGAGAGATTCGATACATAAACTTCCATGAAGCCCAGAGTTGATGTATGCCAAAGTTTTATCTCATCAAAATGAACCTAATGTGACAGACGGTGCGTCAATCGGATGCCCGTTCTGAGAATTATTGGCTTTTTTCATTCCAGGGGCCCGGTTGGTTTTTAAGCTAAAACCAACCCTACTGTACTCCAGCTACGTACAAACCTCAAGTGAAGTAAGAAAAACAGATCGTCCCATCAAAAGGATCCCAACGCAATTGACGGCACACCAATCTAATGTCTGGTCCTTGAGATATGAGCGTTTCCGCTCCAAGTGCCCGGTTGGTTTCGAGTTCAAACCAACCCGGCCATACCCAAACTTTTCCGAAACCTCAAGTGTAATATACCGAAATGACCATCTCGATTCAAGGATTCTCACGCAACTAATGGTGTATCGATCATAGGTATGTAGCACATGTTATGGGAAAATATTGAAAGTTGTCCGAAGTTAGGGGTCTGGGCTCGGTCTGACCCGACCTAACCCCCCTAGGTCGGCCTAAACCGGGTCGACTCGACCCGGGTCCGGCCCGGCCCGGTCCATGCGACCCGCCCCGGCCTGGCCGGGGGGGTGCGCGGCTCGGCCATCACACCGATCTGGGGACGTGATCCCCCGCCCCATTGGCGCTCCGCGGACGCGGCGACCAGCGTCACGTCTCCCAGGATCCCGCTCGGCCACGGGCCCTCAGAGTAATTCGGGTGGTCTGTTCTTGGTCCCCTCTGCATCTGCGGTCGTCTCAAGACCCATAAATTACTACGATGTCCTACAATCACCAATTCGGTCCCGTTTTGTTGCCACCAAGAATTCTGTGCATCATGAACTAACTATCGGTGGGTTCAGACTTTATCGTTAGTCCGTACGCACCACATTAGTGGTTCAACCATTACTAAAAATTGTATGCCAAGCCCAGGATATAATATTCAAATAAAGAATCATTAATCAAAATCCCCTACCTCAATAAAGAAGGCATTCGTCAGCATCATAGTAGAGTGTGTCGCAGTAGATGGAATCATGGTAGAGAGCGTCACGGAAAAAGGGGTTCTGTAGGCGTCAACGGAAAATGCCGAGGAGCAAGCGGCATCTCCTCTCTTGTCGCAGGGAAGAGGATTGGTGGTGCGTCATTCATCTCTGAGGAACCAGCGTTCTTCGTCATTCTTTATTGGAGGTCAGCTTTCTTCTTCGTTCTTCGTCGGACGCAAGAGTTCTTCCTCGTAGAACGAAGCTGTCCTTCTTAATAAAATAATAGTTTCCCCTATTTTTTTATTACCCACGCAAAGAAACTCTCTCGTAATTAAATCACCGCACTAATTAAAATGTGTTGAAATTTTATTTAACATAGGGAGAGAGAAGTTTCCACTTTAATTAAACTTGTTGGTTGTTAAATTAAAAAGGGAGTAAAGAGGAAGGTTCCACATTAAAATATGGGTTTGCGTAATTTAATGCATTGAGGTGACATTAAAAAGAAGGTTTGTCAAAATAAGGCGGGTTCATAAAGAGATTTAGAGGGAATTAAATGGTGGGGCTTGTGTGGGGCCCACCTCTCTTAAATCCATAGTTGGGCAGTTCAATGGTTGTGGGCCCCACCCTTAACTACCCATGGGAGGAAAAACCTCCTCATGAAATAGAAAGTTGTACCGACAATTTTTTTATTTATTTCTTAAACAATCCCCCAAAGATTATCTTCTCCTCTTTTGCGAACGCATCTACGGTAAGTGTCCCTTTATGCAATTACCAGCATTGCAAGTTCATCGGTGCCCTCAGATTTCGATTCTGAGCACTGTTTCAAAAGTTAGAAAAACACGCTTTTTCATTCCCTAATCGTACCAGAGCTGAACTGCGAAAATTGATTCCGGGCACACCGGGCCTCAGAATCAAGGGCCTTCAAAAGCCACAGACTCGTAAAATTACAAAGTATTTAGAAAAAAATTCTTTGAAATTTACGAGTCTTTAGAACTATAGTAATCTTGAATTCCATTACATAAATTGTAAATAATTCCTCCTCTTCATTATCATACTCTATATTGAAAATATTGGTTTCATGAGTTTTCCCTTTTCATTTGGCATTAAGAGTTTGGTGACACTGATCTTCATTTTTAACCTTTAGATTTGACAAGTGGTTAAAATAACACCCATTTTCATTGCACATAAATCACTTAGGTGTTGGTGGTGCATTAGTTGGCGTTATATTTTCCTTCATTTCATTAACTGAATTTTTCATCACCTTGTGACATTCATGTGATTTTTTTCCTATACTTCCAAATTTAAATAACAACCTTATTACATTCAAACACTTATATTGATGTTAATCACAAATTTATGGTCTTTATATTGTTGGAATTTCATTACACCATGTGACTAATTTTGTGTTCTATGAGACTGAATCATTCTTTTCAAATAATAATTATCGGAATAGTGGGTATCTTTATTTCTTATTTACACCTTAAGAGAAAATTAAACAATATATTCAATGATATTGATGTTTCCTATGTAAAACTATGTTCAAAGACATGATTTTATTCTACTAAAGAATCATTAAATCTTACTTTCTGGTTGGATGGTAATACTAGAAGCATACCTTGTATGTCGTTGAAAAATTTTGTTGTAACTACCAATCGATTCATTATCCATTTGATTTAGCTCATAGAACTCCTTTTCCATATATTTATGATGAATATGAGGAAAGTACATAGTGAAATGTAATTTATTGGACTCATCCTATTCAATTCATTCAATTTCATCTCAGTGTATCTTATAATTGATAAGATTTTACTTTTGTTCTGATTCACCTTCCAAATGATAGGTAAACAAAATGGCATCTGCATGTTCCCAACAATGAAGAATCAAAAATATCATTTCCATAGTAATAATACCTTACTTAGTCACTAGTTAATCTGGATACCCACTAAAATAAGTTGGACTCTACCTCATTAAGGAAATAATAAAAGGTTGTTCCCTTTTTTCCCATTCAAAACTCCATCACAATTCATAGCATGAAAATGTTGTGTGAGAATAGCACCAGATTTTCCATTCCTTCCCCAATAAAATTCCGATTCTCAAGAGGACAATCATTGCATTGACCCTCACATTCATTATGAACATTTTTTACTTAGGGTTCATTATATTGACTAAAACTAGATAGTATAGTGTGAGGAACACTAATCATAGTGGTAAAGTCATATAATCAAGGGAAATTATTTGTTAATTTTCAATCTCTGACGCCAAAGGTTTAATGGTAGGTTATTTGTGATCATTAGGAAAACTAAAATATCGTAACATATAATTAGATTTTTAATTACAGACACCCCTATATATATAATTATAAATATATAATGGGATTTCACTAGAGTATTCTCATCCTAATTTCCAAAGGCTGACTAAAACATTTCTCTGATGCCAATCATAACGACCCAAGCCTTTCATACATGGACACTACATATTTTTAGATGAATAATCATTACATTAGAAAAAAATTCCTAATAAATGTAAATTTTTAGTGCCTTTTAAAAAATTGAACAGAAAATTTCAATTTTGTGACAGATCATCAATGTATCCCCCAAATAACAACACTTTTAGTACCTATACATAAAACTTTTCTTCATAAGATGTGGAAATGAAACATAAGGAATGTGTCAGCTCAGATGCTCAGTTATGGTAAGCATAAGAAAAATTCAATTTTTTTACTTAAGAAATCACAATATAAGAAATTTGGGTCTATGATAATAATTATTACATACAATGTTCATACCTAATTTTTCTTGGATTGAAAACTCTATCCAAAACATAAAACATTGATTTTTCAGAAAACATGAACCATAGGCATAAAAAATCATCATAACTAAATCATGAACTATAATTTCAAGTCATAAATGTGTGTGAAATCATCATAAGTATATAAAGAAGTTTCATATTTCTATTAAAATGACCAATACTCTTGGATAAATAATTTCACATGTTTCCCTTAACGGATCCATCACATCAACCTATTTCTCCTTAATGTGCATGCACACTGAATTTTTTCCCTTAACTACCTCATGAGATATAATTCATTACCCAATTAATTTTGTGGATATATAGGTCCCACCTATCTCATAATTTAATGCATACCTTTTTGTTCTATAGGACAACATATCATTCATCACTTCATAACCCAAGTAAGGAATTTAGTTTCATAAACTCTTTAGCACAACCTAACTCATGGAAATGAAATAGATTTAATAATCCTCTTTCCATTACTAAAATTAACCATTTATATAAATAATAATAATTACATATTTGGTTAATATCCATATTATATCTTATATAACATCATATAATGTTATGTTATATAGAAAATTCTTTCAAAATTATTACGTGTTGAAAATAACAAAAATATCGCTTCCTTTGTGAAACCATTTTCTAAAGAGATACATTATTTTAACTGAAATTTTTTTATTTAAAAGTAACATTACATGAATGTAAGTTAATATTCAAGTAATTATGGAATTTTTACTACTAAGAAATATATTTAGTCCGTATTAGTAAACAAACATTCATTTCATACTTTTTCTATAAAAGTCACGACTTACATCAATTGGAAAAAGAAATTATTTATTCCTTTCGAACCATTTATTTGAAAGTAAAACATTTGTACAAATAACCTTAAATATTCATATGACAACAAATAAAATTATTTGAATTTTTTTATAAATCATAAATTTGGAAGATAAATATTCCCCAATGGACATTTAAAATGAATCAATCCCGAATGATGTTAGGGTTATGAAATAAATCCTTACAACATAAAATTAGGGGAATAATTTTACCCATAAAAGAAATAAAATTATATGAACATGAAAATTCCATAGGTTTTTGTATAATAATCGAAAAATTCATTCCTAAGAATTATATACACAATGTAGAATAAATAATTTATGTATATGGAATATGTCATACTTAAATAATATTTTGAAAAAAATGTCTTGCCTCAAGTCTTGAATTCCATTCAATACATTTTAAAAAATTATATAAAAATTTATGTTTATTATAAATATAACATATAAATATATTCATATTTATAATGCCATATATTATTTAATTATGAATATATATTTCACCCGTATTAAGATTTCTTGTTGAAGTTATGTTTTGGGTAATAACTGCTTTGCTTTTCTTACCTGTTTTGACTTGTTATCCATTTTCTTCTTAGATATATAATGATTTAATCATATCTATAATGATAACCACAATATATATATATATATATATTATATGTATTCATGTTCATTCATAAATTCTAGAGTAAAAAAGTAAAGAACACCATTCAAGGAGATGATAGGCCGTATGTACACTTAAACAATGTTTTCATTTTATTGTCATATTAAAATAATTAAAATCACAATATATAATATAATTGGAGATAAATATTTATGTTATATTTGTAAAATATATTGAAAAATTCATCCCTATAACCATTAATGTGAAATATAGATGAAAAATGCATCACATTGCATCATGGAAATGGTAATCCTTACGTACGCACAACCGACGTTATCATTTACGAAAAGATTATATGGTAAATATATAGGTATTATATTATCATTAATGAATTATAAATACATCTTAAATTTCATATATAAACATTGAAACCATAGAAAATCATCCCCATTATATATTTTCATATAAATTGAACTATATCGCTACGTGGAAACAAAAATTCGTACATACGGATGAGTGATACATTCACTTCCCATTCGATGAGAATGTTGTTGTATAATGTTGTTTTTATAATCATATTAAAATTTAACCTTAATTAGAATGATTAATTTAATATTTTATTATATATAACATATATTTATAGGAGTTATAGTAGAGTAGGAAAAGAGAGTGATCGGTTAGAGCAATTACCTCTTCTTCAAAAATGATCCGTTAGATATCCTCTCAAGGGCTCTAGATATGGTCCTTTGGGAGGACCAGGACCTCTAGAATGTGGATAGGGTAGAGTATAAGATAATTTGGTTGAGTTTTGTCGACATATAAGACTAAATTTGTTGAAAGGATATGAGGGATGATAGATCCTTTTATAATGAAGGTGAGGGAAACTATTTTAATATCGAAAAATATTAATATATAGTTAATTCAATGTCTTTTAAAATACTACCAAAAGGAAATTATTCCAATTTAATATGATATTGTTTTTTAAACTCATTACCAATAATAATTTATGCATGTTTTGGTGTTATTTTTACATTATAATTTTCAATAACCCTTTGTCACCATATTTTAATTTTATCAATGATAACAACATTTTCAATATTAAAAGGCGAAGATATTTACAAGAAAGGTGTAAATTGATCGATAAAGGGTCATTTAATCATATTTTAGACCATAATTTATTCCCTTTGTCATTATTTAAAATTTTATAAATTTCAAATAATTTGAAAAAATTCTATTATCATAAAATATCATTCGTGCTAATTTTCACACTATACATTATAGTGACTTTATTAAAATCCAAAGAGAACGCTAACAACAAACAAAATTTAATACACTTTGAATATGTTATATTTACCTTTAAAATTAATTTATCAACATAATTTATTCAAATTATATTGATTTTATTATTTCTAATTCTATTTCACTGATTGTTCCATTAAATGAATAATTAATTCAACTTCATTGTGTAATAATCTATGTTAATAATTTCATCCATAAAAAATAAAATTATATGAATTATTTGAAACTATTATATTTAAAATTCATTTAAATGGTTGATCATATATTATATTTACCCACATATTAGAAATTGTTTTCTTATTAAATTTATAAAATTGAGCATTAAGGGTAAGATTAAATTAATCCCATAATATTTGGCCATATTTTAGGGTTGTTTTATAATATTTATATTATTATTTTACCCATAATTTACATGATTTACCATTAAATGAGGTAATAAAATTTACTAATGTTAATATTCATATTGTCCAAAACATAAATCATACTATTTAATAAATTTTGAACATCTAGATAAAAATATGAAATCCATTTTTTCAAATTAAAATCAAATAATTTGAAATAATGAAAAAAATAAATTCTACAAATGGAGAAAACACCATGATTTTTTAAAGAAAAATGTTTTAATGTTTTAATGTTTTTTACACCCAAATTTAATTTGAAATTGATTTGAGTTTCTTACACTGAATTAAATAATAAAAAATTAATCTATCATTACTTTAAATTGAATCGAAAAATTAATTTAACACCATAAATTATTTCAATGTAATATATTATTTCGAGTAAATTTTTATTTTATTCACGATTTATTAAAACATTTAAAATTTTATGAAAAAATGGAAAATATATAAATAAATAAAATTTTTATATCCCTCATTAAAATTATAATTTTATTTGTTCCAAAATTACTTATAAAATAAATAAAGTTTATATTTAAAACATGGGTACAATCAAAATATGGAAAACTACCATTCTAGGAAAATAGTTCTTTTATATACAAAATCGGATCTATTCTTATATCCTATATAGAAATAACATATAATGAATATTAAAATTTTTATTTAATATTAAATATTTATTTCATTAATATTATCTAATATTACTGATTTTTTTATTTTTTTGGTATAAAACACAATTGGGCATAGTTTTTCAGAAAAACATATCCCTATATTTTAAAAAAGATTAAAATTTTATATCCAATTGGTTAGATAATTATATATAAAAATATACTCCATAATTTTATTAGTCTATTAGTCTTGTTCATGAAGATAATTATATCGGCTATTTTATAATTTTATTTTTTAAATAACTATAATAATATAATGATGTTTCATAGACACTCTTTATTTCATATAACCAAAGCTATGCCTCTATATCACATAGTGAAAAATATTAAGAAATTAAATTATTATAGGAATTATTCTAATTTTTTTTGATGTGTTACATATATGAGGAGATGATATAATTTGATAAATTATTTTTTTATGTCCTCACTAAATTAAAAATAATCTAAGGTGTGAAGAATAAAGTTTATTATGTTGCCTTTTAAAATTGATATAGGTGGAAGAGTTGCAATTATTTGAAAGAAAAATGTGTACGAACGTTTTTCACATTCAAAAATTATACAAATGTAGTATCATCATGAATAAGACTATATAAGGTGTAAATATGTTCATAAAATTTATTTTTGATTAGTTTTATGTGAATTAAACCTTTATCATTTAATTTTAACCCCCAATAAATCCATTTTTTACTTAACCGTGGAAAATAATTTTGAGGTTTTTAGATTTAATTATGGTTAAAAAAATATGTTGAACATATTATATAGTATATATTTTTAGGATTCCAAATATTTAATCTATTTTTATAAATTAAAATCACACAATTGGAGCATATTAATTTAAAATGAATCAAGTATATGAAATGAGAAAGATGGGTTTTAACAAAAAATGTCCAAATTATTGAAATGTTTTTATAAAAAAAATCAATATTAAAATAATTCAAAAGACATATATTTTATTAATTTTTATAAAATATAAATAACTTTACTATAAAACTAATTAATTTTATAACTTAACGATATAAATTATTTAAACCAAAATTGAGTTTCCAATTAAAATTCAGGTTTTTCTATATTCATAAAAAATGGGTCTTTTCAAAAAAATTAATAAATCTCATTGAAAGATATATTGGATATTATTATTTAAAAAATGAATTTTATTTTGTGAAATGAATTTTTTAAATTAGTTAAAATTTTATTATAAATTCTTTAAAAAATTATGATTAAACCATATTTTAGAAATAAATATTGTTTTTAAGTAGAATTTTATTTTTGTTTCAAATGGTTCTTACTGAATTTATAATTTTATGATATCAATTTATTTATCCATAAATAACACACACCAATCATGGGGAATGAGAAATTAAAATTTTAAATGTTTTTCCTAGTGTAACAATTTAGGTGACCCGGTTTGTCTCACTTGAGGGGCTTCACGGTTTGTTTACTTATAGATTCCACTTCAATAATATCTATTTTTTGTTGCAGTTATTATTTAATTAAAACAACAATAATTTTGGGTATTGATATTTTCCAAAAAACTGACATTAAATTATAAATTAATATTAAATATAAACATAAATGGATTAGAAAATAATTGTTGTTCTATACAATTTTTTCTAGATAGATCATTCATTTACTTATTTCATGTCTACATAGTGAACAAATACCACTATATGGGTAAAACCCATTATCTACCCCAATAATGAATAAAAATTATACTCAAAAATTACCATGCACTATTGTCATACTCCTTCTCATCTAATAGATAATGGTTGTATAATTTAAAGGTATACATTATATAATCATTGTGAGATTTAAATCTATAATAAATGATCCTTAGATTAATCCACATCGTATGTTAAGCACACAATCATGCTTAATAATGGGATTACTCCCCTATGATATTCCATGGGTATGTCACTCATCATTATGTTTATATAATATCACAATTGTGTATGAAATTTTGAATAAGAGAATAAAAATAAAATGAATAAAATAAATAGAGGAAGAATGGGAAGATAACTAAAATTAAAAAATAAAATAAAATAATAAGAAATAAACATTGAAAATAATACGAAAAATAATAACAATAAGAATAAAGATTAATGTATAGAAATACTTTGTTAAAAAAAATAAAATTCATATGTTAATTTATTGATAATAAAAGATAAAATTTCATGAATAATTAAATTTAAAATAATGAATATTAAAATAAACAAATCAGCATAGTCATCACCTCAAGTAGTGTGTTAGTGTCGAAATCCATTAGATGGGAAGAAAGCACATCTATTTATTAATGATACTTTCTCCATAAGCCTTTCTTGGCCAAGATAAATCTTTATTTTTCTCTTCTCTTTTATTAGATGGTTGAATCCATTATTTTTTAAATATTATGTTAAAAAATATGGATTCCAAATCAATAAAGCTATGTGAAAACATATTACAAGGCCATTTTGGATTGGATAGTGTGGAAGTAGCCATTTTCATATGTGCATGGGATGGATGGTTGTCCTGGTTGTGTGTTATTCACTAGGGTATTGCATAACATTGGATAGGACAGTAAAATAAGTGGAAGTTGATGTTCCTTAAAACACTTCGGCCACCCATATGTATGAATGGAGATCCATTTATAGGTTATGGCATTCGAACAATAAAAAATGTACATAAGGCTGTCGGAATAGGCTATTGAGGGAATCCATGGTTGTACTCAGCTTCAGTAGGGGAAAAGGGGTTGATTAATAACTCTCGATGTTCTCAGTTATGGATTTTACTAGCAAGAATATTGGAAGTAGTTAAGGTTAAAAGAGATGAATGGTGGAGGATGGTGGATTAGGAAATATACAGGTGGTTATTTAGTGGAAGTGATATGGTATGTCGTTGTTCTAGTTATTATAAACAAAACCTCAGTGAAATTCATCCCACATTGAAAGTATTATTGGGAGTCACACATTTTTAAATTGAAGGCATGATGCATCTGGAATAGAAGATGACATAGGGGTTGGATCCTGGATAAAAATGCAAACCTAAATGGGTCACCACATCAAATGAGGGCCTTAGAAAACCTAATGACCTATGTGATATCATCACATTACTCATACCACATGGGTTGTATACCCCATATAGCTCACCACCATTCCATTTGAGATTCCCCTCCATGTTCTAGATTGTCTTTCCATCCCACACAGTGGGTTGTCAATGTGGAATACTAGCACGGCATAGGGATATCTTAAGAGTGGACAGAATTTTTACCTATATAAAATCGTAAGATAATTCTAATAAAACAAAATAAATTATTATTTAATAATATAAATCATTTAAACCCCCAATTTTAAACATTTTAGTTATTTTCTTCAATTTTCACATATTTATTTAAAACAATACATTCCATGTGATTTTTCAAAAAAATAAATAAGAATAATATGAAATAAAATTAATTTATGCAGGAAATATCATTCTATCTGTAAACCATAAAAATATCATAATTTAGATATTCTTATACATACTCTTCAATTTATTGGCTATGATAAAATGGTAATGTTTAATTGATAATATTTTAATAGAGTATCTTTTATTTTTTAAGCCCAATTTTTTGTGAATTGTAAGACATCGAAGAGATGAGATATATTTAAAAATAGATATATCATAATGTCATGAGTTGTTATACTACCTTCCATATATGATGTTGAATTTTATACATGTTATCGTATATGAAGTTAAAATTCTAATCTCTCAAAATGTTACAATTTCAATTTCCTCTAATTATTAAATGATTCTGCTTTAATACATTTCTTTCTAACACTCATAATAATCATCTTCTCATTATTTTACCTTAAATAATTTGTTTGTGATGTATAAGATCATTTAAAAAGGACACATCCATCATCTAATTGATTTCTACTTTGACCTCCAAAAATTATTTTCATATTTTATATTTTTAAAATTAAGAACGAATTGAATAATTATCATCTTAAATACATATCACTCAATATTAGACAGATCATTCTCAAATCATTGCTTAACCATGAATTATAATGTTTGGATTGTAAATTAAAATCAATTTCAGGGTCTGATATAATTTCCCTCTTCCAAAAAATTTACTTCAAAAACATTGATTTCCTCACATAGAATTTGTAAAAATTTAACTCTTTAGATCACTATTTCATAGTGACATGTTAATTTTATGATCTCTATGTCCACACTTTTTAAATTTTCAACGACTTGAAATAATTACTACAATACTTATCCAATATAATGGGTAAATCCTTTTATGTTTGAAGTTATCTCTTCCACTGTCTTGTCATGTTCAAATTTGAAACATCAACTATAAATGATAAAGAATTTTATATATTTAGTGTTTTTTCCTCTTTCAGTAACGAACTCGAATAACTATAATTCTTAAAATAAATTTGTAATCACTAAAAATCAGCACAGATCCTTATAATTAACCATTATGTTGATCCAAATATTAATGATGATTAACCAAATAACTCCAAACATTTTTAACATGACTCAATGGTATATTAAATAAATTAAGAACTCAAATTTTTATTATTCAATTATCAACATTGTCTATATAATTCATCCATTATCTTCAGCCTTAATAATCCTTCATCAAAGTGAATTCTGCTCTATATATTTAATTCATCAATTGTAGTAAACTGACAAGAATTATTCCACACATAATCAAGTTTTTTAATCATTTTAACATCAACCCAAAAATATTATCTATATCCATCATATAAAAAATTTAAAAACTGTTATAAACATCCCCATTCTACATCATTATAACAAATATTAAATACTATGAGAATTTAAATAATCATCATATATTGTGAAAATTATTTAGCAACGTCACACAATCATTTAAATTCCTTCTTAAATCTAGATACAAATAATTGAAAAGAAAATATTCGTAATACAATTACATCCACCTGAGTATTCCAATATCCCCCATTGGATATATTTTCAATAACAATGTAACGCTTAGTGTCAATGTTTGTTGTCCCCCTCATATTGGTAATAAATTCTCAAGAAGATTGTTCTTCCCCATTATTCACACTATAAGTACAGATGAAATATTTTTTTATCCACATTATAGATATGAATAATTTTAAGGGAAGTATTTCCAATGGGAACTTCTCTACCCCATAATCCTATAAATATAATAATCATATTCTCCCTTTTCTTCTCTTATTTTGTTATTCTCGTCATTCTAAAGTTAGAAAAGGAATTTTTATGATAGATTAGTCACACCAAATTGTTTATTATCCATTTTAAATCAACCAATAAAATATATTTCTATAAGGAATATCATCATATAGAATACAAGAGTGTTCAATTTAGAAAAATAATTTTTTCTATAACTTTTATTAATGTGTCAAAAGCTCTGAAATTTTTCACTTAGTGATTCTGAAACTGATTCTGAATACATTTAACAAACATATACTCACCAATAACTAAATCATCAAAAATATTAAACTATATCCTTTTAGGATATTCATTCATGTATTAATTTATGTTATGTATCCATTTTTTTCATGCTCTTTATTCTATTAGTTTGTAGATTATTTCATTATGGAAGTACTTTTGGAACATGAAAATATTTGTGATTTTTAATTAAACTCCAATAAATATTATTATTATGTTATCCATGTTATAAAAACTGTTGAAATGTGTTAAATGATTTTTTCCATTACCCACACTTATTTATCCATTCTTAGGTGCCTTTATATAAAATCATATTAAATTCCTCGTCAGTTATGTCCTCCACCAATCTAGTATTCATGTTTCTTTATCTGATTGGATCTCTTTTAAATTATATCAAGCTCCATATATCCATGATTATTATAACCATATTGAAATGGATTAGGATTTTTCTTTCATAACAAAATATTAGAAACTATTTCAGGTTTTTCTAAACTCCCACTCATCTTTATTATCTAACTTATTAGATGAAATTTTTTCAAAAACCTTTTTTTTGTTTCTACACCATAGAAAACTTATATATTTTCTAATGTATCTTAACCATGTGGATTGGAATTGTCTTCTCTATGAGATATGAGTTGTTTTGGAATTTATAATAGAAAAAATTTTCATATAATTTCTAAATTATATTACAATTATCGAATGAAATTTCAAAATAATTAATTTTTTTTACATTCTCTATTTCTCTATTTCTATTAAAAATATTTAAAATTAATATGATTCTTTTGAATGTCAGATATATTCCCCTTTCTTATAACCATTATATATTTTTAATACGTTTAAATATTATACGAAAAATCAATGTTCAGGTGTAAAAACATCAAACATCTTATTCATTGGCTAACAAACCACTTCAATTTTCATGTATACGATGTCTGGATAGATTTTTTGTGTTTTCATTTTTTTGATGGAATCCCCGTTATTTCGTTATCTACTTATAGAAGTGATTTTCCTATAATTTTTTTCTTAATATATTATTAAATTATTTTTTTCCAATTATTTTTATTAACAAAAACATATCCAAATTCATTACTGAAATCTTGTACTTATGAGTAAAAGTGCATTACAACAAATAAAATAATTATTATAGGGGGTTACCTTATTCAATATAAAAATGATAGATGCATATGTATAATAATTAAGCATCTTTGAGACTCTGATTAGGGAAATTTTAGATACACAACACTTTTTATACAATATGTTTTAATAATATTTTCTTATATGGTTCAGAAGATTTAGGCATAACAACTTTTTGATTTTTTGGTTTTATTTCCAACACAATACACATCAGATTGAGGTTATGTTACTTATCCTAAACTGATCGCAAACTATAATAAAAATAAATAATAGTCATTTCAATATAATTTAAATCAAACATATTGCATTATTTTAAGGTATTTCCAAGAAGTGTTTCCCTTTTAAATTTAATCTTCAATTAAACTTTCATGACACCCATAGTATCTTTATGTGACTCTTCTAAAGCATGGATCTTTTTTTCATCAGTATTAATAAACAATTATTTTTCATAAATAAACAAATTATTAATTTCATTAATTATTATAAATTTTGACTTTAATTTATTAATGATTATAACTTATTTTCCAACTCTCTTAGGATAGGGTTTCTTTTTTGAAACTACAATACATATGCTTTAATAATTAATTCATCTAATTCTAATAGCTCTCATTATTAACCACATTTTTCTTAGAGGAATTCATATTTGAATGGATAAACATCACCTGATATTTTCTTCATGTATTCCTTAACCACAAAGTAGATGTATTCGATATATTTTACACGTTCATTCTATTTATAACTATTTATTATATCATTAGAGATTTCAAATTTAACATACTTATTAGTACAGATACCAATCCAACTACCTTCATCAATTTTTCATTCCCATTGTGAATTTTAATTCATTTTATTCTTCTTTTCTTATAATTTTACAATTTATCAATGACATGGTTGACACTTCGAATGATTTTCTAACTAGAAAAAGAACAGAATTCTCTATTTGTAGCTCTTCTAAAATAATTTCAAATATATACATCTTATAATCTGTAAATAACACTAGTTAAGAATAATATAATATCCAATTATAGGGATTACAATACTCTAATAATAATTTATATACCCAAAAAGATCATTATAATTGTTAATGAGGGGGTGAAGCTAGTATTTTTATTATTTTTATAATTTCAATAATCTGTAATTTTTTTTACCCCTTTTGGTCTTTGAACCTAAACCACTTGTAAGGCTATAAATAGTTCTTTCTGTATATACCTATTCAAATACACCACATGAAATGTGTAATATTAATGATAAAGTAGTACACATTATTTAAACAAGGATCAACCCCAATATGCTAATCCATATTCCTACTATGATTGGGTTTCATCAATGTCAAATGTTCAAAAATAATAATTTTATTATCATAAAAAAGTTTGTTTTAAAGTGTTCATCATAAATCCAATTTAACCATATTAGACGGGTGAATGAATATTAGTCACTGACTTTCATTGTACATGAATCAAACATGTATAAATATTTACTCCACTTTTGAAGTGGATATTTTATCTACATATGACATTATTTCATCACCATCAAATAGAATCAGTTTCCTCAATCTAAGAGAATTAGTATAAATTTCAATATTAAAAGTAATATATGTAACTCAATATCTACTTCTATCCGTGATCCCAATTATTCTAAAAAAATTATTTAGTAAGATTATCACAAATCAAAAATCTCTATGTCACAACTACAAATATCAATTTAGAGTAAAATCCAATACATCGACCTTTTTCCTTATTTTTTTTAATATCATTAATTTATAATTTTGGGTATTGTTTAATCTTTTTTCCTCTTGTTTTAGCATCATCTTATTTAATATTGATCACATATTGATGGATAATTTCCACTTATTCTTCCACAATACTAGGAATTTAGTATTACTCTAATCAATATACCTTTACCCTTTTAAAAAGCTCTTCTTTAGCTATATAAATATTTCTATACTTCTATTTATAGTTCTTCTCACCATACCATGTTTTATTTTGTATGAACAACTATTTTTTTAGGATTCGTTTAAAAATATTATCAACTTGGAAATACTCATTGGATTTTATGGATCCTTGTAATATCTAATTTTCATGTGAATAACCATGAACATAACTTAATGTTTGTATTATTGTTTAGTATGTGGTTATCCCCCATGATCTCCCATGTTTGATTTTCACAAATGGTTTTCCTCATTAAAATAACATGCATATATTTCATTGTTCCAATCTTATTTTATATCATCTAAATTAATAATTACATTAATAGTACCAAAAAAACCAATATTTTATCCCTCCAAAATATTGGTAAATTATAAAAAATAAATAAACATAAATTTTATATGAATATGATATAGTGAAATCATTTTCCATGAGTATATTCCATCATCACATGAAATTCTATAATATTATAGTGTGACATATTTCACATATCTTATTCATAAAAAAACATAACTGATAATATTTATCAATATCCAACAAGAATTGAGTATTATTTTGGGATGTTTATAATAATGATCAAAGGATACTTATATTATCATTTTCAGAGTTAATTAATTCAGAACATATTCATTTAAGATTCATTTAATTTCTCAAAATCATTGACCATTCATCTCACTCTCACTATCACCCATGAAAATAAACTTATCATTACATCATCTCAAATAACAATTTATTTCTTGAGGTTTTGGATCACATTAAAATATCTCAACATCATATGATTCATTTATACTTTTATTATTAGAAATATATTTAAATATTTTCATTTCAATGTCATTAACAAATAGAATATTAGTCATCACGACATAATCTCATTTAATCTACATAAATTCATTCTTTTTCATGGATTAATAATTAATTCTTGTATTTTAATTATTAAATATTATAATTTTCAACATTTGATATTATTTCCATCATTAAAAAATTAATTATGGAAGGTCTCGTTTTCATCTATTATCAATTCTCGAAATGTAATTCTGTAGATGTGTCTTAAACAATGTCATGTTATTCTTATGAAATAAATTTTAATTATTATAATGGGTTTAATGACTATTAAAAATTACCACATTACTTAAATAATTTCCAATTTTACTCTTCCTATGTATGGATTTCACACTTCTATAGACATTTGTTTGCAAAATTTTGAATATGTATTGTATAAGATGAATCTATTGAAGTATTAATGACTTATCTATTTTTCATACAACAAATAATTAATCCATTTCTCTTTTTATAGTTTCATAATGGATTCAAATATCTTTAAAGCATCTAAATCACAACAAATCACCTCAGAATATATCTAAATATATATAATATTTATCAAAATAATTCTCAAAAAATATATATCATTATTTCATTATATATTTGATATTTAAATTGAAAAATTAGAGTATTATAAGTAACAATCTACCATTAAAATTATAGCTTCATGAATGATCTTAAAAATACTTTATCTATTTGTATTAATAATTAGATTCAATATTCATCATTAGATACACTTCTATATGGATTCATCCACATATCATCTATCTTTTTACTCTTCTTGACCACAATTACTGAATTTACCCTATATCTGACAACAATGTACACATAAAAGTATTATATATTGTTTTTTTGAATTTCTCTATGAGTTCTCTTGAACACCTAGAAAAGGAAAACAATCATTATATATTGGGTTACTCTTTTTTCATCCACTAAAATACATAGAAATTAATCAAAATTCTATTTATAACTAATTAGTGAAGATTTATAATCATCTCTATTTTTCTATATAAGAATATCACGAATTATTAACAATGAAATTTTTATAATGGTAATATATTAATTAAATTGAACAAACCAATTGTTTACTTTTTCTATTAAAATATATTATAATATATAATAATTTATCAATGTAATTTCAAAAATATTAAATAATAAAAGTCATTCAATTTACTTCTAACCAAATTATGTTTGATAAAATACTATAAAGTTATTTCAAGAATATATTATAGTTTAATAAATATTTCTTTTAAATATACATAACTAGTGAAATTATTCATGAAAAGGTGTTAAAATACCAACTTAATAAAATGTAATTAAAAACATGGTATTCCATAATACCATTAATAAAAAAATATTATTAATAAAGATAACATATAATAATATAAAATAATCCATTTAAATTAACCCATCCTGAATTGATTATAAAGCACAACCTAGTTGTAACCAAAAAACATGAACATAGCTAATAAATTCGATAAAAATTTAAATAAAAAATAAAAAAATTTCGAATAATTATAAATTAATTTAACTATAATATTAATACTTTTCCAATATTATGTTTGTGAAAAACTATGCAAAATTTTTGTTTTTTATTACTATAATATAAAAAATTGTAAAAAATTGGAAAATTAAAATTAAAATTTAAAATAGACCATAACAAGATTATATACGAGGGTATTGTTTTCTATAACACTTATAAAAATGCATTATAAAAAATTTTAGAAAATTATATAAAACCATAGGATATCCCCATTCAGTAGGACTTGAATAAATAAAAAATAATGTCATACCTTTTCTGTATCAGTTGGAAGAAGTATATAATCATCATCATGGGATTTATAGTGATGAATGATCAATATCCAATGAAATAATTCATCTAAAATTGTCTTTGGGAGGGATGAATCACCCAATTTTTTAGAAGGATCCCATGTCCATTCTAGTTTTATAAAACCTTAGAGTTCTTAATCTGAGGGGATTCTTCCTTCAAAGGTTTATAGTGTATCAATTATAATGTGATGAAACACAGAAATCAAACTATGAGTGTTATTATTTATTCTATATAATTAATCTACTTATATTCTTCATTTATAGTGATATTGATAATCCTGGATTGTGTTAAAACTATTTGAACGGATAACTCGATATTATGATTCAATTGTATGAAATTTTATTAATTTTTTTGGATTTAAAAACTAGCATAATTATAATCATTTTATAACCAAACTAGGAATGATATATTGAATTAGTATAATGTAGTTAAACCACATGATATTTGATATCACATATACTACTATGAGGAACACAATGACATATTAACCCACACAATGACTGTAAAATTCCCAAACTGGAAGACACTAAACCGGTTCCCTGAGTTGGGTCGCCACATGTCATCAGCCATGCCTCCACGTATACTATAGGTTTCCAATAAGAAGTGAGTTTCTAATAGGATATTTAGAGATAATATACCCTCTTTTCCAGAGTAATCGATAAAAAAATAATTTTACTTAGCAAAAACAATAGGAAAAAATCAGTAACATTCATAAATAACCACCCCCCAAACTGGATAAAAACTATATGCAATAGTAGACATGTCTATCTATGCTATTATTCCAAGTAAAGAAAACCCCAATGAAAGGAAAATAGTGGAATCCCTAGAATGGTCTTGGATCCATGTCTCAGACATCATCTTTGCACATACTGAACCTGACTCACTTCACAAGCATGAGCCCCTTTCCATTATTTAAATATGCAACAAAGAAATATTATCTGGTACCCAATGGTAGCTCAAATAGGGTGTGAGTATAACTCAGTATGCTGACACAAATGGTGTCTATAAAATATCTAGTAAGAGTATATAATTATTGAAACTTATAAGTAATAGAAAGTAAATTTTAATAGATCAGTAGGCCATTCTATATTATTTTCCTTCAAAAAACACACTACCATTGAATCCGGGATTAGTATATAAGAATCATGTGGATAAAACTACTTTTTTCATGTGTTTAATAGATAAGTTATGCTCAATATTCTCGAACATATGGGAATAAAAAGTAAGTCCTATCTCACTAGGCATCACATTATAATAACCTCATAATACTCACCTAGAAGCCTCGGTATGGGTGGAATGCAACTATTTGGGGAATAAAACTATTTCCCCTTCCCTAAACAGTGTATTTATGGGTGAATTTAAAACCTTTTTCCAACTCCACCCATGGGCGTAAAACCACAAGTCTATACCCCACTCTACCAAGCCACGTGCACATGCTTATATATCATGCATGACAATTAACCACATCACTACTAGAAAATCTAATCTCATTTTAAACATTAATACAATATCAATAAATGGGAAATTAACATTATGACTCAATCCATTGACACATTCTTCATATATAACACCTAATGCTTTAACTCGATTTCATATTTCCCATTCTTGTCTCACTAATCATATTAATGTGTAAACATAATTTCTAATCATATTCCTATTGATCCCGTTTGAACTATTTAAATGCCAAAAAAACTATACATTAGGTTTTATCCACACTAGATACAATAATCAACCATCCATTATAAATAATTACATAATCCAATTTACATACTCTCCAAGTCTCTACATCATTAATAGTCAATTTCACACCGTATATTTCTGTTATCCCAATTAGCAGTGCTGGAACACCCTAGGGGTGGCCCAAATTTGGTTTCATCCCATGGGGATTTATAGGAGTTAAATTAATCATTTCGACACCCAATACACTACATCATGTTAATGGCGTCAAGAAGATATCTAGAAGGGAAAATAATGGAACCCTACATGCACAAATATATGAAAAATCTTTGGGATAAAACTTGTAGACCACCTGCCTTGAATCCTTTGGTGAGTTCACTCATAACCGAGGCCTTATATCCAGATTAAACACACAATTGAATCCTAAACATAAGACTCACTAGGAAAAATTGGTTTTAGAGCTTCGAAAGAATACGGGGAAAAGGTGTGAACCCTAACCCAAAAAAGAAAATAAATTGGGGGATCATACATACGATGATCTTCATTCTACAAACAACGAAAATTCAAACAACATAGGATTGAAGGAAAATCACCTAATGGTTGATCGTGGAAGCATGGCTCATCACTAGGATTGATGTTTTAAAAAAGGGGAGAAATCCCGAGATAGAACATAAAATTCCATAATGGCATATTCGTAATTTTCTAAAAAATACTCAATTGTATGGTTTACATGCATTTTTTTCTAGACTTTTCACAACACATGCAGATTCTATTGTCTAAGAACATTCCCACTTGCATGGCTACCTATTACATACATACAGTTTTCACAAACATTGTGCTAGTCGGGCAACATGTCTTGAACCCACTTTTTCGTCCTCCTTCATTCCCTGAACCCTCAGAACACCCCCAAGCCTACTAATGACCACTGTGAAACACTTATTTATCCAAAATAAGGTATGTAAACTAAAACGTAAACAAAAACACACCTTAAGGGAAATTCGGGATCATAAAACCTCCCCAGCTTATGATAGCTCTTCCACGAGCTACTTTTTCCGAGCATCATTAAGTATGAAAGAAAAATATATTGGGCCAATGGGACCTCACTTCTAATTCCAATTCCCAATTCACCTCCTAAAAATTCTCTAGCTACCATAGAACACGGACCAAAGGCACTGACAATCCCTACAAGACCTTCTCACAACGATCAATAATACGAACTGGGTGGTCCTCAAAGGAATCATCTGTCCCAAGATCTAGATCCTCAACATTTATCACAGAATATAGATCTGAGAGATACTATCGACGTTTGGATACATTTAAAATAGCATCAATCCCACTATTTGACCCTGGAAGAGCTAATCGCTATCCCATGGGTATGATCCTCTCAATAATCTCAAATACACCAACATACGTAGGTGTCAACTTTCCCTGGTTTTGAATTCTATGGTGACCCAACATTGGAGACACCCAAATAAACACACTATCACCCACCATGAACCTATGAGGTCTAATAATCTGATCATCATATGAATTATTTCTAATCGAAGCCGTTATCATATGTATTTGAATCAAATGAACCTTCCTTGACGTATCCTACCCATGAATCATTCCTAACATATCTTACACCCTAGCCTCTAACTAACACAGTGTAGATCTACATGATCTCCCATAGAGTGTCTCAAATGGAGCCATATGAATTGAAGTGTTACACCTTGATATTACACAATACGTTTCCCTTTGAATAATGTAACAACTTGCATTATACACAACTTCGAGATTCTAATACACCTCAACCAATCTAACAAGCTATTATGAATAGTAATACCCACTTTTTTAAATTTTATAAATTTTTATTTTTCAAAATGGGCTTCATTTTTAAATTCAGAATATCTAAATTAGTTTAGTGGGAATTTTGGTATTTTTTTGAAAACATTCAATTTTTAATGAATAGTGAAAAACATAAAGTTATTGGTTAAAAGAGACATATTATTTAAATAATTATTTAGTTTATTTAAATTAATTTTTGGTAAATAAAGATACATAATACTTATATATGTTAAATGTAATTTATTGGAGTAATTTTATAATAAGTTTAAATATATAAAAAATATATTGATATTTTTACACTCTTTTACCCACCTCCTATTAGCATTTGAAAATTTGCATAAACATAATTTTATCTCTTCTATGAGTTGAATTTCAAAAATATAAAAGACATAGTTAATATCAGTATGTAATATGTGGTTCAATATGATTGAAATAATATTTGGTTAAAAGTAACTTAATAATTTTATTTACCACTGTAAAAAGTAAATAGGGTAACTATGGGTAAAAATGAGATCATAATTACCCTAACACATGTCCTAATTCTATTGGATAAGTATTATTCGACCAAAAACAACATTAGGAATAAAATATGACCTCCATTGGACAACTAGTATTTGATTAGGACATTTATTATTATTATATTTAAAGAATAATTAAAAGAGTCAAATTCAATGCTTAATAAGTAATACATTTTTAATATAGGGATACAGACAATATAAAATTGAACAATAAATATTCATTAGAAAGATAAATATATTTCATACATAATCGTATTTAATTTATAATTTTTAAACATTAAATTATTTAATTTACTTATGACACAATAATGATGCAGTAATTACCCTTTTAAAGAAGTATTAAAATAATTGATAATATAAATATCCAAATAAAGGTAAATTGAGAACTCTGATGAATTAAAATAATTTTATATGTTAATAAGACATGTTACAGTTTTGTAAATATATTTTATTCGATGTGATAATGCTTTAATGGCTTTCAAAAAATTCAAATACTAAATAGTGTCAAAATTGACATAATTGAGTTTTTTAGAAAACACTATTTTATTAATTGATATAATATTCATAAAAATATAAGGCTTGGTCAAAAAACATATATAAGGTTATATATATTAATGATAAACCTCTTCGGGTTCGATTGGCAGTTTATAGTAAATTTATAAACCTTATAATACAAAAATATTATGAGACATGGTAAATGTCAAATTATTTAACAAAGAGTTTAATCGTAAAGATACTGTTTATATGGAGACCAAAACCTATCTAAAAACTATTGGTTTAAATTTTTTAGACCCATACCTACATTATCCTTTAAATAAATCATTTAATATCCATTACAAACTGATATTTATTTAATTATAAAATAATATTCCATCCTTTTCCTAAAGTGACTCTCACCTCTCATTTAAAAGGTCACTTCCCATTATCTTAACATCAAACCACCATATCCATCTGGATTGGCCAAACTCTACCCAAATATTCTCCCAACATTCCTCCCATCATCCTAGAGGCCTTCCATTGGTCATAAATCCTTCCACTATAGCCCTTTTGAAAAATCAAAAGGAATAACTCGAAGAAGAGGTAAATATTTAATCACCCCTTTCAAGTTCTTTTCTTCTTCCACTTACACTTTTGTTGTAGTTTCCATAAAAAAATATTAAATCCATAACCTTATATATATATTGAGGTTATTATAAATATGTTACAACCATATTCATTTTTCTATCCATCCTATAAATAAAAAATTCACAATACGTGCGTACGTACGTCTTATTGTCTCCACGTCGTGGTGTAGTTTGATATTCAATCACTTCATTTTTCGGATGGGCTTAATAATGAGTATAACTACTATAAATAATAAAAATAAATGTTAATTATTCTGTATATATGATATAAAATCTAATTACATAAAATATATCCATAAATATAATGATATTGTCCCTCGTGCGTACATACTGATTACCGTCTCCACGAACCCGATGAGATTCATTTCCCTATCGAAACCGTTCCAGAATAATATTCATTTGATGACAAAATGTAATATTTATAAATATAATATCATTATTTATATGAATCAAATACATAATGTCCCTAAATAACATGGCTTATGTAACCAATGATATAAAGCAAAACGATTCAGTTTACACCCAAAACGATGACACTACTGAAATATTATTAACAAATAAATTTTAGAGGATCATATAAGATTGCATATTTATTCATATAGTTCTTGTATAATTTAATAAAAATGATTTAACTATTATAAAGGAGGTTAAAATACCCTCAACCATGGAAAAGTACAATAGTAAGATTTACTTCCACAATCTCGTTATTCTTTGAGGCTGATTTTACGTAAGTATCTAATGGGACTACTTTATCACCCACATCCGTGTTTTCTTAAAAATGTATTTCAAATTTTTTTTCCCTGTTTACTAGACTATGGGATAAATTCATTTATACCCTTATATTACCTAATATGTTTTGAAAGGAATCTTTCCGTTGTTTTCCAAACAAGGTACATTATGACCTTTTCGACATAATTAAAGTAAGAATGTTTTTCTTAACTTATATTGAGGGTGCCTCCATTTTCTGCTATTATAACATCATCGATGATTCCCATTAAAGATTATAAGTAAATTTTCAAAATTGTTTTTTTCTTTTATAATTATGTGACTCTTAAATGGTTTCAAAATGGAAAGAGGTATTTCATTTAAATAGTTTTCATTTCATTTATGTCAACATCCTTCGATGGATTTTTATCTTGTTTGAAGTTGATTTATTATGATACAAATCATCCATAATTTATTCAAGGTTTTGTGATATGTTTGACTACAGATGTGTTATTTTTATACCATTCATGGTTTATGGTTAATGTATTGACATTTCTTATACTAGTTTTAATATTAACGTTTATGTTATGTTTCAACCTATTTATAAGAGGAATGTGTTTGACTTAGTATCTGATGGGTGGAACCCACTATAGCTCTTTGGTGAATTAGTAGGTATCAAGGGACAATTAAACATGGAATTGTCTGAGGAATTTCCCAATTTTATATATGGTTTGGGTCGAGGCATATATCATTTTTAGAAGTCTTGGTCGAGGGATTGAAAATATGTTTTTAAAATGTACGGAATTATACATTCCCTCATTATGAAAATAAAAATAATGTTTTATGGGATTATTCAACTAGTAGAATACCCATGACTGTGTTTTAATATGTAATTACTTACTCCTCTCATATTCCCACCATAATGTGTTCATGTTTATTATTTATAAAGGCATGTTTCATTAGTTATTCACTGTGCCTATTGTTTTTTATCTTCCGCTGTATTGATTACCCTAAAGGGGCATTTGAGCACACCCCTTTCTTATGTTTTATTTTCCCAGGATATGAAGAAGTTAGTTATGAGTGACTTTCCGGAATAATCTAGGAGTCTTGGATGTTTCTAATGAGTTAAATTACTATTGTATTTCTTTTCAAGTTGTAATGATCAACTTATTTATGTATTTTGTTTCCAATAATACTAAATTTATCGGTCTTTCGGAACATGATTCCTTTTATCATGCCAATGTTATTTAATAAAGCATCGACTCTGAGTAACATGGGTCGGGGTGTTACATTTGGTATTAGAGATAGTTTAGTACAAACCATGGAAACTATATTAAGAAAAAATCTGATTATAGAACATTACCCAAAGATAGAATTTGATGTTTATTATAGAAGAACTTCATAGAATTTTGGTACTGTAGAGTTTTTGTGAGTTTTACAAGAAATACATACCTGCCTAGATACCATCAGGTAGAGGCGGCTCTGGCGTAGATGTACATAGGGGTAAAATCCGAAAACACTGCTTTGAGCTAGACTCGAACGGGAACTGGTGCAGAACAACAGGCCTTGCTGCACTCTTGGTTATGAAACTCTTAGGAGATATGCTTAGGATAATTCTCATTTTCTTTACAAACCATTATGAAGGATTTAAGTGTATATACCTCCTAAAAGAAAACATTTTTATGATTATGGTTTATATCCACAATCTATTAAATTTATATTAAGTGTTTGGCAATTTCAGAATTATGTATTGCAATTCATAAACTAATATAATATTTTCCATTGTTTAAAAATGGCGCCTAGTGGAAGGAATAGAAATCATATTAGCACATGTAATCTATGTTGGGATTTCCCTCTTACTGTAGATAATTATAGTGGAGTTGGTGATGCAACTACTGTTGATCAGCTTCTCACTACACTCAGACAACTCAATTATGTTATGAATAATAACCTTACATGTATGGAGCACCCTGAACCACAATGCAGAGGATCAATGTTATACCGGTTCATGAGGTAACAACCACCAACATTCAATGGGAGTACAAATCCATTAGTAGTTGAGTAATGGATAAGTTCCTAAGAGAAAATATGTCACGATTTGGGGAGTAGCGAATGGGAAAATGTTGGCATGACAGGATATTACCTCATGGGAGATGCAGATCAATGGGGGTTATTGATTCAAAATGTAAAGGAAGATGAAGAAGTATCAAACCAGGAAGGGATTGATTTTAATGACATTTTCTTAGAAAAATACTTACCTCATGACCATCGAGTAGATATGGAAAGACAACATATGAGTCTATGGAAAAAAGAGGATTAGAATGTCGCAAAGTATGAGGATAACTTTACCAGGTTTTCAAGGAAAGCTACCAATTATATATGTAACTCAAAAAGTAATATAGATAATTTATTTTATAGGTTATACCCATTTCTCTATCGAGTATTACTCTCGAAATCCTTCTCATCGTATGAGGATATTGTCTCAAGTGCTATCAAAATAGAAAAATAATTCTCTAAGTATTATGAATTTAAAGGAAAGCAAGAGAATAAGATATTTTTTTACCACATGTGGAATAGAAATAAATAAAAACTGATAAAGGAAGGAGTTTAATTTATACCCTGTGATAATTGTGGATAGAATCACACTGGTTCCAAACTAAAATAAAAAATAAGTATGCTACAAATGTCGATAGAAAGTCTATATTGCTAGTGATTATAAGGGGAAGAAAAAAGTTACCAATTTTGAATGAAACAATTGAAGATATATGGGACATTAAGAAAATTAATGTCCTATGAATTAGGGAAACTTACCTCAAAAAAGGCCATGGGATAAATGCTGCGCTTATGCGATCACTATTGTTGAGTAGAAGCTCTGAAAGACATAGTGGCGGGTAATTTAATGGTTTCTTCATGTTTATCATATTCTTTATTTGAATCTAGATCATCATGTTGTTTCATATATTCCCAGTTTTCAATAAAAAAAATTTATTTTCAATTTGATTAAACAAGGGAGTTGTCAATCAGAACTCCTTAGAGAAGTATCCTTGCATCAAAGCATTGTGAATCAGTACCCATTAAGGCATATAAATGATATTTCTCTGTTGATCTAATCATCATAACCATGATTGAATTTGATATAATCCTCGGTATGGAATGGATTTCATACCTTGATGCGAAAATTTATTGTAAGAAGAAAGAGGTTACAATTTTTGTTGATGATAAGTAGTACATTATCTTTAGAGCATAAATTTCACCATATGATTCTTATCTAGATCCACCCCTATAGCTCTACTAAATTCAATTATTGGGGAGGATGAAAGTGAAATAATTATGGTTGAGGGAAAGAATGCTTGAATCGAGGATTTACATATTGTGTAAGAATATTTTGATGTGTTTTCAAAAGATTTACCTGGATATCCTCCAGGAAAAAAATTTAATTTTCCATTGATTTAATTCATGGTTCAAGGCCTATATCGAAGACCCGTTATAGAATGGCCATTTTAGTATTATTGGAAATAAAGAAACAACTTGGGGAATTGAGTAAAAATGGATTTATTCTCCCTATTATTACAACATGGGGATCTCCTATCATTTTTGTTAAGAAGAATGATGGAACTATGAGGTTGTGCATTGACAATAGGGATATCAATTCTATAATTACAAAGAATAAGTATCCCCTACCTCACATTGATTATTTAATTGACCAACTTCATAGAGCTCAATATTTTTCATTGATTGAAGTTTGATGTAGATATCATCAGTTGTGTGTGATGAAGGAAGACATTCCAAAAACAGCATTTCAAACCATGTATGGGCATTTCGAGTATACAGTAATTCCTATTGGATTGAAAAATGCACCCTCTACCTTCATGGATCTAATGAATATAGTTTTATTCGAATATCTTGATGAATTTTTAGTGGTATTTATTGATGATATATTAGTATACTTCAAAAGATATGAAGATCATGAAAATCACTTGTGCATTATTCTACAGACTCTTAGAGGAAATAAATTATATGGGAATTTTATCATGTGTGAATTTAGGCTTTAGGAGATTTCCTTTCTTGGTCTTATTATCTCTAAGGATGGAATCTATATTGATCCTTCAAAGACCAAGGAAATCCAATAATGTTCATCACTGATGAGTATAATTAAGGTATTCGGTTTTATTTGATTAGTAGGTTATTATCGGCATTTCGTCTAGAATTTTTCCTAGTTGGCTAACCCACTATCAAAGCTCACACGTAATGGGGTTAACATTTTTTTGTAAAAAAGAGTGTGAAGAATGTTATAAATAACTGAAGTGAAGATTAGTTAATTCTCTTATCTTGATTCTACCATTTTGGAATGATGGGTTTGTCATTCATAGTGATGCTTCAAAGAAGAAAATTGGTTGTGTCCCTATGAAAAATGATAGATTTATTTGCTATGCATCATGACTTCTAAAAATTCATGGGTAAAACAATCCTAACCATGATCTTAAGATAGTGTATATAATCTTTTCTTGGAGAATATGGAGACACTATCTCTATGGTGAAAATCGGAGATTTATACTGATCAAAAAAGTTTGAAATATATTTTTTCATAGAAAGAACTCAACATGAGTAAAAGACGATGGCTCGAACTAGTCAAGGATTATGATTTTACTATACACTACCACCTAGGGAAAGAAAATAAGGTGGTAGATGCATTGTGTAGAAAGGACCATGGAGTTTTGAACAAGATGAGATTTGAAAGGGATATTATTTTCATGGATCTAGTAATGATTCATATGGGAATAACCATGGAAGGTGAATCGTCAATAATATTTCAATTGGTTTAAAAACCATATTTACTAGAAAGGATTTAGAGTTCTTAGACTGATGATAAGGAGTTTCAAAAGAAGATTAAAGCTATAAATGATGGGAGATTGAGTGACTTCATATATGAAGATGGAATTTTGAAATTTGGGATGAGTCATTTTGTTCCTGATATACCTGAGATAAAAAGAGAATTTTGGGATGATTCTCATAGCCCCAATTTCACTTTACACCCTAGAAGCACCAAGATGTATTGAGATTTCAAGGAACATCTGTGGTGGGAAAACATGAAGAGGGAGATTGTTGATTTTTTGTAAAGATGTATGGTTTGTCCTCCAGTGAAATATGGAATGCAATAACCTAGAATAGTCATTCTACCGCTTACCATAATTGAGTGGAAATGGTATGATATTATGATGGACATTGTCAATGGGCTTCTAAATACTCTGAGAAGGAATGATACAATATGGGTCATTATTGATATTCTTACTATGTAAACACATTTTATTGAAATAAGAAATGATTTACCACTTCAATCTTTTTCCAAACTATATATTAATGATGCTGTAAGACTTCATGAAGTACCTCTATCAAATTTCTCTAATCGTAATCCCCATTTTACATCAAGATTCTGGAAAAGTCTTTAGAAATCCATGTATATTGAACATCATTTGAGAACTGCCTACCACCATCAAACTGATGCACAATCAGAACAAACAATTAATTCATTAAAAGACATGTTGAGATCTTTCTCACTTGACCTTCAAGGTATGTGGGAAAAATATTTACCTCAGGTATATTTTTCTTATAATAATAGTTTCCATTTAAGTATTCAGATGGAACCATATGAAGTGTTATTTGGAATGAGATGTCACACACCATCTTTTTGGGATGATGTTGGTGAAAGAAAACTTGTAGGACCAGAACAAGTTGAGGAAACAATGGAAAAAGTGAACATTACCCAAACCCACATCAAAGCAGCCCAATGTAGGCAAATGAGCTATGCCGAAAACTGAAGGCAGAATTTGGAATTTCAAGTAGGAGAAAATGTTTTCCGGCAGGTATCACCATGGAAGGGTGTTATATGTTTCGCTAAGAAGGGTAAATTCTGTCCCAGGTATATTGATCATTTCTAAATTATAGAACTAATTGGAGTTGTAGATTTTTGTTTGAAATTCCTCCATGTATCTACAATGTTCTTGATGTGTTCAACATATCACTGTTGAGAAAATACATTCCTGACCCAACGCATGTACTCACCTATGAGGAAATTGAACTGGAACCTAATCTATATTATTGTGAAGAGCTTGTCAAATTTCTTGATACCAGGGAACAAGTGTTGAGAAATAGTATGACTCACCTGATAAAAAAGTTATACGTAGAAACCATAAGACGGAAAAGGAAACGTGGGAACCAGAGGAACATATGATGAAGAACCACACAAATCTTTTTGTGTGGTAGTACTCTAGAAATTTTGAGGATGAAATTATTTGAAGGTGGGAAGAATGTAACACCACATTCTTCCATAGTACATTTCTCTTTGAATAGTGTAATAGCTTGCATTGTACACAACATCAAGATTCTAACACACCGTAACCAATCAAACTAGCCATTATGAATAGTAATACCCGCTTTTTGAATTTTAATAAATTCTATTTTTCAAAAATTACTTCACTTCTGAATTTTTAATATCGATATATTCTTATGGTGAATTTTTGGTATTTTTCTGAAAACATTCATTTTTTGATGAATAGTGAAAAACACTCTATTGTTGGTTTAAACTGACTTTCTATTTAAATAATTTTTTATATTATTAAAATTTATTTTAGGTGAAAATAGATATATAATACCTATATAAGTTCAATGTAATTAATTGGAGTCATTTTATAATAAGTTTAGATATATAAAAATTTTATGGATCTTTTTATCGTCTTTTACTCATCTCCAAGGAGCATTTGCAAATTAGCATAAAACTTAATTTTACTGCCTCTATAAGTTGAATTTCAAATATTCGAGAGACACAGTTAATATAAATAATAAAAATGTGGTTTTATAATATAATAATATTTTTTTGAATAGTAACTTTTGACTTTTATTATCCACTGTTAAAAGTAAAAAGGGTAATTAAGGGAAAAATTGATGTCATAATTACCCAAACACATGTCCTATCTCTATTGGATAATTATTATTCGTCCAAAAAGAACCATAGGAATAAAAACCTACCCCCTTTGTTCAAAATTTATTAGGTTAGGATATTTATTATTATTGAATTTAAAGAAGAATTAAATTAGTTAAATTCAATGTTTAATAACTAAACAATTATTAATATTGGGTTACACACAATATAATTTCAACTATAAATATTCATTATAAAGATACAAATACTTCCTAAAAAATTGTATTTTATTTATTATTTTTAGACATTATATAATTTAATTAATTAATGACTAGGTGATGATGCAGTAATTACCTTATTAATTAAAATATTAAAATAATAGATACTATAAATACCAAATAAATGTAAATTGATACTTCTGATGAATTCTATAAATTTTCTATGTTAATATTACATTTTATGGTGGGTTAAATAAATTTTATTCTCAGTGATAAATTTTTAATAACGTTGAAAAAATCATATAATAAATAGTGTCAAAATTGTCATAATTGAGATGTTAAAAAATACTATATTATTAATTGATATAATATTCGTAAAAATCTAAGGATCATCCAAAAGAAATATATAAGGATATATATATTAATAATGATCCACATGGGGTTCTCTTGGTAGTTTATAGTATGTAAATTAACAATAAAATATAAAAATACCAAGATATATGGTAAATGTCTAACTATTTAACTAGGAATAAAATCATAAATATATTGTTAATATGGTGACATAAACCTATCTAAAACCTATTTGTTGATATTTTTTCGACACATACCCTCCATAGCCTCTAAATAAATCATTTTGGATCCATTATAAATTGAAAATTATTTTATTATAAAATAATATTTCAAACATTTCTTAAAGTGACCCTCACCTCCCTTATAAAAGGGCACATCCCCTTTGCTCAAAATCACACCACCAAAGCCATTTGGCTCGGCCAACCTCTTGCAAAAAAACCTACAAAAATTTCTCCCATCATCCTAGAGTCCATCCATTGGTCATAAAGACAACATATGGAGTTTGTTTGATCAAATCAAAAGGAAGAACCCGAAGAAGAGGTAAATATTTCATCACCTCTTTCAAGTTCTATTCTTATTCCACTTCCACTATGTTTGTTGCTTCCATGACAAAATAATAAATCCAGTACCTTCTACATAATTTGATGTTATAAAATAATGGTACCTCTATATTTGTTATTCTTTCCATCCTATAAATTATAATGTCACCCAATGTGTGTACGTTCGGCAAGTCGTCTCCACGTCGTGGTGTAGTTTGTTATTCAAACACTTCACTATTTGGATGGGTATAATAATGAGTATAACTAATGTAATTAATAAATATAAAATTTGAATTATTCTGTATATATGATATATCATTCAATTACATATGACTTTTCCATCAATATAATGATATTGTCGCTCTTGCATACGTATGGATTACTATCTCCACGAACGTGATGAGATTCATTTTTCCATCATAACCATTCAAGAGTAATTTTCATTTGATGACGAAAAATAATGTTTATGAACATAATATCATTCTTTATATGAATCAAATACATCCTCTCCATAAAACATATCTTATTTAACCAAACATATAAAAGAAAAAGGAATTAGTTAACACCTGAAATGACTATACTATAGAAATATTATTAACAAAGAAATATTAGAGAATCATATATGATATCATATTTATGTATATAGTTATTTTATAATTTCATAACAATTATTTAACTATTATACAAGAGTTTAATGTACCTATGACCGAGGAAAAGTACTAGGTAATGGTTAATTTCAAAATCTCTTAATTATCCGAGATTGTTTTTACGTAAGTACTTACTAGGACCTCTTTATCATCCACATCCATGTTTTATTAGAAAAGATTTTCAAAACATTTTTACAATTTAATAGACTATGGGTTAAAGTCATTTAAACCATTATTTGACCTTATATGTTTTGAAAGGGATCTTTCCATCATTTTCCAAACAAGGTACATTATGACCTTTTCGACACAATTATGGTTGGAATGTTTTCTTAACTTATATGGTAGGGGTGGCTATTTTCTGCTGATATAACATCATTAAAACTTCCCAACAAGCTTATAAGAATATTTTCAAAATAAATGTTTTCTTTTATAATTGTGTGACTCTAAAATTGTTTCAAAATAGAAAGCGGTAATTCTTTCAAATACTTTTCATTTAATATATATCGACATAATTTTATGGATTTAAAACAACTTTGAAGTTTATTTATTATGATTAAAATCTTCCATATAGTATTGAAGGTTTTTTTGATATGTTTTACTATGGATATTTCATTTTAATACCATTCATGTTTTAGGGTTAATGTATTTCCTTTTCATATGCTAGTGTTAATACGAATGTTTATGTTATGTTTCAACCTATTCATATGTGGAATTTATTGGTCTTAGTATGCGATGGGTGGAGCCCTCTATAGCTCCTTGATGGATCGGTAGTTCTAATTAGACCATTAAAAGTGGAATTGGCCGAGTCCATTCCCAATTGGATATATGGTTTTTTCCGAGGTCTAAATCCTTTTTAGACATCTTGGAAGAGGCCTTGAAATGATTTTTCAGAATGTCCGGAATTATACATTCCCTCATTATAAATATAATAATGATGGTTCATATGATTATTTGACTAGTAGAATACCCATGACTATGGTTTATTATGAAATTAATTACTCAACTCTTATTCCTGCCATAAAGTGGTCATTGATATTATTTTTAATGCCATGTGTTTTTAATTATTCAACATGCCTAATGTTTATGTTATCTTCTATTGTATTGCTTACCCTTACTGATCTTTTCATCTCACCCCTTTCTCATGTTTAATTTTCCCAGGATGTGAAGAAGTTATTTATGAGTGACTTGTTGGCATAATCTAGGAGGATTGAATGTTTCTAAAGGAATAAATTAGTGTTATATTTATTTTCAAGTTGTAATGTTGAACTTATGTATGTATCTTTTCTCCAATAATACTAAACTGATCAGTTATTTGGGACATGATTCCTTATATCATGCTAATGTTTTGTACTAATGCACCGACTCTAGGTAACTGGGGCCAGGGCATTTCAGGCATCTTGAAAACATTTTTTGTTGGAAAACTCAATGAGCAAGAAGTGTATTTCCCATAAAATCACGAAATCTACAACACATGCTATCCACATGTCTTCTAATACCTGAATTGTATGTTCTGACTTCCTGTCAGTCTACATGTGATAAGTTGTAATCCAAAAGTTACATGGACAAAGTTCCTAATTTTGTTCATTCCAAAAGTACAAGGTGAAATGTGGATCATGATCCGAAACAAAGTTTCATAGAACTCCATGAAATCATACTATTTCTCAAATGTACAATTCTTCTAATATGTTGACAGTATAGGTCTCCTATATTATCAAGAAATGAGCCTATTTGGTTTAAAGATCTTCCACCTCCCAAATTGCCTCATTCTTATGAGGTTTCCTCAGAAGACCCACAATGAATTCCATCATGACTACATTCCACTTCTACATTGGAATAGGATATGACTACGATAACCAACATGAATGATGATGTTCATCCTTCACCTACAAACAGGTAAGTAATCATGACCCAATACCCTCGCATTATTAATTAATTCCCAAACACCAAAACTACTTATGAAGATCACTGTACATCATAGACAATATAGTATTCACTACCCACATTGACACATAAAACATGTGCTTTAGCTCCACCCATACATCTATCGGCACAACAACATGACCATAACTTAAGAAAATCTATAAGAACCAAAAGTCTAACTAGAAGGTGACTCCTCACAATTAAGACTTTCTTTTATAGACAATCACTCCGGGTCCACCAACTAACTCTCTTTAATTCATCTCAAAAGTGTGGATTAAAATATTTTAGTCATAAAGGACATCTACCCAAGCCCATCCTGTACTTTCAAATGCTTCTCAGAAAACAAGGCCATCAGCTTCTACTCTGATCTTGATCCTTTAACCACCTGATTCTTAGTCTTCTAGCTCAGATCATTTTTTAAAATATTCCCTTTCCCTAGAGTGTATATAATCCAAAAATCTAGGGATTTTACGTACTCCACCCACCATCGATTCCAAATATTAAAATACCCCTGTGAGAAGTTGTGCAGGAGGCTTTTATGATTACTAAACACCATGAATGTTTCTCTAAAAAACTAATGCCTCTGTCACATTAAGGCATGAACACCATGAACTAGCTCCTGGTCATCAGAATGACAATTTTTTTCAAGTGGCCTCAACTATCTCGATGCACAATCTACTACCAGATCATCTTGTGTCAACAATACCCCATGTCTAACAACGAATACATCATATAATAAGATGTACCTCTTACCAAGTTCGTGTAAGTGAAAAATTAATAGGGTAGTAAATTGATTCTTATTCTCCTGAAAATAATTATCTCAATCCTCTGGCCATTCAAATATACACACCCTCATGTATAGGTTTATGAGTAGTGCTTCCAAACAATATAAATATCTACTAAACAATCGGTAATAATCATACAATCCTAGAAAACTATGAACATCAGATACATTCATGGGCTACTCCCAAGATTCCACATCATTCACCTTTCCTAGATCCACCATCACTCATGACTAAAAAATTATGAGTTCTAGAAAGTGTACCTCATCAATACAAAGATGAAATATTTATATCTTGGCGTAAATCATATACTCTATTAGTGTACTCAAGAAGATGTCAATATGATTTTGATGATCACCATGAGTTCTAGAGTACACCAAGATTTCATCAATGAAGTCAACTAAAATTTGATTCAGGTATTGATGGAATATCTGGTTCATCAAGTCCATGAACACAGCCAGTCAATTGGTCAATAAAAAAACATCAGCATAAATTCATTAAACTCATAAAAGCTTTGGAAAGAAATATAGGGTATGTCAGAAGGTCTCACCCTCAACTAATGATATCTTGATCTCAAATCGATAATTGAAAACACTAAGTCACCTCTAAGATGATAGAAAATGCCATCAATTCATGGAAGTGGGTAGTTGTTGTTAACAATTATCTAGTTTAGTATCCTATAATCGATACATAGCCTCCGTGATATGCCTTCATTATTATAAAAAAATAAAGGAGATTCCCAAGGGGATGTACAATGACATATAATCCCTTTTTGATATAATTACTCTAACTGAACCACCAATTCTTGGAGCTCTATTGGCACCCCAGGATATGACGGAATGGAGACAGGATCATCCCTAAGAAACAACTAAATCATGAACTCAACAACTCTCTCTGGAGGTCACCCCAATAAGTCCTCATAAAACACATCCTGAAAATGGTCCACAACAAAAGAGAATATTTACTACTCTTTATCCCCCATTATCTACCATATACAATGCCACTTGGCCTATATGTTTATCTATCTTCTGGTGTAACAACCTTTCATATCCAGGTCGAGTATCCCACTTGACATGAAGGACATAAGATCTTCCATCGAAATATGTGAATGTTACACATGTTATACCAGAATGATATAAAACCAAGAAATCCATCCCCAATATTAGGTAAAAACCTGAAATCTCTATTCAAAACAGATCCAAAAAATGATACCCACCAACCATTAGTGCAAAATCATTACACTACTAGATGTCCTCAACTCGTACCCCTAGCATAGTATCTAGCGACATTACCCCACATGCAGTCTATGTGGTTAAGCTCAATACAACTATGAACTGAGAATAAATAAAATAATATGTAGAACATGTATCAAATAAATCACTAGAGTGAATGGAATCTATACCAATCATACCTTGAACACCATACAATCTCACCTTACCACAAGTAGGTGTAACATGAACTACATGGAAATGACCTATATATTTCCCCTAGACTTTGGCCTAAGTACCCTACACTGCACTGCACTACCCTATTGATACTGTTAATCATTCCTTTGAGTTCCATGCCCACCAACACAATGAGTATAACCCAAGGATCCCCAAATACCTTCCTGATACTGGGATATAGACAACCGGCCTACACTATCATCTTTCTTTGGCCTTTATAATTCCCTAAATGCCACGGGTTCCTACAGAACCTCTACAGGTGGCCAACCCTAATGCACACTTGGCACTCAATTGGTGGTTGGGGACACTGGTCATGATTATGCCCCATCCTGCCACACTAATAATAGAATATATAGACGCTGCCCTAAGAACCTAACCCCGTCATTGGATTACTCTATTCACTTTTATCATGTTGAATATTTTCTAAACGGTGCTTCCTACTATCGGGAGTCGCCCCACTTTCTCTCCCAACTAGGGCCAAAAATTCACTACCGGAAGCCACCATAAGGTTTCTCACATAAATAATAGCCTGATCGACCACTACATTGAAGTATTCACAGATGAAAAATATTCACTTGAGACCTAATCTTGTGTCTCATCCCATCCTGGAAGTGTGCCACCATGGAAGCCTTGTCTCCTGTCAACGTCATAACGATACATCTCAAATTTGAATGACGACTGACATAGTTCATTACCAACATTTTCCCCTATGTCAAACTCATAAAATTGTAATCATTCATCTACATCAAGGTTTCTAGGTGGAAGTTATCAAGAAAATTCTTCTGAAAATCATTCCTCATCATTCCTTCGATCTTCTTCGTTTAAACCATGATGTCCTACCAATGCTTTCTTTGGCGTCTCAGCCTATAGACCACTAAAATGGATCACTTCTAAAGAGGTGTCTGTAGATAGTAAAAAATAGTTTGGATAGACTCTATCTTGAACTCCACTTATCTTTTCCCACCCTCTATAGAAACGGTCAGAGGGTGCTATAGTGGAAACTCCCTTGTCATCTCAAACATACTCGATGCAGCTCGCCCGGGGTCTCAGTCCATCATTTTCGTAAAATAAAATTTGTTCCCATCGAACTGCTCTTATGTATATTCCTCGATCACAATAATCTCATGATCCATAATTGGAGGAGCGTTCTCAGTGACGTCCTCATGTCACCTAACCATCGCACATCTTCAAGGTGTCATTTTTTATACAATGTCAAACATGATCATTAGAATGCAACCATAATTCTTTTATGAAGAGGATATAGAAGATATAGGTAGGATCATCACTCTCAATAAACAAACCAGTTCACATACACAACCAAATCGGGCCTAGTCACAACCAGCTCTCTAACCTTTCACATCCCTCCTATGTCCATGGCTTACATGAGTATATAATTCACACAGTTAAAATAATTAACTTTTAAAACCATTAAAAACATTTTCCAAACCCGTTTTACTCTCACAACATGTTAATCAACTTTTACTAGTTTATTAAAAACCATTTTATATTTTATACTTTCCCTATTAACTTTCATTTTTACACATTCATACCATCCCATTTGAAACAATTTCATTACTTTTATGAAAAATAAATATATCCTAACCTTTATATACCGCACACTTATCTTCTGTGTGTGCCAACCGTGATGCATGAAACTTACAAACATAGGGGCTTAGAATGATGGATTAATGAACAACCTCCTACCCTTCTAGAGGTGTGAGGAATATCAAAAAACTTTTCTAATAAATTGGAAAGTGCATCAGTCGATACTGATCAATCAACAAATACAACAACACACAATAAGAACCACAATCCCCTCACAGGGTGACTTGGATTTTCCCTCAAACATGATTTAGATTCTCCTAAGAATGATCTCATTACCAAGGACTGAAACATTCCTAACATTAGTTATACCATCCCCAAATGGTAATAATGAGAAAATAACTCCTCTAATACCAATTGGTAATGTCCCTAACCTAGATGACACTCTACCGGTTCTTCCAGCCCACACACCACATCGCCTCAAAAGCACCTCCCCATTTTCTAGAGGTTTCCTACGAGCAGTAAGGGTATAATATGATACATTGGGAGACTATTCCCTCTTTACCATAGTAATCCACAACACAAAAAAAATTTATTAGGTGAAATAATATTAAACAATGAATAAAATTCATAAATAATCAACTCCAAAACTGGGTACAATCCATTTCAAATAGTGAATATGTCATTCCATGATATAGTTCCAAGTAAACAAAACCCAAAAACGAAAAATAGAGGAATCCCCAAAATGGTCATAGATCAATGTCCGAGACCTCATCCATGCTCATACCGTACTCGACTCACTTCCTAATCTTGGATACCTTGCCCTTATCTTGACCTTCAGCCATGAAATATTCTCAAGTACCGAACAGTGGCCCGAGCTGGGTGTCAGTATAACTTAGTAGCCCACCACCAATAGTGTATACAAAATATCAGATAAAAGATCAAACTACATACAAGTGATAAATAATTTCTTGTAAATATATACAGTTCAACATGGCTTTCAAGAATATATTCCTTTAAAAAAGTAATACCATTGACTACAGGTTCACTACTTTGGCATCCCATGGTTCAAACTACCTTTTTCAATATGTTGAATGGATTAGGTAATATCAATATTCTCAAGAACATGTGAGTAAAAATTGTGTCATATCTCACTAAGAATCACATTACAATAACCTCATATTCCTCACCTCGAAGCCTTAGTCTAAGGGGAATGCAACAATTATGGGACTAAAACATAGTCTTCTTTCCTACCCCTTGAATTTAGAGGTGGAGTTAGAATCTCAATACAACATGACCTGTGGGCATAGAACCTCATGTCAATACACTGTTGTACCCCTCTCTCTTGGATTTTAATGATCACAATCACTCTCATCATGTTCTAACTTGTTTTCAAGGGTTTTGATGCTAGGAAAAAGGTTGCCTAGGAGTTGGCCCAAGAAAGCTGATAGTGGACTCTCTGAGTCCACCGGCCAACCGGTGGATTCCCACCGGCCAGCCGGTGGTCTCTGACAGAAGCATTGCTTTCTGCCAGAGTCACCGGTCAGCCGGTGTTAGCGCACCGGCCAGCCGGTATGGGCACCGGCCTACTGGTTCTTGCCCACCGGCCAGCCGGAGGACCTAGGCAGTAGGCTTGCCCACTGCCTGGTGACACCGGCCAATCGGTGGATGACCACCGGCCAGCCGGTGGAACCCAGACTGAAAGCCTGCTATGTCTGGACCACCGGCCAGCTGGGAGCTCAGCACCGGCCAGCCGGTGGACCACTAGCCAGCTGGTGAGACACCACCGGCCAGCCGGTGTGCCCAGTCAAACTACCCGTTGGGCTTTGACCAGACTTGTACTTTTGACCCCCAACGGCTCCAGAAGCCCTCCAACGGCCATATTAATGTTTTTATGGGTATTTCTCTTATAAATAAGAAACCATGGATGTCGGGAACACCACCTAATGATATTTTTGATGTCTTGACGCTCTAACGACAAATCTCCAAGGCCTCTTGTGATCCATTGCCATCCTTGAAGCTTGAGCTCCCTCTCCATCAGCTGCTCTCACACTTTTGGCGCTCAAGGATTCCGTGTGTTTGTATTATTTTATTTGTTTAGTTCTTCATTGGGTTTGGATTAAAACAAACCTCTGATTTCCATTCTTTCTTTCAATTGGGTTTCTTGCTACAACCATAATAAAAAAGAAAGTTGTACGAAGGTGTTATAGCCTACCATAAAACGGATAGTGGGTTTCTTGATACAACCATAATAAAAAAGAAAGCTGTACGAAGGTGTTCTAGCCTACCTTAAAACGGATAGTGGGTTTCTTTCTACAACCATAATAAAAAAGAAAGTTGTACGAAGGTGTTCTAGCCTACCTTAAAATGGCTAGTGGGTTTCTTGCTACAACCATTAAAAAGCAAGCTGACGTAATTAATCTCTCAACCATTCTTGTTGGGAGCAGAGACGTAGGCTTGGGAATTAAGCTGAACTTCGTTATCAAATTGTGTCTTGCCTTTTTTATTTCCGCTGCATTGATAATTGTTTTAAATTGTTAATTATTTTTGAAAAGGCAATTCACCCCCATCTTGCCATCCTCTACGACCCAACATTTGGTATCAGAGGGAGAGTTTGTGTAATAACTTAACCAGTTACAAACGTAAGATCCTTAGTGATGGCTAATTCCTCGCATGCTCCCGAAGGGTATTCTATGACTCGGGCTCCATTCTTTGATGAAACCGATTACACATATTGGAAAACTCGCAGGATTACTTTTCTTAGAATCATTGGTTATCCTATCTATAGGATTGTAATTCAAGGCTATACATTATCTAACAAGGATGATTCCAAATGGACCCCCGAAGACATTGCCAATTTTGAGCTTGATGGCAAAGCCATGAATGCTCTTCATTGTGGGCTAGACCGTAATGAATTCAACGGTGTTTCTACTTGCTCCACTTCTTATGAAATTTGGAAACTTTTAGAAGTAACCCATGAGGGCACTAACAAATTCAAAGACACTAGATTAGACATGTATCGCCAAGATTTTGAAAGTTTCACCATGCACCCACATGAATCAATTATTGAAATGTTTACTCGTTTTACTGACGTTTGCAATGGAAGAAAATATCTTGGTGAGGATGTTTCTGCAGAAATGATGGTCAAGAAGATTCTTTGGGTCCTACCAATCTCATGGGCACCAAAGGTGACCGCAATTCAAGAAGCAAAAGAAGTCAAGAAAATGCCGGTTGAAGAGCTCATTGGATCACTCATGACCTACGAGATCACCATGAAGAGGCAAGCCAATAAAGAAGGTAAAACCTTCAAGGAGAAAAAGGGAATTGCTTTAAAAGCAAAGGAAGAAAGCTCCTCCGCTGATAGTGAATCCGAGATTGCTCAACTAGTAAGAAAAATGAGCAAATTCATGAAGAAAAAGAAGAACTTTCGAAGGGCACGAAAGGAAGAGCCCAAAGAGGAGAATGAAGTTACATGATTTGAATGTGGAAATAAAGGCCACATCAAACCGGAGTACTCCATTTTCAAGAAAAGGGTAAAAGAAAAGAAAAACAAGAAGGCTTTCAAAGCATCCACATGGAGTGTAAGTGATGACTCCATGTCTTCAACCGACTCAAGCGATGAAGGTGAACAATACCTAATGGCATTTGATGAGGTATCATCTTCCGACTCCTCTTCCTCATCTTCCTCTTTCAATAATGACATGTCCTATGATGATCTCCAAAATGCAAGAGATCAATTAGAGGAAGGTTTTCACGAACTTACCTCTAAATTTATGGCTTTGAAAAATAAAAATAAAATTCTCATTTATGAAAAAGAACAACTTCTCAAAAAGAATGAGGAACTTACCCTTAAGATCCATGATATTCCAAATGTTGATTCTTTGAATTCAACCATTAAAGATCTAAGGTATTCTCTTTCCAAGTTCACCCACGATGAACAAAATTTGACCAAATTACTAGGTTCTCAGCGTTCGCCTAGAACAACACATGTACTTGGCTTTAACAAAGAAGCCACTTCTTCTAGAGCACCCACTACTTTTGTAAGGGGGAGCTCTCAATATAAATTTTGTAATTATTGTAAAAAGACCGGGCACATGAATTATGAATGTGATTGTAAAAATGAAAGGTATGGAAGCCCTAAAACCATTACCTACTCGGATGAGTATTTTAGATGGCAACCCTCTAGAAAAATATGGGGTCAAAAGTCTCTTTTAGGTAATCTTTCCAGACCCAAACTTATATGGGTACCAAAATCTATTCTCTCTTGATTTTGTAAGATAAATGCCAAAGAAGTAGGACTTCGAAAGGCTCGTGGTATCTCGACAGCGGATGCTCGAGGCACATGTGTGGCGATCCCTCCGAGTTCAACTCCCTTGAAGAATTCGATGGAGGATACGTCACCTTCGGTGACAATTCAAAAAGCACGATCGTCGGAATAGGTACCATTGGATTTGGTAGCAACTATTTAATTAAAGATGTTTTATTTGATAAAGGTTTAAAACATAATCTAATTAGCATTAGCCAACTTTATGATAGTGGTTTTTCGGTGAATTTTCAAAATGATTTATGAAATGTGTTTGATTTTTAAAAAAAATTGATATTTTCTGCTTCCCGTTTTCAAAATGTTTACATTATTGAATTAATGTCTTTAGCTAGCCAAAATGTTAAATGTTTAAGTGCTCTTGACAATGAGTCTTGGATTTGGCATAGAAGGTTGGGGCATTGTAGCTCTCATTTACTTCTAATGCTTAATAAGAACAAGCTCATCCGTGACCTTCCTAAACTTAAGTTTAAGAAAAATTTGATTTGTGAGCCATGCCAACTTGGCAAGAAACACAAGTCTTCTTTCAAATCTAAGAAGGAAGTGTCCACTTCAAAATCTCTTGAGCTCCTACATCTTGATCTTTTTGGTCCTACCCCTGTAGCAAGTCTAGGTGGAAAATCCTATACCTTTGTCCTAGTAGATGACTTCTCTCGTTTCACTTGGGTTTTATTTTTAGCTCATAAAAATGATGCTTGTAGAACATTTTGGAAATTCTCTAGGAAAGTAGAAAACGAAAAAGGATATAAAATTATATCGCTCCGTAGTGACCATGGAGGTGAATTCGAGAACAAAGAATTCGATGAATTGTGTTCCTCTCAAGGATACAATCACACCTTCTCTGCCCCTAGGACTCCAAAACAAAATGGAGTGGTTGAAAGGAGAAACTGAACTCTCCAAGAAATTGCTCGAACCCTCCTAAGTGAATTCAACCTCCCTCAATTTTTCTGGGCCGAGGCAGTTAACACTGCTTGTTATACTATCAATAGAGTCCTTGTAAGACCCCTTCTTAAGAAAACCCCCTATGAACTTTGGAATGGCAAATTTCCCGAAGTTGGTTATTTTAAAGTGTTTGGTTGTAAATGCTTTATCCTTAACACAAAAGATAACCTTGGTAAATTTGATGTCAAATCCGATGAAGGTATTTTTCTTGGGTACTCCAACTCAAGCAAAGCCTATCGTGTCATCAACAAACGTTCAAAAACCATCGAAGAATCATCTCATGTCAAGTTTGATGAAAATCTTCCAAAACCCCATCCGATCATTGAAGATGTTGAAGATAAGCTTGATAAACTTGAATTAAATGATTCCTCTTCTCCTCTCAAGGAGGATGATGATCATGAACCTTCTTCACCTTCTTTGCCTTCCACCTTGCCTAATGTTTGGAAACCTTCTAAAGACCATCCTTTAGAAAATGTTATAGGTGATCTTCAAGCCGGTACTCAAACTAGAAGATCAATCCTCAACGAGGTTGAACATCAAGCCTTCATTTCTCACCTAGAGCCTCAAACCTTTAATGATGCCATTAATGATGAAAATTGGGTTCTTTCAATGCAAGATGAACTAAATCAATTCTCTAGAAATAATGTTTGGACTCTTGTTGAAAGACCCAATGATCATCCAATTATTGGCACTAAATGGGTTTTTAGGAACAAACTTGATGATCAAGGAAATATAACCCGGAACAAGGCTCGCCTAGTAGCTAAGGGCTATAATCAAGAAGAAGGAATTGATTATGGTGAAACCTTTGCGCCCGTTGCTAGATTGGAATCCATTAGGATCTTGTTGGCTTTCACCGCCCACTTAAATTTCAAACTTTTTCAAATGGATGTTAAAAGCGCCTTTTTAAATGGTTTTATTTCAGAAAAAATCTTTGTTGAACAACCTCTCGGTTTTGAAGATCCAAAATTTCCAAATCATGTTTTTAAATTAACCAAGGCTCTATATGGCTTAAAGCAAGCCCCTCGGGCTTGGTATGAGCGGTTAACAAAATTCCTTTTAGAAAATGATTTTAAAATGGGTCAAGCTGATTGTACCCTCTTTTTAAAACACACTTCAAAAGATCTTTTAATCTTTCAAATCTAGTCGATGACGTTATCTTTGGTTCTACCAAAGAATCACTTTGTACTAATTTTTCAGATTTAATGAGAAAAGAATTTGAAATGAGCTTTATGGGGGAATTGAAATTTTTTCTCGTTTTTCAAATCTTTCAAAATTCAAAAGGTATTTTTCTAAGCCAAGTCAAATACACAAACGAGCTCTTAAGTCGTTTTGGTATGGATCAAGTAAAGGAAATTAGTACCCCCATGAGTAATTCCTGTAAGCTTACGTTAGATGAAGTCGGGAAACTGGTTGATAACAAGCTTTTTAGGAGTATGATCGGGAGTCTACTTTACCTAACTGCGTACCGTCCTGACATCATGTTCAGTGTTTGCCTTTGTGCTCATTTTCAAGCCAATCCCAAAGAATATCATTTTAAATCGGTCAAAAGGATTTTTAGGTATTTAAGAGGATCCAAAAACATTGGTTTATTTTATCCTTCTAATACTTCTTTCAATCTTTCTTCATATTCGGATGCTGATTTTGGCGGATGTCAATTAGATCGAAAGAGTACTAGTGGAACCTGTCATCTGCAAGGCAAGTCCCTTGTATCGTGGAGTAGCAAGAAGCAAAACTGTGTTGCTCTTTCTACTGCTGAGGTCGAGTACATAGCCGCTGGGAATTGTTGTGCCCAAATTATTTGGATGCAGCACACTCTCTTGGATTATGGCCTTTCCTAAGATCATGTCCCTATTCGGTGTGACAACACTAGTTCCATTAGTATTTCTAAGAATCCAAAACAACACTCTAGAACAAAGCATATAGATTTAAGGCATCATTTCTTTCGTGACCATTTTCAAAAAGGGGATATCACTTTGGACTTCATTTCTACTGATTTCCAATTAGCTGATATTTTTACCAAACCACTCCCGGTTGAACGTTTTGATTTTATTATGGGGGAGTTAGAAATGATTCGTTAATGAGCACTATTAAATATTTAATTCTTTTTTTTTTGTTTATCTAATTTCTTCTCATTTTTTTTTCTTTTTCCTCCTATTTTGATAATCCCAAAGGGGGAGAAATTTCTCTGTTTACTAGCTTCATATTTCCATTGATTAAAGTGTTTTTTTTATGTTCAACTTTTTTTTAAAAAGTCGTAAGTTATTGATTTTGTTCATTTTAAAAAAAATTGACCTATGGTTACAATTTCAAAATGACTCATTCTCTTTAAATTAATATCATTTTCAATACATGGTACATCTCTTCAATTTTTTTTGAAATGATCTCTAATATATTTTCATGTCCAAAATTGTTTATTTAAGTTTTCAATTGGCATATCCTTTTTAAAGCTTTCTCTTTTGTGATTGTGATCATCAAAATATGGGGAGATTGTTGTACCCCTCTCTCTTGGATTTTAATGATCAGAATCACTCTCATCGTGTTCTAACTTGTTTTTAAGTGTTTTGATGCTAGGAAAAAGGTTGCCCAGGAGTTGGCCCAAGAAAGCTGATAGTGGACTCTCTGAGTCCACCGGCCAACCGGTGGATTCCCACCGGCCCGCTGGTGGTCTCTGACAGAAGCATTTCTTTCTGCCAGAGCCACCGGTCAGCCGGTGTTAGGGCACCGGCCAGCCGGTATGGGAACCGGCCAACCGGTTCTTGCCCACCGGCCAGCCGGAGGACCCAGGCAGTAGGCTTGCCCACTGCTTGGTGACACCGGCCAACCGGTGGATGACCACCGGCCAGCCGGTGGAACCCAGACAGAAAGCCTGCTCTGTCTGGACCACCGGCCAGCCGGGAGCTCAGCACTGGTCGGCCGGTGGACCACCAGCCAGCTGGTGAGACACCACCGGCCAGCCGGTGTGCCCAGTCAAACTAGTCGTTGGGCTTTGACCAGACTTGTAATTTTGACCCCCAACGGCTCCGGAAGCCCTCCAACGGCCATATTGAAGTGTTTATGGGTATTGCTCCTATAAATAAGAAACCATGGATGCCGGGAACACCACAGAATGATATTTTTGATGTCTTGACACTCTAACGACAAATCTCCAAGGCCTCTTGTGATCCATTTCCATCCTTGAAGCATGAGCTCCCACTCCATCAGCTGCTCTCACACTTTTGGCGCTCAAGGCTTCCGTGTGTTTGTATTATTTTATTTGTTTGGTTCTTCATTGGGTTTGGATTAAAACAAACCTCTCATTTCCATTCTTTCTTTCAATTGGCTTTCTTGCTACAACCATAATAAAAAAGCAATTTGTACGAAGGTGTTCTAGCCTACCATAAAACGTCTAGTAGTTTTCTTGCTACAACCATAATAAAAAAGCAAGATGTACGAAGGTGTTCTAACCTACCTTAAAACGGCTAGTGGGTTTCTTGCTACAACCATAACAAAAAAGAATGTTGTACGAAGGTATTCTAGCCTACCTTAAAACGGCTAGTGGGTTTCTTTCTACAACCATTAAAAAGCAAGCTGACGTAATTAATCTCTCAACGGTTCTTGTTGGGAGCGGAGATGTAGGCTTGGGAATTAAGCCGAACTTCGTTATCAAATTGTGTCTTGCCTTTTTTATTTCCGCTGCATTGATAATTGTTTTAAATTGTTAATTATTTTTGAAAAGGCAATTCACCCCCCCTCTTGCCATCCTCTACGACCCAACATACACCACTCTACCAAGCCATGTGCACATGATTATTTATCATTCCCCGTAATTAAACACATAACAAGATGTGTAACCAATATCATTTCCAACACCACAAAATTATCAATAATTGGGAAATTAACATTATTCATCAATACACTAACACGTTAATCATTTATATAACATATCCCTTTAGCCCCATTTCCCATTTCTGATGACTATCTCACTATGAATATTCATGTGTAAACATAATCCCATATTGTATTCACATTGATCCCATTTAACTTATTTAAATGTCAAACAAACAATCCCATAGCCTTTAGCCACAGTAAACACTATTGTCCCCCGTATATTATAAAACATTACCACAACCAATTGTTTAACACACTCAATTTCTACATCATTAATATTGAATTTCTCAATATACATTTCTGTTATCCCAAACTGGAGGGAAAAAACACCCCATGGGTGGCCCTAATTGGTCATCTAGTCCCCCTTTCATCACATAGGGATCTTGAGGGGTTATATTAAAAATTTAGACATCCAAAACACAATATCTTGTTAATGGAATCAATAACACAAAAAGAATGAAATTAAGAATGAAACCCTACATGCATAAATCTATGAATAAACTATGAGATATAACTTATAGACCACCTACATTGAATATGTTGGAAACTCCACTCCTAATCAAGGCGCCAGATCCTAATTGACCACACCATTGATGGCTAAACCTAAAATTCACATGAAGGAAAGGGGTTTAGTGGTTCGGAAGGAGATGGAAAAAAGATGTGAACCCTAACCAAAAAATCGAAACAAGGAAGAGATTAGACATATGAGGATCTTCAATCCACAACAAATGACACACCAAATGGGATAGTATTGAATGAAAATTACCTCTTTGAAGATCATGGATTCTTCAATAATCACTAGTGTTGAAGGAGGATGAAGGGAGAGAAATCCTGAGATAGAACATAAAATCTTATAAAAGAAATTTTTTAATTTTCTCAAAAATAATATTCTGCATGGATTTCACACATGGTTTTCCCAACTATGAGAAAACCATGAAAATGATATTATCTGAAAAAATCCCACCTCGTAAAGTTACTTGTGATTTCTGCATGGTTTTCACAGACCGTGTAGCATACCCAGAACCCCCTTTTTATCCTCTTTCATGCCCGAATACCAGAAACACCCCTAAGCCTCCACATGAACATATGAAATCACTTATTCTACAAAAATAAGTAACTTAAATGAAAATGTGAAAAAAAATACCTTAACAGATATCTAGGATATTACAATGAAATTGTTCACACAACACAAACAATGAAATTTTATAAACCATCCTGTTCCGATGGTTCTGTTAGTGAAAATTTCTATTAATGTCATGATTATAGTAAATCCTAACAAAATTGGAATACTTTAACCTTGTATTACATAATAATAAATAAAATTTGAAATAATTTATAAAATTATTTTTGGATATACTCAAAAACTCCCTTTTGAAAATCTATCATTCATTTTGGCCTTATTTTACAACCTATGTAGCAACATTCTACAATCTATGAAAAACTACATTCGAATATTTCCAATGCACTTTTTATGTATCTCTTAATGTTATTTTGAAGATTTTACTGAATGAAATTATTGTTTAGTTATATTTATTTCCAATAAGAACCATGTCAATATTTATTGAGAACAGAATCGTAGAAGGAGTGTGAAATATCCATGAATATGATTTGATGTGATGAATAGAAAAGTTACCAAAAAATGGTGTTTTTGTATATCAGGTTGATAAAATTAGATAAAATATTATAGGTTATATTTGTATGTTACATTTTTTTGTTTCTAGCTTAAAATATTTATCAATAAGGGAGAAGAAGTAAAAAAGGTGTTTCCATTGATGATTATGAAAGAATATTATAAAGAAGTTTATTCCTGTTATTTGAAAACCTTTTACATACACATTGTGGGGAGTTAATATGAATGTATTTTTAATTTATTGAGGTAAATAATATTACTATATATGATGTATTCCATGGAGTATGGTAATTTTGGGACAACATATCTCACTAATAATGTTGGGAAATCTTGTTTTAAAGAAACGTCCTTGTTATAGTCCTGAATAACAATGTTTTTTATTTATAATTACACTTGGAATAATTCTAATAAATGGAGATAATACAGAAACATATATTGTAATTATTTAAAAATTATAAGAGCATAATCAGGGATTCCTTGGTTGAGTTTGACGAATATTTCTTTACATTAATATTAAAAAGTTACTTAAATTCCTACTAAAGAATTTTTTGAATTCCAGGAATCATCGAGGAATAATTTGAAGTTATTTTATAAAGGATTTATTTTGTTCGACATTTATTGGAAAGATGTATATAAGGATGTGAATTCATTCTATATATTTTGAGATATAGATTAATGGAAAATGTTAAAAGTAATTCACATTAAATTATTTAATATTATAGATGATTCCTAATGTGATGTGTAATTTTATCGATGATATATAACATTTGAAAATGTAATATAATGTTTTCTTGATGATACATAACATATTAAAATGTATAGGAAAAAATATGCAGATTCTCAGACATATTTTTGAATAAAGTAACCCTACTCTATGTTATATATATATATTAAAATTTATTTTAAATTTAATTTAATAATATATATATATAGTATTTTACACCATTCAAAATGAGTGTGTTTTTATGGTTTTTAAATTTTATTTAAATAACATTCTATAAATTTCATATAACATTATTTATATTTAGAAGACATATTATTCATATATGTTATTTTTAAATTATAAAATACAAATATATATATATATATATATATATAAGGAATCTATTTAATGATAAATTTCATTCACCAATTTATATATTATTCAAGTGAATGTTTCCATTGAAGTTTAAATTAATTCAGTTTTTAAAAATAATAAAATATATATGTGTCTCTATGTTTCATTTTAATATTTTAATGACACAAAAAATGTTATTATATATGTATGAATATAAGTATGAATGTATTCAAATATGTAAGCATGTATGTAAGTATTTATTTTTCAAAAAAAACTTTTATTTTTCTATTCGATTAACCAATGATTAAATAACCTTCTAAAATAATATATTTTTGTATTTTAGAATGACATATAAATTGTATGTCTTAATGTAAATATATCCATATTGTAAACCATATCTATAAAATATAGAAAATTGAGATATGTTTTTATGTAAATGGGAGAAAATAAAAAAACTAGTCATTTTTTATGAAAACAGGGATAATTTCCCATTTTTTATAATGATTCTCCATGTATTGATTTATATGAAAAATGAAAACATCATAAGTAATTCACCTTTATAGATGAGCACAAGACCTTCACCATATATAATATATAAGAACAACACAAGTTATACTTTATCTTATAGACATCCACATACTTTGTTATTCTCAATAATGTTACCAAATATCATACTCATTATATGTGAGGAAGAATCTCATCCTAGAAAATCCCAAACTATGAAATGATCAACAATATACCAAACCACCCCGTTATTAACTCTACCTAAATGATGGTGTAAAAAAGGTATAAATTTATAATGGTTCTTATGATATGTATGTTATGAACCTCATGTATATAATTTAATATGAAACTTGTACCCATATCATACTAGTTAAATAATTTATATAACACCATGTGGTTTACTTTGTGGGTCATCTAGTTAAAATTATTATTATCTTGTCTCATGATCATACTCTATATCTTTTTATGAAATGCCACACACACACACTCTAACTTGAACATTTCATCTCTACATATAGCACTACATAAAATACCTCAAACAAGGGTCACTCAAATACATATATTGAGAGGGAAATTATCATTTCAATTCATCGTATGTAACCAACATGAAAGTGGAATCTTACTTTCAAACAACATGATATATTTTATATTTAAAATCATCATTATTAATTTTAATGAAACCATACATAAGGAAAATTCAAATCATATCCCTTATGATACACCACCTATGTGTCCTTTTTTTCTACACATTCTATATTTTCCTGAAATTTTAACATCATTATAAAACTCTTACCACAGGTCTATGTCCCCTATGATAAAACCTACGAATTTTTTTTTACCATTTAACATCTATGGAGGATTTTTAGAATAGTGATGACTCTATAAAATCATCTTCCTAAGGTTTAAATATTTAAACATAGTGTTCAAACTCCATTTCTTTACAAAAAAATTTTGATATGTAAAAATCTTCTAGAAAATACTCAAAAAAATTATATGGTAATCATCATCATCATGAAATATTTTCATCTAAAATTTTATTTGAGATCATTTTATAGAATAAATGTAACTATTTATATTATCATTATTTACCTATATACCCTATATCATTTTATGATATAATTTGACATTCACATTAAATACCATCGGTATAATATATATTTTTTCATTTAAATTGAACATTTAAATGGAAAAATGTACTCCCACTAGTCTAAAAACTATATTTTCACTAAAATATAATGGTATGAAACATAATATCCAATTTTTTTACTATGTCTATGAAAATAAAATTAATTATATTAGTTTTAATACTTAAAAAATTTAAAAATAATATCTTATTTTTTATTCTATGTGTTTATAATTATAATCTAAAAAAAACTTTATTAGGTTATATTTGACTCCGATGGGGGGTTGGAACATTTTACATTTTATTTTATCAAACCTCTAAAATAAAAAATTGTATCTTGGAAAAAAATATCCTTATCTAATTTTAAAAATATTATAGAATTGGATCAATCATGTCTATGTGTATCAAAAAATAATATCATTCATTTATAATAACACTTTTATTATAGTAAAAAAATCATGTTACATAATAGGGAAACACGATTAAAGAATTTCATTATATTTTTGGATATAGTAGGGATTTATAGTAATCCATTACTATAAGGACCCAACCTAAAAACATTACATAATCATGAATTAATTTAATAATTCACATTGAGGATCATTTCAGGTTTAGAGTTTTCGAGAATTAGTCCATAACTGTTACATTTCATTTAAAAAAAATACAAAGTAAAAACTTCTACTTAGTTTCTATTTTTTCACAAAAAAAGAACTCTTGTAAAAAAGAGTCATGCAAAGTTCCATGTTTAAGACAACATGACATTTCCTTGATCCCATCCTTGACCATATTCCACTTTATGCCATGTGAAAAACATTTCAAAACATGGGATGGGCATAAAAAGCTCAGTAACGGATACCAAAAAAGGAAACTGTTAGTTTTTTAAAAAAACAAGTAAAACATTAATACTTAATCAAAAGTATCACTTTTAACCTTTATGAAGAATTAAATACACTTCAGTAAATAAAAGATCATTTTTTACCCTTTTGTAAACAAAATATTAACATAAATCCCAAATCAAGAACACATAACACATAAAGGTACCTTAGGAAATAAACATATTTAAATTGAATAACCATACGGTCGACTTCCACACATATCACTGAATGGAATAGCCATACGGCCGACTTCCATACCCAATGCATTGGAGGTTATAACGTAACCACCTGTCCTGGTATTCATGACACCACCCGTCATTTGGTTTGACACGTAACCACCTGTCAAATGTACAGGTACCATTATAAAATCATAACACATAAAACAATTATAAAGGAAAAATAACATTTACACATTTCAATAACAATATATCACTTAAATATATTTACATAAAAAATATATTATCAAAACCATATTCAATACCAAAATACATAAAAGAGTATATGGTATTTATTTTCTTTGAAAAACATTACAGCTTGCTGAGGAAGCCAAAGATCAAATAATACTCGCGGCGGCGGAAATGTCATTGTTACTACTTACGTTAAAAGAAATATTCCTTTTTGAAATTTAGTAAAAATATTCATAAAAAATATTCCCTTTGAAGAGTATTGGTTGCTTATACTACGTATAAAATAAAGTCATGTATTAAAACAAAATATGCCTCAATAAAAGGAGTTTGAGACGAAGTCCCTTGCCACGTGTCCGACTTGACTCAATCGTTCTTTAATATCCTGAATAAAAAACTAAATATAATTTCTACTTTATTAAGAACCTTTTTCATGTTCATTATTACTTTTATATCACATATTATCATGTTATAAACATTATATAATCATTTAAGTTAATAACTATCGTTTTGTCGATATTTGGCCGTTGAGTCAAAAATGGACTTCTTATAATTACATGTTGTAAATGTAGTCAAATTTCCATTATATCCAGAATGATAATCATGATGTAGATATCATATATATCATATATATACAGTATATAGATGTATTTATAATATTAATAAACATTTAGAGGTAAGAAATGAAATTCACCGTTCATGGAGACAGTAAGTCGTACGTATGCATGAACGCTAAATCCATTTATATTTCATATTTAATGTAATTAAAACATAATGATACATTGTAGAATTATAATTCTAGTATTTTATCATATATAATATCTTTAAATATATCGTTTATACATACCACATATGGTATGAATGAGTCATATCACTTTGAGGGGGCGGTAGTCTGTACTTCCTCTAATGAGATTATCATGTTTACCCATAATGGAAACCATAACCGAATGATATAAAAGGAAATTAAATAAGAATAAATAAAACATAAAAATAATATATATCATATATAAATACAGTGCCATCATGATGGCCACCATGAGAGGCAGTAGGATATAATCGAACAATCATCGTTTTTAGAGGCGTTAGTTTCCCATCCAGAGAAACATTATGTTTTTCATCCATTAGTTGGAGGTGTTTGTAAGTGTACTTAGAATCCATCTCATAAAAACATCCTAGTATAATTATGATACTGTTGTTGTTATAAAATAAAGGAATAAAAATATTTTAGGGGTTGGAGAAGTAAAATAAAAGAAAACAATTTAAGAGAAACTATTACCTTTAATTTGGGTAACTCCCTTTGGTTTGAACCAAATGAATTCTTGAAGTTCCTTATGCCTAAGGTAAGGATCTAGGAGGAGGAGAGGGATGTAGGGAGATTAATGGGTCAGAGTTTGGATGATCCAAATGGCTTGATAGGTGATTGGAATTGGTTATAAGTGGTCTCCTTTTATACGGGGGGGGGGGATGGCCTCTTTAGAAAAGTGTGAAAATATTATTATATTATATAATGATATTTGGTTTATAAATGTAAAAAAAAATAATTATAGTCAAATATAAGATGACTCATGGTCGAAATAAAATCATACAATCAGAATTGGAAATTTTTTTGGAAAATAGTTTAATCATTATGATCTTATTTATTTAAATCATTTATTAATGAGGTAAATACTGTATCATTATTGTGTCATAAAGAATTTAATTTATTTGATGTCTAAAAATTACAAATAAATATCATGATTTAGGAAATCGTTTTAGCTTTACAATTAATATTTATATTCAAAATTATAATTTACATAACCCCTTGTAAAAATTAATTTACTAAAAGATATTTGCTTTTGTCATTTTTTCCTTTAAGTTAATTAATCTTATTTGTCATTATCACTCCAAAGTGGCTCAATGGGGGTCCCAAAATCGACCCAATGATGCCCATGGTAGTAAATCTCTCAACCAATAAGGTATGGAAATGATTCAAGGTAATTTTGAATTATTATAATATTCTTTTAACCTTGAATTACCCTATTTTACCTTTAATCACGGTAAATAAAAGTCAAAAGTTATTATTCACCAAAAATTATTTTCATATTATTGAACCAAATTTTACTTCTTGATAGAAACCATGTATGTAATATTTTTTAAATTCAATTTATAGATGTGGAAAATTTTCATTTAATGAAAAAGTTGGTTTTTAACTACTACAAAGTGGTTTCACTATTCATCAAAAATTGAAATTTTTTATAAAAATAACAAAAATTCATCCTAAGATATATTTGATATTCTGAATGCAAAAAGGATGTTTATTTTTCCAAATTCAAAAAATATAAGAGGCATTAATTAATTTAAAAATTAATTCCCGTTGTTAAAATAAATAGCTTGTTTTTAAGAAACCATAACTATCAAAAGATTGACAATTGTTTAAGTCCAATTTCAAAGTGAAATAAATTTCAATGACCAAAATTGGATTAAATGGTAAAAATATATTTTAATTTAACTTTAAAACCAATATAAAAGATAATGTAAGCATATAAATAAATTAGATTAAAAGGCACTATTGAATTGAAATACAATATATTTCACTATTCATTAAAAATGAACTTTATCGGAAAAATTCCAAAAAATTACCCAAAGTAAAATTTTATGTCCCCATTATGAAGAAGGATTTTATTTGGTCAATTAGAACATATAAAAATGACTAAAAGTGGATTTAAAGAGGGTTCTCCATTAAAAGGCGGTAAATCGGCCTTTTAATGTAAATTATGATTAAATTTAGATTCATTGATATTTTAAGCCTCTAGCTTTTTATTGGAAAAATGAAAATACATTTAACAAAAATGTATAATAATATTGTACTTAGTTTTTTTCATTCCCTCTAATACAACGACTATGAGTTAAATATCATTTAAAATAATAATATTATATTATTAGTGTGAAACGTATGATTTCAAAGAAACCCATTGTTGCATATCGTGTATGCTATCGAACATAGAAACCCTTTTAATGTAAAATTAATATCTAATTCACAAATATTAACAAATATGAGAATATGTTATTCTTCATTTACCTGGGATGTTACATCCTTCCCCCCTTTTACAAATTGCGTCCTCATAATTTTATTCATTTATTAAATAAATGGGGGAATTTATCCCTCATAAAATTTTCAGATTCCCACATTTCCTCTTCAACCATATGGGTTTTCCACAAAACCTTTACCTGGTAAATTGCTTTATTCTGCAACACATGCTCTCTGCGGTCAAGAATTTGGACTAGTTGTTCTTCATAAGAGATATTATCTTCCAACTGAACTACCTCTGGGCTCAAAATATGAGATAGATCTTGCATAGAATTTATCAACATCTAAACATGAAAAACATTGTGTACCTGGGACAAAATTGGAGGTAAGGCTACTCTGTACGCCACTGATCCAACATTCTCCAGATTTTCATAAGGTCTAATTAACCTCAGACTCAACTTTCTCTTCATACCAAAATGCTTCACACTTTTCCATAGAGAAAATTCGAGTAAGACATGATCACCTACCTAAAAAGAATTATCTTTCCTCTGGTTATCTGCACAACTTTTCGGTCTACTCTGAGATGTTCTCATGTGCTTCTGAATCAACTGAAGTTTCTCTGCCATCACTTCTACCAATTCTAGTCCCATCAGCTTCCTTTCACCTACTTCATCCCAAAAAGCTGGAGTTCGACAACGCTTTCCATATAATGACTCCAATTTAACCATATGTATACTGGAATGAAAGATGTTATTATAAGAAAATTTAACCAATGAAATATTTTGGTACCAACTTCCCTGATAATCTATCGACCAAGCATGTAACATATCCTCCAATGTCTGAATTGTTCGTTCTAATTTCCCATCTGATTGCGGATGAAAAGATGAACTAAAATTTAATTCAGTACCCAATGACTTCTGAAGGCCTTTCCAAAAGTTAGAAGTGATCTTGGGATCACAAACAGATACAATGGAGAGGGTAACTCCATGAAACCTGACTACCTGTTTAACATAAAACCAAGATATTTGATCTAGAGATAATGTATCTCGAATAGGAAGAAAATGAGCAGATTTTGTCAACTGAACAACAATAACCCAAATTTCATTATTACCTCTGTAACACCCCAAGCTTCTACGGTACGTTTCCCTTCGAATAATGCGATAGCGTGTGTAGTACGCAACCTCGAGTTCTAACACACACCACAACTAATTAAACTAGCCGTTGTGAATAGTAATACCTACTTTTTGAAATCATATATATTTTATATTTCAAAATGGACTTCATTTTTAGATTCGGAATATCAAAATTATCCTAGGGTGAAATTTTGGTACTTTTCGGATAACTTTTATATTTTGATGAATAGTGAAAATTACTAAATTTTAATTAAAAACAACTTTTTTAATCAAAATAATTAATAGTGATAAATTGTGAATTTGAGTGGTTTTAAAGTATATTTAGAATATATTTTTACCATTTAATATAATGTTGGTCATTGGACATAATTTTACAATTAAACCGAACATAAACAAGTGTCAATCTTTTGATAGTTATTACCTCTTAAAAACACGCTTTTTGTTTTGACAGCGGGAATTAATTTTAAATTAATTTCTGCCACTTCTGTGTTTTGAATTTAGGAAAATGGATTCCATATTTGGAATCAGGATGTTTAAATTGTGTAAATAGGTAACTTTTATTTTTAGACATTTTGAATAGTTACTGTGGTAAATATTTTATTTACCATGGTTAAAGGGTAAATCCGGTAAATAAGGGTTAAAAAATAATATTATAATAATACAAAATTACCCTAAAACGTGTCCTAACCTTATTGGTGGACACATACCCGACCATGGGCATCCTTGGGTCAATTTGGGGACCCCTTGGATCCACTTGTATGTGGTAGGGACACATTATATTAATAAAGTTAAAATAAAAATAAAAATGGCATAAGCTTACATCTTTTAGAAGAACAGTTTTTACATAGGGTTATACATGTTGAATTTTCGATTATAAATATTCATTAGAAAGCTAAAAAGATTTCCTACATAATGATATTTTATTTATAATTTTTAGACATCAAATAATTTATTTTATTTATGACACAATGATGATGCAGTAATTACTAAAATAGTGAAAAATAAAAATAATTGATCTTATAAATACCCAAATAATTATAATATGAAACTTTTAATGAATTAAACTAATTTTATATGATAATATGATATATTAGGATTTATTTAATTGACTTTTTTCGAAGTAATCAATCTGTTAGGAGTTTCACAAAAATCAACTATTGAATAGTGTCAAAATTGACATAAAAGAGTTCTTAAAACAAATATTATATTATTAATTAATATTAAATTCCTAAAAATCTATGGTTCGGCCAAGAGACTTATATTATGATAGGTTCCTCATTAATGTACCACTTGGGGGTCGCTTGGATGTATATAGTAAGTTTATTAACCATATTATATAAAAATACAAAGAGACATTGTAAAAGTGAAACTAATTAACTTAGAGTTAATACTTAAAGATAAGGTTAATATAAGTACCCAAACCTGTCTAAATTCTATTGGATGAGTTGTTTTCGACCTATCCCCACCTCATCCTTTTAATAGTCAACTTTGGAGCCTTTGTAAACCGAATATGAATTTATTATAAATTAATATTTCTAACTTTTCCAAAGGTGCCCCTCACCCCTCTTATAAAAGGGCACTCCTCCTTCTCATTTCTTCACACCTTCAAAGCCTTTTGGTTCGGCCAAACTCTGCCCAAATAATCTCCCAACATCCCTCACTACAACCTAGAGGCCTTATTTTGATCAGAAAGCCAACCTAAGGAGCCCTTTTGATCAAATCAAAAGGAAGAACCCGAAGAAGAGGTAATGATTTCACCACCCTTTTCTAAGTTCATTTTTTCTTCCACTTCTTCTTCCTTTGTTCTTACCATTCTAAAATAATAACTCCAGTATCTCACATATACTGTGATGTTATTATAAGTATGGTACAACCATATTCAGTATTCTATCCACCCTTTGAATAACATGTCACCATACGTGCGTACGTACGGCTTACCGTCTCCACGTCGTGGTGTAATTGTTATTCAATATAATATTATTTGGATGGGTATAATAATGATGTGTAACTCATGTAAATAATAAATATAACATGTTAATGATTCTGTATATATGATATACCATTCATTTATATATTATTTAAATATCTCTAGAATGATATTGTCGCTCGTGCGTACGTACGGACTACCGTCTCCACGAACGCGATGAGATTCATTCTCCATCGTATCCATTCAAGTATAATTATCATTTGATGATTTAAAAATGATGTTTAAGGACTGTATATCATTCTGGATATGAATAAGATACAACAACCATGGCTTATGTAACAAAACATATAAAAGAAAATGAGTAAGTTAACTCCCGAAACGACGATAATTCTAAGATATTATTAACAAATCAATGTTAAAAGATCATATATGATATCATATTAATATATATGATTCTTGTATAATTTAATAACAACTATTTCACCATTATACAGGAGGTTAACCTACCCCAACCAAGGAAAAGTACAAGGTAAGGGTTATTTCACAATCTCTTCATTATCCGAGGTTGTTTATATGTAATAATCTACTGGGATCTCTTTATCATCCGCATCCATGTTTCTTCGAAATGTATTTCAAAACATTTTAAATATTTACAAGAATATGTGTTAAAGTCATTTATACCCTTGTTTGACTTTTTATAAGAGGTTTATAAAGGAATCTTTCCGTCGTTTTCAAAACAAGGTCCTTTTTAACCTTTTCGACAGAATTGAGGTAAGAATGTTTTTTTAACTTATACGGCGGGTGCGGTTATTTTCCGCCGTTATAAAATCGTCGAAGCTTCCCATACAAGCTTATAAGAATATTTTCAAAGAAAATGTTTTATTTTATATGGATCTTAAATGATTTCAAAATAAAAGGAGATATTTCTTTAAAAAGAATTTTGATTTCATCTATGTCAACATCCTTTGATGGATTTTAAGATTATTTGAAGTTGATTTATTATGATACAAAACTTCTATATTGTATTGAAGGTTTTGTGATATGTTTGACTGTGGATGTGCTATTTTTATACCATTCATAGTTTATTGTGAAAGTATTGACATTTCGTATGCTAGCTTTAATACGAATGTTTATGTTATGTTTAAACCTTTTCATATGGGAATGCATTGGACTTAATAAGTGACGGGTGGAGCCCGCTATAGCTCCTCGATGCATCGGTAGGTCTCATGAGACAAACTAGTGTCTTGGCACAAGGCCTTGACAAAATCTTATTTGTATTCTTGGCACGAGGCCTTGGCTATGTGGTTATGATAGTCTGGCATTATGCATTCCAACATTATGAAAGTGGTTATTGATTTTTGCATGTGATTATTCGATTAGTAGAATATCCATGTGAATAAGTAAATGGAATTATTTCATTTTACTTTTTCCATACCATGTTGAAGTTCAATTTTAAAAGGCTTTTGTTTTAGTAATGCATTGCCTTAAATGTTTATTCTTATTTATGAAAGTTTCCGCTATATTGTTATCCTTACTGGGCATTTGAGCTCACCCCTTTTCTATGTTTTATTTTTCCCCAGGATGTGAAGAAGTAAATTATGAATGACCTGCAGGGATATTATGAGGGGATAGTAGTGTGGATTATGGAGACATTATGTTGTTGTAGTAGTTTTTCATTTTATGATGTAATGTAAAACTTATGAATATATCTAGTGTTTCCAAGGCTACTAAACCAATCGGTCTTTCGAGATTTGATCTTTCTTGTGATCATGCCAATGTTACGAAGTAATGCACCGACTCTGGGTAGCTGGGGTCGGGGCGTTACAGTTGGTATCAGAGGAAGTTTAGTACAAACCTTGGAAACTAGATTTAGATAAACTCTGATTAGAGCACGTAGACCTAAGATGAACTTTGAGGATTAGTATAGAAGAACTTCCTAGAATTTTGGTATTGTAGAGATTTTGTGAGTTTTCTGAGCAATACATCCCTGTCTGGATACGAGCAGGTAGAGGCGGCTCTGGCACAGATGTACCTAGGGGTAAAACCCGAAAACACCGCTTTGAGCTAGACTCGAACGGGAACTGGTGCACGACAACGGGCCTTGCTGCACTCTTGGTTACGACACTCCCGGGGGATATGCTTAGGATAACTCTCACTATCTTTACAAATCATTATGAAGGGTTTATGAGTATATACTTCCTCAAAGAAAACATTTTTATGATTATGGATTATATCCATAAATAGTTCAATTTATGTTAAGTGTTTTATAAGTATGGGATTATGTATTTTGATTCATAAACTGATCTAGTTTATGCCATTGTTTAGAAATGGCGCCTAGTGGAAGAAATGGAAACCGTATCAATGCACGCACTCCATGTAGGGATTGCCCTCCTCCTCAAGATAATTATAGTGGGGCTGGTGATGCAACTGGTGCTGATCAACTAATCACCATACTGGGACAACTTACTTAGGTTATGAATAATAACCTTACCCGTATGGAGCACCCTGATCCGCAGCGTGGAGGATCAATGTTAGATCGATTCATGAGACAGCAACCACCAACGTTCAATGGGAATACAAATCCCTTAGTAGCTGAGCAATGGATATTTTCCCTAGAGAAAATATTTCAGGCTTTGGGGAGCAGTGAAAGGGAAAAACTTACCATGGCAGTTTACCGCCTCACTGGAGATGCTGATCAATGGTGGTCATTGATTCAAAACATGAAGGAAGATGATGAAGTATCAAACATGGAATGGAGGGAGTTCAAAGATCTGTTTTTAGAAAAATACTTTCCTCGCGACCATCGAGCAGATATGGAAAGGCAATTTCTGAGTCTGAGACAAAAGGAGGATGAGAATGTCACAAAGTATGAGGCTAACTTTACAAGGTTAGCGAGGTATGCTGGAGATTATATTCGCAACCCAAGAAGTAAGATTGATCGTTTCTTTGATGGGTTAAAACCATTTCTCCGTCGAGCATTAGTCTCACAATCCTTTTCATCGTACGAAGACATTGTCTCATGTGCTATCAAGACCGAAAAGGAATTCTCTAAGTCTTATGACTTTAAAGAAAAGCAAGAGAAGAAGAGACATGCTGATCAATCTTGGAATGGAAATAAGGTGAAGAAGGGAAAGGTTGAATATCCATCTTGTGGTAAGTGCGGGAAGAAACACCCCGGTGCTTGCCTGAAGGGAATGGGAGTCTGTTACAAGTGTGGTGAAAAAGGCCACCAAGCTCATGATTGCAAGGGGAAGAAGGAAGCTACCAACGTTCAGTGCTACAATTGCAGGGAGATGGGGCATTATGCAAATGCATGTCCTAAGCGTCAGGAGAACTTACCTCAGAAAAGGCCAAGGGATCAAGGCCAGGCTTATGCTATCACTACTGCTGAGGTAGAAACTCCGAAAGACGTGGTGGCAGGTAATTTAATGGTTTCCTCAAGTTTAGCAAATGCATTATTTGATTCTGGATCATCGCATTGTTTCATATCTTCCCAGTTTGCTAAGAAAATTAGATATTTCCAATTTGATTTAATAAGGGAGTTGTCTGTTAAAACTCCTAAGGGAAGTATCGTTGCAACAAAGTTTTGTGAATCAGTCCCCATTAGAGCACATAAATTTTCTTTATCTGCTGATTTCATCGTCATACCTATGATTGAGTTTGATATAATCCTCGGTATAGACTGGCTTTCGGACTATGATGCGAAGATTTATTGTAAGAAGAAAGAGGTTACGATTCTTGATGATAATGATAAGGAACACCTTATTTTTAGAGCAGAATCGTCACCAGCTAATTCTTATTTAGACCCACCCCCAGTAGCTCAACTTAATTCAATTATTGGGGAGGAAGAGAATGAAATAACTATCGGTGAGGAAAGGAATGTTCAAATAGAGGATGTACCTGTTGTGAAAGAATTTGTAGATGTATTTCCGGAAGATTTACCTGGACATCCTCCAGAACGAGAAGTTGAGTTTTCCATTGATTTGATTCCTGGATCAAGGCCTATATCGAAGACCCCTTATAGAATGGCCACTGTAGAGTTAGTCGAACTAAAGAAACAACTAGAGGAATTGAGTAATAAGGGATTTATTCGCCCTAGTGTTTCTCCATGGGGAGCCCCTGTTCTTTTTGTTAAAAAGAAAGATGGATCTATGAGGTTATGTATCGACTACAGGGAGATCAATGCTATAACGATAAAGAACAAGTATCCCCTACCTCGTATTGATGATTTATTTGACCAACTGCATGGAGCTCAATACTTTTCAAAGATTGACCTTCGATCTGGATACCATCAGTTGTGTGTAAAGAAGGAAGACATTCCGAAAACAGCATTTCGAACCAGGTACGGGCATTACGAGTTTACTGTAATGCCGTTTGGATTGACTAATGCACCCTCTGTATTCATGGATCTGATGAATAGAGTTTTCAAGGAGTATCTCGATGAATTTGTGGTGGTATTTATTGATGATATCTTGGTATACTCCAAAACCTACAAAGATCATGAAAATCACTTGCGCATTATCTTGAAGACTCTGAGGAGGCATGAATTATATGGGAAGTTTAGCAAGTGTGAATTCTGGCTTCAGGAGATTTCTTTTCTTGGCCATATTGTCTCTAAAGATGGAATCTCTGTTGATCCTTCTAAGACCAAGGCAATCCAAGAATGGCCAGCACCTACGAGTATAACTGAGGTACGTAGTTTTATTGGTTTGGCAGGTTATTATCGACGTTTCGTCCAGAATTTTGCCCGATTGGCTAACCCATTAACGAAGCTCACACGTAAAGGGGTTAAATTTGTTTGGACAAAAGAGTGTGAAGAATGTTTCGAATAACTGAAGAGAAGATTAGTCAATGCTCCTATATTTACTCTACCATCGGGGAATGATGGGTTCGTTATTTATAGTGATGCATCAAAGAAAGGACTTGGCTGTGTCCTTATGCAGAATGATAGAGTTATTGCCTATGCATCACGACAGTTGAAAATTCATGAACAAAACTATCCTACTCATGATCTCGAGTTAGCAGCAGTGATCTTTGCTTTGAAGATATGGAGGCACTACCTCTATGGTGAAAAATGTGAGATTTATACTGATCACAAGAGTTTGAAGTATATTTTCTCACAAAAAGAACTCAACATGAGGCAAAGGAGATGGCTTGAATTACTCAAGGATTATGATTGTACGATACACTACCACCCGGGGAAGGCAAACAAGGTGGCAGATGCTTTGAGTAGAAAAGACCATGGAGTTTTGAACAATATGAGAATTGAAAGGGATCCAATTTTCATGGATCTAGTGAAAATGGACATGGGAATAACCAGGGAAGGTGAAACATCAATGCTTTTTCAAATGGTTGCCAAACCATCTTTACTAGAAAGGATTAAGAGTTCTCAGACCGATGATGACGAATTCCAAAAGAAGATTAAAGCTGTGAATGATGGGAGATTGAGAGACTTTGTGTATGAAGATGGAATTTTGAAATTCGGGAAGAGACTTTGTGTTCCCAATATACCTGATCTAAAAAGGGAATTGCTGGATGATGCTCATAGTTCCAATTTCTCTATACACCCTGGGAGCACCAAAATGTATAGAGATTTGAAGGAACATTTTTGGTGGGACAACATGAAGAGGGAGATTGCTGATTTTGTGTCAAGATGTATGGTTTGTCAACAAGTGAAAGCTGGAAGGCAACAGCCTGGAGGAGTCATCCAACCGCTTCCCATACCGGAGTGGAAATGGGACAATATTACAATGGACTTTGTCATGGGGCTACCAAAGACTCCTAGAAGGAACGATGCAATATGGGTTATTGTTGATCGTCTTACCAAGTCAGCACATTTTCTTGCTATAAGAGAAGATCTACCCCTGGAACGTCTAGCAAGACTATACATTAATGAAGTTGTGAGACTTCATGGAGTACCCCTATCAATTGTTTCGGATTGTGATCCCCGTTTTACTTCAAGGTTTTGGAAAAGTCTTCAGAAATCCCTGGATACTGAACTTCATTTGAGCACTGCTTACCACCCTCAGACAGACGGACAATCAGAACGGACTATTCAAACCTTAGAAGACATGTTGAGATCTTGCTCACTTGACTTTCAGGGTATGTGGGATCAATATTTACCTCTGGTAGAATTTTCCTATAACAATAGCTTCCATTCGAGTATTCAGATGGCACCATATGAAGCGTTATACGGAAAGAGATGTCGTACACCAACCTGTTGGGATGACGTCGGTGAAAGAAAACTTGTAGGTCTAGAACTGGTGGAGGAAACGATGGAAAAGGTAATGGTAATCCAAAATCACATCAAAGCAGCTCAAAGTAGGCAGAAGAGCTATGCCGATAATCGAAGGAAGGATTTGGAATTTCAAGTCGGTGATCATGTTTTCCTAAAGGTATCTCCGTGGAAGGGAGTCATACGTTTTGGTAAGAAAGGTAAATTGAGTCCCAGGTACATCGGACCTTTCGAAATTCTAGAACGAATTGGGGCTGTAGCTTACCGATTGGCAATGCCGCCAAGTCTCTCCAAAGTTCACGATGTGTTCCACGTATCTCTGTTGAGAAAATACATGCCTGACCCAACGCATGTACTCACCTATGAGGAATTAGAACTGGAACCCGATCTGTCTTATTGCGAAGAGCCCGTCAAGATTCTTTATACGAGAGAACAAGTACTGAGAAACCGGACGACGCGTCTGGTAAAAGTTTTGTGGAGAAATCATAAGATGGAAGAGGCAACGTGGGAACCCGAGGAACTTATGATGAAAAACCACCCGAGTATTTTTATGCAGTAATACCCTAGAAATTGCGAGGACGCAATTATTTGAAGGAGGGGAGAATGTAACACCCCAAGCTTCTACGGTACGTTTCCCTTCGAATAATGCGATAGCGTGTGTAGTACGCAACCTCGAGTTCTAACACACACCACAACTAATTAAACTAGCCGTTGTGAATTGTAATACCTACTTTTTGAAATCATATATATTTTATATTTCAAAATGGACTTCATTTTTAGATTCGGAATATCAAAATTATCCTAGGGTGAAATTTTGGTACTTTTCGGATAACTTTTATATTTTGATGAATAGTGAAAATTACTAAATTTTAATTAAAAACAACTTTTTTAATCAAAATAATTAATAGTGATAAATTGTGAATTTGAGTGGTTTTAAAGTATATTTAGAATATATTTTTACCATTTAATATATTGTTGGTCATTGGACATAATTTTACAATTAAACCGAACATAAACAAGTGTCAATCTTTTGATAGTTATTACCTCTTAAAAACACGCTTTTTGTTTTGACAGCGGGAATTAATTTTAAATTAATTTCTGCCACTTCTGTGTTTTGAATTTAGGAAAATGGATTCCATATTTGGAATCAGGATGTTTAAATTGTGTAAATAGGTAACTTTTATTTTTAGACATTTTGAATAGTTACTGTGGTAAATATTTTATTTACCATGGTTAAAGGGTAAATCCGGTAAATAAGGGTTAAAAAATAATATTATAATAATACAAAATTACCCTAAAACGTGTCCTAACCTTATTGGTGGACACATACCCGACCATGGGCATCCTTGGGTCAATTTGGGGACCCCTTGGATCCACTTGTATGTGGTAGGGACACATTATATTAATAAAGTTAAAATAAAAATAAAAATGGCATAAGCTTACATCTTTTAGAAGAACAGTTTTTACATAGGGTTATACATGTTGAATTTTCGATTATAAATATTCATTAGAAAGCTAAAAAGATTTTCTACATAATGATATTTTATTTATAATTTTTAGACATCAAATAATTTATTTTATTTATGACACAATGATGATGCAGTAATTACTAAAATAGTGAAAAATAAAAATAATTGATCTTATAAATACCCAAATAATTATAATATGAAACTTTTAATGAATTAAACTAATTTTATATGATAATATGATATATTAGGATTGATTTAATTGACTTTTTTCGAAGTAATCAATCTGTTAGGAGTTTCACAAAAATCAACTATTGAATAGTGTCAAAATTGACATAAAAGAGTTCTTAAAACAAATATTATATTATTAATTGATATTAAATTCCTAAAAATCTATGGTTCGGCCAAGAGACTTATATTATGATAGGTTCCTCATTAATGGACCACTTGGGGGTCGCTTGGATGTATATAGTAAGTTTATTAACCATATTATATAAAAATACAAAGAGACATTGTAAAAGTGAAACTAATTAACTTAGAGTTAATACTTAAAGATAAGGTTAATATAAGTACCCAAACCTGTCTAAATTCTATTGGATGAGTTGTTTTCGACCTATCCCCACCTCATCCTTTGAATAGTCAACTTTGGAGCCTTTGTAAACCGAATATGAATTTATTATAAATTAATATTTCTAACTTTTCCAAAGGTGCCCCTCACCCCTCTTATAAAAGGGCACTCCTCCTTCTCATTTCTTCACACCTTCAAAGCCTTTTGGTTCGGCCAAACTCTGCCCAAATAATCTCCCAACATCCCTCACTACAACCTAGAGGCCTTATTTTGATCAGAAAGCCAACCTAAGGAGCCCTTTTGATCAAATCAAAAGGAAGAACCCGAAGAAGAGGTAATGATTTCACCACCCTTTTCTAAGTTCATTTTTTCTTCCACTTCTTCTTCCTTTGTTCTTACCATTATAAAATAATAACTCCAGTATCTCACATATACTGTGATGTTATTATAAGTATGGTACAACCATATTCAGTATTCTATCCACCCTTTGAATAACATGTCACCATACGTGCGTACGTACGGCTTACCGTCTCCACGTCGTGGTGTAATTGTTATTCAATATAATATTATTTGGATGGGTATAATAATGATGTGTAACTCATGTAAATAATAAATATAACATGTTAATGATTCTGTATATATGATATACCATTCATTTATATATTATTTAAATATCTTTAGAATGATATTGTCGCTCGTGCGTACGTACGGACTACCGTCTCCACGAACGCGATGAGATTCATTCTCCATCGTATCCATTCAAGTATAATTATCATTTGATGATTTAAAAATGATGTTTAAGGACTGTATATCATTCTGGATATGAATAAGATACAACAACCATGGCTTATGTAACAAAACATATAAAAGAAAATGAGTAAGTTAACTCCCGAAACGACGATAATTCTAAGATATTATTAACAAATCAATGTTAAAAGATCATATATGATATCATATTAATATATATGATTCTTGTATAATTTAATAACAACTATTTCACCATTATACAGGAGGTTAACCTACCCCAACCAAGGAAAAGTACAAGGTAAGGGTTATTTCACAATCTCTTCATTATCCGAGGTTGTTTATATGTAATAATCTACTGGGATCTCTTTATCATCCACATCCATGTTTCTTCGAAATGTATTTCAAAACATTTTAAATATTTACAAGAATATGTGTTAAAGTCATTTATACCCTTGTTTGACTTTTTATAAGAGGTTTATAAAGGAATCTTTCCGTCGTTTTCAAAACAAGGTCCTTTTTAACCTTTTCGACAGAATTGAGGTAAGAATGTTTTTTTAACTTATACGGCGGGTGCGGTTATTTTCCGCCGTTATAAAATCGTCGAAGCTTCCCATACAAGCTTATAAGAATATTTTCAAAGAAAATGTTTTATTTTATATGGATCTTAAATGATTTCAAAATAAAAGGAGATATTTCTTTAAAAAGAATTTTGATTTCATCTATGTCAACATCCTTTGATGGATTTTAAGATTATTTGAAGTTGATTTATTATGATACAAAACTTCTATATTGTATTGAAGGTTTTGTGATATGTTTGATTGTGGATGTGCTATTTTTATACCATTCATAGTTTATTGTGAAAGTATTGACATTTCGTATGCTAGCTTTAATACGAATGTTTATGTTATGTTTAAACCTTTTCATATGGGAATGCATTGGACTTAATAAGTGATGGGTGGAGCCCGCTATAGCTCCTCGATGCATCGGTAGGTCTCATGAGACAAACTAGTGTCTTGGAACAAGGCCTTGACAAAATCTTATTTGTAGTCTTGGCACGAGGCCTTGGCTATGTGGTTATGATAGTCTGGCATTATGCATTCCAACATTATGAAAGTGGTTATTGATTTTTGCATGTGATTATTCGATTAGTAGAATATCCATGTGAATAAGTAAATGGAATTATTTCATTTTACTTTTTCCATACCATGTTGAAGTTCAATTTTAAAAGGCTTTTGTTTTAGTAATGCATTGCCTTAAATGTTTATTCTTATTTATGAAAGTTTCCGCTATATTGTTATCCTTACTGGGCATTTGAGCTCACCCCTTTTCTATGTTTTATTTTTCCCCAGGATGTGAAGAAGTAAATTATGAATGACCTGCAGGGATATTATGAGGGGATAGTAGTGTGGATTATGGAGACATTATGTTGTTGTAGTAGTTTTTCATTTTATGATGTAATGTAAAACTTATGAATATATCTAGTGTTTCCAAGGCTACTAAACCAATCGGTCTTTCGAGATTTGATCTTTCTTGTGATCATGCCAATGTTATGTAATAATGCACCGACTCTGGGTAACTGGGGTCGGGGCGTTACAACCTCGAGATGTCTTCGGTAATCCCACAACAAAATCCATGGATATGTTTTCCCATTTCCACTCTGGCACCGGTAAAGACTGAAGCATTCCATTTGGTAATTGCTTCTCTGCTTTAACCTACTGACAAGTCAAACACTTCAAAGTAAAATCAGTAATATCACTTTTCATTCCATCCCACCAATAATACTCTTGAAGATATTTGTACATCTTAGTACTATCTGGATGAACTAACAACGGAGAACTAAGATCTTGATATAACAAAAAATTATTCAACTGTGAATCACTAGGCACACATAGTCTCTTTCCAAACCTCAGAACACAATCTTTATCAATGTTAAATTTAGGTAGCTTACCCTTCTAAACCAACTCTACCTTTTTCTGTAACTCACTGTCTTCTTTCTGCCCTTTCTTTTTGCTGTCTGATAGAGTTGATCTCACTGAAAACTGATACAAAATAGAATAATTTCCTGAACCAACAACTTCTATGAAAAATTTCATCAAATCAAAACCAAAAGATCTTGTTCCAAAAGTAACATAGTTAATGAAGCATTAATTTTTCAACTCAAATACTGAACCACTTTATTTGATTTTCCCGGATGGTATTGGATCGTCCAATCATAATCCTTGATTAAATACAACCATCTCCTTTCTCTCATGTTCAATTCCTATTGAGTGAATATATACTTCAAACTTTTTTGATCTGTATATATTTCACATTTTACTCCATACAAATGATTCCACCAAATTTATAAAGCAAAAACAATAGAATCTAATTCCAAATCATGTGTAGGGTAATTTAACGCATGTGGTTTCAATTGACATGAAGCATAAGCAATTACTTGATCATTCTACATTAGGACACAACCTAATCCTTTCAATAAAGAATTACTTTAGATATCAAAATCGCCATTTTTGATGGCAGTGCCAAAACTGGAGCATTCACCAATCTCCTTTTCAATTCTTCAAAACAATCATCAGATTTTTTGTCCAGATGAACTTAACACCTTTTTGAGTAAACTATGTCAATGAACTAGATAAATATGAAAAAGATTCAACAAACCTCCAGTAACAACCTGCGAAACTAAAAAAACTACGAATCTTGGATATATTTGTCGGTCTTTTCCATTCTTCAATATCTTTTGTTTTAGTATGATCAACAGTTATGCCATTTTTTCAAACAATGTGACCTGTTAAAGAAATTTTTGTAAACAAAAATCACACTTTATGAATTTTCCATAATGTTTATTTTCTTTCAAGGTTTTCAAGATAAACCTTAAATGACATTCATGCTCCTCTTTACTTTTTGAAAAAACTAAAATATCATCAATGAAAAGAACCACAAACTTATCCAATAACTCACGTAAAATTATCTTCATAAGATCCATGATTATAGCCTGTTAATTGGTTAACCCAAAAAGAATAACTACAAATTCATAATGGTCATATCTAGTATGAAACATAGTCTTTATAACATCTGCTTCATTTAATTTCGACTGATGGTACCCCAACCTCAAGTAAATCTTCGAAAAATATTGAGCTCCCTGGAGATGGTCAAACAAATATTTGATATGAGGCAAATGATACTTATTGTTAAAAGGGATGTTATTCAATGCTCTATAATCAATGAAAAGTCTCATTGAACAATCTTTCTTTTTAACAACAAATACATTAGAACCCCTTGGTGATGTGCTAGGTCGAATAAAACCTTTATCTAATAACTCTAGCAATTACTTCTTGAACTATAAAAGTTCAATTTGAGTCATTCGATAAGGGGGTTTTGAAATTGTATTAGCATCAGGAACAAAGTAAACAGTATATTCAACTTCCCGATCAGGTATAATTCTAGGAAACTCATCAGGAAAAACATCAATGAACTCATTTACCACTGGAATATCATTAATCCGAACAGTTCTGTTATTTTCAACAATATGTGCAGGGTAAAATTCATTTCCATTTTTTACTAGTTTCTCAGCTTCCTCATATGTTATCAAAAGCAAGCGTGCATTCTTGTACACAAACTATAAATATTTCAGAAAAGAAACCTCTTTAGATCTGTAGTCAATCTTAGCATGATAAACAGAAATCCAATCCATTCCCAAAATAACATCAAACTCTACTAGAGGAAAAACAATATGTTTTGCAGGTAGATTCTTTCCGCACACAAGGACATGAATGTTCTTATGTTTTCTTTTTGTCTCAAAAATTCCTCCAAGTGTTTTTACGATAAGTTCTGTATTCATATATTGAGATGGAATTCCCAATTTACTAGAAAACTCTTAAAAAATGAAAGTGTGTGTAGAACTTGAATCAAATAACACATTGTCATAATCTGAACAAACAAACAGTGTACCTGATACTACTTCGTTCAATGGCCCAACATCTGCTGAAGTAGTTGCAAAGGATTCCACCACCTCTTTCTGCTTGTAGCCTGGCTACTTTCCCTCAGTTGAGTTCTTCTCGGGACACTCGTTTGCATAATGACCCATTTCATTAGTCTTATAACATCTTACTTATGGCTTTTCATTCCCTGCTTGATCACCTTCCTTACAGTTACGAGCAATATGACCAGACTTACCACACTCGAAGAACTATCCTGACATTGATAAACATTTTCTGGGATGCTTTTTACCACACTTCTCACAAGATGTATATTTAGTTTTCTTACCTCTATGATTCTTTGACGAATTATTACCCTTTGCCTGCCAATTGGACCTCTTATTGTCTTGTTTTTCAATGAACACTTGATCATTGGAAAACTCCATTTCCACCTTCTCTACACATCGAACAAGTTTTTCATAACTTTTGAACTCACAAGAGGCTAACACTCTTAGATATCGTGGCTTCAGTCCTGGGAATAATCGATTTATCTTACTAACAAGATCTCGGATGAAATTTGGTACATACCTTGCTAGTCAAGTGAACATTGCTTCATAAGTATCCACTGAGTCATCCTCATTCCTCAATTCTAGGAATGGGTTTTCCATCCTAAGATGAACCACCATAGGAAAATATTTCTCAAGAAACATCCCTTTGAACTCATCCAAATTAAGAGCATAAATCTTCTCAATATCCCTAATATTTTTCACCATTGACCACCAATGATCAGATTCACCAACAAAACGGTAAACAGCGAGACTATCCTTTTGATGTTCTGAACAACCCATGACATTGAAAACCTTTTCCAGTGAATTAATCCACCATTCTTCTAGTACTGAATCAGATGATCCCCTGAATGATGGGGGATGTTGCCTCATGAAATCCTCCACTACTGACATGTTCCTCTGCAGTTGATATGGATGATCTCATGCATGAATACCACCACCATTTATAGCCTGAGCCAACTATTCCATCACTACAACAAACTGTTCAGTTCTGATTCCGACCATCTCATGTTGCTGATTTGGAAGGTTGTCTTTCTCTTGATGTCGTCCCAACATAGCTGCCCTCTTTCCTATGCGGAAAACCATTCTGAACATAGAATATCTTAGGTGAAGCAACATGGTAATCTATACATCCTACATGATATCAATATTAACATAAATTTCTTTATGGATATTAATTTAACAATACCCTAACTCCTAAAGTTGTCTAAACCAATCTCTGATAACAACTATAAGGACCCAGCCTTAAAACATTACATAATCTTGAATTAAATTAATAATTCACATTAACGATATTTTTAGGTTTAGAGTTTTAGAGAATTATTCCAAAACTATTACATTTCATTTCAAAAAAAAAATACAAAGTACACCCTTCTACTCGGTTTACATTTTTTTCACAAAAAAAGAACTCTTGAAAATAAGAGTCATGTCTGGTTCCATGTTTATGATAGAATAACTTTTCCTTGATCCCATCCTTGAGCCTATTCCACTTTATGTCCTGTGAAAAACATTTCAAAACGTGGGATGAGCATAAAAAGCTCAGTAAGGGGTACACAAAGAAGGAAACTGTTAGTTTTTCAAAACTACAAGTAAACCATGAATAATTAATCATATGTATCACTTTTAACCATTATGAAGTAGTAAATAATCTTCACTGAATAAAAGATCATTGATTACCCTTTTGTAACCAAAACAATACCATAAATCCCAAATCAATAACACATAACACATAAAGGTAACTTGGGACATAAACATACATAAATGAAATAACCATATGGTCGACTTCCACACATATCACTAAATGGAATAGCCATACGACCGACTACCATACACAATGCATTGGAGTTTATAACGTAACCACCCGTCCTGGTATTCAAAGCCCCACCCTTCATTTGGTTTATCACGTAACCACCCGTCAAATGTCCAAGTACCATTCTAAAATCCTAACACATAAAACAATTATAAAGGAAAGAAACCATTTCCAAATTTCAATCAAATTATATCACTTAAATATGTTGACATAAAAATTACATTATCAAAACCATTTTCAATACCAAAATACATAAAAGAGTATATGGTGTTTATTTTCATTTAAAAACATTACGACATGTTGAGGAAGCCAAAGATCAAATAATACTCATGGCGGTGGAAAGGTCGTTGTCACTAATTACATTAAAATAAACATTCCTTTTTGTCAATTAGTAAAATGCTTTGTAGAAAAATATTCCTTTTGAAAGTTCATGGGTGTTTATACAGTGTTTAAAAGAAAGATGTGTATTAAAACAAAATATGCCTCAATGAAAGGTGATTGAGACGGAGTCCCTTACCTCGTGTCCGACATGACTCGATCATTCTTTAATCTCCTGAATAATAAACTAAAGTTAATTTCTACTTTCTTAATAACCTTTTTCATCTTCATTATTCCTTTTATATAACTTTTTACCATGTTATAAACATTATGTAATCATTTAAGTTAATAACTTTTGTTTTGTCAATATTTGGCACTTTAGTCAAAAATAGACTTCTTAGAATTACATGTTGTAAATGTAGTCCAATATCCATTATATAGAGAATGATAAGCATGATGTAGATATCATATATTTCATATATATCTATTATATACATATATTTATAATAGTACATAACATTTAGAGGTAAGAAATGGAATGCACCGTTCATGGAGACGGTAAGCCGTACGTACGCATGAACGCTACTTCCATTTTATTCCATATTTAATGGAATTAAAACATAATGATACATAGTAGTATTATAATTCCAATATTTTATCATATATAATATCATTAAATATATCATTTATATGTACCACATATGGTATGAACGTGTCATATCACATTGAGGGGACGATAGTCCGCACTTCCTCTAATGAGATTATCACGTTTACCTATAATGGAAACCATAAAGGCATGATATAAAAGGAAATTACAGAAGCATAAAGAAAAAATAAACATAATATATATCATTTATAAATAAAGTTCCATCATAATGGCCACCATGAGAGGTGGTAGGAGATAATCTAACAATCACCGTTTCTTGAGGCGTTAGATTTCCATCAACAAAAACATTATGTTCTTCATCCATTAGATGGAGGTGTGAGTAAGACTAGTTCTAATACATATAATAATAAAATCCTAGTATATTGAGGATATTTTTGATGTTAGAAAAGAATGTAATAAAAAGAGTTTAGGGGTTGTAGAAGTAAAATAAAAGAAAACAATTTAAGAGAAACAATTGCCTTTAATTTGGGTAACTCCCTTTGTTTGAACCAAAGGACTTCTTGAAGTGTCTTCTGCCTAAGGTAAGGCTTCTAGGAGGAGGATGGGGATTTAGGGAGTTTAATCAGGTAGATTTTTTCTGAGCCAAATGGCTTGAGTGGTGGGTGGAATTGGTTAGAAGTGGTTTCCATTTATAAGGGGGAGGATGGGCTCTTTAGGAAAGTGTGAAAATATTATTTTATTATATAATGGTATTCGGCTTCTAAAGGTCCAAAAATCATTATAGTCGAATATAAGATGACTCAAGGTCAAAATAAAATCATCAAATCCAAATTGGACAAGTTTTGGATAATATTTTAACTATTTATTAAGGAGGTAAATACTGCATCATTATTGTCTTATAAATATTTTAATTTATTTGAGGACTAAAAATTATAAAACAAATATCTTGTTTTAGGAAATACTTTTATATTTCCAATAAAAATTTATAGTTGAAAAGATAATTTACATAACCCCTTGTAAAAGGTAATTTATTAAATATATTTTCTTTTGTTATTTTTGCCTTTACTTTAAGTTAATTAATCTAAATTGTCATTATCACTTCCAAGTGGCTCAATGGGGTCCCAAAATCAACCCAAAAGTTTTCCATGGTCTCAAATTACTCAAAAAATAAGTTTTGGACAAGTTTTAAGGTAATTTTGAATTATTATAATATTCTTTTAACCTTGGATACCCTATTTTCTTTAACTGCGGTAAATAAAAGTCAAACGTTACTATTCACCAAAAATTATTTTCATCTTATTGAACCACATAGTACATTTTGATAACAACCATTGATGTTGGATTTTCTAAATTCAATTCACATAAGTGGTAAAATTTCATTTAAATGAAATTGTCATTTTTTAACTATTATTAAGTGGTTTCACTATTCATCAAAAATTGATGTTATTCAGAATAATACCAAAAAATCAGCCTAAGATATATTTGATATTCCAAATGAAAAAAAGATGTTTATTTTTCCAAATTCAAAACATATAAGTGTGATTAATTAATTTAAAATTTTATTCCCTTTGTTAAAACAAATAGTGTGTTTTTAAGAAACCATATCTATTAAATGATTGACACTTGTTTATGTCCAATTTCAAAGTGAAATTAATTCCACTGACCAAAATTGGATTAAATAGTAAAAATATATTTTAATTTCACTTTAAAACCAATTAAATGGATAATCTATCCATAACAATAAATTATATTAAAAGGCGCTTTTGAATTAAAATACAATATTTTTCACTATTCATTAAAAATGATCTTTATCGGAAAAATTTCAAAAAATTGCCCAAAGTAAAATTTAATGTCCTCTTTATTAAGAAGGATTTTATTTGGTCAATTAGAACATATAAAAATAACGAAAATTATATTTAAATAGGGTTCACAATTAAATGGAAATCAATCAGCCTTTTAATGTAAATTATGCTTAAAATTAGATTCATTCATATTTAAAGCCTCTAACATTTTATTGGATAAATGTAAATACATTTAACAAACATGTATAATCATATTGTAGTTATTTTTGTTCATTACCTCCAATACAACAGCTAGGAGTTGACTACCATTTAAAATAATAATATTATATTATTAGTGTGCAACATAAGATTTCAATGAAATATGTTGTCACGAATCGAGTACGCTATCGAACATAGAAACCCTTTTAAATTAAAATTAATGCCTAATTCACAAATATTAATATATATGAAAACATATTATTCTTCATTTACCTAGGATGTTACAATTACAGCTAACTCCTCGACGTATAAACTTAATATTCATACATTTCATGCATAATTTGATATCTATCCATAAAAAATACATCAATTTATAACTTCTACACATATTCACATCAATTGACTAATGTAATATTGGTATCATATAACATTCTAAATATTTAAATTAAATTTATAATATAAATATATGATATGGAATCTCTAGGGATCATTATTCACCCATTAAAGTATTTTAAACAATTCCTCTTCTAATGTAAAATTATTTTAGAGTAAAAACACGTGCCTTCCTTGGAATATTTGATAAGGTATAGTGTGGAATTGTTTTCAAGGATGTGGGAATATGTGTTTGGTGAGTCCGGATAAATTTGTTATTCCTAGAAAAGTTTTATTGATATATGAAATGGAATTGGATGCCATGTATAGAAAATTATTCATGTTATCTCAGATGATTGTTAAATGGATCACTAAATTTTAAAGGCATGTGCTATATAGTTCTCACACTTGATACATCATGTGAATTGCATGAAAAAATTAATTACATATGAGTTCAACATTATGTGAAGTATATTCCATGAAAAATGAAGAGAAATTCATGATTTTGTTTGAGGTGGATTGGAAGAAATTGATGGTTGAATGATTGATATAATTTGAAATTATTCTATGTAATTTTATTCCCAACTATTATATTGCGTTTTAATTTAAAATTAATTCCAATCCAAATGCCTACATAGGCTAAGATCGTGAATGGAAACATGTGCGGCAAGGTTCAACCAAATCCATGTGAACCCACCTTGGAAAACCCATAGGTTCTAGAGAGTGGAGGGTCAATGTTTATAAATCTAAGAGAGAACATTAGAGAAGAATTAGAATCACCATGAAATGTAGAATAATGAAATGTAGAGCTAAAATTAAGCGATTCTTATGAGAGTTTGTAAGTGGACAATAGTACTAGATTTTGGAGAGCGGAAGGAAGAAACCGATTGATAAAGCAACGAAAAAAAATTGGAAGGCCGATGTTGGATGGTTAAAGCTCCAGTCATTTTTCATCATGTAAAATGTTACAGATTTGACATGGATTGTTCGTTCTAATAGATCTATGTCGTCCTATGAAGAAGTAAGCATTTTATTCCCCCTCCTTCACTAAAGTATTTGGTAGAGCGTGTTTATTCTACCATTTTTTATACATGAAAATCATGGATGAACAATCGATAACTGGTTCTGATGCTTTCATGGATTTTATGGTATCATTTTTTTTCTGGTGATGATGATAAGATTCTTGATGCATGAAATTTGCATCTTGCATGCTTGTGGAAAACTCAAATATAACACTCAACCAAATGGAAATGAAGTCACAAAAGGTATTTGTGTAAGGGAGGAGATTAAGATTCTAAACATGAGAAGAATTTTATTATTATCACATTCATGTGAGGAAATCATTACACACTCATGATGCCTCTGATATAAACTATAGTCTTTGGTGTTTATGAAATCCATGACTGGAATTAAATTTTTGCGGTGTGAAGCGTCCTAAATATAATTAAAAGGGCGTAAGAGTCATATTGTGATGATATATGTTTAAAAATGAGGACTAGATATCAGTTATTAGTACTTTTCTAATTAGAGATGATCCACATGTTAACATGAGGTCGTGTGATGTTTTTTTCCATGTAAAGAAATTTAGAATAAAACCCATCTAGTATAAATAGAATAATGAGAATCATGAACATATGTATGGGGGGTGGAACTTTCATTATCACATTGAATCATGAGAATAACATGAAAATACAATATTCATTGGGTATTTGAAATTACATGTTGTATTAATTTATAGTGTTATAAAAATTGTTTGATGTAGTGATCTTTTTGTGTGAGAAGAAGAAGTAAATACCTAAACATATCAAGTGATTGAATTGAGACACATTGGGTCATGACCTGAACAGTCAGGGTCTTCCCCCTAACTTCCCCAAGTCTTACATCAATAGACCAGGGGATGGTGACTAGGACTGAGTAGGAATGTCACACAAATGGTTGGAATTAGATTTAAGTCCCGGTACTCGTGCACACATCACCAAGACACCGTGAAAAAATATTAAACAACAGAATAATTTCATGCATAAAACTAAGATCCCACAACTAGAGTTGAAAAGGAAGTAACATAATAATTAAACCTAGCCAAATACAATCCCACCACAAAGAGTCTATATCTCTAGTCTAACAAAAATGGTAGATGTACAACCTACATCAAGGGTGAGTACTATGTCAAAGGTACACTATCTATAAACCCCATAGTCTTCCCAGCTCCAACTATGATCCACCCACTCCTGGCCCCCCTAGGACACCATCAGAAGGAATATCATATACATAAGACATGACACATGTGGGAAGAGCCCATGCATTGGTGACTATAACAATACTCAGCGGGATGACCCAAACATACTACACATGAATCATCAAGTATTGTTAGATAAATAAAATATCTAACATTGTATAAAAGATTTTCTAAGTAAAGAAACCAAGAAAACTCTCAAGATATAATCCACTCCATCAGGATCTCATGACCAACTTCCATACATTGGATTATGTTCGAAACAATGCTCATTCCTTTAGATACAACACCACGAGCCTTGTTTCCAATAGAGAAACCTGAAAAAGAGGACTAGATGATTTAGGACCCACATAAATAGAATTCACTAGTATGTGAAGACTAAGATACACAGAGAGTGGGACAGGCCTAGAACCGTTGGGAGACACAACAAGCCTAGTCTTAATCAAACCGATAAATGGGGGGTCCTTTGTCATAAATTCCACAAACCCTATAGATATATCCCACTTGATAGAGGATCTAATTCTTACAGAAGGAGGTCATTTTTATTCCAAAAACTCTAATACGGATGATATAGGATCACACTCCAATCTCATGGAGGGACACCACAACTCAATTTGAGACTCACCCTCTAGAGGGGATTACAATCGAGTGATGTGGATATAATGTAAAATTGTAACCATGATAAAAGGACTAAAAGAATTACCTCAAACTATGTTGGTCCAATGTAGGAAATATAAGAGCCAAAAATACCCATATGTTACTAATCATTGGACATCAGTCGACTATATCAAAATCAAGGATATTCTGTCATTGATGACACATTTTATGGATGCTCCAATTACGAGTTTTGATCATTTGATCCTGCCACTAGAGGGCCTTCCTGTAGACCTTTCAGGGTTGATGGACTGACCACCATAGTCTATCCACCTATCGCATGGACTAGACAACTATGGACTAACCACCTTATCCGTCCACCTATCGCACCGACCGACCACTGTTGTCTACCGCAATGGTCAACTGCCAACAGACTGTAAGCATGATCAATACACCCTATGATTTCTCAATCTTTCGGGACACCATGGACAACCATAATCAGGATTGACCCTAGTTTCCCAGAATTTGACCCTGGTCCAGCTCTTCCAGCCCAACCCACCAGCCTGGCCCCACCCACTATCCTGGATCAGCCCACCAACTCACCTCGGACTGCTCACACATGGTCGACCAAGCCAACTCACATGGACGACTTGCTCTATGTCCGGCATCTGCCTCCACTTTCTAACGTGATCATCACCATGTCCACCACCAGCAGGCCACTGGATCATCCATGGTCACCCATTGTGGCCACCCCCAATGTCTTCTAACCAGCTAGCAGCTGGGCTACCTCCTCCCCTTATGGTCCCCACCACAGCCACATGTGGTCTACAGCCATGCACCACTGTGAGCCAGTGGCTACTACTTTCGCATGTCGTCAGTTCCTTCTGTGGATCCATGCATGTCTACAAATTCCTGAAAATTGAAAAATTCATATATTTGAGCTCCCCCAGACCTAATTTACACTGATTCATCCTTTTTTGTCGATTTTCTGCCAATGTAGGGTTTTGATCGAGCTTGGAACAACCTGAAAACATCAATCGAGACCATGCATAAACAACGATGAAGAACATGAATAATTGAGGGAGGAATTAATAAGAAAAAAGATTATCATTTTCATCCAAGTGTTCGTGGACAACGATCAGGAATGGGGGATTTTGGTTAGAAAACAAGATCAAATAAATTCTATATAATGAAAACCATCCTTTAATAAAATCGATCCAAAAATCAGTTATTTTTTCATTTTATTTGTGTTCTTAAAAATAATTATGAATTATTAATAACAAAATTAAAACATATTTACTAATTATAGTTTGAATCCATTGCTGATGAAGAATGGTTTGATTGTCGTCATTGACGACATCATCCATCTCCACAGGTGCGACGATCCATGATCCGATCACGATATTTTTTTTCTACTAAGAACACCACCCTCCATCAGTGTCAAGGTCTCTATGGTTTAATAGCTGAAACTATGAACAATTCTATAGCCATATAATAATATATATGAAATCTTCTATGATGAATAAAAACAAAACAAAATTTTAATTTATTTTATTTTATCAATTTCACTCCCCTGAAAACTTTTTCATAGAAGAACCACTATGAAATTGTTTAGGTCGTGAATAGGGAAACCACTCAACTAAAAACTCAAAGGTTCCCTATTATTATTTTGGACGCCCATTTAATATTTATTTTAATTATTCAAAAATACTATTAATATATGCTAGAAAAATTTTTAATATTCTTCAATCATTTATTTCTGTCACACCGGGCCTCGAAATTGCAGGCCTTCTGGGTAGTTGGACACATAAAAATCCATATAATATCCAAAAATAATCCATAGATTATTGGATATGTAACATTTTCCATGCCATGGGGAAATATTTCTTTAAAAATTCAAAACTAGGCCAACTCATACAGATAGGGGGACTCGATATGAATATGATCGACCAACTCCCAACTACTCTCTTGGAGATTCTTATGCTGCCACAAAATGAAAAAAAATGAATTGATCACTAGTAACAGATATTTTCCTACCAATCCTCTATATTCAATAGGTACCCTACAAAGGTCTCTCCATCCATGACATCCAAATCACTCTAATTGATAACGCATGATGTTTCATTCACCTACCTCGTCAACTATGACACATGGAAGGCGTCGTGTACCTGGTCTTATTATGGAAGTAGATCTAAGCAGTATGCCACCTCCGAAACTGTAAAAAATATCTAGAATGAGATGAAGAACCTTGGAGATAGCTTCCCACCCTGACCAAATCACTATAATCCATGTTGTGGTTAAACCCATAGGAATAAATGGTCTCTTTTCTAATAATCTAATTGTCTCCATCACTAGTCAACATAAGACTTCTGATATCTTTTTGCAGTCTCCATATGCTCATTGATGATCTATTCCTTCTTTATATAATCTCACAACAAATTTAGGAACATGATTTTTGACTCTCCAGGGTCAGTCCAGAAAAGTGGTGACAATCATGGTTACCTATAAAACGCCTCAAATGGTTCCATAACAAAGGTGGAATGATATCGATTTTTATATCAAATCTCCACCAATTTTAGTTAATCTTAACGACTATGGAAAAAATTTATCATTCATTCCTACTTCATTTCTTCCATAACATGAATTTTCCTATCATTGTTGTTGTTTGTGTGTGGGTGAAACATTATGTTCAAGCATAATATGTCCCAAAAGCCTCTTGTAATCCCATACATAACTTGGATGTAAATAGAGCATCATGATTAGAAAAAATATTCAATATAACACCCTAGAGTCGAACTGTTTATTGCACATAGAGGTGTCCCAATGTCTCTACTAAACTATACTCTCAGATAGATATGAATTTGGAAGACTTGGTGAGTTTTTCAATGATCACCTAGATAACATCATCTCTCATGGGTGTATGTGGTAAACCATTCATGATGTCCATTGATATCCCATCACACATCCATTTGGTAACCTCAAGGGGTTGAGCTAAATCTGTTGGAACCTTGTGCTCATCCATCCTTTGATGACATGTATGTCATCAAGAAACGAACTTTACTCTTTCTTTTCTTATCTCAGCTCACCAAAACTAGCATTAGAGGTCATGTTACATCTTCACCACACCTGGATGTGCCACCAAAGGGGATTTATGAAACCCCCTCAACAAATCCTACCGCAACATCGATTTTACCATTTTTTGTCCTATAATGTTTATGATTTTATCCTCACCTTTTGAATATCCATTATGAGCATGACCTATGGGTATTTGATCACATAGGGTCTCGTGGCCGGTATCCCCATGTTTTTCATCCATGACTCATTGTAAGGGTGGAGGGGGGGCCACCATCCAATGTAGGAAAGCTTCTCCATCTCCATCCATTAAGGATATTTTCAATGAGTGCAACTTCACTAATTACTTTTTCAGAAATTGTGAACTATATCTCCTACTAAGAGTATCTTCTACCACATTCCCCTTCCTTGGAGTATAGAAAATATTAAAGTCATAGTCCTCCCAAAACTCTAGACATAACCTCTATCTCATATTAAGATCATTTTGAGAGAATATATACTTGAAAACGTTTTTTAGAGTCGATGATAAATCACATGTAATAACCTGAGATTTTATGAGGATTATTCTTTTTAATTTCATTGATGTCTTGTGTTGTATGAGACACCAAAATTATCTTGTGCTATACGCAACACCATATTAGCTTGCAGTATATGAAACACTATTCTTGGATTGTGTTACACATAATTTCAAGTTCGTTTGATAGTAGTCATTCTATGAAACATTGAGTGTATATATATATATATATTCAATTTATAAATGAAATATGGTTTCATTTTGTTATACAAACAACAAAGGAGTCTTTCAAAACACGCAACCCAGCCTTGGCTTACATTAAACACAATCACGACCTTCCATGATAGTGTGTGTTGTACGCAATACCGAGTTTCACTAAAAAAAGATATACTAATAAAATATTATATAAATGAGCCGTTATGAATAGAAATACCCACTTTTTGGAATTTTATAAATTTTATCTTTCAAAATGGACTTCATTTTTTGGATTCAGAATATTGAAATTATCTTAGGGTGAATTTTTGGTATTTTCTTAAAAACATTCAATTTTGATGAATAGTGAAAACACTGGGTTACTATTTAAAAACCGACTTTTTATTTAAATAATTATTTATTTTATTTAAATTTATTTTAGGCCAAAATTTATAAATAATACCTATATAAGTTCGATGAAATTCAATGGAGTCATTTTATAATAATTTTATGTATATATAAATTTTATTGAACTTTTCACCGTCTTTTTCACACCTCCTAGGAGAATTTGGAAATTTACATAAAACTTAATTTTACAGCTTCTATAAGGGTAATTTCTAAAATCAGAGAGACACAGTTAATATCAACGACTAAAAAGTGGTTTAATGAGATGAAAATAATTTTTGGTGAATAGTAACTTTTTACTTTTATTTACCATAGTTAAAAGTAAAATAGGGTAATTAAGGGTAAAAATGATATTATTATTACCATAAAACATGTCCTAATTCTATTTGATAAGTGTAATTCGACCAAAAACAAACTTAGGAATAAAATATGACCATTTAGGTCTACTTGGATTAGATTAGGACACTTATTATTATTTTATTTAAAGAATAGTTAAAATAGTTAAAATCAATTTTTAATAAATAAAACAATTTTAATATAGGTTTATACATAAGATAAATTCGAATATAAATATTCATTAGAAATATAAAAAGATTTCCTACATAATGGTATTTTATTTATAATTTTTAAACATGAAATAGTTTAATTTATTTATTACACAATGATGATGTAGTAATTACCTTATTAATGAAATATTAACATAATTGATGTTATAAATACCCAAATAAATATAATTTGAGACTTTTTCTGAATTCAAATAATTTTATAGGTTACTATAACATGTTAGTATTGATTTAATTAACTTTTTTCGAACTAATCATATTGTTATTATATTCATAAAAATAAATAACCAAATAGTGTCAAAATTGATATAAAATTGTCATTAAAACAAATATTATATTATAAATTGTTATTTTATTCCTAAAAATATAAGGTTCGGACAAGTGACTTATATAATTATATATATATATTAATAATGAACCACTTGGGGTACGTTTTTCTTGTTATAGTAAGATTATTAACCATATAGTGTAAGAAAACAAAAAGGCACGGTAAAAGTTAAATTATTTAACATAGAGTTAAATCTAAATGATAAGTATAAAATAGAAACCTAAACTTCTCTAAAACCTATTGGTTGAGAGGTTTTAGACCCATCCCCACCTTAGCTTCAAAATAAATCAATTTGGAGCTATTAAAAAACGAATATGACTTTTTGTATAAAATAATTTTTTAAGATTTCCTAAGGTGCCCCTCTCCTCCCATATAAAAAGGGAACCCCTTCCCTATTATCTTCACACTCTTTTGAGCCTTTAAGCACGGCCAAACCCTTCCCATTTCTCTTTAAAATTACCTAGAAACATTCTTGAGGTTCTGGTCTTCTCAAAAGACCAACTCTACTTCCATAAGAGGAAGCTTAAAGTAGGTGCGTCGAAGAAGAGGTAATCTCTTCTTCTGATTTTCTCAAGTTTCTTTCTTATTATACATCTTATTCATTAGTTGTATCATTATAAAGTAATAAAATATATATTAATTATATACTAATTCATTATTATAAATATGAAACAACCCTATTTCACCTTTTATCCATCCTACGGAAAACAAAATCACCACGCGTGCGTACATATGGAATACCGTCTCCACGCCGTGGTGTAATCTATTTTCGACCACCACCTTACTTGGATGGGTATAATGGTGTAAAGAAATAACAATATAGGACTATTTTAAAGTTATATTTATTTTTAAATATTATACATACACTTCAATACAGTTCCACGATCATTGGAATGATATCATCACTCGTGCATACGTACGGACTACCGTCTCCACGACGCGACGAGATTCATTCTCCATGCTAACCATTCATGAATGATTATAAAGTATATATAATGAATAATAATTAAATATATGACATAATAATGATACTGTATTTATGTATATATATATGTATGTCATCTACTTAATTCCTTTCAATTCAATAAGGAAACGAAAAAATCATTCATGCGTAAATACGGCCAACCATCTCCATGAACGGTGTATTTCATTCAATTTATCGATCTATCATATATATTTATATGCAGAATATATATTATACATAAGTCATGTTTTACATTTAGGAATTATTTAAATCAGGATATATGTAATAATATCAAGAACAACAAGTTGAAACTCATATGATAAATGAAATGATCTTACCCAAAACTGTGTTTTAAAATGGAATTTACAAAAGAACGGGTCATATAAAGTCATCAGTGAACCATATATGATATCATAACAATGGATACAATTCTGTAATAAGTCTATGACATTATTTGAATCATTATACAAGAGTTTTGGAAACATACGAAGCATATCAGACATAAGGTATTGGATAACGTTTTCAATCTCATTTTTATCCGAGATTGTTTATTCGTAAGTATTTACTGGGGTTATCTTTATCATCCAAGCCAATGTTTTCTAAAAATGTTTTCATGTATGTTTAATTTCCTTTTTACAAATGTTTTACTTTTACTACATTGTATGTATGGAATCTTTTTTTTACCATATGAGTTACTTTTTGAATTTTCTGACAAAAGTATGAGAAGAATGTTATTTTTAAGTTATACGGAGTGAACGGATTTTTACAGTTTCATAACACCCCATTTTCATAAAGCTTACTCTACATGGTTTTATGAATATTTTCAACAAAATACTTTTATTTTAAAATTTCATGGCATTTTGTGAAAAGAAAATGATTTTGAAGAAGAAAGGATATTTTCTTCAAGAATTCATTTCAAGTGTTTTATCAAAACCATTTTCCATATAAGATGGAATTGTTTCATATTTGTATGTTTCAAGTATAATTTCTCTATGATTTACATGGTTTCACTTTATTGTGATGAAATATCAATTTGCTTTTCATGGATTATGTGATGATTGTATGATGTTTATGAAACCTAGTTTATTATTTGGGTTATGATGAATGTTTTATGTTTATTTTGTGGAACAAGTAAGAATGATTTCATTATCAGATGGGTGGGTCCTATATCTCCCTCCAATGCATGGGGTAACGATTTATATCTCATGAGATAGACATGGCTGGAATAATAGGATAATCCAGTTCAGTGATACTGGACTAAAACGGGGAGTGAACTCGATTCAGAAAGAGACTTTCTCCACTAAGAATGTCTTGGCAGCAATGCCTTGGCTACTATGGAAATCATATCATGTAATTAATGGTTTCCACAATCACATGTTTTATTCCCATGCTATTTTATCATGATTTATGTTCTCTTATGATATATGCCTTACGTACTTCCACGATTCTTGTCTTTGCTCAATATTTTGATGTTTAGATTTTATGTTCATGTTTTCGCATTCAAATGTTTGTGGATTGTTTTATGTTCTCTATGTTTACCCTTACTGGGCATTTGAGCTCACCCCTTTTTGTGTTTTATTTTCCCCAGGATTTAAAGAAAGGTTTTAGGTAAAATAATGAAAGGGGAAGATCTTTATAAGAGATGTGGAAGATCTTTCACCAAAATTAGAAGATTATATACCATGTTTCTAAAGATGTTATACTATTATGGTCCTTTGGTGTCTGTTTTGTTACGTATTAAGTATTCTGCAAAAGTAATGTAATGTCCATGTACGTCAAGCTTTGGGTCTCTATAGTTGGTATCCGAGGAAAGTTTTAGTTAACCTTTTGAAACTACGATGCGAAAACTATAGTGAGATCCCTAGAGATATTTTAAGGTATGTATAGGGATGTCCCTAAAGTGTTGTATACGTATAGGTTATACTACTAGAATTACGGAATCGATATAAGAATTAAACCTAAGATGTTATATATTGAAGGCACTCCCCCTTTATTATGTTGTTTTCCCTAGCATGATTTTTTCCTCTCACACTGTTCTTTTTGGGATTTAGATGATGGCTGGAACCCGAAGGAACCATGTTGATCAATGTAATGGACAATGCAAAGATTGTCCTCCTGAACCATCCAATGTTATGGGAGATGGAGTGAAAAAGTTTATTGTTATACTTACACAAGCTATGAATCATTCTGGACATCCAAATGAGCAGAGAAGGGAACAATATTCTATTGAGTCCTTCATGAGGAAACGTCCACCTTCTTTCTGTGGGTCTTTTGATCCACGTGTTGCTGAACAATAGATTAGTACCATTGAAAAGGTATTTTCCATACTTCGATGTTTGGAACATGAAAAAGTTATTCTGGCTATTTTCCATTTAGAAGGTGAAGTAGATCAATGGTGGACTCGAATTAAGAATACGAGGCCCCGAGATGAAATTGCATCCATGGAATGGGATGAGTTCAAGAACTTATTTTTCAATAAGTACTTCCCTCGTATTCTTCGAACAAAGATGGAAAAGGATTTCTTTGAGCATAAGAAAAAGGATGATGAATCTGTTGGTATATACGAAGTGAATTTTACAAGGCTTGCAAGGTATATATCTGGCTTTATCATCCAACCTGAAAGTAAAGTTGACTGATTCTTCAGTGGCTTTAAACCAAGTCATCGAAGGGCATTAGCTATAAGAGACTTCAGTAGCTATGAAGAAATTGTGTGTTGTGCTATCAAGTTATAAATGGAAGTTGGTGTTACATATCCATCTCATGGTTTGGACAAGAAACGAAAGATGGAGTTCAGGGAGAAATCTCATAATAATGGTGAAAAGAAGATAAATGTTTCTTTATGCTCAAAGTGTATAGAGAATCATGGTGGAGATTGTCATAAAGGGACTAGAAAATTTTTTAAGTGTGGAAAAGAAGGTCATCGAGAATCTGAGTGTCGAGGTAATGGAAAAATGGTTGCTAATGATGTGAATAAAGAAAAGAATGTAGAGAATGCACCACCAACACTTCAATGCTTCAAGTGAAAGGAAGTGGGGAATTATGCTAATCAATTCCCTAATCCAAGGTTGAATGATGATCGACACGAGCAACCACTTAAGGCGAAGGAGAAAGGGAAGTCACATGCGATGACTATTGGAAATGTTGAATATGACAAAGATGTGGTGGAATCATTAAGTGATTATGTAATGGGATTCCAAAATAATGTTGTATATATTATCATGGAATATTGGAATATTTATGTATTGGACTATTGTGGTTTTCAATAATTTCATGGTACCGGTAACCATGGAAAGTGATTGAGATATTTTTGGAAAGAAGGTGATACGTACATAATGAAGGGATAAGGAGAAAATGAAATGTTTGACAGTATTCATGAGCTCATGACTAATATAACGAAAAAGTTATATCATGGTTTGAGTATATAGAATTTTTGGATTTTGGTATGTGGAAAGAGTTAACTTTTGACAAAATTCATGTTTTCACTAAGATTCAATGGGTATTAATTTTTTAGGAGAATACATGATTAAGGTATTCACATGTTTGGAATGTGACCAACAAGATATATCTTATATGGGGGATAAATGATCGTATTCACATGCTCGGTAGATGACATTTCTAGTAATCATTTTCTTTATAACATAAGATTGGACAGAAGTATTTTGGATAAGCCTAAAGATTGGAATGGATTATGTTGGACATAAGTTAGTATTTATTAAGGCTATAAAATTTTCGATATTATTAGTGGAATGTTACAATAATATATTTTTAGAAAAAGGAAAACTTGCTGGATGAGCGACAACCCATCGCGTCAGACAAGGTTGTGGGAATCGAACCCACAACCAAAGTGTGACTGGACTTTATCGCCTACCACTGGCCAACAGGAAGTCCTTAGTTATTAGAAACTAGTTTTATTATATTAAACGGTATGATATATGAAGTATAAGTCCTTTTTTGGAATCATATACGATTAACCTCACCATATATGGACTTATGTATATTTGATAACTTTTGTTAACATTTTGTTTGAGACATATGGAATGACAAATCATTCTATCACATGATCTGCTAACACCTCATGAATGAAAAATCCAACTTCATTTCTTTAAGAGATGAAGTGAAAATTTTTCAAGGCACGAACAACAGTGAGGTTATACCGAAATAAAGTAAGTATTTCTTCTAATTAAAATTATTCAACTTCATGGAAATGAACTTGAAAACCAAAAATGTTGTCTTAGTGCCCTTATATCTGATTAATCATATGGTACCTTAGATCATCGCAAATTTATGGCTTTGTGATTGTTGGATTTTTCATAGCTATGTTCTCTACCACTCACCATCAGAACATGATGGTTATATTTCTCTTCCATATCCATATTTTCACCTATGTTCTCCTATGTGGAAACCCAGTGATTAGTTAATTTGGGTAACCGTTACGTTTCATACTTTAGATTTTAAAGATACGTTTTGGTATTCCTTTTTACAATGTGAGATTCTATTAAATAAAATTTCGAGTAGTAAACCATTTATAACCCCGAAGAATTTCGAGGGCAAAATGCATTTTAAGAGGGGTAGAATGTAACAACCCGAGATTTTATGAGGATTATTTTTTTTAATTTCGTTGATATCTTGTGTTGTACGCTACACCAAGATTATCTTGCGCTATACGCAACACAGTATTAGCTTCGAGTATACACAACACTATTCTTGGATTATGTTACATATAATTTCATGTACATTTGATAGTAGTCATTCTATGCAACATTGAGTGTATATATATATATATATTCAATGTATAAATGAAATATGGTTGGATTCAATTATACAAAAAAATGAAGGAGTCTTTCACAACATCCAACCCTGACTTAGCTTACATTACACGCAATCGCAACCTTCCACGATAGAGTGTGTTTTACGCAATACCGAGTTTCACTAAACAAATATATAATATTAAAATATTATATAAACTATCAGTTATGAATAGTAATACCTACTTTTTTGTAATTTTTTAAATTTTAACTTTCAAAATAGATTTCATTTTTGGATTCGGAATATCAAAAATAATAACGAACATCTTGGGGTTTGTTTGTCTTGTTATAATATGTTTATTAACCATATAGTGTAAGAAAACAAAAGGACACGGTAAATGTTAAATTCTTTAACATAGAGTTAAATCTAAATGATAAGGATAAAATAGTAACCTAAACTTGCCTAAAACCTATTGGATGAGAGGATTTCGATGCATACCCACCTTATCTTTAAAATTAATCAATTTGGAGCTATTAAAAACCAAATATGAGTTTTTTTATAAAATAATGTTTTTTTGATTTCCAAAGGTGCCCCTCTCCTCCCTTATAAAAAGGGAACCCCTTGCCTCTTCTCTTCACACCCTGTTGAGCCTAGAAACTCGGCCAACCCCTGACCATTTCTCTTCTCCAATTTTCTAGAAACATTCTGTAGGTTATGGTCCTCTCAAAATACCAACTCTACTTCCTTAAGAGGAAGCTTAAAGGAGGTGCATCGAAGAAGAGTTAATCTCTTCTTCCAATTTTCTCAAGTTTCTTTCTTCTTCTACTTCTTCTTCTTTAGTTGTCTCATTGTAAAGAAATAACATATGTATTAAATATATACTGATATGTTATGATAAATATTAAACAACCCTATTTCACCTTCTATCCATCCTACAGAAAATGAAATCACTGCGCGTGCGTACGTACGGAATAACGTCTCCACGCTGTACTGTAATCTCTTTTCGACCACCACCTTACGTGGATGGGTATAATGGTGTAAATAAATAACTATATATGATTATTGTAAAGTGATATTTATTTTGAAATATTATTCATACACTTTAATACAATTCCATGATCATGGGAATGATATCGTCGCTCGTGCGTACGTACGGACTACTGTCTCCACGATGCGATGAGATACATTTTCCATTATAACCATTCATTAATGATTATAAAGTATATATAATGTATAATAATGAAATATATGACATAATAATGATACTGGATTTATTTATATATATATGTATTTAATCTACTTAATTCCATTCAAATCAATAAGGAAATGAAATCAGCGTTCATGCGTACGTATGGGCTACCTTCTCCATGAACGGTGTATTTCATTCCATTTATCGATCTATCATATATATTTATTTTCTGAATATATATTATATAAAAATCATGTTTTACATTCTGGAATTATATAAATCAGGACATAAGTAATAATATCAAGAACAACAAGTCCAAACTCATACGATAAATGAAACGATTTTACCCAAAACGGTGCTTTAACATTGAATTTACAAAAGAATGTGTAATATAAAGTCATAAGTGAACCATATATGATATCATAACAATGAATATGATTCTTTAATAAGTCAATTACATTATTTAAATCATTATATAGGAGGTAGAAAAACATACAAAGCATATCACACATAAGGTAAGGGATAACTTTTTCAATCTCATTTTTATCCAAGATTGTTTATTCATAAGTATTTACTAGGGTTATCTTTATCATCCAGGCCCATGTTTTATAAAAATGTTTTCATTTATCTTTAAAAACCTTTTTACCCATTTTTGAATTTTACTACATGGTATGTAAGGAATCTTTTTTTGTTTGCCATACGAGGTACTTTTTTACTTTTCTGACAAAAGTATGAGAAGAATGTTATTTTTAACTTATACGGCATGAAATGATTTTTACAGTTTCATAACTCGTCATTTTCATGAAGCTTACTCTACAAGGTTTTAAGAATATTTTCAACAAAATAATTTTCTTTTAAAATTGAATGTCATTTTTTGAAAAGAAAATGATTTTGAAGAAGAATGGACATTTTCCTCAAGAATTCATTTCAAGTGTTTTATCAAAACCATTTTCCATATAAGATGGAATTGTTTCATATGTGTATGTTTCGAGTATAATTTCTATATGATTTACATGGTTTCACTTTATTATGATGAAATATCCATTTTTTTTGCATGGATTATGTGATGATTGGATGATGTTTATGAAACCCATTTTATTCATTGGGTTATGATGAATTTTTTATGTTTATTTTGTGGCCCAAGTAAGAATGATTTCATTATGAGATGGGTGGGACCTATATCTCCCTCTAATGCATTGGGTAAAAATTTATATCTCATGAGATGGACATGGCTGGAATGGCAGGTTATTCCAGTTCAGTGATACAGGACTGAAACGAGGAGTGAACTCAATTCAGAAAGGGACTTTGTCCACTAAGATGGTCTTGGCAGCAATGTCTTGGCTACTATGGAAATAATATAATGTACTTAATGGTATCCACAATAACATGTTGTATTCCCATGCTATTTTATCATGATTGATGTTCCCTTATGATATATTCCTTACGTACATCCAAGATTCATGTCTTTGCTCCGGATTCTGATGTTTAGATTTTATGTTCATGTTTTTACATTCAAATGTTTATGGATTGTTTTATGTTCACTATGTTTACCCTTATTGGGCATTTGAGCTCACCCATTTTTCTGTTTTCTTTTCCCCAGGATTTAAAGAATGGTTTTAGGATAGAAAATAAATGGGAAGATCTTTATGGGAGATGTTGAAGATCATTCACCAAGATAAGAAGATTATATTCTGAGTTTCCAAAGACACTAAACTATTACAGTCCTTTGGTGTCTGTTTGATTATATATTAAGTATTCCGCAAAAGTAATGTAATGTCCATGTATGTCAAGATTTGGGTCCTTAAATCACAGGCCCATTAGGTACTTTCACTACATCTTCAATCCAAAGACTACCATTGTTAACTCAAGATCATGGGTCATTTAGTTCTGCAAATGTGGTCTCAACTGGACTAAACCATATTCAATCACTACAGGCCTATTCTGTAGCACGCTACCAATCCTGACCCTTTATGAATCATGGAACACCACATAATATATTCCTTCTATAGGTAAACTCAATATGAGGGTTCTCATCATTATATTCCTTCTTTATTTAAAGCACTAATGTAAATTTTCTTTCCACAAAATGTGGACCATTTCATATCAAAGCTCCCATGGGTGCTACCACTCTAGATAAGTTGGTTAAAAACCTATGATAGTAACCTATCAATCTTAGGAATGAATAAACCTCATTAACACACTTGGATGGATCTCAAGCAATAACTACCCCAACCATCCCTGGATCAACTACCACTCTCGCAATTGAGAGGATATGTCCTGGAAAATAGACCTCTAAAATCCATAACTAGAACATTTGGATATTTTCATAAAGCTGGTTCCCTCATAGAGTGTATATGATAATCCTTAATTTTCTCATGCTCTCCTCCCTAGATACCGAATACAATAAGATTTCATTGATGAATACCACCACGAACTCGTATAAGAAAGGCTAAATGATCGGGTTCATGAGTCCCATGAACACTATTTGGGTGTTTGTCACACCAAATGACATCACCAATTAATCATAGTGACCATAGTGAAATATGAATTTTGTCTTTGGTATATGATCAACCTACAGACCAACATGGTGATAAACTGATCTTAGGTCAACCATCAAGAACCATCGTTCTCCATTCAACTGATAAAGGAGGTCAGTGATCCTCGATAGTGGATACTGGTTCTCGCATGTCACATGGTTCAGGTTCCCTTAATCCACACATAACATCAAGCTACCTCCTTCCATCTAGAAAAAAATCTATTGCTGTCCAATTTGAAAAAATTGGTCTCTAGAATCCCTACCTCTAAAATTCCACCAAATGTATCCTCATCTCATGAAGCACTATGTGAACCATTCGATATGTATGTGTAGACATCAATGCAATATTGTGGTGTATATCTATTAAAGTTTCTATTTACCAGTGAGGAGGTAAACATGGAACGTGTTAGGGAAAGGTTTTCTCATACTCCACCCCCACTATAGGAAACTGGGGACTCTTATCATCCACTTCACTAAGGGTGAGGCTAGCAAACGGATGAGTAATTGGTTGAACCCTCCTTTGTGTCAGTTCATCATGCGCTGTGTTGATTTCCCATTCACTAAAAAAATGAAAACCTAGTTTCATCTCTGTGTACACACCCCAAACTTCATCTAAAATAGTCAATATGAGAATGAACTAAAGACACACATCATTCATTCTGTTTTTTTACATTTCAACATTACATGGAATAGAGATATATGTTTGTGTGTGAACATGTAATTTAGTTAAATCTCTCCCATTTATCTGATAAACCTCTTCAGATGATAGATACAGAGGTATTTCATTTATGAAGAACATAATGAACATTTCTAGGAAAGGCTGAAAGATCAGGTCACTGAGTCCCATGAACACTTCTGTGGTTTTCATCAAGCCAAAAGTGATCACCATGTACCCATAGTGACCATATCTATATCTAAATGTATTAATTTTAATATCATCGTCTCATACACATAACTATTGATATCCTTACCTACAGTCAAGCTTCAAGAACCACCATTATCACTACAACTGATCAAGGAGGTCATCAATCCTTTGTAGTGGATACTTGTTCTAATTGTACAATTGGTTCAAGTGTCGGCAAAAACCCATATCCTCAATCTCATGTATTTATACATGGTAAACAAAATTGGGGCTCTCCATGGAGAAACACTGGGTCTCACAAAGCCCTTACTCTACTAGTCCTCCTATTATAGCCTCAAAACAAGCATCTCTTCAGGAGCCATCCAATATGTTGTTGTAGATACTTTTGTCTTCACAGGGTGTATATAAATGCATAATTCTATCTCTGAGTGGGGGGGGGGGGTACACCTGTGACATCTTTATGAAATACATCCACACACACGTCCACCACTATAGATGAATGACGAGTCATATCATCTACTATGCTAAGGGTGGTTATAGCCAACTAATTAGTAATTGTTTTCACCCTACTATGTGGGAGTCCATCCTCTAATACATGGATTTCTCATTCACTAACCATGGAAAAACTTGTCCAATCAATATGGACACACCACACTCTTCACCAAAAATTTCCAATCTATGCATGAAATATGGATATCAAGTCCCTAGAAAGAATGATTTCATAAGGTTTAGTTACCGCTACAATGATAACCATTCAAAAATATTGCCTCCAATAGTCAGGTCATATTGTCAGCACCAGTGAGTAATCATCAATTCTCCCCCAGTTTGAGTCCCCATGTGTAATGGTTGAGTCAGTGGTTCACTTGGAATATTTGACTCTAGAATATGATTCATGGGGAAAAAATAATGACTATCACATGCTTTTATCAATAATATAGTTATGGTGGAAAATACATAGATTATTCCTAGAATCATCCCTAGAGCCTGGAGGTTATAATCCTCCACAACCTACCATTGGTCACATCCCAGTCCACCATCTCCTTGAGCCTGGTGTTGACAACCTAGGTTTATTGGCAGTAATAGGTCTGACCCCTACTACCACATTATCATAACCTATCTCACAATGGTCCAACATGTTACCACCCTATGCCTAGCCTTAATAGTCTAGGGGCTTGTGACTAGTACCGAGTAGGCATATCCCACAAATGTGAGGCATTAACCTAATGTACCAATACACATGCACACATCTCCTAGCCACACAATTCTGAAATATAAAAAAACTAAAAGAATTTAGGAATACAACTAATATCCCTCTACTAGAGTACTTTAATAAGTAATGAAAAAAAGTAAACATTGTAATATACAATCCCACCATTAAGAGTCAGTAACACAAGTCTAACAAAAACTGTAGAAGTCCAACCATTTCCATGGTTGGAGACTACGTTAAAGGTATAATCCCGGTAAACACCATGGTTTACCTAGAGTCATATATTTTTACACACTCTTGTTCCTCCTAAGAAACATCAAATGGGCCTCTATGTACAAAATACATGACATGTATCGTCAAATCCCTTGCATGGGTGAGTATAACAATACTCGGTAGGACACCACGAAAACACTAAACACAAAGCAACAAATATAGTCAGATCAATACAAGATGTAACACATTTTGATAGATATAAGAAGTAAATAAACCCTTATAAAACTCAGAAGAGAGTCCATGCCATTCTCCGGTCATAACCAACTTCCAACCATGTGATTCTATTTAGATTAACAATCATTCTATGAGAACCCACTCCAAAAGCCAAGTTATCATTTGAGACACATGATGGATAGGAATTTATAATTTAGGGCTGACAAAAAAACACCATGTTCTATGAATACAATGAAGCATAGAGTGGGTGGGGGGTAACACCTAAAACCACTGGGGGACACTGTGAAACTAATCAAGATAGAAATGTTACGATGGAAAGCATATACGAATGATTCCACAAAATTTGTCGATACGAACTTCTAGATTGAGGATCAAATCCATTCTCATGTATATCACATCGATTCCAAAAACATCACATTGCATGATAGAGCATCCCACTCCATTCTCAAAAAGGGACATTACAACTCTGTATAAGACACAAACTCTATTGGTGATTACAATCCATTTATGTGGATGTAATGTCACATTGTACCCTCGAGGAAAGGATTAAGGGAACTCACTCATCCTATAAAAATATGATCTATGAAATATAAGAGCCTAAAATTTGAAGAAGGTACCTAACATTTGTATGGAGTCGACCATCAAAGAATAAGTGTCACATTTCAGTTGATGGAACATAATTTGGATTCTCCATTTAAGGGTTATAATCATTGGAACCTGCCATTCGAGGGGCTTCCTGCAGACCTGTCAGGGTCTGTGGAATGGCCATCATGGTCTATCCACCTTCCCATGGACAAGAATCTCATAGTACCACCACATTGGTCAGTAAATCAGCCATACTGACTAGCCCCTACAATCGACCACCGCTACCCACTGCCCCCAAACCGGTTGTGTTGTCACTACGTCTGACGTCAGGTCATGATGCCAAGACCCCACAGTCGACTGTCACAATTGACTGTAATGGGGCTCCCCTAGTTTACCTATTTTTGATCGAGGTCTGTCTTGGTTCAATCTCATTCAGTCAGAAAAACCGGCCTAGTCTGGCCCACTGACCTTGCCCAGACCACATACTCATCGATGCCGACTCACATGTGGCCCCTTAGATGGCCAATTCTGGATCTTGTGTCTACCCCTGCTGTCTCACATAGTAATGGTAGTGTCAGCCTTTTCTGGCTCTACTGCATCTTCTGATCTCAAAAGACCTAGTGTCCACAACCATGTTGGAAGCTAGGCCACCTCCACCCCATGATGTCCTCACCCTGACAACACTCTTCTCTCCTGTTCGTACACAGACCACCACTATGTGTCATTGTGTGATGTCGTTGGCCACTACTAATTCACACCAATGGTTCCTTCCCTAGACCATTGTACCTCTTCCAATTCCCGAAAACAAAATAAAAAACAGATCTAAGCTGCCTGGGTCTCGATGTACACAGATTTATCCTCATTTTTAAATTTTCCAAAAATTTGGGTGATCAATCATGTTTGGAACAACCTAGAAATGTCAGGCTGGGACCTTGGGGATCCAATGGTGAATAACGTGGAGAATAGAGAGTGGATTTACCAATAACAAAGGTTTATCATCATGGTCCACGTGTTCTTGACCAAAAATCAAGAATAAGGGATTCAGAATAGAAAATCATATCAAATAAATCATATAGAATAAAATACTTATAAAAATATAATCGATACATAAATCAATACATTCATAAAATGATTTTAATTCATCATATAAATTAAGAAAGACGACCAAAAAAACAAAACAAACACCCTACCTAGAGTTTGTATTGTTCATTGATGAAGAATGGTTGTGTTGGGAATGTTGATGGAATCGTCCAACACCGTTGGAGTGATGATACACAATCTAATCCTGATTCAATATCATCTTTCGATAATAATCTCCTTCAATAGTGTTGAGGTCTCTAGGGTTTATAATTAAACCCTTTGAAAAACCCAATGTCATATATTTATATAAGATTAAGTCTCTGCGCTGAAGAAAAATAAAATATATTTTTATTTTGTTTAATTTTACCAATTTCACACCCAAGGTATATTTATCATAGATGAACAACGTTGAACCATGTTTGGTTGTACCTAGGGTAAATGTGCTATTACTAACTCAACAGTTCCCTTAGATTTCTAATCTTGGAATCGTTTCAATAGTTATTCCAATTTTTAGGAAAACTATGAAGAAATGCTATTTGATATTTTAATTTTTTTCAAACATTTATTCTTGGCCCACTGGGATTAAAAATTTCATGTTGTCTCTACACCTGCACTCAAAAATAATCCAAATAATATCTAAAATATATTACTTCAAAAATATAATAAGTTTCATGCTGCATCCATGTGTACGGATTGTTGCATGAAGAATTTAAAAACCCATCATAATTCAGGGGTATTTAAAAAAGTATTACTAAATAATGATACAAATTCAATTTTTCAAATGAACACCCTAATGTGTATTTAAATATTCACCATTCAAATATTTTATAATACACATAAAGTAATAATTCTCATGATCATTTGGGAATTATTATTTGAAGGAGGAAATTAAATGTGTTACTATTATACACATTTTAATGATGATATAAATATTTTTTTAAAATTAGAAAATTAATTGAGAACCCATGAACCACATTGTTTTTTATAAATATATGCATGAAGGTGATAATAAAGTGCACAAACATTGAATATTATTTGTGATACCCTGATACATTCGTATATCAATGAGGGAGAGAGTTCAAATATGGTTAATTTTTTAAGAAGGAGATCTGATTAACCCATGAATTTGAATATGACACTCAAGTAATTCATTGTTTTAGTTTATGATGATATAACCAAGAGAGGAGAATCAAAATTTCTTTTGGAGAATTACTATCTTTTAAAATGGGTGGGATTCCAGTATAAACATCCATAAATTTTTGGGGGACAGTTGAACTGGTGGGAGTCAGTATAAAGTACACTTGTGTGATTCCAATATAATGTTATTGTCAGGAGATGGTCAATAGTAATCATTAGTGATCAAATATTACTATCATTTCTTCCTTTTGTTCATTTCAATTGCTTTTTTTCCTGATATCACATTGTTTTACTAGTCAATAATTGATGTTGGTAAATATAATCAACAAAGAAAGGGCATATTCATGCATTCTATTATGGGTAAATTTTTTTAAAAACTCTTCTAGTTTTTGGTTCTTTGAGTTGTTTATATATAGGATAAATCCAACAATAAATAACGAGGGATAAAAATTTTAATGAACCATAGAGGTTGATTTAGAATGTATAAATTATAAACATTAAATCGCTTTTTTACCACCTCCCTCTCTCAGTGATATATCTAAACCCCATATCAAAATATGGTATCCAATACAAGGTTCTCTATTTATTGATCCAGTATTTATTGAATCATTTTTATCTAAATAAAATATTCAAGCTGAAAGAAGTTAATGAGGAACCATATTCATATTATGTCGAATTTGATGACAGTGATATAGATTAAAAACAAATAATTTCAAGAAGTTTTTGAAGTCTAAATGGATTATTTAATAGTTTTATTCTATTAATGTATATTAATTGTGATAAAATTTTACATTTTTCAATTTATTATCAAAATAATGATTTTGAGGGTTCTATAAGTGAATCGAATGAATAAGGTTCAAGTAAACATAATAAAACCCTCTTTTAAAAATACAAGTCACATGTATATACTTTATCTAATTAAAAAAGGAAATAACTGAACTATGTTGTTGAGTTATAAAGGAATCAAGACGATTTGGTGGAAAATTAACAAGGATGACATGATTTCAAAATGATGAAAATTATTTCATTAAAGAGAAAAAGAAAAAATAATTTGAGGATTAGTGAACATGATAAAATATATAATGGTATTGAGGGAACCCATTCATTGTTCCTTTTTGATCAAAGTGATTTGTAAAATACTATTAGGAATTACAAAAATTCTATTGATATTAAGAGTGATTCTTCTAAAGATGTTGAGTAGAAGGGTCAATAGAAAAGGGTTGAACAAATACCTAATAAATCATAGAATATTTTTTTTACAACAGACAATGGGGGACAAAGATTCGATACTCAATCTTGATGGAAAAAATTGTATATGAGAAGTCAACTTACTCAATGAAAAATTGGACTAATTCAACTATAGTGATTCTTAAAAAGTTTATACACACCCAATATATCAAAAAAATGGAATCAAAATACCTATAAAAGTAATATGATAGGTCTTGATGATCATGGTGTATAGGATACTACTATTATTGTGCAGTGTGTGGTCACAAATCATATCTTTGCTGTTATATCATGTCACTACTAGGAATAAGGAATTATTCAGGGGGGAATCTAAAAAACATAATATTATATTATAAAAAAAATTAGACAACGACCATGATATCATCAAAACATACAACACATAATAAATTTGAATAATTAATTGATGTTTATGAAAGATGTTTTGAAGAGGGTAAAAAATTAAAAAATGTAGAGTAAAATAAACAAATAAAATTTTACACATTGTAAATATGATGAGAGGACAGTTGATGAAAGAATAAATAGGCAATAATTTATTATGTGAGAACCACAAACAAATAATAAAATAATGATAAAGAAAAAAATAAATCATTTGATGATTGTTTAAAAATAAAATGTTTGATTGAAATCATTTACATGTGATGACTTGAATATTATTATTGTCACGACCCGTCCTCGGGGCCTGTGTCGTGACTACCCCAAGCCCGACCTTCATAGGCCAGGGGCTGGCGACTAGCACCAAGGTGTAAATCCCAACAAAAGGGAAGGAATTGCCTTTGAAAAGTAAACAAGCACCACAGAGTAAGCAAGAGGAAAAGTAAACACTAAGTAAAAATGGTACAAGCTGTGCTGAAAGTAAAAAGGGTCCGGAAATACAAGCCCAACTGTAAAGTACAACTGAAAGGGAAAAACAGCAACTGAAAAGAAAATTTGCAGCGTCGAGCCATCCTCTTGAAGTCCCACCTGAAGGGTGGGTACAGATAGCCTCCACTGCTCATCGGGTCCACCTGACCGCTCCGAGTACGTCCCGCCCAGTGGTCCACCTCCAGGTACTCTCCTGCTCCGCACGCCTCCACCACGATCAGCGTTGTCTGTCATCTTCAACCAACACAACGTAGTGCATGCATAGCTCGTGCAGGGGTGAGTATAAGCTACTTAGTAGGGACCCCGAGACCCCCGAAGGTCTCCCGAAATCATCAAAGGATAATCCACAAAGGAAAGATACAATCACGAAGTAACATCTGACAGGGCTTAGGAATATGCCCATACATATACCTAAGTCATCAGTTCCCGTTCGGCTTCAACGTCTGAGCCCAAGCACAACCCAGTCCACACAGGAAGCAAAACGTATACCCACACAGGATAGCTCAACACAATCCACAAATAAGAGTAAATAGTAAATCCACACAGGATAGCTCAACAGAAACCACAAACTAGAGAAAACAGTAAATCCACACAGGATAGCTCAACACAATCCACAAAGGAGAGTAACACAAGATTCAGCTCACACATGTATACTTTTTCGGATGACGATAAAGATGATCACTGATCCATCTAATTCGTCGGACACACGAAGTATCGATAGGTAACTAACCCCCGCAATGACCCACACAGGATCGGGCCCACACAGGACCTGTAGGCACTGGCTCGCACATAAGTGCTGAGCGCGGACCCACACAGGATCAGACCCACACAGGATTGGGCCCACACTGGACCGGGCCCACAAAGGACCTGTAGCACTGATCCACGTAGGATCACTGAGTGATGTAGTCGTCGCAGTCCACTGAGGATCTCTGCACAGTCATCGCCATAGTCCACTGAGGATCTCTGCACGGTCGTCGTCGGAGTCCACTGAGGATCTCTGCACAGTCGTCGCTGTCGAAAAAGCAGTCGCAGCCAGCTCTAGGGTTCCCACAAACAGAAAGCTCGTTCGGGAGGGTCCGCTCCACGAGCCGAGAGGCTGATACATCAACTGACACAAAGTCCGAAGTTGATGTATCCAAAAGTTCTGTATCGTCAACAGGAACTCAACGTCGCAGACGGCGCGTCAATCGGACGCCCGGTCTGAGAGATATTGGCTTTTTCGTCCCAGGGGCCCGGTTGGTTTTTTAGGAAAAACCAACCCGACCATACTCCACCTACATCCAAACCTCGAGCAGAGTGTGCCAAAAGATTCATCTCACATAGAGGAAAACAACAAAGCTGACGACACGTCAATCGGACGTCTGTGGCTCAAGATATGAGTGTTTCCGCTCCGAGGGCCCGGTTGGTTTCATGTACGAACCAACCCGGCCGAACCCAAAGTGTTCCGAAACCTTGAGTGCGATATACCGATATGACCGTCTCGATCCAAGGATTGCGTTTCCGCTGACGGCGAGTCGTTTGGAGGCCCGTAGCTCATGGTACGAGCATTTGAACGAAGACCGTCCGAAGACGGGGGGTCCGGGCCCGGGCTGACCCAGCCTGACCCCCCCTGGGTCGGCCGCACCCGGTCCGACCCGGTCCGACCGGTCTGGCTCGGCCAGGGCCGGTCCATCTCGGATTGGCCGAGTGGCCGAGCGGCCCGACGCGGGGGGGAGCCGCCGCCCCGCATGACACCCCCGCGACACCCGCGGGGTGTCGGCCATCCAACCGAACGTGGCTGAAGCCGCGTCCCGGGTGATGCGGGGGGTGCCGCCACCCCCGCGAGACACCCGCGGGGTGTCTCCTGGTGCCGGATGCGGCTTCGGCCGTGTCCCGTGAGCGCCGCCGCCGAGGCTGGTGTCGCGGCGGCCTCGTCCAGCAGCGCGCCGGGCACCGCCGTAGACGCTCCGTTGGCCCGTTTTTCTTCCCGTCTGCGCCGTTGCTTCTCCTGGGACTCGTTCTTCACTGCGGGATCATCACACATCCGTTGCGGCACGTTCCGTCGTCGCCCGTCAAATCCGCACAAGAACGAAGAACGACAGAGGGTTTTCGGGCCGTGTTCGTTTGGCCCGCACCATCCGCGTTAGAGATAAACAACGGGAGGAATTAAAGTTCAACACATGAACGCATATCCGAAACACATTTTTAATGAAATAAAATTTTTTCATTAAACGGGTTCCTCATTTGAACGGAAACAACAATTTTAATAAATTTAAAATTGTTCACAAAACCAGTTCTTTATCTTTTTAAAGAAACACTTACAGGAATATAAAAAAAAGGGGTAATTCCAAAATAATTCCCTACCTTGTAGTCGTCACGCATGAGCGTTCTTCGTGGAATTGCTCGTCGTGGAAGGTGGAGATCGTCACGTCGTCGCGGAAGGTCATCGCGTCGTCGTGGAACATGGCGTTGAGTCGGCGAACTCAATGGACCATGAAACAGCAGATTTAATTAAATTAATTAAATCTGTGTTTTGGTAAAGAACCACGAAGGAGATTAAAAAGAATGTCCAAGACTCTTACCTCAAGCAGCCGATCGAAGATCCATCAGGGAGGAAGAGTCGTCGCAGAATAACGTTGCAGGAAGGGAACGTCGGCGTCGCGGATCACGGCGTCGCGTCGTCGATTTCCGGGTTCGGCATTCTTCGCGTTCTTCACGTTCTTCGCGAAGGAGGATGAAGGTTCAAGGATCCTCTCTCAACGAGTAATCCTCCAAAAGATAGGTTGTTCTTATTTTATTATTATGCCAACACACGAAAAGGGGTAAGTAACGACCCATCAATTCGTTGAATTAATTCAACGAAAGAAACAGCTCATTTAATTTACGAAATCAGCGGCCCAATTAAATGGTCTGTTATGAATTTAAGAAAATGCGTCAGTTGACTTTCATAATGACGGGTTTTCGCAGGTGCGTTACTTAGAGGAAAGAAACGGCGGGGCTCGTGCGGGCCCCACCTCACAAATATCCTACCAAGGGGGTAGGATATTTCTTGATAGCATCCTATCCAGATCAACTCAGTTTAAGCTGTCTTTATGTGGCTTCAAGTGGCTTCCAAGTGGCTTATGTGAAATAAAATAAAGTTGTCACAAAATTATTTTATTTCTTAACTTTAAGCCCGAAAATTAAAACCCACACCCGAGCAAACGCAACTTCTAGAAGAGGCGTTTCTAAGCGAATAACGGCGCTGCGATTTCATCGGTGCCCTCGGAATTCGATTCCGGGCACCGGCCCAAAAGTTAGAAAAAACCCGCTCGTCCGTTCACTGAACGTACCCGAGCCAAACTTCGGAAAATGATTCCGGGCACACCGGGCCTCGGAATCAGGTTCCGTCAGAAACTACGCTCTTGTAAAATTCCAAAGAAAATTAAGAAAAAAACTTCCTTGAAATTTACGGGTCTTTACATTACTCCCACCTCAGGTCTTTACGTCACAGTAAAGATACATCAAAAACTAGGGAAACAAATGTGGGTACTGAGCACGCATCTGAGCCTCTCGCTCCCATGTGCTCTCCTGGAGGTTCCCGTGCTTCCATCTGATGCGCACAAGAGGAATCAATTGCCCACGTAGGACCCGCTCTTGTCGATCCTCTATCTCCACCGGGACCTCCATAAAAGTCACCCCATCATCCACGTCTAGCTCCCCATAGTCAATGATGTGCGTCGGGTCGTGCACGTATCTCCTCAGCTGAGACACGTGGAAGATGTCGTGAACCCGGTGCAACTGAGGTGGCAGAGCCAGGTGATAAGCCACCTCGCCAACCCTGCAGAGGACCTGGAAAGGCCCGATGAAGCGTGGAGACAACTTGCCGCCTCGGCCAAATCTCCACAAACCACGTCGAGGTGAGACCCGCAAGAAGCCGTGGTCGCCATCCTCGAACTGTAGTTGCCTCCACCTCCTGTCAGCATATGACTTCTGCCAGCTCTGTGCTATCCTCATCCACTCCTGGATGACCTGGACCTTCTCGGTCGTGGCCCGGACCATCTCTGGTCCTACAAGTGCTGACTCCCCAGGGTCTGTCCAGCACAAAGGAGATCTGCAAGGCCTGTCGTACAACGCCTCGTAGGGTTCCATCCCGATGGTGGAGTGTTAGCTGTTGTTGTACGCGAACTCCACCAGGGGTAGGTGGTCCTCCCAGCTGTGACCAAAGTCGAGGACACATGCGCGGAGCATGTCCTCGAGAGTCTGAAGGGTCCTCTCCGTCTGACCATCTGTCTGAGGGTGAAAGGTGGTGCTTAGACGTAGCTGCATCCCGAACGGCTCCTGCAACCCCTTCCAAAGCCAGGAAGTAAAGAGAGCATCCCGATCGGAGATGATAGTCGATGGCACACCATGATGTCGTACAATCTCCTGGACGTAGAGACGTCGCATGCTCTCCACTGAGCCCTGCTCTCGAATGGGTAAGAAGTGTGCCGACTTGGTGAGTCGGTCAACAATCAACCAAATGGAGTCGTGACCTCTGGAAGTGCATGGATGTCCAGTCATGAAGTCCATAGATATCCCTTCCCACTTCCACTCCGGGACCTCCAAGGGCTATACCAAGCCTGCTGGTACCTGATGCTCTGCCTTCACCTGCTGGCAGGTGAGGCCCCGTGAAACGAACTCTTCCACAGCCTTCTTCATGCCCTGCCACCAGTGCTGTCGTCTGAGATCTTGGTACATCTTCGCCACTCCTGGATGTACCGCCAAAGGGGAAGTGTAAAACTCTCTCAGCACCTCCTCTCGTAAAGTGACTGGTACCAAGGTACGTCCTCTGAAAAGGATGTTGTGCTCTGCTCCAAGGGAGAAACCATCAGGTGCCTGTCCTGAGGATATCTGTGCACGATGTGTCTCACAGTCAGCGTCCCAACGCTGTGCCTCTCTGACCCGCTGCAGTAGTGGAGGGGTGACTGTGAGAGACTGAAGGAAGGCTGTTCCATCTCTATCCACGTAGGATATCTGCAATGCGGCTAGCTGCTCTGTCGCCTCCTCAAGTAGCTGGATGCCCGTCCTCCTACTGAGGGCATCAGCTACCACGTTCCCCTTCCCAGGAGTATAGACTATCTCAAAGTCATAGTCCTGGAAGAACTCGAGCCATCACCGCTGTCTCAGGTTCAGGTCCATCTGAGAGAAGATGTACCTGAGACTCTGATGGTCAGAAAAGACTGTAAAGCACTCACCCATTAGATAGTGCCGCCATGTCTTCAGAGCGAAGACCACTGCTGCCAACTCCAGGTCATGGGTGGCGTAGTTCGACTCATGCGGCCTCAAATGATGTGATCCATAGGCAAGCACGGCCCTCTCCTGCATCAGGACACACCCGAGTCCAGTCCCTGATGCATCATAGTAGACTACGTATCCAACTCCCTCCTCAGGCAACCTCAAGATAGGTGCGCTGGTCAACCTCTGCCTCAGCTCCTGGAAGCTCTGCTGACATCTGTCTGACCACACAAAGGGCTTCCCCTTCTTCGTCAATGCTGAGAGTGGGGCCGCAACTCTGGATATTTCTGGCACAAATCTCCGATAGTATCCGGCTAGGCCCAAGAAACTCCACACCTCTGTCACGCTCTTGGGTGGCTCCCAAGCTAGCACTACCTCGATCTTCGTGGGATCCACTGCAACTCCCGCCTCAGAAATGATGTGCCCCATGAAGTGGACCTCATGTAACCAGAACTGGCACTTCGAGATATTTCCATAAAGCTGGTTCTCTCGAAGTGTGTCTAGTACAACCTGCAGGTGGTAGGTGTGCTCCTCCTCCATCGCCGAGTACACCAAAATGTCGTCGATGAAGACCACGACAAATAGATCGAGGTATGGCTGGAAGATCCTGTTCATGAGGCTCATGAACACTACTGGAGCATTGGTTACGCCGAAAGGCATAACCAAGAACTCATAGAGGCCATACCGACATCTGAACGTCGTCTTCTGCACATCCTCATCTTGAACTCTAAGCTGATGATAGCCTGACCTGAGGTCTATCTTCGAGAACCACCGTGCTCCCTTGAGCTGATCGAAGAGTTCATCAATCCTCGGTAGCAGATACTTGTTCCTCACTATCACCTAGTTCAGGCGAAGATAATCGACACATAGTCGCAAGCTCCTGTCCGCCTTCTTGGCGAACAATATCGGGGAAGCCTAGGGTGAAACACTGGGTCGGATGAACCCCTTGCCCTGCAAGTCCTCCAACTGTACCTGTAGCTCTTGAAGCTCGGCGGGGGCCATCCGATATGCTGGAGTGGATATCGGGGCTGTCCCGGGGTATAGGTCAATATAAAAGTCTACCTCTCTACGAGGAGGTAGCCCTGGAAGGTCATAGGGGAAGACGTCCGCATAATGATCCACCACTGCAGGAAAACTATGACTCTGCACGTCAACTGATCCAAGGATGAGGCTAGCCAACTGATGAGTGATGGGCTGACCTCTCCTCTACGTGAGTCCATCCCGTGCCGCTAAGGCTCCCTTCTCACCGATGAAGGTGAACCTGCTCCCATCGGTGCGCACACATCGCACCTTATGCCTAATGCAGTCAATCTGTGCATGGACCGTAGATAATCAATCAATGCCCAAGATGACGTCGTAAGGCCTCGATGCCGCTACTAGAAGATCCCAGTCGAAGCTCTCGCCTCCTAGAGTAAGCTCACACTACCGACACCTGTGAATAATCGTCGAGTCTGCTCCCGTAGAAGTCTCTAGCCGTAAGGATCGAGCCAACGGCTTTGTCGGAATCTCCGAGCTCCGAACAAGGGAAGTGGCTATGAAAGAGTGACTCGCTCCTGTGTCTATAAGAATTGCAGCAAGGTTGGAATAGCAACAGATCGTACCTCGAATCATATCTGGCACGCCGTGGTCGTAGGCCTCTGCTGCCTGGAGCTGTGCCTGTCTCTACCCGCCAGCTCCCTGTGGTCGGGGCGGGCCTCCTGGTGGTGGTGGTGGCAGAGCCTCAAAGCGTCGCCCACCACCTGCTGCTCGGCCAACTCTTATGCCTCGTCCGCCTCCTCCCTGCAGACTGCCATGGTCGACCCTCTGCCTCTTCCTGGGTGGCCCCTCCACCGTCTGCTGCTCCTCGGTATGGCGGGTCGGGCAGTCACGAGCCATGTGGCCCTGCCCACCGTAGGAGTAGCACTGCCTGCCTCTCGGAAGACTGGCCCCGCGCACTGTTCCCCGAACTGCTGAGCTATTGTCCCGAGGTCGTCTGCCGGAAGGTCTGGTCTGCCTGGAACCCTGAGTCATCCATCGGCTACCAGCTGCCGAAGACTCTGCAACCTGCCGCCCTGTGGTAGGTCTTGCTGTGGACTCAGCCAGGAAGCTCTCGATCAGAAGGGCTCGCTCCAGCACTCCTTCCTGGGTCGGGATACTGAGGGAGATCAGCGATGCCCTGATCTCATGTCTCAATCCCTGCTCGATGGTCCGGGCCCGGAAGAAGGGGTCCCGTACCATGTCGTTCGGGTAGCGAGAAAGATCGGTGAACCTCGCCGCGTACTGAGCGACCGTCAAGCTGCCCTGCCGCAACTGAAGAAGCTCCTGAATGCGCACCGCTCGGAGGGTGGCCGGGACGAACTCTGAGCGGAAAAGGCTCTCGAAGTCCGTCCAGATGAGGGAGGCCTCATTGTGTACCTGGAGCATCAAGCTCCACCATCGCCCTGCTTCTGCGTGCAGTAGGCTCGCCGCGAGGATCACCATGAGGTCTGCTGGTGTCCTCACTAGCTTTAAAACTCGGACGACCGCCTCCAGCAAGTCCTCGGCTGCCTCGGGTCCGTCTCCCCATGGAACCTGGGTGGTCGCTGGCGTTGGAACTCATGCAGAGCTCCGAGGCGTCGTGCATCGTCAGCTGCCAGTGCTGGAAGCATCGGGGGCTCGGCGAGTAAAGGTATCGACGGTGGCTCTGCTGTCAACGGGCCCTGTACCGAGGCCTCATCACTCGGCGGGCTATCATCGCGCTCTACTCTCGGAACCCTAGATGGCTGCTATCGTCGGGCTATCCTGAAATGGAAACAATTGCACCATGGTCAGAACAGTATACCTGGTGAGCTGACACAAGTAATCACAAAGAAAACTTGAAACAGACATGCAATCAATGTTTTCGTGCATTAAGTCGGAAATCAGAAGTCAGGGGGCTGGTGTACGGATACGTCGGTCGCCGCAGCAACACTGGACTCCCTGGACTGATAACCACACCCAATACGCTAAACACTATTACTTCACATAGAAGAAAGATCAGAGTCTACGGTAGAACCGACCACCTCTGATACCAATTTGTCACGACCCGTCCTCGGGGCCCGTGCCGTGACTACCCCAAGCCCGCCCTCCATAGGCAAGGGGCTGGCGACTAGCACCAAGGCGTAAATACCAACAAAAGGGAAGGCATTGCCTTTGAAAAGTAAACAAGCACCACAGAGTAAGCAAGCGGAAAAGTAAACACTAAGTAAAAATGGTACAAGCTGTGCTGAAAGTAAAAAAGGGGCCGGAAATACAAGCCCAACTGTAAAGTACAACTGAAAGGGTAAAACAGCAACTGAAAAGAAAAGTCGCAGCGTCGAGCCGTCCTCTGGAAGTCCCACCTGAAGGGTGGGTACAGATAGCCTCCACTGCTCCTAGGGTCCACCTGACCGCTCCGAGTACGTCCCGCCCAGTGGTCCACCTCCAGGTACTCTCCTAATCCGCACGCCTCCACCACGATCAGCGCTGTCCGTCGTCTGCAACCAACACAACGTAGTGCGGGCATATCCCATGCAGGGGTGAGTATAAGCTACTCAGTAGGGACCCCGAGACCCCCGAAGGTCTCCCGAAGTCCTCAAAGGACAATCCAAAAAGTAAAGATACAATCATGAAGTAACATCTGACACGGCTTAGGTATATTCCCTTACATATACCTAAGTCATCAGTTCACGTTCGGCTCCAACGTCCGAGCCCAAGCACAATCCAGTCCACATAGGAAGAAAAACGTATTCCCACACAGGATAGCTCAACACAGTCCACAAAGGAGAGTAAACAGTAAATCCACATAGGATAACTCAAAACAAACCACAAAGGAGAGTAAACAGAAAATACACACAGGATAGCTCAACACAATCCACAAAGGAGAGTAACACAAGATTCAGCTCACACAGGTATACTTCTTCGGATGACGATAAATATGATCACTAATCCATCTATGTCTTCGGACCCACGAAGGATCGATAGATAACTAACCCCCGCAATGAACCACACAGGATCGGGCCCACACAGGACCTGTAGGCGCTGGCTCACACAGAACCGCTGAGCGCGGACCCACACAGGACCAGACCCACACATGATCGGGCCCACACAGGACCGGGCCGACACAGGACTTGTAGCACTGATCCACGTAGGATCGCTGAGTGCTGTAGTCATCGCAGTCCACTGAGGATCTCTGCACAGTCATCGCCGTATTCCACTGAGTATCTCTAGACGGTCGTCATCGGAGTCTACTAAGGATCTCTACATAGTCGTCGCTGTCGAAGAAGCAGTCGCAACCAGCTCTAGGGTTCCCGCACACAGCAAGCTCGTTCGGGAGGGTCCGCTCCACGAGCCGAGAGGCTGATACATCAACTGACACAAAGTCCGAAGTTGATGTATCCAAAAGTTCTGTATCATCAACAGGAACTCAACGTCGCAGACGGCGCGTCAATCGGACGCCCGGTCTGAGAGATATTGGCATTTTCGTCCCAGGGGCCCGGTTGGTTTTTAAGGAAAAACCAACCCGACCGTACTCCACCTACATCCAAACCTCGGGCGGAGTGTGCCAAAAGATCTGTCTCACATAGAGGAAAACAAAAAAGCTGACGACACATCAATCGGACATTCGTGGCTCAAGATATGAGCGTTTCCGCTCCGAGGGCCCGGTTGGTTTCGTGTACGAACCAACCCGACCGAACACAATGTTTTCTGAAACCTTGAGTGTGATATACCGAAACGACCGTATCGATCTAAGGATTGTGTCACCATTGACGGTGAGTCGTTTGAAGGCCCGTAGCTCAAGGTACAAGCATTTTAACGAAGACCGTCCGAAGATGGGGGGTCCGGGCCCGGGCTGACCCGGCCCGACCTCCCCAGGGTCGGCCGAACCCGGTACGACCCGGTCGGACCGGTCTGGCTCGGCCAGGGCTGTTCCAGCTCATCTTGGCCGAGCGGCCGAGCGGCCTGACGCGGGGGGGAGCCGCCGCCCCGCGTGACACCCCGGCGACACCCGCGGGGTGTCGGCCAGCCAACCGGATGCGGCTGAAGCCGCGTCCCGGGTGACGCGGGGGGGTGCCATCGCCCCCGCGTGACACCCGCGAGGTGTCTCCTAACACCGGACGTGGCTTCAGCCGCGTCCCGCGAGCTCCGCCGTCGTGGCGGCCTTGTCCGGCGGGCCATCAGAGTCGCTCCGGTGGCCCGTTTTTCTTCCCGTCTCCGCCGTTGCTTCTCTCGGGACTCGTTCATCACTGCAGGATCATCAAAAATTCATTGCGGCACGTTCTGTCATCGCCCGTCAAATCCGCACAAGAACGAAGAACTGCGGAGGGTTGTCGGGCCGTGTTAGTTTGGCCCGCACCCTCCGCGTTAGAGATAAACAATGGGAGGAATTACAGTTCAACACATGAACGCATATCCGAAACAATTTTTAATGAAATAAAATTGTTTCATAAAACGGGTTCCTCATTTGAACGGAAACAACAATTTTAATACATTTAAAATTGTTCACAAAACCAATTCTTTGTATTTTTAAAGAAACACTTATGGGAATATAAAAAAAGGGGTAATTCCAAAATAATTCCCTACCTCGTAGTCGTCGCGCGTGAGCGTTCTTCGTGGAATTGCTCGTCGCGGAAGGTGGAGATCGTCGCGTCGTCGCGGAAGGGCGTCGCGTCGTCGCGGAACACGGTGTTGAGTCGGCGATCTTAACGGAACATGAAACAGCATATTTAATTTAATTAATTAAATCCGTGTTTTGGTAAAGAACCATGAAGGAGATTAAAAATAAAGTCTGAGACTCTTACCTCAAGCATCCGATCGAAGATCCGTCGCGGAGGAAGAGTCGTCGCAGAAGAACGTTGCAGGAAGGAAACGTCGGCGTCGCGGATCACGGCGTCGCGTCGTCGATTTCCGGGTTCAGCGTTCTTCACGTTATTCGCGTTCTTCATGAAGGAGGATGAAGGTTCAAGGATCCTCTCTCAACGAGTAATCGTCCAAAAGATAGGTTGGTCTTATTTTATAATTATGCCAACACACGAAAAGGGGTAAGTAACGACCCATCAATTCGTTGAATTAATTCAATGAAAGAAATAGCTCATTTAATTTACAAAATAAACCTCCCAATTAAATGGTCTGTTATGAATTTAAGAAAACGTGTCAGTTGACTTTCATAATGACGGGTTTTCGCGGGTGCATTACTTAGCGGAAAGAAACGGCGGAGCTCGTGCGGGCCCCACCTCACAAATATCCTACCAAGGGGGTAGGATATTTCGGGATAGCATCCTATCCGGATCAACTTAGTTTAAGCCGTCTTTAAGTGGCTTCAAGTGGCTTCCAAGTGGCTTAAGTGAAATAAAATAAAGTTATCGCAAAATTATTTTATTTCTTAACTTTATGCCCGAAAATTAAAACCCACACCCGAGCAAACGCAACTCCGAAAGAGGCGTTTCTAAGAGAATACCAGCATTGCGATTTCATCAGTGCACTCAGAATTTGATTCCGGGCACCGGTCCAAGAGTTAGAAAAACCTGCTCGTCCGTTCACTGAATGTACCCGAGCCAAACTTCGGAAAATGATTCCGGGCACACCGGTCCTCGGAATCAGGTGCCGTCAGAAACTACGCTCTTGTAAAATTCCAATGAAAATTAAGAAAAAAATTTCCTTGAAATTTACGGGTCTTTACAATTATGTGTGAAATGTCTGAAAAATTTGGTCATTCCATAATACATTTAATGATAAAACAACTAACCAAAGAACAAGGGAAGAGGAATATGTGGCGAGAAAAAGGAATGAATCTAATAATGAATAAGAATGTTTATCCCCAACAGAAGACTCAACTAATAAAAAAATATTAGTCCGAACTTCTATTGAATCTAAGAAAAGGTCCATATTAGGAGGAATATCTTAGTAAAAATTCTATTTCTTGGAAAAAACATGGTCCCTCTTTTTCCCTTATATATTAATTATTTGGTACTAATACGTATGTAATTGAATGATATGGTTGCTTCCCATTAAATGGAGTAATGTGAGCTAAATCTGTTGAATCTTCACAACCTAGAGAATTTGAGACTTCTAAATGGATTTTTAAAATTATAAGATGAGGTATTCAAATCATTATATCATCCTTCATGCTTTATTGTATATTCGCATCAATTAGGGGGGGTATTGATTGATGTCAAGATGAGATAATGGGGAGAGATATAATTTTCAAATGAAACTTTGAATGCTTTTTGAGAATCTTAAGTTGGATTTTGTATTTTATTGAAACATTTATTGTCATGATAACAATTAAATGAGAATTGATAATCCTTTATCGTTATTTGACTTTCATAGTTGTTTATGGAGTGTAAAGACAAACTTGGTTTTATGAATCTTGTTATCTGGACCAGGTTATCCCATGTAGACTTATATTTGATAAAATAAAAGCTATTTTTTATGATAAACAAGTGAGTTCATCCCTCTCATATAAGTGATGAAGATATTTTTATATAATTGATAATATCATTTTTTTATAAAAATATGTAATGAGAATACACCCACTTCTCAATTTTTATTTGTCTTTCTAATTGGGAGACTGTTATGTGCCTATAAATTATCATGTGAATATTTCATGTTATCTAGACAAAAAATAAACAGGGTTAGATTTTTGGGCCTTGTGATTAAATAGTTATAAAGGATGTGTCAATATGTTTTTGGGGAGTTTGAATGATTTGGTGATGCAAATAGAATTATTATGGATTCATGAAATTGAATTGGATTTCATGTTTGAAGAATTATCTATAATAACTAAGATTATTTTTGGACTGATCATAAGGGTTTAATAGAAAGTTATTTGGTGTTTCTAAATTTTATACATCAGGTTATCTCTATTCAAAAAATAATTTCTTGATGTTTTAAGGATGAGGGGAAGACTATTCCACTCAAAATAAACTTACATGCAAGAAGGTGATTGAGGTGGTTTTGGAAGAATTTTGGCTTGAATTATTTATATAGTTGGAAATTATTCTATGTAGTTTATTAGAAAACTATTTTTTATATTATCACTTCAAAAAATTATAATCATTTGGTATACTAAGATAATTCATGAAAAATGGAAAATATTTTAATATGGTCGATCACGCCTAAAGGAACCATCTAGGGAATGCCCATAAAAACATAGAGAGGTGAGCCCATTAATAAGTGACGTAGGTAGTGAATGTTTGAAATAGTGGTTCCACTGTAAATGGACACATTATGGTATGGGGATTTGGTAAGGGTTCATTCCTATGGGGTTTCAGGGGCAGACCCCGATACCCAGGTCCAGTGACATGAAGGAATTCATTGATTCATAAAGTAGAGCTAAGCTATGATGGATGATCGATGTGGGATGGATGAAGTTTTGATCATTGTTCCTATATTTTTAATGATACAGATATAACAAGGAATATTAATTCTAGTAAATCTATGCTATCTGATAAAGTGGGAAGCATTGTCTTCCTCCTCATTTTCATGAGGGTTCAACAAATCATTGTAATTCATCAATATTCGATCCATGAATATCATGGAAGAATGTATGATGATTGATCTAGAAGTTTATATTATTGTTTTGTGATCATTTTTATGTGGTGATGGGGATAAAAATCCATACTCATTAAATCTTCATCATTATTTCATGTGTGAAACTCAAATATGAGCATTTTCTGTATAAAAATTGAGTTTTAGATAAAAATTTAGTAATGGAATAGTTTGAGATTCTATAAATTATAAGTAAGCGATTTTAATCTCATACACATAATAAACACATTATGAAATCATGAATATGTTGATATAAATAAAAATCATTGGTGTATAATGAATAAAATGACTTTGTATAAATTTTGAAGGCATGATGTGATAAGGATGTAACAAACATGGTTTCAAATTATTCATTTGATAAGATAGGTATTGAAATAAGGATTAAATAGTGGCTATTAATAATGAATTAATATAAGCTGATCCAGTTGTAATCATGAGAACATGGGATTTTTGTTTCCCACATGGTGAAACAAAGCACCCAAACTAGTAGTTTTGATTAGAATAATGAGATTCATGCATGTACGTATGTGGGGTGGCACATGATTGATCACATTTCCACATGAGAACAAGATGTAAGTACCCTATTTATAGGTATGTGAAATCGTAAGTTATAATCATTTACAGTGTATATAAAATGGTTAGAAATGGTAGACTATTTTATATGAGAGGAATATATGAATATTTGAACTCCTCAAGTGATTGACTTGAGCCACACTACCTTTATGTCTATGATTCATTTGATGAATAAAAGAAATACCCATCATAATTCATGTGTATTTATGTGAAAATAAATGAATAATAATAGAAATTTAATAATTCAAATGAAAACCATGATGAGTAATGAAATACCCACCACTTGGTTATTTCATAATATTATAGAAAAATAATTCCCATTTTCATTCAGGTTTTATTATTTAACGGAATAAATTAAATGTGTCATTTTTTGAAACATTTAAATGTGAAAATAAATAAGGGTTTTATGATTCCATGCATCACATTGATTTGTATAAATATCTTCATTTATGTTATGAGAAATAATGCGAACAAGAAAGATCATTTTTTGGATCCCAATACTTTTTTGTATCGAAGAGAGATAGAGAGAGTTTGAAGATGGGTAATTCTTTAAGAAGAGGATCACTTGATCCCGAGGATTCCACAAGGATTATCAACACTAGAACTTATAATGTTTTTTACATATATTTAAATATGATGGTGAACAGAGATTTTTTTATAAGACTGGATGTCTTTAGGTACTATCAGGATGGAGATATAAAGAACCTAAGATTCTTGTGATATAGCTCAACTGGCAGGATTAAATATAATGAAAACTAGTGGGATTTCATTAAAATGACCTGGTTGGGAGATGGTCCATATTAACCATTAGTGATCAAATATTATTGGACTTTTATATATTTGGAATTTTTAGATATTGTTTATACTTGTAACAACTTTTTTCTATGAGTAGAGAAAACATGTTAGTAAATATAAAAAACATGGCAGGGACATAGTCACACATTCTTTCATGTCCGAAACATGTAAAAACCTCATGTTCAATAAATAACTTTCGTTTTTTTCATATGCGAGATGTGTAACTGAATAGAATGAGGAATGATAATCTTAAATATTCATAGATGTTGATTAAAATAGTTTAAATTTTAAAACATACATAATTGATTCGCCCCTCCCACTCAAGTGATATATTAGAACCAGGGATCCAAATATTTTATTTTTGGGTTAGATGTTGGTCTTAGATCACCACAACATCAATTATTATACTTTTACATAATCATTTACCCTTTGTATTATATACCATCATCATGGAACAAGATCATAGTCCTCCTTTTTCCTACTCAAAAATAATCTAATCAATTATGAGATTGGGTAAACATTTATGACACACGTTAATGTATTATTTCATAAAAAATGTATTTGAACCTTTGGCAAAAATAATTATAAAATAATGTCAATGAAAAAAAAATACTATTTTATGAATTCTATATTTCAATGTCATTAATATACCCAATAATATTATGTACATGAGTTTATACAGCATCTCTCCTAGTTATCTTTCATTGAAGGATATTTTTGAAACATTATATATTTCATGTCTATTTTCTTCTCAACATATATTTTTAGGTTTCTGATCATCCTAAGAGAGTCAGTATTTTCCTTTTTTTTATATCTATAGATGTATAAAAATAATCATCAAATATAGTAATCAATAGATTATTTTTGATTCTTATAATAATAATCATTTTATCTAGAATACCTTCCCCATCATGAGTTTTCTCAAAATTGTTTTTCTATTAAACATATGACATTTATTCATTATTAATAATTAATTTAGAATTATATAACTTTCTATAAATATTCTCCAATTTAATTCTATCTTTTCAAGGATTAAATTCGAACTAAAATTGGATGATAATGATTCCATTTTATCGATAATAAAATCTTTCATCGAAATATTATCTTAATTTAAATTTATTTTAGAAGTAATTTTATTATATGTGATCTCACTAAAATGATGACCCCTTTTAAATTTCATCATATACATTAGTAGGAAAATATTCATATTTAATTAAATAATTATGGAATATTAGTATTCATCTAACCACTTATATATTTTGGTAAATAATATTTCCATTCATATCATATTTGACTCTTTGAGAGTTGACAAGATACCTCTTTAACCCATTCATCATATGGATGAAGTCGTCAATATTCATATGGTATCCTAGTGATTATAGTTTCAGTGGGATTTGTAACCCAATTCATATTCACAATCTTATATCCTACCTCATAAGGTCGCCTATTGCTTATTATGTTAGAAAATTTAATTCATGGATTACCTAATTTTCCATAAACCACCTTGTTTAGGTGGCTTGGGTCTTCAAAAATAATACATTAAAATGAATCTGAAACAAAGAATTTTATAGGGACTCAAATATCATTCTTTATTTTCTAATGTATTATATATTCATGAATTTATCATTCTAGTTATTTGGTTTTTGAATCCATATACGTTTGACCATATTAATATGTCTGAAAAATATTATATTATAAAAATTAACACAACTCTTAGATTGTGTTCCTAACCTTTAAGTCCTTATATATTTAAACATATTGAAATTAATAAAATGCATAATGTATGTTAAAACCCTTATTGTATATTCTTAGGTTGCTACCTAAGGTACCAATTCACACCAAAAGAGGATCAGGGATTATGTGGTGTTGTAATTTATTCTTGTCTCAGACTCTATAGGATATTGTCTTTACATTTTCAAACACACATGGATTCTGTCACACAAGTCTTGTACACGCACAATGACAAGTAGAAATGTAATGATAAAAAAACACATACATTTTACATTGTTTATCCACACTCTGATACACTAAAGGAACACATTTCATTAATGTGTTTTTATACCTAATTATCAATACACCATTCGTATGCGATTTCATTATTTTTGAGAAGTTCAATCCCCTGTCAAGCTCTATGCCCTATTCTAATCTTTTTCTCAAAATATTCCAAGAGGGTTAAATGAAATTATTGAATCAGTACATAGTTGAAAGAAAAAAAGTCATTATAAACAAACATAACACCACACACACAATGGTGTTGTCTATAACCCATAGCACATCTCTTCACAATAATCCCATGTTTGTGCATGAAATTCCTCTTCCGATATTAATCATCCAAAGTAATAAAATTTGTAGAAAACATAAGTTTCATTATAAGTATTTATCAATATAATAAAATATTTCTAGAATAAATTCTATTAATATCAAATATTATATGATATATTTATCTTTTTTCATGTCTAATAAATTTTAAATTTCATATAAAACATTTTGTTATGGTTGAATAATTTTAAAATTTAAATTCAATATCAAAACATCAAAATAGATCAATCAATATTTTAGTTAAATCTAAACCATTAGATCTTGCAATAATTATTCTTGATTGTTGAATAAATCTTTTTAAATTATAATTTATATCTATAACTCACATTTTATTATAAAAAAAATACACTTTATCAAATCTATTTGAATTCAATATTTTTCCATAGTTATGCACAAAGTCTTCCATTTCATCACACCTTGTTTGTTTCTTGATGACTTTTCTATCAAAATTTATTTACAAAATGATGTGATAAAATTATTCATGGTGAAATATCAATTTTATTAAAAATGGGTTTAAACATAATTTAAATGGATTTTTTATTAAGGAAAAATATCTCTCATCATAATAAAATACATTTATAATAGTTGGATGTAAACTCCATTGATTCATGATCAAAAATTTGTTGAGGAATGATATGTATCTTCCCAAATCAATTACTATATCTCCATCAAATAATGATGAGAAAAACATTACACTTTCTTAACATAATGGGATGATGTAATCCTCCATATTCATAATTTAGTCGCATGTTTTCTTGTCACCACATGAACTGTGCACTGGGATGTCATTTTAATATGACATAATTTTTGAGTTGATCTTAAATGTTTAAATAAATGCTTTTTTATTCCTACACACTATTTATTTTTGGTGTTATCGTTATTATTATGTTAGGATGAATTTCATTCATCACAAAACTTCTCTATCATTCCATAACTCTACCATTAACCTCTAATTGACCCCTTTAATAACAATTATTAACTAATCAATCTTATCAACATCTGGTTGAGACATTTTTTGCCTTTTAATTTTTTTATAGTTGAAAAATCCAAAATATCTAAATATGTCAACAAATATCATCTTTAAAAAATGAAATATTTTATATATGTCGTCAACTTTTTTGCTTTGAAAAGAAAATTATAAGGTATGTTTCTCCAAATTTTAATAACATAAACCACCACAAACATTCCAATTATAAGATAATTGTGATAAAATTAAATCATAAAACTATTTACATTGATTCAAAACATCAATAAACTAATATATTCTATAGGAAAAGATGATTCAAGGATATATGTAGGAAATTAGTGTTCATGATAATGTATGCAATGTGATTAAACTCCCAAATCGGTGTTCTAATATTCCATTGGTTACCTCACAAACCATTTCATCAACAATAATGACAACAACCTGTAAAAATAAATCTATAAAGATAGATAAATATATTTGTGGGTAGAAGGATATGATCAAACCTCCTTGGAATGATAAAATTATGTGGACTCTACGATTGGATGAAAACTTCTCAAACACATGTAAATTCAGTATATTTGTAACGTTTTTGAGATCTCAAAATTATAAATAAATTAACATCATATGCATAATTAAATTATAAACATTCTCATTTATAAAATGATAATAAATTTCTTTTTTTATGTGAGAATATTATACAATGTTTTTTAGCTAATAAAACTATTATTTTAGTTTAAAATCAACAACGTTTGTTATACCACATCTCTTTGTTAATGTGGTTATTTATTCATAAAATTAATTGAGAATAATACTTTATTAATTCCCTACTAATATACTTTTTTTATAAAGGATGTAATTTATTTCTTTTTTAATTAGTCATTAAACATTATTTCATCCAATAAATAGTTCCACCCTTTCAGGTTTTCAATAAATGGCATTTCCAACACAATATATATATGATTAGGTCAATAAATATTGATCCTTTTTCTATTTGAAAATTGATCCAGAATTCAGTGTTCCTAGAATTTTTCTCTTTAGTATCTTCAATATTTTGAGATTTAGATCTTTTGTACAATTATGAAAGTATGCTTCCAATCATGTACTCTGAAAGATATATAGTCTAAATATTGTGAGGTATAAAAAATATCATTAATTCTTATATATAGAATTGTGTCCATTATCGCATTATCCTCATACTTTAAATGTTTAGTTCTAACTGATATTATAGTTTTTATAGGCCTGTAGTCTTATATCATAAAATTAATTTAAAATTGCATTTTTAATTCACATATTAAAGGAATTTGTTTCTTTCCTTTTTTTGTACATATATTATAGGAAAGTATGTTAGTTCCCTAGTCATTGAAATATCACATTATTAATACTTCAATGTGGTAAATAATTTGGTGAAATTGGGATTTTTTCTACCGAAGATGATATATTCAACATACACCATCACCATAAAATGATCGTTATCAGAGATATTCACATATATATTATAATTTACATGTACTATTTTAAACCCAAAAATTCACATATATGTATCTTGACAAGCATATGAAGCATGGGGATCTTAATTTAATATATATATATATATAAGGACTTTTTAAATATATACAATTTTATATCATCATCAGTTATAATAAATCCTACTAGTTGTTTGATATAAACTTAAACATTTGAACATGCATTCAAAAAATTTATCTTCACATAAATTTGGAAGAGATTCATCTTTTTTTATCAAATAATTCTATGAAAAATATAATGGATTATTTTATTTCCATTAGCAAAGACATTTACTTAACATCAACTAATTCAAAATGATAATATACATTACAACCGATATTTGTCTTGTTGTTGTTCACTTTCACTTTTTATTACATTTATTTTTAAAGACCCACTTTAAATTAATCACATCGTGATATTCATGTCTATTCATGAACTACAATTTCATTAACTTCTCAATAATATCCAATTACTCCATTAACGATCTCATTAATGATTATTTTTATATGGATTATTAAAATTTGTTAATGGTTACACTAGTGATAATAGATCATTAAAATCAATTAATTTCATGAATTTGGTCTACGTTTGAGAAGATTTATCTCTTATAGTATTTGTGGAGTCAACATAAACTCTTCTCCTTTTTGTTTGCGTAATATATTGACTTTATTTATCATCAATATTTCTATATTATTTATCTTCATAGTCAATATAATTTTAATGATTTTATAAATATATTGAATCAAAATCAACATCTTCCTCTTCTTCAAACACTTCTGTAAGGACATAGTCTCCAGGATTTGAATTAGATTAATTTTTATCCACTTTCACATCATGGATTTCAAAAATATTTACTAGTATTTTATTTAAATATTTATAGGTTTTATATTTAGATGTGTATATGTGAAATAAACTGTTATCTATTGTATATTTATGATTAATCTGATTTCTTTATCTGGTTCAAATTAATTCCTTTCTAAAAAACATTCTAAAAAGATTTATATTGTGTATCCTATAATACCATATTTAATTTTATGTAATAACATATCTATAGATCAAAAATTACCAATTTTCATTACACACAAAAATAAACATTGTACCTTTCTAGTAATGTAAATATATGACAATTTTTTTTAAATGTATTATCGATCTTGTTAGCCATGAAATTTACACTTTTCAAAACACCATTCTGTTGAAGATTCATTATCAAAGACACAAAATGATTTCACCAGGGTTCTTTATAATACTATTTAGGTATATTCAGTTCATTTATCTTATTATATAATATTAATTGTTCATATTGTTTCACTCCAAACTCATCTCTTAGATTGTTTTATATTTTCTCACACTTCACTATTATAAGATAGCCTAACGAATTTTGATTTAATTAACAAAAACAAGATAAAATATTTTTCTCTAAGAGTTCAGGATTATCAATTAGAACAAATACATCTATGTCATCCAATTTCTATTTTCATCTTTAGAGGATATGGTTTCTCACAATCCTTCACCTTAATAATAGATATCATTTTTCATTAGTTATCATAAAACATGGAATATGAACTACAATATTCACTTTTAAAATAAGAGTCTTACTCTAATAACGATGTGAAAAAATACTATATGCCACATATTATTTTCCTCTTCGAATATTAGGAAACAAATTTCACCTTATTATCCTCCTAATATAGATTCTCATTCTTTCCTCATACCTTCATTAAAGAATATTCATCCATTACATTGATAATGAACTTTTATCATTGAATTTAGCATTCAACCCCAACTCACATAACTAAATATCACTCAAAAAATTATGTTAGAGACCATATATATGGAGAAAATAATATATTTCAATTCATCTGTACCAAATCATTATTTTCCACTTCTTCTAATCATTAAAGTTTTATCATTTTCAAACTAAGTTGTTCCCTCAAATATCCCATTAATATTTTTGAGACGATTCATTTTTTCCAATTCATGGGATGAAAACCCAATATTAAGAATCCATTGGTAATTATTTTTCATATCCTTTAATGAAATATCAACATTTATAGCCTTTTGATTCAGATTTATCGTCATTTCTTTATAAAAAAACCATCATTATTTGAGAGAAATGAATATATATTCTCATTGTATTTTGTACATTTAATGAAATTAAACACTTATTTTTATAATGGATATAATAATATTCCCAATGGAATAATATTAAATTGTACCACATCTAGTATTCTCTAATTTTTATCGGAGTAATCACAGCTCCCCAATTTTAATGAATAAAAACATATATTTCTAAATTAAATAAGTAGAAATAATTTCCATAGAATAAATTTCTACTCTAAGATGAATGATATATTTAAAATCTATTTTTCAATCATTTAATATTTTTCACTATTCTAATAGATTTATTTTATTTCATTATTTGACATTATGTGACATAAATAGCCAAAAAAAATTCATCATCAGGGGAAAAATAAAATCAACTAACATATCTATATAAATACTTAGCATTCAATAACTCTTTAATTCTTTTAAATTACACTATAATTTGAAACATTATCTTATATTATTCTTCCCTATACTCTTCACCATGTATTTATTATTTTCTCTATGTTTTAACATTGTATCATATCCCACTTTTACCCATATAATTGGGTCTCTATGTGCTCAAAAATTCATAGAAACATCTTTTTCCACATTCTACTCTTTCCATTAGTTGTTCTTACGAAAAACCTCTTGTAGTGTCTTGAGACACAATTAAAAAACATAATATCGGTGAATTACAATGTAAGGATTATTTTATTTAAAATGAATCATTTATTATAAATTAAATTCAAAAGAACCATTAATCTATTTTTATGAAAAATCTAGAACACACAAACAATAAAGGGGATGTGTGCACAATTTTAATTTGTTCACTTAAAATGGGTTATAACGAGTGATCATATATCAATTTTTTTAGATATTCCAATAAAAAATTATTTCCCTAGTATATGATTACATATTTATGATGATATCACCACTCATATAATGTCTATAAACTCTTCATCCACTCCACTATCTATATTCAAGGGGGTTACAAGGATAAATTCAACATGAGGGTCAATCTCACAAGATAATAATATATGATCCAACATAAAAATTCAGCAGTTTTTCTATTGTCTCGACTCGAGATCCAGATTGAATGGTTCCATGATCTTGGTTACCACCAGGCTTCGAGTGAATCTCCCCAAAAACCACAGGCTTTTATCTAGTCATGAGGGTCTAAAAATTCTACGATACAAAGAATATACCATTTTGATTATATTAACATACATTTATAATGTTTAATACATCAATTAATAGTTAAAGTATTGTAAATAATGGACTATGAATTAGAAAAAATAATAAAATGCAAAATCCAAATACACAATCAATTGTGCATGTACTGGTGAGGATACATAATCTGTGGGAGTAAACATGCAACAATAGATAAAATAATATGTAATACATAACTACAAATAGTTAAAAAAACCCATGGGTAAAATATATTATATTCCTGATCTCTGTCTTAGTTTTATTCTCATAGGATCCCATGTAAAAATGAATATCGCAAACAAAATCCATAAACCTGAACATAAAAACATGTAGTAATTTGTGGTACCCTATTTAAATAGTGTCTATAATAGGGTGTGATCTATAATTAGTAGTCCAAAATAAATGGTGTCTAAAGAATAATTAGATCATTCATAATGAAATAGAGTAATGTATATGTATGATAGATAAAGAAGAAAATAAATAAAAGTTAAAAATCATGCTCATGATTTTAAGGGAATCCTAGATGATAACACATGGTTCTACAAAATATGGAATGTTTCTCAACAGAATTCACAATGTGAAAATATGTATATATAAATACAATTATATATATATATATATAAACATTTATGTAATCATATCTACTAAAATTTTAATGAAATATATTGATATATATGCATTTAAGTGGTACTAGTCCGGACATGAGCCACAAATCATGTGTTCATGAAAGGGGGTCTCTAAATACAGGGATAAATTTTCTGTATTCAAATATAACTAAATATAATAGAATTAGTTGTTCGATTGCTTGATTTTTATACTAATGAAACCCTATTATAATAACTTTCATATAAGATACTAGTAGTCATTTTTAATTATAAACACACAAGTTATAAAATGTTCATCCCATGATCCTTTCCAAATTGTAACATAATTAGGAAATTGGTTATCTCACTAGAGTCACATAAAGTCGTTAATTATTTACTCAATTTTTGGTTTTACATAAAGATTAAAATTATGTACCATTTTTTACACAAAACATTATAATGATCTAATTCACGGTGTTCTCTAGAAACGAAACCCATGTATTTATCAGATATAACAGAAATTAACCAACCCTATAAGCCAGTCCATGGAATTCGGAATAAATGGAACCCATGTATCACTTAAGAAATAGCATAATTCATGTAACCTATGATCCCATCCTTAGAATTTATTAATTATAAAATCCATGTATTGTACATGTTTTATATAATCATTGATAGCTTATGATTCCTTCGAAGGCTTTTCGAAAGAAGGAACCCAAGTATCACCCAAGTCATCCATAATTCTAGTGTCCTATGATCCAATCCATGAAATTCAGTAAAAAGGAATCCCATGCTTCTCTCAAATTATATAATTCATTCGATATTTTATAAATCTTGTAATAAGGAATTCATTGTTAGTAAAATGTCCTTACAAAATTTCATGTGTGGTTAATTAAGAGGTTGTGTCCACGACCATTCCTCATCAGAATTACTAGTATAAATAAAGAGGGTCATGTCTGTAATCATTCCATATAATAATTCATGAGTTCTTAAAGGGATCCCTTCCCAATTTCCATTTCAATTTATTTAATTTTATTAATTATACACTACAAGTGGGTTTATTCAATAATCCAAAAATGGTGTGATATAAGGTATGAAAAAATTAATTATGATAATACAAATAAAAACTCTAAAGTCTGGTATAATTTCCAAAATAGTTATAGATTACATGAGAATATAAGAAACATGGACAAGGTGTGGGTGAGTCTTGCTAATACACCTGTAGTAGAGAAATTTAATGAAAAATGGAAATATTGTTTATGGAAAAAGGTTCTATGTATATAGTTTCACATTTTATAGGAAATGAATTGAATAATTGAATAAGGCATGATAGAATATTTTATAAATAGAGTAAACATTCATTGAAAATCAATATAATACATACCCTGTTCTCATGATGGTCTAGTTATCCTATATGAATCCTTCAATCAATTTAGATTGATAGAAATATTAGAAACATAAAAATGCACAGAATATAATTATCTCACATGAATATAACACTAAATATATTGATAAAAGTGAAAAAATTAGAATGTGGATTGATGATCATATCGGTAAACATCCAACAATACTAATGTAATGTAATTCCAACATCGAAAAACAAAAATAACTCCATGTGCAGTACATGTGAGGATAATCTTTCGTGGAGGGGATGATGGTGCATGCTAATTGGAAGGGAAATGATGGAAACCCCCGTTAAAAGTGGTAGTGAAATAATAAACATTTTCCCCTCTTTATGAACTTCAAAATTTCTCAAAATGGCTAGATGAACCATGAACTAACTGTTTTGTGCTGCTATCTGAGGAACATGAATCTTGTGCGGTATGGTCATATGGTTTGTCCAACATTTCCCCTAACCATTCATAAGTATTGGTTATGTGGAACTTAGGGTTATGGATTAATTTTTAGTTATGAAAATAATGTGTAGGTCAAGAAAGTCACCCCATGTACACTTTATCTATGCTTCATGGCCTCCTTGGTCCTTCACATGACATACAAAAACTATTATACTAAAAAAATGTGGTCGTATGGTTTTCTAACATGATTAAACTAATATTGAGCCAAATTTCTACCTCATTATTCCTTTAGAAAACAATATAGATAATATTTTGAATAATATTTGACATAACATATCTTACATAAAATATATAAATACTTAAAACCCACAAAAAAACAACATTTATATGTGTTCCAACACTCATAATTATGATCAAAAACACAGTCAGATAATTACCACATCCAAAAAAATAAAAATATTAATATTCACCTTTATCAATTTAAACGTTTCCAAAACATGGGATGTTAAAAAATACCATCCCCCAAAGAAAATATATTCATTGAGATTTCTTGAGGAAAAAATAAAAAACCGTAACTACTTAGGTTGTCATGTTTATTTTAAACAACCATGTTGCATTTCTAGTAACCAATTCACCAGTAAGAATCTTGTAGTGTCCCATATTTTTCCATGTATTATTTTAAAATTATATGGGAATTATTTTGAGACCCAGCTCTAAGACAGCATGCAGTTCCGAGGCCCAGTGATCTCAGAACAAGTCTTTGAATTTAATTTAATAATTAAATTATGTGCGCATGCATTTTTCCTGAAAAAGTTGATAACTCCCGAACAGGTGCTCGAATCAGAAATCCCAGTGAACTATTGCGTTCAGAACATTGATTTTACCTTAGGTGATGCCTAACTTCGGCCGACGCGGGTCGGTGATGAAATCTTGTTTCTGGATGCAACGGTAATAAAATATTTAATAAAAATATTTTATTTCTGTAGTGATATCTTTTAAATCATTTTTTCTTGTTATCCTCTTTAAATAGAGGTTTGCGCCAGGGTCCAAGGTTACAAACCCCATAACTCTGAAAACCCATGGCGGCTCTGGAAGAAAACCCCCAATGCGGCGGCGGCGACGTTCTTAACGGATTTTCACGGCGATGACGACGCGACGAGTGGATCTTCACTGGAAAACGTAGCGAATCCAGGTAGGATGTTGTTATGATTTTAATTCTTCCCAGTTTTGGATTTCCACGACAAATGTGGACTAATCCACGAACAGATTATCCCGCGGATCGTTCGTTCTTGAGCGATGGGATTTTGTGAGGATTTTTGGGGAATTCATTCATGAATTTTGTTTGGTTTCATTCATCCTTCTAACGGTGATGAACCAATATCGACACGAACATCGATCGAGGTTCGTCCCTCTTGATTTGTTGTGTGTTCTTCCCCTAATTCTCGTGTTCTTCGTGAGAGTTCGTCGCGTTCTTCACCGGGCGATGAACAATGGATCGTTGTGCATCCGTTCTGCGACACAACGATCCCAAAGTGAATGATCAAAACCGCGGTGTTCTTGAAAAGGTGTGATGATGGTTTTGGAGGACGGATTGAAGTGGATCGGAAGAAATCGTTCTTCAGATGATTTCCACTCGGGTTGCCGGAATCAGATTTTGGAGTCAATTGAAGACCTAAAACCCACTGATTTGGCTTCACGGAGACGAGGCGACCCGGTATCTGGAGTTTCGCGGCGAACGAACGACAGAATCGAGATCCGGAAGATCAGACGAGGCACGCAGAGGAAGACGCGGTTCTGGAAATTTCCCAACTACACGCCATGTAAAATGGGCTACACGGCGTGTGTTCATCGGTAGGGTTACCCAACATGTACTCTGGGAGTACACAGACACGGGAAGGATACATGGCCAAAGAAAAACCGTGTATACCCTTCCCCGGCCAGACCCGTCCAGATACATGGGGAACCCTATTTACTGGTACACGGGAAGGCAACACAGACACGGGCAGAGACCGTGTACGGGCACATGGCCAGCGTACACAGAGCGAGCCCAGGTGCTTGAACACGGCGTGTGTTTTCTTCTACACTACATGTAGTTGCTTTCGACATGCCGGGTGACACGGGTCGGTTACACGGGCAATACCCGGGGTCAAGGAACACGACGTGTACCTTTTCTACACGCTGTGTAGTTTGGTTTTGCATGGCTTGAACGAAGGACACGGGTCGTTCAAATGGGCAGTACCCGGGGTAAAGGAACACGGCGTGTAACCATAATACACGCCGTGTAACTTTTTCTTCATGGCTAGAGCCACTTTCCTTCTGTGACTTGGACTTGTTCTTAGAGTTCGTACCCTTCATAATCCCCTGAAGGTTCTGGCATCAACTCTTTGATACAGGGGTATGATCCCTTCAGCAGAACTCCCTAAATAGAGTTGTTGGAATCCCCTCTGTGAGACTTAGAGTCGGATACTCTATTCATTCATGGAACCCTAGGTAGAGTTCTTGGTATCGACGTGACCATCTTTACCCAGGCGCCGATCCTCTGCATAGCGGATTAGCTCAGACTGAGTTGTCAGAATAACCCAATAACATGGCTGTGATCCTCATCTGAGCATATTGTTCCCAAGGTACTTATGGAGTGTGTTCTCATAGAACGAGTACTTTGTGTCTCTCTCTTCAGATGTAGGAGTCTGTTCTCCTGATGGTATGCTTAGTGGAATCTTCGAGCTGGATCCTAGTGGCAGTTTTTGCGATGGTCGTTTGTGTATGAGTATATCTAGATATTCTTATTATATGTTTCATAGACATATACTGTTAGAGCTGACTGTACCTTTCTTTGTGGTATTTTCCTTTGTTTTATTTCCTTTGTGGTTTTCGGGGTGTCCTACTGGGTATTGTCATACTCACCCCTGCACGGGTTTTTCCCGCACGTGTCATGTCTTGTGCAGACGAGCGAGCCTTTGACAGGATTCTAGGAGGATCAGGACCGGATAGTGTTCAGTGAGATCAGACAGGCCGAGGTGTGTTCCTTCGACGACGGGTTGCAGTCTCAATACCTTTTTCTACAGGCTGCACTTTGTTGTAGACTTCCTTTTTGGTGGGCTTGTACTCTTGGCCCAGGGTTTTACTTTAATCTACTTTACTTCCCTGTCGAACTCTGTGGTTGGGTTTTAGTGTATGCGTGCATCTTTTCTTTTTGTAGTTTTTACTTTTCAGCTTTGTGGGCTTGGAGATGTGTGTGCGTGTGTACAGGTTTATAGTTAATGCCTCCCATGTTAGTAGCATGCCTACTCGGTGCTAGTCACCAGCCCCTGGCCTATTGGAGGCTGGCTTGGGGAGTTGCGGCTTGGGCCCCACTGGGACGAGTCGTGACAGAGTGGTATCAGAGGAGTTAGATTTTACCTTATGACCGAGAGTCTGTGAGTTGGTTTGGGGAAACAGTGTTAAGTGTTTCAAGTTTGGATCTTAGGCTAGGGACCCCAGTATTGGTGTAGCGGCCGACGTATCCATACACCAGGACTCTGATAACTTTCTTTTCGACTCGGAACATGAAAACACTTGTTGCATGGGGGAAAATAATGGTACATTCATCATATAGGAATGGATTGTGGATTCCATGTCTTTCTTGAGTCAGCTCTCCAGATATACCCACTGACTGTGATACATATTGTTTCTTGAACAGGATGCCTCTGCGACACACACCTGCTAGGATTCAGCAGCTCGATCACGAGGATAACCCCCTCAGTGATGAAGCTTCGATACGGGGACCAGATCCCCCAGTTCTACCACCAGGTGGTGTGCCAGTTATCCCGCCCCATGTGGAGTAGTGTTTAGGGCCTACTATACCAGTGGAGGAAGAGCGCAGGTTGAGCGCACTCCACGAGTTTCCGAGACAGAGACCCCTCAGGTTTTGAGGCGATACTGACCCTCAAGCCACAAAGGATTGGCTTGAGGCAGTGACCAGAGTCTTCCTTTTGGTCAGGACACCAGTAGACCAGATGGTGATCCTGGTAGCGAGCCTTCTGCAAGGCTCAGCAGGGCGATGATGGTGCTTGGTCATCCATACTCACGACGAGATAACTCTTGCATGGTCGGAGTTTGAGCGTCTCTTCAGAGAGGAGTTTTCACCGGTTATCCTGAGAGCAGTACATATACAAGAGCTTCTTCATCTTCAGTAGGGAACCATGATGGTGGCTGATTATTCATAGATATTTACTGACCTCTCACGGTAATCGATGGATATGGTCAGAGATTAGTACTTCAGTGCTCGGACATTTAAGCAGGGCTTGCGCAGAGATATCTGAGCTAGCATCATCCCTATGAGCATTCCTACTTATGCTTGGGTGCTCGAGCGGGATTTGGTGTTTGAAAGCTTCTTCGCGAAGTAGGGACAGCCGAAAGTTGTCAGTAGTGGGCGAGCTAGAGTAGAGACCTCAGTGGCAGGGGGCCGACATCAGGGACCTAGGCATGGGAGACATTTTAAGAGGAGATCCCAGGACAAAGGATCGGTCGTGTGTGGTTCACAGGGCGCTTCCTGCCAGCCTCGAGAGAGGCGATGTTACTCATGTGACGGAAGGAGACATCTCGGTCGATATTGTCCGACCCGCCGTACTACTAACCCATGAGAAGTGGATGGACCACCGAGGCAGAGCAACATGTGGAGTAGGTAGATTCGTGAGGTGGCAGACATGGCAGTGCAGTTGGAAGAGCAGCTGGAGGTGGGAGGCTTTTCGACCCTTTACCACCACCACCCCTAGGAGGTCCATCCCAGGCTCAGAGAGCTGGTTGACAGAGGCAGGGACAACTATTGGGGGTGAGGCTTATAACCCATGTACTCCCAGAATGATTAGAGGTATTATCTGTGTCATTTCTACTTTGGCTGCCGTATTGATAGACATAGGTTCTAGTCATTCCTTTCTGGCCTCTTATCTTGTTCAATACCTTGAGATTCCATTTTATCCATTGACTCGACCCTTACACTTAGAAACACCGACTGGAGAAGATTCAGAGATCACACACCTTTGCAGGCAGTGTGACCTGACCCTTGGATGCGAGAGTTTTGGTTGGATCCTCTTGGTGGTAGCATCGAGGCCTTACGATGTCATTCTTGGCAGGGATTGGTTATCCACAAGTCATTCCCAGATTGATTGTTTTAGGAGAAGGGTGCGGTGTGTCCGTAGTGATGGAATGGGGTTCTCTTTTGTCGGTGAAAGAGAGACCCCGGCAGTGCAGGATAGACTCATGCATAGGAGGGCACAAACGATTTCACACCTGTTGTCTAGCATGGCCTTTGGCGCGGCAGATGTTATGAGTTTCCAGCTTCCAGCAGTGTTGGCTGAGTATGAGGACGTCTTTCCGAAGGATGTCTTCAGGCTACCTCCCCATCAGGAGATATATTTCTGCATTGAGTTGCAACTCGGGATGACCCCAATATCAGCATCACCTTATCAGATGGCTCCTGTAGAGCTTTATGAGATGAGGGTGGAGCTGGATGACCTGAAAAAGAAGGGCTTTGTGAGACCCAATGTTTCACCCTGGGCGGCCCCAATGCAGTTTTCCAAGAAGGAGGACAGGAGCTTAAGGCTATGTGTGGATTACCAGCGCTTAAATCAGGTGACTGTGAAGAACCGGTACCCACTACTGAGGATCTATGACCACATAGACTAGTTGAGAGGGTCACGATGGTTCTCGAAGGTAGATCTATGATCAGGATATCACCAGTTGTGAGTACGGGAAGAGGAAATAACGAAGATGGCTTTCAGATGTCGCTACGGTCACTATGAGTACTTGGTGATGCCCATCGGCATTACGAATGCCCCAGTAGTGTTCACGGGACTCATGAACCAGATCTTTCAACCTTATCTAGACCGGTTTGTGGTGGTCTTCATTGATGATATCCTTTTGTACTCTGCGTCCAAGGAGGAGCACGCGAGACAACTAAGGATGGTTCTGGACACACTCTGAGAGCACTAGTTTTATGGGAAACTCTTGAAGTGTCAGTTATGCTTACAGGAGGTCCACTTTCTGCTACACGTTATCTCAGCAGATTGTGTAGCAATGGAGCGAGCAATGGTCGAGGTAGTGCTAGCATGGGAGCCACCCTAGAGCGTGACAGAGGTGCGAAGTTTCCTTGGCTTGGCGGACTACTGTAAGAGATTCATCCATGATTTCTCTAGGATTGCAGCACCCATGATAGCTTTGACCCGAAAGGGACAGCCTTTTTATGGATCGAGAAATGCCAGTAGGCTTTCCAGTAGTTGAGACAGAGTCTGACGAGTGCCCTGATCTTGAGATTACCGGAGGAGGGTGTCGAGTACACAGTGTATTACGACGCATCAGGAACCAGGCTTGGTTGTGTCCTAATGAAGAGGCAAGCGGGGATTTCCTATGGAACACGTCAGTTGATGCCACACGAGTAGAACTACACGACCCATGATCTCGAGTTCGTTGTGGTAGTCTTCACATTGAAGGTGTGGTGGCACAACCTGATGGGTGAGTGGTTTACCATCTACTCTGATCAGAAGAGTCTCAGATATATCTTTTCTCAGAAGGATCTAAATTTGAGATAGAGTCAATGTCTTGAGTTCCTCTAGGATTACAACTTTGAGATCGTTTGTACTCCTAGGAAGGGGAACATGGTGGCAGATGCTCTATGTAAGAAATCTAGTTCGCAGTTGCTAGATGAGGCGACAATGCAGTTGGCCTCTTTGCAGTTTTCCTTCGTGGATGGAGATGAGGGAGCTTAACTTCAGTCGATGGTTGTTAACCCTCCACTCTTATAGTGAGTAAGGGAAGCACAGCGTGAGGATGCTAGCTGTGAGACTCTACGTGCTCAGATATCCACAGGTGATGCTGCTGATGGATATTCAGAAGGAGGGGAGCACGTTGTCCTTTTCAGAGGGTGCACAGTAGTACCAGTGACGTTGCGGGAGGAGGTTCTGAGGGAGTTCTATGCATCACCTTTGGCGGTGCATCCAGGCATGGAAAAGATGTACCAGGACCTCCGATGTTAGTTCTGGTGGCTAGGGATGAAGAAGAGTGTGGTAGAGTTTGTTTCTTGGTGCCTTACTTGTCAGCAAGTAAAGGCTGAGCACTAGGGGCCAGCAGGTTTGACTCAGCCCCTTGAGGTGCCAGATTGGAAGTGGGATGGGATATCCATGGACTTCATGACAGGTTTACCACACACGTCCAGGGGACACGATGCCATCTGGGTGATCGTTGATCGACTCACCATGTCGGCCAACTTCCTTGCCATACAGAAGCAGAGTTTGGTAGAGAGCTTGGGACACCTCTACGTGTAATAGATAGTTCAGCTTCATGGAGTACCATCCACGATCATCTCATATCGTGATGCTCGTTTCACATCGCGGTTGTGGAAGGGATTTCAGGAAGCTTTTGTGACTCAGTTACGCTTTAGCACAGCGTTTCATCCCCAAACTGATGGTCAAACAGAGCGGACCATCCAGGTCCTGGAGGATATGCTACGAGCTAGCATACTTGACTTCAGTCATATCTGGGAGGATCACCTACCAATGGTGGAATTTTTTTATAACAACAGTTATCATTCCACTATTGGTATGGCACCATTCGAGGCTCTATACAGGTGACCTTGCAGGTCGCCACTTTGCTGGACTGACCCAGGAGAGTCAGCACTCATGGGCCCTGAGATGGTGAGAGATACTACAGAGAAGGTGCAAGTCATTTAGGAGTGGATGAAAACTTCATAGAGTTTGAAAAAGTCTTATGTCGACCTGAGACGGAGGCCCTTGAAGTTCGAGGAAGGAGACAATGTGTTCCTTCGGGTCTCACCTCGACGGGGATTGCAGAGATTTGGCCGGGGTGGCAAGCTATCTCTGAGATTCGTTGGCCCTTTTCTGATTTTGAGTAGAGTTGGCGAGGTGGCATATCGCTTATCTCTACCTCCTCAGATGGACAGGGTACACAACGTCTTCCATGTGTTGCAGCTACGGAGGTACGTGCATGATCCATCACACGTCATCGACTGGGGCGAGCTGGACATCGACGATGGAGAAACTTTTGCTGAGTACCCAGTGGAGATCGAGGATCGAGAGGAGAAGATCCTTCATGGATGAGATATTCCCTTGGTGTGTGTCCGGTGGCAGCACAGGAATATCTATGAGAGCACGTTGGAGCGGGAGGCTCAAATTCACGTTCAGTACCCACATCTTTTTGAGTAGCCCTTGTTTTGGCTTTTCGAAAACGTAAAATCCCAAAGATGGGTGTGATGTAATGTCTTGGATTTTTCCATGTATTATTTTAATATTATATGGGAATTATTTCAAGACCAGCCTCTGAGACGGTGTGCAGTTTTGAGGCCCTGTGAGCCTGGAACAAGTGTTTGAATTTAATTTAATAATTAAATTACGCGCACGTGCGTTTTTCCTAAAAAAGTGGATAACTCTTGAAAGGGTTCTCAGATTAGAAATATGAGGGCACTCGTGCGTTCAGAATAGTGATTTTACCTTAGGCGATTCCTAACTTCGGCCGACGCGAGTCGGTGGTGAAATCTAGTTTTTGGACCCAACGGTAATAAAATATTTAATAAAAATATTTTATTTCTGTAGCGAGATCTTTTAAATCTTTTTTTTCTTTTATCCTCATTAAATAGAGGCTTTCTCCAGGGTCCAGGGTTACAAACCCCATAACTCTGGAAACCCTTGGTGACTCTGGAGGAAACGCCCAACGTGGCGGCGGCGACGTTCTTAACGGATTTTGACAGCGACGACGACAAGGCGAGTGGATCTCCGCCGACAAACGCAATGAATCCAGGTAAGATGTTTTTGTGATTTTAATTCTTCCCTGATTTTTATTTCCATGAAAAACGCGGACTAATCCATGAACAGATTAGCCCGCGGATCGATCGTTCTCACGGGATGGGATTTTGCGGGGATTTGTGGGGAATTGATTCTTGAATTTTGTTTGGTTTCATTCATCCTTCTAATAGTGACGAACCAAGATCGACACGAACATCGATGGAGGTTCATCCCTCTCAATTTATTGTGTGTTCTTCCCCAAATTCTCACGTTCTTCGTGAGAGTTATTCACGTTCTTCGCGGGGTGATGAACAACGGATCGTTGCGCATCTGTTCTGCGACGCAACGATCCCAAATTGAAGGATCAACACCGCGGAGGTCTTGAGGAGGTGCAACGACGGTTTTGGTGGATGGATTGAAGCAGATCAGAAGAAATCGTTCTTCGGATGATTTTCGCTCTGGTGGCCCGAATCGGATTTTGGAGTCGATTGAAGACCCTAAACCCACCGATTCGGCTTCACGGAGATGAGGCAACTTGGTATCTGGAGTTTCGCGGTGAACATACGACAAAATCGAGATCTGAAAGATTAGATGAGGTGCGTGGAGGAAGACGCAGTTCTAGAAATTTCCCGACTACACGCCTTGTAGAGTGGGCTACACGGTGTGTGTGTTCTTCGGTAGGGTTACCCGGTGTGTACTCCAGGAGTACACGGACACAAGCATGATACACGGCCACAGACATGCCATGTATACCTCTCCCTAGCCAGACCCGGCAAGATACACGGGGTACCCCGTGTACTGGTATAAGGGTAGGAAACATGGACACGGGCAGAGACCGTGTACGGGCACATGGCCTGCGTACATGGAGTGAGCCCAGGTGCTCAAACACGGCGTGTGTTTTCTTCTACACGGCGTGTAGTTGCTTTCGACAAGCCGAGTGACACGGGCCAGTTACACGGGCAGCACCCGGGGTCATGAAACACGATGTGTAGCTTTTCTACACACCGTGTAGTTTGGTTTTGCACGGCTTGAATGATGGACATGGGTCGTTCACACGGGCAGTACCCAGGGTCAAGGAACACAGCGTGTAACCATACTACACGCTGTGTAACTTTTTCTTCATGGCTTGAGCCACTTTCCATCTATGACTTAGACTATTTCTTAGGGTTCGTACCCTTGGTAATCCCTCGAAGGTTCTGGCATTAACTCTTTTATACAGGGGTGTGATCCCTTTAGAAGACCTACCTAAATAGAGTTGTTGGAATCCCCTCTTTGAGACTTAGATCCGGATCCTCTATTAATTCTTGGAACCCTAGGTAGAGTTCTTGGTATCAACATGACCAACTTTACTCGGGTGTCGATCCTCTGCTTAGCGGATTAGCTTAGACTGAGTTGTTGGAATCACCCCATGACTTGGATGTGATCCTCATCTGAGCATCTTGTTCCCGAGGTACTTGTGTAGTGTGTTCTCCTGGAACGAGTACTTTGTGTCTCTCTCTTCAGACCTAGGAGTGTGTTCTCCTGATGGTATGCTTAGTGGAATCATCGAGCTGGATCCTAGTAGCGGTTTTCGTGATGGTCGATTGTATATGAGTATATCTGAATATTCTTGTGATATATTCCGTATACATATACTGTGTAGAGCTGACTGTACCTTTCACTGTGGTATTTTCCTTTGTTGTATTTACTTTTTGGTTTTCGGGGTGTCCTACTGGGTATTGTTATACTCACCCCTGCACGGGCTTTGCCCGCACCTGTCGTGTCTTGTGCAGACGAGCGAGCCTTTGACATGATTATAGGTGGACTAGGACCGGACGGTGTTCAGTGAGATCAGACAGGCCGAGGTGTGTTCCTTCGGCAATGGTCTTCTATCTCAATACCTTTTTCTACAGGTTTCACTTCTTTGCAGACTTCCTTTTTGGTGGGCTTGTACTTTTAGCCCAAGGTTTTACTCTACTGTACTTTACTTCCCTGTCGAACTCTGTGGTTGGGTTTTAGTGTATGCGTGCATCTTTTCTTTTTGTAGTTTTTACTTTTCAGTTTTGTGGGATTGGAAATGTGTGTGCGTGTGTATAGGTTTATAGTAAATGCCTCCAATGTTAGTAGCATGCCAACTCGGTGCTAGTCACTAGCCCCTGGCCTACTGGAGGCGGTCTTGGGGAGTTGCGGCTCGGGCCCCACTGGGACGGGTCGTGACAAATCCCTTTACGTGATGGTACATAAGAATTTGAAATCTCATGAAAATTAATATATTTTGAATTATAACATCAAGAAAACACAAAACCAATCCCATCAACCTTCATACATAGACACATTGAGTTCCCTTTATGATGGGGCTTAGGGTGATCCACACCATTGGTTCTACAATTTAAATTCCATTTATAACTTAAAGTATCTTCAATGATATTATTCCCTATATCAACATGACCCTAGCCTAATAATTATGTTGTTAAAATAAACCTTAGCTTAAAAAATTATTGACTCTAATTCGAGCTTATTTAACTATTTTGAGATTTCATTACATGAAAATCCTTGGCGGACTCAAACAACACTCGCCTCATTCTGACAATGTTCTAAGAAGTAGTTCCTCAGAAACCACATTTAATAAACCAAGATAAAGTATGTCGAGCCACATATGGATTATTATCCTCAAAAATATCAGTTTTTAATACCATCATATCATATCATGATGCATGTTTCCTTCTTCTAATGAACCACACATTTACTTTGGGAATGTCTACTGAATCCCGTAATCAGCCTTCACTGACATCTCAATCCACAATTTCCGTTTATATATTTGTGAACTTCTCGAACATGGGTGTATACATGTTCAATAACACTTAGATAAATACTATTCAAACATCACATTTGATATTGAATAGTATTTTGGTGTATCCTCATAATCATAAATTAGATTCTTATGAGCTCATCTATGGAAATAAACACTCTAGAGTTTACAAGTGAGACATTGTCACTGAGTTGAACCATCCATGCATCAAGAACACTGAATAATCCCAATATTAGTCATTTAAAATAAAAATTTGGAGTCTATGAGACCATATAAGGTGTTCCTACTAGGAAATCCATGTATCACCCTAAACTATCCATTCTTATATAATATACAATGCTTGAGAGAAAAACTCCCCCAGAGTATACTTATCAAAATATAGAGGAAGTTTTTATTTAACTCAGCTTATAGCCCCCACTATATTAGTGTATCGTGGATGAAATCAAGATAAGTGACATGATCATCACTAATAAAATTGTACCCCAAGAGGATATAATGAACTACCATGAAAACCTATGACACATCCTTCATAATGAAGAAAACATTTCTCAATGAGGAATTGATCCAACCATACCCAACTATATGATTGAATAAATTGAACCTAAATGATTTAATTTAATCTAAATGTGTATGGATAATCATTTGGATGAAACATTGTTAACCATCCAAACTCCCCTTTCAATTTATTAATATTGTAATCGCTCAAAAAATATAGTGGAATCCTTCCTTAACTAACGATGTCTTCAATGAATGCATACAGAACCATACAACTGATGGTCACACATCTTTTCAACCACTATAATTCCGCAAAAACACTTAATTATTTTGGTTTCTAATGAATCTTGATCCAAATCCAATTAAGAAGAATCCTTTTAAACCCATTACCAGGTTTCAACACGAGCATTGTTTCTAGGAATATAATCTTAAACATAGTTGCATCCTAGGATCTCAGAATCTGTTATGCTCATCCACTATGATTCTATTTCATATTTTCTTACTCCACCTAGAAATAAATTATATACATGATTATCCACACCATATGAGTGTACTATTCATTGATTTCATAAAATTGGAACATTTCCATGGAACATATTCTATGAACAATCAATCTTAGGTTCTGGACATGGCTGAAATGCATTTTAAATCACTAAAATTGAAATAAAGGAAAAAATAACCTCTTAATAGCACGATATATTGTATTTACAATAGATGTACCTAGGATTATATCTTGAGTTTTAAGAAATAATTTCATTAACATCAGGCATATAATCCAGAACTAATTTTATTAGTAGCAATTCGGCACCCAAAAATTTTGCAACATCATCCTGATCATAGAAGCGAGTCCTATTTTCCTTAGTTCCCATGACAATCTACCTCAGTTATGACTAGTTATCAATGTGTAACAACATAGTCCCTTAATAATCATTAGCGAACTCATATTTTTCATTATACCCTTTAATAAAATCTATAGGTTTCTTATGTATCATTAAATACTACCCCAACGTATCATTAAAAAAGGAACATCCTTGATACTATCAATAAAATTTTAAACCCTGTGAATCCCAGTATCCAATGTCGCATAAAAAAGAACTATACAGGATTTGTATTACCCATAAAATTGTTAATATTTTTGAAAACCAACCATGTCATGTATTAGAAAATGAATAAGGGTCACATGACCTACTAAGAAGATGACTACTCCACAGACATGTATGAAACATATAAATAGACAATAACATGATTAAAAAACCTTTTAAAATTATTGAAAGATTACATGGATGCCTTTGAAACACAAGTTTCATTTTATAAAATAAGGAGTCCTGCTAAGTTCAACTAGCACATGGATGTCCCAAAATGACTGGAATGGTTCAAAATAATTTATCATGGTTTTAATGTGGTGAGGGTTCTACATATCTCATCCTATCCCCTTACAAAATCAAAAAGCATAGAACCTATAGGTAGGTCATGTTAAATAGGATACATTGATCTTCCATGGATCATTTAGGTTCTATTTTATCTATTAAAAGTTATGAGAGCCTATAGGTAACTCCCATGTTCTTGTTATAATGATATTTCAGAGAAACATGTAAACTACCCTTGCATGAGTATTTAATATAAAACCCCTCTTTATAGTTTAATTTTAGCCGATTAATTTATTTAAATTTTTTAAATAATTTTAGTTATCAATTTAAAAATAAAGAATGATTTATAAGAATTTATGTTCCACGAATATTAATATAGATGATGGAACAGGGAACAAAGGAAACTTTTGTCAAAATTCATTTTAAGCATTATCTATTTAATTGAAATGATGTTGTAATTAGTAAATTTATTACATAAATTAATTTTATCCATTTTTATTTTTTGTAACCTTCCACCATTATCATAGTTAATGAAAATTTCACTCCCTATATAAAGAGGAATACAAGCCTTTGGTTGTAATTGGAATTTTAAATAACTAGCACCTCATATAAGTAAAACTAAAAAGTAGATAAAATGATTTTTATAAATTAAAAGTTGAACTAGTAAAGAAACATGCCACTGTACGTCTATATGTGAACCCATATAATCATCTACAAACACATTAAATTATCTCCCATATATAAAACAAACATATACCCATTTGGTTAAGTGCTTGTCATATCAAAATAAAGGTTTCCTACAAGGGTCCCATTAATTATTACAAGATTTAATTAATCCTTTAATAGTTATAACTTCTAAGAACAAATCATGATGACTGGCCTAGTTGGGTAGAGATGTGTCAATCTACTATGAATCATGCCCAACTGACCTACTTGGGTCTAGTTGTGCTTTAAAGAATTTAGTCACATGGTTCAACATTCAACAAGTTATATAGTTTTCATACATTACATAAGAAACCATTTCAAATCATAATTAAATTTTAGCATACACATATAGGAACCATTGATCACTTATATGAATCATTATTCCAATGTTATTACAATAGAATCCCTTATATATTATAATTGGAAATCATATGACTGTAACATGGTTTTGGATTTATTTCCAATTATCATAACTTCAAATGTAATCGTTTTATTACCTGTGTTATCATTCCTAATATATAATAGACCATACACCTTATAAATTTATTATTGGTTCCCCATTTAATCATAACCATATATTATTCATCCCATGCATCCTATGGTCTATGGATCAAACATGTCTAAATAAATTTGTCAAATAGAATTTCCCTATCACGATACGTTGGAAAAAATGGCTATATTGTTGAAAAGATTATATTTAACCAACCATTTATTTCATTTATAAATATGAATGATATCACAAGAAGTAATTATAGTAAACATAGAAACTAATTTCAGAAAAAATATATTCCACTACCAAAACTCGAAATCATAGAATCATTGTTTTAATGAAATTCATGCTATACATAGAACAATAATCATTAGAAACATATCATTCAAGAATTTTTTTTAATAATATAAACATCATGTTACACAAAAATAATGCGTAATAAATCAAATAATCATGAGAAACACTCAATGGGAATATCTAAAGTATAGTGGAACCAACATGGAATGACATATTCTTGGAATGTCAATCTATATGTGCCTATAATTTTATATATAGTTCTAATTCACTGAGAAAGTAGGAAAATGGTAAAATTATTTAGGTTCTATAAATAAATAATTTATAAAATTAGACCATTCAAACAATATGAAATAATAATAATATATAATAACGAATAACATGAACAACAGTACCATCCCTGGCCACTTGGAATTTTTCCTGTGTGTGGGGAAATAATTACAAGACATTGATATTTACCAAGTCTCAAGACATTCATAATATACTGTTGAGAAATTCCAAATAGTAAAATGATTGAAAATAAACTCTTAGGATTACACTTATATCATCCTGACCAATGAGCCACTTAGAATGGTTCCCCATGCCCGTTTTACAATGGTCCTCAAGCACACCTCCTCGTATAGCAGATCTTGTCGACTAGTATCATGGTCCTAATGATGGTATAGTGGGAAGACTATACCCTCTTGGTCAGTATTTAATAGTCATATAATGATAAATATTTCCATAAATAGTAGATATGTTTTAAATAATGGAAAGATCAATGAAAGATAATAATTAAAAATTGATACATAGTCCAAATCCAACTACACAAACATGCATTCATTTCTAGGTGTGGATACATAATTTAAAGAAGTAAACATAGTGTATGTGATATATATAGTACTATAAAATATTAATGAAAATAAGAAGAAATATATAAGGGATAATTCCATGAGAATCCTATGATTTGGTGCAAGACTAATCCACTAACATCCCACGTACAAATGGATAGCACACGCATAATCCATAAATCTAAACCTGCAAACATGAGGTCTGTTTGGGTACTCCAGTGTAACAATAGCACGAAATAGCTACAAGATATAATTTTTTGGGCCCCAACAATATTTTATAAATACTAATCAAATATATAAATATATAATATGACATTGATCAAGAATGATAGGTATAGTATAAAATAAATAAATTTTATAAATTTTACTTAGGTTCCTAATAGAACTTGGCTGACCACACCGACTTCATCCTATGAAAAAATGTCTTTGAATAGTAGTAAACATGTGAAAATTGATATATATATATATATATGTTCTATTTTTGTAACAACATATATAAAAATATATGTAGATAAGTGGTACATTTCAAGACCTATGTCATGACACATGCATCCATTGATGTGAGTCTCTAAAACGGTGGAGCAATTCAGCGTAGCCACATATAATGAAAATTAGACAATTAGTTAGATGAGGACACAATATATATACCAATGTCATATATTATGATAACTATCATACAAGATACCACTAGTCATATGTAATTACAATCATTCATCATGTAAAAAAATCTTTCTATGATTTTGTCAAAGGATTTTCATGATAAAGGACCCATGTATCACCCAAGGAGCCACATAATGTTGATAATAAATGAGCATATTATGGAGTTCCATAAATATTAAATCCAAGATTATATCATAACATGAAATATAATTGTGATCCCATCCCTGGAATTCAAAAAAAAAAATGAAAATCAGTTATCACTAAGATCTTGTGGAAATCTATTTGGCCTATAAGCCATTCCAAGAAATTTTATAAAAATGGAACCCATGTATCTATCGTGGAATATTATAATTCAATTAACCAATGAAACCATCATCAGAATTTCGTGAAAAGGACACCCATATATCGCTCATGGTAAATATAATCTCTAATAGCCTATAAGGCCATCCGAGGCATTCCATAATAAGGAACCCGAGTATCACTCTTGGTGTCCATAATTGATGTAACCTATAATCATATCCATAGAGTTCCATAAAAAAGAAAAATAAGTATCTCTCAAGGTACATATTTTATTAAATCGTTTTAGTTCAAGTAACAAGGAATGACATGTTAGTTAACCAACCTTATCACATTTCATGTATGAGTAATTAAGTTAAAATGTCAATGGGAATTCCTAGTCATAATTCATGTTATATAGAACAAGGTCCATGTACATAAGAATTCCACATCACAGTCCATGAGTTACTAATGAATCCCATTCCCAATTACCAAAGAAATTTATTTAATTCAATTAATTATCCCTTTCAAGATGGTTTATTCACCACACATTAAAAGGTGTGATCCATTATAATAAGTCCTTAACTATGATCATGTAAAGAAACACTCTAGAAGGATGGTTTAATTAACTAAATATAAATAGATGAAATGCCCAAATAATCAACACACCCATGGTGTGATTTTGTTTATGTGAGACACCTGTAGTTGAGAAATATAATTCCATATAACTACATTGTTAAAGGAATTAGGTTATACATATGTAATTTCACATTGTACTAGAAATGAATGGAAGGTCTATAATGAAACATAATGATGGATTTTTTAAATTTAAAAAAATAATGGAAAATATATGGACCACCTACGTCTTACTCAGGAGAGTCGATTCATCATTATTGATCCTTGAATTGAGACGGTTTCTGCTAAATTTATAAAATGAAAAAATTCCAAAAAATCGGGTGAATTAGAATTCATGAAGATATCACCAAATATAAATGTAAAAATAATGTAAGGATAACTAAGAAAAAAGAGATTAATAGAATACATCCAATGATACTGATAGAAATATATTCTTGCATGGGATGAGGCATGTAGCTCCATTCCAAGGAGATGATAGGAGGATCTCCAACAGAGGTGATGGTACTATTCCTGCAAGGGTGTATAATATAAGGTGAAATAATTTAATGGGTTGTGGGATAATCTTAACTTTTTCAATTTCTAAGAACCATTCAGTTGACTTTGTGGTTAAAAAAAATATTCTCAAATTGTGTTGTGGTACTACATAAGATGTAGCCACACTGTTCGAAAATCTATGCACTAAACCATGGGTAGCTACTGGTTATGTGGAACATAGTGTGAAGTTATGGTTAATGGTATAAAAAAAATGCCTGCAACACATTCAAGTCATTACCTATACAGTTGTACAATGACTCATGGCTTCTTTCCCCCGTTTAATGAATCAAAAAATCATAGAGCTCACGAAATTTATATACATGGTTTCCTAACCTAGATAGACTAACTATGAACCAACTATATCCGTTATTATACCATTCCAAAAACTAAATAATTCAGATACTGATGTCCCTGAAACCAAACTAAACATCTAAGAAACCTCCCAAGACTTAAACATCACGCAAAAACAACACTTTAACGTGTTCCATCACATGAAATTTATATGTAAAACTTAGTTGTAGAATTAACCCATTCACCAAATTTATATAAATAAAAAATCCCCAATGGAAATTTTTCATTTTCCAAAACACAGGATGTTACATGTCTTATTCATGATGATCGGTTATTTTATTTCATATATTCTATAAAATTCAAAATAACCTAATATGTAGTAGGAACCAACACACACTCCCCGTATCAGTTTTTGTAAAATAATCATTACATTTATGGATTCAATATGGGTAAATGTGAACCAATTTCAACAATTAAAAATATATCGTCAAATTTAAATATTGGATCACATATGTATCTAATAGCCCTTTAATCTAATGGTTTTTCGTATCCACAAAAACACTTATATAATAATTACCAATTCTTTAAGTGATCATTTTTCTAACTATTCAACACTTTTATTTTTTTTACATTATATCTTAAAAAGTTAATATAAAATTCATTACCCATGAAACCATTCTAGACATAATTATTTTTACATAAATATTCATAACCTAGGAAAATTGAATACAAAATATGGATGGTCACTAACAGTCTATAATTATAATAATATGAAAAATAAATTGATCTTATTATTTGATCTTATGATAAGAATGATTGTATAACAAAATAATCAATGTTAATGAGTATAAAATAAGAGAACTAATAACCATCAAAACATGAATCATAGATCATGAATCATGGTATAGATATTTACCATATGGTGATATTCAGATAAGTAAACAATCCCAAGACATGTGAAAAAAAATCCATGAGTAAAGGGTCTATTAGAAACTCAACGAGATAATAGATAAAATATGTTGGTATCTTAGAACATCTTTATCATTTCACTAATAAAATAACAATTACAACTTGAATAACCATTATGGTAAATTCAAACAATTTCTTAGGGAATACTATAACTTGTTTACTCCATATAATCACCTAATTACGTGGAGGGCTACAACAAACCAACATATTACATATTGGTAAAATTCACAGAAAGATGTAAATTCAATCCCAAATCCTAATTTCCCCAATAATTTCTATGTACCATATCAGGGTGAAAACAAATATTATCATTAAATATTTAATTTAAAGGAATTATTATTCATTCATTGCATGATTTACTAGTTGAATAGAAATGGGTTCCATGATATTCTATTTGAAAAAAAAATAACTTAATTGAAAAAATTAGGGTGGTTTCATTTCTACGTACCACCATTGGAATACAATTACTGTCAAGGGTTGTTGTCATCAGTTTATATAAAAACCATTTAAATATTATTAAAAAAATTCTTGATGAAAATAATCATTCTAATTTGATTATGAGTTTTTAAAAATATGAATTCAAATTAATAGTTTATATCCCATTTCATTGAAAATAACATTGAAAATTTATAAATTTTTCTTCAAAATAAATAATAGAAATTATTGTTGGAAAATCCATTCATTTCATAAATATTAATTTAAAAAAAATTAAAGAGATAAAAAAATGACCCATATAGAAGACATTATGAAATTAAATAACAAGTTTTTTTAAAAAAATGTCATGTATCACATAAAATAATAGTAAAAAAACATTTATGCTTATAAAAGAAAATCCTTGAAACCATTTTTACAAAACATTGATATGAAAGATAATAAATATTGATCTAAAATAACATATATGATTGATATCACATAAAAACATCTTTCATGATGTTAATTTAATAAATAATATAGTAAATGGAATATAAACACAGAAACCAAATTCATAACCAAAAGATAAGAAAATATATTTGGGTCTAAAATTAATATAAAATGAGCTCATGAAAATGAATATTTTAACAATGATAATCAAGAAAATATTAGAGATTGTATCAATAAAATGAATAATGTTTTGGTGATTTTTTAATATAATTCCTGTGAAAAAAATGAAATCAAACGAAATATTAAATATCCCGATTAAAAATACATCCATGATGTAATATTTCAAAGGGAATTATATACACCTCATAAATGAATATTGGTTTATAACACAATCATAGGTCTTGAAGAAAGAATACTTAATATGAATATACCTTCAATGATCGTATCAATGAATTAAAAAATATTTAATGGAGTGACTCTATATAAAAAATGAATATAATCATGAAAATTGTAAAAAATACTTAAAGAATAAAATTTTATAGATTATATTTTAATAATATAGACAATTAATAAAAATATATAATCCAATTAAAGGAATTTGAGTTAAGAGACACATTAAAACATTACAAGATTCATGAAAAAATCCGTTTGACGAAATAATTTGAATTGTAATTTAAAATATCATGAAATGTGATGGAATCAATATTTAAAATATAAAAGGGGTAGTATATATGTAACACCCCAATATTTTAATAGAAAAAAATTATGTTTGATAGTATATATGACACGAAACACTAAGCTGGAATGAACTTTGAAATATTAAAATTTATGCAGGACAATTATACGATAGCATTGGATAATGTATGAATATAAATACACAAATTATGACAGACACACACACAAATATATATATATATATATAGAAATTTAATACTAAATATGACATTATTGTTTAATTAATATCAAGTAAACATTCAATTTTTATTATTGTTATATTATATTTAATTAAAAAAATAACGTTTCCTTCATAAAGGTCATTTATTTCTTTTTGTGAGAAAATATTATATTTAATATTATCCACTTTTAGAATGATTATTTTATAAAATGGGATGTATTTTTCAAACCATTGTCTAAAAATTTTATTTGGTTGAGTTGTTGTGATTTTTTAAAAAATATATTTTCAATGAATAGTGACAAATAATGATATATATTTAAAAATGATTTTTATATCAAGAATGTACAATGTTACACATGGTTTCAAAATATTTTCATAAGAGATTAAATTATTTTATATTTATAATAATTCAACTATGATCATTAGAATCAATATTGTGGTTGAATTTTCTAGAATTTTGTTTTACTTAAAAATGCATTCTTCTAAAAAGTTTCCTTTTATGGTATATTATGTTTTTATGTCAAACAAATATCTAAAACACATATAAATTGAATAAGAAAAAATGGATTCCATATTTGGAATTTTGTGCATTAAATTTGGTAAATATGTACCATTTTATTTTTCACCATATAAATAGGAGAAATAAAAAAATTTATTACCATGGTAAAGGTAATATGGATTAATTATGGTTAAAACTAATATTATAAGATCCAAAAATAAACCCAAAACATTCCTTTACTTCATTTTATGTGAAAAAATTACCCTACTTATCAAAAATTCAAATATATTTAATTTTGGTCTCATTATCCAATTATAATGATAGAGTAGAAAACTATAACATTATTACTTATATTAATTTAAAAAATTAAATTATATTGTAAAAAATAAAAGTATTAAAATTTTTGTTATTTATAGTGATACCAAATTTGTATACATTAATAAAACATAATAATGATGTTTTTTTTTTGAAAATAATGTTTCATTAAATTATTTAAAAATAATAAAATTATTGAAGTGGGAAATATGGATATTATATGGTCTAAAATTCAATCCATTTTCCTCTTATAATTCAATTATCACCATAAAAGTAAAATTATAACCCTCTAAGAGTGAAAATTTTGTTATAGTGTTTAAAGATAAAAATGGTTTACTTTGGGGTCAAAAAAATATAAGATTTAAAACACCTTTGAAACCAGTCCTAATTATATTGGTTGATGGTATATAAACCTAATACTACCTAATAAATTAATTTTTTCCTATTTATAATCATTTTCATAGAGAATTGAAATTATTATATTTTAATATTCAATGAAAATCCCGGAGTTTCCCACCACTAGCATATAAAAGGGACTCCATCTTTAATTATTTTAACCACTTTGAGCCTTCTAGATCATCCAAACCTATTAATATTATATTCTAAAAATTATTGTGAACATTATGGAGTTTAATTTTTTCCTTGAAGACCAACCCTAGGATCCATAAGAGGATATCTAACAGAGTTATTTCATTGGAGATGTAACCCCCTTAACCAATAAAATTATTTTTTATTTCTTCTCTTACCTACTATATGTATTCAAAATATAAAATTAAATTTTAAAAAATATATATTCATATTAATTATTATTATTATACCAATTTTATTCCTCTACATTCCCATCAAACATGATGTGAAAATACTGCACATTCCTACGCACGTCTTAGCTTATCCACATAGCAATAAAATTACATTTTAATCACCATGTTTTAAAGATAAGTATTGTGATGGTTTTAATGATTTTATATTATATTTCTGTAATAATGGTTCTTCTTGAATAATTATATCATATTATATTCTTATCTTACAATCTACATGTAATGGCCAAGACCTCTCCGGCCCATTCCATTATCAAAAAGAAGGCCACAAAGTGTTATGGAGGGTAAAATATACTTTTCCCACACTTTACAGAATTTTGAAACTAAATGTCGTGTAGTTTGAGTACAATCCATGTACCCCCATGCTGAGTGTACCCCTTGTTGAAGGTCGTGTCCTTTCCATGTGAAATAAATGGTTGCACGTCGTGTTCCCCAAACAACATGTCGTGTAGTCTCTCCCAGCGTACACGTAACCATGCGTTGACCAGTCAATGGTCGTGTGTTGTGTTAGAGCCTTTTCCTTGCCGTGTGAAATAAATGGGTACACAACATGTATCCAATACTATATTCCGTGTAGTCCCTCCCCGCGTATGCGTTACCAATCAACGACCGTGTGCCGAGTTGGAGCCGTGTCTTTGCTGTGTGAAATAAATGGGTACACGTCGTGTGTCCAAAATACACGCCATGTAGTCCCTCCCTGAGTATGCGTTACCCTCAAACCGTGTGTTGACCAGTCAACGGCCGTAGAGCCGTGATGGAAGCCGCGTGGAGACCGTGTGAAATAACTGAGTACACGCCGTGTACCATAAAGTACACGCCATGTACTTTTTCTTTTCTCTCCTATAAAAGGAGGGGTCCCCTCCACCTTTTCAACTCACCCCTCTCCTCCCCTTTCCTATGAGTAGAGATCTCCCAAGAGACTCGAAGGCTCTTTCTTCCATAAAATCATCGTCCGAGCTCCGATTTACGATCCATCAGTGGCCACGGTATCAAAACGAAGAGGAAGAACTTATGATCTTGGATCATTTGTCCTTCCTTCGTCCCTTCCTTTCCAAATTCCACCTGAGGTGGTTTTGCCGGGAGTTGACGAAAGTGACGGACGCCGACGAACATCTTCTAAAGTTGATCCGGGGGAGCATTGTGATTAGAACCTGTTGAGGTAGGGATCTTACCTTCTTCTCTCTAATTTTGTGCATCATGAGGGGTGGGTGTCCTCTTTTTTACGTGAAACACTTTGAAACCAATTAATAAACATAATAACTGGCTTATAGAACGGGGTTGGGATGTTTGTGATTACTGTTACTTTACTTTTTATATCCTGTGATATTATGTTGTGAATTGAATAGGCTTATGCCTACTAAAAATCACAGTTGTTGGGGGCCTTTGCTTGTGAAATTAAATGCTTCCCTATCTTTCTAGACCGTTTATGGATGGATACTTCATGGAATGAAGAAATTTGTTAATCACGTAAAGTTGGTTGATTAAATGAAAATATGGAACCCTTGTGTGATCACCCTAGTTGAACAAAAATGGAATAATGAACAAGTGTGTGTTGTCTTGGATACGTGGCATGTGCTGGGGGGGTGTTTTTTGGGTTGTTGTAGATCGGGTGAGCAGCGAGGTTGCGGTTGGCTTGGTTGTGGGATGGTGTGAATGCTATGTGGGTGACGGGCAGCGGGGCTGCGATAAAAGGTATTAAAGGGATAATGATGTACGGGTTTCGGTGTGATTGTGTTTATGGTGGTTGGTAGTGGGGCGGCAGGGATGGGTTTGAATGTGAACGAACTATGGGTTGTGATTAATAAATAAAATTGGAGGAGTTAGTGAATAGTGGGTCATGGTGATGGAACATGATTAATAATCAATGGGTTAGTTGGTTGATAAGAAGGGAATTGGATATGTTGCTTGTGTTTTCCTAACTTGATTTGTGGATGGCAGGGATATGTTTTACGAACGATCGATGTGGTTGGTTGTGGATAGTTCCCCCATAGTTAAGGAACTAAATAAACTAATTATGTTGGAACGTGAAAACCTAAATGGGGTTGGGGTTGTTTGTTGTATGCATGCTTCGTGGTAGTAGTGTCGAGGCACGTGCTTAGTTTCTCTATTTATAAGCCATAGGTTGGGATGAGTGTTTGGTATATATATATATATCTAAATTTTTGTGTTTTATCGCACCCCACCCATGTTGATCACTTAGTGCCGAACACTCCCATTTCATGGGAGAGGGTGTTTTACCCTTAGATACTAGCTCCTTCCTGCTCCTTATTCCCTAGGATGTGATAGCTTGAGGCGACCTTACACCTAAGACTCTTTGGGTAGGTTTCGATTGGGGTTGATTTAGCCAAAGACTCTTTGGGCAGGTTTTACTGTTTCCCCAGAATCTTCGGGATGAGGCCGAAGTGTGTGCGGGCCGGATATGTGGTTGTGAGGCCCAGGTGTGTGCGGGAGGGATACGTGGTTGTGAGGCCAAGGTGTGTGCGGGCAGGATACATGGTTGTGAGGCCCAGGTGTGTGCGGGCGGGATACGTGGTTGTGAGGCCCAGGTCTGTGCGGGTGGGATGTGTGGTTTGTGAGGCCTAGGTGTGTGCGGGCAGGGAGAGTGTGGCAGTGTCAGGACGTTCGCCGTTAGGAAGAGTAGCTTACTAGTGGGAAATGGTGCGGGGTACCCAATACTATTGTTTATATATACTACTAGCCGTTGTGATTGTCTTTTTGGTGAGTGTGGCTGGTGATGTTGGGTGGATAGAATTCCTTGCTAGGTTTCTTCTGTTGTTCTAATGGGACATTAGGATGTCTCCCCACTTGTGCACGATATCTTTAGGTTTCCATACTGAGTATACTTTTATTCTCACCCTACGTTTACATTCCGTTTTCCAAGAGGACTACCAGGGCTGTGCGGGACCCTACTATTCAGATAGTTTTACTCGTTGTAGTTTATATACTCTTGTTTTCTTTTGTTATTATATGTTGAGATTTCATGTACTTGCACATTGTTATAAAATTGTTTAAACATGCATGTGGGATTGTTTTGGGTTTACTTATATACACTTGTTCTTTTCCTTTTTTGTTGATTGACTTTTCATATTTCCCGATCTTAAATAATAAAAAGGGTAATCCCTCCCATATTTGTGAAAACTCATACCCTTGGTTCTATTTTCCACCTTGGGGCCTACTGGAGGTGGGAATCGTTGGTCATTATCTCCCTTTCACCATTGCCAGCTCAGGAGGGGCATCTTTGGTGGGAGGGGGTCATCACAGAATGGCATCAGAGCTGATGGTTGAGAGATAGGATGGAGTCTGGAGTTAGGCACAGTGAGGATTGCATGGGATGGTATGGAAACAATGTTAGTTAATCTTGGTGTGTGACATAGGCCAGGGAAGACCGCCTAGGAAACGGGATTTTAGGCCCCCCCCCCCATGATCTGATGCAAGGACTCTGAGCCTACCGAACGACCAAGTGAGACTACATTGATTTCAGGGTAAAGACCCTAGGAAAGGTACATGCATTATCATGATTGTGTTTTACATGATTTGGTTGTTTTGGGAATGAAATTGAAATAAAAATGATAAAATGAAACCCTGAGAAAATTCATTACTACTTGGCCTTAGGAGATCTTTTCTTACCATACAACTATGGCACCTGGACGTCGTCCTCGGGTGGCTTAGACGGCCGAGGCCCAACAGATTCAGGCGGTCGATCAGTTCAGGATTGACCGGGAGGAGGAAGATAGCCAGTGGAAGAAGACTCTTCGTTATTTCAACCAACAAACCCTCAAGAAGTACGAGGGAAGTACTTTGGATACAAAGACAGAGGGGTGGGTTGAGGAGCTAGGGATCGCTTTTACCTTTATCCATGCTCCGAGGGAGTACTGGGTTCCCCTAGAAGTCAGTCAGCTGAGAGGTGATGCGCGACAGTGGTGGATGCTCTACCTCAGAGAGAGGATAGAGGCAGAGGATCAATGGGCTGAATTTGAGAAGGAATTCCGAGAGGAATTCCTTTCTTCCATGATCAAGGAGGAGAAGACGCAGGAGTTACTCTCCCTTCAGCAGGGGAGTATGTTAGTACGAGAGCTGGGGATCATGTTCAAGGATCTCCTGCGCTTTTCTCCAGATCTCTTTCCAGATGAGGAGTCTCGGGTGAGATGTTTGGAGGAGGCGCTTCATCCTTCGCTCCATTATGATGTCACCCCCTTCACCCTTCTGACGTACTTGGCAGTACAAAAGAAGGAATAGGTTGTAGAGAGGATACACTCGCAGGGAGGTGCACCACGTGAGGGGATCCATCCAGGTTCGTCGAAGGAGAAGGCAGTCAACAACATGTATCCTGTGACAAGACCTTCCAAGTTCAGGCCTATGGGGAGCAAGGCCAAGAAGATCCAGTTCATATCTTCAGGTCCTCTCCCTTTTATCACGAGCCCAGGACCGAAGTTTTTTTTTTGTGTAGGTTTCTGGAACATTCAGAGTCGGTGACCGAAACGAGCTTAGTATAGTGGAGGTGGGCAGGTTCAGTGCCCACCTCAGCAGCACCAGTTGCCGGCAAGTCCCTTCCAGTAGTAGTAGGATGATGCTCCTCCGAGGGTAGACTTTACGGGAGGAGGCCGACCTCAAGGTGCTCCTCAGGGACCTCGACCAGGGTGTGGTCATGGAGGTGGACAACATCAGAGAGGAAGAGGAGCTGGCCGTGGACAGTTGCTGGAAGCATTTTTGATAGATCCAGCAAGACCAGAGGTGGTGCGAGGTACGATTTGTTTGTTCCTCACTCTTGTTTCTACTTTGTTCGATTCAGGAGATTCATACTCCTTTCTTGCACCTAGTCTAGCCCATGCTTTGGGACTAGAAATAGAGAGACTTTCTGTATCACTGGTACTGAGTACACTAGTTGGAGGCCAAACCAGCGTATCTTGTGTTTGCCAAGGATGTGGGCTGACGTTGGGACCAAATCGATCTAGTGGAGACCTTCTTCTATTACAAATGAAGCCATACGATGTCATCCTAGGCATCGACTTGTTGTTTTTTGTTAGTATCGTTATCGACTGCTTCTGGAGAAGAGTCATGTTCTACGACGTGGACGGGAAACGTGTATCTTTTTTGGCGAGAGGATCTATCAGGTGGGAAGCTGTCCTATGGAGTCTCTCCTTTCCTTGTTAGGTCGGTTGTCGGTAGTTCCAGCTGATACAGAGATTATGGATGTTTCAGAGGTTGTTGGGGACTTCCTCGATGTTTTTCCTGAGGTGGTTGTGACTCTCCCCCCCCCCCCCCGACGTGACGTTGAGTTCGGGATAGACTTACAGCCTGGTGCACGTCCGATTTCGATGGCCCCTTATCGGATGGAACCTTTAGAGTTGCGGGAGTTATGAATTCAGATTGATGATCTAATGGAGAAGGGTTTTGTTCGACCCATCATATCGCCATGAGGCGCTATAGTTTTGTTCGTGAAGAAGGAAGATGGTTGTCTTAGGATTTGCATAGACTACCAAATGTTGAACTAGTTAACGGTCAAGAACCACTGCCCCCTTCCAAGGATAGATGATCTCTTCGACCAAATGAGGGGTGCTTGTTAGTTTTCCAACATTGATCTACGATCTAGAAATCATCAACTAAGGGTAAAGGATAGTGAAATATCGAAGACGGCTTTCAGGTGCATTTATGGACACTTTGAGTTTGTAGTGATGCTGTTTGGAGTTACGAATGCACCATCTGTGTTCATGGGACTTATGAACTTTGTCTTCTGAGAGTTTCTGGATGGGTTATTTGTTGTGTTTATCGATGACATCCTGTTTTACTCAGGATCAGAGGAGGAGCACGTTGATAATGTCAGGGTAGTCTTGGAAGTCCTTCGACACCACCAGATTTACTGGAAATTGTCGAAGTGTAAGTTCTTGACAAAAGTAGTACACTTCCTTGGGCACGTGGTGTCTCACCATGGAGTGTCAGTGGACCCATCGAAGGTGGAGGCAGTTGTTTCTTGGGAAGCACCCAAGAGTGTGGTAGAAGTTCGTAGTTTCTTGGGGTTAGCAGGTTACAATTGGAGGTTCTTTTCAGACTTCTCTCGATTTTCTGCTCCATTGATAGCTTTGAATAGGAAGAACCAGGTCTTCTTATGGAGCGAGCAGTACCAGAAGGCTTTTGACTACCTGTAGGTGAAGTTGGTCAGTGCTCCCATACTCATATTTCCAGAGGAAGGGTTGTTGTATGAGGTGTTTTGTGATGCTTCTGGCCTTCGTCTGGGGTGTGTGCTGATGTAGAAGAAGGGATTGATCTGTTATGGGTCTAGCCATTTACGCCCTCACGGGCGTAACTATTCCACCCATGACCAAGATCTTGTAGTAGTAGTGTTCGCACTGAAGTTGTCGCGATATTACCTCTTTGGGGAGTTCTTTTTGGTCTTCTCAGATCATAAGAGCATGTGCTATATCTTCTCCCAGTGTGACCTGAACTTACGTCAGTGGAGATGGGTCATGTTTCTCCAAGACTATGACTTCGAGATCTCTTACAATGAAGGTAAGGACAATGTTTTGGATGATGCCCTGAGCAGGAAGTCACATAAGGAAGTGGTTCTAGAATCCGTAGATTCTTGGAATGCGATGGGAGAGTTGGCCGCCTTGCACTTGGATGCAAGGGTTGAAGGTGTTAGATGCTGTTTGTTTCAGATGACAGTGCAGTCCTCCTTGTTGCAGCAGTTGGACGAGTCTCAGTGGGGGGAATCCGAGGTGGAAAAGATGTGGGATCGTGTCGATCAGGGAAACGCTCCAGAAGGATGTTCAGAGGACAGCCGACATCGGTTGCTTTTCCATGGAAGGTTGTTTGTTCCAGAAGCGATGTGTGAGGGAGTTCTCCATGAGTTCCATAGCTCAGCCTTGGTGGTACATCCATGAGTTTCAAAAATGTATCGAGGCCTGAGGGAATAGTTTTGGTGGCCTGGGTTGAAACGGGAAATGGTAGAGTTTGTGGCTAAATGCATAGTGTGTTAGTAAGTGAAGGCTGAACACCGTGTTCCCAGTGGGTTGTTGCATCCTTTAAATGTCCCCAAGTGGAAGTGGGATGACATCTCAATGGACTTCGTCATAGGACTACCAAGAGCTCAGGGAGGTTATGTTGCTATATGGGTAGTGGTGGATCGACTGACGAAATCAGCTCACTTCTTAGCAATTAATGAGTCGGTCCTGGTGAGTACCTTAGCACATAGATACGTAGACGAGGTGGTGAATTTGCATGGAGTTCCAAAGACCATCGTCTCAGATCGGGATACTCAGATTACCTCACAAGTCTAGAGGGGGTTACATCATGCTTTTGGCACCCAGCTACGCCTTAGCACTGCTTTCCACCCCCATACCGATAGGCAGACAGAGCGGACCATCCAGACGTTGGAGGACATGCTGCGAGCATGCGTTCTGGATTTTGGAAGATCATGGGTACTACACTTGCCTTTAGTAGAGTTTTCCTACAACAACAGCTTCCACTCTAATATTGGCATGGCGCAGTTTGAGGCTCTATATGTAAGACCATGTTGTTCACCCATTTGTTGGTTGAGGTTGGTGAGATAGGTGCTCCTAGGACAGAGGTGGTATAGAGCACCACCGAGAAGGTTCAGCTTGTGCGTGAGAGGATGAAAGCGGCTCAGGACCGACAGAAGTCTTATGCTGATCGTCGAAAGAGGCCTTTGGAGTTAGAGGTGGGAGACCATGTGTTCTTGATGGTTTCCCCTCGACAAGGGAAACAGAGGTTCAAGAAGGTGAGTAAACTCTCCCCTACGTTCATTGGACCTTTCGAGGTGCTGAGTGGAGTTGGCAAGGTGGCATATCGGCAGGCCCTGCCACCTTAGTTGGAGAAGGATCATGATGTCGTCCATGTCTCCCAGCTTCGTTGGTACTTACACGACATCTCTCACGTTATTTACTAGGGAGAGCAAGATATGGGAGACGACTTGACCTTCGAAGAACGACCAGTCAGAATCGAGGATCGTAAAGAGAAGGTGCTCCGTGGACGAACCATCTCCTTGGTTCATGAGTTGTGGAGGCATGGCGGCCTCGAGGATAGCACTTGGCAGCGGGAGACCCAGATGCACACTCAGTACTCAGAGTTGTTTTGACTTTTGTTTTTCCTTTTTATCTTCTAAGATTTGTGTTGATGTTATACTTTGTACCTTTGATATATGGAATGATTTTCATGTCGGTTGTGAGACCTTGTGTTTCCTTGTTCTCTGGAAGTGTGTAGCATGTCCGGATGTGAGGGAAAAAAGGGAAAAACATGATCCTTAATCGAGACACATTAATGAGAATTCGATTGAACCCGTGCGGGCGAGTCACTGCCGCCTAAAGCGGATAATATCTCGACATAGGATAAGGAATTTCCCCAAACCACATGTTCGGGAACTGTGTTGGTTGTGTGGTGTCAGGGGTAGTGAAAGTTGAAAAATCATAATGTATGAAGGTGGGAAGACCAAATTCTTAATCGAGATGCATTAATGAGGATGCGATTAAACCCGTGCAGGCGAGTCACTACCGCCTAAAGCGGATAATATCTCGACATAGGAGAAGGAATTTCTAACACATATGATTAGGGTTGTTAGTTGGGTTCCTGTTATAATTAGAACCCTATGAGGTATCTTTTCGGGTTTCCATTGGGTTGGTTTTTGAATTCTCAAGGATGAGAATGTTTTAAGAGGTATCTGATGTAATGGCCCGAACCTCTTCGGCCCATTCCATTGTCAAAAATAAGGCCACGAAGTGTTCTGGAGGGTAAAATAGACTTTTCACACACTTTCTAGAATTTTGAAACTACACGCCGTGTTGTTTGAGTACACACCACGTACCCCCTTGCTGGGTATACCCTGTGTTGAAGGCCGTGTCCTTGCCATGTGAAATAAATGGGTTCACACCGTGTACCCCAAACAACATGCCGTGTAGTCTCTCCCCACGTACGCATAACCATGTGTTGACCAGTCAACGACGGTGTGCCGTGTTGGAGTCGTGTCCTTGTCGTGTGAAATAAATGGGTACACACTGTGTATCCAATACTACACGCCGTGTAGTCCCTCCCTGCGTACGCGTTACCAGTCAATGGTCATGTGCCGTTTTGGAGCCATGTCTTTGCCGTGTGAAATAAATGGGTACATGCTGTGTTTCCAAACAAGACACCATGTAGTCCCTCCCCACGTATGCATTACCCTCAAACCGTGTGTTGAGAAGTCAACGGTCGCGGAGCCGTGTTGGAAGCTGTGTGGAGACCGTGTGAAATAACCGAGTACACTCCATGTACCATAAAGTACACACCTTGTAATTTTTCTTATCTCGCCTATAAAAGGAGGGGTCCCCTCTTCCTTTTCAACTCACCCCTCTCCTCCCCTTTCCTCTGAGCAGAGTTCTCCCAAGAGACTCGAAGCCACTTTCTTCCATAACTTCTTCATCCAAGATCCGATTTACAGTCCGTCAGTGGCCACATGATCGTAACGACGAGGCGGAACTTCTGAGCTTGGATCCGTAGTCCTTCCTTTGTCCCTTCCTTTTCAACTTCCACCCGAGGAGGTTTTTCCGGGACTCGACGGAAGTGTCGGACGCCGATGGACGTCTTCTAAAGTTGATCTGGGGGAGCGTTGTGATTAGAACCTGTTGAGGTAGGGATCTTGCCTTCTTCTCTCTAATTTTTTGCATCATTCAGGGTGGGAGTCCTTTTGTTTACGTGAAACACTTTGAAACTGGTTAATAAAGATAATAACTGGCTTATAGAATGGGGTTGGGAAGTTTCTGATTACTGTTACTTTACTTTTTATATCATGTGATATTATGTTGTGAATTGAATAGGCTTATGCCTACTGAAAATCACAGTCATTGGGGGCCTTTGCTTGTGCAGTTAAATGCTACCCTATCTTTATAGACCATTTATGGATGGATACTTCATGGAATGTAGAAATTGGTTAATCACGTAAAGTTGGCTGATTAAATGAAAATATGGAACCCTTGTGTGATCACCCTGGTTGAAAAAAATGCAATACTGAACATGTGGGTGTTGGCTTGGATACCTGGCATGTGATGGGGGAGTTTTGTGGGTTGTTGTAGATCGGGTGAGCAGCAGGGCTACAGTTAGCATGGTTTTGGGATGGTGTGAATGCTATGTGGGTGACGGGCTGCGAGGCTGCGATAAATGGTATTAAAGGGATAATGATGTACGAGTTTCAGTGTGATTGTGGTTATGGTGGTTGGAAGCGGGGCTGCAGGGATGGGTTTGAATGTGAACGAACTATGGGTTGTGATTAATAAATAAAAAGTGGAGGAGCTAATAAATGGTGGGCTATGGTAATGGAACGAGATTAATAATCAATGGGTTGGTTGGTTGATAAGAAGGGACTTGGTTGTGTTGCTTGTGTTTTCCTAACTTGATTTGTGGATGGCGGGGATAAGTTTTACGAACGATCTATGTGGTTGGTTGTGGATAGTTTCCCAGTAGTTAAGGAACTCAATAAACTAATTCTATTGAAACGTGAAAACCTAAATGGGGTTGGGGTTGTTTGTTGTATGCATGATTCGTGGTAGCAGTGCTGAGGCACGTGCTTAGTTTCTCTATTTAGAAGCCATAATTTGGGATGAGTGTTTGGTATATATATATATATATATCTATATCTTTGTGTTTTATCACACCCACCAATGTTGAGAACTTAGTTCCGAACACTCACAATTCATGGGAGAGGGTGTTTTCCCCTTATTTACCAGCTCCTTCCTCCTCCTTCTTCCCTAGGCTGTGATGGCATGAGGTGACCTTACACCTAAGACTCTTCGGGTAGGTTTCGATTGGGGTGGATTTAGCCCAAAACGCTTCGGCCGGGTTTTACTGTTTCCCAAGAATCTTCGGGATGAGGCCCAGGTGTGTGCGGGTAGGATACATGGTTTTGAGGCCCATGTGTGGGCGGGCGGGATATGTGGTTGTGAGGCCCAGGTGTGTGCGGGCTGGATACGTAGTTCTGAGGCCCAGGTGTGTGCGGGCGGGATACGGGGATGTGAGGCCCCAGTGTGTGTGTGCGGGGAGAGTGTGGCAGCGTCAGGACGTTCACCATTAGGAAGAGCAGCTATCTAGTGGGAAATGGTGTGGGGGTACCCACTACACTTGTTCTTATATACTACTACCTGTTGTGATTGTATTTTTGGTGAGTGTGGCTGGTGAGGTTGGGTGGATAGAATTCCTAGCTAGGTTTATTCTATTGTTCTCACAGGACACTAGGATTTTTCCCCACTTGTGCACGAGAGCTTTTGGTTTCCCTACTGAGTATACTTGTATGCTCACCCTACTTTTACTTTCAGGTTTCTAGGAGGTCTACTAGGGCCGTACGGGACACTACTAGTAGGACAGGTGGAGTCGTTGCAGTTTTTGTACTCTTGTTTTCTTTTTGTATTGTACTTTGATCTTTCTTGTACATGCACCTTGATATAAAATTGTTTAAACATGCATGTGGGATTGGTTTGGGATTATTTCTATACACTTTTTCTTTTCCTTTTTGGGTGGTTTACTTGTCCTATTTCACGGTCTTAAATAATTAAAAGGGTAATGCCTCCCATATTTGTGAAAACTCATACCCTTGGTGATAGTCGCACCCCCTGGAGCCTACTGGAGGCAGGACTCGGCGGTCATTATCTCCCTTTCACCATTGCCAGCTCAGGAGGGGCATCTTTGGTGGGAGGGGGTTGTGACACTACTTGAAAATTATACGGTAGAATGTGCGTTCATGTGGACTTAAACCTTCATGTAGTGATGCAATTGGATTATTGTTTTAGATTTACATAGGTAGTAATAAAGATGGATTTGATGAATATATATGATTAATATGATATTATATTTTTTTATGGTAAATTATTGGTATCTTTTTATTATTCCAGACATGAAAAAATGATAGCAACATTTCTACCTATGTAAGACCAACCGTCTCCATAAGAATTGTAATTCATTTCACCAAATATACCTTTTATGTATCATCTTATATAAAATGAATATATATAATACGATTAATATTATTTTTAAGATGAAAATTTTATCAATGTATAATGATCGAGATGGATGAACTAGACCATTCTTGAAAAAAAAAGAAATTGTTATCTATAACAGTGATTTTAATAATAAATTATTAATAAGTAGATGATAAGATTTCATAATTAAATAATAAATTTTATGCAATGTATGATTTTTTCCATGGAAGACATGTATAATAATCCATAGTTTTTTTAAATTAGGTTATAATTAGCATAATTAAAAACCATGCATTAGGTAATGGATTTTCATTTATCATATATTTATGTGATACCCATGCCATATTCACAACATATTTTATTTATGTGGTGTATACACTACTCATGAATTTATTTTATGTTTCATATAATGAAAATTATGGAGATTTACATTTCTATCTTAGAATATATATTTCATAATGTTTTAACTCTAATGTGATCCATGTAATATTGGATCTATGCTATAATCTCATTTTTTATGAGGATTTTTTATAATTAAGTTTATAATGATGAGATTTTATTATATATATCTAAACAAACTCATGAATATTCATAAATTATGTTTATTTATAAATATTACATTTTTATTACATTTTACTCTCCTTTTTTACATGATATATACAATTATTTTTTTTTGTAATTCAAACAATAATTCTCTCATTGGCCGAAATTACCTTTTCTTTCTTATCCATGATTCTAAAAAACAACCAAATAAGGTTTTTATTATTATGAAATGGATCTTAAATTTCACTTTTCCCATATTTTAATTTTCCAAAAATGGTTTAAAATGAATATTTATTTCATTTTATGAATTAATTACTTTAGATATTTTACCAAAAATGTGAATGGAATCATTATATCAATATATACTTCATGAATTGAATTTCCCACCATAATGACCACTTAATGCATTGATTATTCATTTACTTGTTTTCATGATTCGTTTCAAATTAAAAAAAAATCAATTACATTATGGATATTGTTTATATTAAATGAGTTATTTCAAAATAAAATTGATATTTTCCTCAAAAAAATCTACAAAGTGATATATTAATAAAATTTTCATCTATGATGAAATAAATTATATATATATTGATTACTAATTAGGTAAATATTTCATTCATGAACCTGATGTCATGTTCTAAATTTTATACATAGAAAGCTTCTCATGTGCATATGTTTATGAATGGATTTTACTATTATGTCTGAGTTTATGGATGGTCTTGCCTTTGATGTCCATTAAATTCGATATCAACATTGTTTAATGTCCATAAGATTACAAAAGAGTTTATTTCATGTTTTTAACATAATTATTGAACCTGTTTCTATTTATACATTTCAACAGTGTTATAAACATATATTTTATCCATATTCTTATGTCTATGTTATACTCTCATGGTTCATGAGCATTGATTTCTTAATTATTCATTTCTTATTAACAAAAATATTTATACCATGAAATCAGATTCAAATATACGATATACATAGAATTGTGATTAAATATTAATATCATCTTCTCAATCACTTAATCTCATTGATATCTCTCATGATTACCTTTATAGAGCATTCGAGTTCCCACATTCCTATGATTCATTTCCATAGTTTGTGAAGAATGGTATTATAAAAGGCGTGTTTAAGAAGTGTACAATTATGGATAATATTATTTGGATATGTTGATGATCATCCAAAAAATAAGAATATTGTGTATATATTCTCTAACTACTGTAATCATTTCTGATCCTCAGGTATATATTTGTAAAATATTTAAAAAAATATTTTTCTTAAGATGAAATATATATGTATGAATGGCTTCTTTCACATATTGTGGTATTAAGTCATAGGTTTATTCAATATTTGGATATTAGTTTTAGAAAAATATCATAAAAACCCTATGGATAATTATAAGTATATGAATACTTCCAAAAATATTGGTGAGAGAGAGATTTTTTGATTCTTTTAGAAAAACATCCCAGTGTGGATATGGTGTTATAATAGATCTATAAAGGATAAATATCCTTAAAAAGAGTTTTCCATGATTATCTCGAACATAATTTTGATGCATTATGAGTGTTCTATCACCATGCACCTAGTTTGATACCCTAAAAGGATTTTCTTGTGTTAACTCATATTTTCCATATAAACCATTATAAATTATTTGAATATATTGTAACCAAGAATTTAATAGGTTAAACTTAAGTTGAAAAATATATCGAAAATAATGTGTCAATATTTAGACACACAATGAATTAATTTCTAAGAATATATGATTTCTCACTCAGATTATTATTTCCCACACCAAATTTTTTTGTTTTAGACAATGGTTTCATCATTAATTATTGATGAGAAAAATAAATTTTCACACTAATACAATGACCATACTATTGAGAAGAAAAATGGATTTGGATTGGTGATGTAATATTGTGGTACTATGCTCACTCAAATATCATAAGCTATTAGTTATAAAACAATTCATATTGAACATCTTAATGTACCAAATGGGGAGTACAATTCCACTGAATATATCATAAAACAAAATATATCCTCATTATATATCACTTATAATCCAATAATTATTGAATAATGTATTAATGTGAGATAAAATATATTTCCCTATCATTAGTGAACAGACTATGAAAAAGTTGTCCTAGTCACTTATCATTTGAAGATGAAGTAGGTAAGTTAAGGAATCTTATCCTTATTCTTGAGTTTGGGATTCCATGATGATTTTTTATGAATGAGACCTATGAAAATTTCATTAGTTATCATTTAGTAAAATTTTATTAGTTTGTGTTCATTTTTTATCTCTCTCTACACATATAGTTTCTTTGGGAAATATTATATTCCTTCTAGGAATGTTATTAAGTATGAGGTTGTATTTGTGGTCCTATAAAACATCAAGGGAATCCCTCTCCCTCAAGTCACAAGTTTAACCATCCTAGATATAATACCCAAATATCCTTCATCCCAAAACCATCAACATTTATAATCTGATTACAATATATAAATTATCACACAACATCCTTTCCAAAAATATCAATAAAAAATAGATATATATCTCCCTACGACGATCTCAAAGAAATAACTGGTTTTTTAGGGAAGCATAATACGTAGTTATTTATCATAATCCCATGACATGATATAAAACATTGATGAAAAATTGTTATGGATGGGAATCATGGTTAAAATCAACAAGTAAAACTATTATTTCATAATGAATTATTGCATGGTATTGAACATTATCTGGTAGTGTTTTTTATTAAATGGTTTTTAAATTTTTGTTTATATTTCTACTCCTCACCGTGTATCTTTATCTCTCTAATATAGAACTAGATTGAAATTTATCAAATCTGTTCTTGGGTACTGGTTGGGGGATTAAATAATTCATATCTATTTAATCATTTCCTAAGACATTATTATTAATATAATGATTTTTTTCTAGGGGTGGGGTTAGTCCCTTTCATGTTTATGATAACCATCTCAAATACACCTCAAAAGTTCATTTTCACCAATATATTATTACTTCTCAAGGTAAGGACCCTCTCTATCTCTAACATCCTTAAAATTATGAACGCATATGTGAAATGGAATGAAATATTTATCGCGAATTGTAAAAAACATATATATATCTAATGAAAATTTTCTCCCTCGTTGGAAAATCATAATAAATTTTGGCTAGGTAGACCCAAAGATTCATTCTCAATGGCTTACCTTAGCACACCCATATATAAAAAGAGAGTGAATTTCCTCTATTTTTATGGTTTCATTAAAATATTTTGGGTTGTATGACCAACTAAAAGATTATGATATTAACTATTATTGGATATATTGATATCATTAAAAGTGTAATATTCTCAATTATGTTTATTATAATATATTAAATTCAGAATCCAATATTAACTGGATTGAAATTTTCTTAACGGATTCTTTTAGGAATCATATAAAGAGGGTTATTAGTTGTGTGCTTCAGCTAAACTATTTCAAAATCCATTTGATGATACGATTATCAATTTAAAATGGAAAATTGATCGTATGTCCCAAAGAAAATATAGAATTTTTTTGAAATATCTTGAGGGCTCTTCTTCATGGTTTCTCTTCATAAAGTAAAAAAATCATGGAATGTAACTTATATGGATTGGGACTATATAATTTGGATTTCTAAGATCTATTGTAGATTTCAGGAATGTATCCTGATTATCATTGAGTACACCAAATGATGTGTATGTTCTATCTATATCTGTTTCAGGCCTAATAACTAGTTTTTCCACATGAACTTCTTTCCTAGTTGTTCGACTGCTGAAAAGTAGTTTCATGAAAGTAATGTCCACCCATATTTCCTCAATTTCTGCCTAGAAGATGAATTTAAATTCATTTCATTCGGAATCAATGATTTTGAGGAAGATTATGTTCATATATTTACTAGTTCCATTTTATGCTATTTCGGTATGCGGTCTTATAGATATCCAATGCATGTGATTCTCCATTATGACACAATAGAAATATTCAAATAAATATCTAGTAAATAATCCAATATGGGTTTCATTTTTATAATGATAAACCATGTGTCCATCCCCATTAATGAAAATATCAAATTGAACTATATGTGTATAGTGTCTAGATGTGATTGTTAGAGTCAATTATATATGAAATATAGCGAAAATAAATTTATGAAGGGAGGAAAGAGAGTGGTTCATGTGGAATTTCATAGGAAAATGTATTTTAATCCAAAGCTACCTCAATAGCATTAAAGTTAATCTAATAAACTATTTTGATGGTAAGTGGAATTCAAACCTTTCCATAACTGCTTAATGAATGGATTTCACTATACATTTCTGATGAATTTGCGGAACACAGAATAAAACAAGGTTCTATATCAAAACATTGGTCATAAAGGGACTTCAACATAATATATTCCATCATTTATAATATTATTTATTGGAAAATGATTTTTCTAATATATATTCTTATTTTTAGGGTTTTATACATCTTTTTAGGTGAAATCACTTGTTACACCTGCAAATCATGTATGGTTTATGGGTAGTATGGAGTTATACAAGATATTTTTTCAAAATATATGAATATGGTGGTTGTTAAAATGGTATGATCCTATGGCTAGGTATTATTAATTATGATAGTGGTTATATAAACATCAACTTTATAATTTATTATTCCATTCAAAACAAATTACCTTAATTTAGAGGCTATGATGATGTTTCATTATTTTTATTTAAAAAGGTTGAACATACTTACTATTTATAATGTAAAAATTCATTCAAATTTATGAGATTTTTTTAAATGATACCTAAAAATAATAATTCAATCACCTAAATTTTCTATTAATGGAATTCCTTCTTTGTTATTGGAATAAATATCTCACATAATTAGTGTGAGAGAAATAAAGAAGCAGACTATCTGGCATCTAAATGTATCCTTGATAATCCCCTTATTATATTCTATAGCTTGGCCTCCGGCCCCTGGATATAATTTGGTTTTCCTAGAAAATTATATTAGGATCCATTAATTTTTAAATTTTATCTCTTCTTAGTAAATGTATAATAAATTATAAATAAAGGATATAACATACCGAAAAGTAATTGAATTAGGAATCTCAGTCCATTAAGTCATGATTCACCTTGTGCATCCTCCAACTACTAGAATAATAAAAATATACTCATTATTTAAAAAATTTAGAACCAAATAAACATTGTTATCATTATTATTTTACCATTTATTTCACTCATTATCATATTTTATTCAATAAGTAAATTAGTATTTTTCAGGTTCATCGTTTCCTTGTCTTTTGATTTTTAACATTTAAGATAGTTGTGGTATAATTATAATGGCTAATTCTAATTTCATAGTGGTTCAATTATCTATATATGTCTTATGAAATTTGATTTATATAATTAAAAAATTAAAGGGGGATAAAAAGTCATGAAATGGTTACCATTTATAAAATCATTTTTGATAAGAATTCATTTTATGGTTAAAAATTGTCTACACTTTTTGACATTAATTTTCATGGTTAACATGTAAATTTTACAATTATAGATTTATAATGATGATATTACATGAATATTAATGTTATGCCCTATCATCAAATAATTTCTATAAAATTGACATGAAATAACAAAATTTATAAAAACATTATCATTCATTTAAGTTGAGTAAAACCACTATAGAGGGATATATTTTCATAGTAGAGTTTAAAATAATGGTAACACAAATAAATATTTTGTATTAAATAATAAATTATATTATAAATAAGTTAATTTTTGTGGTGAATTTTAAATATTAATCATTTTATTGAGAATAGGAAGAGGATAAGTGAAACAAAAAAATCATTTTTTGAATTACCCATATTTGGACGTACTAATAGTTTCTGAAAATATTTTGGTGAGATCTGACGTTTATTATCTCAAAATTTATTATATAAATGGATTAAAATACCACAATTATGTAATAATGGTAGTAAAATAATAGAATTTTAAAAAATAGCCATCATTTTGATCAGTGAAAGAGGAATTGAAAACCCTTACCATTGTATTTGAATCTCTTCATTCAAATTGAATCTCAGTCCTCTGCAGAATGTAATTTTCAAAATAAATGGGCTTATGAATATGAAATTGTATATTTAGATAATCATTTGTGTAGAACAAAGATATAAGACTTTATTGGGGTTGTTTTATTGAGAATATTATAATGAGTCCCCTTTTAGAGTTAATATTCAATGAAGTTTTTGAGAGTATTCAATCATCAAGGGACACGAATGTAATTTTAAAACTAAAAGTGGATTATAAATTGGTAATTGATAATATTATGGACTATTATACAGTCCCACTTTTCTCTTGATAATGTTAAATTATTTAATTAATTTTTAAATGTTTTTTTATTTATATATAATTTAAATTAATTTTAAATTATATTTTTCTAATATAACATTAAAAATAGCAATATAAATATTGAATTTTAAATGAAAATTTAAAATAATTTATTTACTATCATTTTTATACATAAAATTATTTCATTTGAAAAATTTATCCTAATTTATTTATTTTAAATATTCTTTAAACCACCTATATTCACATTTAAACGATGGAACTAGTAATATATAAAAGTTTCATTAAGAGTTGGGATAATTATCCAATTATTAAAAATTAAAAATAAATTTATAATATAAAGATATTCTTCATTAATTTTTATCTTAATCGAAAATGAACCATAATATATATATATATATATATATATTCATTAATATCTAGATAATATTCTCAATATTATAATTTTAACTTTTCTTTCCTTAGAGAAGTAGTATATTAGAATTTGGATAATTATCTAGTTATTACAATCCAAAATTTATTAAAACATATTAATATATTTATTTGGAAAAAATCCCTCATGGAATCCTTTTAGTATGTTATGGTTGTGATTGTGATTGTGGAAAATTCCAAATGGCCGTGAATGAGCATTGTTGGTGTTTGCCGAAGACAAGATTTTAAGGTGGTGCAATTTTCCATTGTTTTCCAATTATTTTGGCCTCAAAATCGGGAATTTTGGTTTGGAAATGTAATGTTTTATTAATAGGCATGATGAATATCAAGAATATAAAATGAAATCGGAAAATTTTGACAAACATAGAGCCTAAGAAATTGACCACATACCATGTCTGGGAAGGGTTCATGGATGTGTACCAAGCAGCTGGATCGTTACGCAGGAGTGGTCCTCGAAATTGAAAATGGTTAGTGGAAGAAGGTTTTGTGGTACATTTATTGTATTTTTTGATGGATGAGATCGGTTGCATATGTGAAAACGAAGTACATAGACTATGGATGAAAAATTGTATGCTGGTGGGTTTAATTTCACTGTAAGAGGATCAGTATGTGGTTGGGGCTATCCTAATCCCATATTTTGTAAATATTTGATAAGTAGATTTTTCAGATATATTTTCCTATATAAGGATTGATAATCCCACCAATTAGAATGGGGAGTAAATTTCATTATAGAGTATCTCTTTGATTTCAAAATTCAGCAATGTCTGAAAAGAAGTTTGCTAGTGTGAATTGTGTGAAGGCTGAAGTAGTTCACGTGGATGAAATTTACCAATGGTTTTTGCGGGGAACCCTATCAAAAAAAGGAAAAATTACATTGATAGATAAGGAATGGTACACTGTTGGTTAGTGATGTCAGTCCCAGAAATGATAATAATTCACTGATAGAGGTTGGTTTACGGAGGAGGTTGGTAGAGTCAGTATAAGGAGGTGGTACATGACCGCAATGATATAGATACTTCACAGACCAAGGCCGATTTACGAAAGTAGTAGTAGTACGTGGAGGAGTTGTTTCACATACTATACACAGTACATCATATGTGGAGAAACTAGGTGGTTCGCGATTTCTAAAAGAAATAGTTCAAATGCTTTAGATCGGTTTACGTATGTATTTTCTGATATCTAACAGTACTCGGGAATGTATACATCATCTAAGGGTCAAAAAATAACTTCAATTGAGAATCTACCTAATGTTGAGGATGCAGGGATAAATGAAAATGAAGTGACCTGCATGTCTATAAACATTGGTCAACCTTCATGTATATAAATAGTAAGTGGATTCCTTTCCAAGAGTAGTGAGTGAAGGAAGATGAAGATGATGAAATTTTCCACTGGTAGTGAGTTAGAGAAGCAGGAATAGGGAGTAACCCTTGGGAATGCTGTGAACAAACCTCAAACCTTTTAAGGGTAGTGAGCATGGGCATAAAATATCTAACTCAATCATTTTACTCATTATTTTCTCTAAGACTTATTGAATTTGGTGTATCGGGACATCCCCGATGTATTTTCCTTGGACATAGCCCTGTGAGGGTGAACAAAGTAAGATAATTTGTTTCGGTTATGATTTAAATTATGCTTATACTTTTCAACGAGAATGAGCGAGAAGGGTGTTGTGTTCAACGATGAAACAAGATACAAAGGGGATGAAAATTTAATCTATCAAATCCTGATTCACCCCCCCTATTAGGCTATTCATCCTTGTAGACCAAAAAAAATTTATCTAGTAATAATATTTATCCCTTTTGGTTTATAAAATATTAATAATTTGATAGATAATATCCTAATGTCACTAATTTTTCTCTTCCAATGTTGCACATGGATTTCATTCCTACCAATAAATACTTTCTTATTATCATAAATTAACAACCATAAATATATTTAGAATAATATTTATATGTTATTATTAGGATATTATCATTTAATAGATATTATATATATGAAAACATTATTCACATTTGTAACACAATTTTTCATAAAAGTTATGATATGTATAAAAAATCAGATTTTTTATATTCTAAAAAAACTCAACTAATATAGAAAATTCATTCGACGAAATATTTAACATTATGATACCATGTTAAACCCCACCAAAACAAATTAAAATTGTAATCATTAAAAAATTTCTCTTTAAAATAATTTTATATAATGCACTGAGAAAAATTCATTCATAATAAAAAACTATTTCTCATTCATTTAAAAAATCACTTACATTCCTCATATATTGATAGAGTTATTTCTAAAATTATAATAAAAATAAATATGAATATGAATATTAAAAAGGAGACTATCATCTGATAAATAATTTTAATGTATAACTAATATTCATTTATTATATTCTATTTAGACATATTTATATCAGTATATTATTTAATTTTTTAGTCAAAAGGAAAAGACAGCGTTTCTACCAAAATTTAATTTTCATGCCTTATATTGTTTTATTTATGGTAATTATTTCCAAATAAATGTTTTCTAATTTGAAAGTATGAAATAATTTTTTAAAATTATCATGTCTGAATAATCTTTGGATAAATTTTGGAATGATTTCTAAAAATTTCATTTTTCAGTAAACGGTGAAACATATAAATTGTTATTCGAAATTTTCTTTTCATTTCAAATATTTAAAAATTAACATTCTATATTTGATTATTTGAAATATTTATTAGTATATCTTAATTAAAAATAATCCAATAAATTTAACTAGAAAGAACATTTTTCTTGACTTTGGTATAAAAATAACATTATACATAAAAATTTATTCTTCGGAAAAATTATTATTCACCTCTTTTATCGTGTTTAGTATTAAGTTAAATAACACTATAAATGTTAATTGATAGTGATAAAATGGATCATACTTCAGTTTTTTGGGTCCAATTTTAGTAAATAATTACCTTTTATTTTTCATCAAGATGAATTGTAACCGTAGTTAATAATTTTCACCACAATATAGATAAATCAGGTAATTATGAGTAAAAATAATTTCATAAGGGATAATAATGAATATAGAACATTTTATTAATCATATTTATTGGTGGGGTTCAACCATAATAATGAAATATTTTATTTTATGTATATTATTTTCCATTTTACATTGAAAATGACTTATATATTGTTTTATGTAAAGAAATATACAAAATGTCTATCTATTTATTTTTATTTTCAATTATATGTTCTCGTAAGGTTAATACTATGTTTTTAACCAATATTAAACTTTAATTTTTTAATAAATAAATTATTTAAATGATTTTTATTTCTTTATAGTATTTTTGTGTGGAAATTATTACATTAAATTCATATGCAAGGTCGTCATAGTGCTTGTGGAAGCAGTAAGAAACTAAACTAAATTTTTCAACACATAAAATGTATCATTTTTTTGGATTACATATGGTTTGAAAATAATATTATAGTAAATGGTAATGTATTATTATTTTGAAATGTATTATATTAAAAATCCATTACTTACATATCATGTACTTTTCCTTAATTATGTTTTATATTGATTTCTCATGTCCAAGTTAGTGTAACAAATGGTTAACATAAGGGTTATTCCAAAAGTTAATGTCTAAAATTATATCTACACAAATATATGTATTATTTTTTTGATTATTATGAGACTATATCCTTCTAAGAGAATATTCTACATCATTTTAGTGCCATTTTACATGTTTTATGCACATATCATATTATAATATTTCATGTTTTGGCAATAGTGACCCTCCACTCACTTATTAAAGGAAAACCACTCTCCTCTCATATATAGACATGTAGATCATTATTTACCAACCAATATCTACCCAAATATCTTCCTAATATCCTTCAAAATTTCATATATTCTGTGGGTTTTTTCAATAAAAATTACACCGGAATTCTTTACAAATAAAACAAAAGACACTTTCTAATGAAATTGTATAATTATAAACCCATCCATGTCATATTATTAATTATTTTCACTCTTTAAAAAAATTTCACACATGATAGTAATAAAAATATTATATTCAATATAAATACATTTATTTGTGTTTATGTAATCCCCCATATTCATCTCCTCCCCCATCAAATGGTTAATATAACCATCATTCATTTGTACAAGGGACTACCACCTCTTAAACATATGTAATTTGTTTTCCTTCAATGCAACTCATGATTTGTTATAGTGATTGATTTAATATTTTTATATTATATTAATTAAATATTTATAATTATATAATAATAAAATATCTTATTATTTATTTCTAGTTCAACCAATGAAAAATGATAACATCGTTCGAGCATGAATGTGGATTACCACATCCTTAATGCGATGTGATTCATTTTTTGTGATCACACCACATGGATGGAATATATAACCATATTTAAATAATTAATATGATATCTATTATAAAATAATAATTCAATAATAATAAATAATATTTACCTTCTATCTCACATTCTCTTTGAAAAATTAAATGGTTACTCATGCATACAAATGTCATGTCATCTCCATGATAGTAACATATTTCATTTTTCATAACCATAAATATTATAATGTTTTAAACCTATATTTAATTTATTGTAATTAAAATCATGTCATGATAATTATTTTTCGGTGATTCAATAATTTTCACTTAACCATAGTCAACCTACCAAAGTCAATTTGGACTTATGAGTCAAATAGCATCAAAATATAGAATGTTCACTGATCCAAATAATTTACTCAATATTTCATTTAACTAAATAAAATAATGTGGTTTTATGATATGTTATTAAACATAGAAATTTTATTATAAATGTGAATAATTTATTCTCTATTATTATAAATGGGAAAAATTTATCTGATGTCTCACACTTTAGGTAAACGATAATTTACATCAAATGTCATGTATAAAATATTTTGAAGATATATTTTTAAAGTATTATTATTCCATATCCATATAAATAAAATTATTCTCATGTCACTTTTAAATATCTATCATAGGTATTCATAATGATCATATTAATAATATTTTAGGGTACTTTTAAAAAAATAAACCAAAAGTACTTCTCTATTTTAATGAATGTTTTATCAATAATTTTTCCCATCATAATAACTATTATTTGTTGATTAGATGATATTACAATATTTCATGTTTTCATAATAGAAAAGAACACCTCCATTTTTCCTGTGTTTTATGATAAAGGGTTTTCAATTTAATGTATAATTTAATATTCAAAAATGATTTTATTATGGTTATAAAAAATATTCTTATGAATATGATGATTGAAATTAAATATTTAATTTGTTAGGAATCTGTTATTATTTATGGGAATTATTTTTAATGATGGGTGATCGAGATAAAGATCATTAATATGGGTGACACTGATATGAAAAAAGATAATTAGTAACTGAGATATAACCCTTCAATGTATTGGGTAAACGGATAGAGTTAACATATTATAGGTTTCTCATAGGTGATTATTAAAATCAACAAAGTAGGTAATTACATTTGAATTATTTTTTTATGTGTAATATAAAAAAATTCATGTTACATTCATTTAATTTATATTCCTTATAATGGGTTTTCATGGAAATATTTTTAATTTAGAAGGTAATATAATGATACTCTGTTAAAATGAAATATTATGCCACATTAGGTACAAAGGATTGTTTTTACGAAAATTATTTTAATGAACTCTAAATTATTATAAAGAAACCCTCTTAATTATGATTTGAAATTTATGTTCTCCTATGAACTATTTTAAAGAAGAACGTTGGGTATTAAATATAATTTCATGTTCATGTAAATGACTATTTGATCAAAAATACTATTATATTAAATATAGGATCCCTTTTTGGAGCATGTTTTTTTAAAATGGACTAAAATGTTTTTTAAAATATTTTTATATTTCCCTAACGGGGATTTGTGTGCAAATAAAACATTTTTAATTATTTTTTATAGGTTTTAAGGAACATTTATATCTAAAAAGAATCCACATTGACTATCGAGAATAGTTTTCATGAATGGAAAATAAGATTCAGTATCAATGTTTTAAATTATGTTAAATATGAATAATGTGTAATAGTTTCCACTTTTAATATTTGTGTTATTTGTATACGATTTATGAAATAATTTTCCAACACACTAAACCAAAAATATCCCCAAAATTAATGAATGTGAATTCTTTTATAAAGATTTAATTTAATAATTATTTTTGGATGGGACCATAAAGTAGGTATTGGTGGAAATAATTAGAAACATTATATATTGATATTTGAAAACTCTTATGGAATCATTGTGGATAAATATCATCTAAGGATAGAATCATAATGTTTTTTTAATGCTGAGATCATGTGGTTTCCTTTATAAAAAATCCTTGATACAGTAATACAGATGTCGTGATCAAACTTATACACTTATTTGTAACAAATATGAAAGGAAAATATTGAGTATTATCTCAATCATGACTAGGGTATAATGTGTGGTCAAATGACTACACAACTAGTGAAGAAATGTCATCGGATAATGCGTTTGATAACTAACATTAAATTTATAAACCATTGTGATGATAGAGGGGATTGAACCCCCAAAAACCTATGATAATCAAAAGTGATAGCGGATACCCCTAAAGTTTCATTGTACAATAACTCTATGTTTGATAATATATTGAATGTAATAGATATTAAATTTATAGTTTCATGTGAAGGGAATAATTTGGAGGACATTTATTGAGTCCTTCAATATGTTTTAAAGTATATATAACCTTTAACATTAACATATAAAAAATATATTTAATGATGAAAAAAATAAAACATTCTAGAGCCCCCCGTGGGCGTGGTGGAGTGGTCGAAGGCTCCGCTTCCCATAGGGGAGGTCGGGGGTTCGAACCCTGTCAGGGGGTATGCTGTAAAAAGCATGTTCACCACACGCGGTGCACGTATTGCATGCCGGTTACCCAAGCGTTTACGCGGCGTCGGCCCCCGTGGGGAACTGGGCTTCACCCCTTGGGTGGGCCTGGGGAAGGTAGGGGATTCTCGGGCCACTGCATGCCTGACCGCGTACCCACTCGGGGGCTGGGCCATCACCCGCTTTGTTTCCCGGCCCCTACCTTTTAAATGAAAAGAAGAGAGAAAAAAAAATAAAACATTCTAGAAAAAAATTTTAATGAATCATTAACCATTAGGTTTTACATTATATTTTTTGACGTAATTATGGGATATTAAAAAAATTAGCTATCATTTATTATATTGTTATTAATGGGATTGAAAAAGAGGTTCACTGATTGTGGGATTGTTGTAATATTTGAATAATTTCACTATTTTGGGAATAATATATTATTATAGTGAACATAATATTATTGGATAATATAGGATTTTATATGGGACTTAAAGGATTAATTGTCATTTTAAAGAATAAATTATTTTAATTTTTCATTATGGTGATTCATATTATTTATGGAAATTATTTATATATTTTAGACATTAGATGATTACATAAATTACATTTTATAGGATATGAAATTTTGGGGAACAAATACTATTTTTATATAGAATATTAAATTAATATTGTAACAATATGTGGTCAAGTCCCGTTAATTATTAGAGTTATGAACATTGAGTAATTTGAATGCTTATAAATAGAATATTTAATGTTTAACATTTGGTATTTTTTGATTGTAAGATTAAAGTATAAATTCTTTATTTTTAATATTATCTTACCTTGTTATAAAATGTTTTGGTTTGGTTATGTTTTAAATATTTTAGGAATAATTTTATCTTTTTTAGGGTTTAGTAATCTATTAGAATTTTATTTAATTGCTTCATGTATGAAAAATGAACATTTCAATACTCACTATTAGTAGAAAAATATGATATTTTGGTGGAAATTGATTAATGGATGAAATTATATTTTAAAATGAGTATATTTACTTATGCTAATGGTCTAGATCTTAAGGGAATTAACGATCTCTAGTAAAAGGATATTCAAAAAAATATTATCATATCAAATTTATTTATGATATATTTTTGTTCTTTTTCACTCCTCATTGGTATATGGTTTTATGGTCATTGACATTGTCATGGCCATTCAATTTTTTGTGTACATTTTAATCATTCACTCCCAATAATTATTTAAGAATTATTATTTTTTCTCCATGATGATATTTCCACTTCCCACTAATGTAATCCTATATAGAAACTATGTCATATGTTATTGTAAATAACCATAATATTTTCCATTACATGTTTTCAAGAGGATTTTTTATATTTCTACAATGTTATTTTTCATGAATGATGTTTTTAATATAAATAAAAAAATCTTTCCATGTAAATATATTTTATCTTCCACTCATTGAAAATGAATTTTAATATGGTTTAAAACCGTTCTATCAGACATGGGATAAAATTATGAGCTACACATTTAAAAACTAAAAGAATCTAATATAATAATTAATTTTAATATATAACATGTTAATTTTTTATTAATATCAATTAATTATATTTTACAGTGATATATTCCTTATAATAATATAATGTCAATTATATGTCAAAATGAAACGGGTTTATTTATAACAAAATAACATTTTTAGTGACTATATGGTTTTATTTAAAATAACAACTTTATAATTACATAATTTTAATCTTACTAAATAAAATTTATTTTATAAATTATAATTTCAACAATTATATAAGGATTAATTTTTCATATTTCTCAAAAAAATGAATTTTTTGTTAATACTGAAAAATCTGGATTTTTGTTGAAAATATCTTTTTCATTTAATGTTTTTACAAATTTACATTATGTTGTAGATTGTTATAAAAAATTAATTAATTATTTTTATTAGTAATAATCAAAATAAATTTATTTTAATTAAAATTATTCATGATGTTGGTATTAAATCATTTTCACTGTTAATGTTTTTTTCTAAAAAAATATTTTTCATAACATTTTGTTTGTTTAATTTCATATTAACATCTTACAATTATAATTATTGAATTTTTTAAAATGAATCCAATATTTGGAATCAGTTGGTTGAAAATTGGTATGTAGCTTCCTTTATTTATTATGAATTGTGAATCTAGTAACTATTTTTAACCTCAGTAAGTGTAGTTGTGGATAATAATATTATGGTAGGAACTATAAATGACCATAAAATTTTACAGTAATATAACATATGATTGGGGTTTAATGATCCTCATCCCATATTAGATTTTACAACACTTTTTTTCCATTTTACATTGAAAACATTTTATATTATATATCAAGTAAATAAAAATACAAAATTTCAAACAAATATTTTGAAAATAGAAATGGATAATTATATAAGGAATTCCAATGTCGCAATATATGTTTTTATTTTTCAGTCATATTTTACGGGATCAAAAATGATAACCATTTTTCACCTTATGTGGATTTTATGGACAATAAATTTATAATGTATGAAAATTATGTTATTTTATTTGTTCACATAGTAGTTGGTCATTATAAAATAAATGATTTCTATATTGTGAATGAATTTTGAGTGTTCCACTGGTAGGGATTAGTTTTGTTACTCATAAGGATAAATTATGAATGATTTAAGCCTTAGGATCTTCTTTTCAGGTATTAGAATATGTGCCAAAAATGGTGGAATGGAGGTCATCTTTAAATAATTACAACACACTTGTTCAATTATTCTAGAATTAAACATATTAGATCCATCTATTTATGTGTGGGATTAGTAAGGATCGTTCAATTATGAAATTAAAAGTATTTTGAATTGTATATTTCTCAAAAAAGATATGATGACTCTAATAAATAATAATTTGGATAAATTCATCCATAATTTTAGCAAATTTTAATAGATTATCCTATTGATACACCAATATGTAGAAAAGGATCCCAGAAAGGGGATATATATGGATCTCAGACACTATTGTATAAGTGATAAAAAAACATGGTATGGATTCAAAGGTTTCGAAGTGGGCGATGGTGCATACAAAATGAGAGGAAGAAAAATCTCGGTTGATTGAATCTGACAATCATAAACTATATAAAAATTGTGAGGTCTAGTTGGTAACATATTTTAGTGATTATTCTATGTGTAATATGTTTATTATCCCTATAAACACTCAAATAAGGCTTTTTATTTCATGTTCCCCCCAAGGGAGTGTTAAAAGTGGTTAAAATTATCTAAAACACTGATTTTATGGATTCAAAAGAGTATGATAACACGTATGATCATAGAGGAAATAAAGGATGATAAATAGTAAAAAAAATTCATCCCTTGGAAATTTATGATCCAATTTCAAACATCGAGAAAAATTTATAACCCCTTCACATTGAAAAGGATTTTTACCATAGTTAAGCATAATAATATTTAGCTAGGGGGTTATTACAAAATATATGGTTAAAAATGAAATATAAAATGTTTTCAAATTTTATTAATTTATGAAATTTAATTCAATATCATCTATATCAGTAAATCCATGTAATTTTTAACCATTTACCAGTTTTAGACACATATTATATTATATTATTTATTATATTTCATAAAGTTTCCCTCCTATCAGAAAGAAAAGGACACCCACTATCTTATCATATGGATAAAAACTTTTCTATCGGGTTTGTTCAATACCTACCCAAAAACATTACCCAAATCCATGAAAATGTCTTGTATTCTTTGGTTTATTCAGATAACTAATATTGGAAGGTTGTATATGTAAACCTAAAGAGGTTACAGGATGAAATGGTATAACTATTAACCAAGAATGTTCATTTTATTTATTCTTATACATCCTTAAAATGTTCTAAAGACCTGATGAAATGATAAATACTATATATTTGACAAAATTATTTGTTTTTATATTAATGGAATATCCTATAAAGATCACCACTTCCATAAAATAGGAAATGAAACTATCATTCTTCTGTATGAAGGACAACTGCCTTGAGAACTAGTGTATTCATGTTCCCCAACTGCCACCCACATATGGTTATAGTGATGGATTTAATGATTATATACAATATTAGTCAAATATTCATGTTTATGTAATGATAATATATCATATAGTTTATTACCATCCCATAAATTGAAAAATGATATCATCATCTGTGTGTATGTGTGGATTACCACCTCCATAAAGTGATGTGATTCATTTTTAATGAATACATCTTTGAGTTGGAATATTTATGTAATTTAAAGAAAAAATAAGATTTTTATTATTTAATAATCATTATAAATATATAAAATAATACTTTACAACCTTTCATTATGCTCTCTGAAAACATTAATGCTTTTCATGTGTGCATACAACCTGTCATCTAAATCATTTTTACATAATTCATCACTAATAACCATCATTCATGGTTGGTTTTAAAAGTATAATTAATTTATAAATATTATAACTATGTATCAATTAATATTTTTATTATGGAATACTAAGAATTTTGACCATAGTCAACATACTAAATTTATCTTGATGCTATGAGTTGAATATAAAAAAACATCCAATATAGACTTAACTGATTGATTAACAAAACAATTAATTTAAATTAATGAATCAAATGGATTAATGAGAAGTTATTAAACCTATAAAATATTTTTAGTAATATAAATTATTGAATAATTTTATTACATAGGAGATAAATAATATATATGCCAGGATAGACATGAGTTAGGGGACAATTTACTTCAAACCTCATTTAAAATGTTTTAAAGATATTTTTTTCTAATTTATTCTCTTCCATGTTTAAATTATTTAAATTATTTTCATGGTTTTTTTATATTTAAATGAAATAACTATAAATATTATTGTATTTCACCTATGAATTTTTAACTGTCTTCAAATGTATCATCTTTTAAATATTTTATACATATTGTTTTGAAAAAATGAAAAAGGAACGTGATAGTTTAATATATACATTGTCAATAACATTTTACACTGTAATAAATATTATTTAATGTTTGGATTATGTTAAATGATTTCATATTTTCTTGAAAATAAAACCCTTCTTCCATTTGGGGATGGTAATCTTAAAAATGAGAATTACTATAATGGGTATTTTGATATCAAAAAATGTTTTTATTTTTGGTGAAAGTAATATTTTTCTGATTATAATGACTGAAAGGAATTATTTATTGAGTTATTATTTCAATAGGGATTACGGGAAATGTTTATTATTTTAAATGATCAAGATATGAATCAAAATTATGTTGGATCCCGATATAGAACTCTAATTCCTTTGGAAAAGTGACATGGTTAACTGGATATAGGATTCTCTAATGTGATTTTTGGAATTTATCATGTTTGTTATTACATTTGTAAGAGTGATTGTAAGGGTTATATGAATATTGTATCCCATTATCTGTACATTATATTTATATTATTTCTATTGAGTTTTCATGATGTTTTCTTCATTTCACAAGGTGATATAATAACATTTTGTTTTAAAGAAATGATTATTTCCTCTTTTAGTAAAAATTTATGTTTTTAAAAAAATTGTTTTCAATGATTCTCATGAATAATAAATAAATACTAATTATTACAATGTTTCCATTGTGATATATTATAATGAATGTTATGAAAAAGTGGGTTGTAAAGCTGATTTCATGTATAAGTAAAGGACTATTTGAGCTCAATGTTTGTTATGTTAAAAGAAAACTCTATTTCATGAACTCGATATTTTAAAATTGACCAAGAATTTCATTACATTTATTTTATTAATCATGTAATGAGATTTATATTCTCATACTATGTTTATAAATATTGTTAATATGGTTTAAGGATAAATATAAATAAATAAGATTCCATGTTTAATGTCATGAATATTTTTCATTAAAAAATTGTGTTTCATTATAAAATAATTATATTATTTAATAAATTTATACATAGAGAATGATTCCACTTTTTAATATTTTTTTTTATTATATTATATTTATGAACTAATTTTTTATGTCACTAAATAAAAAAGATCTAATAAATAAAAGAAAGTGGATTATTTTCTAAAGATCTAGTTTAGAGATTGATTAATTCTAGGACATTATAGTGGTTTTTTATAATTTACAAGAGTATAAATTTATAAAAAAATATTTATATCATTCATTAAATATATCAATGTAAGTAATTATGTTATCAAAATTTATTTAACCGTAATATAAATCATCCCTAATAAGATAATGTAAGAATAACAGTTTTAAATATATAGTATATATATAGATTATTAAACAACAATCATTGTAAGATGGTATAAATATATATAAAAATTTAATGTAAATAAATAATTCTATAATCAAGAATATTAATAGACTATATAAGTGAAATAATATTAAAAATACATGTGATTTTACATATGTTGATCTTGATCCACAAATATCTACTCACAAATATGAAGTTCCTTTTTTCCATACTCTACAATAGTTCTGGCCACCAAACAGATAAATCTCTAACATCGGAATTACACAATATATATTTTTAATGAAATACATATACTTCTTCAAAGAATTACATTCTAATGGAATAGTGATAACTATTTTTATATGAAAATTGAACAAGGGATGGTGTCTCACCCATGTACCTCCAAAATCTAGAATACATACATGGGATATTTCATCCAATGTAAGGATAGTACACCATGGATAACCATCCATCTATGGATGGAATTAAATGAATAGTATATATTAGATCTAAAAGAAAGGCGGATATGTCCCAACACTTTATCAGTTAAAAGTGGATCATGTTTTTAAGTGATCATCCTTAGGATGGCATGGAACCCCATAACCTACTCCAAATATTTACTCAAAGAGTCATCCACCATTTTTGATTCTATAATCACCAAGATGTATTATCACTTCATAAAATGTTCTAAAATTACCCAAACAGCTTCATATTCATCCTAGGATGGAGGAATCAAGTGATAAAGTCCATTTATATGTCATTACACCTCTACATGAGAACTTCGTGCAGATGATGAAACCCACATAGGACATTATGATCTTTGTTTAACTTATGGAAGACCAAACATTGTGATACAAACTCAATAAACAAACTCATTATACCAAACAACCAAAACCAACAACATAAGGCATTACACATCTTTTACACACTAGGATGTACTCTAAAATGTGAATTGTGGAACTCATAGAGAACAACCTTATGCATATTCAATGGAATAATGATCCACCCCTCATATTATAATCAATGGTGATCATACCTAGAATATACCGCATAGGACTCACCATATATATTATGATCCCTCCAGACATTTGCCTTAGAATATAACATTTTGGATTCATCCACTATTTTACCTAATACAACTAAACTACACTGATATCAACATTGATTATTCACAACATCTCAATCACTCCCAAAGAATCTGTTGACTCTAAAGTAGTAGTGGCTTGTGACACCTATGTTTTCAAATTATCCATCATATTTACTTTCCTCATGGTATAGGAAATATCAATGACATACTGAAGTAATAATTCGATCGACCACCAGATTTAGACATTAAATAATATTCGTATAATATATGTTTCACGCAATTTGGATCGATGAATACCAAAAAGTGTTTAAAATTTGGTAATTCCCACAAACCGTAAAATCTATTACCATAAAAGAAAGATCATGATCAATGGTGGTGTAGTTACTCTCATGAGTCTATTACTTCTAGGTACCATAATAGATAACTTCTCTTTTCCCCATTAATATTTAACACAATAAAAGATGTGAATTTTTATAAAACACTAAAATTTAACGCTCTTTAATACTATGTAGAGGATAAAAAAATTAGAGGATTCTCCTTTAAATGATAAAATGTGATCTAGAATTGGTATTTCCATGTAAAAAATGATCCTTTTTGGGAAAGATTATAATGAATTCATGGTCTAAAAGAAATCAGGAAAAAACGTCAAGTAATATCCTATAAGTCCTAGGATTCTTTAAACTTATAAAATCGTCTTTGTGGATATCCAAGAAATAAATCCCTCTTTCATCAATTTTTATATGGATACTCATCATTGGGATATGTTATTCCCCATGAAATGAACATCAAGGGACCAAAAATTACTCCTTAATAGCATCATAATAATCTAATGACATCGATGGAACTCTAATATGGCACATAGATTCTTTACATTCTCTTCATTCATTATAGAATAAATATGGATTTCATCAATAAATTTCATCAAAAACTAGTTGAAAAGTCACAGAAGAAAAAGTTTATCTTCCCAATGAAAATAGATTTGAACTTTGGTATGTAGAATGGGATCACCAAAAAAAATTGTGTGTATAATGTAATATAAAAAAAATTAGAATATTCTCATCCTTCAACCAAATATGATGATATACTAACAACAAATCATTCTTTAGGAACCCGTTAACTCGTTTTAGCTTATCAGAGAAATCATCAATACATGTTAAAGGATAGTAGTCAATCACTGTCAAATAATTCATTAAATGAAAATTGATTCATTCCCAAAAAATTATATATGTATTATTGGGGAACATTATGATAGCTCCCCAATAGGATATTCATGGATTAATTAATCCCCTCATGAAAATTTCATTCGTCTAAATCCATGGCTACTAAAACTAAAAAGAAACCATCCTATATGGAGAAATATATTTCTGAGAGACTTTTCTAAATAATTATCCTGAATTCAATCAAAAAACAAGAGAATAGTTTGAACAAAACTCACAAAATAAATCAGTGTATTATTTTATAACCCTTGGAGATAACCCTATCTAATTTTATAGTAAACTCAACACCTACAGAGCCGTTATAAATGGCACAGACTCAACACACCTCAAAACCATATGAGGATCCTTATCACTAATTAAAATAATGTTCCCTCCATTATTTTCAATGTATATACCTCTCCTTCTAAAATAATTAATATTAACATGAATATATATATCTAGTTTATGGTGAGGATGGTATCATACGATTGAATCCTAAAACAAAGGGAATCACATAAAGGGTGTTTATTCCATTAAATAATCAAACAATGTCTATATATAATACTAGTACTTGCCCGTACTATTGCACTACATATTTTATTACTGGTTTTTCATTCAATAAGAGATTAATTAATATTTAATTTTTTTTAGAAAAAATAGTAATATTAATAAATTATAATTAGAATGTATTGGTGTTTGATAATGTAATAATAGTGCATAAAATATGAAGGAACCATTCAAACAGTTGACAAAGAATAATGATAATAAAATTATATGAAGTTTTAAATTTTGAGGATGAAGATTTGAATTCATTTTCAATTTTAATCATAATAACTATTATGTCGACACTTAAAAAAAGTGAAAGTTAAATCAAAGATAATGTAGTGATTGTGATAATAAAAATGGAAAATTTCAAATTATTTTAAATACTAATATATTTAATGAGTGGTTTGTTCGGGAAAAATAGAGAAATATTAATAGATACAAGGAAAATTAATACCTTTATGATCCAATGTTGTTTTTAGAATGTTATTTCGCTATAAAAATCTAAATCTTCATGATCCATGTATCATCCTCCAGATTTGTCACTGCCCAAACCAATGATTTTTCAAATTATTATTTCCCTATATGAATATAATTCTTCTTGATCCAAGTATAACCCTTCAGATATATCACTACACAAACAAGTTATAGCAAATTATTAATGGATAGAAGTGTAATAACTGATTATGATTGCTTTTTTTACTTGTGATTATATGTAATTAATTGACAATTTTGAATGATAAAAACTAACTATAAAGTATGAAAACAAGATAGATCATTAAAAACATAATTTTATTTTTCTGATTACTATGTTTAAAAAATATACAACAGTTATTTACTGTATACATTTGTAAATATATGTCATATATATAGTATTGTATACTGTTGATGTTTATGGAACTTTAAATATTTTAAACATTTGTATACATGAGTGTAATGATTTTTTAGACAATTAATGGCACCAAAAAATGTTCATGTAAGTTTAAAAAATGGGCATTGATGATGATTTTGTATAGAAGAGTGTAATCTCACTAGTGTTTCTATCAAATATTTCCGCTACATTATACTTACAGGTCTAAATTCCCCTTGGAAACATAATACATGTTCATCTTTATCCAACCTACTTAGGGAGTTACCATGAATAGAATATGAATCAATTATAATTCAAAAACAATAATATATAAGTGTATACAGATAATATATAGTGTAAAAACTGTGCATATATAATATGTGAAGCAACAGTGCATAACGGATAGGGGCTTACCAGTTCACCTTCCTTATTGTTGTTTCCCACTTCCATCTGTCCATGTAATTGAGAATAGATTTAGTTGACAAAGTTTCATGATGAAATATATTTTTATCAGCAAATCAAATCAACCATTTACACATAATTTTTACAAATAATAAGATCATCATCCTTCATGCAAGAGGTAACTTACCATTATCTAGAAGAAGGAAATACTGATGGAGATGAGAGGGTTGTTACATTATGATTCAATGTTACAGAACAATCCTTCTAGATAAATTAATATAATAATAGTAACTGAGAATATTTCCATCTAATGTTCTAATAATGTCAAAGAATAATATATTGGAATATGTAAGCAGTAATAGCATTGGACAAAAATAAGAGAATTAAACCACTGATGTAATGGAATAAATTCTATAAGACATTAATCCAAGAAGGAAAAGGAATCTTTAAGCATGTATGTTTTATGGAATCAGAAAGGATATTTTTTTCTGAATTAAATAGATGTACATTTTTTTATAAATGGATTCATATAGATTCAATAAAAAGGGGGGATAGATTATTCCACACCAAAGGTAATTAGGGTTTATGAAAATCAAAGAAACACACCAATGACCTGGCTGAGAAACTGAATCAAGAGAAAGGTGAAAGGATTTTATGCTTGGGATAGATCCAATGTCAACCTGGATACTGTCCTCAACCAAGTGGATAGGTGCTTACCCATTCACCTTCCTCATCTTGGTTCCTTCCTCCATCTGTATATGTATTTGAGGAAAGCTTTAGTTGACACAGAAACATGCCTAAATATATATTCATCATCAAATCAAATAAACCAAATACTCAACATTTTCACACATAATAAGTAATCAAGCCAACATGGAAGAGGAAACATACCAATACCTTGTAAAAGGATATTTTTTTGAAGATGGGGGGAGAGGTGTTACCTTATGATTCAATGCTACATACCCATCCTTCTAAATAAATTAATATAAGAACATTAACATAGAAAAATTCCATCTTATGTTCTTATAAAATCAAAGAATAATATATTGGAATATGTACGTAGTTAAATCATTAGAAACAAATAGGACCAGGCAACCTCATCAGTTATGGAATAAATTTAATAGTGAATTAATCTAATAAGGAAAATGAATCTTTAAGAATGTTTGTTTTATGAAATAAACAAGCATATGTTTTATACAATAAAATAGTACATAATTTGGTTATAGATGAATGCATATAAGTTCAATGAAGAGTGGAGGAGGAATAGAATCATCCAAAGAAAAACTAAGAGTTACGACATGGGAAATTATGGTTCATGAAAATCAGTGAAACAAGTCAAATAAATAATTCCAACATTTTACAATGAGGGATCATTCAATTAATTGAGGAAAATTCCACGTTATAGTGGGCCCAATTTCATGTCAACAAAAGAACACACCATTGAACTTTTTGTGTAACTGACGAAGGGGAAATAAGATGAAAGGCGATCCTACCAAAGATTGATCCAGTTTCAACCTCGATATCGGCGTCAACCATATCGATAGTTCCTTACTGGTTCACCTTCTCCTTAGAGGTTTCCAAATTCTATCCATCTGTGTGTTTGAGAGAATATATAGTTGACACAGTTACATGATGAAATACATATTTATCATTAAATAAAGTTAAAAATTTACTCAACATTTTTACACATGTTTCGAGAAAGAGATAACCTAACAGTATCACTGCTAAAAATCATTTAGTGTCACTTAAATTATTTAGAGGAACCTACACATGAGTAAAATTAATTAATTTCAATGATCATATCAGGATATCATTTTAAATAAAAACTATCAATATAATTAATTGAGCATTAAAATTTAAAAGGATTATTGAATATTGATTGAAAAAACATGAAAATATGTAAATTAATCACAATCAATTAATGAAAAAAAATTTATTAAAATTTAATCCTACTACAATACCTTAATAACATGCTCCACAATGACATCCCTGACGATAAACCTGATCCTACAATGCAACCAATCAAAGTACCTCAAATTCAAATTATAGAGTAGGAATATGCAATGAAATAAATCACTCTAATGCCCCAAAAACCATCTAAGTGTACCTCCACAACCTATATATTAACAACTTCAATTAAATAAGACACATACATGAATAAAATCATCCATAACCTAAATTTTCAGAATCTGAATGAAACCATCAAAGTGCACATCAATAACCTTCATCTGAAACCATTCATGTGAAAAAGTCTCTAGAATTTAAAATAAGAAATTCAATTATTCCAGTCTAGGATATCCATTGAAAATATTCCAGAACATTGACCAATATTCAAGCAGCCTAAGAATTATTTGTTGTGAATTTAGATCAATGCTAAAGATGCATGATTAAAATCAACATCACTTAAAAATTTTAATGTATAATACTAATTTTTTCAATAGAAATCAAGAAACACTATACATTAAATTTAGAAGTGACCTACAGTGAAGAGTCCAATATTAATAGTGTCACGGCCCAACTTCACCCAAAAGAGGGAAGAGTCAGTAGATTTCCAGACCCTTCCTTCTTTAAGTTGAAGGAGATATAATGACCCCAGAAACCCGCCTTCAATAGGTCCCAATGTGGCGACCAGCACCAAGGGCATGAAATCACACACTAAATGGAAGGCATTACCCTTTTTCTTGTAATAGGATCGGGAGATAAGATAGTGAATCCCACAACACCAATACTGAAAGTAAAGGTAAAGCCAATAACCATTCCCAATGCATGTTACAAAAGTAAAATCCACAATTTATAAAGAGACTACAAGGAAAAATACCAAAAGAAAGAACAACAACAACTGAAATGATCTATCATAAGGTCTGAGCTAGTACGGACCAACACGATCCCTTAAGTCCTCCTGGAAACCTGAAAATAGTTTTATATACGTAGGGTGAGCATACAAGTATACTCAGTAGGGAAAACCAAAGACTCTTGTGCACAAGTGGGGAGGCATACTAATGCCCTATGAGAAAGGAGATATCCAACCTCCTAGAAAGGAAACTAACCACCCAAGCCTCACCAAGGTACACTCCCCAAATAATGAAAGTCAAGTAATATATAGTAATATCACATCGATGTTTGGGTACCCCGCACCACTTTCTGACTAGTTATTGAAGAAATCCTACACATCTGACCAATCCCGCCATTCTCATCGCAGTCCCACTGCCATACCCCGCCCGCACACACCTGGGCCACAATCTCACTGCAGTCCCACTGCCAAACCCCGCCCGCACACACCTGGGCCACAACCACTATCCTGCCCATAGATATCTGGGCCACAACCACCATACACAACCATTCCTGCAAACACCTAGGCTGGAACAACCACTACCATGCCCGAAGACACCTGGGCTAGAATAACTACTTCCATGCCCGAAGACACCTGGGCCTCATCCCGAAGATACTTGGGAAACCACATGCCCGTAGACACCTGGGCCAACCACCGCAACCACCTCGCCCGAGGATTCTAGGGCTATTAATGGACCTCAGGCCATCATAGTCTGCCCGAATATACTTTGTCAATCTGGGAATGGGAGCATAAAGGAGCTAATAACTAGCCACTAATATATGTGTTGATAAAAACACCCTCCCCCATGAAATGGGGGTGTTCGGAACTATGTTCTCAACATGGGTGGGGCGCGAATAAGAAACGCAAAAACAACAAGTATTTGTATAGGTAACAACCACTCTCCCAAATATAGGTTTTTCTTCAGCCAGCCTAAAGAATGCTATCCTTACTAGTCATTCATAAGAGAAGAGAACAACACCCATGCCCATGTCACAACTCACACAATACTAAATCCCCATTTGTCTCATCCTTGTTTTTATGTCCAGTAATAATGTTTAAACAACTTTCTTCACCTAGTTGGGAAACTAGTAAGCAAAAGCAAAAGCCAAGGAAAGGTACACCCAACATCAATTTAAACATTCACACCCGGTTCTCTTGTAAAATAAATCAAGTGAGACCCCTCAAAGTGTTGGAACCAAAGTAGGTCAAAGTGAGATATAGTCCCAAGTTCCCAGAACTATGTATAAAAAGATTTCACAACAGAAGAGGATCTCACCCCAATTCGTGATACAAACAGAGGATCCCATCCTCACTCACATCAACCCCAGAAATATAATACCCTATCCAAGAAAACTATAAGGTCACCCATACTGGGCCCATGGAGGAAACCACCAAACCAATTATACCATCATAAGTTAGACTCAATAGGTATTTTTAGATTTAAAAGATTTAACACACTCCATGATTTCAATTCCACAGGGCTTAAACTGGGGTTATCATCGAAAAGGAGTTGATCCTGTTGCTTTCAATTTAATTAGCTGAATATATGTATTTAACAAAATTCCTTTACACTGAAAAGGGTTCATAACCACAATACAAGACATTTAAACATCACAAGAGGTAAGGGTTTATTAGTGAACAAGGGAAGACCACCAACAACCATGATTTTTAGTAGGAGTAATCCCGCACAATTCAGAAATCATTAATCATGAAAGAGGAGAAAAATAGATCATCATCATCGATCACACCCCTCCCCTTCATTCTTTAGATTCTGTTTATTATCTCTATTAAATTTGGGTTCATCCAATTATATAGAAGAAGTAGTGTACCCACCCCGCAAGATACACCGAAAGGAGAGACGAAGGTGAAAACTTTACTTTATTGATCGAGGATCGTCGTTTAAGTCCTCCTGTGGAATCTGGATATAGGTTAGCAGGAGCTTCATGGAATGAGACCCAGGAAAAATTCATGGTGGCGAGGTACGACTCACCAGGAGGAAGGGTATTCTAAGCGCAGCGTGATCGAGAAAGAAGAAACATATGGAGAATATTTTCTTTTAGGTAAGGGCTGAGATACAATGCCCTTGGACGGTTAAGATATGGAGAAAAACTCGAAACCGCGTAAGGAGCGGGATTGTGGGTTGACCACGCGGCTGGGACACCCCACGCTTCATTAAAGATTCCCCACCTCTCGGGTCGGTTTAAAACGACACACACCTCTCCAGTCATTTAATTAAATGACATTAATGGGCATTAATGGTATTTTAAATAGTCTTAAAGGGGTCAAAACAAGGTTTAAAACCCAATTCATGCAAAAAAGAAAGCGCTACTGGAAAACCCGTTGGGGGTATGAATGAGCTACTGGTAGGTGAGAGCTACCGGTAGGCGACAACTACCGGTAGCCGAGAGCTACCGGTTGGAGAAAGCTACCATTTTTCAAGAGCTACCAGTAGCTGAGAGCTACCTATACCCCAAGGTCAATGGTAGGATATCTACTTGTAGGCCGAGGCTACCAGTAGGCCAAGGCTACCGCTAGGAGTCACCGAGAAGCTGGGATGGCCTTCCAGACCATCCAGAATACCCAACATCATATTTTCACCAAGTAATGGACCCCAAACCCCAGTCCATTACATCAGATACTTCTCAAACTATTCTCATCCTCGAGAATATAAGAACAAACTAGAAAAGATAATAGGGGTCCGAGAAACCACCCTCTTAAGATACTTCTCAATGGAAAACCCCTAAGTTGTTTCAATGCTGGAACAGAACCCTTCCCCTTCATCCAGGAATACCCGCCCAATAGTTATTAACCACAAAATTCACAACAATCACAAGGATCACATTGTCCAACATATGATTTAGGGAGTCCCCTCCTACATGTCAGTATATTATCTTGTTTGGGTGGCACTAACTCTCCAGCACGGGTTTAATCGTATCCACAATAATGCGTCCTGATTAGCAGTCAGGTTTTTCCATCATCACACATCCGTACACACACACAGAGAATAGGCAATAAGTCAACTAATAGTTAAGAAAAACAAGAATTTCGCATATTAAATCACATGGTACAATATCTCAAGGATCATAACAAAAACAATAAGGAAGTCAAAACAGCTCTGGGTACTGAATGCGTAACTAGGCCTCCCGCTCCCAAGTGCTCTCTTCCAGGACACCATGCCTCCACAACACATGAACCAAGGGGATGGTTCATCCATGAAAAACATTCTCCTTACGATCCTCGATCTTGATTGGTCGTTCTGTGAAGGACGCATCCTCTTCCACAACTAACTCTCCCCAGTCGATGACATGGGAGTCATCGTGTAGATATCAACGAAGCTGGGAGACATGAAATACGGTGTGAACTTTCTCTAACTCAGGTGGCAGAACCAGCCGATACACCACCCCACCAACTCGTCCCAACACCTCGAAAGGTCTGATGAACCTGGGATAAATTTTACTTCCCTTGCCAAACCTCCACTTTCCACGCTGAGGGGAGACCTTCAATAACACGTGGTCCCCGACCTCGAACTCCAAGGGTCTCCTCCTATTATTGGAATATGACTTATATTGGTCCTGTGATGGCTTAATCCTCTCTTGTATAAGACGAACCTTCTATGTCGTGCTCTGTACCACCTCCATTCCAAGAACACCTGCTTCCCCAACCTCAGTCCAGCACCTGTGTGAGCAACACAGCCTTCCATATAGGGCATCGAATGGAGCCATATCAATGGTAGAGTGATGGCTATTATTGTAGGAAAACTCTACCAGAGGCAAGTGTCGCACCCATGATCCCCTAAAGCCTAGAATACATGTACGTAGCATGTCCTCCAAGGTATGGTTTGTGCGCTCTATCTTCCCATCTGTCTGGGGGTGGAAAGAAGTGCTATGACATAGCTGGGTGACAAAATCATGCTATAATCCCCTCCAGACTCGTGAGGTAAAACGTTCATCCCTGTCCGAGAATATGGATCTCGGAACTCCATGTAACCACACTACCTCATCCACATACTTCCATGATAGAGATTCCACTGTACTCGACTCCTTAATCTCTATAAAGAGAGATGACTTCGTCAAGTGGTCCACCACTACCTAGATGGCTTCGCAGCCCCCTTGCACCTTGGGTTGTCCCGTGACAAAATCCATTGAGATGACATCCCACTCACACTCGGGGACATCTAATGGTTGTAACAACCTACCTAGAATATGGTGTTTAACCTTTACCTACTGACACACCAAGCACTTGGACACAAACTCTGCCACTGGTCGCTTTACTCCGGGCCACCAAAGCAATCTCCTCAGACCCTAGTACATCTTGGAAACTCATGGGTGTACCACTAGGGGTGAGTTTTTGAACTCACTAAGAACCTTTCCACACATCACCTCTGAACAAACAACTTTCCTTGGAAAAACATTTGATTCTAACCATCCTACGTCCACCCTTCCAGAGCATTTCCCTGGTCAACTCGGTCGCGCATCACTTCACACTCTTTGTCTCCCCACTGAGACTCATCTACTTTCACCAAAATAGAAGAATGGATTGTCAAATGATACGGGAAACCTCCACCGCTATCCATCCTCGCATTAAGGTGCAAGGTAGCCAACTCCTCCATTGCCTTCCAGGCATCTGCCAACTCTCAAACTGCATCCTTATGTGACCTCCTGCTCAGAGCATCGACCACTACATTCTCTTTTCTCCATGTGTTGGAAGTCTCGATGTCTAAATCCAAGAGAAACTCCATCCACCTTCACTATCGTAAGTTTAGGTCCCGCTGGGAGATGACATACCTCAAGATTTTGTGATCCGTGAAGACCACAAAGCGTTCTCCGATGTGGTAATGCCGCCATAACTTCAGTGTGAAAATGACCGCTGCAAATTCCAGATCGTGGGTGGCATAATTACGTTCCTGAGGGCACAATTTCCTAGACCCATAAGAGATCACCCCTTGTTGTTGCATCAACTCACATCTGAGGCCCTACCCTGAAGTGTCATAGAACACCTCAAACGTCACCCCTTCTTCTGGTATTCTCAGTACCGGGGCACTAACCAAGTTCTTCTTTAGATAGTTGAAGGCTGCCTCGCACTGCTCACTCCACACGAAAACTTGGTCCTTCTTAGTCATGGTTGTCAAAGGGGCTGCAACTCGAGATAAGTTGGGTATGAACCCTCGATAGTAATCTGCCAGCCCGTGGAAACTGTATACCTCTACCACATTCTTGGGTGATTCCCAAGAAACAACCACCTAAACCTTTGATGGGTCCACCGCTACCCCCTGTCCAGACACTACCTTCCCAAGGAATTGCACTTCTTGAATCTAGAACATACACTTTGACACCTTCCCATAGAGCTGGTGCAATCGGATGACCTCCAAAACCGTCCTCAGATGCTCCGCGTGGTCCTCCTCTAATCTTGAATAGATCAGGATGTCATCGATGAACATGACCACGAACCAACCCAGGTACACCCGAAAGATGGAGATCATAAGCTCCATGAACACAGCCGGGCAGTTCGTAACACAAAAAGGCATGACTACAAACTCGAAGTGCCCATATATGCAGCTGAAGGCCGTCTTCGGGATGTCTCCCTCATTCACCCTAAACTGGTGATATCCAGACTGCAGTTCAATCTTTGAGAACCATCATGACCCTTTCAACTAGTCGAAAATATCATCTATCCTGGGAAGAGGGTAGTGATTCGTGATCGTTACCTGATTCAGCTACCTGTAGTCTATACACAACCTGAGACCACCATCTTCCTTCTTTGCGAACAAGACAAGAGCACCCCACAGTGACGCACTTGGTTGAACAAAACCCTTCTTCATCAGATCGTCGATCTGAATCCGTAACACCCATAGCTCCGAAGAAGCCATCCTGTAGGTAGCCATCGAAATCGGATGATTACCAGGATGAAAGTCTATCCCAAACTCGACATCACGTTGAGGGGGTAGAGTCATCACCTCCTTAGGGATTTCGTCCATAAACTCACTGACGATCCCTGGTACTTCCACCATCTCAGCATCTACTAACTCTACTATGAGCTCGGCTGAAAACGAGATGAGGGGTTCCTCTCGCTTGCTACCCTTATGACCGCTCCGCTCACCTGTGAAAGTAACACGTCGGCTGCCCAAGTCTAAGAACACAACCCTTCCTCAGAAACCGTCGATGATGGAACACCAATAGAACAGCTAGTCGATTCCTAGGATGACATTGTATGGCTGTATCTGTAGCAGTAGAAGATCTCTGACTGACTGATGTGGCCCTATCATCAGTCTACATCCTCTACAAACATATAACACATCAGTCTAACCTCCGACTGGTGTGCTCAGCACCAGGGGCATTGGAAGTCTCTCGGCATCTAGACCCATAGCACAGGCCAGACCGGGGGAAACAAAAGAATGTGAAGCTCTAGTGTAGAGACCCGAAGCCTGACGTACATGGACATTACATTACATTTGCGGAATACTTAGTATATAACAAAAACACACACACAAGGATCGTAATAGTTTAGTGTCTTTGGAAACTCGGAATGTAATCTTCTAATCGTGGTGAAAGATCTTCAGCATCTCCCATAAAGATCTTCCTTTTTTTTACCTAAAACCTTTCTTTATATCCTAGGGAAAAGAAAACATAAAAGTGTGAGCTCAAATGCTCAGTAAGGGTAAACAAAAGAAAAAATCAATCACATCATATTCATAAGAACATAACTTTTGGAAATCTTAACCTGCAAAAGAGAGCATAATTTCATATCATGGGATAAATCATAGTAGTGAAATGAAATCCCAATAAGCATAACTTAAAACATGAAACTTTGTGGCATACACACATAATCATAGAAAATCATTTCTTGTTAGTCAAGACTCATTGCCAAGACTATCTTAGTGGACAAAGTCCCTTTCTGAATCGAGTAACCCTCGTTTCAGTCCTGTTTCACTGAACCGGTATAACCTACCGTTCCAGCCCTGTCTATCTCATGAGATATAAAATCTTTACCCAATGCATTGGAGGGAGATATAGGTCCCACCCATCTCATAATGAATCCTTTCTTATGTGTGCCACATAATCATAAACCATACATCATAACATAACCCACGTAATAAAAATGGGATTCTTAAACAACATGACATCATAAAACAATTCATATAAGGTAAAGGAATTCATAAAAATATTTCCATCACAACATAATAAAATCCATGTAATAATAGGGATAAAAACAGAACCCTTTTATTATCTTAGATGGAAAATAATTTTGATAAAACACTTGAAATGAACTCTTGAGGAAAATATCCTTTCTTCTTCAAAATAAATATCTTTTGACAAAACGTCATGCTATTTTAAAAAAGAGAGATTTTATTGAAAATAGTCATGAAATATTTTGGAGGATGATTCATGAAAATAATGCTTTATAAAATTGTAAAAATCAGTTCGTGCCGTATAAGTTAAAAAAAACATTCTTCGTACTTTTGTCGGAAAAGTCAAAAAGTACCTCGTACGAAAAAAGACAAAAGATTCCTTTCATTTCTTTTACTAAAAACTCACCGAAGGGTTAAAATGGATTTAAAAAAATTGTAGGTGGATGGAAATAAAATTACATATTGAAGAAACATGGATGTGGATGATAAAATACACCCCAGTAAATACCAAAGTATAAACAATCTCGGATAAAAATGAGATTGTGATATTTCCCTTACATTAGGTCCGATTTGCTTCGTAAGTGTCCGAACCTCCTGTATAATGATTTAAATAAGGTCATTTACTTATTACAGAATCATATTCATTGTTATGATATCATATACGGTTCACTTATGACTTTATTTTACCCGTTCTTTTGTAAATTCAATGTTAAAGAGCGTTTTGGGTAAAATTGTTTCATTTGTCGTCCGTGTTTTGACTTGTAATTATTCATATGATTACTTAGATCATGATTACTTAATTCCAGAACATAAAACATGATTTATATATATATATTCAGGATATACATATATATAATAAATCATTAAATGGAATGAAATACACCGTTCATGGAGACGGTAGTCCGTACGTACGCATGAACGCTGTTTTCGTTTCCTTATTGAATTGAATGGAATTAAGTAGATGACATACATATAAATATATAAATAAATCCAGTATCATTATTATGTCATATATTTCATTAGTACATATTATATATACTTTATAATCATTCATGAATGGTTAATCATTGAGAATGAATCTCATCGCGTCGTGGAGACGGTAGTCCGTACGTACGCACGAGCGATAATATCGTTCCCATGGTTGTGGAATTGTGTTGAAGTGTATGTATAATATTTAAGTATCAATATCACTTTATAATAATCATATATAGTTACTCATTACACCATTATACCCATCCAATTAAGGTGGTGATGGAAAATAGATTACACCACGGCGTGGAGACGGTATTCCGTACGTACGCACGCGCGGTGATTTCTTTTTCCGTAGGATGGATAGATGGTGAAATAGGGTTGTTTCATACTTATAATAACATATAAGTATATGAGTGATACTGATGTTATTACTTCATAATGAAACAACCTAAGAAGAAGAAGTGGAAGAAGAAATAAAGATGAAAGAATTGGTAACGGTAATTACCTCTTCTTTGAAGCGCCTCTTTGAGACCTCCTCTTAGGGCACTAAAATTGGTCTTTGAGGGAGACCATAACCTCTAGGATGTTTCTAGGGAAGTGGAGAAGAGATTTTGGCAGGGGTTGGCCGAGCTTGAGTGCTCAAATTGGTGTGAGGAGGAGGGGGAGGAGGTGCCCTTTTATAAGGGAGGAGAGGGGCACCTTAGGAATATCTCAAAATATTATTTTATATTAAAGTCAAAATCGGTTTATAATGGCTCCAAAGGGTCTTATTTAGAAGATAAGGTGGGGATGGGTCGAAATCCTATCAACCAATAAGATTTAGACAAGTTTAAGGTATTATTTTAACCTTATCAATTAGATTTAACTCTAAGTTAAATAATTTAACATTTACCATGTCTTTTTGTTTTCTTTCACTATATGGTTAATAAACTTACTATAACATGCCAAACGAACCCCAAATTGTTTATTATTTAATATATATATCCTTATCTAAGTCATTTGGCCGAACCTTAGATTTTTAGGAATAAAATAACAATTAATAATATAATATTTGATTTAAAAACTATTTTGTGTCAATTTTGACACTATTTGATATATGATTTTTGTGAAAGTCATAACAGAATTATATGTTCGAACCAAGTTTATTAAATCAACATTAATATATCATAGTAACCTAGAAAATTAGTGGAATTCATAAAAAGTCTTAAATTACATTTATTTTGGTATTTATATTATCAATTATGTCAATATTTCATTAATAAGATAATTACTGCATCATCTTTGTGTCATAAATAAATTAAATTATTTGAAGTCTAAAAATTACAAATAAAATACCATCATGTAGGAAATATTTTTATCTTTCTAATGAATATTTACAATCTAATTTATCTTATGTATAACCCCATATTATAAATGATTTACTTATTAAACTTTGATTTTAACTATTTTAACCCTTCTTTAAATAAATTAATAATAAATGTCCTAATCTAATCCATGTGGGCCTAAATGGTCATATTTTATTCCTAAGTTTGATTTTGGTCGAATTACACTTGTCCAATAGAATTAGGACATGTGTTAGGGTAATATTAATATCATATTTACCCTTAGTTACCCAATTTACTATTAACCGTGGTAAAAAAAGTAAAAAGTTACTATTCACCAAAAATTATTTTCATCTCATTGAACCACATTTTAGTCTTTGATATTAACCGTGTCTCTAGGATTTTTGAAATTCCATTCACAGAAGCGGTAAAATTAAGTTTTATGAAAAATTCAGTTTTTTTTTACTACCACTTAGTAGTTTCACTATTCATAAAAAATTGATGTTTTTCAGAACAATGCCAAAATTTCATCCTAAGCTATATTTTATATTCCGAATTCAAAAATAAAGTCTATTTTACCAAATTCATAACATAGAAGTTTCATTAATTATTTTTATAATTAAATCCCGCTGTTAAAACAAATAGCGTGTTTTTAAGAAACAATATCTTTCAAAAGATTAACACTTGATTATGTCTGGTTTAAATGTGAAATTACAACCAATGACCAACATTGTATTAAATTGTAAAAATATATTCTAAATATACTTTAAAACCACTCAAATTAATAATTTATCACTATTAATTATTTCGATTAAAAAAATTGCTTTTAATTAAAATTTAGTAATTTTCACTATTCATCAGAATATGAAAGTTATCCGAAAAGTACCAAAATTTCACCTTAGGCTAAATTCGATACTCCGAATCTAAAAATGAATTCCATTTTGAAAAATAAAATTTACAAAATTTCAAAAAGTGTTTATTACTATTCATAACGGCTAGTTTTAATAATATTTTAATAGCATATCGTTGTTTCATGAAACTCAGTATTGCGTACTACACACGCTATCGAGGAAGGTTGTGATTGCGTGTAATGCAAGGCAAGTCAAGGATGCGTGTTGTGCAAGCTCCTTTTGGTGTAGCGTACAAAACAAGACATTAATAAAATTAAAAAGAATATTTTTCATAAAATCCCGGGCTGTTACATTCTACCCCCCTTAAAATGAATTTCGCCCTCGAAATTCGTCGGGGTTATAAATGGTTTAATATTTGAAAGTTTATTTAATAGAAACCCACATCGTAAAAAGGAATATCAAAACCAATCTTTAAAAACAAAATTATGAAACGTAATGGTTACCCAAATAAACTAATCACTGGGTTTCCACATAGGTGAAAATATGGATATGAAAGAGAAATCTAACCATCATGTTCTGATGGAGAGTGGTAGAGAACATGGCTATGGAAAATCCAGTAATCACAAATCCATAAATTTGTGACGATCTAAGGTACCATCTGATTCATCAGGTATAAGATCACTAGGACAACATTTTTGGTTTTCAAGATCATTTCCCTAAAGTTGAAAATTGAATTAGAATAAATACTTTCTTTATTTTGGTACAATCTCACTGTTGTTCATGCCTTGAACAATTTCCACTTCATCTATTAAATAAATGAAGTTGAATTTGTTATTCGTGAAGTGTTAGCAGATCATGTGATAGAATGACGGGTCATTCCATCTGTCTCAAACAAAAGGTTAGCAAATATTATATACATAAGTCGATCTATAGTGAGATTAATCATATATGGTTTCTAAAATGGACTTATACTTCATATATCATACTGCTTAATATAATAAAACTAGTTTCTACTAAACAGGGACTTCCTGTAGGCCAGTGGTAGGCGATAAAGGCCAGTCGCACTTCGGTTGTGGATTCGATTCCCACAGCCTTGTCCGACGCGATGGGCTGTCGCCCGTCCTGCAGGTTGTCCTTTTTCTAAAACTATATTACTATAACATCCCATCAATAATATCGAGAAAACATCTATCCTTAAACAATACTAACTTGTGTCCAACATAATCCATTCCAATCTTTAGGCTTATCCATAATACTGCAGTCCACTCTCATAACATAGTGAAAATGATTTCCAGAGATTTAATACCATCGTTGATCCCCATATATCATAAGATATATCTCGTTGGTCAGATTCTAATCATTCAAAGGCCTTAATCATGTATTCCCTTGAATACCCATTGAACCTTATTGAAAACATGAATGCAGTTAAACGTTAACACTTTCCATAAACCAACATCCTCCAAATTCTATATACTCAAACCATGATATCACTTAGTCTTTATATCAATCATGAGCTCATGAATACTGTCAAACATTTCATTTTCTCCTTATCCCTTAATTATGCGCATATCATCTACATTCCAAAATATTTGAATCACTTTTCATGGTTACCGGTACCTTAAAATTATTGAAAACCACAATAGACCAATACATAAATATTTTAGTACACCATAAAAGTATCTCAACAACATTATTCTTGAATACCAATACATAAACACTTTAGTCCATCCACTTCAATGATTGTCCTGGAATAATTCCTTCCTTGATTTAGAAGTAACTTTTTAGGTCAGGGCATTGAGTTCGGTAATGCCCATGTTCTCCACAAATAAGACATTGAACTCCATAACAATCTGTCACTCTATGACCCTTTTCTCCACACAGATAACATCGGTCCCTCCATTTTAGGTATTCCTCAAGGTTCTTCTTCCCTTCTTTAGAAATCTCAATCTTCCTTTTTTTATGCTCCTCAACATGCGAACATGCATAATAGTTTATCTTCCTCTTCTTTGATGAATTAGGCATACCACTAAATTTCACCTTGTTAATCATATATCGCGATGACTGATTCGGCATAATCACAATATCTTTATCTCTAGGCATTACACAATTTTTTTGCTCATAGTCACCAATTTGTCCATTGGATTCAATGTTAACCGAATTCGTTTTGGTTCCCTCCATTAACTAAAACACAAAAAGAATTCTGTGAGAGGCGAAATCATGCTAGGGAAGACAACATAATAAAGGTGGAGTATCCTTGATATCTAACATCTTAGGTTAAATTCTATGATCGTTACCATAGTTCTAGGACTGTATCCTATACGTATACTTATCCATAGGGACATCCCTAGACATACCTTATAAATATCTCTAGGGATCTCACTAAAGTTCTCGCATCCTAGTTTCCAAAGGTTGACTAAACCTTTCCTCTGATACCAAATGTAGAGACCCGAAGCCTGACGTACATGGACATTACATTACTTTTGCGGAATACTTAGTACATAACAAAAACACACACACAAGGATCGTAATAGTTTAGTGTATTTGGAAACTCGGAACGTAATCTTCTAATCGTGGTGAAAGATCTTCAGCATCTCCCAAAAAGATCTTCCCTTTTTTTTTACCTAAAACCTTTCTTTATATCCTGGGGAAAAGAAAACATAAAAGGGTGAGCTCAAATGCTCAGTAAGGGTAAACAAAAGAAAAAATCAATCACATCATATTCATAAGAACATAACTTTTGGAAATCTTAACCTGCAAAAGAGAGCATAATTTCATATCATGGGATAAATCATAGTATTGAAATGAAATCCCAATAAGCATAACTTAAAACATGAATCTTTGTGGAATACACACATAATCATAGAAAATCATTTCTTGTTAGTCAAGACTCATTTCCAAGACTATCTTAGTGGACAAAGTCCCTTTCTGAATCGAGTAACCCTCATTTCAGTCCTGTTTCACTGAACCGGTATAACCTACCGTTCCAGCCCTGTCTATCTCATGAGATATAAAATCTTTACCCAATGCATTGGAGGGAGATATAGGTCCCACCCATCTCATAATCAAACCTTTCTTATGTGTGCCACATAATCATAAACCATACATCATAGCATAACCCACGTAATAAAAATGGGATTCTTAAACAACATGACATAATAAAACAATTCATATAAGGTAAAGGAAATCATAAAAATATTTCCATCACAACATAATCAAATCCATGTAATAATAGGGATAAAAACAGAACCCTTTTATTATCTTAGATGGAAAATAATTTTGATAAAACACTTGAAATGAACTCTTGAGGAAAATATCCTTTCTTCTTCAAAATCAATTTCTTTTCACAAAACGTCATGCTATTTTAAAAAAGAGATATTTTATTGAAAATAGTCATGAAATATTTTGGAGGAAGATTCATGAAAATAATGCTTTATAAAACCGTAAAAATCAGTTCGTGCCGTATAAGTTAAAAAAACATTCTTCGTACTTTTGTCGGAAAAGTCAAAAAGTACCTCGTACGAAAAAAGACAAAAGATTCCTTTCATTTCTTTTACTAAAAACTCACCGAAGGGTTAAAATGGATTTAAAAAATTGTAGGTGGATGGAAATAAAATTACATATTGAAGAAACATGGATGTGGATGATAAAATACACCCTAGTAAATACCAAAGTATAAACAATCTCGGATAAAAATGAGATTGTGATATTTCCTTTACCTTAGGTCCGATTTGCTTCGTAAGTGTCCGAACCTCCTGTATAATGATTTAAATAAGGTCATTTACTTTTTAAAGAATCATATTCATTGTTATGATATCATATATGGTTCACTTATGACTTTATTTTACCCGTTCTTTTGTAAATTCAATGTTAAAGAGCGTTTTGGGTAAAATTGTTTCATTTGTCGTCCGTGTTTTGACTTGTAATTATTCATATGATTACTTAGATCATGATTACTTAATTCCAGAACATAAAACATGATTTATATATATATATATATTCAGGATATACATATATATAATACATCATTAAATGGAATGAAATACACCGTTCATGGAGACGGTAGTCCGTACGTACGCATGAACGCTGTTTTCGTTTCCTTATTGAATTGAATGGAATTAAGTAGATGACATACATATATATATATAAATAAATCCAGTATCATTATTATGTCATATATTTCATTAGTACATATTATATATACTTTATAATCATTCACGAATGGTTAATCATTGAGAATGAATCTCATCGCGTCGTGGAGACGGTAGTCCGTACGTACGCACGAGCGATGATATCATTCCCATGGTTGTGGAATTGTGTTGAAGTGTATGTATACTATTTAAGTATCAATATCACTTTATAATAATCATATATAGTTACTCATTACACCATTATAACCATCCAATTAAGGTGGTGACGGAAAATAGATTACACCACGGCGTGGAGACGGTATTCCGTACGTACGCACGCGCGGTGATTTATTTTTCCGTAGGATGGATAGATGGTGAAATAGGTTTGTTTCATACTTATAATAACATATAAGTATATGAGTGATACTGATGTTATTACTTCATAATTAAACAACCTAAGAAGAAGAAGTGGAAGAAGAAATAAAGATGAAAGAATTGGTAACGGTAATTACCTCTTCTTTGAAGCGCCTCTTTGAGACCTCCTCTTAGGGCACTAAAATTGGTCTTTGAGTGAGACACGAACCTCTAGGATGTTTCTAGGGAAGTGGATAAGATATTTTGGCCGGGGTTGGCCGAGCTTGAGTGCTCAAATTGGTGTGAGGAGGAGGGGGAGGAGGTGCCCTTTTATAAGGGAGGAGAGGGGCACCTTAGGAATATCTCAAATTATTATTTTATATTAAAGTCAAAATCGGTTTATAATGGCTCCAAAGGGTCTTATTTCGAAGATAATGTGGGGATGGGTCGAAATCCTATCAACCAATAAGATTTAGACAAGTTTAGGGTATTATTTTAACCTTATCAATTAGATTTAACTCTAAGTTAAATAATTTAACTTTCACCATGTCTTTTTGTTTTCTTTCACTATATGGTTAATAAACTTACTATAACATGCCAAAAGAACCCCAAATTGTTTATTATTTAATATATATATCCTTATCTAAGTCATTTTGCCGAACCTTAGATTTTTAGGAATAAAATAACAATTAATAATATAATATTTGATTTAAAAACTATTTTGTGTCAATTTTGACACTATTTGATATATGATTTTTGTGAAAGTCATAACAGAATTATATGTTCGAACCAAGTTTATTAAATCAACATTAATATATCATAGTAACCTAGAAAATTAGTGTAATTCATAAAAAGTCTTAAATTACATATATTTTGGTATTTATATTATCAATTATGTCAATATTTTATTAATAAGATAAATACTGCATCATCTTTGTGTCATAAATAAATTAAATTATTTGATGTCTAAAAATTACAAATAAAATACCATCATGTAGGAAATCTTTTTATCTTTCTAATGAACATTTACAATCGAATTTATCTTATGTATAACCCCATATTATAAATGATTTACTTATTAAACTTTGATTTTAACTATTTTAACCCTTCTTTAAATAAATTAATAATAAATGTCCTAATCTAATCCAAGTGGGCCTAAATGGTCATATTTTATTCCTAAGTTTGTTTTTGGTCGAATTACACTTTTCCAATAGAATTAGGACATGTGTTATGGTAATATTAATATCATATTTACCCTTAGTTACCCAATTTACTATTAACCGTGGTAAAAAAAGTAAAAAGTTACTATTCACCAAAAATTATTTTCATCACATTGAACCACATTTTAGTCCTTGATATTAACCGTGTCTCTCGGATTTTCGAAATTCCATTCACAGAAGCGGTAAAATTAAGTTTTATGAAAAATTCAGTTTTTTTTAACTACCACTTAGTAGTTTCACTATTCATCAAAAATTCATGTTTTTCAGAACAATGCCAAAATTTCATCCTAAGCTATATTTTATATTCCGAATTCAAAAATAAAGTCTATTTTACCAAATTCATAACATAGAAGTTTCATTAATTATTTTTATAATTAAATCTCGTTGTTAAAACAAATAGCGTGTTTTTAAGAAACAATATCTATCAAAAGATTGACACTTGATTATGTCTGGTTTAAATGCGCAATTACAACCAATGACCAAAATTGTATTAAATTGTAAAAATATATTCTAAATATACTTTAAAACCACTCAAATTTATAATTTATCACTATTAATTATTTCGATTAAAAAAGTTGCTTTTAATTAAAATTTAGTAATTTTCACTATTCATCAGAATATGAAAGTTATCCGAAAAGTACCAAAATTTCACCTTAGGCTAAATTCAATACTCCGAATCTAAAAATGAATTCCATTTTGAAAAATAAAATTTACAAAATTTCAAAAAGTGGTTATTACTATTCATAACGGCTAGTTTTAATAATATTTTAATAGCATATCGTTGTTTCGTGAAACTCAGTATTGCGTACTACACACGCTATCGAGGAAGGTTGCAATTGTGTGTAATGCAAGGCAAGTCAAGGATTGTGTTGTGGAAGCTCCTTTTGGTGTAGCGTACAAAACAAGACATTAATAAAATTAAAAAGAATATTTTTCATAAAATCTCGGGCTGTTACATCCAGTATCGAACAAGGCGTAAGCAAGTGTGATGAACAAACTGATCGTACCTCAAAACACCTTCATTCCCGCTGGAACTGCTACCTCAGCGGCATGAAACTATCCACACCTAGCTCCCCTGCCCCTCAGCTTTTGGCCACTTCCCCGACAATGCCCTGGTAGAGGTACCTGAGGAGTGCCCTGAGGTCAGCCTCCCACTACAACGTCTGCCCTCAGAGTAGCGGGAGCTCACTGCCCTTGCTGCTGCTGCTGAAAGGGTCTAGGTGGAAGCTACTACTGAGGCAGGTGCTAGGCTTGTCCTCCATCGTCGTACTGTACTCGGTCCGGGAACTGATTCCGGAGATTTCCATGGCTCCATCAGACGAAGCACCTCTGTCCTAAGCCCGAAGGGAAAGGGCGAGGACTGGGGGACCGGAACTAAAACTGCTACGGCCTGCTCCTTACTGGTCAGAATCTAGAGGGTCCCGATGCTGGAGGTATGGTGCTTACGACCTTTCCCTTTGATGGGACTAGCTGAATCCCCTCTCGTGATACACCACCCAGCGTGTGCATCCTCTCCACCACTTATACCTTCTTCTGCACCTCCATGTATGTCGGAAAGGTGAAGGTGGTAATAGCGTATTAGAGGGAGGGTCAGAGTGACTCCTCTAAATGTCTCGCTCGAGACTCCATATCCGGGAAGAGGTCCATATCATAGTGGAGGAGGCCCTCGAACATGATTCCCAGATCCCTTACTGACATAATCCCCTGCTGGAGGGAGAGTAGTTCCTATCTCTTCTCCACCATCATCGTAGAAGAGAGGAATTCCGCCCAGAACTCCTTATCAAAATCAGCCCATGCCACCTCATCCTCTCTCCTCTCCCCTAGGTAGAGAATCCACCACTAACGCGCTGCTCCCTGCATCTGGCTAACGGCCAGAGGAACCCAGTACTCTATTGGAGCCCAGATCAAGCAGAAGGCTATCACCAGCTCCTCTAGCCAGCCCTCCATCTTAATGTCAGAGGTGCTGCCCTCGTTCTTCTCACAGGTCTGTAACTGGAAGGCTCGAAGCATCTTCTACCACTGGTCGTCTTCCTCCTCTCGATCATCCCTCTGCTGATCATCCAAGTCAACCTCCTGGGCCTCGATCGCCCGTACAACTTGTGTTCATCGCCCAGGTGCCATAGCTGCAAGGTAAACAAGGAAGGTCTATTCCCAAGTAGTGCATAATATTGTTCTTAAAACTCATTAAACTTATTATTTATTTTAAATTCCCCAAAACACCCCAGAAACACGAGAACAGAAGTCATTTATGATGCATGTACCTTTTCTAGGGTATCTACCCTACAATCAGCGTGGCCTCACTTGGTCATTTGGTAGGTCCAGAGTCCTTGCATCAGATCACGGGGGGCCCTAAAACCTCGTGTCCTAGCTGGTCTTCCCTGGCCTAATTCACCCACCAAGGTCACCCAACACCATTTCCTAACCATCCCATGAAATCCTCACAGTGCCTAACTCGAGACTACATCCTATATCTCAACCTTCCTCTGATACCATTCTGTCACAACCCGCCTTCACCAAAAGGAGGGAAGAGTCGGCAGATTTCCAGGCCCTTCCTTCTTTAAGTTGAAGAAGATATAATGACCCCCGAAAGCCTCCTTCAATAGGTCCCGGAGTGGCGAATAGCACCAAGGGAATGAAATCACACACTAAATGGAAGTAATTACCCTTTTTCTTTTAATAAGATTGGGAGATAAGATAGTGAATCCCACAAAAAAAAACTTCAAGTAAAAGTAAAGCTAATAACTATTCCCAATGCATGTAACCAAAGTAAAATACACAATGTATAAGGATCCTACAAGGCAAAGTACCAAAAAATGAACAACAGAAACTACAATGATCTATCACAAGGTCTGAGCTAGTAAGGCCCAACACGATCCCCAAAGTCCTCCTGGAAACCTGAAAACAGTTTTATATACGTAGGGTGAGCATACAAGTATAGTCAGTAAGGAAAAACCAAATACACTCATGCACAAGTGGGGAGGCATTCTAATGCCCTGTGAGAAAAGATATATCCAGTCACCTAGCAAGGAAACTAACCACCCAAGCCTTACCAAGGCACACTCCCAAAATAACTCAAGTCAAGTATTATATAGTAATAGCACATCGATGTTTGGGTACCCCGCGCCACATTCCCACTAGTTATTGAAGACATCATATGCATCGGACCAATCCCTCCATTGACATCGCAGTCCCACAGCCATACCCTACCCGCACACACCTTAGCCACAATCTCACCGTAGTCCCACTACTAAACCTCGCATGTACACACCTAGGCCATAACAACTATCCCTCCCGCAGACACCTAGGCCACAACCACCACACACAACCATGCCTGCAAACACCTAGGTCGGAACAACCACTTCCATGCCCGAAGACACCTGAGCTAGAAGAACTACTGCCACGCCTGAAGACACCTGGGCCTCATCCCAAAGATACTTGGGAAACAACCTGCCCGTAAACACCTGGGCTAACCACTGCAACCACCCCACCTGAAGAGTCTAGGGCTAATAATGGAACTCAGGCCATCACAGCCTTCCCGAAGATCCTTGGGATATACAAGAAAGAGAGAAGAATGGAGCTAATAACCAGCCACTAATGGAAGTGTTGGGATAAACACCCTCCCCCATGAAATGGGGGTGTTCGGCACTAAGTGCTCATCTTGGGTGGGGCGTTAATAAGAAACACAAAAACTACAAGTACATGTATAGGTAACAAGCACTCTACCAAATCTAGGTTTTTCTTCAGGTAGTCTAAAGAACGCTATCCTTAATATTAATTCATAAGAGAAGAGAACATCACCCATGCCCAAGTCACAACTCACGCCAAACTAAATCCCCATTTTCCCATCCTTTTTTTCTTGTCTAGTAATAATGTTTAAACAATTTTATGCACCTACTTGGGAAACTAGTAAGAAAATGCACAAGCCAAGGAATGAGTTCACCCAATAGACTTTTAAATATTCACACCCAGTTATCTTGTAAAAGAAATCAAGTGAGACCCCTCAAAGTGTCGAAACCAAAGCAGGTCAAAGTGAGATACAATCCCAAGTTCCAAGAACTATGAATAAGAAGGTTTCACAACATAAGAGGATCCCACCCCAATTTGTGATACAAATAGAGGATCCTATCCTCACCCACATCACCCCCAGCAATCTAGGACCCTATCCATGAAAACTATAAGGTCACCCGTACTGGGCCCGTGGAGGAAACAACCAAACAAATTCTACCAACACAAGGCAGAATCAACCTGTATTTTTAGATTTAAAAGATTTAACACACTCCATGATTTCAATTCCACTGGGCTTAAACCAGGGTTATCATTGAAAAGGAGTTGATCCTGGTGCTTTCAATTTAATTAGATGAATATATGTATTTAACCAATTTCCTTTACATAGAAAAATGTTCACAGCCAAAATACAAGACATTTAAACACCACAAAATGTAATGGATTATTAGTGCACAACGAAAGACCACCAACGTCCATGATTTTATGTAGGCGTAAGACCACACAATTCAAAGATCATTAATCATGAAAGAGGAGAAGAACAGAGCAGCATAATCAATCACACCCCTCCCCTTCATTCTTTCGATTCCATTTATTGTCTTCATTAATGTTGTGTTCATCCAATTATACAGAAGCAGTAGCATACCCACCCCGCAAGATACACAGAAAAGAGAGACAAAGGTGAAACCCCTACCAGATTGATCAAGGATCATCGTTTAAGTCCTCTCATGGAAATTGGAAATAGGGTAGCAGGAGCTCCACAGAATGCAACCCAGGAAAACTTCGAGGGGGTGAGGTACAACTCTCCAGGAGGAAGGGTATTCTGAGTGAAGCATGATCGAGAAAGAAGAAATGTAGGGAGAAGATTAGCCATTAGGTAAGGGATGAGATACAACGCCCTCGGACAGTTAAGATATGGAGAAAAACTCGGAACCACGTAAGGAGAGGGATCGTTGGCTGACCACGCGGCTTGGACACCCCACACGTCATTAATGAGTCCCCGCCTTTCGGCGTCAGTTTAAACAGGTGCACACCTCGCCAATCATTTAATTAAACGACATTAATGGGCATTAATGGGATTTGAAATGTTCTTAAAGGGGTCAAAACAAGGTTTAAAACCCAATTCGTGCAAAAAGGAACTGCTACTGGAAACCCCATGGGGGTAGGTGAGAGCTACAAGAAGGTGAGAGCTACCAGTTGGCGATAGCTACCTGTAGCCAAGAGATATTCGATGGTGACAGCTACTGGTAGCCAAGAGCTATCAGTTGGCGATAGCTACCAGTATCCGAGAGCTACCGGTTGGCGATAGCTACTAGTAGCCGAGAGCTACCGGTAGTCGAGTGCTACCAGTACCCCATGGTCACTAGTAGGCTGTCTACTGGTAGGACGAGGCTACTGGTAGGACAAGGCTACCGCTAGGAGTCACCAAGAAGCTGGGATGGCCTTCCACACACCCCAAAATACCCAACATCAGATTTTCACCAAGTAACGGACCCCAAAACCCCAGGCCATTACAAATAGCACAACAAACCAATCTACTAGAAAGGACAGTATGGAAGCCGGGAGAAGATAATTCCAACAGTTTCAAAGAAACTCTGAATGTGATTTGAAATGGGGAAGAAAACTTATAATATTTCAGGGGAAACCTAGTTCAGAAACAAATAAATAATGTATCATAATTAAAAAAATATTATCTAGTTGGTAATAGATTCAATGAAACCTATCAAATTACCTCCAATGAAAATTAGACGGCAGGAATATGTTATGAATTAAATCACCTTGGGGCCCTGGATACAATCTAACTGAACCTTCATAACCTATACCAAGACACATTGAATAAAATAATCCAACTAACTACATTAAATCAGCGATAACCTATATCCTTTGAACCTGAATTAAATTAGCCAAGCGCAACTCCAAAACCTACATATGAAACCATTCAAGTGCACAAAGAATCAAAAATGTGAAATAAATAATTCAATTATTCCAGTATAGTACAAATAGTAAAAATATTTCAGTAAATACCAGTATTTATCTCACTAAAAACATATTCACCTGTAAAAAAGATTAACCCAGAGAATTGATTGCCTAAAAATATATCAAAAAACAAATGTAAAAACACAAAATAATTCAGCAATCATTGCATACTGGATTAAATCAGAATAATTCACAAATCCAAATTTGATAAATTGAATTAAAATCAGAGTGTTGTGGGTTACAATATTTGGCTGACAGTAATATGAATGTTACCATTAAGGATAGATTCCCAACGAATATACGTTAATACCTGAAGAGAGAGGATGATGCAGGAGGGAATACGAGATGCAAGAAAGCTATGGAGATAGGAAGGAGAAGAAATAATGGTGAGTAGATCTCATGGAATCTATTATACCTATAATATAAGGGGACTTGTACAATGGGTTAATGAAAAGTTAGAAGAATTAGATTCTGAAAATTTATTTGAAGTAAATGACAAATCATATAATTCATATCCAAATGAAAAATCAAAATGAAGGAAAATAAGTGAAACTGTGAGGTAATAAATCGATAAAAAAACAGAGAATATGGAAATAAAAATTTTACTTGTTCGATATGAATTAAAGAAATCATACCAGATGACCTAAATTAAAGGGAGGCTGACCAATGTGATTCATCGTAGTTCAAATGGTGGAATTGGAAACTTCCTGTACATGAAGGCATGAATAGGAGGTGACCATCTATAAGCAATATATATCATTGGTTTATAAAAGTAAATATGATCATAAAACTAATATGATCATATAAAATCTTGGGTTTCCTATCTCATCATTAGAAATATAGACATAATCATAAAACCATAGATAAAATAAAAAGATAGCTGAAGAAGACATAGAAAGGACTATATTTTACATACTGAGATACAAATCTAGAATGGGAGTCAAAGAACACAACAAATGGATAAATAAAATAATACATGTGATAATTTAACCTTTATTGGATTTCAATTGTTGAGGAAGACAAGATGACTGGAGATGTCAAAGAAGCACGATGTTGAAGAAAAGGTAAAATGGGTTGCGCGACTTGGAGGATGGATCCCTAAAAATGTAGTGGGAACCCTAGAATAGCTGAAGGAAATCGCAAGTAGGAGGGGAGTTCGAAGGGATGGATGAATAGTATAAGAAAAGGAAAAAATTATTGAGTACAACTGCTTTTGTGTTTTGTGGGTACCAACAGTGGGAGGGGAAGCATGATCAGGAACCATAGGAGCAGTCGTAGAGGCGTAACAGTAATGGGAATCATCTGAGGGGAAGAAGAGGGGAACCAGAGGGGAAACATTGGTAGGAACTGTAGATATCATAGAGGAGGTAAAATGGGAGATGGAACAAAGGGAGCAGGAATTGTAGGTGCACTGTTGGAGGTGAAATCGGAGAAGGAACCCAAGGAGCTATGGAAAATCTCATAGCTGGAACTCTAAAATAGATGGAGTTAGTGGGTTCTATAGGAAGAGTAGCTGGTCAAAGGATAACTGAAAATAAGAGGTGTGGGAACCATTGGAGGAGATGAGTGGTATCTCAAGCATTAACCCATGAAGTAAAGGAGAAGAATCGTAAGGATGACAGTGCTGGTTTGTAGGAACTGTAGATTGGAGGGTAGGGGAATGGCGCTGGCATGGGGAGTCTGTAGGATCCGTAGGTCACAAATAACATAATACCACCCGTGAGAGTGAAAGGGAAATCAGGGGAGAATACAGAAGAAAAGAAGGATAAGGAAGTGGTTGGTGCTACTGGCTAGTATATCAGGAGAGGGATAATGAGAGAGGGGGAGTCTGACAGTCCTCTAGGCCAAGACTGCGTAAATCTTAGTGGTAGCTGGGGACAGTGGCGGAGAAAAAAAAATGTCGACAGCTGGTATATCATGAAGGTTTTTCTCATATGAGGAAATATGCAGCGGGGATGAGACTTCGAAGATGGATGGAGTTGCTGGATTTTCGTGTAGTACGTGTTAATCAGAGAGTAGTGAAGCATGGAGGGTCGAAAAAAGGGCACATGTTAGAGGAAAAATCGTAGCGTTAGTATATTTAGTAGATACCAACTATATCGATGTATAACTGATGTATTAAATCCTAAAGACATTAGAATCTTTTCAAACTCATGTATTAAAAAAGGTAATAAGAAAGGTCAATGAAATGAATTGGATATCTCTTAAATAAAAAAATTCATACACCCACATATAATATAATTATATGAAACCCTTTACATCATACAGTTCACATAGAATTGGTACTTCTAAGACTTGAATTTGAATACTTCTTTATTAATTACCTCTCTTTCCCTAATTTTGATCATATAAATGTATATTATATAATCTATATTCCATAGGATAATGGGTTTCACAGGCCTATCCTTTTCTGACCTTGTCCCCTGTATACTGATCATAACCTAGAGTAGCCTACAACTTCTATTAAACTAGATGATATTATTCCAATGGTTGATGATTAAGTAGTCTTTTTTCACCAATTGACTATTGAGGAAGATTGTACACTCCACCTTTTGATTTATATGACATTCTCAGGATAATAATAACATGTCTAATCCCCTATAAATAGTAAAAAACATAATTAATTAGAGAAACATGATATTTAAGGATAGAAATGACTACCTCCAATCTAAATATATTTTTGAATATAAAATTTAGAACATCAACCGAGAATTTTTTCATATAGAGAGTTCGAGTGACTAAAATTCTATTATTTCTTGTTCATATATAATATCCCCTTAATAACCTAAAACGTCCACATAAACTCATGATCTATGCAAAAAATAACTGGGGTGACTGGATGTTTAATTAATAGATGTGAAGCATCTTTAAATATTATATCTCATATCTCCCCAATATGTAAAAGGTCGTTAGCATAATGATGAAGATTATTATAGTGAATACAAATATCTCATATACTATAGATATCTCAGTATTGATTAATAATATCATTCTAATAATAATACTTCATGATTGAAGAAAAATTCATCCTAGAACTGATCAAATAAATTATCCCATGAAACTATTATCTCCCCACGATCCCTGAGAGAAAAAACCCACCACAAGAGGGGATGGCCCAAGAAAAATTATGACTATTAATATAATGTAATTATAATTATTGATCATAGATTAGGATAAAATAGATCTATATATTCTCCTTCCAATCTATGATATCTTAATTTAAAATAGTTCCATTATACATATATAATACCATTCATAAAATCTGTCAAAGTGTTTTCCTCTATGTTTAAACATCATTGGTTTAATCTCTATAGTGACTGTTATGTTCATCTAATTGAATATCATCGGTATGTACCTAAAACAAATTTGGACATAGAGTTATGCATAAAAACATGGTTAGGGACTCCCTTAGCATGGATTGAGGAATAATTATTATTTTTTAATTTAATGTTAATATTATTCCATTTTGCTTCCGAATTAAATCAAAGGAATAATAAATAATGATTCATGTTCTATACCATGATATCTACCCTTCAAGAATAATCACACCCCAGAGTATGTTTATTTTATAAAAATTCATTAAATTGGATCAAAAGGTGCCCTAATATCCATTTTCATAGATGGTCTCTGTTTCATACATCATTTGTAAAGATAAATTGATGTTTTTATCATACCATCCCTTGTACTCTTTATCAAATCATTTCCCCATGCTACATTCTATTTCTTATCTAATATACATGAAATTACACAATCATGACCTATACCCATTGGTACCTCTCCTGGAATTGAAAGGAAGGTCATAGTGAGCCACAAAAAAATTACATTCAATATATCAATGTAATAAAATATACAAATTATAAATCCATAATTTTAAAAAATAAATTTTCATAATAAATAAATGTAGTCTCATTAAATGTGAAAAAATTGGAAATTGTAGGAGTAATTCTTATATACCAACCATGAAATCCAATATTTCCAAAATAACTACTATGAGATAATAACACTCATCTCAATCACCAACCATCTACTAATTACATATTTTATTTAAACATTGTTTGAGCATAAAATATTTTTCACTATAATCCTCCCAAAAATCATCTCTTTAAAATGTGGGATCAGAATGCTAAATCAGAGTGAATAAAAAAAATAAATTTTTCAACTAAATCATGTGAACTTATTTAAAACCTCCCAAATATATCTCCCTAGAAAGACAAAAAAATATATAAAATAACAAAAAAAATAATATAAGAAAGGTACCCCACATTAATTTTCTCAGTAAAATAGTCTCCATAAACACTGATATCATGTATCCTAGTAATATAATCCCAGAAATAATACTAGAAATGTTTGAATACATCTCATATTGACAACATCTAATCATCACATTACACCAATATGTGATCACAATATACATCGGTGTCACCATTACAGCACCATATTCAATTACAAAAGTCGAAAGTCATTTTAACCCATAGATGTACACATTATAACTTAAAGTGTTTCATCTCCAACATAAATAAAAAAGTATAACCATAATAAATTAAAACCTAATATAAGCATATGTTATAAAATTATGTTGCTAAAACTGTTCTAAAGATTTATATGGTAATATAGATCCATTACGCCTTATTTGATCACCAATCCTATTCTGTATGCCACTAAAAACAATATATTTCAATATAGCATACAATGTTTGGAGGAATGTTCTGGGTTGGGGAATTACTCATCCATTTTTACCTATGATTACCTATATATTGTAAATACACCCAAACTCCAAATCCATTATTGGAATTGGATACCAACGCTAACTTAGGTGATTGATTGTAATAAATAATTTAACATAATGTTATTATAACACACAACTATTATTTCGAAAACTATCTTACCCGACACTCAAACTATAGAAAGATCCCCGTATGAAAAACTATATTCCATCACTATTACTAGATAAATAATTTCATTATAAGATCAAAATAATCCAGGTTTATCATCACCAATAATTTAATAATTTAATACTGAACATATACATCATAAACACCATCATAAAATCGGGTTTAAGCTATTCCATTAACCATCAAAAATTGATTTACAATTATATTCAACATCTCAATTCTATATTTTAAAATCATTCTGATTGAGTATTCAACTAAATGAATCCACCAGTATAACTAAGTAAATCATTACAATCATCAATACAAATTCATATGAGTTTATTTTAGTCAATTACCATCGAATAATCCAAGGTATTCTAAGACCCATCCAATCTAGTTAAAATTTGGAAATTGCATTCACACTAAATTGAGAAATCGTTATTTAGAGAAAAAAATCACAACAAATAATCAAAAGGTAAATCCTCCCATAACTAAGGCTCTAACCCTGATCCAACAGCCTTAAATCATCCAATGTTCATTTATATATCATATATTACATCCCACCATCGCATGCATCAATACACTACCATATCCATGAAAAAAGTCCCTACCCCTACCTTTAAAACCTACAATAATAGGTTTCACATAAATACACATCAATGTTCACTTCTATTTCATTATTTAAATTGAATTAAATCATATTTTTATCACAAAAAACATACTGAAAATTCATTACTATTCATTAAAAAATAAAATCTTATAGAAAACAAGAACAAAACACATTCAATCAAAAATCACTAATTACAATATCAAATATGCCACTTTACTATATTAAATTAACTTATTCATTATGAAAATATTTTAGAAACCAATACATCTAAAAAGGTTAGCTAGTAATAGTTGTAATAATCTTATAATATTTTGCAATGTAATTCATCATCAAATTAATGAATTTGTAAGAAATAATGGAAACTCAATTGTGTTATTAATTCATTAGTCACTTACTATTACCATATTAACATTATATCTATATTTTAGGCATGTAAATATTTCTATAGAAAACAAATATAAAAAAATACTAATAGTAGTATCTAAAAAATCATGTGAGGATACCGTTATAAATTTGGACACTATCAAATGCAATCCCAACACCATTTCAATTATACCAAAATCATCAATTATATTCTATCATATTCAAACATTTAAATCTCAACAATTTACATTTTAAGGGAAATCATTCTATGCCTACATTAACAAATAAAATTATAATTATATTATGAGTTTGTTTCCTCAACATTATCTTTCAGAGATGACCAAACTGAATGGAAAAGATGACCTGGGAATACCATAACGACACCAATAAAGGATCCCATGAATATAAATGACATAATACCTTCCATAATTCCCAATTAATAATGAATAAAAAAAATATAACAAGAGTAAATAAACTTTAATACCGTAGAATGAAGTAATGAGAGTGGTATAAGAAGAAAAAAGAAAGTAAATGAGAGTTTCCTTGGTTCAAAGACCGTCATCATACTAGAAATGTCATAGAAAATAATTATAGAGACCATACTCATGTATATAACACCATAGATTCCTATGGATTGAAAAAAGTCGAAAATATATTGAATTGATGAGATATTTTGTCTTTATTTTCAGTCATAAAAAATATCATGGCATTATGGGAATATATCATGCCGCAATGGGCCTTGATCCAATTATCACATCATAATTTTCCAAGAGGTTCCCCTTAGACATGTTCAATGATCATATTTTTTATGACACTAAAGAATCTCATGGTGTTACAATGAGTGTGATGAATTTTTTATAAAATACATGAAAATCATGGAATGTTTTTTTACCCTTCTTCTTAATCCTCTCATCCCCTGAGAACCACCATAGTGTGCATTAAGTTCCATGATATGAAAACCCCTAGTATTATAACAAATGAAATTTAATCCTCTATATGTTATAGAGATACAAAACCTTTCATATCCTGATTATATAATAAATGAAATATATGATTTTAATATGTATATATATAATAATAAATACTCTAAATGTATGATTTTATACTCAATAAAAATCATGCTCAAATAAATCACACTTCTAGATACATAAACCATTTATTGACCCATGTTCCTCCTCTGAATATATCGAAATATTAATTTCCATTATTACAACACTATACCATGAAAAATTCTTACACCATCACACATCCCTAATCAGAAATCCCATGAAATGACACATATCACCATGTCCCTACTCAATCACTATAATTGAAACCTATGACTATATCATCATCTTACGTAATTCAAACTCGATACCAAAACCAATAACATAGTGGATTACCATAATATTAAATATTTCAGAATGATAATTTCCACAAATTTAATATGTTTGATGTTTTATGGAATTAATATATTCTATTTTTCAGTGGGTCATCATTATTCGACTTATTATTTTGTAAATTTTAATTTAAATAATTACATTATAGTTTCTAGAATCACTATGCATGGTTTTTTGTGTGATCTAGGGGAATTATTGAAATATAATTTTTATTTTGTGTATGAATTTAAATTTTACATTCTCCTCATATAGATCAAACTAAAAAATTCTCGAGATTCTTTTCACAATATCATGTTTTCTCATAGACAAATGATCGAGTCCCATTAATCCCAAAATAATTGACTTGATAATTTTTCAAGGCTCTCTTCAAGTTGTTTCTAAAATATGTTTTTATTTAGATTACCAAATTCCTATATCATTTCATATTTAGGCTAACAATGACCCTCAAGGATTTACCCAATCTATTATGCTATATGGCCCTCCATAATATTGTTCTTGGATTATTAAAATTGGACAAAATAGTTTATATATTGAACTTATCATCCTGATGTTAACAATTTCATGGATGACCCCTCCCTTTAGAATAATCCCAAGGAATACAAAAGTTCATATTACAATAAAATAGTAAATCACACATAATGTTTTATTCCAAATCCTATATATGAGTATGTAATGGGATACCATTTTAATATCATTGAGTCAAATTATCCCTAACTTGAAATTTATTTCAATGAAAATGAGTTTTTAAATACACTCAATACTTTAGTTTAAATAATGTTGGATAATACTATACTATTGGCGCATAATATTATTCATAACATCATGAAGAAAGATTCTAAGGATAAAAAATTGCCATTTACCTTAAGAGAAAGACTTCCATAGTCCCTTGGGTGATTCATTTCCACTATATAAATAGAATTATCTTGTCGTTAAATTCATTAATATTTGGGATGAAGCATTTTACATACAGGATGTCTAATTGGATTTCCCAAAACCCTATTCACTTTTATGTAAAGGATATTCATAATGGGATAGATTCCTCTCTTGTAATAAATCATTCAGTTTCATAAGAGATGAATTTAAATTTATTTAGAACATGGATAAATTTAATGGAAAGGTAAATTTATCTATGTTCTCACATTTTATCACAATAATCATATCTGTATATTAATTATTCTGAAAATATAAAAAATAAAAATAATCCATTGGAGATACAGGTTAGTGTGTTGTCTCAATTCAGTTTTCATCTTCATTGGATGTTTTTAGACTAAGTGTAATTAGGCTTAATTGGGTTTTAGGGATTTTATTGGATGCCTTCTATTACTATTGGTAGATCCAATTAGGCCCATAGATCTCACCATTCATATAGAAGAAAAAAGGGAAATCATATAATGGAATGGATGCTTTTAGGAATTCTCCATATCTTATTGATCAGAGTTGATTGAATTTTATAAATTCACAGATTGAGAAGGTATAAGAATTATAAATGTCCTAATTTTCTCTTTATGGTTCAGTTAGTAACTAATACAGATGATAGATCTTATAACAGATATAGATTTTGATTAGCTTGGCTCTTTTTGGAACTAGTCTATTAGTTAAAGGAGTGATGATGTTTCATATAGAACATTTTTAATCCTAATTATACAAATTATTTAATTATATTTTTTAGTGTTTTTCTCCCTAGACATAAATTGTGTGTTTTAATAAAAACATTTCCTCTTAAAAACTATAACTTATCTAGACTATGATTATATAATACTGATGTCAAAAGAAATAATTATTTCTCCATAACCATGTGATTGAAACATTATTAAACTATTACCTATGAAAACATACATCTTATAATAATTCTTTTATAATAATAGTTTAAATAATGTAAGACTTGATTTGGAATTAAATAGTTCTAAAAATATCAATGTAATAACATTTTAACACAACTAATATGCAATTAAAAAATTACATTAATTTTATTTAACATTCTAATGTATTTTTTAGTCATTTTACTCTACATAATCCAATACACCTAAGATATTTTAAATCAAGATTTTATTTCCATGAAAAACCCTATTTGATTTTAGTGATTTAAAACCATTTAATAATGATTATACTTTACTATAATATAAGTAAACCATGATCGAAATTAAAAAAAATTGAAAAATGTTCAAAGTCATGAGGAAAGACTCTTTTTAAAAGACAGATTATATTTCATTTAGAAAAGTTTTTGTTTAAATAATGATAAATGTAAATACATATCATGATTATTTTTATTAAAAAATAATTTCAACCCCATAAATTCTATTTTTACCCATGATATCAAATTTTTAATTCTTAAATGAGTTTTATACATCACTATATTTTTATTTTCTAAAAATTCATTAATATATTTCATTTAATACTATACCCAAATTCATTAAAGAATTATTGTTGTAAAAAAATAAAAAAAAATTTAACTACAAAATTTTCTAAATAATATTTAATTATATTTATCAAATTAAATATTCTTTTTAAAAAAAGATTAGATGAAATTCTCACAGATATATAAAATTATTCAACTGATGAACTTATTACAAAAAAAATCAAATGAAGGTAGAGTATCATAATATTATACATATACCATTATAATATAAATATATAAGATATGAAAAGAAAACTAATATAGATATGATTCCAAGATTACATTAATTTGACCTATAATTACAAAAAAATCATATAATCGACAATAATAAATATTTCTATTTATAAAAATTGTTATAAAAGAACTTATATTCCCCCATTGGATCAATGTTGGCACCTGAGATGCTGGGTGAATCAAGTGTTTTTATTCTATTGCAAAATTCTAATTTAATCTCTTAAATATTTTTTCTAACTTTGGACTTTGAACCTCTTCCATAATTTTGTATTAAAATTGATATTGTTTCCACATGATCATATAAACCACATTAAATTCCTAATATAAGAGTTACGAGCTCATCATATTTTTATAATTTTAACCCTAATGTAGGAAAATTATACTTTTCTACAATTCTGTTTCACGGATTCATATATTATCTAATAATAATTTTATAATCAACTAAGAGTGGGTTATATATGGTTTAACCAAAAACCAATTTTAAAATTATACATAAGTGAATGAGTTCCTCTACTAAGGGTTTTTTGACTAGAATTCCACAATAATTTAAGAATCCACCACTTTTGCAGTTGATCTTAAATCTATATAGTATGTTACTATATATATAAAAAATTTAATCCTCTTACTTTATTATAGATTATTTGAAATCCATTTAATATTCAAATAACATCATGCAATTCAATCTATACTTGTTGCCTTTCAAATATTTCTTCCGAAATTGCTCATTGGGCTTCTCAATACACAAAAATTCAAGTGTCAAAATTAGCACTAATGATTTATAATAGCTTATTATATAATATAAATTATAATTCCTTATACTTCTTCACAATATTATAAAATATCGATAATTTTTTTCATCTTATTCCTCAATTTTAATATTTTTCTCACACGATCTGATTCATTTTTATGTCCAACATCATTTTGGCCATTAAAATATTATATTAATTATCACTATATCTTTTTCCATTATATTATGTGTTCTATTATAAATCTAATATCACTTCTCACCAAATCATAATTTTCATTGTAAGAGAACGTTTTTATATTTCAGAGTAATTGGAAAATTATTCATTAAAAATAAAGACTCTATGCACTTCATTACCCCATACAGAATTTCATTTTCAAGAAACATCTCAAAATTGTCATTTATTTTTTCATAATTTTTTACATGAGTGAATATAACAATAAATCATATCATGTTTCTTCAAATGACTACCCTAATTAATATAATAGTAATAAACATATTATTTATTCTCTTATTTTCATGTGGTCAAATTAATATTCACTTTAATCCCTTTAATGGGATCAGTAAATTTTATTCCAAACATACCAAAAAATAACCTAAAATGAAAAAAACATAAATTTTTTTAAATATCATTAAATACCAGTTCTAGTATGTTATATTCATTGACATAAGTGTCGTCTATTATAATGTAAAGTCTAACATACAACTTGATCCTAATATAACTTCACCCCCCATAATTTCTCAATTCCCATATTAAATCATCAATAAATTTTGGTCTTTTATAATAATAATTCATAGTCCAAGAATATTCCTATATTTATTTCGAGACATAATTTATCTATAATATATTTATTTATGTACATAACCTGACCTGAGTAGCTCATAGCTGATGCCTAATTAATTACATTATCATTACATTCAAGGAATCACATCCCATAGTATCGAATCGGTTAGGGGCCTTGAAAAACTACATACATACTTTAAATTCACTTAACAATTTAAAACCTAAAAATTTCACTGTGAAATTCATTATTTCTCATAGAATACCCATTCATATCAAGAAAAAACAAAATCTAGGTATCCTGGAAAAAATAAACCATAAGAAATGGGATAGCTCATATTCATAGTTAGAGTAAAAAATATAGCGGAATCTATGAATAAATAATGCATAATAAATATAGAATGTTAAATAATTAAAACAAATTACATTTAATGAATAACATGAAAATGAAATAAAGGAATAAAGATGATCAAATAAGGTCATATAAATAATCACACGTACTTGAAACTTAACCACAAATATTTTAATTAACAAAATAATACTAAGAAATACCAATAAATCAATTCAAAGTGAAGGAATGAAAAAAATAGACATATTAAACATATTGTCGATTCATTGTACTATGAAATCTAATATTACCATGTCCTTATACCAATACATTAATTTAATTAGGCAAAGCATCAACCAAAGCCCAATATAGTTCATCTCATGAGACCTACCAATACATCAAGAGGCTATAGTGGGCCCCACATATCACATAAAAAAATCATTCCTCATATTATTGGGATGCAAAAAATATAACAGACAAACTCATATTGACGAACTAGAAAAAAAAATATTCATACATTCCTCAATCAATAAACCTAATTATAATCCATCTAGAGTAATATCATGAATATTAATAAGAATTTGTAACCTTAGTAAAAATGGATATAATCCATCAAAATAATGAATAAGTATGACTTCAATAAAACATATACCCAATGTAACATTATTCCAATAAAGGGTTCGCGTTGTTTATTAGAAGAAATATGAGAAAAAGTTCATTTTAAACTTTTTTTAGGAAAATACTCTTTTCATGTAAATATGTTTTAAAAAATAATTGTTCAAAAACTAAAATTAGAACACTTTTAATTAAAAATAATAATTTAAAACATGTAAAATATTCTTTTATTCAATTTTTTTCATTATGTTGGATAATTTCATTCCTTTTGTACACAATGAAACAGAAATTCATGTCACATTTACTGTAAAATACAAATGGGGACGGTTTTAAAAATTAAATTAAAATTTCTTACAAAATTTATATAAAATAAATATTTCCAAACATTCAATTAGTAAATAGTTTGTAAAATTTTAACAATATTTTTGAAAACATTTTTAGAAAACAATGGTTTTGATGAAAAATTATTTCAGATTCAATTGAGAAATAAAAGTGGATTTTCTTAAAAGCATTTTCTTAATCATTTAATGTATCAAAGAGTAGAAAATGGAACTAATACATGAAAAAATTCATGAATATCAAATGTATAATAAGAAATAATTACTTTAATATATAAATATCATATAATTTTCCTAATGATAACTGAAACAAAAACAATCCTGAATAATAATGACATAGTTAAATAAACCCTTACCACTTTGTTAAAATTGTTTCATAAGCCCCACGATTTAAATAAATATAAATTAAACATTGAATAACTTGAAGATAAATTAATTCATAAACTTGATACAAAAGAGGTATAATATACACCACATAACTGATACATGCGGTGAATATAGTGTCTGTTTCTTGTATGTAAAAGTGAGAGTAAAAAAACTCACCTTCAATTTTAATTTCCATGAACATTCTTTGTCAACATAAATAATTAAAAAAATTAAATTATTTACTTGATTAATAAATATTTTTACAATTATTATTCCGTATTGTTCACTTATTAATATTTTAAATATTATTTCATATTTAATTATGTTTATGTCTGATTTTTCAACAGTATTTGGCTTATGTCTAAAAATGACATTGGTATGATGACTATGGTAAATGATGATATTATTTAAACCTATATAGAATAATGATAATTAATTTATTATCATATCAATAAATCAATTGAACATTATAAACTAATCATTAATCTTGTTAATAAAAAACAAATTATCTTTCAATCATGGAGACAGTAGGTCAGACCTTCACATGAGTAATGTTTCCATTTTTAAATGATGGTTTTATAAAGATTGTATGTAAAAAAATATCTTTCCTGAATGATCATAACATCATATATGTACCGTACTATATAATTATTAAGAATTATATTTATCATCAATGTGGTTTTGTAATGATAATATACTCAGATCCCTCTGGGAATGCGGTAGTCCATGCATACAAAAGAAACATTGCCATTTTACAATATAATAAAAAATATTATATATTATCATTAAGAATGAAAAATATGTACAAAGTATTCTAATAATTTAATTTATATAACATATATCCAATAACTTTATCCCTGTCACCTTCCATTTAAATCATTAGTGATTTGCGTATAACTTTGTGTCACGAGGAGTAGTCCTTTACACAGACGAGCAATGTTATCGTATCCCATATGGAATGAAAACTAAACAAGTTAAACATGATATAATTATTAAATATAAATTATTATGTTATAAGTATCATAAATTGGCACACACACACACATTATATCCAATATAATAAAAAACTGTGAGATGTGGTAGTGGAAAAACGTATGAATTATATTCACAAGTTGGTAGTCCTCTATGCCCACAAATAATGATTCCATAACCCATTAGATATAAGTGAGGATGGTGGTATGTCATGATATTAATAGAAAATAAAATCATAATATGGATGATACAAATGTTATCATTTTATCTTGTTTAAAAAAAATTGAAGTAGTTGTATGAAAAAATATGTAAGAAATGCTTATTAGATAACATTACCCGTTCTTCAGGTAACCTCATTAGGTTTTCCCCAAATAATTACTAGGTTGGATTTTGTACAAAACTAAGATTTACAATATTATAGGAGTAAATTTGGTATTTAATTTAGGAAGTTCTTGGCTGAACCAAATAGGTATTAAGGTTTTAAGAAGATTAGAGAGTGGGAGTCCTTTTATATGTAAGGTGAGTGGCAAAGATGTTTGTTTTTTGAAAGAAAATTGTGTACCGATTTTTTCATATGAATAAAAAATAATGAATTGGTTAATATTTGGAATTAAGAATTATAAAATATTATTATTTCCACATAATAGATTTTATACAAGTTTATTGGTAAATTTAACCCCTATCTATTTATTTTAACCCTTAGTACATCCATTTTTAACTTGAATGTGGTAAATAATTTTTTTACTTTCACTATTAATTTGGGAAAAATTTAAGATTACCTTATTATATAATTTAAATAATTCAAATTCCAAATATGGAATTCATTTTTTCAATTCCTTTCAAATATGCTGGAAATATTAATTTCAAATTAATCATGTAGAAAAAATGTCAAATTATTTTTTTTTAAACAGAAAATGTACCAAAGTTTATTAATAAGTCATATAAAAAATAATATGAATGAAATTAAAATGAAATTAATTTTATTAATTGATATAAAATTTATCAAATATTTCATTAAAAAAATTTAAAATATAACTTAACATTATACATAATTGGAATTAAAAATCAGTTTTAAGTTAAAATTTATTATTTTCCACTATTTAGTAACAAATTAATGCTGTTAAAAATATCTCAACAATTAATCCTAATATAATTTTGATATTATAATTTAAATAATTGATATTAAGTTTAAAAAAATTAAATTTTTTTAAAAAATAATAATTTAAAATTTTCTGCCTAATTCATGACTAAACAATCATTGAGAAAAAAGATCAGAAAACATTTTTTTTCACTCAATTTTTCTATATTTATCATCAAATCAATTAATACTAAAATTATTTATGTATAAATAAGATAAATTTCATAATTTAGTTAAAATTATTCATACCCACCAAATTATCATCTAGGATATTGATGTATTGATTATATTATAATAATTTGTTAGAGTATCCCATTTCATTGAATCATATAATTTTGTGCATTATAAGCAATGTAATATACTAAATTTATTTATAAAAATAAATATATCATATATTTTCAGATTTTATTTTCTGTTATATTCTTGGTTTTACATTTCCAACTCTGTATCTAATATTTTGTTCATATTTTAAAATCCTGTGGTGTTACATTCTACCCCCTTAAATAAACTGTGTCTTCTTAATTTAATCTTGATCATAGTAATCTAGTTCATCGAATTTGGAATTACCATTTTTTAAAATACCCTATCATAAATAGGGTTAATAAAATATACTATTAGTAATAGGTAAAGGTTAATTAAAGAGGACATATAGAATAACACATAAAAATGTTTCTATGTAGGGGAACATAGGTGGGAAATTAAAATGTTAATGTTTAAGACTACAATTCCTCAAATACTGATAGTGAGTGACAAAGGACATGGATAAAAATAATTTAGTGGTCTATATAATGTTAATTATCATATGTCCATGACCCAAAGAGTCATTAAAAAGATCATTGATATCATAAAAAATGAAGTTAATATGACAACATTTTATTCCAATATACTTTTTTAATGTTGGGGAATTTCCATAATGTCTAAGAACACAATGAAATATACATACATTATACATTTGTATTTCATATGAAAATTTCATCCTTTGGTAGTTCTTTAATCAATTTATAATTCATATATTACACTATGAAATGAATATAAAAAAATTATTTTGTACATCTAAAGAATCAAAATTATCTTCTAATGGACTGTAATATCTATAATATAATGAAAAATCATTCCATCAATCTCTAATTATTTTTAAGAATAAATACTTATAACAAGTTATACAATATGCATAAATATCCATATAGTGAATTAATACATTAATATGAAGAATCTCATCCAATGTTCAACATATATCATTTAATATATGGTTATCCTTATGAATCTTCAAAAAAATATGATCCAAAATAATAGATATAATTTCACTAAATTTCCAAAATGACATTTTCATTATTCAAGAAAATCCTGAATTAAATAATGATATACACAAACCAAACATGTTAATACCATTATCGTTTAGTTTCTATAAACATAGAAATAGCCAAAATTACCGAAAAACCTAGATAAATTCATGCATTCTTCCAAATTACATAAATATAACATTGACTATTCAATATATTCCAAATGTATGAAAATGCAATAAAATCCATAAATTATTAAATAGCTCTATTTTTCTATAAATTATTTATCAGATCCATGTTTTTCAGTAATATTAAATTTACTTTAACCTTATTGATAACCACTTTACCCAAAAATCATTATCTAAAAATCATGAATATATTAACGGTTATATTTCCTTCAATCACTCCTTTTCAATGAAGTTAAACACCCCCACTGAATTATTTTTACTTATCATCGATATCATTCAAAAAATGATATAAAAACATCATTAAAATATACTAAAATAAAATCCTTATACATTCCATAAATTTTATAACCATGAAATAATTTATTACATGCTCAATGGAAATAATTAGTGAATCTAATCAGAGAACATTAATCATTCCTCTACATCGATGGTAATAGAATAATCCAGGCAATGATCCATTAGTTACATTTTAGGTATATTTCTTTGACACATGGGGAATTCATTAATCTAGTTCCCCATCCCTTTATAGTTTAATTAGTTAATATTTTGTAGCATTTTAAAACTTTTCAATCCTGGTCATTTTACACATTTTCTCCACACATGTAGAAAACAGGAATTACATTTAATCTAGTACTAGGGTGTTTCATTCCATAATTATCCCCTGTGTAAAAACCTTATTTATCATCCTCTCTTCTTCAACCCTTTTATTTTTCATCCTCTTCTTATATTACTTCCCTTGGAATCCATAATACTTATATAATTCATTCCCTTTTATATTAGCCTGTGATATTATGTCCTTATATGGTGATAATTTTTGGGAGACGAGTTCCCTCTGTAGAATATTCTTAATAACATCTATGAAATGGTCAATATTTTCATTTTTATCATGTACCTTGTAAATTTAATTAATTTCTATCTATATAAATTTGGAATCATAATTAGTAATTTATTCCGTTTCATTATATCTTAGACTCTAGAACTATCTTTTTATGACCTCTATTTTCTTAAAAGGACTATATTTTCCCATGAATAATGACCTGAAATCCTTCTAATCTTTGAATGATATATCATAAGAAAATAATTTTTTTTGAATTAATGACCTCTATTTATCTGTATCACTAGTGAGATAATAAATTTACAATTAAACAAACTCGATTTAACTACTTCCCAAAGGAATAATTATCTTCTCAATGTAACATGTCAATTAAATGTCTAAAAATGTGTTTTTAGTTCAATTAAATGATGGAGGATGTTGATGCATTTATTGTTCTAACATTTTTATGCATTGTAGTGAATAATAAGTCCAATCCATACTATGAAGGTTATTACTCATAACCAGATTCATCTACCCCAATATAGTTATAATTTGATCAGTTCTAGCTACATCTCCATCTCCAACATCAATATCTTACCCTAGTGGTAAATCCATTAAAAGATTATGTGTGTTGATATGGTTCTAATTCCTTCCATTAGTTTCTATTTTGAAAAAGTGGAATACTAAATATTAGATCATTATATTTTGAAAAATAATTTATAATAAAAAAATATTTAAACACTTAACAACAATTGAATATTGTATTAAATGATAATCTCATAATCTTAAAAATGGTTTTATTGGGGTATCTTTATTTTCAAATCCATCATAATGGTTTTCAAATAAAATTTCAATTATCCTATGTGTATAATCTAAATTTGTCTAACCAGGTGTAGAGTTAGACCGGTTTTCATGTACTAAGAGATAATCATATTAAGCATAATGCACCTTTTTCAGAGTGATTACCCATATGTACATCTATGTTAGAACACTGTCCACATGTAGTGTCTAGATAGGGTTATATTTTCAAGGAAGAACCACATAATATATTCGTTAAAAAACATTAGAATATAATTCCATAAGTATCATCAATGTTTATTATATGATTATTATAAATATCTTATCCTTATAAGAATTTTAATACAATATTTTTTTTCATATCTTACAATAAATCTTCAAGCCAATGGTAATAATGCCTAGTTATATTGGATGATTAGGTACATAAAACTAAAAAAATGGAAATAGAATAAAAAATGTTTATTTTAATCATCCAAAAAGAGATCATATCTTCCATTGAGATATTAAATATTCTTATGGTCACATTGGGAATACATGGAAAAAATTGGATGAACTAAAGAGCCAATTAAGGTTGTAAACAGAAGAATAAATAAAATATCATGGGTTAGAAGTCATAACATAATGATTTAAAAATTCATGGATCATAAATAAACATTTGAAATAACAATATATAGAACATGGGGGGCCTGTAATCATGGAATCATAGGAATGTTGAAACAACACAAAATAAGTCATAAACATGAGACATGGAAAACAACCATGATAATTTCACATCGACGGAAAAGTCCCTTAATGGAATCAGGTTCTCTCCCTATCCAAATATGATGTATCATGAGATGAAAAATTACCCACTTCATTAGATCTCTATCTTGGTACACCCATAATAACATGATCCTACATATGTATTCCATCTGAATAATCAAGTATAAGGATTTCCCATTGAAATAAAAGGGTATCATATTCATGTCACAAGGCATAAAAAAGATAATAACATAATGGTGTCCATGAAATAATGGATTTAAATCATACATGGAAATTAAAAAGGTAAAATTTGAATATTTAGTGATATTTTTTATCAAACTGAAGTTAAAACATATAAAAGCAGTATCTAAGAGTCATTAGAAATGAAATATTTTTGTGCATTTTAAAGACGATATTAAAGCTCATTTAAAGAGGAAAATGATTACGATTTTTACAAACCTAGAAATAACCAAAAATAGTTTTTCATGATCAAATGAGTGATTTTAAAAACAAAATTGTGG